>JBBGZY010001202.1:2685000-4095000 GCA_037952925.1 Lithobates clamitans
TTCAAAACTTTCTTTCCTCCCATTCCTTTCTATCCTGGGAGACCATCCGAGAAACACACAACGCACCGGTCAGGGAACACTACCGCTTCCTTCAATTGAAACACTGGATTGTTGCCCTACGCCGCATGTCCACTTACCCATTTTAAAAGACTTTCTTTGAACATGCATGTCAGCACACCCCTGGGTCCCCTGGCCTCATTACGGCTATCTATGCTTCTTTGAATGGACAGCCGACATCAGCATCCCTCTCCTACATGGCCCAATGGGAAAGGGACCTCCAGTCACCCATAGACCAAGAAGACTGGAGCAAAGCCTGAAAAATAGTGGCCAAATGCTCATGTAATACAAACACACTAGAAGCAGCATATAATGTCCTTTTTTCCGATGGTACTGAGTCCTGGCCCGTACAGCTTATGCTTTCCCGGGGAGTAGTGGTAGTTGTTTCTGCAACTGTGAACAGCGGTGGGGGGGATGTCGATGTCATGCATACCTGGTGGTCCTGCCCAAGACTGGTGGGGTTCTGGTATAGGGTTTCTGGCTTACTTCAGACCCTTTCCAATTAGCCCCATTACATTGTCCAATACTGGGTTTATACGCTCCACAGCAGAAGCTAGCCACATATCTCTTTATTGTGACTAAACAAACTATAGCTCAAGCCTGGAAGACCCAATGCATAGCTTTCCAGGGGGTGAAGACACGTATGACCGCTATTATGCTTCAGGAACGAATGTCCAGTTGTGTGAATGACTCACACGCCAAATTTCTCAAAGTTTGGAAACCATAGATCTTATGAGTTTCCCTCACTTCAAGCATCCTTTTTGGACCTTATCCGATTTCTACCTGTGGGGCTCCCAAGTTTGAGTTATCCCCTTTCCCTTCCCTCCTCTCCTATCTACGACCTCTCTTTCTGCTTTTTTGCTTTCCTCGCCTTCTCTTGAGTTTCTCACTATTCCTGTTCACGCCGTCACCTCCTACGGGGGGGTTTGCAGGAGAAGAGCCTCCCCTCTGGTGACGACATGTTGATTTTGGGGAAATGCCATTTTTTGCAGTGTTCATTTTTTTGATATCATCCCCTATTTTCACTTTGGTTAAGTACAATTATGATCTTTATTGCTCATTGGCAATGTGTACCCATTTTCTAGCCCCTGCACGAGCGATTAACAAGCTTGCTTATGAATCTCTTGTTTATTTCCAAAAACCTAATGAGCATATTGAAACAGAAAAAAATCATAACCTGGACTTTAGAAGGGGGATATTGCTTCCATGTGCACTGGCCTGTGTGTACAATGCACAAATCTGGGTCTTACCCCCATTTTTTCACATTAAACAAGGCAGATGAAATGTAAGACAAGACAAAGGACGCAAACTATTGCAAGAATTAAAATTTAGAATGGCTCTGTCAAAATCAAAACATTACATATATTGTACGATAGATATGTGTGTGTGTATATATGTATATATATATATATATATATATATATATATATATATATATATATATATATATATATATATATATATAAACACACACAAACATACATACACACACATACAGTACATATACATACAAACAGGCACACAAATAGGAATTTAGACATTCAACAAAAAGGTTTTAAAATTAAAGAGAGAGGACGGAAAAGAATAATTTTGGTTTACCACACATTTTAGCGGAGTGGGTTCCCACCACATTCCATATGTGTCTGGGGCCGTCATAACCCTGCCATGTTCAATTTGGCCAAGGCTGATGGGCGTTAGGGAAAAATTACCAAGCTGAAAACGAGACCATTCTTTTTCCATGGAGTTGCACAGACACAAAACGACAGGATAGTTATGATCAGAGACATCAAATAGACATGAACACAGAACTCTGACCGTGGATAAAGCAATTTTCAATGAAATTACACACACAGGCCCTGCCAGGTAGGATGCCCCCATTTGCACTCTGAGTAATGTGACAACATGCAAAGCAAAAGGAAAATGTTTTCTTAGGGATCAATTGTGGTCATGATTCCTCTCCGCTTGAGTTTGTGGTAGACACGCTATTAGGAATGAGGTTCATTGTTCATGCCCGTATGTCCATGTATGGTGAGGGATCTTACTTGTATTGTCTAAATGTTTTGAAACATGATAATAAAGTTGCAGTGTTCATCTATTGCACCATTTCAGTATGCAGTAAGATTTACAAGTTAGGCAAAAATGACATCCTGCTTGCTAAAGTTTGTAAGGCCCCCATTAAGACTTTTCTTGTCCAGTGCAATAATTGCTGTTACGTCTATATACAACAGACCAAAAATGCACCACACAATTTTTCCACAGCATACACAGCATAGTAGCGTTGTTAGAGGTGTGTTTTTTTTAGAGTATTAAGGAGCAACAACACATTCTGTAGTTGTAAAGCTGGCCTTAAAGGGAATTTTTATTTATTTTATTATTTTTATATACCGTATGTACATAGGGTAGTTATATTTACTTATATATGTTTATTATTAATACCTTCTAGCAGTGTAGCAAATTGATGGTACATTTCTGCTCCCCTTAATACAAAGTCCCTGAGTTTGCCCAGATAAATATGGGTGAGTGCAATAGGCCATTAGTATGCTATATACAGGCAGAACAAACTGAAAACTGACTGTGATACTTTTTTTTATCTGTGCAAACATACAATTTTTCAGGACGAGGTTTCAGGGTACGTCCCCTTCTTCAAAATCCCAGCCGTCTATATCCAGGCCAAACAAATGCCCACATACATTCCTAAAATTCAATGATCAGGGCTCTGAAAAAAAAACTCAGCTTTTCATAAATACTACTCAGATCTCTCCTGACTTGGTAGGATGTCTCTCTATAAAATGGATATCCTCCCCAGCTTTCTCAATTTTTTCAAACGCTCTCATTTGGAGTGCCCTGTCTCTCTTATCACAAATTGGGTTTGTCCCAATTAAAATTCCTATGGCATCCCTGCCAAGCACGATTGAGACATGACAGACTAACCATGGGTCAACAGGATGATGGGTCGGGTTTACCACATATAAAATTGTATTATGCAGTTACATTACCTAAACGCATCACTGTTTTTTTCTTAACTGTAATAAATTGTGTGTCTCCACTGAAAAAATACTGATGACAATCTCAATGACCGCTTTCCCATGGATAATACCCAAACTATACTCACTAAGACACTTATCCCTTCTTGAAAGCTCCATTTATTAAAAGGTCTGCAACTCAAATTTTAGGCACATAGCTCTGACCAGTGGCTGCCATCAGTTTTTTTCAGCAGTCAGCTGAACAGTTCTGGTTAAGTTCATCAAGTAGAGAAATAAACCTGCACTTAGGATGGGCCTACACGGTAAACAAAAAGGTTGCTGCCTCCCCTAAACAGAGCATTCACAAGGAGTGCCCCGGTGTATGATATAGACAAAGAAAAAAGTGGGGTGGTTGGCGCTACCTACAAAAAACCCTAGATGCTACTGTATCATAGAAAAAGATGACAATATATAATGTACAATTATTTTCACAGCTATACCCTTAGTGTCTACATAAGGATATATAATGTAAATGCTACCTGTGGCAGGAAGCATTTACATTATATATCCTTATGTAGACACTAAGGGTATAGCTGTGAAAATAATTGTACATTATATACTGTTTAAGTTCATGGTCACTGAAGCTACCATAAGCTTTAAGTTGTAAGACCTCATCTGGAATATGCAGTTCAGTTTTGGGCACCAGTTCTCAAAAAGGATATCGGGAAACTGGAGAAAGTGCAGAGAAGGGAAACCAAAGTGATAAGAGGCATGGAAGAGCTCAGCTATGAGGAAAGATTAGAGGAACTGAATTTATTCACTCTTGAGAAGAGGAGAATAAGGGGGGATATGATCAACATGTTCAAATATATAAGGGGTCCATATAGTGAACTTGGTGTTGAGTTATTCTCTTTACAGTCAACACAGAGGACCCCGGGCACTCTTTACGTCTAGAGGAAAAGAGATTTCATATCCAAATACGCAAAGGTTTCTTCACAGTAAGAGCTGTGAGAAAGTGGAATAGACTCCCGCCAGAGGTGGTTCTGGCCAGCTCAGTAGATTGCTTTAAGAAAGGCCTGGATACTTTCCTAAATGTACATAATATAACTGGGTACTAACATTTATAGGTAAAGTTGATCCAGGGAAAATCTGATTGCCTCTTAGGGGATCAGGAAGGAATTTTTCCCCCTGCTGTAGCAAATTGGAGCATGCTCTGCTGGAGGGTTTTTGCCTTCCTCCGGATCAACTGTGGGTATAGAATTTGGTATATTGGATTGTATGATATTTTTTATTTTATTTGTTTTTTTTGTGGCTGGACTGGATGGACTTGTGTCTTTTATCGACCTAACTATGTAAGTAGGAGGAGGAATGTCAGGTCCAAACGGTGTATGAACCTGGCAAGCTGGAAGCAGTGCTATAGGTCAGTACGCTGTGCAGACCTGGTAGCGAGAGTTAAACTGAGAAAATGTACCATATTAAGAAAGTAATTTTTAAATTGATGGCGCTTCAAAAAAGCTTGGACAGGGCCATGTTTATCACAGTTTAGAATCTCCTCTTCTTTTAACAACACTCTGTAAATGTCTGAGAACTGAGACCAGTTGGGGTTTTGGCAGAGGAATGTTGTCCCATTCTTGCCTGATATAGGATTTTAACTTCTCAACATTCCTTCTTTGTCATATTTTTCATTTCAAGATGTGCCAAATATTTTCAATTGGTGAAAGATCTGGACTGCAGGCAGGCCAGTTAAGCACCCCGAGTCTTCTACTACAAAGCTATTCTATTGTCATAGATGTCATAGATGCAGTTATGTGCTAGCCTGAGTGGTGCTTTACTGCTGTTAAAGCAACGCTTTTCAGCCGCTAGTGGGGTGCTTTTAACCCCCACTAGCGGCCAAAGAAAGGGTTCAAAACGTCCGTGTTGGGCAGGACGCTTTGGGAGCGGTGTATACACCGTTCCCGAACCGCTCCAAATATGCTGCTTGCAGGACTTTTTTTTTCCGTCCTGCAAGAGCACCGCCCCAGTGTGAAAGCAATCAGGCTTTTACACTGGGGAGGCATGTGAGGCGCTTTTCAGGTGCTATTTTTATCACAAAAACACCTGAAAAGCGCCCCAGTATGAAAGGGGTCTAAAACTACTAAGATCCACAAAGAAGGAGCAAAAGCACCACATGCGGCCCAGAAAACATCAGTTTGACATACCTAAAATATGGGTAACCAGGGCAGTCAAATGAAGGTTAATGAGTACGTTCAGACAGACACGATGACTATTTGCCCAATAATGATCTGCATACACTTTTTTTTTTTTAAACTACTGAGAAGACCCCTCATATCTAGTTCTTACCCTATACATATATAACAAAGTCAGATGTTTAGAATTAAATTGGAGACATTTAGGCTTTGGCCCCAACCCACTCTATTGGCAAAACTACAACCATTTTACAAAACTCGCCCCTTTGCGGGTGTGCTGCATCACTGAATTATACTGACCTTATGGGTAGAAGATTCTAATATAAATTCTGCCCGAATTCCATTATTTTCAGGACTTCTGTAGTCAAACAGCGAATTAGTAAGATAGGTGTTCCCTTTGCTGCTTAAACTCTCCCCACAGGTAAAGAAACAGGCCTCCTACAATTAGAACAACAACATATAACATACATTTATGCTAATAGTTAATAATGCTATTCGATCACATAATGACCAAGCATGCAAAACACCACAGTCATTTCTTAATTTAGTAACTTGTATTTAAAATACTCAGGGTATATTTACATGATATCACACTGATCATAGACAGAAATGTCATTTAGATGATAATAAGGGGTTGATTTACTAAAACTGGAGCACACAGAATCTGGGGCAGCTGTGCATAGTAACCAATCGGCTTCTAACTTCAGCTTGTTCAGTTAAGCTTTGACAATAAAACCCAGAAGCTAATTGGTTTCTAGAACTGCACCAGATTTTGCACTCTCCAGTTTTAGTAAATCTCCCCTTAAGCCCTGTTTCACATTGATGCGGGATTGAAATTGTGCGAGTTCAGCTAAACTTGCACGATCTCATTCCCGCATGTCAGTCTGATAATTTCAGGAAACCACTCAGATGTTTATAGAAATCGCACCTGAAATTGCCAAAAGTAGTAAAGAAACTACTTTTGGAAATCGGTGCGGCGCAGCAAAGTCGGCGTCACAACGATTCGGATGGTTCCATTGCGGGCAATAGCCGCCGATTTGGCATGCAATTTGACATGTCAAATCGTATCAATGTGAACCAGGACTTAGAGTCCATTACTGCCCATCAAATGATATCACAACTTATTTTATGTATTAGGAAAGATAAAGACGATAGAGTTAGTGCCACCTTATATGAAAGGGGACTGTAGAAAATTCTATCCTGCATGCTGGCAGTTGCCAATCAACATCTAATTAACAATATCCTCACAAAACAATAGTTACGTACCAGGTGCAATTGTATATAAGACTGTTCTTTTAATAACTGCAGTTGTAATAGGAATCAGGTACTCTAGAGCTACCCTAAAACTGGTGAAACACTAACTTTATGTTTAATGAAGGACTCCATTCAACAATTTGAGTTTTGGAGTACACACGAAAAGCCAAGAACCATTTACCTATACTTTTTGGATTCAGCCACCAGAGAAAAAAAAAAAAAACACGCTCCACTAAGCTATGTGCAGGAAAAAAACTGGGTTCCTGAAACATCAGCGCAATCAACCCAAATACATTTCCAATAGCCCTTACTCATATACTGTACATTCCCTGATCAGCAGAGATTGCTCTCAGCTGTTCAGGATGGTCTGGTAGCTTTAAAGTGGAACTTTATTCTCAATCAACAATAACTATTTGTAATCCTTATACTGCTAGAATTAGTAAATAGATAGGAAATCAAATGTACTTGTTTTAAACTTTTTTTTTTACATTTTGCCAGTTTCTTTCTTGTTTCCAGGCCAAAGTAAATGAAGTCATACAGTACATCAAAAAAATCTTTAGGAGGAGTAAGGGTTTTCTCAGCTGAGCATACCCTCCTGCTTGCATGCCTGGGCAAAGTGCAGATGAATTCCAGGCAGTAACTGCTCCATGAATCATGTGCGCTTACACAACCAGAAATGCTTAGGGGGTGTTTTTCAAAGTGATTTCCCAGCAAAATAAAGCATGGAGACATAGATGGGAGGACCAGTATGCTATGAATATTAAAAACAAATTATATAACGTATTTGGTTTGTGGTGCTCAGATGCAGTGTAGTTCCACTTTAATTCTGGTCACAACCACAATATGACCAAATTATGTCTTCATATGCCCAACCAGAGACATAATTATGTGTACTTTAATAAAAAAAAAAAACAAACAACAACTTTGAATACAAACAATGGAAAGTTACATTAATGTAATTCCTTTTATGTCTTGCATACACAACATTTGACATGTAGCATGAATTGACACACATTTGTACTTACAGAGTCAGATCTATTTGTATTTTCCTCAAAATCTTTTATTCCCATAATTCCTTTCAAACATACGACTTGACTGCCCACAAACCCAACCTGGCAATCAAAGAAAGGCTCTCCCTTCATTAGTACCTGTGGGAAAAATTGAATTCTATGTGAATTTTTGAAATTCATGCATTTAGTTACTACAAGCCATTTGCATAGTTCCAGATCTTCCACTGTCACTTGGTAAGCTAAAAGAGAGCGGATTCAACATTAGTAAGCAGATTTTTAGTAATGTGCTTTGGTATCACAAAATAAATTGGGAATAATGCCATGTAGATCAGTAAAAGGTAAAAGTCAACTCTATGAGACAACGTTCAGTAGGGTATGGTGCAGCAAGAATGGTATCATAATGGCACTTTAAAGACTTATGAATCCTTTATACATGATCCTTATTCTGCTCATCTTCATTAGGCTCCGAAATACAGAAACAAATCAGAGAAGGGTATATGGAAATATTTATGCCTTACTCCTCTACTGGATTCTGCTAGGTGGAGCTCTCCTTTAGCAATGTATTGTGTTTTGTGTGTTTGTATGTTCAAACACCTGTCAATCTTCTATAACACATCTCTTCTATGGACACCAGCCAGTCCTGCTTTTAGATACAAACCCTTGTTATACAACACGCAAAGTGAAAAACAACAATGGTATACATTCAACACTGGAAAAATGCTCAGTAAAATAACCAATTCTGTTAATAAACAGATCACAATCAGTCACTATTAACCTCACACAGTGGTGCTGCACCAACAAATTTGCTTAGCTCTGAGTGTGGAATGATGGCTGTACTTGGCAAGTCATTTAACTCTCATGTTACTCTTGTCTCTAAGTGAAAAGATGACCTCCTGACTGCTTACAATGTCCATACGTTTTAAGCATCACTCATTATGGTCTGTCACCAATAACATATAGAAAACTATACTACTACTTAACACCTCAGCACATTCAGTACATCTCAATTTACTGGCTGAATCCTAAAAAAAAATACCCCTTTTAGTCGCAAATTAGCATAACTAGGCAACTATAAAAGAGAAACAGATATGTATTAAACTTCTTCAAATAATACAACACCACAAACCCTGGGCTTTGTTTTGTTCTACAGGCTGCTTACTTCACATCTCCCAGCTTGTTCATTTATACTGAATTATTTATTCCAAGTACTCAAACTACCTAGCATAAAATCATGCTGCAAAGGTAAGTTGTCTTTTTGGAAGACTGCTTCAGGGCCAATACAATGGAAACTGGATTCACTGAACTGAAATGACCACTGGAAGCTATATGCTTGCAAAGCTGACAGTCAGTTTTGGAAATGTAACACAAAAACTTCCACAAGAGCCCTGTATAGAAACCTTCCTAATATGTAGTTAGCCTGCAGAGCGTAGTGAATGTATGTCCTTTGTGGTACTAGTCGAATCAAACCCTACCCCTGATCTGATACTGCAGCTGTCCCCACCACCTCTACACCAAGAACTGAGCAAAGACCACGGATTTCTTAGTTCTTGGGTCCGCTCTGAGCACAGAACAGTGACTGCCAGTCACCACTCTGTGCTCTGCCTCTCCAACAGTCACTGGAGCTTCTGGATGTAGAGGAAGCAGAAGCGGCTAGACCCAGGCATTATTGTCAGGATCCCTACAGAGCCTGGTCCGGCTTTGTGATGTCCACTGTCAGCTGAATCTGCGTCCCAGGAATGCAGCACTAAGTGCACTCTGGTGACCCGCATGAGAAATATAGGCAAAAGAACTTTGGCCATACTTCTCCTTTTTACATAGTTACATAGTTGGTAAGGTTGAAAAAAGACAAGTCCAACCTGTGTGTGAGCGCTTATATGTCAGTATTACATTGTATATCCCTGTATGCTGTGGACGTTTAGATGCCTATCTAATAATTCTTCGAAATTAATCGATGCTCTCTGCTGAAACCACTACTTGTGGAAGAGAATTCCACATCCTTACCGCTCTGATGGGGCGTACACACGGTCGGACTTTGTTCGGACATTCCGACAACAAAATCCTAGGATTTTTTCCGACGGATGTTGGCTCAAACTTGTCTTGCATACACACGGTCACACAAAGTTGTCGGAAAATCCGATCGCTCTAAACGCGGTGACGTAAAACTCGTACGTCGGGACTATAAACGGGGCAGTGGCCAATAGCTTTCATCTCTTTATGTATTCTGAGCATGCGTGGCACTTTGTCCGTCGGATTTGTGTACACACGGTCGGAATTTCCGTCAACACGCTCCGATCGGACATTTTCCATCGGAAAATCCGACCGTGTGTACGGGGCATTACAGTAAAGAATCCTCTACGCAGTTTAAGGTTAAACCACTTTTTTTTCTAATATTAGTGAATGGCTGCAAGTCTTTTTAAATGCCCTATCGTGGAAAAGTTTTATCCCTATTGCAGAGTCAGCAGTACGGTACTTGTACATTGAAATCATATCCCCTCTCAAGCGTCTCTTCTCTAGCCACCTCAATACAGGGCATTTTCACCCCCTTCCTGCCCAAGCCATTTTTCAACTTTCAGCGCTGTCACACTTTGAATGACAATTGCGCGGTCATACAACACTGTACACAAATGAAATTGTTATTTTTTCCCCACAAATAGAGCTTTCTTTTGGTGGTATTTGATCACCTCTGCGGTTTTTATTTTTTGCGCTATAAAGAAGAGCGACAAGTTTGAAAAAAAAACACAATATTTTTTACTTTTTGCGATAATAAATATCCAATTTTTTTTCTTTAAAACAAATTTTTTCATCAGTTTAGGCCGATATGTATTCTTCTACATATTTTTGGTAAAAAAAAAAAAATCGCAATAAGCGTATATTGATTGGTTTGCGCAAAAGTTATAGCGTCTACAAAATAGGGGATAGATTTATAACATTTTTATTTATTTATTTATTTTTTACTAGTAATGGCGGCGATCTGCGATTTTTATTGTGACTGCGATATTGCAGCGGACACATCAGACACTTTTGACACATTTTTGGGACCATTCACATTTATACAGCGATCCGTGCTATAAAAATGCACTGATTACAGTATAAATGTGGCTGGCAGGGAAGGGGTTAACACTAGGTGGTGTTAGAGGGGTTAACTGTGTTGCTAGGGAGTGTTTCTAACTGTAGGGGGAGGGGACTCACTAGGGGAGGAGACCGATCGGTGTTCCTCTGTACTGGGAACATACCATCGGTCTCCTCTCCTCTGACAGGACCGTGGATCTGTGTGTTTACACACACAGATCCACGGTCTTGCTGTGTTACCGGCAATCGCGGGTGCCCGGCGAACATCGCAGGTGCCGGGCACGCGCACCGGGTGCCCAGTGACACGGCGGGCGTGAGCGATCGCCGTCAGCGGTGCGCGCGCCCCCTGGTGGGCCGGGAAAGCGAGGTCGTCATATGACGCCCGCCCGCAACGAGAGCTGCGCCGCCTGGCCGTCAATTGACAGTCGGCGGTCAGCAAGCAGCTAGAGAGAATTAGTTCAGTGCTTGCAATCTTTCCTCATAACCAAGATCCTCCAGTCCCTTTATTAGCTTTCTTGGCCTTCTCTGGACTCTCTCCAGGTCCAGCACATCCTTCCTGAGGACTAGAGCCCAGAACTGGACTGCATACTCCAGGTGCGGCTGGACCAGAGTGTTGTAGAGTGGGAGAATTCTTGTTTTATCTCTGGAGTTAATTCCCTCTGTATCGAATGCCTTTGCAAAATCCAGATACACCAAATCTACGGTCCTGCTTTTATCTAGATGGCAGCTCACTTCTTCAGAGAAGGTTAATAGATTGGTTTGTCAAGAACAATTTTTCATGAATCCATGCCGATTTCTGCTAATTATACTGTTTTTCTAACTAAAATCTTGTACATAGTCCCTTATTATCCCCTCCAAGAGCTTGCAAACTATTGATGTTAGGCTAACTGGTCTGTAGTTCCCAGGGATATATCTGGGCCCTTTTTTAACCCCTTTGCGCCGAGCGTACGCATATATGTGGCCTCGGCTTTTGGGGGTATACTGGGGTGATGCCCGCAGCTGCAGGCATCATCCCGGTAACGTTTTTTAAAGCGGGCAATCGGCTTTCCAGGGATAACAACCAATGCAGCTAAAAGCCGCTCGATTGTTATCCCAGCGGAGCGGGAGGGGACAACCCCCCCCCCCCCGCCGCTCTTACAGGGCCTCCCATCCCACCGGGAGACCTGATCTGTGATACGCCACTTCCGGCGCCTAAAGACAGTCTCCTTAATGTAAACACGGAAGCGATGTCACAATGTCACTTGTGGTTTACTCGGCTCCCAATGGCGCCGGATTTAAAAAAGTATACAGTATTCACAATCGCTGTTTTCAGCGATCTGAATACTTTGAAGTGCAAAGGAGGGATTGGAGGTCTTTTAGACCCCTGATCCCTCCATAAAGAGTACCTGTCACCACCTATTACTGTCACAAGGGATGTTTACATTCCTTGTGACAGCAATAAAAGTAATCAAATTAAAAAAAAAAAAAAACACAATTTAATATAAAAATAAATAAAATAAATAAGAAAAACAATGTTAAGCGCACCCGTCCCCGCGAGCTCGAGCAGCAAAGAAAACACATTACGGATGTCGCGCCCGCATATGTAAACGGTGTTCAAATCACACATGTGAGGTATCGCCGCGATCGTCAGAGCAAGAGCAATATTTCTAGCACTAGACCTCCTCTGGTAACCGTAAAAAAAAATTTAAAGCGTCGCCTATGGAGATTTTTAGGTACCGTAGTTTCTCGCCATTCCACGAGTGCGTGCAGTTATAAAGCGTGACATGTTTGGTATCTATTTACTCGGCGTAACATCATCTTTCACATTATACAAAAAAACTGGGCTAACTTTACTAATTCGTTTTTTTTTTTTTAATTCATGAAAGTGTCCCTTTTCCCAAAAAGCTGTGTTTAAAACACCGCTGCACAAATACCGCGTGACATAAAATATTGCAACAATCGCCATTTTATTGTCTAGATTCTCTGCTAAAAAATATATATATATAATGTTTGGGGGTTCCAAGTAATTTTCTAGCAAAAAATATGGATTTTTAACTTGTAAACACCAAATGTCAGAAATAGGCTTGGGCATGAAAGGCTTAAATATTGGTGCTACATTGGCTTTTCTCCAATCAGCTGGTACCATACCAGTCAGTAGACTGTTTGTAAAAATTAGCAACAATGGTCTGGCAATTACTTGACTAAGAACTCTCGGGTGCAAGCCATCTGGTTCCTGTGACTTATTTATGTTAAGTTTTTCAAGTCTATTCCTAATTCTATCCTCAGTCATGAGGGTGCTTCCTGTGACATGTGATGAGGATAAACCTTGCATTTTTGGTTACTGAAGCCCCCTGTTTCCCTCGTGAAGACTGAGGAGAGGAATACATTCAAAACCTTCGCCATCTCTCCATCCTTTGTAACCAGATTCCCTTTATCATTCTTTATGGAGATGATATGATCTGTCCTCCCTCTTTTACTATTAATGCACTTAAAGAATTTCTTGGGATATTTTTTTTACTCTCCTCCGCTATGTGCCTTTCGTGTTCTTTCTTAGCCGCCCTGATTGCACCCTTTCATTTCTTATTGCATTCTTTGTACAGTTGGAATGCTGATGATGACCCCTTAGCCTTGTAATTTTTTTGAAGGCCTTCTCCTTTGCTTTTACATGCATTTTTACGTTGGAGTTAAGCCACCCAGGACTCTTATTAGCTCTTTAAATTTATTACCCATTGGGATGCACTGGCTAACACCCTTATTTAATATGCTCCTAAAGCACACACATTTTTCATTTGTGTTCTTTGTTCCTAGGATTTTATCCCATTTAATATCTTCTAGCAAGGAGCGTAGTTTATGGAAGTTGGCTCATTTGAAAGTCAGTGTCTTTGTATTCCCCTTGTGTTTCCTGTTTGGGTGATTTATACTGAAACTAATTGACCTGTGATCGCTGTTTCCTAAATTGCCCCATATTTCCACATCTGTGATCAGGTCTGTATTGCTAGTAATCAGTAGGTCTAGTAACCCATTGTTTCTTCTTCGTGCATTTACCATCTGACCCATAAGATTGTTTTGCAAGACATTTAGGAAATGGCGAGCCTTAGACGAATGTGCAGTTCCTTCAGTCCAGTCCATGTCTAGGTGATTAAAATCTCCCATTATAATTACACTTCCCATCCTTCCCGCCAATCCAAGCTGTGATAGGAGGTCTGCCTCCCCCTCTTCCTCTGGTTAGGGGGCCTATAGCATACTCCCAGTATTACTTGGTTTCCTCCATCTGTAGCTCTACACATAAGGATTCCACCTCCTTCCTTGCGCCATTAGTGATGTCGTCCCTCACATTCACTTGTACATAATTTTTGATATACAGGCATACCCCTCCCCCTTTTTTACCCTCCCTATCTCTGCGATATAGGGAATACCCCTGAATGGTTGCCAGCCAATTATGAGAGCTGTTGAACAAAGTCTCTGATATTCCCATGAAATCGAAATCCTCCTCATACAATAGGAGCTTTAGTTCTCCCATCTTGTCCACCAGACTCCTGGCATTGCTGAACAAGCCTTGTAGTTTTGTCTGGATGCATGCTATCACCTTATTGGGTGTTCTGAGGTTGCAAATAGGACTTGTTACTATACTTACCATGAGTTTAGGTACTTTAGTCAACCTACCACCAACGCCCCCAATACTACCCACTGAAATTTGTTCCACGCTGGCTATCTCTATATCTAGACCCTCCCCCCATCACCTAGTTTAAAAGCCCCTCTAACTTTTCGGCCATCTTTCCTCTCAGCCGATCTGCACCTTCCCCATTTAGGTGCATCCTGTACCTTCTAAAGAGCTGGTTACCGACTGAGAAGTCGGCCCAGTTCTCCAGGAACCCAAATCCCTCCTTTCTACACCAGCTCTTCAGCCACTTGTTCACTTCCCTAATCTCCCGCTGCCTTTCTGATGTGGCTTGAGGTATGGGTAGTATTTCTGAGAATACTACTTTGGAGGTCCTATTCCTCAATTTAGCTCCTAAATCCCTGAAATCGTTATTTAGGACACTCCATCTTCCTCTGACTTTGTCATTTACATTCCTAAGTTAAAGAGTTTGAGAGTCCTGCTGTGACCTGCATTAAATAGGTGCTGGAATCTAAACCTTTGTAACAAGAGTTCACCTAAGGCTCAAGGTTTTTTACTATCATTCATTCTATGCATTAGTGTGCAGCCCCCCCAAATACTTACCTGAGCCCCATCTCAATCCAGCGATGTGCACGAGAGCAGCAGCTCACTCGGGTCTCTTGATCCTTATTGGCCAAGACAGCAGAGGGAGCCATAACAGCCAGAAAGCCAATAAGGAGAGAGGGGGGGCAGGGCCAAGCCACGCCCCGTGTGTGAGTCGACATGCGGAGCAGCAGCTTGGGAATGAGTCTGTTTGAGTGCCCCCATAGCAAGCTGCTTGCTATGGGGGCAGGAGGGAGTGGCTAGGAGAGCTGTGGGGAGCCAAGAAGAGGATCAGGGTAGCTCTGTGTAAAACCAACTGCACAAAGCAGCTAACTATGACATGTTTGTTTTTTGTTTGTTTTTTTAATTTTAATATTAATTAATACAGAAAGGTAAAACTGTCTACATGCTCGTCTGGTTCTACCCTGTAATTCTATAATTTACAGCTACCAACATGGGGATAAATTAAACATTTGTATTATACTAACAACACACCTTTAATATAGCTTGGATGTTGGAAGTGATAATATTTGAATATGCAAAGTAAGCCATATTTTAGGTTTGCACAAAAGACCATATAGCCTAAAATAGACAGGCTTTACCTCAATTGTTGTCCCTTCTTGTTCCCATCGTATGACTTCTCTGGACTTCACCTTCTGGGGGCTGTAATAGCTGCTTTCGGCTTGCATTTCAGTGAGCTGAAAAACAATACAACACACACACCTTCAATCCAGCCAGCACCAGCATTAAAGAGTGGCAATCTGTCATTACTAGACTGCATTGATGAAGACAAATTAAAGTTCACTGTTGGCCACAGTGTATTATTGGACAGGAAACAGGTGCAAACCAAACAGCTGCAAGACATTAAGCACACCACTGCATAGGAGGCTGAAGTTAAATACGCCAAGTGTAATGTAAAGCAGGGCAGGAGCCAGTCCAGTCAACACACTGCCTTTCATTTTACTTTCACCTCTTCTCTCAACGCAGCATTTCTGCATGGGATGAAAAATGGTGGGGCATCTGAAACAACACTTGTGTGGTACATGGCTCCTTGCATTCCGCCACAGTCTTGTGATTCGTGAATGGTGGGGATTGACTAGCTGACAAAAGGTTAAACATTAGTCAATCACTGAGATCTTCTTAAAGATATTTACGTCTAGATCTGTCATGATGTTAGCAGCATATAGGCAGTAACAGTTACGGAAAAGAAACACGTGGGCCTCTACACTGCGAAAGCCCATGTGTTCCTGGTTAGCAGAGTACCAACTTACAAGCTACTCAGGTAAACTGAGAACGGAGGGCTACACCCAGCAAAATACATTTGGCTTATACATTCACAGCTTCTCCTAATAATAGTTTTGGCACCGCATTTTCGCTGGCCACATCATTTATGACCTTTGCTGCCAGGAACCCAATGTAGTTAAAGACCACACACTTACAATTTTCATTGGTGTTGCATTTAACTGAGCCCTGAATTCTCAGCCGAAGATAACTGTTGACCACTAATGTGACAACATGGCTGACAGCAACACCTAAACCTTTCCCACTGGGCACTAAGCCATAACAGAACAAGCAGGTGATATTTAATATACAAAAACCTGTCATTATCCTGATCAATAGTACTTGGTGCTGACATTTCCAGGCAGATTTTTTGATGCAACCCTTTTGAGTATGGTAGATTGTGATTCTAGAAAACATTGTTGTTTTAGGTACACTTTAAGTTCACAAAGGTAATGTTATAGCTATCCTGATAACATTATTTTTAGTTAGGTTTAGTTTAGGGGTGTGTTCAAGTTAAAGTAAAAACTGCCATAGGAAAAATATGAATCCTGCCATTTGTAACTTAAAGCAAACACAGACTGCCTGTAAAACAAGGACATTTTGCATCAACACTACTTGCTGCAGATCAATGACTCAGAATCGAAGCCAGGGGATAAGAATACCAGGCAGACAAGTTTTTTTTCCAAAAGAGGTCTGAAATGACAACACTTGTTTAATCCTCACTGCAGTTCTCTGTTAGGGCTAGTTTACACTTGCTTCAAACCATGGCTTCGGACACACTTTGATAAAGCTCTCTGAACGACAGTCAAAGCCTCCGTCACTAAATAAAATGTTTAGCTTACAGTCCTGTTTACACCTTGTGTTTGCTTTGCTTCAAAAATGATACCCCATGTAGCTTTAGAGGTGCCTCAAAGCATCTTCAAAGCCCCCACAGAAATCTATGGCAAAGCTCGCTTGAAGCACCTAAAGCTTTTAAGAGGCTTTAATTCAGCTTTAGCTTCTCTTTGGAGAAATTGCAGGTATGAGATATTCTCTCACACACACACACACACACACACACACACACACACACACACACACACACACACACACACACACTGCACCTGCCAAGCTTCAACAAAGCTCACCGTAGGCGCTTTAATGTGTGTTGAAGACAAAGCAAATGTAAATGAGCCCCTAATGTGGATGTAAACCTGATTCATGAAATTTGAGCTGGACACATAACTGCAGTGATTTGTTATCTCTTTTCAAAGAACCATGTCCTGTAGCTGCCCCCCGCTCCGTTCTTCTGTTATTGGCCTGATAACTCTTGACAAGTGCTCCGTCACATATTATAAAACCAGCCGGAGTTTTGTGTTGGGGAGGATGCTATAAATAGATTAGCAGAGCCCTGAACTATTTAACGAACAGATCTGAAAGCCTACCTGTGAGGAGAGGGGGTATGTGCCTCTCCTCCAATCAGCTGTCTTGGCTGTATACCCAGGCTTCACTGCAGTGCTAACCAGGAGAAGAAAATCTCCTAACACGATCTGAACTTTCTAAACCGTATATAAAGATGAAGACAGCAGATATACTGGTAAAACTTATGTAGGGAGATTAGTTTCATCTCTGTGTATCATCTGGGGCTTTTCATTTCACTGGGTATAGGGGAGGGTTTACATCAACTTTAAGGTTAGGCTCACAATTACCTTTCGGGGTTATAATGACTCTGCAATAGAACAATTTTTTGAAGAGTTCATACTCTGGACTCTGTTCGTAGAATAAGCTCTCCATAGGATTAAATAGAGATCCCAGAGTGCATGCAATGGTTCAGCAGAGTAGACTGGGACAAGCAAAAGCGACTTCCACGGGATCGGGAACAAGTAAATTCTGGCACTTACTGGGGCTGGGGACAGGGGGATTAACAAAATATGTATTACTTCAGTAAAAGTTTATTAAAGTGGTTCTAGAGGTTTGAAGTAGAACTATAGGCAAAACCTTTTTTTTCATTTTGAATAAAGCAAGGGAGAGTTATACCCTGTCAGATTTTTTTTCGCCATCTGTGTCCCATTGGGGTGATTTCCCCTCACTTCCTTACCTATAGCCAAACAGGAGAAAGGAATTCCTTCGGGACGCCTAGGTCAACAGAACTAGTGTCTCTATTGAAAGATTTCTCCTCTAGTTTTTTGGGGACAACCCAAAATTTGGGATTTTCTTTTACTTTTAATTTCATAAAAATTTCATCTTTTGATAATGGCAAACAAGACAAATAGAGAGGGTGAATTTCCCTAACGGGGCACAGACAGCAACAAAAACTGACTGGCATTCTAATCCCTTCCCCTAAAAAAAAGTTTTGCCTTTAGTTATCCTTTAAGTTTTTTTTTTTTCCTTCATGCTTTCTCTACATTAAGGTAAAAAACCTTCTGTGACCAGGATCCCACCAGCCCCCCTAAATACTTACCTGAGCATGATCTTGAACCAGCGCCGTGTCCAGTAACAGCAGCTCTCGCCTCTCTCTTTCCTCTCTTTCCACAGGTCAGAGAGGCAGCAATTGGAGCCACTGGCTCCTGCTGCAGTCAATCCAATTCTGTGACGAGGTAGTGAGGGAATGGGGCTGAGCCCCTCTATGGACAGAGCTGTACAAGTGCCCCCATAGGCAGCAGCTTCCTATAGGAGCACCCGCCAAAGATAAAGAGCCAGGAGTGCCGGAAGGGAGTTCCAGAAGAGGTTTGGGCTCATCTATGCAAAATTATTGCACAGAGCAGGTAAAACATGTTTGTTTATTTTTAAGAAGCTTTAGAAAATCTAAGTTTGACAAAGTTGAGGAGACAGTAAGCATTAAACTTATATTATGGAGTTGCAGCACATTTCCCAACTCACTCTGGCTGCCATGTGGTAGCTGTGACCTGCCACTAGCCTACAAGAACAAGCAGTGCCATTCCCTATCAACAGAGAGGTAGAAATTAATGCTGCAATTTATACAACTGAAGATTTGTCGTCCCATGAGACTTTTCCGCATTACTATCTGAGCACAAGATTCTAATAATGTCACACAGAGCGTGATGTGAAGCCAAGAAGCTATGAAAAGAAAGTTAGCTTTATATATAGCACAAATTCCCTCTTTCCTCCTCATCAGCTGTCAGCAATTATTGCAGAGGAAAAGCAATTAATTGATTAAAAGAACTCAAACATTACAAGAACAATTTTCAACAGTATTAGGAAAATGTTACGTTTAATTTGGCATGTTTTTTCTCTTTGCTCTGGAAGGGTATCAACCACTCCAAATGCTAATGCAGAAATATAACCCCCTTTTTTTAATACCAAAAAATAAACCACAAATTAATTCCATACATTCTTTGCTAGAAACAAGAACAATGAAAGCTAATGTTTTCCATCTCAATGTAACATGTGAATCTCATACAGAACATTTCATTGCAGATGTAACTTCTTTTTCCTGTTGGATGTTTGTTAATTTGTTGCAGGTCATCTGAGGGTAGGTGTTAAAAACCAGCAGAGCTGCTACTCATAATGCACATTACAGTGTGGGAAGAGAGCTTGTTAATCAGAGACAGAACTGGAAACACTGAGATTAGCTGTGTGATACTACAAATATATTGAGGAGTAACTTTTTTTGTTTGCTCAAAAGACTGTAATCTTTCTCAAATCTGCTACAGGACTATCCAACACACAGTGCACCTGCAACTCAGTGTAAATATAGATGTTTTTAGCTATCACCAACAGCATCTAACCCTCCTTGGAAAAACTCTGATCTCGCCCTAACCTGCTACAGGACTGTCCAACAAACTGCAAATATGCCTGTGACACTGATAAAAGACAGTAATTTTCAGCAATCAGTAGCACCTCTATACTCTCCCTGCAAACAGTCTTCTCCAATCACAAATGACATAGGTTTGGGACAAACATATAGTTGAACTGAACCTCATCCTTAGCAACAAGCTATCGATTACTCGACCACATTATGCTTTGCAATAAAGTCAGAAAGGTAATAAATAAAGCATACCTACCTTAAAAGTTACAGTGACCTTTGTGCAGTAAAAACCTATGGAGACAACTGGATCTTTGGACAGCTGAGATTTTGTTCCTTGGAATGCATTTCCATCTTCTGATCCCATGTAGCCACCTTCTCCATCATCATCATTACCGGAACTTACAATAGCAGGAACAAAAGACCAGGCCCATGACACCCAACCCTGCTGTTCATCATCATCTTGCATGGAGTACAGCTCTTGACCTGGATATTGTACTCCTGCTACCAGCTCTTCCTCAGTTCCTGTAAAAAAATATACAATGAACCATTTACAACATGTGCTGTATGCACAAACTACACCCTCATATACAAGTTATAAAATGCATGAGTTTCAATGAATGGCATGTTCTAATTCATTCCTACAAGGGTTTGACATTCCCCCTTACTATGAAGATGCAATGCCTTTGTCCTTCCAGCACCTCTGCCATTCAAAGTAGCT
Organism: Lithobates clamitans; assembly: GCA_037952925.1. Lineage (NCBI taxonomy): Eukaryota > Metazoa > Chordata > Amphibia > Anura > Ranidae > Lithobates > Lithobates clamitans. The sequence goes on from JBBGZY010001202.1 coordinate 2,705,467, forward strand.
AGGCTCCCTGCTTAGGAGCAGAAATAAAGGCTTAAATAAACAAAGTTTACAGTAAATCCTTGCATCCTCACTGCTAATAAACATGCTGAATACTATTTGCAATAAATCAGTGTAAACGTTTGGGGGGGGGGGGGTTCACTTTTTTTGGGGTGACCACATGATTACGCTGCTCTGTGTGCTGTGTCTCAGTGAGAGGCTCAATAACAGAGCTATAGGCACCATTCAAACGATTTCCAGTAGGACTTTGGAGCGCGATTTTGATCTGACTTTACAATCGAACCAGAGTCGTGCATGCACCTTTTCAAAGTCGCACTGATTTGAACGGGCACCATAGAAAGAGAAAGGGGTGCGATTTGTCATGAGACTTTGATGCCCAAAGTGGCATGACAAATAGCACGAGTGTGAATTGAGCTTAATTCAATACGCCATGATGTCACCCGCTGTCTTCCATCAGTTGAAGAGGGGGGGGGGTGCTTTCCTACCAGCGACAGGAAGCCTCTCACGAAACACGGCAGGGCTGTGTGATCTGTGCTAAGGTACTACCATCAATCTATGTATATATATATATATACACACACACACATGCTATATATAAGTGTCCACCTTTGTTCAGGAATACAAGATGAATGGTAGGACCTCTGCTGACAATTATTTTTAGGTCTGAGACTAGTTTGGAACTTTCAGCTTCCTGGCTGCTCGAGTTGTATGGACACTTAAAAAGCACATTAAAAAATAATTCAGCTGATACCACAGGGCAAGATTACATGGATCAAATCCCTCGCTTGATACTACTCCTAATGCCGACATTCCTTTTTGTCTAGTAATATTAGGCCTGACCTTGTCCGATTCCATATTATTTAATCTGTCAAAGGTTATCTGATGAAATAAGTGAGTATGGTAACATATTATTCCTAGGAGTTAGGGCAATACAAACTATAAATGACAATTCATTTGTATAACTGCAGTGTAAACAAATGAAGGCTTCTACATCATTTACAACTGTCTAAGTTCACAAACTCTGGTTGATGAATGATCTCCACAGTCCTCTCTGTGCAGTGCGTTTTTGGCAAGTTAGAATGCTTGTTTTGATAAAAGCACATCAAAGATGCAGCATGCATCTTTTATTTTTATTTTTTATATACACACACACACACACACAGAGGCACCGATATGAATGGGGCCTAACTCCAGCCAGTGATTTTAATTTTTTTTTTTTTGGACAAAGTGGGAACCGGAGACTGTCAGGTTTCATTACAATCAATATCTAAAATATCTAAAAAAAACAAAAAAACTGAACTGGTTTCCACTGCTGTACTCTTCTTAGAAATGCTAGGCGCTTAGATGTTGGGATACAGACTTAGAACTACTCTAACATGGAGACTCTCATCCTCCTGGGGATTTATATATGTGCACCCAGTTTCTCTGCAGTTCTCTATTACCACAGCTCCTGGGACAGTCACTCTTGACAGCCCTCAGCTTGCAGTTCCGCATGTTTAGACTTTGAGTCAATAGGCAAGTATTGATATTCCTTTTCCTCCCGCTTTCTTCTTTCAACAAAGGCAGCCCATTTGAATTTCCCACTACAGACTTCCTGTAAATATTTTTCAGTAATAAAGATAATATACAGTATGTACATACCATATTGAGCTTGTTGTAGCTTTATACACACACACACACACACACACTTATTGTTGTAAACCGCTGACCAAACTGTTGGCGCTATATCAATCCTGTATTACATATATATATATATATATATACACATATATATATATATATATATATATATATATATATATATATATATATATATATATATATATATGTGTATATATATATATATATATATATATATATATATATATATATATATATATATATATGTGTATATATATATATATATACATATACACACAGACACATTATATATATATATATATATATATATATATATATATATATATATACATATACACATACATACATATACACATACACACACACAAATCAAATAATTGAAATATAATATGTATAATCTAGCACCTGAAATACATTTCAATGCACAAATGTTACGAGCCGATGAAAATACATCAAGTAAAAATAATCTAACTGCATAGCAGCTTTGCAGCGCCAAACAAGCCTGGCTCAGCTATTAAAAAATGTGCATATAAGAGGCTCTTTCACATAGGCGGACTCGGCCAGCAAACTGGCCTGCTCAGAAGGGGATCTGTACTCTGATCCTCACTGAGCAGGCGGATAACATATCCGTGTCTGCTCCGCTTATGCAGAGCGGACATGAACACAGCCCGCTTTCCTTTATGGGCGGTCAGATGTACATTTACATCCCACTGTCATTCGATCCGCCAGATGAATGGGGAATGAATCCCCCCGTGTCTGTTTTTAGTGGACAGGATTGGATGTCGGCAGGTGTAAACGGACAAATGTCCATTTACATCTGCCACTCCATAGAGGGCAATGAATAGTCCCAATCAGGTCCGCCCAAGATCGGTTCGCCCGTGTGAAAGGGGCTTTAGGCAATAGATCCACAGACTCAGTCTGCCATCCAAGAGGAGGTTAAAGGCACTCATGTGAGCTTCTCTCTCACTCCTCCAATGTTGTTAAAGATTCAAAGGCCAGCACATGAGTTCTCTTAAATCTTTTACTTGCAGAGTGAATGTGTGTGACAGATGGGCTGGGAGTACACCGAGACTTAGTTACTTTGGTTAGGTGGGTAGCTTTTCATTCCTCAATTATCAGGTCTCCCTTCATAACCAAGTAGGATGGAAATCAACAGAAGCAGTACATTTGCTTTAAATATTCCAACAGTTTAACAAACATTTCTTTTTTTTTTCCATTATATTTTACATTATATACCAGTTATGTTCTTGTTAAAAAAAAGTCAGGAAATGTGGTAACATCTGCATTAGATGAAAGGTAAAGTTTCCTCTGTTATGGAACTACTGCAGGTTTTCTTCTCCTCCTCCATATACAAGCGTAGTCAAACACATCTCACACACACAAACATCATCATTGACATCACCTCTGACTAGCAAGGCAACCAACCACAGTAGGGGTGAGAGAGCAATTAAACTGTTCCTGCTTGTTGCTTCTAGATCAGAAAAAGATCACTTTTGACAGACATATAATGAACCGCCTTCAAACCTTGAAAGTAAAGGTTAGGGAGAGCACAGCTGTTTGCCAAGACACAGGAATGACCTCATTTGTGTGCAGAAAGACAACTTACTTACCAAGTTGTTTTAACCCTCTACAGCCAGAGGTTCTGCCACACAAATTAAAATAATCCACAGGTCATTCAGCTATTTTACTTATCTTGATTTGCAGCAAATAACCTCCAAATTACAATTAGGGAGGCCATTTAGGGAAACAAAACCTTAAAAAGTAACCAAAATATTAAAGCTCGAACAAGCCAAGCCTCTGCAAACTTTGGCTTGCAAATATAAATTTATAAAAGCAAGCTGCTGTTTTAAATAAAACAGTTGTGGTGGAAATTTTGAGAGGGCATACTGCAACATGTGAGCTACATTTTTGTTGTTCCTGTACACAGATAACATTTGTCATTTTGTAGGACCTCACTGCTAAACATTTTATTATTACAGGTACTTGAATAGTGCCATAAATGTATGCAGCACTTTACACATATGTTTATTACATTCATATTAGCCCCTGCTCTCGAGGAGCCGATAGTCTGAGGTCCCTAACTCGCATTCATACATACACATACTAGGGCCTCTTTTTAGAGAGAACCAACTGTCTTTGGAGTGTAGGTGGAAACCCATGTAAGAACAGGGAGAACATTCAAACTCTGTGCAGGTAGTGTCATGGTTGGAATTTGAACTGATGACCCTAGTGCTGCTAGCCAGAAGTGTTAGCCACTTAGCTGCTCTTAATTTTGGTTGCTTTCCTAGCAAAGTTGGAGTGGAGGGTCAATCAGGATACAAGGGTCATAAAAAGGAATCCACATGGAAATACTAAAAGGAATAGATAACACACTGGGTTTGCTTTTGTCTGGAGGATAAAATATACCCACAGTAGGTCATAGTCACATTATTAATTAGGTTGGTTGAAAAGAGTAAGTCCAAATGGAAGTTTCCCACGAGATTACTTGAACGGTTACGTGAATGCCTTCGATGGTGATTTGATATGGTTCATGTGTTTAGGTGTCGTTTATGAAGCAGTGGAAAATATCCCCTGCTCCGTTCTCCGGCATTCACAGTGCAGTCGGTCGGTGCCCGTTTATGAAGCAGCGTAGATCGCTTCTCCTTTTGTGAAGTGAAGCGATCGACAAACAGTTCAAACAGTAGAAAACACCACCTGTCACTGTAATCTCGTGAGACATAGCGAGATTACAGTGCCAGAAATTCACTGAAACACTTGAGGTGTCCGTTTATTAAGCAGTAATAAATTATCACTGTCAAGTACACAGACATTCCCGGAGGAGACCGCCCACCTTAGTTAATAATAATAATATATACACACATACATACATATATATACACATATATATATATATATATATATACACATATATATATATATATATATATACACATATATATATATATATATATATATATATATACATATATATACATATACATATACACACACACACACACACATAGTTGCGCACATAAGTTTACATACCCTGGCAGAATTTATGATTTCTTGGCCATTTTTCAGAAAATATGAATGATAACACAAAAACATTTCTTTCACTCATGGTTAGTGCCATTTATTATCAATCAACTGTGTTTACTCTCTACTTCTTAAATCATAATGTTAACAAACTACCCAAATGACCCTGATCAAAAGTTTACATACCCTGATGATTTTGGCCTGATAACATGCACACAAGTTGATACAAAGGGGTTTGAATGGCTATTAAAAGGTATCCATCTTCACCTGTGATCTGTTTGCTTGTAATTCATGTGTGTGTATAAAAGGTCAATGAGTTTCTGGACTTCTGACAGACCCTTGCATCTTTCATCCAGTGCTGCACTGACGTTTCTGTATTCTGAGTCATGGGGAAAGCTAAAGAATTGTAAAATTATATCCAAGGAATTGAGAATGCCAATCAGCAGTGTTCAAATTCTAATCAAGAAGTGGAAAATGAGGGGTTCTGTTGAAACAAAACCACAGTCAGGTAGACCAACTAAAATTTCAGCCACAACTCCCAGGAAAATTGTTCGGGATGCAAAGAAAAACCCACAAATAACTTCAGGTGAAATGCAGAACGCTCTGAAAACGTGGTGTGGCTGTTTCAAGATGCACAATAAGGAGGCACTTGAAGAAAGATGGGCATCATGGTCAAGTCGCCAGGAGAAAGCCATTACTACGCAAATGCCACAAAGTATCCCGCTTACAATACGCCAAACAGCACAGAGACAAGCCTCAAACCTTCTGGCACAAAGTCATTTGGATTGATGAGACCAAAATTGAGCTTTTTGGCCTCAACCATAAACGCTACATTTGGAGAGGAGAGGCGTCAACAAGGCCTATGATGAAAGGTATGGAGGTGGATCGCTGATGTTTTGGGGATGTGTGAGCTACAAAAAGCACAGGAAATTTGGTCAAAATTGTTAGCAAGATGAATGCAGTATGTTATAAAAAAATACTGGAGGAAGATTTGCATTCATCAGCTAGGAAGCTGCGCATGGGACGTACTTGGACATGCCAACATGACAATGATCCAAAACACAAGGCCAAGTCGACCTGTCATTGGCTACAGCAGAATAAAGTGAAGGTTCTGGAGTGGCCATCTCAGTCTCCTGACCTCAATATCATTGAGCCACTCTGGGGAGGTCTCAAACATGCAGTTCATGCAAGACAGACCAAGAGTTTCCAGGAACTGGCTTTTTGCCAAGAGGAATGGGCAGCTTTACCATCTGAGAAGTTAAAAAGCCTTATCCACAAATACCACAAAAGACTTCGAGGTGTCATTGATGTTAAAGGGGGCAATACACGGAATTAAGAACTGGGGTATGTAAACTTTTGATCAGGGTAATTTGGGTAGTTTCTGTTGCCATTAGGATTTAAAAAGAGTAAACACAGTTGAAATGTCAAAATTGGGCCTAAGTGTCAATATTTTGTGTGGCCCCCTATAAATTTACAGCACTGCCTTAACCCTCTTGGGCATGAAGTTGGCCAGAGCTTCACAGGTTGTCATTGGAGTCCTCTTCCACTCCTCCATGACGATATCACAGAGCTGGTGGATGTTAGAGACTTTGCACTCCTCCATCTTCCATTTGAGGATGCCCCACAGATGCTCAATAGGGTATAGGTCTGGAGACATGCTTGGCCAGTCCATCACCTTTACCCTTAGCTTCTTTAGCAAGGCAGTGGTCGTCTTGGAGGTGTGTTTGGGGTTGTTATGTTGGAATACTGCCCTGTGGCCCAGTCTCCGAAGGGACGGGATTATGCTCTGCTTCAGTATGTCACAGTACATGTTGGCATTCATGGTTCCCTTAATGAACTGTAGCTCCCTAGTGCCAGTAGCACTCATGCAGCCCCAGACCATGACACTCCCACCACCATGCTTGACTGTAGGAAAGACATACTTGTCTTTGTACTCCTCACATGGTTGCCACCACACACATTTGACACCATCTGAACCAAATACATTTATCTTGGTCTCATCAGACCACAGGACATGGTTCCAGTAATCCATGTCCTTAATCTGCTTGTCTTCAGCAAACTGTTTGTGGGCTTTCTTGTGCATCATCTTTAGAAGAGGCTTCCTTCTGGGATGACAGCTATGCAGATCAATTTGATGCAGCGTGCGGTGTATGGTCTGAGCACAGACAGGCTGACCCACATCCCTTCAACCTGGCAGCACTCATACGTCTATTTCCCAAAGACAACCTCTAGATATGACACTGAGCATGTGCACTCAACTTTTTAGGTTGACCGTGTCGAGGCCTGTTCTGAGTGGAACCTGTCCTGTTAAACCGCTGTCTTGACCACCGCGCTACAGCTCAATTTCAGGGTCTTGGCAATCTTTAGTCCAGGCCATTTTTATGTAGAGCAACAATTCTTTTTTTCAGATCCTTAGAGAGTTCTTTGCCATGAGGTGCCATGTTGAACTTCCAGTGACTAGTATGAGAGAGTAAGAGCGATAACACCAAATTTAACACACCTGCTCTGGATTCACACCTGAGACCTTGTAACACTAACGAGTCACATGACACCGGAGAGGGAAAATGGCTAATTGGGCCTAATTCGGACATTTTCACTTAGGGGTTTACTTACTTTTGTTGCTAGTGGTTTAGACATTAATGGCTGTGTGTTGCATTGTTTTGAGGGGACAGCAAATCTACACTGTTATACAAGCTGTACACTCACTACTTTACATTGTAGCAAGATGTAATTTCCCAAGTGTTGTCACACTTATATTTAAAAAATGTGAGGGGTGTATTCACTTTTGTGAGATACTATATATATATATATATATATATATATATATATATATATATATATATATATATATATATATATATATATATATATAAAATATACACATACATGGCAGGGGGACATGTTTACTGTCTTAAGGGGTCTGATCGATTTGGAAGGAAGTCAGTAATCTTCCTTCTTCCTCCTCAGTTCCTCCCTAATTCACCAGCTCTGGGATGTTGAATCGGGGAGGGTGATTTCTGACACAGATCGCCAGTGAAGTGCTGAGATAGCATCTTCATAAACTGACCGTTTCTGTGTCAGTTAAAGTGGAGTTCCACCCACTTTTACAACTCTTCAGCATCCCTCACTAAACTGTGCACTGTAAACGAATTGGATATTTAAAAAAACAAAATTCTACTGTATATCTGCTGTATTCATTTTTCACTTCCTCCTCCCTGGCCGTGGCCCATCGCATCATTTCCTGTTTGCATTGCCTTCTGGGAAGGGGCGGCAACTTCCTTTGACACTGCCGTTGCTATGGAAACCTGACCTGAAACCTATTACACTGCTTGTGCTGCACTGAGCATGTGTGAGATCTGCAAGGATGAGATCCAGGAAGAAATACAGTCTGGCTTCAGATGCCCACACTTAAGATGGCCATTGCCTGCTGTAAGTTTATAAAATAACAAACTACTGCTATAAACTAACAAAACAGACCTTAGTTTACAGACTAACTTTACTAGAATACATTAAGCTTGTGTATTATAGGGGTATTTTTATTTAAAAAGAATAATTTTGGCCGGAACACCACTTTAATGACAGCTTTTCTGGGTGCGGAGATGATCGGCGGAGAACATGTTCTCCCCAATCATCCCTGTTTAACCACTTGCCGACCAGCCGCCGTCATTCTACAGCGGCAGGTTGGCACAATCCCACGAGCCATCGTAGCTATATGTCGGCTCGCGGGATCGGGATAGCAGGCGCGCGCATCCCTCGCTACACTGCGGGGGTGCCGATGCTCGTAGCCAACGGTCACGATGACCGACGGCCAAAGGCGATAGCGGGGACGAGAGGCAGAACATGGAAGTGTGTGTGTGTGTGTGTAAACACACAAATCCCTGTTCTGCTCTGTGAGGAGTGACAGATTGTGTGTGCCTAATAGCTAGGAACCACGATCCATCACTTCCTGTAGTCAGTCCCCTCCCCCTTTAGTTAGAAACACGTAGCAGGGAACACAGTTAACCCCTTGATTGCCCCCTAGTGTTAACCCCTTCCCTGTCATTTTTACAGTAATCAGTGCATTTTTATAGCACTGATCGCTGTATCAATGCCAATGGTCCCAAAAATGTGTCAAAAGTGTCCGATGTGTCCGTCATGATGTCGTTGTCCCCATAAAAATTGCAGATCGTCGCCATTACTAGTAAAAAATAAATAAATAAATAAATAAAAAATAATAATAAAAATGCTATAAATCTATCCCCTATTTTGCAGACGCTATAACTTTTGCGCAATTCAATCAACATATCAAAAATATGTAGAAGAATACATATCGGCTTAAACTGAGAAAAAATTAGCTTTTTTTTTTAAAAAAAAAAATGGGGATTTTTATTATAGCAAAAAGTACAAAATATTGTGTTTATTTTATTTTTTTCAAAATTGTCCCTTTTTTTTTGTTTATAGCACAAAAAAAAAAACACAGAGGCGATCAAATACCACCAAAATAAAGCTCCATTTGTGGGGGAAAAAAAGGACGTAAATTTTGTTTGGGTGCAGCGTCGCACGACCGCGCAATTGTCAGCTGAAAGCGGCGCAGTGCCAAATCTCAAAAAATGGCCCGGTCATTCAGCAGCCAAAACTTCCAGGGCTAAAGTGGTTAATAAACCGTTAATGAACTGAGATCAGCGGCGATCCTCGGGGAAAAAAAAACACGAACCGTCTATACCCAGCTTTAAACTTTGCACACCATTCATTTTAATAAACCCACAATGTATTTAGCAAGTTTAAGGTGAAGGCTCAATCGGAATCTAACTTGACAAATATTACGTGCAAATGATGTGTATTTACTTTTTTAATACATGTCATGTACAATACAAGTCATGTGGATGGCCATGTTTGCTCCACTAAAATTATTGGTGTATCCTTTGTTTCTGTTATATTTCAAGTGACTCCTTTTGCACCTGAGTAACAACTCAAGCAAAAAAAATTCTGGGGAATTCAAGAATGCAACGAAGACACATTTCTGGTGGTAATTTACTTCAGAACTACCTGCACCTAATTTAGGCAAGCATTTGCGCCAGTGTCGGCAACATTACCAACAAGTGCAACAATTTCAGAGACTTTTAGAATGAAGGCTCTAACGAGGAAAGATTCAGATTTCTCCTGTATTCAATTGTATTCTAACTGTACAGGCTACCCTCATGTTGTAAAGCATTGTGCAAACTGTTGGTAGTATATAAATCCTATATAATATTAGTTCTTACCATAGGCACTTTAACCACTTCCCGCCGGCAGGACGTACATGGACGTCCTCCCGTTTCAGTGGCTATACTGGGATGATGCCTGCACCTACAGGCATCCTCCCGGTATTGATCTCTTCAGCCGGCGATTATCTGGCAGAAGTGATCTGAGTGGCTAATAAATCACTCGATCACTTCTGCAGGTGGCAGAAGGGGGTCTCACCCCCCTCCCCCTCTCCTGGGCTGTCCGCTTCCATCGTGGCAGCCGACGGCGATGGCTGCCCTGTACAGAGAGAGGAATTGACATCATTCCCCTCTCTCTCTAATCATGGAAGCGGCGAGTAGTTTGTCACTTCCGGTTCCGCCCCTTTGTATTCCTGGCCACCAGTGACCAAGTAGCCGATCAGACCGATCTGTGTCTGATCGGCTATATGGGAGGCCAGAGCAGAGATTTGGGGTCTTATAAACCCCAAATCTCTCTATAAAGAGGACCTTTCACTGCCCATGCTATCACAAGGGATGTTGTTCATCCCTTGTGATAGCAATAAAGTTAGTACGTAAAAAAAAAAGTTTTTGTATAAAATAAATAACAAAAAATCGAATGCGCCCCCGTTCCACTGCGAACACATACGTTACTCCTGCGCGCGTAAACATGTAAACTGCAATCGAACCACACGTGAGGTATTGTCGCGAACGTCAGAGCTAGCGTAATAATTCTAGCACCAGACCTCCTGTGCAACTCTAAACTGGTAACCTGTAAAGGCGTTTTAGAGTGAACTTTAGTGTTTTGGTTTTATAAATTCATGAAAGTGTTTTTTTCCCCAAAAAATTGTGTTTGAAAAACCGCTGTGCAGATACTGTGTGACCTAAAAAATTGCAACACCCACCATTTTATTCTATAAGGTCACTGCTAAAAATCAATATATATATATATATATATATATATATATATATATATATATATTTTATTTTTATTTTTTTTGGGGGGGGGGGGATTCTAAGTAATTCTCTAGCAAAAAAGAAAAAGTAGATTTTTACATGTAGGAGCGGAGTATCAGATATGGCCTGGATGGCAAGTGGTTAAGAACCTGTCACTAAGAAAGAGATTTGGCATGTTTTAGGTCCACTTCACACTGCTCCAGTGCATTTCCATATGCACACAGAGGTGGGTTAAGACAGCCCATTCAACCAGATGCATTTTTTTCACAGATGGCACCACCATATAGTGTGTGTTACCCAAATGCACTGATGTAAAGCTAGAAACAATTTCCGAATGTATACAGTGTGTCTATATATCATTACTTCTACTTTGCATATAGCATCACACAAAATGTGCGGTTAAAACAGGAGAAAACACCAAAAATGTTCCGTATGCTTTTCAGGCATTATGGTTTAAAGGGTTAACGAAACCAAACCTGTCATGTGGAAGAAATGTTTGCAATCTAAAGAAAAAAACCAGCCCAAACAACCTAAATAGATCAATTAATGTGTAAATGGTGCAGCTGTGCTATGTATATTTATATGCATTTAAACACATACACACATTTATCTTGCTTCCAAACATTTCAGGTATTATAAACCTACACGCTACCATAGCGACACTGCACTGACCTCTGCCATGCAGCATCTTTACAATTAAAAAATAAATAAATAACATTTTGCAATTAAATTTAAAGTGTACCTGTCAGCCAGACAAAGTCAAAACACTTAATGGAATACACCAATAGTTTGATAATCAGATTATTACTATTATTCACATTACCCATTATTACTATTATTCACATTTGTTTAAAAAAAAAATTAGAAGTCTGAACTGCGTAGGATTTTATTGGGCAAAATGGCCCATACATTAGGTGCATTCAGTCTGCATTTGAAATTCGTTTGAGACAATTGTGAGTTCATTGACTTTTGACTTGTATTTAACATTCAAAGCTGCATCAACCTGCATTCAAGCTGCTTTTGCATTTCCATTTATTTGCATGGAAAAGCAATTTCTTTAAAGTGATTGTAAAGTCTCCTTTTCTTTTTTGTTAAAAATAATAAAAATGTCATACTTACATCCACTGCACAGAGCAACCCAAATCCTCCTCTTCTCGGGTCCCTCTTCGGCTCTCCTGGCCCCTCCCTCCTGATGAGTGCCCCCACAGCAATCAGCTTGCTATGGGAGCATCCGAGCCGAGCTGCAGCTCCCCATAACCATTCAGACACAGAGCTGCAGCCCGACCAGGCCCTGCCCCCTTTCTCTCCTCATTGGATGACTGACTTTAACCGCTTCCCGACGATCATATGACGTTGTTGAGTTTGAGCGGTGATATCTAAATAATGCCTGCAGTTACAGGAATTATTCAGATATCTTCTTTTTCAGCCGCCGAGTCACTTCACCACAAGAACAATCATAGCAGCTGTTCATCCACTTGATCATTCTTATAGGCAGCGGGAGGGGAAGTCCCCTCCCCATTCGCCGCCCTCTGATGCTTCTCCTAGCTTGCCCCTACGATTGGCGAACCAAAGAAGGAACTGACTTACATACTCATTTCTAGGGTGTAACATCACGCTTACTACACCTAATATAACCCAGAATGAGAAGGTGCGGGAAAGGGGAATGGGCATACCCAAGAACCAAGAAAAACAGTCAAGCAGCACGACAGCATTAAGTGTATGAATGAATGAATGATTTGTAAAGCGCTGCGAATGCGAACTGAATCGCCTCAAGGCGCTACATGCATTTTATGTTGTCAGCTTCTTAGAAGAGGAAGGTCTTGAGTTTTTTCCTGAAGGCCAGATGGTTTTCTTCCATGCGGATGTGAGTCGGAAGAGTGTTCCATAGCTGAGGTCCTTGGACTGCGATTCTTCGTTTTCGCTTTGCTTTGTAGCGGTATTTGGGAATGAGGAGGAGGTTTTGGTTAGATGATCGAAGATTGAGATTGGGTGTGTAGTGTTTCATTTTCTCTCTAAGGTATTGAGGAGCGTTTCCATGTATGCATTTGTGGGTGAAGCAGAGGGTCTTGAATGTGATCCGATTCTTTACGGTTAGCCAATGTAGGCTCCTCAGGGATGGGGAAATGGACTCCCAGGGTTTTTTTCCTGTTAGCAGTCTTGCCGCCGCGTTTTGGATGAGTTGGCGCGCAAGCTGATATTGGAGTAATTCTATGTAGAGTGAGTTTGCGTAGTCAAGTCGGGAATTGATGATTGTTCCAACTACTGCTGCTTTGTACTCTTCTGGGATGAAGGGGATGAGTATACGTAGCAGGCGGAGGAGATGGTGAGATCCGCTACTGATCCTATTTGTGCATCAATTGTCATTTCTGAGTCAAAGATAACTCCGAGACTCTTTGCTTTGGTGCTTGGAGAGATGGTCTGTCCAAAGATGGTGGGAGGTGTCCACGGAGTCTTGGTTTTGGAATTTTGGTTAGCGTGTAGGAGAAGAAGTTCTGTTTTTGAACCATTGAGTTTTAGGGAGCTAATGGTCATCCAGTCATCTATCAAAGTGAGGCATTTCTCTAATTGCTTATGGTGGTCTTTTTGTCCGGTGATGCGAAAGTAGAGTTGGGTGTCATCAGCATATGACTGGAAGCAGAGGTCCGATTTTTTGATGATTTTGAGGAGTGGGCGGATGTAGATGTTGAATAGCACTGGTGACAAGGGTAAATCATTAACTGTTATAGAAAACCTAGGGTTGTAAAGTGCGTGGGTCTCGTCCTTCAAGAAATTAATTGTGTACCATCATTCTTCAAACTGCCTGCCCGGGGGTGGCAGAAGGTGGTGACATCGCCATATTAGACGTATAATGTATCCAAGTGGCCCATATAGCGTAGAATTTATCATACCTGTCCCTGCACTTCGCCATCCATTCCTCCGCTGCCATAATAGAATTTAGCAATCGCACCCAATCGCGTTGCCCCGGAACGTGGGCCGACTTCCAATGTATAGGAATCAGACGCCAGGCAGCGTTAAAGAGGTGATGGTAAAGGCTTAGAGGGGTGGATGGCACGTGCAATAAGAACTCCAATGGGGAATCCTGCAGATCTATATTCAAGATAACTTTTATCTGGGCCTCGATATCTTGCCTTAGGGGCCGGAGCCTCGAGCACCACCACCAAATATGTAGGAAGGTGCCTCGAAGCCCACAGCCCCTCCAGCATGCAGCAGAAGCTGTCGGATATATCCTGGCCAGAGTCGCCGGGACTCTATACCATCGAGTCAACAGCTTGAAGCTATTCTCTTGCATTTTAGTGTCCACTGAGCTCTTGTGGGTAAGCTGGTATAAATGACTCAATTGAGCCTCTGTGAATGTATGCTGTAGGTCTCTCTCCCACTCTCGTATGTATATTGGTTTGCCCTGGGACTCCGCAGACTGCAAAATCTCATAGAGCAAGGAAATAGAGTGAGGGATGGGGCCCGCAGACTTGCATAGCTTTTCAAACGGGGTCGGGGAGGAGGGAGGTCGGACAGGATGAGGCAAACTACTGATAAAGTGTTGTAATTCTCTATAGCGCCATTCATTCATCAGGAAGCTGCCGAACTGGGAGCGTAGTAAACCTAAGGAAACTAGTCCTTGTTCGTGTACAAACCTCCCGCATTGCACCTCCCCGTCCCTTGTCCACGCGCGGAAATAGGGGAGGTGTCCCCCTGGGGTGAACCAGGGGAAGCCCCCAAAAGGTGCAAGCAGGGACACCAGCTGTGATAACAGCTCCCGCGCATTTAGTGCATCCCATAACTTCAGCACGTGGACAGAGACCAGCAACACAAAACCCGAAAGTCCTCTACATTTCCGGGGGAGCTATGGAGCGTAAGACAAGTTACGCCCGGCCAGGAATTTCTCAAGGGGAACCCAAGATTTGGTGGCGGTATGGTGCTGCCAATCGAGAATCTTCTGCAAGGCAACCGCCTCATAGTACCTGCGTATTGAGGGGACCCCCAACCCCCCGAGTCTATTAGGCTTTGGGAGTTTTTTTAAGTACCGAAGTTTGGCGTCATTTCACGAGCGTGTGCAATTTTGAAGTGTGACATGTTCGATATCCATTTACTCTGCGAAACATCATCTTTCACATTATGCAAAAAAATTGGGCTAACTTTACTGTTTTGTGTTTTTTGAAGCATGAAATTATTTAAAATAAAATGAGTTTGAAAAATCGCTGCGCAAATACCGTGTGAGGTAAAAAGTTGCAACGACAGCCATTTTATTCTCTAGGAAAAACATATATAATGTTTGGGGGTTCTGTGTAATATTCTAGCAAAAAAATAATGATTTTTACATGTAGGTAAGAAACGTCAGAATTGGCCTGGTAGGCAAATGGTTAACTGACAGCAGTGGGCGCCAATGGCGCCACGCTGCTGTTTCAGCCGATGAGGAGGGGAGTCCCAGGCAGCCGAGACAAACCTACATCACTGGAGAGAGAGGGGGCTCAGGTAAGTATTAGAGGGGCTGCTGCACACAAGTCTTTTTATCTTAATGCATAGAATATGATAAAGATAGAGATAAAAAAAACTTTCTGCCTTTACAACCAAACTAAACTGAACTAAAGCTCTTTAACAAAGGCCTAAATATGTCTATTTCTACATCTGCCTCTCTTGTCTAAAGGAGATGCTGAAACAACTATTTATTGCTTTATAGCAATAATTTGGTCCATACAAATGAATAAAACCCCTAATATCTCCCTTGCACTAGTTTTTTTTTTTTACAGGAGCCATAGGACTGAAAAAACCCTGCTAAAACCCACAGCGTAGGAAGACCTTCACGATCATGAGATCACTGTAAGTGGCTGTTAGGCCCCTTTCACACTTATACGACTTGTCCCACGATTTTGTACTGCAAAATCGTATGACAAGTCATTCTCCATGATTTTAAATGACTACCATTCATATTGGCACGACTTTAAGTCGTGCCGACTTCAAAGTAGTCCCTGCACTACTTTGGTCCAACTTCCATACGATTTCTACTCCATAGACCTCAATGCTAAACCCTCAAGTAGCATGCAAATCGTACCTGAATAATATAGACACCATTTCAGCACTACTTTGGTCCAACTTCCATACGATTTGTACTCCATAGACCTCAATGTTAAACCATTAAGTAGCATGCAAATTGTACCTGAATAATTCAGCACTACTTTGAAAGCACAAGCTGAGAATGGTTAATGCCAAAGTTGTGGCAAAGTCGTACAAAGTAGTACTGCTCCCAAATCGTGGCAAAATCGTGGTAAAATCACGGCAAAATAGCGGCCCCGAAATCGCGGTAAAATCGCGCCACTTTGAAGTTGTATAAGTGTGAAAGGGGCCTAACTCTGCACTCTGTCAGGACAGACTCCCAATTACAAACCGAGACTGGTAGCTGTCTGTGAAAGCTCGGTCACTGTGCTGGCAGTGCACAATTGACGTGCTCACAGCACAGAAACCTTGACCACCATGGATGTTTATGTGTTGGTATTAAAGACCACCCTCCTTGATGTCGAACATATGTGTTACCTGGTCAGCAAGAGAACAAAAACAGGGGGGGAAAAAAAAAGCTTACAGAACAAAGCCAGTTTAAAGTATAACTTTCTAAATCAGTTCTGCTAGTGCAGTGGTCTCCAAACTGTTGCCCGGGGGGTCAGACGTGGCCCTTCACTTGCCTTTATCTAGTCCTTTTGGCACTATTCCACCAACTGACACCAACAATGGAGCACTATTCCCTCTACTGACCCCAAAAATGGGGGGCTATTCTTCTCATTGATATCAACCATGGGGCACTATTCCTCCGATTAAAACCAATGAAGGTGCACTGATGGCGGGGCATTTGCTACTCTCACTGGCCACAGCACGGCCCCCCTTAAGTCCGAAAGACAGGAAACTGACCCTTTGCTTAGAAAGTTTGGGGACTACTGTTCTAGTGTATAGCCAGCTTTAGGGTTTCAACCTAATATAAAGTATAAAACATTTTTTTAGTGGAGAGGGATTAGCACACCTATCAAGTTTCTATTGCTGTCTGTGCTCCTGTAAGGAAGATTCGCCCTCTTTATTTGTCCTGCTTACCATTATCATCAAAAGTGAAAGTAAAAACATTCCAAATTATGGGTTGTCCTCAGGACAGGAACAGTGGGGATATCCTTCAATGAGGACACTGGTTCTGGTGAGCCTGGAGACAGTAGAGATGCCCTCAATTTAGAGGGATTTTTCTTTCCCTTTCTGTTTTGGCTATGGGACAGAAAGTGAAGGAAAATCTTCCCAATGGGACAAAGATGGCAAAACCCTTCCTTACTCTATCCAAAAAAAAAAAAAAAAAGTTCTGCCTTTAGTTTGACTTTATTGGTTTATAGAAATGCATTTATAAAAAGCACACTTGCCATTTAAAAAGAAGCAAACCTGCTGTCTATAGTTAAGACTTTTTCAAAAACTTTAACCTTTTTTTTATTATTGAACATAAATTCTAGCAAAAATTTAAATGTATTATTTAAATAAATAAATAGTTTTAAAACTAACTGATAGGAGGCTGCACCTTTGACTCCTAAAATGAATTAACAATTGTGAAAATAAGACAAGAGTTTATTACAACTAATGTAACAAACATGCCAATCCAAAAACTATTTTAATGCAAGAATTCAGATATACAATCTCTTGCAAATAATTAAGAATTAATATTCTTTATTTTATAAGAATGGGGCTCCAGTTTAATATAATCTCCTATGAATAAATAAATTACTCAAAATGGTTTTTTTATTCTTTTGGGCTGTTCTGTCGGGGATACTGCCGACAAGCCAGCACTTTGAAGATTTTCTCAGAATTAATTCCTGAGTAACCAAAGATGCATATGGAAGTTTATATGAGACTAGCAACAAGGCTACTGGCTCACAGATGTTAGAGCTGATACTTTATCTTACAAGACCTCTTTAAAAGAAATGGGGTGTACGAGTTCTGCTTTTTCATGTTTGACTCAGAGGACCAAATAAACATTTTACAAAAGAGTGAAAGCAATATTTAGTTCTCCAAGCTGACCTGAGCAGCTGCTGGAGAATTGGCGTTTCAAGGAGATGTATTTCTAGAACAGGGGTTTCCAAACCAGTATTCTGGGATGACTGACAAATCATGTTTGCCAGGAGGTCTTCACTAAAATGTGAAACAATTAGTGTGCTTCTGTAAAGGAAACCCATCATGAGAAAACATGTAGGCTGTCTTCAGTAATCTCCTATGCAAATTGCCAATCGCCTGGCTGTGTCTGCTTTCAATATTTTATTATTTGAAAAACAGGGGGGAAAAAAAAAAACATATAACCAAAAAAGTCAGAACTATTGGTGAGCACTCTTATGCTAGGTCACTGACTCTAGAGTATTGATATAAGCAAGCATTTTTTAACCACTTGCCACCAAATCACATACCTAGTACATCATTTGACTTCAAGTGGTTGTACTGGGGCGATGCATCACCCCGTTACGTTTTTTTTTTTTTTAGAGTTGACAGTTGGCTCTCTTGTAATAACAGAGAACAAGGAAAAAAGCCTGGACGGCCGCACGTCCGTGAAGAAAAAAGCACCTTTATTGTTGCAAAAAAATGTGGACAAACAGGTCACATAAAAAGTGGATGATACAGGACAACTGCTAACGCGTTTCACATCAACCGATGCTTACTCATGGCTGAGTTTGTCCACATTTTTTTGCAACAATAAAGGTGCTTTTTTCTTCACGGAAGTGCAGCCGTCCAGGCTTTTTTTCTTGTTCTCTGTTATTACAAGAGAGCCAACTGTCAACTCTAAAAAAAAAAAAAAACAGCTTTTTTCCTTGTTCTCTACAATTTGTGCAGAGCCAGCACCTGTGCGGCTGAGTGAGGGCGTTCACTATCACCCAGGAGTGGTAGTGCTGTGAGCGGCTTTCTTTTCTAATCTCTTGTAATAACAACCGGAGTGGTTAACCAGCCACTCTGGTTGCTATTACAAGCAGCGGGATGGGATGCATGGAACCCCCACCCGGAGACCCGAGCTACTACCCAGCTAGTCTGAGACCCAAGGAATCGGGTCTCCCCTATGGTAACCCAGAAGCGATGACATATCATTTCCCGTTTACCGGCATGTTAACAGCGCCATTTTTTGAAAATCAAAGAATTTAAAAACTCAGATCTTGGCGTTTTGAAGTGCAAAGAGTCACGTACCTATTGCTGTCACAAGGATGCCGACCTACAAAAATTACTCCAAGAGCATGACGACGACTCATCCAGGAGGTCATAAAAGAACCCAAAACAACATTTAAAGAATTGTAGGCCTCACTTGCCTCAGGTAAGATCAGTGTTCATGACTCAACAATAAGAAAGACACTGGGCAAAAATGGAATCCATGGGAGAGTGCGAAGGCCAAAGCCACTGCTGACCACAAAGAACACAAAGGCTCATCTCACATTTACCAAAAAACTTCTTGATTATCCCCAAGAGCTTTAGGCAAATATTCTGTGGACTGATGAGACAAAAATTTTACTTTTTGGAAGGTGTGTGTCTAGTTCAGTGGTTCTCAACCTACTAGTGCCGTGACCCCTTGATAAAATTTCCCAAGTTGTGGGGACCCCTGAGGCTCGGTTCACACTGGGGCGACTTGGGATCCGACTTGTACCCCCTCAAGTCGCCCCAGAAATAGTCTCAATGGGAGTGAACGCTAGCGTCTTAATAGACGCTACTGAAGTCGCTCCGACTTCAGAGCGTACTCCCTGTACTACTTTGATCCGACTTTGATCCGACTTCAGCCTATTGACTATCATTGAAGTCGGATCAAAGTCGGATCGCCGTCTCGCATGATCCGACTTCGGCATGCGACTTGTGCTCAGATGATCTTGAGGGGGAACTCCGCGCCAAATTTTAAATAAAAATCCGGCATGGGTTCCCCCTCCAAGAGCATACCAGGCCCTTGGGTCTGGCATGGACCTTGAGGGGAACCCCCTACGCCGAAAAAACGGCGTGAGGGGTCCCCCAATCCATACCAGACCCTTATCCGAGCACGCAGCCCGGCCGGACAGGAATGGGGGTGGGGGACGAGCGGGCGCCCCACCCCCATCCTGAACCGTACCAGGCCGCATGCCCTCAACATGGGGGGGTTGGTGCCTTGGGGGAGGGGGGCGCGCTGCGGCCCCCCCACCCCAAAGCACCTTGTCCCCATGTTGATGAGGACAAGGGCCTCTTCCCGACAACCCTGGCCGTTGGTTGTCAGGGTCTGCGGGCGGAGGGCTTATCGGAATCCGGGAGCCCCCTTTAATAAGGGGGCCCCCAGATTCCGGCCCCCCACCCTATGTGAATGAGTATGGGGTACATCGTACCCCTACCCATTCACCTAGGGAAAAAGTGTCAATTAAAAAAAAAACACTACACAGATTTTTAAAGTATTTTATTAGACAGCTCCGGGGGTCTTCTTCCGACTTCGGGGGTCTCTCCGGTTCTTCTCCGCGCTCTCCAGGTCTTCTGCCGGGCTCCTCCGCTCTCTTGTCGCTCTTTTGCTAAAGCGGAGGAGCCCGGTCTTCAATCTTCTGCCCTCTTCTCTTCTTCTGATGTTGACACGACGCTCTCTCCGGCTAGAATGCTCTCTGTGCGCTCTGCTCTGACTTATATAGGTGGTGACCACGCCCCCTTATGCCGTCACAGTCCCTGGGCATGCTGGGACTGTGACGTTTTAGGGGGCGTGGTCATCACCCGATGACCACGCCCCCTTATGTCATCATAGTCCCAGCATGCCCAGGGACTGTGACGGCATAAGGGGGCGGGGTCACCGCCTATATAAGTCAGAGCAGAGCACACAGAGAGCATTCTAGCCGGAGAGAGCGTCGTGTCAACATCAGAAGAAGAGAAGAGGGCAGAAGATTGAAGACCGGGCTCCTCCGCTTTAGCAAAAGAGCGGCAAAAGAGCAGAAGAGAGCGGAGGAGCCCGGCAGAAGACCCGGAGAGCGCGGAGAAGAACCGGAGAGACCCCCGAAGTCGGAAGAAGACCCCCGGAGCTGTCTAATAAAATACTTTAAAAATCTGTGTAGTTTTTTTTTTAAATTGACACTTTTTCCCTAGGTGAATGGGTAGGGGTACGATGTACCCCATACTCATTCACATAGGGTGGGGGGCCGGGATCTGGGGGCCCCCTTATTAAAGGGGGCTCCCGGATTCCGATAAGCCCTCCGCCCGCAGACCCCGACAACCAACGGCCAGGGTTGTCGGGAAGAGGCCCTTGTCCTCATCAACATGGGGACAAGGTGCTTTGGGGGGGGGGCCCGCAACGCGCCCCCTCTCCCAAGGCACCAACCCCCCATGTTGAGGGCATGCGGCCTGGTACGGTTCAGGAGGGGGGGGCGCTCGCTCGTCTCCACCCCCATTCCTGTCCGGCCGGGCTGCGTGCTCGGATAAGGGTCTGGTATGGATTGGGGGGACCCCCCCACGCCGTTTTTTCGGCGTAGGGGGTTCCCCTCAAGGTCCATACCAGACCCAAGGGCCTGGTATGCTCCTGGAGGGGGAACCCATGCCGGTTTTTTATTTAAAATTTGGCGCACAGTTCCCCCTAAAGATTCATACCAAACACAGTGGCGAGGATCCAAGTCGGATCCCCGTTCATTGAAAGTCGGACACATGTCGCAGGGCAAAGTCGGATCCAAAGTAGGACGGCTGTCGTGTTGCCCCAGTGTGAACCGACCCTAACAGTAAAATTATTTTCCTAGCGTGGGTTGTCAGCACCCAAGGCAAGACAA
Source organism: Lithobates clamitans (assembly GCA_037952925.1). Taxonomy (NCBI): domain Eukaryota; kingdom Metazoa; phylum Chordata; class Amphibia; order Anura; family Ranidae; genus Lithobates; species Lithobates clamitans. Next base: position 2,727,011 of record JBBGZY010001202.1, read on the forward strand.
GACAAGTAATTTGCGCCCCTAACCCGCAGACATTTAGCACTCCCTGAGGCCTTTTATTGTCAACTATAAATCACAGGTAGTGTTACTCACTGTGTCTTCGGCTTCACTATGTCTCAGACTTTGTGGTGTCTTGTAGCAGTCACACTTATGCTAAAATCAGGAGATAGAATCTCTTCCAGCCCCTCCCACTTCTCATTCCTCACCAGTCAGCTGACCTTTAGTCTCTGCCCCCCAGGCATGCCATGAACTGAATGGGCACCTGCGAAGAGGCTGAGTGGGAAGCCGCGGGCTCCAGGAACAGCCCAGATGGCCGGCCATAGGCTCCAGGTATAGCCCTGCTGGGCGGCCACAAAGGCGGCGTGGGCTTCAGGAATAGCCCAGGATTCGGTGACCCCCTGGCAAATCATCATTTGACCCCTGAGGGGGTCCCGACCCCAAGGTTGAGAGCCACTGGGTTACATCTGGCATAAAACTAATACAGCATTTCATAAGAACAACATCATACCAACAGTCAGACATGGTGGTGGTAGCGTGATGGTTGCTTTGCAGCTTAAGGACCTGGACGACTTACCATAGTTGATGGAAACATGAATTCTGAGCTCTACCAGAAAATCCTAAATGAGAATGTCTGGCCATCAGTCCATAAACTCAAGCTGAAGTGCACTTGGGTTATGCAGCAGGACAATGATCTGAAACACAACAGCAAGTCCACCTCCAAATGGTTCAAACAAAGCAAAATTTTGGTTTTGAAGTGGCCTAGTCAAAGCCCACACTTAAAACCAATTGATATGCTGTATCATGACCTTACACAGATCGTTCATGCTGGAAAACCCTCCAATGTGGCTGAATTAAAACAATTCTGCAAAGAAGAGTGGGCCAAAATGTAAAGACTCATTGCCAGTTATCGCAAACGCTTGATTGCAGTTTTTGCCGCCAAGGGTGGCACAACCAGTTATTAGGCTTAGGGGGTATTTACTTATTCACATAAAGCCAGGCAGGTTTGGACAGTTTTTTTGCCTTAATAAATGAAACCATCATTTAAAAAACGCATTTTGTATTTACTCGGGTTAGCTTTGTGAAATAATTCAATCTGAGTCATTTAAGTATGACAAATATGCAAAAAAATCAGAAAAGGGGCAAATACTTTGACACAGCAATATATTATATATATAGGACTTTTTTTTACAGTGGAAATTTTGACAAAACAGAAGCTTCAATCCTCACTGCAAGTAAAGAAGCTCCAAATATGTGTGCTGCCAATAGAACAGAAGCACGGGAGGATTATGTGTTGGGAAATAGAATGATTCCATTGCTGAGAGTCAGTCTGAGTAATGTACAGTGGCAGATAGAAAAAGGAAACATTATATCGGTTTCCTCACACAGTGGGCTAAACTAAACTAATCATCTCCTCCTGTTTCAGACTTTTATGTTTCTGCTGCGATCAAAGACACTCAGTTCAGGCCACAGCAGTTCTTCATTGAACTACAACTTCCAGCATCTTCTGTCACAGAGTAATACATCAATGTACTTCCCACAAGTACACTAATATCTCCAACTTTAAATTCTTTCCCTAATACTATCATTCTTATCAACGCAGCAGCTAAAGCAAGTCACTAAATAACAGAGCAGTGCACAAAGTAGTGTTGTCAGAAGTACATCAGTTACGTCAACTGAATTCCCCCTTCAAGCTTTATGAAGTCAAAACAATGAAAGTGGATTGCTGATTGATCAATACATAATTCTGCATATTGTACACTGCTGTTAAAAACAATATAAACTGTTGAAGTTGTACCCCCCTTAACCTTTCAAGAAAAAAGCAAGCAGATGGCAAAGAACTAGTCACTAGTATTGCCTGTTGACTTTATGCATCTAATATTTTCCTTGTTACTGACTCAACATACCCTTGTTCTGCACTGTCTCCTTGTGGAAACAGCCATCTTGGTTGAGTAGCTTGACTTTACTTCCTAAAGTCAGAGCTGACCCTCTGATAACTGATGATCTGATGCTTGGGGGAGGGGGGAGATTATCAAGAAGCAGCAGGAGAGCCGCGGAATACAAAGATCTGATCCGGAAAATAAATGAAGCAGAAGCAGGGAGATCACTGCACTACTTGTCCTCGGGTACAGGTTTCCTCACCAGCAAGGAGAACAGTAAGAAGCACTGTACTGACATCATCTCCAACTCTAAATCTTACGAAAGTCAGTGATAAGCTACAGCAACCACTATATCCTCTCACACTACAGATATAAAAAAAATGAGGCTACAAAAAAAAGGGGTGTCTGGTTCTTCCTCACTGATAAAATAATGACTCGAGCGCTGTTCTGTGAAGCAGTAACGCAAGCCCAGGCTGAAAGTGGATGCATCCCAAGGGGGTGTGTGCTTACAATGCCCTGAACCCACAGGACATGGGGTTGAATGTCACCGTGAGGTGGATATACTAACTGGAGAGTGCAAGATCTATTGTAGCTCTGCATAGAAACCAATCAGCTTCATGTTTTTTTTTTTGTGTCAAAGCTTAATTGAACAAGCTGAAGTTAGTAGCCGATTGGCTACCAAGCACAACTGCACCAGACTTTGCACTCTCTAGTTTTAATAAAACTAAAATAAAAACTTAACACAATGGCATTTCAATTCAGATTTAAAAACGTCCTTTCTTTCTTCAGCTAGAGGAGCAATCTAAAATATGCTTGTATTTTAAAAACTTATAGGTAGTCTAATGGATTTTGATGCATTTAAGGATAAGTAGCCATAGATTAAATGGAGATGCAAGGAAGCATAAACATGTGTTCAAAATTACTACCCAGCCTAACCATCTTTTCAATTAAATTTTCCATCAGAGAAAGGTGCTTCCTATCCCAGCACATGGACTATTACTTAATCCCTGTATCATCTCATTTCAAGACCATGTCACCAATCAATTATCAGCAGTAATTGGGATAGTCATGTAGGGCAGTGGCTGTATCTGTAAGCTGTTAAAACCAGATGTACTGGGCCCATCCCTCATCTTGAACCCTGCTTTTACAGGACTGAAATCGTGATCAAAGATGAACTGTGCCTGTAATCACGAACAACAGAAATGGGTGAAAATCTGAGCTTCCAGTAGATGATAGCTACAGCTGCCCAAGTTACTTTATTTCTACTCTAATCACTTTTTCAGTTTTTAAATGAAGTGGACATCAAGAGAGACTATTAAACATGAAGCACATTTCAAACCAAGGTTTACTCAGGCTCTGGAAATAAATGAAAAACTAGGCTTGGGAACCAGGCCCACACTATGGGTATTCCCTTACAAGTATTGCCACAGAGATAGCTTATTAACCACTTGCCGACCGCCTCACACCTATATACGTGAACAGAGCGGCACGGGCAGGCAAAATCACGTACCTGATACGTGATGCCTTCCCGCGATCGGACCCCCCCGGTGCCATAGGCGGTCGGCTCTTGTTCGCGGGCGATGAGAGGTCAGGGGGAGGCCATCCATTGATGGCCACCCCTTCCCGATCGCTCCCAGTGAATCAAATGCTTCCTCTCCCTCTGTAATGTAAACAGAGGGAGAGGAAGTGATGTCATCCCTCCTCGAGCGGTCTTTTCGTCCCGGCGCTGAGGAGAGAAGACATCCAAGTAAGTGCACCAACACTACACTTCCAGTAGAACACGCAGGCACACTTTTCACCCCCCTTAACCCCCCGATCACCCCCCTGTACCCCCTGTCACACTGACACCAATAGCAGTGTTTTTTTTTTTTTGCATTGGTGTCAGTTTGTGACAGTTATAAGTGTTAGGGCAGTTAGGTTAGCCCCCTTTAGGTCTAGGGTACCCCCCTTTAGGTCCAGGGTACCCCCCTAACCCCCCCTAATAAAGGTTAACCCCGTGATCACCCCCCGTCACCTGTGTCGCTAAGCGATCGTTTTTCTGATCGCTGTATTAGTGACACAGGTGACGCTAGTTAGGAAGGTAAGTATATAGGTTCGCTGTCAGTGTTTTATAGCGACAGGGACCTCCATATACTACCTGCTAAAGGTTTTAACCCCCTGATTGCCCCCTAGTTAACCCTTTCACCAGCGATCACCATATAACTGTTACGGGTGACGCTGGTTAGCTAGTTTGTTTTTTTTATAGTTTATTATAGTTTTAGGGCACCCGCCGTTTATTACCTTATAAAGGTTTAACCCCCTAATTGCCCGGCGGTGAAATAAGTTACATTTTTAGGGTCAGATAAGGTCTGCGTCGCCCCAGCCAGCGTCAGGTTAGCGCCTGTACCGCTAAAACCCACGCACGCAGCACACACCTCCCTTAGTGCTATAGTATCTGAGTGGATGGATATCTGATCCGATCAGATCTATACTCCCCAGCAGTTTAGGGTTCCCTGAAACGCAGTGTTAGCGGGATCAGCCCAGATACCTGCTAGCACCTGCGTTTTGCTCCACGGCCCAGCCCAGCCCAGCCCACCCAAGTGCAGTATCGATCGATAACTGTCACTTACAAAACACTAAGCACACATAACTGCAGTGTTCGCAGAGTCAGGCCTGATCCCTGCGATCGCTAACAGTTTTTTGGTAGCGTTTTGATACAGTCGCTGACAGTCAGGATCTTTTTCGCCTGTGAGTCTCACTAAATCCCCCTAAATTTAGAGCCCAAAATGGCAAATCGAAGGTACACTAGTGAAGAGGCCTACACGTTTCTGAGCATGACAGATAGTGAAGAGGAAGTCACTCATCTGTCAGATTCAGGCTCAGAATACAATCCTGTAGAGGACAGCGGCTCCATGACAGATAGCTCTGACGACGGAGTTGTGGTCCCTGCTAAGGTCAGGCGTACCAGACCCCGAACCTCTTCTGTCCTTGAAGTGCAAGAACCGCAGGGCTCTCGTATGGAGCAGAGAAGTACTAGTGCCGCTATTCCTTCTGGTGAACTGGCAAGCACCAGCGGCCTAGTACACCCTGGTCGTACATCCAGCACTGCAGTAACACTTGGTGACGTGGCGAGTCCCATAAGTGCAGTTCAAGCTGGTGAGGTGGCAAGCACAAGTAGTGTCCTGCTGCCACCAAGAAGACGAACACAGGCCCGTCGTGCCCATAGTGCCCTTCCTGCTGCATTCGCCAATCCGAATTGGGAACCCACCACTTCTGCAGCACCCGTACTTCCCCCATTCACTGGCCAACCCGGAATTCAGGTGGAAACAGTTGACTTTACACCACTGGATTTTTATTCGCTGTTTTTCACCGAAGATCTCTATAGATCTATTGTGGACCAAAGCAATTTGTACGCTGGTCAACACATCGCCACTATTCCCCAGTCCTCCCTTGCCAGAGATTGGAAACCAATTACGGTTTCCGAATTTAAGATCTTTCTGGGCCTTTCCCTCCTCATGGGCTTGAATAAAAAGAGTGAGGTCAGTTGGTCCACTGACCCAATTTACCATTCGCCCTTGTTCTCTGCTTCCATGGCCAGGGCACGATACAAGCAGATTTTGCGGTTCATGCACTTCAACGACAATGAACTCTGTCGTCCCCGTGGAGACCCTGAATACGATCGGCTCTACAAAATTCGGCCCCTCGTAAACCACTTCAACCAACGTTTTGCAGACTTGTTTACTCCCCATCAAGTTGTCTGCGTTGATGAGTCCCTGGTTAAATTTTATGGCCGCTTGTCATTCAAACAGTACCTTCCCAGCAAGCGTGCCAGATACGGGGTCAAGATGTATAAGCTCTGTGACAGGGCCACAGGCTATACATGTAGTTTTATGGTTTACGAGGGCAAAGATAGTCACGTAGAGCCGACAAACTGCCCTGACTACATAGGAAGCGCTGGCAAGATAGTGTGGGACTTGGTGTCACCCTTATTCGGAAAGGGGTACCACTTGTACGTGGACAATTATTATACGAGCGTGCCACTTTTTAGCCACCTTTTTGATCATCAGATTGGAGCATGCAACCTAATCGCCGGAGCTTTCCCCAGCGGCTTGTAAATTCCCGTATTAGGCTGGGGGAGAGAGCCTGCTTGAAGTATAATAACTTGCTCGCTATGAAGTGGAGGGATAAGAAGAATGTTTTCGTTCTCACCTCCCTTCATGCAGACACGACGGTCCAAATTTCTACGGCGACTGGTGTTGTGGAGAAACCCCTCTGTGTCCACGAATATAACCTTAATATGGGAGGGGTGGACCTCAACGACCAGTTGTTGGCGCCGTACCTAATTGCCCATAAGGCCAGACGCTGGTACAAAAAAGTGTCTATTTATTTCAATTGGCTTTGCTGAACGCTCATGTGCTATACAGAGCTTCAGGACGGACTAGATCCTTCCTTAAATTCCAGGAAGAGATCGTCAGAGCCATTCTGTATCCAGACGGTGCTCCACCTCACCATCCCCAACCAAATGCAGTAAGCCGGCTGCATGAGAGGCATTTTCTTTATGCCCTCCCGAGTACCCCTACCCAACGAACCCCCCAAAAAAGATGTTGTGTCTGCTGCAAGCGCGGATTTAGGCGTGACACCTGGTATTATTGTCCCCTCTGTCCTGGCAATCCTGGTCTTTGCATTGGTGAATGTTTTGAACGCTACCATACAATAGTGGAGTATTAGCGTAGGGTACAGCACTGCACAGACTAGGACACACTTTCACAGGGTCTCCCAAGATGCTGTCGCATTTTGAGAAACCCAAACCTGGTACCAGTTAAAAAAGTTAAAGTTACAAAAAAAAGTGCAAAAAAAACAAAAAAAAAGTAAAAAAAAAGAAAAAAAAAAAAACACAAAAAAAAAATATAAAATAAAAAAAACAAAAATAGTTGTTGTTTTATTGTACTCTCTCTATTCTCTCTCTATTGTTCTGTATTCTATACTGCAATGTTTTATTGTTATGTTTTTATCATGGTTGCTTTATAGGTATGCAATTTTTTTATACTTTGTTTTTTTATTGTTAACCACTTTTTTGTTTTCAGGTACGCCATTCAGCTGCAGAGCGGATTTATTTATCTTGACAGCAACAGCGTTTGCTCCCACGATACATAAAGCCGTGACTCCAGCGCTGTCGGAGGTGATTTCACCACCACAGTTACATACTTCAGCATATATGCCGAAGCGTGGGGGCAGCAGTGGGTGGAGGAGCGATTTGCTCCTGCCTTTTGCGGGAGGATGCCCCCATGCTTCGGCATATATATATTTTAGGTAGGCACAGGTTGCGTTAAATGTTTTATTTTTTACTATGTTTTTTTTGTATTTTGCTTTGCAGGTATGGTAAGTATTACTGTTATACTGTAATGTTACTTAGTTTTTTTGTTAACCATCATTTGCTTAGCAGGTACGCCATTCAGTTGCAGCACGGATTTATTTATCTTGACAGCAACAGCGTTTGCTCCCACGATACATAAAGCCGTGACTCCAGCGCTGTCGGAGGTGATTTCCCCACCAGTTACATACTTCAGCATATATGCCGAAGCGTGGGGGCAGCAGTGGGTGGAGGAGCGATTTGCTCCTGCCTTTTGCGGGAGGATGCCCCCATGCTTTGGCATATATATACGGTGCATGTATGCCCATCATTAGAAGCGGGTGGATGAAGGGAGGTATTCTAATAGTGGGCATACCCACCGATCAATATCTTTTTTTCGTTCAGCCCACAGGCTGCATGAAAAAAAAGTTTACAATGTATGCCCAACAAGGACCAGCAATGTACTGGTATGTTGCCGGACTTTGAGTGGTTATACCAGAATGATGCCTGCAGGTTTAGGTATCATCTTGGTATCATTCTTTTCAGCCAGTGGTCGGCTTTCATGTAAAAGCAATCCTAGCGGCTAATTAGCCTCTAGACTGCTTTTACAAGCAGTGGGAGGAAATGCCCCCCCCCCCACCGTCTTCCATGTTTTTCTCTGGCTCTCCTGTCCCAACAGGGAACCTGAGAATGCAGCCGGTGATTTAGCCAGCTGACCATAGAGCTGATCAGAGACCAGAATGGCTCCAAACATCTCTATGGCCTAAGACACCGGAAGCTACGAGTATTTCATGACTTAGATTTCGCCGGATGTAAACAGCGCCATTGGGAAATACTCCATGGACTCGACATGCCTCTCAGCAAATAGCTTGGGGTGTCTACTTTCCAAAATGGTGTCAATTGGGGGGGGGGGGGGTTGTGCCATCTGGGCATTTTATGGCCTTCAAAAATGTGATAGGTAGTGAGGAGTGAAATCACAACTTTACGCCCTTAGAAATCCTGAAGGCGGTGCTGGGTTTTCGGGGCCCCGTACGCGGCTAGGCTCCCAAAAAGTCCCACACGTGTTATCCCCATACTCAGGAGAAGCAGCTAAATGTATTTTGGGGTGCAATTCCACATATGCCCATGGCCTGTGTGAGCAATATATCATTTAGTGACAACTTTTTGTAACTTTTTTTTTTTTGTCATTATTCAATCACCTGGGACAAAAAAAATAAATATTCAATGGGTTCAACATGCCTCTCAGCAATTTCCTTGGGGTGTCTACTTTCCAAAATGGGGTCATTTGGGGGGGTTTTGTACTGCCCTGCCATTTTAGCACCTCAAGAAATGACATAGGCAGTCAAACTAAAAGCTGTGTAAATTCCAGAAAATGTACCCTAGTTTGTAGACGCTATAACTTTTGCGCAAACCAATAAATATACGCTTATTGACATTTTTTTTTACCAAAGACATGTGGCCGAATACATTTTGGCCTAAATGTATGACTAAAATTGAGTTTATTGGATTTTTTTTATAACAAAAAGTAGAAAACATCATTTTTCTTCCAAATTTTCGGTCTTTTTCCGTTTATAGCACAAAAAATAAAAAACGGCAGAGGTGATCAAATACCATCAAAAGAAAGCTCTATTTGTGGGAAGAAAAGGACGCAAATTTCGTTTGGGTACAGCATTGCATGACCGCGCAATTAGCAGTTAAAGCGACGCAGTGCCAAATTGTAAAAAGTGCTCTGTCAGGAAGGGGGTAAATCCTTCCGGGGCTGAAGTGGTTAAGCAACCTCACAAGAATGATAATTTCAGAACAGGTATAAATCGGTCCCCTTGCAACCATTAATTTCAAATACATAGTCGTAGACTAGAGGTCGACCGATATGGGTTTTTCTCTGGCCGATGCCGATATTTAGAAATTGCGGTGGCCGATGGCCGATATGTGATGCCGATTTTTTTGGGCTGATATATTTGGCCGATTTTTTTTTTTTTTCTTTTTTCCCTTCATCTCATAAAATCTAACAGTTATACCCCTTTCACACTGGGGCGTTTTTCAGGCGCTTTTGGGCTAAAAATAGCGCCTGTAAAGTGCCTGTAAAACGGCTCCCCTGCAGTCTCAGTGTGATATCCTGAGTGCTTTCACACTGAGGCGATGCGCTGGCAGGATGTTAAAAAAAAAAGTCCTGCAAACGGCATCTTTGGAGCGGTGTATACCCCTCCTCCACCACTCCTGCCCACTGAAATGAATGCGCACCGCTGCCGAAGCGCCTGCAAAGCGTTTTGGCAGTGGCGCTTCAGGGGCGCATTTAACCCCTTCCTCGGCCGCTAGCTGGCTAGCAGCCGAATAGCGCCTCTAAAATGACGGTAAAGCGCCGCTAAAACTAGCAGCGTTTTACCATCAACGCATGCCCGCTCCAGTGTGAAAGCAGCCTTAAGTAATACAGAATTTTTTTTTCATTTAAACATTAAACAAAACAAACCTCCAATCAGTTCACTTGTATGTATAATTTAGAAAACAAAACAAAAAAAACAAAAAAAAAAAACTATCTTAAATACACAAAAACAGGTAATCAAAACTTTTGGACGAAAAAAAATGGGCTAACTTTACTGCTTAGGTTTTTTTTTAATTCATTACTGTATTTTTTTTTTGTAAAAATTGCGTTTGAAAGACCGCTGCGCAAATACCGTGTGACATAAAATATTGCAACAATCACCATTTTATTCCCTAGGGTCTCTGCTAAAAAAATATATATAATGTTTGGGGGTTCTAAGTGATTTTCTAGCAGAAAATGCAGGATTTTTACTTGTAAGCAACAAGTGTCAGAAAAGATTTAGTCTTTAAATGGTTAAACTGAGAAATTCTACACATGGAGTTCCGTCTATTGATAAAAAGAACCTGAAAGATACAAATGTATCTTCTTATCAGACTTGGCAGGCTGCCCAAAGGAGGAGAGAAGAAAACTTCACAGATAACGTAAGGCAACTTGCATTAACTTCTATTACAGAAGTCATTTGCAAGTCACGGCTGAAGTTACAATCGGCCTTTTTTATCAGCACAATCGGCGATGCCGATTAAGTAAAAAACGCCAAATATCGGCCGATATATCGGCCGGCCGATATATCGGTCGACCTCTATCGTAGACACCGATATACTTACAAGTGCAAGGAGTATGTTTAAACCATGCTATAATGTCATCCATGTATAATCAAGTTATCAGTCTGTAAAGACAGTGGCACAGGAAATTTGGCTGTGCTTGTTCTATTTTAGGGATGGGTAGTGATTTAGTGGGTAGGCACAGGTCCTTAACAAGAATAATCTGCTGTCTAAACTAGGTGATAAAGTACTTCAAGACGTTGTGCCAACTACTGACTTAGAGAGCTTGCTAAGACCTGCAGTAGTAAGCCAAAGTTTGATGCGCACTTGGCTGCCCATGTTAGTCCTAAAAATTGGACTGCAAGCCTGCAAGACTCCAGCATTTTCCTCCAGCACTGACCCGGTTAATACCTGTGCCAGATTTACCCAAGATGTATACCAGTATAGCTTAGCTTTTTGTATCTTCGAACAATCCAGCATTCTCTCTACTACTGCAGTAGAGGGAAAAAACTGGAGCTTTTTGGCAAGTCAAAGACATTAAGTTTCCAAAGAAAAGAACACTGTACCTACTGTGAAACATGTTTTGGGCTGCACCACCATGTACTAGTACAGGGTGCTTCGCAGCTGTCCAGGATACAAGGAAAAATCAAGGTCTAACAAGGAATTCTGGAGAAAATTGCACTGCCCAGTGTCAGAAAGCTCTGTCTCAGTTGCAGGTCATAGCTCCTCCAACAACAGGATAAGGACCCAAAGCAGACTGCTAATAGCATGCAAGAATCGCAAAGAACAAAACATTGGACTATTATAAAGTTGTCTTCTATCAACCCTGATCTGAATCTCATCTATGAAAATAAATGAAACATGCAGTCTGGAGAAAGCACTCAAAGTGGCTGTAAAGGTAAAGAAAAATATCTAACAACACAGTAAGTGCAGCGCTAAAAAATGTGAAATAGGAAACCAATTAAGATAAAAAATTATGAACTACTAAAAAATGATTACGAAATACTCACAGTGAAATTAAGAAATACTCAAACAATGATGCTTCAAGTAATAAGTGAAATTAAAAAATACCAATAATTACATAAAAAAGAAAAAAGAAAAAAAAAGAAAAGAAAACTAAAGCAATGTCCCATAGTGATCAGTGAGAGAATCCATAGGTAATATGCCTCCACAAGAGAAAAAGTGAATTGCAGGAAACAAAAGCTGTGACACCAATCTTCCTAATGCAAACCAGCGTGTATTCAGGTCAACACCCAAAAGTGAGGTAGCTTGCTTACCAAAAAGCCATGACTGCTGCTAGCAGTCTCTCCCAGCACAGGGAATTTGGAAGTCTCCCCAAAACTTATAATCCTCCGGATCAGCCGTTCTTTCTATTAGTGCTCATAAATAGAAAATAGAAACTTCCCTAGTGCAGTATGTCAATTCAGTCTTGTTTATTAAAGGATAGGTTTGCACTTACAAAAACGATGTGTCATCAAAAGCGGTTGTGTCTCATGTAAAGCTGCGATGTCCCTATTCCCAAAGCGTTTGTCTCACCACCGCCACGGAAGGCTGGCGTGATGACGTCACCATCTGAGGCTCCACCCTACGCGTTTCGTCGCGAGCGGACGTCTTCTGGGGATTGGTCGAATGGCTGCATATTTACAGCCCCTCTGTTCCATCAATCTATTGTACAATGTGTAAATGTTTTTATAAAACAATGCCTGTAAATATCTTATCTCATATCTTTTATGGCCGGTCACATGACCTCTGGCTGTTCTCCTCCGATCTAAGGGCTTCTGCAGGAGTGGCTGAGCGGCCAGCACAGCGGTCACATGACCTCCCAAGCTAAGGTCAAAGGGGACATTGGCCCCTCCCACTGTAGCCCTTAGATCAGAGGAGGAGAGCAGCTGGGGGTCATGTGACCAGCCATAAAATATATGAGATAAGGTATTTACAGGCATTGTTTTACAAAAACATTTACACAGTGTAGGATAGATTGATATTAAAGAGGTGCTGTAAATATTTCTTTACCTTTACTGCCAGCTACTAATAGCAGCAGGAGGGGGGCAGGGAGAGAGGCGAGCAGTAGGATGACAGAGTCACATAAACTGACAATGGTAATCATTGATCAGCAGTCATAATTACCGTGGTCGGCTCACACAGGGGTACACAGGAACAGGCAGGGTCAATCAGGATTTTTACAGCTTGGACAGCATGCGCACTGTGCTGTTTAATATGCTTTAAGGGAACAGGATCTCTTTTTTTTTTCTGTTTTCGGGTCACAACCTCTTTAAAACCCGAGACAGCTGGAGAAGTTTGCTCGAGAAGAAGCAAACTACCTGTTGGCAGGTGTAAAAGTTTTATTAAAGCAGAGTTCCACCCAAAAGTGGAAGCTCTGCTTATCTGACTCCACCCCCCCCTCCGGTGCCACGTTTTGGCACCTTTTGGGGGGGGATTTACCTGGTTTTGTAGGTACCTGTCCCCACTTCCAAAGGATCTCGCCGCGGCAAGATCACTCGGAAGTTTAGCCCCCCTCCTCCTTCTCCGCTGCCGGGCCATTCAGAAAGTGACGCACGCTTCATGCATGCGCAGTAGAGATCCAGCTGTGATGCCGCAAGGCTTCACTGCCGGTTTCCCTTACAGACCGTAGCAGCGGCAACACCCGAGAGCCGATGGAAATATTGGCTGGGATGCCAAAATCGCTGGATTTCAGGACAGGTATGTGTCCTAATATTAAAATTCAGCAGCTACAGTATGTGTAGCTGCTGACTTTTATCTTTTTGCTGGAGGGGGGAGGGGGGTGCGGAACTTCGCTTTATAAAACTACAGGTATCACTAGCTTGCATGGAATTCATCTGAGGCTTTATTCACTCTGCTACTGTGAAATCTATGTTTATATGCATTTAGAGGATATTTCTAAATGCATGTGATGATTTGTCAATGGTGCCATCCATGAACATGGTGCATTTGCGTGGGTTTAGGTGTGGTCAGTTTGGCTGGTTTAGAGAAAAAAGCATTCTTTGCTTCTAGGATCCAGACACTCTAAACACATTTAAACAGATCTAAATGCACTCATATTTACCAAATGATTTCTCCAGCATTTGGAAAATCTAAGTGTCACTGTGAATAAAGCCTAAAGGTTGTACAAAATAATATTGGGTTATGGGTTCCATCAATTTTGCCCATGCCATTTTAATTTTTTTAATATTTTAAATATTCCGTTAAATCAAAAGCAAAGTCTTTTTTACTAAATAAGGAATAAATGATGGATAGCAATTACTTTGGTCAGCTTCAAGTTAATTCAGAGAAAATAGTGGATCCACAGAAGAGTAACAACAAAATCACCCATGTCTGTAACACAATAACTGCCATTGGTGAACTTCAATAAATGTCTAGTTGACCTTCTTGCTTTGAATCACAGTTTTGGAAAAAGTATGAAGATAAAGAGTACTAAAATGTAGTAAACTTTCCCTATCTGAATACGTGTCCCAGGTCACCAACTCAAAAAGCACTAAGCCAAAGGAACAAAATAACTGCCAGGGACCTATAATTTTGGCAGTCACCTAGTTCAAAATGCACAACCTACATATTTATCTAGAGAAAGGAATTAACAAAAAGCTTGGTCCAGCACCAAATAGATAAGGTCATTTATTTTGCTTTCCCAATTTGTAAGAATGTTTAGAGACCTGCCTCTCCCTCTCCTAGTCTGACCTCGCCTCTGCAGTAGACTGCAGAAAGTCAAAGCTACGGGCAATATTTACGTAATTACACTAGCCATATTTAAATGCACATTCAGTCATTTGTAACAAATACAAAAGCAGACTAAATGCTAAATGGTGTTTTGGATACCTGCCTAAAGATCAACTTAAAATACAAAATGGACCAAAAACAGCTAGTACAAAAGTGGCGTACTTGCTCACAGCAATGAATCAGTAATCATTTAAACTACACAAAGAATCTGGCTGCAATGGGTAATTGCTTCAGTTTGTGTATTTTTTCCTCTGACTGCACAAGTCAGCAGCTTACCAGGCATATTAATTATGATGTCCTTAACATGGCTGGGCGAATCCTCCACTTCTTCCTTAGTGTTTCCTATTTCACCATAGTACAGGGCAATACCTAACTGCATTATGCGAATAAACATTGGGAGTTGCTGGTCGGTAAGGGAGAGTTTTAGACTGTCCACCATTGTGTGAATCTAAAACAGAAAAAAAAAATGAAAGTCAGTTTTAAACATATACAGTACCTATGCCATTCAAACTTAAAGCGGTATTAAACCCAAGAGCAAACATCTATTATACTGCAACTTACCAACTCTTTGATATGATGGCTGCATTATTATTTTTTTTTTTACTCTTTCTTTCTTCTCTTACCACCTGATGATCAAGCCAATAAGTCTGACAAACCATTTAACACTGACAGGGGGCACTTACAATGCTTGGCTTGTTTTATTTATGTAGAGTCTTTATCCCCAAAGGAAAAAGCTGTAAGGGGTCTGGGGACCTTACAAACCACCCGCCTAGCAAAAATTAGATGTAGCGTGAGAACAATTTGCCAAGGTCTAAAATATTACATAAGAACTTCAGCGAGAGATTCGGGAAATAGGACACCACACTGCCTTTCCTTGAGGGGAGGATGAATTATGTCATACTAGAGGGACAGATGCAATACCTGGAAATGACACAGTATGAACTACCCCTCCTTACTCGAACAAATAAAAGATTACAAGAATCATGCAGTAATTTACATAAATCTGGGCCTACCTGAGGACCTGCAAGGCTCTGCTACAGCCCTATTCCAAGAACAATCCCTGCGCCGCCATTGGAAAGGCTTGAAACAGACAGGGTCCACATGGCTCTTGGCCCCAAAAGACCAGATGGTCCATCACAAGATGGAACTAAAAAACATCAGTTCTTTCACATTAAGAATCGCTACTTTAGTCAGCCAGGAGCATACCTAGTCTGACATTCCAAGGCCATGCCTATAGCCTGTATGCTGACCTGGCCCAGTCGACGATCACAGCCATCAAATATTGTTGGGGATATCCCTTCGAACATCAGCTTATTCCAGTGGTATGCAACCTCAGTAGTCCAGCTGTTGTGGAACTACAATTCCCAAAAAGCAATGCAAGACTGGTACAACTCCCAGAAGCATGATGGTATAATGTAGCTTCGCCACAATTTTATACTTTAATTAGCTTTCCATTGGCAAAAAAAGCCTGCAAAAATACCAAAAACTGCCTGTACACCCACTCAAAAAAAAAAAAAAAAAAAAAGGCTTGTAAAAACAACCAGACACGCTCAAGCATGACTGCGACCCAAACCCTTTCCATATACTTCCGGATATCTTAATACATGGCTTTCACATACCCATTTCTAAATTTCCATATATGCTTAAACAGAAATGTGACCTGAACATAACTGAGTTGGGCAAAATTTGGACAGCTAAGCACAATGCTTAGCCTACACTTTAGGTCAAGAAAATGAACATAAAGTACTTTACTTCTGCTGTATGATCCTGACTGCACACCCAAATTTGCCCCCAGTGCCTTATTATGCTTTTATGGCATACTGCATGCTCTACCATGTATAGTGGCAGTGTTTGAAGGCGAAAATGCTCTAGATACGAGTATACAATTAATTCAGATGTCTTAAATCAAGACTTATCCCCCAATCTTTGGGAAACCTTATTAAATAGTCCAACCTCTGACCTTGCAAGAAGCCACTTGGCAGACAATTGCTAAAGCCTGGAAGCAGCCAACTTTAACTCCATGAAGGTTAAGCAGAGAATAATAAGCACTATAAAACATAAGATACTTCTGGCCATTCTAAGTTATACTCATTCTAAATTCTATGGTCTTACTGGCTGGACTGCAACCACCATAGGAACCTAGACCTTTTTGCTTTCGCTCTGAACGTATCCTACAAACAGGTGGGTCTGGGTGCCCCAGGTGGGGCTGACAAACCCACCATTCCTTTGCTCACCCAACCACTTCTTGTTTATTATCCTGATCTATTATCTGTCGACCCCCCTTTTCTTCTTCTAGTTGATACATGGTGTTAGACCTCAATTATTCCCCTAAGGCTTCATGTA
Source organism: Lithobates clamitans (assembly GCA_037952925.1). Lineage (NCBI taxonomy): Eukaryota > Metazoa > Chordata > Amphibia > Anura > Ranidae > Lithobates > Lithobates clamitans. The sequence continues at coordinate 2,743,370 of JBBGZY010001202.1, forward strand.
CACTTGGCCGTCATTTACCGCGGCCACGGGAAAAGGTAAAACGTGGCAAAATCGTGCTGCGGTTTACCGGTCAGCAGTCAAAATGTTCCTGTTCTGAACACGATTCTGCTGCGTTCAGGAAAGGGAGGTTGAGGGAGGTTGACCCTTACCTAATCGCAGCAGCTCCTAAACTCTGCTAAAAGCCCATGTGTACATTGACACATAGGCTTTTATGGAGTTGAGTTTAGAAGCTTTGGCAAAAAAGCTCAAGTTTAGGAGCTGCTAGTGTACACAAAGCCTTACAATCTCCAGCCTCAAACAGTAATGCTTCAGTCACATTACTTTAAATTTCCCAAAGGATCATATGCACAAAATCTTCCTTGATCCCAAGTGTACCAAGCGCTGCTCTCTTTATGATACCCTGGTTACTGACACCTGCCCACATGCTTCTATTTGATTGTATATTTGTCACGGTTACTGTTTATCCACCTTCTGTTCACTTTACTTGTTTGGATATTTCCTTGCTGTGTTGCTACACTTGTGTAAAAACTTAGAAACTCACCTTAGGGCTACTGTAAAAACCAAAGCATAAAACCACCTAGATTTTTTTAAGTAACTGGATTTGATTTCTTGCTAAAAAAAGTAAACATGAAGATATTTTTCTTGTATATTTTCTCTTTTTTCGCACGATTAAAAAACACCTACTCGTGAGAATCTCCAAGTAGATAGCTTATAGAAAATTACCTTGATCACAGCTGGCATTTTAGAATTAAGGCTGTCATAGGTAAAGTGCAAACGGGTTCGAAAGGAACACTTGTATAGAAGTGGGTCCTGGTAAAACTCTATCTTTCCACTAGCATTTCGCTTGTCAAGGCAAACTGTGCAGTCAGAGAAATTAATAACTTTCCTAAGGACCAGTTCAGTAGCTGAAAGATAAAGCAAAGAAAATTAGTGATGACTCAAGCGATGACAATCATGTGAGAAAACTAGAATGATAAATGTTGTAAATGTAAAGAAGCTGTTAGGCTGTACCCAAACAAGTGCCAAAATGCATGATTACCATATGTTCCTTGTGCATGCCGAACAATACAAATAGGTGCTTATCAACAATAAGGCATTTATGATGCTGCAGTGCCATTTATTTGCATTTCTTTAATTAGCATTCCCACCTTCAAAGATACAGGTGAAGAAGCCACAGAGACAGAAAAGGCACTGGAATAGTGCACACACACGTACATAAGACTAATGTGCACAGAAAAATCTAGAAAAAGGTTTACTTGCACTGTTTTTCCTTTCCATACATTTTTTTGCTCCTTTACAATGTGCCTTTGAAGTTGCTACAAGGATAGTCAATTCCCTGGCACAGCCCCCTCCCTTCTTGCACGTCATAGCCCTCTCTTATTTTGGGGATGTCTTCATATGCTCTGTGCTGGCCCAATTTCTCCACCACTTCACCTTTCTACATAAACTTTTGCGCAGTTGCCAGGGTTCAGCAAAGTTCCATTTGAGGAACAACTTTGAGTCTGCTGGGGCTGCTGACATGATATCCAAGAGGGCAGTGCCCAGCTGTAGTCTCAGGGCTTTTGGATGTCCACACAGGAAAGGCTTTTACAAGATCTTTCTAAGAAAGTAGTTACCTAAAAAAAAAAAAATATGGTGGACCATATATAATACAAAAGCACAGAGGTGTGTGTTTCTAATGAAGCTGGTGTATCAGCTTAGTATTAACGCAACTAACACTTCAGAAGGAAAGGTCAGCAATGTCAGCCTCCAGGTTTTCTTAAGGCTGGGTTCACATATATGTGGGGTCGGTCTCTGTGCAGAGTCCGGTCAGGTTTCTATTCAGCGATTCAGGTGCAAATTTGACACTTAAATCGCACCTGAACCAGATTGAAAAATGCACAGGACCCTTTTTTCATTTGCCCCGCAACCAGCCCACATATATGCGAACCAACTACATTGAAAGCTGGTCTAGTTTACATGTTATGCGAATCGGATGCAGGTCAAAATGCATCAGATTTGCATATATGTGAACCGAGCTTTCCCTAAGTGAACCAATGCTTTCCCAATCCAAGGCACACCAACAGGTCTGCCCAACTGCCACTCTCTATCCTTTATGCAGTTCCACATGCTAATCTTCCCTTGGCTCCCATGATGCTTGCTTCAATCAGTGAAGATAAATCACTGGTACCTCCAGATACAAAGAGAATGATCTATTCCCCCTTCCAAGCAGGGGACAGCCTTGCTGCTTAGAGCTATGGTAACATATTTATTGCAGTTACACAGGAGCAGGGAGAGTGTCCTTAGTCCTGTGTAAATTGTAGTGCCTCCTCTCTTAGTTCCCAGTGGCTGAATAAAGTAGCAAAGAAGCTAAAGTATGTATGTAAAAATTGGAAAGATAATAGTTAAGGGAACCTGCAGATGCAAAGCACAGGTCGCATTTAAAAGTTTAAAAGGAAAGCACAGGGTGATATAAGAATTGTGGAAATTTTCACTAATAGCCCATACAGCAGGTAGGAAGCAGTGCAGTGGTAAAGGTGTTATCCCCGTTCTGTTTTGCAGCTATACAGAGTCTATAAGCATGGGTTACAATACAGAGTTTTTGGAAACAACTTGCTATACATAATATGCATTTCAACTCTGTCAGAATAAGATAAATAGTGATAGTAATAGTTTAGAAAATAAAGTGGATATTCAGTGAACAATTATTCTACCAAGTCCTTTTCTCTGCTGTTGAGGGCGAGTCAGCCCACGCCCATCAAATTTATTTTGACAACCGTAACTTTCATAGCATGACTTATAGCGTGGCAGAGAATTAGTAACAAAATTTTAAAATTAAGGGATAGCATGTGGCGCATTTTATATCCACATGAATGTGATCATTTAGGAGCAGAAAACAGAACAGCTCTGTAAAACACTTTCTCCGATTTTCCATGAAAGTTAATTAATGACTAAGAGCTGCACATACACTCGGGAAAGAGAAATTTCCAAAGATGGTGTGTGGAACAGCTGACCAAAATGGATCCAAAACAGAAAAATCCTAGAGAGAATACAGGAATGGACCAGTACATAAAAGGTTATGAAAATCATACATAAAAAGGTAAGGTAAAGCAGGTGTCAGCCCATTTTAGTAAGCCTAAAGGTGGCGCACAATGTACAACATTGATGCCAAAAACATCAAATCAATTATCTTATTTCTGTGGGAGTAAATATTTTCAAATGATTCTTTAGCTCATTGACTAAAGCAGGCAGTTAACAAACCAGAATAATGGTTGCTAATCACAGCCAAAATAATCATGGCCAAACCAAGAGCATAATTTCATAGGCACCAGATCATAGGAATGTTGCTTATGCAGCCCACATGGCAATGCACATGTCTGCCATAATGTTGCTTAAGCATTGACTTCAGGAAGTTGATTTTCACAGGTACCCTTGGTGGCACTGATGGTGTTCTCTGGTAAAGATTAGTTTACGTTTTCCTTTAGTAGAGGTTCACTTCAAAGGAGACACAAAAAAGTTAAAAGCAACAGAGACAATCATTCATCAATAAAAGTTAAGCTCACCAGATATATCCATAAATGCTCGATCCCAGAACTCATCCACTGTGCAACATTCTGCACAAGTAATATTGACTGACAAAACAATATCATCCTCAACGTATTTTAAGATTAGGTTGTTTACCACGATATTCACGTTATTGACAACACGTCGAATTAAACTCTGCACATATCCTGAAAGAGAAAGAACATTTTTGTAAAATGTACCAATAAAAAATAAAATATGCGACAAAAGACAATAACCATTTGAAGAATTGTGATAGAAAATATAAGTATTAATTCAACTCAGAACTAGCAATTAAAGCGGACCTTCAATTATTTTTTCAACTTTCCATCTACTAAATCTTCTGCTCTTGTTGTTTTAACTTTGGATAGTAAAACATTTTTTTTCTGCCTGTAAATACCTCATACGGCCCACTTCCTATTTCTTGTCTGGTCATTAGCCTAGGCTTATGACATCATGCACAGCTCTCTCTCTCTCACTCTAATGAGAGTTTGCCAGGAAGGGAGGGGGGATGAGTCATAAGAGGGCCAATGAAAGCTGCAGGGCTGCAAAGCTGGAGGTGTGCCTCTGTGTGTCTGTGTAAATCCAGGAAGTGAACAGGAAGCAGCTTTAGCTGCCCACAGTTAAAATGGTTGCAGCCAGACTCAGTGGAAGGAGATTTCTGCAGCACATTTGGCAAGTACAGAATCACAGTATAAATAAAACAATATGCAAAGTGGTTTGAGACAAGCTTCAGAATGGCAAAGATGTTTTTATTACAAATTATGTGAGCAGACTGCAGTTCCTCTTTAAGTTGATATGGTAATGCCACACAGTCCCCACTCAGGCGGTAATACAAGGTCAACTTCCTCTGGGGATATGCAATAAAGGGTCTCAGAACGATGTGACGGTTTTGACAAAGGTAATCAATGTGATTCCAGAGTAAATTTTTAGGAGAAAGTTAGAAAATTAAACAATACGAATAAATCAATACAGACAGCAAACATTTCTCTGGTTTTCTAAATTAACCAAAAAGTAGTGAATGGCAACAACAAAGGAATCCAAAAAGCAAAAAGATTTACAGATTTAGGATTTGATACTTGGCTGTGTGTATGATGCAGTGCTTAGGTGTATCAAAGACGCACATTAGCATACCCACATATTGGTAGTGTTGTATATCCTATGTTTTATCTTTAAAAAAAAAAAAAAAAAAAAACTATAGGGAAAAAAAAAAAACACAGGAATTTTGGTAGTGACCCTAAAATAATTTTTTCGCAGTCCATTGAATGACGTAGCTGGATAAGATTAAACCTGGGGTTATACTGCGGTCTACAGGAGAAGTGGACACTAGGCAATACAAACTGAGGCTATAACCCCCTCCCACACCACATGTGGTCGGTTGTAACAAGCAGTCTACAGATAGAATGATAGCAAATGCGATCTTTAAATAAACTCCAAGAAAGGGTTTTATGTTAAGTACCAAAATCCTATTTTCCTGACTATCCATTGAATGACACGGCCTGATAAAAAGAAACCTAGGGATATCCAAAAACAGTCCAGACTAATGGGCAAAAAGCAAGAGGTAGTCAATGGCCAAGCTGTATTGCACTCTGGTTCCGAAGATATGTATGTGCGTTACAGAACGCAGGCCTAAGTCATCATAGGACTGCATGAACCGCTCAAGCCCAATGAGCTGGACGTTCTGGAATGGTGCATCAAGGTTTGAAGGGCAAATCAAATAATGCCCAAAATACTTTGGTAAGCTCACTCTGCATGATAAGCACTAAGATGAGCATTAATATGTTCTTATTCAGCTTAAAATATGTTAACAAATCCAATTGGAAATAGTGGATCTGGATGCCAGAGAACCTTTAATTAGGATCTTTTGGAATTACAAAAAAAGGAATCAGTCTGCCTGAATAAGTAGCAACAGAAAGGTAAACTGTGACATCCCAAAACACATCAACGACAATGGAGAGAAAACTCCATGGGGTGAACCGATACAGTACACAGTGAAGGTAAAACAATACCCTTATTACGTTTTGAAACAAACCACTAAGCGAACCTGAGCAGGTGTGGTTTAGGAGGGGTTTCAGTCTCAAGGGGGTTGGTGTTCCACTTATATTTTCTAGTTTTCATTTCTCCTGTAGGCCGCAGTATGACCCTACGTTTCTTACACAAAGCTGTGTCTCTCAATGGACAATACAGAAATTACTTTTTAAGGGTTTCCTTATTTTACTAACTAATCATTTGCATGTGCAGAACGTATGACTGTTTCAGTCTCTCAAGCTTTTGCGAAGTATCGCAAAAAATGTCCTATCTAGCTGCAATAAAAGCCTTGCTCGTTTGGTTTAAGCTGTGCAGCCAGTAGGCATATTGTCACGGTTTCTGAAGGTGCCAAGCACTGGTAAGTATATTAACCGCTCTGTCTACAGGTACATTCACAACAGATCCATATTTTAAACTAGTATCCAAATTTCAATAAACTGGAGTGCTTGTAAAATTTAATATACAGGCCAAAACAGTGTTTTCAATAAACCAGGAGAATTATTGAAAAACGAATGTACAAAAGAGAACAACTGTGTCACAATGCTAGACCGATTTACCTCTTACAAAAAAAAAAAAAAACAGTTACAGTGGATTGAGCTAAGCATAGAGATAAGAAAGTCAGATAAAAGTTGTCCTATTAAAAGAAAAAAAAAAAAACCTATGAAAACAGGTATCTGTACATGACTGTGGCATCTTCAGGGTCCATTGCATCTTTACGTTTCGGTAATGGAAGCCATAATGCAGCATGTGTCAGCACCCGTTAAATTGAGTGGCAACACCCCAAAGCAGTAAGGCAGGGGTATGCAACCAGTAGCCATCCAGCTGTTGTGGAACTACATTTCCCATGAAGCACTGCAAGGCTGGAAGTTACAATTACTCCCAGAGGCATGATGGGACTTGTAGTTCTGAAACAGCTGGAGGGCCCCAGGTTGCCTGCCCCTGCAGTAGGGCAACGTACATCTGTTGCAGCACGTTTCAAGGCATGGCAACACATCATAGAGCATTGAATTACACATTTTGAGACACAGCTGATTTTGGAGAAGCTCGGGTGCCTTGGCAGCTCATTACCACCACACACAATAACACACCGAATAAATGTAAACAGACTTTTAAATTGTCTCAAGCATTACATAATGTATCGTCAGCAAATCTTATTGGCACCTGCAATGCAGAGGGAATACCTAAAGGACAACTCTTCTAAAAAGTCAGAATTTGCCTAAATGCTCAGGGGGGCAGTACCAAAGAAATTCATGTGCTGGTACCTGTCTTGAGGGATGGAATTTAGCACTGGTATTTAATATGAAAATGTAATTTATTACAGGAATTCGATAGTCATCCTTTCTAATTATTTCCAAACAAATACACAAAACAGCCATCATATCACAAATTCCTTTTGTAGAGTCCACAAATGGGGAAAAGAAAAAAAGCTTAAGATATTACATTACAAAAAAATCACATTCCTGGCAACGTGCATCCATAAATATTTCCCATTCTGTGCATCAGTGTTCACACAGCACAACAGTATGACTCAAGTAGTCAAGCAACCACTTCTGTCCAAGGCATTAGCAGTGATTTAAGAAGTGCTGTATGTTTTATTTTCTAAATCGTTTCCAACTTTGTTTCACTCTTTCCCCCATGGATGACAATTGCTCAGGGTGGGAAAAAATGCAGCATAAAAATTTATTAGCAAGTCAAGGACCCTGCAGCTGCATCTCCATTTTCTACTTTCCTGTAAAAGGCTGGTGTTCTGTAGGTCCCTTCCATCACACGATAAGAAACTTATACAGGGACACTTACATTACTTAAGGAGGGGTTTATTTTCAGCAAGTACTGATTATGAGCTGCTAACTTTATTAAAACCTGTAAGCAAGTAAGCTTCGTAAAATGTACAAAAATTACTGTTTTTACAGCATAAAAGCTTTTCTCGTCTTTGTCCATTTACTTTAAAAAATGAAATGTTTCTTCACGTGTTGCCTCTTGTGAGCTGAAAAAAAAATGCGATTTTTGTAAAAAAAAGTGGTTCTAAAGTCTAAAAACTTTAAGGTTAAGGCTGGGTTCACATTTATGCAAATGAGATGCAGGTTTCTCAACATCTAATTCGTATTACAGGAGAGTGTGACCGGCTCGCAATTGTGAGCCAGTTCACACAGCTCCAGGGCAGCTGCGGAGTGCACAGCAGAAGTGTCCTGTGCGCCTTTGCTCCAATTCAGGTCAGAACTCAGGCAAAAAATGAGATCTGATTCGCCCCTGGAAGCAGTAAACAGGGATGCATCGGACCCCCTGCCACGAGCCACGCCGCACATAGTGTGAACCCAGCCTAAAAAAAAAAAAATACTGACAGATAATGAAGCAGTGCATTTTTGGAACTTAAAACTTTTCTCTAGGCACAACCTATTTTGTACTTTTGAAAAGAGCATCGAAGGGTTAGGCCTTCTGTTAATGGGGAAGATTCATCACCCAAAATAAAAAAATTTAAAAAAAAACTGAATCCAACTGGGCACTTGTTCGGGGGGAGACAAATCTACACGAGGGGGTGCTGATAAGTATTCAGCCTTACCCAGAAAAAATTGAGCTGTAAATTGCAGGGTGTACTGGCCTATTTGTCTATATTCAATGGTGCAAAACTCAACTACCTATGATTTCAACTTCTTTCTTTTTCAGGTCCAAAGTGAACCTGGCAGCACCTTCAGAAAAATTAAATGTGGAAGAGCATAGGACCATAAGCAAGTTCCTGTTTCTCCAAGGGAAAGGTGCGAAACAGATCCATGATGAAATGTCACAAACTTTGGGGGACAGTGGCCCTTCATATGCAACAGTTAAACGTTGGGTTGTCAGTTTTAAAACTGGACATTCCGGTGTTGAAAGTGAGAAACCCAGTGGAAGGCCTGTTTCTGTGCATGCAAATTTCAAAGCCATCCATGACATGATCATGGAGGACTGCCGAATACAGATAATGAAGCAGTGCATTTTTGGAACTTAAAACTTTTCTCTAGGCACAACCTATTTTGTACTTTTGAAAAGAGCATCGAAGGGTTAGGCCTTCTGTTAATGGGGAAGATTCATCACCCAAAATAAAAAAATTAAAAAAAAAACTGAATCCAACTGGGCACTTGTTCGGGGGGAGACAAATCTACACGAGGGGGTGCTGATAAGTATTCAGCCTTACCCAGAAAAAATTGAGCTGTAAATTGCAGGGTGTACTGGCCTATTTGTCTATATTCAATGGTGCAAAACTCAACTACCTATGATTTCAACTTCTTTCTTTTTCAGGTCCAAAGTGAACCTGGCAGCACCTTCAGAAAAATTAAATGTGGAAGAGCATAGGACCATAAGCAAGTTCCTGTTTCTCCAAGGGAAAGGTGCGAAACAGATCCATGATGAAATGTCACAAACTTTGGGGGACAGTGGCCCTTCATATGCAACAGTTAAACGTTGGGTTGTCAGTTTTAAAACTGGACATTCCGGTGTTGAAAGTGAGAAACCCAGTGGAAGGCCTGTTTCTGTGCATGCAAATGTCAAAGCCATCCATGACATGATCATGGAGGACTGCCGAATATGAGCCAAAAGTATTGCTACATATCTGGGAATATCACGTGAGAGTGTTGGTGCCATTATCCACAACAACTTGGAAATGAGAAAGCTTGAAGCAAAGAGGATCCCAAAAAACTTTTGACAACCGAACAAAAAAGAAGAAACATGTAGAGACATTGTGGCTGTTTTGGAACATTTTGCAAGAAATAAGTTATATTTCCTGGACAAATTGGTAACTGGTGATGAGACATGGATTTACTGTTATGATCCTGAGACAAAAAAACAGTCTAAAGAAAGGAGGCACAGTGGTTTCCCCAGGCCAAATAAGTTCCGTGTGCAAAAGGTTAGTGCAGAAGCAAATGGCACATTTTTTGGGATAAGAAGGGGGTTCTGCTGGTGGACTACCTCCAAAAGGGTTCAGCCATTAATGCAACATATTACTGTCCCTTATTGATGAAGTTGAGGCAAAATATCAAGAAAAAACAGAGGAAAGCTCACCAAAGGTATCATCCTGTTGAATGACAACGCCTCGTCACATACTGCAGGTGAAAAAATGGCAAAACGGACCTCCTTAGGCTTTCAAGTGATGCCCCATCCACCCAACTTTGCTCCTTCTGACTATCATCTGTTCTCCAATTTAAAAAAAACACCGAAAAAGGGACAACGATTTGGGAGTGTTCGGGAGGCAACTAATGCTGCAAATGAGTGTTTAAACCTGCAGTCGAAAGAATTTTATTTGCAGGGACTTAAGCCTCGTACACACGATCGGATTTTCGGCAGGGAATTGTGTGATGACAGACTGTCGTGGTCTAAAATCCTACCATTAGTACACTCCATCAGGCAATTGTTGTCCAACTTTCCGCCAACAAAGGTTGGGTGGCAGGCTAGTAAATTTTCGGCGGACAACGGTCTGTTGTCAGATTTTCCTATCATCTGTACACAAGTCCATCACACAAAAGTTTAAAGTACAAACACGCATGCTAAGAATCAATGCTCACCAAACATGACATTAGCAGAAGGTGCCCAAAGGGTGCCGCTCAAGAGCTGAAATTCCTCGTAGTACATCACTACGTTTGTTTGTTGGCCGACAATTGTGTACCGTTTGTATGCAAGACAAGTTTCTGGCACACGCCCTTCAGACAAAAGTCTGATGCTTTGCTGGCCAACAATCTGATCTTGTGTACCAGGCTTTAAGAAGCTGCAGGACAGATGTTGCAAGTGCACTGACTTCATGGGGGGAATATGTATAATAGTGTGGCAGTTACAGCTTCCTAGCACTATTTTTTCTGTGTAAGGATCAATCAGCACCCCCTCGTATAAGGAAACTCCCCTTACTTTGAGAGATTTCCACAAACATTATGTTTAGTCTATGGGACAAGACGTGAATGGAAACGTTGACCTAGAGGCTGGGGTTTCAACCCTAACCTGCCTTATCCACAAAAAAAAAGGGGGGGGGGGGGCTATGTATACACTTTAAAGCATTAGAGGCAATGTATTTTTGGACATTTCTAACACATCATTTCTAATGCATCCACATTGATTAAAATTGACATATTATCAAAAGTAGGAGCACAAACATCTTCAGACATATACATTTTCCCCAGGCATCCCTTCTCTGTGACACGCATATTTTCAGTGCTCCAAACTGAACAAGGCTGTCACAAATAACAAGAGAAGAAGAAGGAGAAAAGAAAAAAAGTTGAGTTTCCTAAAAAATTACGGATACACTGGCCAATAATGTGAGACCACAAATGTCCTGATGTAGACTCCTGAGGGAACACCTCTCACAAATAATGGACTTGCAAGAAATACTCCTAGCACTTCTAGCCAGAAAACTGTTCTCAAGCAGGCTAGAATACAGTGAGGGAAAAATAGGATTTTTATAACAGCTTACCTGTAAAATCCTTTTCTTTGAAGTACATCACGGGACACAGAGCCATAGTAGATACTATGTGGGTTATAGGCCACCTTCAGGTGATGGACACTCGCACGCCCTAAGACAAAAAAGTGCACTCCCTATATAACCCCTCCAACTACTGGGAGTACCTCAGTTTTGTAGCAAAGCAATACACGTGTACACCAAAGAAGGGAGGGACCTCTGTGTCCCGTGATGTACTTCAAAGAAAAGGATTTTTACAGGTAAGCTGTTATAAAAATCCTATTTTCTTATCGTACATCACGGGACACAGAGCCATAGTAGTTACTATGTGGGATGTCCCATAGCAATGCCAACTGAAGGGAGGGCGACACAACAAAATTAGGGCACCAGGAGACAAGAGGACTTATACTGCAGCCTGCAGTACACTACACCCAAAGGCGATATCCTCATGACCTTTTACATCTACTTGATAGAATCTGGTAAATGTTTGGACTGAAGGCCAAGTTGCGGCCTTGCAGATCTGAGCCATGGAGGCTTGGTGATGCACTGCCCAAGAAGCACTAACAGCCCTGGTGGAGTGTGCTTTAATATGAAAAGGAGGAATTTTCCTCTTTAAACCATAAGCTTGAATCACTTTACAAATTCATTTAGAAATAGTAGATTTTGACGCTGCCTGTCCTCTTTTAGGACTGTCTGGCAACACAAACAAAACATCTGTTTTACGAATCTGAGCAGTCACTTTCAAATAGACCTTGACCGCTCTCACCACATCAAGAGAATGTAGTGATGTTTCTTCCGCAGAACGAAGTTCTGGGAAAAATGAAAGCAGAACAATATCCTGGTTTAAATGAAAACCTGACACTACCTTCGGTAGGAATTTAGGATGAGGCCGCAATACAACCTTATCCTTATGAATAATCAAATATGGCTCTTTACAAGAAAGAGTGGCCAACTCTGATACTCTTCTTGCAGAAGATATGGCAACCAAGAAAATAATTTTCCTTGTCAAGAGGACTAATGCCCTGTACACACGGTCGGATTTTCCGACAGAAAAAGTGTGATCGGATTGTGTTGTCAGAAATTCCGATCGTGTTTGGGCTCCATAGGACTTTTTCCGTCAGAATTTCCGACACACAGTTTGAGAGCAAGCTATAGAATTTTACGACAAAATCCGATTAAATTCCGATCGTGTGTACACAAATCCGACGTACAAAGTACCCAGAGTAAATTAAAAGACGAAAGCTATTGGCTACTGCCCCGTTTATAGTCCCAACATACTTGTTTTACGTCACCGCATTCAGAGCGATCAGATTTTCCGACAGCTTTGTGCAACCATGTGTATGCAAGACAAGTTTGAGCCAACATGGATTTTGTCGGAATGTCCGATCGTGTGTACAGGGCATAACGGAATATCTTGTAAAAGGCTATTTTTGTAATGCCGACAGGACTAAATTTAAGTTCCAAGGGTTCAGGGGTGGTCTAACTGGAGGATTAATCCATCTTACCCCCTGAATAAAGTTACGAACCAGAGAAGCAAGTGGTCGTTGAAAAAACACAGATAAGGCTGACACCTGGCCTTTGATAGTACTCAGGGCCAGCTTAATTTCTAATCCCATCCTGTAGGAATTCAAGGATCCTACCTTTGACATATTTCCTGGGGTGCCAACCCCTGGATTCACACCAGGAGACATATGCCTTCCAGACACTATAGTATATGACTCTGGAGGCCTGCTTCCTAGCATTAACCAAAGTAGAAACTACTGAAGCTGACAGCCCACGGTCTTTCAGAATGTAGGTCTCAATAGCCAAACCATTAAATTTAGCGTTTGTAAGGTAGGACGGAATACCGGATCTTGCGAGAGAAGGTCTGGCCACAGTGGTAGGGTCCCCTACTGCCATCTTTATGATCTCTGCAAACCAAGATCTCCTGGGCCACAAGAATCACCTCCTTCCCTTCTTGCTTGATTCTGCGAAGAAGGCGCGGAAGCAACAGAACAGGAGGGAACGCATAGATCAGTGAAAACTGATCCCATGAAAAAACCAAGGCATCTGTCCCGTATGGCAACAGATCCCTTGTCCTTGACACAAAAGTTGTTGATCTTGTTGTTGAACCTGGATGCAAACTCCCCATCTTTGATATATCGAAAGATAGATGTCGGGGTGAAGGGACTATTCTCCCGGAAACAATTGTTGGCGACTCAAGTAGTCTGCCTGCCAATTCTCTATTTCTGGAATGAAAATTGCCGATAGGCAAGGAATGTAGTTTTCTGCCCAAGATGGAATATGATTCACCTCTCTCTGGGCTGCACGACTTCTTGTGCCCCCTTGGTGATTAATATAGGCCACTGTTGTGGCATTGTCGGCTTGGATCCTGACAGGACAATTCCCTAGTCTGAGGGTCCAGGCCTCTAGGGCAAGGCGTACTGCCCGAATCTCTAGAATATTGATGGGCAAGGTCCTCTCTGATTTGGACCATTTCCTTTGGACAGACGCTTCTTCCAGGACTGCTCTCCAGCCCAGAAGGCTGGCATCTGTTACCACCTTCCAGGTGACTGGTAGAAAGGATTTTCCTTTTTGAAGATTCTTGGATATCAACCACCAATTGGGGCTCCGACGCACTTCGGGGGATAAACGCATTGGGAAGTCCAGAGCTTGGGAAGTCCAGAGCTTGGACCCTCTTGTTCCAAGTTGACAGAACACGGTTTTGCAGCAGTCTGAATAAAACTGCACATAAGGAACTGCCTCGAAAGAATACACCATCTTTCCCAATAACTTCATGCAAAGTCGAATAGAAGGTCTCTTTGTTTTGACCAACTGAATCAGTTCCTTTATGGAACTGATCCTTTCCTGGGGCAAAAACACCTTCTTCTGAACTGTATCTATGATCAGCCCCAAGTACTGTAATCTCCTTGATGGTTTTAAGGAGGCTTTTTCTAGGTTGAGAATCCAACCTAGGTATTCTAGGTAGCTGACTGCGGTGACCAAACTTTGGTTTAAGCGGGTTACCGACTGATCTATCAAGAGTAGATCGTCTAAGTAGGCTAGTATTGTTATACCTGGAGCCCTTAACCTGGCTAAAGGAGGAGCCAGGACCTTTGTAAACACTTGAGGTGTAGTAGCTAGACCAAAAGGCAGAGCTACAAACTGAAAATGAAGATTTTCTACCTCGAAGCGTAGAAATTTCTGGTGAGCGGGGAAAATTGGCACATGGAGATAAGCATCCTTGATGTCGATTGACGCCAGAAATTCTCCCCCTTGTAGGATGGAGACTGCTGATCGGATTGACTCCATGCAAAAGGAACAGATATTCAAAAACCAGTTCAGATCTTTGAGATCTAAAATGGGTCTGACATCCCCGTTTGGTTTTGGAACCGTGAAAAGGTTTGAATAGAACCCTAATCCTTGCTCTTCCAAGGGGACCACCAATATCACTCTTTGAGACAAGAGATGATCCAAAGCTAGAAAGAGAGACTTCTTATTCACTGGATCTCTGGGAACATTTGATCTGAGAAAACAAGGAGACGGGAATTCTCGGAACTCTAGCTTGTAACCCAGAGAAATTGAGGAAGCCACCCATCTGTCTTGACATTATTCCTGCCAGACCCTTGAAAACTGTAGAAGCCTTCCCCCCTCTCCAGTGAGCTGGGGGGCCCCATCATAAGGAGGCTTTAATATTTTATTTTGTGGGTTTCCTCCCCCAGGTCCTCTTTTGGCCCTGAGACTGACCCGGAGCCTTACCTCTTGAACCTGACGGTGAAGGCCGTTGTGACTGCCTGGAGGCTAATGCCTCCGGCACTGGAGAAGAAGCACGTTTAAAAGAAAAATGCTTAAACTTCTTCTTAAGCGGTAAAAGGGAACTTTACACATTAGAAATGCTTTGGATATACTTATCCAGATCGTCTCCAAATAACCGTTCACCATGAAATGGGAAACTGGCCAAGAACTTTTTGCATGGTGCTTCGGCTGAACAATTTTCAACCATAAGATTCTACGCACATGTACCAGCCCTAGCACGAGCCGTGAGGCCTGGAGAATAGAATCTTTCATAGCGTCTACTGTAAAACACAACGCTTCTGATATACTGGCTAAATCCTGGGCCTGCTGATCAGGAATAACCTTGAGTACCTCTATAAACTGGTCCTTTAAGGACTGAGATAATATAGTTTTTAAAAAGGAATTCCAACTTCTTATCTGTTGGATCCTTTAGCTTATGAGCATTGTCTACTGGACAAGTCAGGTTTTTGTTTACAGAGGATATAGCAATGTAAATTGCTGGAATTCCCCATTTCTTATAGAACTCTTCCTCCATAGGATAACGTATTGAAAACTTTTTTGGAGGGAAAAACTGTTTATCTGGGTGCTTCCACTCAGAATACATTAGCTTTCTTAGCCATGAATGGATAGGAAAGGCATGAACAGATTGGGGAGGCTTTAGTGAACCCAAACCAGAGGTGAGCTCATCGACTGACTGCGTTACTGGCAGTAAAAATGTGGAGCGGACCAATTCAACGAGAGATTGTACAAACAATCTTTCCTGCAAATCTGATCCTTCAATATTAGGTTCTTCAGAAGAAGAGACATCAGCCTCTTCCTGGTCCTTTGAGAGAAAATCATCATCTCTCGCCTCTTGTTCCTTAGCATGAGGGTTACACAGGGGCTGCAGTGTTAAAAGCAGCTGCAAAACTTGCCCCTCCTGATGGCTCACTCTGACCAGCCATATTACTTTCACGGGAGGATGCCATAGTTTTTGAGATGGTTCTAGGCTGCCGTGTGACTATAGTCCTTCTAGAGTCCTTTTTTGAGGTGTTTTTAATCTCCCTTCCGACCATAGCCCGATGCACAAAGCAGAGGTACTACCAGAAGGAATGCATCCACTGCTTGAGCAATAGTCCAGCTCTGCTGCTGCTATTAATGCTCAGCCTGATGCAGTAGTAAATGTGTCAAAAGGAATGCCTGTGGTGTTACCAAAAACCTCTTGCATGCCACCTTTGCTCTTGTGTCCCTCCACAGCTTCCAACATCAACAATGGTGGCTTTTAAAACACACCTTCCCGCGCTGGGCATTTGAGGACGCCAACGCTGCGCTAAGCCCCGCCCCCCATCTACGGCCCTTCCTCTTTCTTTTTAAAAAAGTTTTTCCCGCGCGGGCTCCGATCCTATTGGATCAGCAAGGAGAGAGGCAGTAATGGCGAAGGGGGTGCCTGGAAGCCGCCGAGCGGCGTGCCGTTCACGCTTTTTCAAGCGCTCCTTCCCCAAGAAGAGGAGAAGAAAAAACAGCACAGGGGGGGTGTCTGGTGGGGAGGTAAAAGCCCCCCCAGACTTACCGCTGGTCTGCTGCCAGACGAAGAGAAAACTGCTGTTTCCTGGACACATTGTGGGCTCTCTGAGAAGCAAGAGACAGTAAGTGCTCTATACAGCCCCCCAATGGTGACACATAGGCATGACAACATTTACTCATTAAAGGAGACATTTATAAGAAAAATCTTTAAAAATTCCTTAGAAGACTCCACTTACCTTACCGCCACAGTGTTTTCTGTGGTAAACCAACAGACCCAATCTTCACCCTTCATGGTGGGTTCCGTTAAGCCTTCAGGAGATGGGGATCCTTGAGGAAACCCACAATCCTGGACATGTTCTAGCACCACCGCCAGTAAAACTTTATGGCCTTAATGCCAAAAAGTACTGGATCCCAGGTCCATCTCTCTAAAAGAGAAGTGTTATAGGCAAAACCTTGTTTCTTCGGATACGAGGCCCAGGTACCATTCAATTCGGCCAAAAAGACACTTTGAATGGATGCGGCTGCATGGCTAGCCCCAGCAAGGATTGCTCCAGTGGTGCTCAGCACAGCACATCTTTACTCGTGCCCAACACCTTTTGTCTTAGGGCGTGCCAGTGTTCATCACCTGAAGGTGGCCTATAACCCACATAGTAACTACTATGGCTCTGTGTCCCGTGATGTATGATAAGAAAAAGTATTTGATACCCTGCTGATTTTGTACGTTTGCCCACTGACAAAGAAGTGATCAGTCTATAATTTTAATGGTAGGTTTATTTTAACAGTGAGAGACAGCATAACAAATATCCAGAAAAAGGTATTTAAAAAAAGTTACAAATTGATTTGCATTTTAATGAGTGCAATAAGTATTTGATCCCCTATCAATCAGCAAGATTTCTGGCTCCCAGAGGTCTTCTATACAGGTAACAAGCCGCGATTAGGAGCACTGTCTTAAAGGGAGTGCTCCTAATCTCAGCTTGTTACCTGTATAAAAAGACACCTGTCCACAAAAGCAAACAATCAAATTCCAATCTCTCCACCATGGCAAAGAGCTGTCCAAGGATGTTAGGAATAAGATTGTAGACCTACATAGGGCTGGAATGGGCTACAAGACCATCGCCAAGCAGCTCAGAGAGAGGGTGACAACAGTTGGTATGATTATTCGCAAATGGAAGAAACACAAAATAACTGCCAATCTCCCTCAGTCTGGGGCTCCATGCAAGATCTCACCTCGTGGAGGTTCAATGGTCATGATAACGGTGAGGAATCAGCCCAGAACTACACGGGAGAATCTTGTCAATGATCTCAAGACAACTGGGACCATAGTCACCAAGAAAACAATTGGTAACACTACATCCACAGGCGCCCGCAAGGTCCCCCTGCTCAAGAAAGAACATGTACAGGCCCGTCTGAAGTTTGCTAATGAGAATCTGAATGATTCAGAGGAGAACTGGGTGAAAAGTGTTGTGGTCAGATGAGACCAAAATCAAGCTCTTTGGCATCAACTCAACATGTTTGGAGAAGTAGGAATGCTGCCTATGAGCCCAAGAACATTATTCCCACCGTCAAACATGGAGGTGGAAACATTATGCTTTGGGGGGCGTTTTTCTGCTAAGGGGACTTCACCGCATCAAAGGGACGATGGAGGGGGCCATGTACCATCAAATTTTGGTCGAGAACCTTTATCCCTCAGCCAGGGTATTGAAAATAGGTCATGGATGGGTGTTCCAGCAGGACAATGAGCCAAAATACATGGCCATAGCAACAAAGGAATGGCTCAAGAAGAAGCACATTAAGGTCCTGGAGTGGCCTAGCCAGTCTCCAGACCTTAATCCCATAGAAAATATGTGGAGGGAGCTGAAGGTTGGAGTTACCAAACGTGGAAACAAAGGAACAAGTTACCAAACGTCAGCCTCGAAACTTTAATGACTTGGAGAGAATCTGCAAAGAGGAGTGGGACAAAATCCCTCCTGAGATGTGTGCAAACCTGGCGGGCAACTAAAAGAAACGTCTGACCTCTTATTTCCAACAAGGGTTTTGCCACCAAGTACCAAGTCATGTTTTGCGAAGGGGTCAAATACTTATTTCACTCATTAAAATGAAAATCGATTCATAACTATTTGAAATGCATTTTTCTGGATATTTTTATTGTTGTTCTGTCTCTTACTGTTAAAATAAACCTATCATTAAAATTATAGACTGATCATTTCTATGTCAGTGGGCAAACATACAAAATCAGCATTGGATCAAATACCTTTTTCCCTCACTGTATATACTGTATATTTTTTCAAAACACACACTTTCTCTAGCAGTTGAAAGCTTAGATAAACCTGTCAAGTCAGCTACAGGGTTAGTACAGACACATAAAACACAACTTTGTCTTTCGCATTTTTGTGTATGTAAGATAAATTAGAAATAATTTTACATTTAGGGTCCAGTTCCAGGTTACGGGCCTATGTCATCCAACCCAATGCACATGAGCCCACTCTAGCCTGGGATCACAGGAGAATGCTGCACAGAAAGTCTCAGGTCACAGAATAAGTGGTATTCACTGCAGCACGTGGGACAACCCACTGCCGACACTGGAGGGGAAATGGAAGGATCAACCTGTGACTAATTCCCTGGCTCGGCAAAGAAAAGAGTTGAGGTTTTGTTTTGTAGGCAGACTGTTTTTCAATAAAATAAAATAATAGAGGACCTGATCTGAGTGTAGCAAGTATTAGTACATTTACTGTCAACAAATTGGCAACTCATCATCAAAGTAAGGCTAGGTGGTGTGGGTCTCAACACTGTTCAGCTGAAAAACACTTATAAGGCCAAGAGGACAATGGTGTCACACTAAGTGCAGCATATGAAAACACGGTGCACATAAACACACACACACGGCAACGCAGAGATTAGGGGAGGAATCAGTGTATATTAGATGATTTGGGTCTGCAGCTCCATGGCATCCATACGGGGTACTGCTCCATCGCAAAATGAATAACAGTGGCCAGCTGAGAACCAGAGAGACGTTTGGTTACACGCGACTTGCCAATTTGTTATTGGTAAAATATATGTTCTAATACCTACCTATAATCAGATATACTCAGATCGCTACCTCTGTTTTATCTGTATGCCTATAGATACTTCAGTCTCCTAAAGGGTTTGCACAGAGTATTTGGAGACCAGCAAGATTTCACCCTGGATTTTTCAGTAGGACTTTAAAAACTTTCTGCCGATCTCTATATACACACACATACTGTATACACTTTAGAGTCCATTCCGTACTTGTGTCATATACATCACCTATTAGACTGTTCTTCAATGCATCACTGTGTCATCAGTATAGCCCTCTGCTTACTATACATACACTGTACTGCACATCCCAAAATTATACAGTCACCAAAAAATTTAACTAAAATCAAACTTAGGTTTTCATCCGTATCTGGGCAAAACCTGCACGCAGTCGGCTTTACAGCCCTTGAATGCCTTCTAGGACCTCTGGGGGCCCGAAACAGGGTAAGAAGCTGAAATTCTCCCCGTGTATCACGGCTGGGATGAGCCCAGTGTCTGACCCGCAGCATCCACCAGCGCGCCTTAGCAATATGGCGTCGCAGACGGACCACGAGGAGAGTCTGGAGGTCACCCCACCAGGCATTCCAGAGGTGGTGGTGGCTATTACAGTTCATCAGACAGCCCTCACCTCCAAGATAGAAGTGGTGCAACTGGACGTGGGGCTGCTGAAACAAGACCTGTACAATATCCGCTCGAGAATAACGGTGGCTGAACGGCGTGTGGGGGATGTGGAGGACACCATGACCGACCACGAGGCCTCTATCCGGGCTCTCCAGACAAAGGTTCGGGCTCTGGAATACCGAGCAAAGGATGCAGAGAATCGGACCTGAAGGACCAATCTCCGTATCGTAGGCCTCCCGAAGGGGGTGGAGGGCCGCAATCCAACAGTCTTCACGGAAGATCTGCTACATTCCCTGCTGCCAGCGACCCAGCTCTCTCCATACTTTCCGGTGCAGAGGGCCGGAGTGGGCACCCCCCCATACCTTTATTCTCCTCTTACTAAACTTCTGAGGCAGAGATGAGCTGCTCAGGGCGGCCCGCGTGGCAGGCAACATCCAAAACCGCAATGCCAAGCTCATGATGTTCCCGGACTACACCCTGGAAACTCAGCGGGAGCGTCGCTCCTTTGACACTGTGAAAGCTGCTCTCCGCATCAAGGGAATTCGTTACAGTATTCTGTTCTCAGCTAAGCTGCGGGTGGTCAACGGGTAAACAGTGCGGATCTTTACCAGCCCCAAGGATGCAAGTGCGTGGCTGGAGACACTGCCACCGTAGTGTGCCTACCTCCCCCCATGCTGCTTTCCTGTTTTGCTACCGACTGGATGTGCAGTCTATTAGGTCAGCTACTGTGGATGAGTGAGAGTTGCCTTGTGTGTGGGACTCACTTGGAGTGTTCTATCCTTTGATCCCCAAGACACCGTTGTGTTCAGGTACTCTGTTTCTCCGTAGAGACTCGTGCTGACCCCAGCTCTCCCTGCAAACTATCCTGATCAGAAGTTCCTATGCAGCAGACTTTGTGTGAGTACCTTTGTTTCACCCAGATGATCGACTCGGACGCGCTCTGAGTGTCCTTACTGACTGCCTGAGTCCTTAGTTCTCCAGCATCTCTGGTTTATACACTTTTTGTTAACTCCCTTTTTTTCATTCAACGTTTTCGGACTATGTTTTTTACTGACGTAGTGATGTCCTAATCGGGATCCATGCCTCCCGTTTTTCATTAGTTTGTCCTTGGACACGTTTTCGGGATCATGTGCCTCTTACTGTTTGAGGGTGCACGGGGTGATTGGGGGGGGGGGTTGGATGGCCATTGCCTTCCTTGAGGGTATTGGTTTATTGTTTTTATGTTTCATAATGTACTTGGTTGGTTTATGTGTTCTTCTCCTTAAATGGTCATTTAGAGGTATGCATTTATCCCATCATTGAGCATTGGTGGTACGCAGGGCACGGAAGATGGTGGGGGGCGCTGCACACCTGCGGGTGAGTCCAGGGTTTTATGGCATACTGTTATCCTTTACTTATTTTTGCACCAGGAATATGACTAACTTTACAGGGTTATCTTGGAATATTAGAGGCCTCAATTCTGCTATTAAAAAGGTCCTTGGTATTTAAATACATACAGCAGCATAATCCCAAGATATGTATTCTGCAGGAAACCCACCTAGTGGGATCTAGGGTCCTGGGGTTGAGGAGAGCTTGGGTCTGTGCCCACCATCATGCCTCCTACTCGTGCTTATGCTAGGGGGGTTAGCGTTCTGGTGCACAGATCCCTGTCCTTCCAGCTCCTGGCGGTTAGCACTGATCCAGGAGGCAGATATGTAATGGTTCACTTATTAATCGCAGGATCTCCGTATATAATTGTGGGAGAATAGCTGCCCCCCCCCCGCTAAGGTTACTTTACTCCACATGTTAATGCATACTGTTACACAGTACGATGTAGATAAGGTGCTGCTTGTGGGGGATTTCAATTTGGTCCTGTCTAATGAGCTGGATAGACTCTTGCCCTTGGCCCCAACCTCCCCCGGTCTATCCCAATGGGCATCTTTCTTCCACCTGACGGATCTATGGAGCCATTTCCACCCCTCTGATGCCCAGTTCACCTGCCTCTCCACTACTTATCGGATGCTGTCCTGCTTAGATATGGCCTTTGCCCCACTCATTGTGACGGTCCGGGTGGCTCCGCTGGGGGGTCAGAGGGTATGGAGACTATCCAAATACTGGATCATGGAATCAGAGATACAAGAGGATTTCCCAGAGGCGCTGTGCAACTTTTGGTTAAGTAATGTGGACTCCACTGGGCCCTTGATGCTCTGGGATGCATTTAAGGCTTGGCTGAGTGGCAAGTACATTACAAAAATAGCGTCAAAAAAGAGGAGATCTGTGCAGTCTCTCAAGCAATTGGAGCAGGCCCAGGAAAAGGAAAATGTATATTTCCTAACCCAAAATCAAAATAACTAGGTCTCCTGGCAACACACCTTGGGAGAACTATCTTTACTTAAGATCGGCCTAAAAAGTCCATGTTAGCCAGTGTGCAAAGGGTATTTGAAAATGGGGACAAGAATGGCAGGTTTCTAGCCTGGCTAAACAAGGGCCAATACGCGATGACGCATGTGGGTAGGTTGAAGGACACGGAAGGCAAACTGTTGACCACCACAAAGACAATCAGTGCTAGGTTTCTTCAATTTTACCAAGACTTATACTCCTCTAAGGTGACTTATACTGTTGCTGACCTGACTGACTACTTAGATCAGATCCTGTTCCCTACACTAGACCCAGATAAATGCAAGGCACTGGATAGGGATATCTCTTTGGGGGAAGTGCAGGAAGCCATGAGTTGCATGCAGTCGGGGAAGGCTCCTGGTCCAGATGGAATACCCATTGAATTCTACTCTGTATACCAGGAGTTGTTGGCCCCCCAGGATAACCTCCCTCCTCTCTCAATTTTCCACTGTAGGCTCCCTACCGCATTCTATGTCCAAGGCAGTGGTGGTGTTGGTGCCCAAACCCGGTAACCAAGAGGAATGTGCCTCTTACAGGCCCATTTACCTGATCAATGCCGATGCAAAATTACTGGCTAAAATTCTGGCTCTCAGACTGGCCACGGTGAATGAGGATCTGGTCCGTCAAGACCAGACGGGGTTCATGCCGGGGAAGGGCACGGATATCAACATCCATAGACTTTTTCTTAACTTGGCCACCTCTCATGACAATGGGGGTACTAGAGTCATAGCTTCCCTGGACACGGAGAAAGCGTTTGACTCCATGGAATGGGAATACCTGTGGGAGATCCTGAAGCGTTTCGGATTTGGCCCCAAGTTCCTTAACTGCTTAGGTATGCTTTATAGATCCCCCAGGGCCACAATCTGTGCGAATGACACCCTCTCTGATTTTTTTTCTCCTAAGGTAGAATCCTCCATAAATGCTGTGTTATCCCTGTATAAGCTGACTTACACCAACAGAGGTTGCCCCCAGAAATATGAGTGGATCTGGTTACCCTGGATTGAACAGTTCTGATTTCTCCATTGTGAAGGACCTATTGCATTACCCCCGAGTCCCGGGGTGTGATCATATGGTGTTCCCACCACCCCTTCCCAGGTCTGACTATGTGTCGTGAACTTCATGTTAATGTACTCAGTGTGTGTATAATAGACTTGACCAGGAACACTGTATAACCTGTTGTGCAAAGTTTACCTCTTGTCCTGTTCTCACTACCAATTGTTGGATTAATTCTGGATGTTTTACTTTGTCTGTTAATTGATATATGATGTCTTCTCAATAAAGACCAACCTTGTTTGTAAAAATCAAAATTAGAGACAAGGCTTTTATAAATATCATTAGTAGTAGCAGCATTATTATTATCAGCTGATTTTATTGGAAGGTTGTATTTCACATAAAAACATCACACAAAAAGAAATTTAATCCCTAATAAAATAATGGTCAATAATAGGAGTCTAAAGCCTTGTATAGACGATGAGAATATAGTTAATTTTTTTTTTTTTTTTGTTGCATGTTGGTCTCATATTGAAAATGAAGAGGTTACTAAACGTATACAAATTCTCATACGACAGAATACAACTTCCGAAGTGATGTAATGTTGTATTCTTTCATTTCCGAGCATGCGTGGTGTTGCTCTTACAAATTTTTTTGGGATGAATACTGTATGATCTGGTATCGTAGAAGAAAAAATTTCATGGTTTTCTCTTCGGATAATTTCAGATGAACAGTCGTGATCGGCTCTCGAAAGCTGTTTACCAATGATCAGATTATCGTACGATCGCTTCAAAATTGGTATTTTTCATCCCTTTTTCTGATCGTGTGTACTAGGCTTAAGAGCGGATTTGTATGGTGGTTTGGTGTTTCAAAACTTTATTACCAAACCAATGAGTGACACTAATCCGCTTAAAATGAACACAATCATGTACTGTAACATGGCAGATATTCAGTGCAAGGGTTCAAGACAAACACAGCATGTCAAGTGCATATATATAACTTCAGGGTAGCCTTTGTAGAGCTGCATATGGGCATTTAAGTGTTTACTTGACCTCCACTCTTAGTGATATGACCCCTATGACTTGGCACAAAGGATGCTGAGTAATTTATGGCTCCAGTCTCTATATGGCCATCTGAAACTCAATACTTTTTTTGCTACAAAATTACAGCACATGCAAATCATCCAAAAAAAGATCTATGTTTAATTTATTCTTTTATTATGACATCTTCTGGAAGTAAGGAATATAGAAAGCACAGCTGCTCAAAAGTTTGGGTTCATTCATGGATATTATTATCATACAGTATTTATATAGCGCCAACAGTTTACGTAGTGCTTTAAATACTAAAAGCAGGGTTCCCAAAAAGAATATTTTCTTTACAGGTCGAGAACTAATGGACACCAACTACTCTTGAATGCACAATGCGGTGACAAAACGTATGACTAAACGGTGACTACTCCAATGGAAGAGCCTTCTGCAGATGTGTATGTTTTTTCTTCCTGGTCAAATCATAATTTCCTTGAACAGGCTCAGCCTGTATTGTGGAGGCACCTTCCAATGTTACCCACACAGTAAATGGCTGGCTTGTTCAAACATTTTGCAAAGCCCATTGGTGCTTTTTGCTTTTCACAGAAAAAGTGTCTAAAGGCATTACAAGGGAGAGAAGAGTGCCTAGTGCACCCAGTCTATTCCATATAAGAAGAAATCATGAAAATTAAAGTGGTATATCTGATTTTTGGTAAGTACCAAACAAACTGAAAAGCAAGGAGGTATCTTTTCCTTCCTCTAAAGCTGGCCAAACACAGTTTGATTTTTGTTCCACCATTCATCAGAGAATAAAATGATGCCTTTGAGTTAACTCATTCCATTTGAAAGGCCCTTATTTGATTTCATAAGCAATAAAACCTATGAATGCAAAACAAAAGTTAAATGCAAAGTAAATTGCATATATACATGAATACCAATGATGGGGCACTATTTCTCCTTCTACTGACAACAGGTGCTATGTAATTTTCTTATTACCACTGACATCTGAGTTCAGGGGCATTTTCTGCTCCCACTGGCAACAGTCTGGCCCCCCTATTTCTGAAGGACAGAAATTTGGCCCTTTCTTAAGAAAAGTTTGGAGATCCCTGGTTTAAAAGAACAAATGGTTGTTACCATGAAAGTTCCCAGTCTGGATTAAACCTTTTCTACCACGTGTGCATTAAATACGATTTTTTTTCTGACTGAGGACCACATTAAACAGTTAGAATTTTGTTCATTCATTCACTCATTGCGGTCAAAGACGAGCATCAATTTGTCCCCATTAACCATTAGAAAACTGAATGAACATTTAGGAAACAAACATTTTCAAACAAAATTCTAACGTATATATCCCAGCTTAAGGGTGCTCTATCCCTCCTGATAAATGCAGTTTAACTCCATGGGTAATAACAGAGCAGACAGAATGTTTTAAAGGCAATAGCTGGTAGATGCTGGCAAGTCCTACCATGTTGCCAAATAACTACTCAGTGGTTTACCACACTCACAACCTGGTTTCTCAATACACCTCTTCTGCTTTGGGTTCGTACTTAAAGGTAACTAACTATACCCATAAATCCAAATCTCTCTATACACTTGACTGAACAATCTTTGTACAATCTGCTTTACATTTACCAAACCTACGTAACATGATAAAATTTGCTTGGATGGTTAAGTCAGGCGCTTGCACTATATAGTTGTCAGTGGATCTAAAGAAGATTGAACAGTGAGATTGCACCATGTGTGGTAAGCTTTACAGGAGAGCTAATCTTTGCAAAGACCTATTTGCCAAGTTAAAATGAGTATGCTGGGTTGATCCCTGGTTGTCTGCATTCACTAGATTCTTAGGCATTTACTACTTGAAGCATGATAAACATTGTTCTTTATGGCCAGCTTGCGCATACTTAAAGAGATCATGGACAGGCAGTATCAATTTAAGGGCATTTTTACAGACTGTAATTTTACAGACAGTTAGCAACGCTGAGAGCAGAGCACTCCTATCTTCAACACATGTGTCTGGCTGCTTTAACATGCTGTCAGCTGCACAAAAAATTCACTGGAGTGTGTGAGCGAATGCTATACCACTCAAAAACCATGTTACTCTGAAACTGCACTACAGCCCTTGAGTTGACTCATTACTCCACTTTTGGTAGGCATGATCTATAGCAATGCTTTTTGAGGGCTTGTCTGAGCAATATGTATATGGGTGATCATGCAAGTTAATTTAGCAATAAACCTTATTGCGTTACAGATATTTGGCAAAATTATATTAAAGGAAGGAATATAAAAGTTATATTTGTGAATCCTCCAAGTGAGATGCCGGAGATCTTGGGAGGGAGGGGTTCAGCCTTACTCCATGCTGATGCCCCTTTCCTGCGCTTTGGTAATGACCATGTGTCTAGTGTTTTAAAATTGTGAATACGTTAAATACTTAGGAACTCCCAAATATGGATACTCAAAACAATCTAATTCCATTATCTCTTATCCTCCTTTTACTGGCATGATAGGACGCCTCACCTCAAAATGTTTTTTTTTTGCAGCAGCAGCCGTTACGAGAGGGGGGTCTGGCGGTTCTATTTTTTATTTTTTTTAAAGTATTTCCTGGCCGGTCAGTTGGTCTTTGCACATCACTCGTTAACCAGTAGCTGACCTGCCGCTGTCATCATACTGCGGCAGGTCGGCTCTCCTATGCAAACGGCCGTGGGCATACGTTGGGCGCGCGCACCCGCGGCGATCAAATTTGGTTCAGAACCGATCAGTCTCCAGGCCTAGTTTGAAACAGGAAAATCTGGATTCCGCACACCGGATAAAGTTGAAAACATCTTCTTTATTGTAAAACTTGAATCATAAAAAACAGGACAATCTGGTGGGTGGTACAGACACAGCTGACGCGTTTCGCACTCTAGTTCGAGCGCTTACTCATAGCTCTCCAGGCCTAGGCCAATGATTTCTGGCCTGGACCCAGTGATCGGTTCTGGCAAATAAGAGACTGTCCTCTGCCTGTAAGTGTAAACACAGGCAGAGGAAATGATATCATCTCCCCTCGTGGAACTCTTTTCGGTTCTAGAGAGAGGAGAGAAGACAAATATCAATACACGTAGGTACACTTGTCATCCTTCGATCGCCCCCCAGTTAACCCCTTCACTCCCTGTCACTGTGTCACCAATTGCAGTTTTAGATTTTTCACTGCACTGGTGTAATTTGTGACACTAATAAGTGTTAGGGCAGTTAGTAGGCCCGGTAGGTCTAGGGCACCCCCCTAAAAAAAGGTTTAACCCCTTGATCGCCCCCAGTTAACCCTTTCACCCCCGTCATCAGTGTCATCAATATAGTGTATAGATCTATATTCTGATTGCCGTATTAGTGTCACGGGTTAGCCAGTTAGTTTCCCCGTCAGTCTTTTATATCGTCAGGGTACCCCCATATATATTACCGATAAAGGTTTAACCACTTGATCACTCCCAGTTAACCCTTTCACTCCCTGTCACCAGTGATCACTGTATTAGTGTCACAGGTGACGCTGGTTAGTTAGTTATTTTTTTATAGCGTCAGGGCACCCGCCATATATTACCTAATAAAGGTTTAACCCCCTGATCGCCCGGAGGGTGACATCAGTTAGGTTTTAGCGCCAGTTAGGGTCTGCATCAGTCCCAGGCAGCATCAGATTAGTGCCAGTAGCGCTAACACCCATGCACGCACCATACACCCCCCTAGTAGTATATTGTCTGAACAGATCAATATCTTTAATCTGATCAGAACTATATTAGCGTCCCCATTAGTTTAGGGTTCCCAAAAACGCAGCATTAGCGGGATCAGCCCAGATACCTGCTAGAACCTGCATTTAGCCCCACCGCCCAGCCTATCCAAGTGCAGTATCATTCGAACACTGTCACTTACAAAACACATAACTGCAGCCTTGGCAGAGTCAGGCCTGCGAACGCCAACAGCTTTTTTGGTAGCGATTGAAGCAGGCTCTGACAATCAGGTGCTCTTTTTGACTGAGTCTCACTAGTTGTACCAGTAATTTTAGAGGCCACAATGTCCAATCGAAGGTACACTAGTGAAGAAGCCTACACGTTTCTGAGCATGACAGATGAGAGTGAAGAAGTCACCCATCTGTCATATTCAGGCTCAGAATACGAACCAGTAGACAGCAGCAGCACCCTGACAGATAGCTCTTGTGAAGAAGTAGTGGTCCTTGCCAAGGTCAGGCATACTCAACCCCATTCTTCTGTTGTTGAGGTGCAAGAACAGCAGGGCTCTCGTATGGAGCAGAGAGCCAGTACTAGTGCTGCTCATCCTTGTGATGAACTGGCAAGCACCAGCGGCCTAGGACACCCTGGTCGTAGTCAAACCAGCACAGCAGTATCACATGGTGACACGGCGAGTGCCATAAGTGCAGTTCAAGCTGGTGCGGTGGCTAGCACAAAGTAGTGTCCTGCAGCCACCAAGACAAACACAGGCCCATCGAGCCCATAGTGCCCTTCCCGCTGCATTTGCCCATCCTAATTGGCAGCCTACTACTTCTGCAGCGCCCGTACTTCTCCCATTTACTGGCCAACCTGGAATAAAGGTAGAAAGAGTTGATTTTACATCACTTGATTTTTATTTGCTGTTTTTCATGGAAGATCTCTATAGATCTATTGTGGACCAAAGCAATTTGCATGTTGGTCAATTCATCACTGCTAATCCCCAGTTAACCCTTACCAGAGATTGGAAACCTATTACGGTTTCCGAATTTAAGACCTTCCTGGGCCTATCCCTTCTGGGCTTAACTAAAGTGTGAGTTGCAGTCATATTGATCCACTGACCCAATTCACCATATACCCGCGTTCTCTACATCCATGACCAGGGCAAGATACGAGCAGATCTTGCCGTTTATGTACTTCAACGACAATGAACTCCGTCTTTCTCGGGGTAACCCTGGATTTTAACGGCTCCTCATAAACCAATTCAACCAACAGTTTGCAGCCTTGTTTACTCCCAATCAAGTTGTCTGCGTTGATTAGTGCCTGATTAAGTTTTCTGGCCACTTGTCTTTCAAACAGTATCTTCCCAGCAAGTGTGCCAGATATGGGGTCAAGATGTATAAGCTCTGTGACAGGGCAACAGGCTATCCATATAGTTTTATGGTTTACGAGGGAAAAGATAGTCACGTGGAGCCCAAGAACTGCCCAGAGTACATAGGGAGTGCTGGTAAGATTGTGTGGGACTTGGTGTCACCCTTATTCGGAAAGGAGTACCACTTGTACGTGGACAATTATTACACGAGCGTGCCACTTTTTAGTCATCTTTTTGATTATGGAATTGGTGCATGTGGCACAGTGCGATCTAATTGCCAGGGCTTCCCCAAGCGGCTTGTAGAATCCCAACTTAGACGGGGTGGAGAGAGCCTGCTTGAAGTGTAAAAATTTGTTAGCAGTGAAGTGGAGGGATTCACAGAATGTTTTCGTTCTGCCCTCGCTTCACGCAGATATGACGGTCCAAATTCCTACGGCGACTGGTGTTGTGGGGACACCCCTCTATGTCTACGAATACAACCTTAATATGGGTGGGGTGGACCTCAATGACCAGTTCATGGCGCCGTACTTAACTGCCCGTAGAGCCAGATGCTGGTACAAAAAAAGCGTTTGTATACCTATTTCAATTGGCTCTGCTGAATGCTTATGTGCTATACAAGGCATCAGGACGAACTGGATCCTTCCGGAAATTCCAGGAAGAGGTCATCACAGCCCTTCTGTTTCCAGACGGTGCTGTGCCCCAACTTCCCAATGCAAATGCAGTGAACCGGCTGCATGAGAAGCATTTTCGGTATGTCCTCTGTGGTACCCCTACCCAACAAACCCCCCAAAGATGATGTCGTGTCTGTAGGAAATGCAGATACAGGCGTGACACCCACATTTACTGTCCTGACCAACCTGGTCTCTGCATCAGTGAATGTTTCCAACGCTACCACACACTAGTGGAGTATTAGTGTAGGGTATAGCACTGCACAGTCCTAGGACACACTTTCACAGGGTCTCCAAAGATCATCGCATTTTTAGAGACCCGAACCTGGAACCTTTAGAGTTACCAAAAAAAGTGTAAAAATAAAGTAAAAAAAAAAAATGTTTAAATCGGTGTCATTTTCTTCTTGTTCTCTCTCTATTGTTCTCCTCTGTTTTACTGTATTTTATGCTTAACTGCTATGTTTTATTGTTACTATGTTTTATCATGTTTGCTTTGCAGGTATGTAAATTATTTTATACTTTACTGTTTACTGTATTTTATTGCTAATCATTATTTTCTTTGTAGGTATGCCATTCAGCTGCAGCACTGATTCATCTATCTGGACAGCAACAGCGTTTGCTCTCACGATACAAAAATCAGTGATTCCAGCGCTGTAGAAGGTGATTTTACCACCACAGTTAAAAAAAAAAAAAAGTATGTATGCCCATCTTTAGAAGTGGGTGAATGCAGGGCGGTATTCTAATGGTGGGCATACCCACCGATCAATCTCTTTTTTCATTCAACCCACAGGCTGCATGAAAAAAAAAAAAAAAAAAAAAGAACATTACAATATATGCCCAACAAGGACCAGCAACATACTGGTATGTTGCTGGACTTTGAGTGGTTATACACAAAAAGTGTCAGAAAGGGCTTTGTCTTCAAGTGGTTAGAAGAGTGGGTGATGTGTGGCATAAGCTTCTAATGCTGTGCATAAAATACCAGGACAGTTCAAAATCCCCCCCAAATGGCCCGATTTTGGAAAGTAGACACCCCATGCTATTTACTGAGAGGCGTGTCGAGTCCATGGAATATTTTACATTTTGCCACAAGTTTTTTTTTTTTTACATAACGTTGTCAGTAAATGATATATTGCTCACACATGACATGGGTATATATGGAATTGCACCCCTAAATACATTCTGCTGCTTCATCTGAGTACATGTGTGGGACTTTTTGGGAGCCTAGCCACTTACAGGACACCGAAAACCAAGTGTCGCCTTCAGAATTTCTAAGGGCGTAAAATGTTGATTTTACTCCTCACTACCTATCCTAGTTTCAGAGGCCCTGAAATGTCAAAATGGCACACCCCCCCCCCCCCCAAATTACCCTATTTTGGAAAGTAGACACCCCAAGATATTTGCCAAGAGGCATAGTGAGTATTTTGCAGCTCTCATTTGTTTTTAAAAATGAAGAAAGTTATGCAAAATCTATTTTCTTTTTCTCAGTGCCAAAACTTTGTGACAAAAAGCAAGATCTGCAAAATACTCAACATGCCTCTCAGCAAATAGATTGGGGTGTCTACTTTCCAAAATGGGGTCATTTGGGGGGGGGGGGGTTGTGCTATCTTGACATTTCAGGGCCTCTGAAACGGTGATAGGTAGTGAGGAGTGAAATCAGCATTTTACGGCCTAAGAAAGCCTGAAGGCGCTGCTTAGCTTTCGGGGTTCTGCACGTGGCTAGGCCAAGAAGTCTCACACATGTGGTATCCCCATACTCAGGAGAAGCAGCAGAATCTATTTTGGGGTGTAATTTCACATATGCCCATGGCATGTTTGAGCATGTTTGGCATGTTTGAGCAATATATAATTTCTGTGACAACTTTGTGTCAATTTTTTTCTTTTTTTCATTTTTCAAACACTTAAGACAAAAAAATTAAATATTCATTGTACTCAACATGCCTCTCAGCAAATTCTTTGGGGTGTCTACTTTCTAAAATGGGGTCATTTGCGGGGGGGGGGGGGTTGTACTGCCCTGCCATTAAAGCATCTCAAGAAATGAGATAGGCAGTCATAAACTAAGATGCGTAAATTGCAGAAAATGTACTATAGGTTGTAGACACTATAACTTTTGCTCAAACCAATAAATATATGCTTATTGATTTTTTTTTTTTTTTACCTGAGACATGTGGCTGAATGCATTTTGGCCTGAATGTATGACTAAAATTTAGTTTATTGTAATTTTTTTTTTTTTAACAAAAAGTAGAAAATATCATTTTTTTCAAAATGTTCGGTCTTTTTTCGTTTATAGCGCAAAAAATAAAAAACCACAGAGGTGATCAAATACCACCAAAAGAAAGCTCTATTTGTGGGGAAAAATAAGGACGAACATTTTGTTTTGGTACAGCATTGCATGACCGCGCAATTACCAGTTAAAGCAGTGCCAAATTGTAAAAAGTGCTCTGGTCAGAAAGGGGGCAAATCCTTCCAGGGCTGAAGTGTTTAACTATCCCCTTCGATGATACCGCAGTCTCCCCAAAAGCAGCCTGCTTGGGAGACTATGAGGCTTTAAAACATATTATATAGGGGTCCAAAATCTCCCCATTACCTCACTAGTTCTATGCGCTCTGTACTGAAGGCATGAGGTGTGGTTCATGGCTGTACACCAGAGGTATCTTCCAGGTTTTCCGCCTATGTAACGTTGTGGAAAAATCCAAAACTGACCCATTTCTACTTGTACCCTGACCTAGTAGTCTGGACAAAAATATGGTGTTAAGACACAGCATATTACATCTCATGGTTCCCTGACAACCTTTGATGATTTAAAGGCACTACCCAACACTGAATTCTTCAAGCATCTACAATAATACCACTCTTTTCAGTATCAATTTGGCACTGATCACGTTACCATGGAGGCTAGTGATTTGGAATTATTGCTACAAAATGTGTCACTGGCCAAACCACTGCTACAATGCAAATTGTAACATTTGGTACATCCTTCTGTGTCTGTAATGTTGAGAGGGGGTGCATGCTGGCATGCTTCTTTAACAAGACTACTTTTGTCCGGTTACTGTTTTTGTCCGTTTTTCTTTTTTTGTTACATTTTTGTGACTGTAACCTGACAGCTTTGTAAGCTGCAAATTTCTGAAGGGAAACCTTTCAATAAACAGAATTTTACACAAAAAAATTGAGACTACTTTGACCTATTGGATCCCGATGAATTGGACTAGTGGTCGGGGAAACGCATTAAGCTCCTTCCATTATAACCACTATAGGAGTGTAATAATCTGAAGCACAGAGGGCTGTGTCCCCTAATAATTGGATGGAGGGCCAGTTCACACCACATGCAGTACAGTGTGTTTTTTTTTCTGCATCAAAAATGCATGGAAAGTAGGTTATATGGTTTTCAATGGGATAGTTCCCACCAGTGCTTGCAGTTACAGTGCGTTCCAGTTTACGAGAAAAAAAAAAAATAGAACATGCTGCATTTTTCCTGCACTGGACTGTACTGGAATGCTGTAAAACGCATAAAACGCACTGGACTGCACCAAAAATGCACTGGAACACACATGTCCTTATTTAAAGTGGATGTAAACCCAATGTCATCCTTTCTAAACTACTGCCATGGGGTTATCTATAAGGATATACATGCCTCCTGCATGTATCCTTACCTGTCAAATGTCTCCCCTCTGTCTGTGATGAGACCCGAAAAACTGCAGATTCTGTGGGCGGGTCTGTTGTCTGGAGCTCAGTGGGTGGAGTCGTGATGTCAGTAGACTCCCCGTCCACCTCTACACTCCCCTTGTCAATATGCATTTTCTCCTGTGTATATTTCTAACACTGAACCTCTGCTGAACTTCTGCTATGATCTCTAACATCCAGTGAAAAGACAGGAAAGTAACCACATGACTTTAGCATCCCAAATCATGCTGAGGTGTGGAACAGCCAGTCCTTGCAGAGCTGCTGAAGAAAGGAGTGGGGGAGGGAATTTAAAAATAATGCCTGTGTCTTAGGCTGTCACTCACAGCAAGGGGGAGGATTTGACAAAGTCTTTCTCAGTTTGTCAAAATTTTTCTCACTGAACAATAAAAGAGGATTGCTCAGAGATGGATTAACTCTGTGTGGCAAGACTGGGCTCAAATGATAGGAAATCCTATACTCTACAGTATGATATAAAAAAAAAAATTCGGGTTTACGTCCACTTTAAGGTTAAGAAAAAAGAGGGGGTAAAATGCACTGGACTGCATCAAAAATGCACCAAAAACGAGAAGAGAGCGCACATGCAGAAAAGCATCTTGAACGCATCCAGACTGAGTTTCTATGGTGTGAACTGGCCCGTACTCCAATTGAGTGGATGGTCTGGATAAATGTAATTTAAGATGTCTTTATTGTATAAACATTATTGTCCTCTAAAGATATTTTATATTGATGGTTTAAAATTTGTATATATAAAGATTTTATACTTTTATAAATGTGTTCATTGCAGTACCTTAAAAGTTCTGCCTACCAAAAGCATTTTTTTTTCATAATTTATTACTTAGGATATGGCACATATATTTACATAGTTGGTAAGGTTGAAAAAAGTCCATCAAGTCCAACCTGTGTGTGCGCTTTTAGGTCAGTATTGCACTGTATATCCCTGTATGTTGTGGTCGTTTAGATGCCTAATAGTTTTTGGAAATTATCTATGCTTCCTGCTCAAACTACAGCTTGTGGAAGAGAATTCCACATTCTTACCACTCTTGCCGTAATGAACCCTCTACGCTGTTTGCGGTTAAATCACTTTTCCTCTAATTTTAGTGAATGGCCGCGAGTCTTTTTAAATGCCCTTTAGTGGATAAGTTTTATCCCTATTGTGGGGTCACCAGTACGGTATTTGTACATTGAAATCATATCCCTTCTCAAGAATCTCTTCTGCAGAGAGAATAGTTTCAGTGCTTGCAATCTTTCCTCATAACCAAGATCCTCCAGTCCCTTTACTAGCTTTGTTGGACTTCTCTGTACTCGCTCCATTTCCAGCACATTCTTCCTGAGGACTGGAGCCCAGAACTGGACGGCATACTCCATGTGCGGCCGGACCAGAGTCTTGTAGAGTGGGAGAATTACCATTTTATCTCTGGAGTTAATTCCCTTTTTAATGCATGCCAATGCATGCCTGCTGCTCTCTAGCTCCCTTGTTACCACCTCCCATGCTCGCCTTCAGGACTTCTCCAGAGCCTCTCCCATCCTCTGGAACTCCCTGCCCCAGTATGTCCGATCAGCCCCTACCCTGTCCACCTTTAGGAGATCCCTGAAAACTCATTTATTCAGGGAAGCCTATCCCACACCCACCTAACAACTGTCCCCGAGCCACCCCCCATCAAATCATTCTCTGCAGCTATTACCTTTCGTACCATCACCCCCTCCCTTAGAATGTAAGCTCTACGAGCAGGGCCCTCCTGTACCTTTTGTATTGAACTGTACTGTAATTGTGTTGTCCCCCTATACATTGTAAAGCGCTGCGTAAACTGTTGGCTCTATATAAATCGTGAATAATAAAAATAATAATTATATTGGCTTTGCTTGCAGCAACTTGGCATTGCATGCCATTGCTGAGCCTGTCCTCTACTAGGACCCCCAGGTCCTTTTCCATCCTAGATTCCCCCAGAGGTTCTCCCCCTAGTGAGTAGATTGCATTCATGTTTTTGCCACCTAAATGCATTATTTTACATTTTTCCACATTAAACCTCATTTTCCATGTAGTTGCCCACTCCATTAATTTGTTTAGATCTTCTTGCAAGGTTTCCGCATCAGCGGAGAAGCTATTGCCCTGCTTAGCTTAGTATCATCCGCAAATACGGAGATTGAGCTGTTTATCCTATCATCCAGATCATTTATGAATAAATTAAATAAATTAAAAAGGATTGGTCCGAGGACAGGATAGTGAGAGCCTTTTCTATCAAACTCTGTGACAAAGATGATGGCATGTGAGCAGGACAGAGGTGAAGAAATCTGAAGCACAAAACAAATGTTGTTGGTATATAGGGTAAACGTACACCTGGGTCTACTACTGACTGACTTATAATTCTCAACAACATTGTCCCTTACTTGTTTGGAGAGTTCCTTGGTCTTCGTGGCAGTGTTTGGTTAGTGGTGCCTCTTGCTTAGGTGTTGTAGCCTCTGGGGCCTTCCAAAAAGGTGTGTATATGTAATTACAGACCATGTGACACTTAGATTGCACACAGGAGGACATCATTTCACCAATTATGTGACTTCTGAAGGTAATTTTTATGGGCTTCATAATAAAGGGGTGAAGACATACGCACATGCAAATTATCAGTTTTTTTAATTCTGAAAAATAGTTTTATGTATATATTTTTCTAATTTTATTTCACCAACTTAGACTATTGTGTTCTGATCCATCACATATACCGTATTTATCGGCGTATAACACGCACTTTTTTCCCCTTAAAATCAGGGGAAAGTCGCAGGTGCGTGTTATACGCCGATCCCCGCCGATCCCGATCTGTCTAAATGTCAAAATCGCGGTCCGCGATTTGAAAATGGCGCCGCCGGAGCCGAAGTACACAGAGCCGGTCCTCGGCTCTTTCCGGCGGCTCTCGTTTACTTTCGGCTCCACTCGTAGTCCCGAGCGGAGCTATCCGAACCTACTCGGATAGCTCCGCTCCGGACTACGAGTGGAACCGAAAGTAAACGAGAGCCGCCGGAAAGAGCCGAGGACCGGCTCTGTGTACTTCGGCGCCGGCGGCGCCATTTTCAAATCGCGGACCGCGATTTTGAAGCCCTGGAAGCAGGGACAGGGGATACCAGGCTGCACTGGGGCAAGGCTGCACTGGGGAAGGCTGCACTGGGGAAGGCTGCACTGGGGAAGGCTGCACTGGGGAAGGCTGCACTGGGGAAGGCTGCACTGACAAGGCTGCACTGACAAGGCTGCACTGACAAGGCTGCACTGACAAGGCTGCACTGACAAGGCTGCACTGACAAGGCTGCACTGGGGAAGGCTGCACTGACAAGGCTGCACTGGGGAAGGCTGCACTGACAAGGCTGCAATGAAGGGCATTTTAATGTAAGTTTTTTTCCCTTCAACTTCCCTCCTAAAAGTTTTTTTTCCTTAAAATTCCCTCCTAAATTGGGGTGCGTGTTATACGCCGTGCGTGTTATACGCCGATAAATACGGTAATTCAGATTAAAAAAAACATTACAACTAAAGGCTGTAATGTAACAAAATAGGTAAAAAGTCAAGGGAGGTGAATACTTTTGCAAGGCACTGTATCTCCATGGAGTTTGCATGTTCTCCCTGTGCTTGCGTTTTCTCCAGGTAACCCAGTTTCCTCTTACACTCCAAAGACATGCTGGCAAGTTAACTGGCCCCTCTCCAAACTGGTTCTGATATGTGTATGAGTGTAGGTATGCATGATAGATAAGAGTTGTAGATTTTAAGCTCCATACAAGGCAGGGACTGATGTGAATACACCGTATGTAAAGTGCTGCTTAAAGCAGAGCTCTAGTCACCATATTCAGTTTATTTCTAAAAGCACCCCCTGTAACTGGCACAGATTGCACAATACTATTTGGATACTGTTGCAAATGTAATTATGTGTGTGTTCTTTTCATTTGTAAAAAATTATGTGATCTTGGAAGCAGGCAGGGGTCATCGCGATTTTGTGCATCTGAAGCCCCCTAATGTCTATTTCCAGGATTGGGTGCAGCTAACTACCCAGCATGCACCTCCCGATCTCACGCCTGCGCAGCAATGACACTGTACAGTGCAGTTTGTTTATTGCAGGTTGCCATAGCAATGGCGGCAGCAGTGGAAGTTCCCACCCCGTTGTAATGGCAACCTGCCAATCAAAAGAGAATTAAAGCTATTTCCTTGGATTCCTGGGATTGATGATATCAATATCCCAGGAGTCCAAGGGAATCGCATGATTCCGACATTGCCTAGGCAGCCGGGACCGTTAGTGCCACCAACACATTTAAAATAAAAAGGTATTCAACCAGAATAAAACAAAATTAATATCCATTTAGTACTGCAATGCGGGTGAGCATGTGGATAAAATCAACTTACAAAAATGGGTTGAGCTCTGCTTTAAATTGTCAGTGCTATATAGAGTAAATACCTGCAATAAATAATGAATAGTAACTACATGGAAAGCAGCATTGTGGGATGCAGGAATGCTTTAAAACCTATGAACATATGTCAAGGCTACACATGAATCACATGAATGCTTTACCACTATGTAGAATTTATCAGTTTTAAAGTAAACTTTTAAATTTATATTTTCTTAAACATATTAATAAGCAACCTGAAAGAACAAATGTTATGTTCACCATTCAAGGACTTGTATATGAACCCAAATTGTCACTACTGTGTCCTTTGGTACCCTAACAATAAAATTACTTCTGGGAGGAATTTGGCTTTTGGCAGAAGAGTAGGTCATTCCCGTAAAGCAAGTCTAAGCCAGATAATACACTTCAATTAAGACCTGCAATAAATCACATGAAAAGAGCAGAGGATCCCTGAAGAGTAATTTTTCAAACCTATCTCTATTATTCCATCATCGTCAAGCTGCTATGGCAGTGTTAAAGTATAATAAACATGGAGTGAAGGAGTCTGGGTGGAAGAAGTCCTCCTCTGTGCAGGGAAGCATGATGGAATGCAGAGGGCTCTGGTGTGAGAGCTGTCAATAAGAAGACATCCCACTTTCAGTTCCCCACCATGCTCTGACCTTTCCACTAACTGTGCCTGCCCTTCTCCACTAATGTCACCTTATAGGTTAGCAGGAAGAGCCAAAACGAGCAGCTAATGAGAATGAAAAAAGACAAACCTGTGACGAAAAGTACAGCAATGCAATTTATTCTGAGTGTAGGAATAAAAAAAATAAAAAACAACTCAAATGAAAAAATTCAAATCCAGTTTTAAAAAGTAAAAGTAAATCTTTAACCCACTATAAACCCAAAATAACTTTAGAATACAAGTCTAATGCCAAACTTCAGACAAGTAAATAGGCTGGTCTTCTCAGAGGCATCTAAATGCAACCTCTGGACGCAGCAACACTCAGTTCTATAGCAACAAACAAAAAGGCCAAATAGCTGTGGCCAGCCAGAAAGGCTGTCCCTGGATAAAAAAAAACATCTTTGCCCAAGCCCAGTCAGAGGAACCATTCACATGTAATGCAGTCAGCTTCTGCCTCCTAGAATCTTTCTGCTGCTAGTATGCAGGCAGCTTTGGCAACCTAGTGTCCTTGTTGCAAAC
Organism: Lithobates clamitans; assembly: GCA_037952925.1. NCBI lineage: Eukaryota > Metazoa > Chordata > Amphibia > Anura > Ranidae > Lithobates > Lithobates clamitans. The sequence continues at coordinate 2,782,649 of JBBGZY010001202.1, forward strand.
AGCACCAGTAAAGTGCATTTGCCCCTGTAACCATTATTATAGCTGTTTACATGTGCGCAGTATAAAATACTGTCTTTACGCAGAACCTATGATACAGATATTTTAAAAAAAACTTCTTATGGATCTGAACACAGCTCGGGTTTGTTGACCTTTATGCAGCTGTGCGAATGGACCCATAACTGCATTAAGTACTGTTAAAAAAGTTTGAAAAAAATAAAGGACAAAAATCATGACATAGTAAGAGAATAACATTCCATAATTGCTACAGACATAATTATCATTTAGCTATTTAAAGTAAAGGTTTGCGAAGGTTGGAATATTGTGCCATCTACGATTCAAAATCCACCACCATAATGATGGTGTGGTATAATATACTGAGCTAACGCTGAAGTAATACCTGGTGGTAGGTCAGGATCACTGGGAGCCGTCTGCTGTATTTTCTTCGGTTTAACAACAGACTTGGCACTGTCTGTGTTGCTGCGACTGGTAGAACTGGATCCACAGCTTTCATGGTCATCCTGTAAAATAAAGAATATTAATGCCAATATTAAAAAAAAAATTAGCTTTCATTAAAATCAGTTTTCTCCAACAACACATAACATTTACAATGACTTAAGGCAACAGATCATAGTACTTGCAATGTACATTCTAAGATTAACTAGTCAGGATAGAATGTCTTACTGATTTCTAACTGGGGTTAGTGAATAAGAAGAAATTAGAGTGTCCTTAAAGTTGGAATGGAGGCTAGTTGCTTGTGCATGATCTGAATAAAGTTTTTTCTATATTGATGTATGACAGTATGCACCATTACGTGGACATCCACCCTGAAACACAGGGCAGGGAATAATCTTATATGACTGGCCTGCAATTTAAATTAAATAATGTTTTTACACTCAGGAGATCTGTAGGCACAATGGAATACAAACAGACACCTGTAGACAACTCAGGACACGTGATCAGTTATGACACCAGCCATTTGATAGTTTGACAGTTTAGTTGAGGGCACAAGCATATGTGACAGTTAGCATTCCTGGGATGCCAGGAATGTAACTGTTTTTAGAAACTGTTAATTCACTCTAGTGGCGGTTCACACAGGGGCAACTTGTCAGGCGACCTAGCCGCCTGACAAGTCGCCTCCCGTTCTGTACAATGGAACCGTTCTAATAGGAGCGACCCAAGTCGCTCCGACTTAGAAAAAGGTTCCTGTACTACTTTAGGGGTGACTTGCATAGACTTCTATACAGAAGTCATTTTGCAAGTCGCCGTGGAAGTCGTGTGCAGGTCGCCTCGGTGAGGCGACCTGAAAGTCGTGCCGCCCCTAGTGTGAACCGGGGCTTAAGGATTATTATTCAAATGTGCCATTAAAAATGTGGCCACTGTATATTATCTATCAGTAAGAATATTTTCTTGACTGACAACATTGTAAGGTGGTGTAAGGCTGTCGATCACTTAAAATTGAGATTTACCTTCTGAAACCCAAAAAGCCATGGGGCATGCAGCACCGCAGGCACATCTAAAAACATAATTCATGACATAAGTCATTTGTAGAATCAAATACTTTTTGAGAAACCTACATATTTTCTTCCTGCTTTCCTGGTTTTCCTGAGGCACTGGTGACATAGCTCCCACTTCACAGAAGATCATCTCACCAGTGCCTTCCAGGGAAACATCACCAAATCTTGTGCATTATCCAGAGAAGATCTGGGGCAGCTTCTTATTGGATAAAAAGCCACCGCAGATCTAGTTTGGGGCATGCCCTGTGTGTGATTGGGGTGACTTGGTAGTGAATAACAAGCCTCCCCAGATCTCATAGGGGGAATGCACAAAATCGGGCTTGATGTCATCGTCAATGAACTAGGTAGAAGAAGCCAGCTACAGGGGCCGTTAATTTAACAAATGGTGGCATGGTATGCAGAGCCCAGGCAGGAAGGATCTGTGTGAAAAGGGGAATTTAATAAAGAAAGATGCATGTCCCTATATGTATGTCTGTTTGCCTAAATACATTTATTTAGCATGAGCAGCTTATTTGAGGAGGTGTGTGGGGGGGGTTCAAGCTTTAAGATTAGCTAAACAGAGTGATGGCATGAGGAAACATTACATTGTCTGACAACTACTAGTAATGGACATTACTTTACACAAGCAAGTTCTCACTAAACCAGTAAGTCTTTTTTTACTTGAGATCATTCAAGCATCCTAAAATACACAGCTTCTTAAATTGACAGTGCCAAACAAATGCTGAATAAAAGCCAATTAAGGGTCAGGAGGTTAAAGAGTCTTGTGGAAAAGGAACATCTCTGACCTGACTAAATAAACGTTAGAAACTCAATCCCGTTTTATCAGCTCAATCTCACAATTTGTTTAACGATATCTCAGATCCCCGAATCCAAATTTGTTATTTCTGTACAGTTAGAGAACTTAGATGTTCCATATAGCAAAGACCATTTGTGCCTGGGAAAAAAGAGATCTTCAAAGAAAACCATGGATCAGGTCACTGCCCCGGTCATATGACATACTACCCATACTTTTTCCACATCTAAAAATTTACCCTACAAAATGATTACTTTGCTTACTTTAAGAGACTAAAATAAATGATTTTTTTTTCTGACATACAGACACAATCTAATCAATGAAAAATCTATTCATAAACTTCTGATCAGTCATAAGTGTAGTTTAAGTTTATGGGAAGTAGAAAGGAAAAAAGGAAAATGCACGAAAACCTTGCATTTAGCTGGAAACCCAGCTCAGCCAATCAATTCTCCCCAAAGCGGCCTCCTGTTATCCTTTGCTATCAACATTTTTAACCACTTCAGTTCTCGCACCGATTTATCAAAAAAGTACACATTTTTTTGTGGGGTGAGGGGGTTCAGTCTAGGCTTTGGCCTCATGCACACTGGGCGTTTGCCCAGCTCTTCTAAATGCCATTTTTGTAAACGTGTTTTGGAGCATCAAGCACTTGGGAGTTCATTCATTTGGCCAGAATATTCATTTATTCTGGCCAATAAGAAGAATAAACGTTGCAGTGCTTTATGCACCTATTGCTTAGGCACGTTTAAACACATTTGTGTGCATCTGGAATTTTTCTGCCAAAACACTGTGAATCCTGAAAGCCCTGGCAGTGTTTTTTTTCCGGTCTCTAAATGCCTGTGTGCGCATGGTCACATAGGATAACATTGAAGGGCGTTTAGAGGCAGGAAAAAAAAAAAAAGTGCAAAACACTTCTAAAAGCAGCATTTAAAATATCCTGTGTGCATGAGGCCTTTGATTTTCTCTGCAATCTATAAAAAAATTAAAAAATTGCACCTTTTATACTTAGATCAGTGTTACTGTACATAAACGTATATATTTCTTCTATAGCTTGTTCCTTTTATAAAAATGACACTAAAATTAAAATTTCGGTACAAACCATCACTTAAGAAATTAAAGACTTTTTAAAACATGCGGTCACGTGTAGATTCAGAGTGCCATTCAAAGCTGGAAGAGAACAGGTGTCCATACCGTCATTCACAAAGTTGGAGCAGGCATCAAGCACCAATTCAGAAGTGTGACCCAGTAGGCAGGGCGAAACATGTCAGAGGTTGAAGTCAGAGCAGCGCTGGCTGAAGGCACACAGAGCCATATCTTAAATTTGAAGCACGGGGTCAGTTTTGAGCGGCGCCTTACCCCACATACGTCCACTTTTTAAAACATTTTACACATTTTACACATTTTGATATCACCTCCTCCCTTCATAGATAACGTTTGATTCATGGAAGCAATAATACAGCTTGCATGAATGGAAGAGAGGGGTGGAAAGGGAAGGCATAGTCGGTACTCTTGATGAGTGCATGACATGGGGCAGCACTCACAACATGAAAGGAGATAATTCAAGTAAGCTTATATTGTCAAAGTAACTATTGTTTGTATTGTTATTGCAATGCTCATGTAAAATGAAAGTTTATGCTGTGACTATAGAACTCCTTTAAATAAAAAATTTAAAAGGAGTTGTAAAGGCAGAAATTTTATCTTAAGACTCCTTTCACACTGAGACGCTTTTTAGGCATTTTAACTTTAGAAATAGCCTCAAAATAACACCTGAAAACCACCTCCCATTCATTTCAGTGTGACTTTTCACACTAGGGCGGTGTGCTTGCGGTACGTTAGGAAAAGTCCTGCAAGCAGCATCTTTGGGGCGATTTGGGAGCGCTGTATAAAGCCCTGCCAAAACGCTCTGCCCATTGAAATCAATGGGAAGTGCTTCAAAAGCATGGGTGCTTTAAACCCCTTCATTGGGGTTGAAAGTGCCTCGCTAGTGGCCGAAAAGCGCCGCACAAACAAGCGGTGCTTTAGCGCTAACGGCCGGGTGCTGCAGTGTGAAAGTAGCCCAAGATAAAAAGCCTTCTGTGTGCAGCAGTCGCCCATCAACACCCCTTAATAATTACCTAAGCCCCATCTCTATCCAGCGATGTCCAAGAGTGCCTTGGCCGTCTGAGACGCTCCTTATGATTGGCCAAGACACAGCAGTGGCCCCATTGGCTCCCACTGTCAATCAAAGTCAGTCAGCCAATCAAGAGAGAGAGGGGGCGTGCCCGGGCCTACGTGTCTGAATGGACACAGGGAGCTGTGTCTCGGCTCGGGTGCCCCCATAGCAAGCTACTTGCTGTGGGGGAACTCAACAGGTAGGAGGGGCGTATAACATGTTTGTTATTTATAGAGAGAGAAAACCGAGACCTTACACAGAGACTTTATAACTTTACTTCTTTTTAGGCCACTTTCACATGACCATTACGATCAGGTCCATCAGTCAGTTTTTCAGGCGGACTAGATCAGAAGGTCCACTCACCCATATGGACCGACGGGTGTAAACAGACTTGGGTCCATTTACAGCCGCCTACATTTGATCCGATCTGCTATACAAAATAAAAAAAAGAAGGATTAAGATCCGTTCTCCTCCATGTAGGCGGATCGGATGGCAGTCGGGTTATACATAGTTATGCCGGGATGTATTTCTCCCTCTCCAGGAATCCACAGCAGCCAAGCTCTGATGCCAGTACACTACTTATAACCATTATGTTTTCCAGGTATTCCCAAGTTAACAGATGGGTACAACCGACTGGCCACAAAGGAATGGGTAAAATTAATTCTGCTTGTACTCATTCATACATCAGCTCCTCACTTTCTGAATGAGTGTAGCGAAATGCTTCAAACTGCTTGTTAGCATTGTCTACAAAATCCTACAGACCCTAGATACTGATTGGCCCTTCAAGGATCTTGTGTCCATATTTCCTATATACAAGGGGATGCACACCCAGGCAAAAGACATCCTCACTGAATGATTGATCCTTGGGCATCCACTGTGGAGAACATTTGTGGACATAAGATCATTCCCCAATTTGACTTTAACTGCCAGATCAGAGAAACATTCCCATTTTGTTTGTAGGCACCTTTGGACAAATTTTTTTTAAATTATTATTTATTCTTTATTAAAAGGGGAAGAAATAAAGGCTCCAGACATTATAACACACATCTCTTAATAATAATAGCAATTCATTCTTATCCTACAGGATAAAGCTAATTTATTCAACAATATATTCTTCCATATCAACATATTAGTCTGGGTATCTTTACCTTCTCGGTCATGAACTCTTGAACAAAAGTGACCTAATCCCAGTTTCCCAATCTAGAGTTATACCCCCTATGTAGGATTTGTTTCATCTCGGTGTATCATCTGAGGCTATTCACTTCACTGGGTATAGGTGAGGGTTTACATCCACTTTAAGTTTAAAAAAAAAAAAAACAAAAAAAAAAACTTTAGTCTTTAGTACTAATGGCAAATAAAAAACATACATTTCAGTTGCACACCAATTGCATCTTTAAAGACCAGCCAGAAGTGTCAGCTCTCATATTTCTAGCCTAACAGGTTTATTTTAACTTTTTTATATCTGAAAAGGCAACAAAGGGAGTGGAAGCACCCCAAGGTGGATAGAAGCCTCTATAATACTGATGGTGGTCAGTAGGAGGACTGCAAACAAAGCTGGAGGAGATCTTGTTTCTAGCATGCTCTAGAGATGTAAATTAGCCAGCAGGAGACTCCAAATAGACTCAAACTATAGATGAAATATCATCTTTGATCGAATCAACCCTTTAAAGATCTCTGCAGGCCCCAGAATTATCTGAACTTTTCATTATTTTGACTACTAGAGTTATCCTGTATGTACTCACGTAAATTTCCCATAAAAAAAATATTTAATTAACTCAATCTTTAACAAAGCACTGAACGCAATCAGTAGCAAGTGTCAGTAAGCACAGCCAAATGCAGCTTTTAGCTCTTTAGAGACTAGTGAGGCTATTCATTAGAATTATTACAGCAGGTGCTCAGTTACCATTTTGCGTTATCTGGCCAAACTGGTTAGTAAGGGATTAACGCAAGGAGCAGAGTATACACTCTAATCAAAGGCGCCCGTGATCCCACTCAGCCTTGTAAAGAACAATGTAATACAGAAAAGGATCTAGACACAATTAAGACAAATACACGGGACAAAAAATAAACATTATTTAAGTCCGATCCTATCCGCAAGGCATGTACTGCCTAATCTTAATGAAAACAAGAACAAAATGGGTGAAACAACACACACATCCACACATGTTCGGGTAAAAAGGGCTATACTGATAAAGTATCAACGGCTTATGCAAGTCTCTCCATATATCATTAGATGTGATTCTTGGCTCAATGTTCCCCTTCAGATGGTATTAATCACTAACACACCTTTATCCATAGCTGAAGGAAAACATTCAGGCCGCTTTTGTAAACTCTTCTACCCTCACACTGCGGTCTTGCAAAAATTTATATACACCATTGATTTGATCTAATAAATGCAGTTATGGTTATTTACATATTGCAATAAAAATCGAAGGCGTGAGAAACGAACTAAAACAAAGAATTTATAAAGGTTTATGCCTGTTACATAAGCAGAAAATGTGTTGAAATAATGCAATGTTTTAGTAAAACGTACTGCATGGTACTATGGAATACCACTGACAAGAATAATGGTCTCAAAGTTTCTGAGTATATATGTGAATACAACAGAACATAACCACCTATGTATATTCTAGTTAAAACAAACCTTGCATAAAAATGCAAGGTTTGCTTTACCAACAGCCCCTTAATACAAAACACTTAAAAAAAAAAAAAAAAGGCTGCCAAAAATCTGCCACCTACAGACAGAGAATGAAAGCTGGGACTGAGCTAAGTATCTATGCATTTTATTTTAGTAAAAGCCTTCATTTTAGGCAGTCTTTTAAAGCTGGATATATTTGGAGGGGCTAGAAAAGGAGACTGTGCAGTGCATGCATAGAGTTTACCTGGCCTGGAGCAGCCACTACTGAGCTCAGTTTGAAGGCTTGGAGCGACCACTATTATTGTAAATGTTAAGCCTGTCCTGCCTTTTGTGTGTTGAGGGGCAATTGGTTTTAGTAGAGATTGGATTTAGTAGAGAGCAGCAATTGGTTTTAGTAGAGAGTCCCCCCAACAGATGCATCTGTAATAAAAGGACATGCACCATTTTAAGCAGAATGAGCACTGGTGTACTAATCACAGGATATAGAACTGATAGAGGAATTTTTGGAAAATCTTACTGAAAATCAACGTACAATTTAAAGCTGTATTTTGGCCAGGGACCTACCCCTCTAAACACATCCTCTAGCTAATCGCCTGAGTAATTTAAACAAAAAAAAAACTGAATGACACAAATTCTTACTCTGGTCCCCAAGTCTTCTTTCTTCTGGACCGTGTTCTACTTGGGTTACCAATGTTGCCACCTGGTGACATGGAAGATTCTAAGTGGCTGTTCATGAGCAGTGACGGGTTTAGGCGTGTTTGGGATCGTAATCCCAACCCACCCGAGCAATCCCACCAGGAAGCCGACTCTGCACACCGCCAATCATAGGCAGTGAGGCATTTCCGGGTCCACAGCTTCACTGCCCAGGAAATGCCTCACTGCCTACAATTGGCGGTGTGCAGAGTCGGCTTCCTGACGGGATTGCTCAGGTGGGTTGGGACTACGATCCAGAACACGCCTGAGCCCATTACTATTTATCAGTGGGGTTTCTGAAGACTTTAGTGGCGGTATGATGATATGATAAAATGCTGTATACATATTAACATACCAATGTAAATTTAATGGTGTTTTTTCACTACATGCCATCTCGGAGCCCCCCTGATCATCTCTCCCCCCTCCTTTTCGATCCCCTACTCCCAATCCCCCCCCTCTTACTTTATCTTTACTTATTCATCTTTTATCACTCTATTATTTGATGATAACTGGTGGTCTTGGGCCATGTGGTATCGATGTTGTCAATGGCAGTTACCAGTCTCACATCTGTTGAAACTCTTTAACCACTTCAGATCCGGGCCATTGCCAAATGACGGCAAAAGTGCGGATCTACATTGCCGGGACGACGTCTATTGACGTCGTCCCATGCACGAGCGGCCTGCGCACCCCCTGCAGGGCGCGCACGGCGCGCACGGTGATCAGCGAGTCTATGAGACTCGCCTGATCACAGATCAGAGTAAGGGGTCGGTCCCGACCCCTTACCACATGATCAGCTGTCAGCCAATGACAGCTGATCATGTGATGTAAACAGAGCCGGTAATCGGCCATTTTTCCTCTTCGCGCTGACAGCATGAGGAAAAAAAAACCCGATCACGGCGATCATCTGTGACACAGCAATAGGCAGCAGTGCCGCCTACCAGTGCCCACCAGCGTCACCCATCAGTGTCCACAGTGCCATCAAACAGTTCCACCCATCAGTGCCCACAGTGCCACCCATCAGTGCCCACAGTGCCACCCATCAGCGCCCACATCAGTGCAACAGTGCTGCACATCAGTGCCACCTATCAGTGCCCATCAGTGCCACCCATCAGTGCCCCCCATCAGTGGTACCTATCAGTGCCCCCCATCAGTCCCACCTATCCGTGCCACCCATCAGTGCCACCCATCAGTGGCCATCAGTGCCGCCTTATCGCTGACCATCAGTACCGCCTTATCGCTGCCCATCAGTACCGCCTTATCTGTCCCTATCAGTGCTGCCTTAACTGTGCCTATCAGTGCTGCCTTAACTGTGCCTATCAGTGCCGCCTTAACTGTGCCTATCAGTGCCGCCTTAACTGTGCCTATCAGTGCCGCCTTAACTGTGCCTATCAGTGCCGCCTTAACTGTGCCTATCAGTGCCGCCTTAACTGTGCCGCCTTAACTGTGCCTATCAGTGCCCATCAGTGCAGCCTATCAGTGCCCACCAGTGCCGCCTCATCAGCGCATATCAATAAAGGAGAAAAATTACCTGCAAAATTTTATAACAAACTATTAAACATGATTTTTTTTTTTTTCAAAAATTTCCAGCTTTTTTGTTTGTTTAGCAAAAAATAAAAACCCCAGCTGTGATTAAATACCACTGAAAGAAAGCTCTATTTGTGGGAAAAAAATGATAAAAATTTCATTTGGGTACAGTGTTGTATGACCACACAATTGTCATTCAAAGTGCGTCAGCGCTGAAGGATGAAAATTGGTCTGGGCAGGAGGGGGGTTTAAGTGCCCAGTAAGCAAGTGGTTAATTATGTTTTGTTTGCCAGGCTGACAAGCCTCTTAAAAGTATACTTGCTATAATGCATTCCAAAACTTCTTGTAGCATCTTCATTGTCTTTGCAGAAGCCTTTTGCAATGCAAGATTGTTTCTGTATACTTGAAATCAAACCAATAAAAATACCCAACAAGAAAATAAAACCTCAGCCATGCAGTAAATGTCTAAGGCTCAGTTCACACTGCTGCGGCATGAGGTCCAACTTGTGAGACCCAAGTCGCATGACATGTCAAATTCATTGTTTCCCTATGGGAGCCGTCTTAACTGATACTACACGGCACAGTGGTGTAGTGGTAGCACTCTCGCCTAGCAGTAAGAAGGGTCGCTGGTTCAAATCCCAACCAGGACACTACCTGCCTGGAGTTTGCATGTTCTCCCTGTGCCTGCGTGGGTTTCCTCCGGGTACTCCGGTTTCCGCCCACACTCCAAAGACATGCTGGTAGGTTTACTTGGATCTTGTCTAAATTGTCCCTAGTATGTATGAATGTGAGTTAGGGACCTTAGATTGTAAGCTCCTTGAGGGTAGGGACTGATGTGAATGTACAATGTATATGTAAAGCGCTGCGTAAATTGACGGCGCTATATAAATACCTGAAATAAATAAATAAAAAAATAAATACTACACAAGTCACTCTAACTTTAGAAAAGGTTTCTGCACTATTTTGGTCAGACTTGGGTGCAGTTTCAGCCCTTCTACAGGCTCCTAAATAGCTTTCAAGTCAGAAGGAAGTCGCAGGGCAAAGTCGTTTGACTTTGCCATTGTAGTAGTGTGAACCGAGCCTTAGACATTTACTGTTATGGGGTGACAACAGAGGAACTGACGTGGTTCCCCTCTCTCTGTAACCATGGAAACCGAGAGGGATGAGTAGTTTGACATTTCCGGCCCTTTGTTTACCTGGCTACCGGCGGCCGGAGAAGCAGCTGACGGACGGGTCTCTGTCTAATCGGCTGCATGGGGGGCCAGAGGAGAGATATGGGGTCTAATAGACCACATAGGTCTATCATAGGGAATCATAGGTGACTCATATGTAAACAGTGTTTGCACCACACATGTGAGGTATTGTCGCCAATGTCAGAGCGAGATCAATAATTTTAGCACCAGACCTCCAGTGCAACTCTAAACTGGTAACCTGTAAAAGGCGTTTAAAGCGACGCCTATGGAAAATTTTAAGCACCGTAGTTGCAGACGCAACTTTAAATCGTGACTAGTTTGGTATCTATTTACTCGCCGTAACACCATCTTTCACATTATACAAAAAAATTAGGGTAACTTTAATGTTTTGGTATTTTTTTTTTAATTCATGAAAGTGTTTCCCCCCCCCCCCCCAAAAAAAAAAAATCACATTTGAAAAACTGCTGCGCAAATTCCGTGTAGCATAAAAAATTGCAACACACACCATTTTATTCTATAGGGTCTCTACTAAAAATATATATACAATGTTTGGGGGTTCCAAGTAATTTTCTAGCCCCAAAAACGGTAGATTTTTACATGTACGAGCAAAATGTCAGAAATGGCCATAGTACAAATTGCAATTAGTGTCTGTGTAAAAATTGTCAATTAGATAGTTAGCTCTTATGTGAATGCACTGAGCAGGCTAGATACTGAGCCATAGGGAGCAGAAAAAAAAAACATTAAAAAGCCTGCATAACAAGGTAATGGATCTTTATAAAGATGGAAAGGGATATAAAAAAAGAAATCCAAAGGCTTGAATATGCCAGTCAGTGCTGTGCAATCACTTATTAGGAAGTGGAAAATTTGGGGATCTCTGGATACCAAGCCAAGGTAGAGCAAGAAAGATTACAGCCACAACTGCCAGAGGAATTGTTTGGGATACAAAGAAAAACCCACAGGTAACCTCATGATCAGTCAAGTTTTTAATATGAATGCCAAAATTTCACGATTTCTGACAGGGGATGTAAACTTATGAGCACAACTGTATACATGCAATATTATTAAATGTATACAGATTTAATTGGCAGAAATGCAGGATAATGGTAGTTGGACTCGCCACGTTTCATGGTTTAGTCGTTTCATCAGGAGGCCAGATCTTATCACCATAATTAGTCACATTTATATAGCGCTACATCTAAAATAGGGAGTACCCAAGCTGCCTTGGATGGAAGGAACAATTCACATCCGAGCACAAACAGTAGTATGGAGCCCCCTCTGAATGGCTTGCATACTTATAATTTATATACCGAAGTCCAATAACTTAAAGGAGGAGACAGCCCCATTTTCCAAAAATGGAAGGGGGGGGGGGATTATGTAGAACCTCTTGAATGGGCAGAGAGCAGTGAAGCATATACTTAAAGCCAATTAAAGAGTGAGCCTGCTTACCGGTCCTAACATGAGCTGATTGAGTCCCAAAGAAAGAAATTTGCAAAAAGTGACTTGAATATTTCTTTCATCAGCTGGAAAACTGGACAGTCTACTATACATCCAGCATAAAACCAGTTTTATGGCAGTTGCATGGAAAAATACATTTGTGGAAGTGAAAAACAGAACACAGGTCAAGTTATAATTGGCTAAAATCAAGGATAACTACCAAGCAAAAGTAGTATATGAAACGTAAACACTTATTCAAAACAAATGTCGCAGTTTAATTAAGTGACTATCCAGTGGTTATCCCCAAGAGGGAAGTTTCACTCCGTGAGCTTCTATTTACTTGTAAAAGAGGAGAATTAAAAAAATTTAAAAAAAGCTTCTGCAGTAAAACATTTGTGCGTAATCTAAGCATTAGAGCTACACTATTAATTTTTCAAACCCTGTGCTTGTCTCATAAGCCCAGAGGTAAAACATGTTCATTAAAGAGACGTGAAAAAAAATTCCAAGCAAACTGCCAAAACCAGCATAATTATGAAAATATTTAACACTGGGACCAACTGAAATCACACACTGAATATAGATCAAGGTGATGTCATTAAAAACGGCTTGGCCAAAACTACTAAAACTACTGCACTGCCATAAATCTGGCCTACACTAGATGACAATAAACATGTGAAACTTAAAAAAAAAAAAAAAGAAAGAAGAAGGAAAAAGGCATTTCAATTATACATTAGATGATCCATGAAATATACAAATACAGAAGACTCCTCAAATGGTGACAGCCCAAAGAGACAAGTGATGGGAGATTCCTGCGCCTTTGGCAACCCATCCAAATTGGTCCACATCCCACACTTGCCACATTCCGGAGAGCATGCAGGAAGTCTTAATCATGGAGGCTAAACTGCTAATTAGGGAGTAAAATTGCTTGAATGGATAGTTATGCCAGGCTAATGGTCTGCCGCTGTAATGTAAAACCTTGTGTTGAGAAATAAAAATAAATTTGCGGCTCGTTTTGACACTATGGTATACAGACAACGTGGAAGTTAAGCCAGCCGCTCATGGTGTCATTTTGCTCAATTGTATATTTTAACAATCTGACCAGGAAGCTGAACATTAGGGCATGTTCCAGAATACAGCACAGTTTACCGGCTACACATATTTATCAATCTATTCTGTGTGTAGGCCTTTGTTTCGAAAATGACTTATTTTTAAAAAGATATGTAGGAGGAAAAAAAAAAGGGGGGGGGGATTGGGTAAGAGACAAATGGGCATCCAAAATATATATGGTTGTTTGCAAAAATCTGGGCACCCTTGCTTACACCTGTTCCATTGATACTTGAAGTAAAAACACAATCTCTGCAGAAAAAAAAATATGGAATTTCAAAATATATATTTTTATGTTGGGGAAGGTTGGAACATACAATTGGGACTATAAAAAAAAACCTCAAACAGGTTATAATTGTTGCCTGTTCTATAGAATGAAAAAAAGTTTAGACTTACAGCTCTTTCTATATATAGGATTAAACATGTTCATCATTGAAAATGGGGCCTTTTTGAAAGAAGTACGGCTAAAGCTTTTTTGCACCTACCTTTGCAACCCAATATCAGCCAACGATGTCACAGGCGGCTCCAGGCTCTGAAAGGATCCTGACCATATTGTCTGGATCTACCCATCTGCCTGAATGACTGCTGGCTCTGACTCTCAGTGCACAGCTGAGACCAGAAGCCAGCTGTGTCTGCTCCCTATCCAGACCAGTTCTCCAGTGAGAAGGGAAGACTGAGAGCTAAGCAAATCAGTGTTCATGTGATTGCTCAGTTCTCCGTCATCACAGCAATGAGGCGAGTATGTATGTCGAGTACCCCAAATTTCTTCTTTAAATCCATAGGCCACATTCAGATTTTGTTTATCCAGTTTCAAATACATATTTTTATTAGATTTGATTGAGAATAATTGTATAATCTGCACACTGTTATTTATCAACCATTGAAGCATTACCTCCATGTCTTAGAGACTTGCAAATAATTGAGTCCTAAGGCCCGTACACACAATACGGAAATCTGAAGTAAAATGTAGTCCGACGAACAATCTGCCGATTTTCGGATCGTTCGAATGGTGCATTCAACAGCCGATTCAGGTTTTTCGTCCGACAAAAGCTGGATGTGCAGACTATAAAATTTTTGTCGGATGTGAACACAACGTCCGATTTTCGTATAATTAGTATGGTTTTCATATGAAAAGAATTGTAAGAGCAAGACAACACATGCTCAGAAATGAAAGAATACATACAAACCTATTCAAAACATTACGTCACTTCTTTAGTTGCATTCTGTTGTAAGAGAATTTTTCTATGGCGCGTAACCTCTTCACTTTCGACATGAGACTACCAAGCAACAAAAAAACGGAGGAACGGTCGTCCGAAAATCTTATTGTGTGTACTTAGGATTTTAAAGCCTCTCCAGGAGATGAATGCTTTTCTGATCTAACAGGAAGTATTTTGCTTTCAAGACGTGGACTGGAGTTTAATAACATCATAAGAGTTTTCCAGGCATTACCATACAAGAGGATAGGTCCAGAACAAGAGGGTATATGTATGGATTTGTATGCATGATCAAGCCAGGATATCTGTGAGGGACAACCGATCCTCAGTGATCCAAGATCACCAAACAGTCAATGTATACCATTTGCCATCAGGTTTCTAATATTGCAGGCTTCCACCTAAATCTGACAAATCAGAGTGAATTTAGTCCTCAAAGCTTTTCAGCTGTGTAAGGGGCCCCAAAATTTCTGATGGTCGCCCTGTCCACCCGGCCCTCACTATAATTTGTAATTATTACACTGAATAAGGAAAACTATTTTTTTTTAACCACTTCAATACCAGGCACTTAGACACCTTCCCGCCCAGCCCAATTTTCACCTTTCAGCGCTGTTGCAATTTGAATGACAATTGCACGGTCATGCTACACTGTACCCAAACAATTTTTTTATCATTTTGTTCCCACAAATAGAGCTTTCTTTTGGTGGTATTTGATCACCTCTGCGGTTTTTATTTTTTGCGCAACAAATAAAAAAAGATCGAAAATTTCGAAAAAAAACAAGTTTTTCTTTGTTTCTGTTAAATTTTTTTGTAAATAAGTACGCTTTCTCCTTCAATAATGGGCACTGATATAGCTGCACTGATGGGCACTGATACGGCGGCACTGATGGGCACCGATGAGGTGGCACCAATGAGGTGGCACTGATGAGGTGGCACTAACGGGCACTGATGATGGGCACTGATAGGCGGCACTGATGGGCACTGATAGGTGGCACTGATGGGCCTGATAGGTGGCACTGGTATGCGGCACTGGTGGGCACTCATAGGTGGCACCGATGGGCACACATAGGCGGCACTGATGGGCACTCGTAGGTGGCATTGATTGGTATATATGGGTGGCACTGATGGGCACTGATAGGTGGGCACTGATGGGCACCGATGGGCAGTGACAGGTGGCACCGATGGGCAGTGACAGGTGGCACCGATGGGCAGTGACAGGTGGCACTGATATAGCATTGCTGGGCATATCGTTGGCATAATAGTGCCAATCAGTGCCCATTTGTGGGCACTGATTGGCACAGATTGGGCACATGTGGATGGCCATGGGGTACATACCTGGCCAACCATGTTGCCCCTTCCCTGGTGGTCCTAGTGGCATCCCTGGTAGTCCAGTGGGGTGATCTGTGGGGGGGCTGCGCTGATAAACAATCAGCGCAGACCCCCCCTGCCAGGAGAGCCGCCGATCGGCTCTCCTCTACTTGCGTCTGTCAGACGCGAGTGAGGAAGAGCCAATCAACGGCTCTTCCTATTGACAGCGTGATCAGCCGTGATTGGACACGGCTGATCACGTGGTGAAGAGCCTCCGCCGGAGGCTTTTTACCAGGATCAGTGTAGCGGTGTGTCAGACTGACACACCGCTCCACCGATCGCCGCGATGCGCGCCCCCGGGGGCGCGCTGCGGCATCTTATCCTGAAGGACGTCATATGACGCCCAGTCAGGATAACAGAACCACTTCCCGGACGTCAATCCGCTATAGGGCGGGCGGGAAGTGGTTAAATTACCAATAGCAGCAATTGGCAATCCTATTTCATTGATCTGACTGTGATAAATAAAATAAGGATAAATTATGATAATTTACGAAGACGTGTTTAGGGGCAGGGCAGGGGTTGGGTGGGACAACTGATGGCGAATAACTCTTAAAGGGGTTGTTAAGGCAGTGCACACAAGCACTGCCAGTCCCACTGCTAGTCTAACCTGTATACACTGCATGCCTTTTTGTAAAATTCATCTTCTAAATCCCTTTATTTCTTCTCCCTGATCGGCGGTCACATGACCGCCCATCGCTCTCTTCCTCCACTGTATGTACTTAGGGAGGGAGGGAGGGGGCCGAGATCTCCCTCTGGCATCTGCTGGTGGTCACGTGACCTCCCTCTGTAGTGCAAACATCGAAGGAAGAGAGCAACGGGCGGTCACATGACCACTGATCAGGAAGAAAGTGTGTATTGAAAAACGCAAAATGCATCTGCAATATGCAAACTGCAACCTGCATAGGTGTGAACCAGGCCTAAAAGCTTTTAAATCGTTACCTATGCCGACTTTTGTGAACCGTAGGTTTTTGCGATATCACGGGCGCACGCAATTTTAAGACTTGGCATGTAAGGTATCTATTTACTCAACGCAACCATATCTTTTACATTTTGCAAAAAAATGGGTATTAAATTGTGTGTTTACACTAAAATTCATTTTAATTTTTTTTTTTCCTGAAAATTTGCATTTAACCCCTTAGTGCCGATCATGCGCAAATATGCTTGAAGGGGTTATACCGGGGTGATGCCTGCAGCTGCAGGCATCAACCCAGTACCATTTTTTAGAGCTGGCGGTTGGCTAGTTAGTGATAAGAACCGATGCGGCCAAAAGCCGCTCAGCTGTCAACCTAAAGGAGCGGGAGGGGACGTCCCTCCTTCCCGCTGCTGTCCGCAGCTCTTCCCGAGCCTCCCGTCCCACCGGAAGACCCCATCCATGATCCGGCACTTCCGCCAGCTAGGCTGAAACGAAGCCATTAACAACATCACTTCCAGTTTATTCGGCTGCCAATGGCCCCGATTTTTAAAAAATGACAGTATTCAGAATTGTCGTTTTTGCCGATCTGAATACTTAAGTGCAAAGGAGGAATTTGAGGTCTTTTAGACCCCCGATCGCTCCATAAAGAGTACCTGTCACCACCTATTACTGTCACAAGGGATGTTTACATACAATAAAAATGATGAGAATTTTTTTTATTTTGAAAGGGACAATGTAAAAAAAAAAAAAAGAAAAGAAAAAAAAAAGAAAAGTTCAAAGCACCTGCCCCACGCGCAGCAAAGAAAACGCATGCTTAAGTCACGCCCACATATGTAAGCGGTGTTCAAATCACACGTGAGGTATCCCCACGATCGTCAGAGTTAGAGCAATAATTCTGGCAAAAGACCTCCTCTGTAACTCTAATCTGGTAACCGTTACATTTTTTTAAAGCATCGCCTATGAAGATTTTTAGGTACCATTTCACAATTGTGCGCAATTTCAAATCATCATATTTTAGGGATCTATTTACTGGGCTTAACATCCTTTTTCACATTAAACATAAAAACTTCACTGTTTTTTTTTTTAATTCAAAAAGTGTCTTTTTACCCAAAAAATTGTGTTTCAAATACTGTGTGAAAAAAAATATTGCATTGATCGCCATTTTACTCTCTAGGGTCTCTGCTAAAAAATGTATATATATATATATGATCTAAGTAATTTTCTAGCAAAAAGGAATATTTTTTTTTTAGGATTAAGGGTTAATAATCAGTTGTGCAAAAATCACATTACATTAAAATTGCAACTATCATTCTTTTATTCCCTGCTTTCATAAAATATATACTGTATATTGTTCTGGGGGTTTAAGTAAAAAAATCAAGATTTTTTTACATGAGTGCAAAAATTTTTAAAAATTGCTCTGGAGCAGAACTGGTTAAAGTGTAACTAAAGGAAAAACATTTTTTTTAGTTTTGGATAGAGTGGAGAGGGACTACAACACCTGTCTTTTTTGCTGTCTGTGCCCTTGTTAGGGAGATTCATCTTTTCTCTTTTTCCTGTTATTATCATCACAAGTCAAAGTAAAAAGAACTAGTGTACTCATTGAAAGACTTCCCCTCTATTACTAGAGGGGAAAACTTCCAATGAGAACACTAGTTCTGGATCCCCTCTCACTTCCTGTTTTGACTATTGGACAGGACTATTGGACAGGAAGTGAAATGCAATATCCCCAATGAGACACAGATGGCAAAAATACTCCCTTACTCTACCATCTACCCCATTGACAGGGGTCACCATTTTATCTCTATTTCCCAATTGCACTCCTTGAGTTCTCAGCTTGTCACATGGGCTTCGGATTGGAGACTACAGGCGGCTGTTTAATCACTCATTACACATCCACGGTCTACTGATGTCGCCATCCAGCAGCCTGTCTTGAGAAATACCATGCAGCCATCACAGAACACGCATGAAAATAAAAAATGGCTGCAGGAGAGCAGCAACACTGAGATGCAAAAAAAAAAAAGATAAACGGATTTTACAAAATGGCAATTGTTTTGCTTTGGCAAACTAAATGACATTTTGTTAGGGTTTACTTTAATTTTATTTTTATTATTTTTTTTTTTATAAGAAAAGTATTAGGCTCTGGTTACCATTGTGCGACCTGTCATGAGACTTTGAACATTAAAGTCGCATGACAAGTCGCAGCCATTTCTTTTCAATGACACTAGTACAAATCGGTGAGATTTAAAGTCACAGCCATTCTGAAAAGGGGTCGGCACTACTTTGGTGCCACTTTTGTTCAGAGAATGTAAAGTCGGATCAAAGTAGGATCAAAAGTTCTATAAAAGTCGCGCTCCAAATCGCACTGGAAATTGTGCGACTTTGGAGTTGCGCTAATGTGAATGGAGCCTTAAAGAGCTAAGAAAATCTTGAAGCTTTATCAACGATATAGATCTGTCTGACTGTTGCGCTAAAAAGGAAAGCAAACACTAAAGTTGGAGAAATATACCAATCTTTTGCCAACTTCTCTCCTCGTAAATGACAAACTTCCCATGCAAACGAAGAAAGAAAGAACCTTTATCACAAAGGCAAAGCAATGGAATAGGCACATTCCTCTAATCGTCTGTCATGGACTTCTTAATAACCAAGAACACCATATCGATCTGCACCTGCAAACACAAGAACCGCAGGAGTAATAACCACAGGAAACTCAAGCACAGCTTACGTACTGAGCCACAGTGAAAATTACCAAGTTGGAAAAAAAAACAAATAAAAACAAAGCTAGACCTTAGGCCCAAATACTCTGGTGTTATCGGGGGCTTCCCCCACCCAGATGCTTGCATTAGGATACAGATGTAAAGAGTAGCAGTCCCTGACGGGTTTTTGGCAAGGTTTGATTTAAACTAATGAGAATGAAGGATAAGCTGTGACTCTTGAACAGATTTTATGGCCAGATGTGAGATTGAGAAGCAAAAGAAGAAAAAAAAAAAAATTCTTTTCTTTCTGTCTTTTGCCACAACATATCAACTTCTAGCTTTCCCAGCATTCCCCTCTGAACACTAAATAAGAGAAAGGCTTTTTGGAGCTACCTTAACAGTTCAGGAAACGTAACCTGGCTGGTTCTCTGCTCGATGGAACGCTTTTATTGGGCCAATGGCTAAAATTCTTTGTGGATGTTGTTACAGGCATTCTTTTGAGACCCCTAAAGTCCAGCTTAAGCTCATTTTTAACAGCTACAATGGATTTTAAATGTTGTTTTAACACAGGAGGCTATAATTGAGCATGAGTGGCCCAGTTCCTCTCCAAAAGATCAAGCACAAAGAACGTGATATTCGTATGGTCCAAAAAAAACTGAAGTCTAACAATAGGTTACAAATCATTACACAGAACATGGAGACACTAATGGGGGAAAAGGTTTAAAATGGGTCAAGAGAGTGTGCTGAAAAACATTCTTAATTTGCATTGCACTGAAATCAAACTGCATGAATGCCATATGTACAAGAAGCATTTCATGATTATTAGGATGACTGACTTGTAGAAGTATTTACCCCTCATGAATGTTATAACCCAGAGAATTAAAATGCATTCAAAAAGAAAAATGTATAATACAAACCATTTCTAATATTTTTAATAAGGTGAATATTAAATACTACATATTGACAGTTCATGCTTTAATTTATACTGGGAAGATAGAGCTCTAGTCCCCTAAAGCTTACATTGATAGAACCAGAGAGAGCAAGAGTATGAAGGTAAATAGCTTTTGCTGTGCCCTTCCTTTAGAAAACATAGAATGCTCTGAGAATGTTGTCTCATAGGTGTTCTCTGTATTTGGGTAAAACAGATTTTTGATAAATAAGAAAAACAGATATAAATCAGTTTTAAAGGCTAAATTCACCTTTAAAAAAAATAATAAATTAAAAAAAATAAATGCACTTTTTTTTTGCAGGTAAAAAATGTGCATTTATTTTTTCTTCTTAGGAGCCTGTAAAAAATTTCACCCATAATCAGATCAGGGGTGAAATGCCAGGCTCCTGCAGACTGTCAGTAGAGTTGTCTGCCCATACCTCCAATATGGGCAGGCAGTTACTGAAGTCCTGTAAGATCAATGAACTATGAGGCTGGGTTCACACATAAGTGAATTGGATGCGAGTTTTCCCACATCCAATATGCATGACATGCAAGTGTGACAGGCTTCCAATGGAGCCGGTTCACACAAGTCCAGGGCGGCCGCGGACAGGATTGAAAAAGGGTCCTTGTGCGTGCTTGGGTCTGGTTAGGATGCAAATTCTGGCAAAAATTCAGACCTGAATCGCACCTGAACCGGTGAACAGACACGCACCGCACACCAGACACAAACCTGCATATATGTGAACCTGGCCTGAGAGTGTTCTTCATTGCACTCATAGTTCATTGAAAACTATAACCCATCTGCTGCAATGGCTGAGGGTAGTTGAAGTTCATTCATTCACAGAACTCCGTGAATGAACGATGCGACCGTGTGGGCGGAGCCCCACATATCCACACTCTATTTAAACTGTGACAGCAGGTGCGGGGAGAAGATCCCCTGCCCACTGTCACAATGGAGGATTTGGTTGGGGTGGCACCAGGTGATTTAGTAACATGTTACACCCTAAATATAGGTATAACATGTTACTAAAGGTGAGCTTAATCTTTAAACAACGATCTGCATATTTTAGTCAACAAGTCGCCGTGGCAGCTGGGAAAATTCTACAGACAACCAACATGTCCAGTCCTGAAACTCCACTACTCAGACCCTCTCGTCAGTCAGGTGACCCACTGAACTACGCACACTGCTAGTTACAGCTTTCTTTACGCTGTATCGTGCGACTGGTCACCTGATGAAGCACGCAGTAGACGTTCAGTCCCTCTTCCCAGCAGTGCACAGTGTGTAATAAATTTAGAATATATCACTAGTACACCATTTCTATATGACATATGTTTCTTTACTTGTGCATAAAGTCACAAATAAATGTAATTGGTGGTAGTGGGTTTAAGGGCCAAGTTCATCGTTCTGGAAAAAGTAATTCATTAATGCATGTATTTTTGCAGTAAAAAAAATGTGCATTTATTTATTTTTTTTCCCCCACAGAAGCCTGTAAAGCATCGCAACTGTGATCAAAGATAAAAATGCGACCACAGATAAAATGTGATGTATAGCATGGTCTTCAACAAAATAATCCTGTTAATAAGTCTGGGCAATTCAACTCAAAACAGAATAATAAAATACCTAGCAGAGATAAAACTTTTGTTAAAACTGAGAAACATAATTAGTACGTCTGAAGATATAAGAAGTATAAATGGTGTGATCATTTTGACTCTCCCTGTAAAAGTGTGAACTGCCCCTTCCTACCTACCAAGGGTCCTTGAGGTTTTAATTAGGTGTTTGCATTGTGGTGGGTAACCCAACTTGGAATACCCTTTTTATAGATAACTGAAAGTATAGACTGCAGATCTCAGCTGCCAAGATTTGTGATTCTGAAGATTGCTTTGACATATTGATTTACTGAAGGCAACCTCTGTTGTGCAGCTTTTCACGATCGTGTGCTCAGTTTGAGTTGCCTAGGTTTAAGAATTGAGACAAGTTTTTCTTTAAAACAGAAGGTCTTGACATGTCATTCCTTCTGCTACCAATTAAAAAAACAAAAAACAAAGTTAAATTCCTATTTGAAGGAAAGTAGAGAATGCATATCATTCTTTTATGTTCCTATTGTCAACTGTGCATACAAAACACTTAGAGGACATCTCTCAAGTCTTTCACATCCTTACTGGGGAACCTCTCCTGTTCCAGGCCACCAGGAGCCATTGATGGGGCTTAACATCTCCATTAGGTTATTATTGCTATGCCCCATACTTCAAACAATGGTCACGGTCTCCAGGGCAGAGAAGGAGGAGAAAAATCTCCACAACAGTGACAATTGGGCCCCATTCCCAATTTGTGTTCCGGGAATGAGTGTTCCCGATTGAGTTTACATGTTTCTTTGTATTGCACACAGGGCAGCCCATTCACTTACACAGGCTTACCCTATGCATATTTTTCATGCGAAACCAGCTCAGGTAGCAAACTTTGGCACAGAGCCAGGCGTATGTGGTGATGCACATTTTGCCATGATTTTTGCACATTTTGTCACACACGTGCTGCAAAAGTGCTCTGACACTGAAACCGCGTCATGAGTTATGCCTCTATTCTGTAATTGTGGGCAGATTTGCATGATTCTGCCCATGCTTCCGATACACTTTGGTGTGAACGGGGCCTAACAGGACCTGACAGTAGTATAGCAGCCCTCCAAAAAAAAATTTTATTAAAAAAAGTAACATTGTGGCAGAACACATCTGCTTAAAGTGGAACTTTAGGCTCCACAAATAAAAAATGGGTTGACAGGCAGGATTTTTAATGCAGAAGAGACACGTTTTGTCTCGTCTGCATTAAAGCAACTTCGGCCGCCTGCCCACCCCTGTACAGTAAGCTGCACAAGCTCACCGCACGAATTTGGCAATGCCGAATCTGATGGAACTCCCATGCACGTGTGGGAATATCGTCATCTCGGCCTGGCTAATGACAGCGGCCAGCGATTGAGACTAAGAAGGCAGCTGCCCGAAAGTGTCGGTGGTAAGTTCCGGAGGCAGCACATCGCTGGATTCTAGGTGATATAGTTCCGCTTTAAAGCGGTTTCCCCAAACAGTTATTGTCACATTTGCTTCTGCTGTCAAGCAAACTAACAAACCATGAAATGGTTGGGGTCATTACTGATAGCATGTGCAGCACCATGGCAAATGCAGATCAAAAAAAGGCTAAGATGGCAGCTTCCTTGGCTGTAAAGGACAGGAGGGTTTAGTGCCACTTTAAGAAAGGAAAGTAAAAAGGAGTTGTATTTTAGGAGCATTTGCAAAAGTTATAAGGTTAAAATCAGGTCAACTTGGTGAGGAAAACAAGATTTAAAGAGTAACTAGGGAAAAAAAGATATGAGTGTGGGAAAACTTGAAATATCTGGACGCATTTTCTAATCATCTTATATAATGCCAAACAGTGAAGCAGAGGGAGCACTTAGTGTGTAAGACAGAAAGAATGCATCCTAGTTTAAACTAAAGACAGGATAAATGTGGTGGTGTTACAGATGTAATTGAGTCGTTGTCTAAGTGACAATACAAAAAAAAAAAGTATGCAAACTGGAGGTAAAGCTTGCAGACACAGATATCACTCATATAAAACGTTATTCACTGAGCGATCGTAACTCAGGGATGGATAGCTCAGATGATGCACAACTGAGAATCAGCTATAGGCCACCCAAATTCTCTCTACGAATATTTATGTGCAGAAAGTGACAAACGATGTTCATACAAAGCCACAAGCCAGTAAGGATAATAATATGATATACATGAACAGATTGGTTACCATTCCTCCCTAAATATGTGTCTACCCCTAGGGGAACTCCTGCCTTTTATACTAAAGTACTATTCCAGGGAGCAACTAACATCAATTACTGAATACCTAATGCTTAACCAAGAAATAAAACAAACGGTCCTGAAGTGAGAGGTCTGTTCCAACTTTGCAATCTAGCATTTCATTTTATAAAAATACAATGCATTTAAAAAAATAGAAATATGTTTTTTTTAAATCATACTTACCTAGCTGGACGCAGCATCTGCCCCCCACAGGCTCTGTCAGTAACCGACTCTCTGCTCAGCCAACCCCCCCACCTCCTCGCACTCACTGCAGCGCTGGGCTGTGGAGGGGGCGGGAGCAGCCGGCTTAGGCTCTCAGCAGCCTGCTGAGACACTGAGCTGGGTCCCAGTCCAGGCATGTGGGCGGATCCTGACCATATGGTTGCAATTGTTCCGGAGCCTGGAACGGCTCTGTGACATGAGCTGCACTCCTGTGATCCACAGGAGAAGTACAGCCAAACGAACTTTGGCTGTACTTCTCCTTTAAGATTAACACGCTTATCACTGGTTAGGACTGCAGCCCCTTGATGCATAAAACGGTCATCATCAACTTTCTTGTCTGAGAACTACAAAAAGGATGTGCCAGAACAAAGGGGCATTTATCTTACAGGTTAAAGGATACGTTTACTTATTCATGCTGAATTTGACTTTTCATAATAAACAGAAGCCTTTTCTAATGTCTTTTTTGCCCAAGCCCCCCCAAAGCATGTAACTGTTGCTTATCTAGTCCATGGCAGCCTTCAATCTGCACCCCTGTTATTAACAGTCAAAAGATGCACCTAAGCCCCCAACTTTCTGTAGCATCATGTGACAGTCCAGGAAACTTTATATCCCATCATGCCTTACTGAATCACAAAATAGGTTGTGTTTTACCTCTTTGGACACACTTTCCTCATTACTGCATCATCTTTTTTATTTTCACCCACTTTCCTACTTCTTCCTTTAAGGTGGCTTTACACTACATAATCTGACTGCACAATCTCCTTTATTTATCATCAAATGTATAGTGCAAGGGGTTGCCCAATTTGATACAAATTTAATGCATTTTTCAGGCGAGTCTTCCGGTTACATAGGTTTGGTAAATCTAAAGGAAATTGTACAGAAAATGTACTTAGCTCTCATTGTCCTTGTAATCCAACTCCAGCTCAGAGAGGGAGAGTGGGAGGGTTTTTATAACACCAATAGCACTTACAGGTCCCTTTCACACCTAGCATAGTTGGAACACACTTTTTGCCACACATCTGATTTCACTATGACTTTGATGGGCTGCCTTCTACGCAATAAACATGGCAAAAGTAGCTCATGGAACATTTTTGCCCGTTGCACTTTTTTTTACCATGCATTTGCTTCCGCATTTGGGGTGGCCTCTAAATAAGGTTCTCCAGCCCCCTTAGCTTACAAACTTCTCTAGAGATTTCTGGAATTCCCCCAGTCCACTGGACCCACTAGTTGCCTCAGCTTTCGCGGCCTCCTAGACTCTCTCTTGGTCTCCAAGACCTGCAAAGCTGTCCTGACTTTCACATTCCAGTGAAAAGAAATCCCCCCCCAACAAGGGATGCACCCTCTGGCAGGAACACCCAGCTCTCCTGACAGAGCTCTGTCTCCAAATAGCAGCAACCACACCAGCAGAAGCTCCGATAAGGCCGAGTGTGTGTACCCGGAGACACACACACACACACACACACACACACACACACACAACCTGCAGTGGAGCAGCAAAACCTGGACACAGGATTGAAGGTTGTGTCCCATCCAACATACGATTGGAACTCCCAATCTGAAATTACCAAACCCAGAGCAAGCTTAACACACAACTTTCTCCGCTCAGAAACAATTGAATGGAACTTTACTTTAAGCCTAAAGCCCCATGCACATAGGCAGAATGTTGGGAGACATATGCTGGTACAAAAAATATACCGACCAACATTCTGCCTATGTGTATATGTTGGTCTGTGCGGCTGGCTTCTGTCGGACATGCATGTTGGAAAACCAGCACCTGCACAAAAACAATACTGTAGTGTGTACCAGTCTTTATTGTGAATCCTGTGTCATTTCTACCTTCATATTCTAAACTCGCGTAGTGGGAGAGCCTCGAACGGTCACAGTGGCCATACACTATACAATCTGATTGTACCATCTTTTAGGTTCACCAAAACTATATAATAAGAGGACGCATCTCTTAAACCACTCTGTATCCAATCAGGCAGGCCCTTGCACTACATCGCTGATGGTCGCTGTAAAGGAGATTGTACAATGAGATTTAATATAGTCTGTGATGAGCTTTACAGACTTCCAGGACACGCTTTTTCTGTTTTCAATACTACAGCTCTGCTCCACATAGATGGTTATCACTCAGGTCCTTCTGTTCCAGTGTGCACACTCTGCCGAATGAATACTCTATGCAGGGAAAAGGAGAGGTACAAAACAATCCATCAGCTAAGGAGGACACTGGCTATGTGTTGAGGGAGAATGGTGCCCACTGACTTTGGAGAAGCATGTAGCTAAAGAGGTGGGCAGAACATATATCATGAGAGCAGTGCTATACCCACAGCTATACTAAAGCTGTAGGTGAATTTCATAAAGTGCTGCAGCACTGGGCTGAACTACGGTAGTGGGGAGGTGGGTGGGAGCAATCCCCTGGAGGAGGGAAGCAGGAGCAGGGTGTGGTTTAATGAGGTCAGCTGCTGATGGATTTCCACACTCTACTAACACTGCTACAAAGTGACACAAGCGCTACATGTTTTTCAAATGTGTTCCCTGTCCATATTATCCATTGTAGGCTGCTGTGTTAGGCATTCAGGGAGTGGAAAAAACGCACCCCAAAAACCTGTTTCTAATTCCATCTTACTACTAAGATTACACTATGCGTATGTATGTATCCCTGTCCAAGTAGGCTTTCACCTCACTTCCTGGCTGGATGACACCCAGTGTCACCTGTGTAGGCTTTGAGTTCACATATACACACACACACACACACACACACAATACAGATTCTGGGTAGCTGGCCCCAAAATATTAGAAGAAATAGGAAAAAATTAACCATATATCCTGGTCTCCAGACACTTCTTATAGATGGCAAATGCTTGAAAATTAAAATCAAGCAACAGCACAGTATACTATAGTGCATTCTTTCCAGCATTCCTGGAAGGCACCGGCACCTACAGGAAGCTGCCCAAAGTAGGGTTGTCTAGTATTTTTTCCTTATTTCTTCTTTCATTTTTTAATGACTGCCTTTTATACCAGAGGAGGGTGGGAGGAGGGGTGTAGGTAGTTAATAAGCTTTGTCATGCAAGGTTAAAAATCAAATCCATCCTCTGCTACCCTAATATTAAATCACTGATATTGGTATATGTCTAAGAGACATATATTGATAACCAATAGGAAGGGGCAGACTGGGGCTCAATTTCGTCACTGAAGTCATGATTTGCCATGTCTTTTGTTGACCAATGTGAAATTATACAAAAATGTAGGCGGAATTGGGGAATATACAGGACTACAATAATTCTGCAATTTTCAGTCACAAAAAAGACTTACTGCATGATACAGCTATACAAGTCTCTGCATCCATGGACAGCTTATTAAGTGTGCACAGAGCCATAGTGAACTAGATTTCCAACTTGGGTTTCAGTGACCACAGAGCAGCGGGTAATATTCTTTGCAAAGGCTGTAATTACTAGTAGATGGTAAGCACCATATACAACTGTTCAGGGTATTAAATATAACCTATTTTACTTTTATGTGACAAAAACTTGGGGCCCGTTTACACCAGCAGGTGTGTGTTACCAACACTTCTCAATCCTTGCTTTTTTTTTTTCTTCTTTTAAACAATTTAAAATGACACTCAATTCAACTGCATGTGTGACAGCGTGTTGGAATGCATACTGCCTGCCTCATTTTACTCCAATGTGCCATTGCAGAGCTTTGATATGAACAGGCACTTTACAAAGCAATATTTTTTTGCCCCGTCTTTGCCACCTGGGCTGTGAACAAGCTCGTGCATTTGCTCCAATGACTGAACAGCACTATACAGAAACATTGCTGCAGTCTTTGGTGAAGAGATTACACTATCATCTTCTCCTGTCCCACACCTATCATTTAGTCAGGGAGTGAGGAGAAATATCCCAGTTGGGGTAACAGACCAAACTTGAAACCTGTCAGGATCAAAATTACTAAAGGTCTTCTACCATCTCAATATTCAATTGGAACATAGGTAACAATATTTCTTTTAAGACAAAATCAATACAACAGCTTTATTAAAGTGGTTGTAAACTCAGTTGTATTTATCTTCATGCATGAAGATAAAAAAAAACTTGTGTGTAGCAGCCCCCTTAATATTTACCAGAGCCCCATCTCTCTCCAGCGATGTCCACGAGTGACTTGGCCGTCCAAGACTCTCCTCCTCATTGGCTGAGACACAGCAGAGGTGCCATTGGTCAGTTAACCAATCAGGAGAGAGAGGGGGTAGGGTCGAACCGGGGCTCCGTGTCTGAATGGACACAGGGAGCTGTTACTCGGCTCAGATACCCCCATAACAAGCTGCTTGCTGTAAGGGCACTCGACAGGAGGGAGGGACCAGGAGCACTGAAGAGGGACCCTAGAAGATGAGGATCTGGGCTGCTCTGTGCAAAACCACTGCACAGAACAGGTAAGTATATGTTTTTTATTTTTTGAAAAAAAAATAATGAGACTTTACAAACACTTTAAAGAATACAAAAGATAAGGTCCTCACATTTACTTTAAAAGGAAAAAAAAATCTTTTGGTCCATTTAGAAGGGCATTCAAAAAAAATTTGAATTGAAAATTTATTGCAGAGATTTCCCATCATTTCCTCTTCTGTCTGAAACCAATTACCATATTTATTGGCGTACAGGGGAAGGAGGGAAGAAGAGCTGCCGAAATAGACATAACCGAATCTCCTGTGTACTCGGCTCTGCTCACATTCACGCCCAGTCCCGCCTCCTAGAATTGACATCCCACCATTGGACCAGTGTTATGTCCATCATAAGAGACGGGCCAAGGGGCTGGACTACGAGTTCGGCAATAACAAGGCTGCAGATGCGCACTGATCATGCTGCAAAAAGGGGCAAGACTGTAAATGGGCACTGATCATGCCATGCTGCAATGATGGGCACTGAACAGGCTGCAATGATGGGCAATGGCAAGGCTGCAGATGGGCACTGAACAGGCTGCAATGATGGGCACTGAACAGGCTGCAGATGGGCACGGATAAGGCTGCATTGATGGGCACTGAGCATTATTTTGCTTCAAAGTAGTTTATTTTAAAAGAAAAGTTTTCCTGAAACTTCCCACTTAAATTGAATGTGTGTGTTACATGCCGATAAATACGGTAAATAAACAGCAAGTGAAGATAAAACAACAGCAATCAGATTAGCAAGTCCAACAATCCCCAAATTTTTTTCCCCAAAGATTGGTCAACCAGTGATATGTGATTTTCTGCCAAAGCTCACAGATATGTGTTGTTGGTTTCTACAGATAGCTAAATACTACAAAACATTTCTACTACTTATTACTCTGAAAAGATTACGTTTTTCTGCAACTACATGGCATTGATTCTAGCTACAATTCTGCTGTCCTCACACTGGTAAAACACTCTTGGTCCACATCATGCACATGTCGTCCAGGTTCACATATCAGAGCCTAAAAATGCAGATGGATGATGGAAAACCATTTCAATGTGTTGCAAAACATTTCACGCTTTAGGGATCATGCTGCCTGCCTTGTGAACTTTTGAAATGGTTCCCAGTTTATGTAATAAATACATTTCTCTTTCATGCGCCAAATCTCCACACCTACTCTGTTCTTTGTATGCATAGAGTCATGTGCTGTAAAATGTATGGGATACCAAAGGATCCCACATTAAACCCTCATCTTATTCCACTTCAAAGTGGTCTGTGGATCAGTCTAAAAGGGATATCCTCCCATTAACTGCTGGGGCTGCCACACACTTATTAACAACATGTGGTCATGGGTCTCTCTGAAATCATTTAACTCTCACCAAAAGACTACATTTAGCTACACACTCCACTTCCTAAATTTATTTTTATCCCGCAGCCTACAAAAAAAAAAAAAAAAGTGTGTAGTGTAATATATATATATATACATACACACACACACACACACACACACATATACACATACATACATACACATACATATATATATATATATATACACACACACATACATATATATATACACATATACATATATATACACATATACAGTGCTCAGCATAAATGAGTACACCCCCTTTGAAAAGTACGATTTTAATCAATCTCAATGAACACAAGAACAATTCCCAAAATTTTGACAAAACTGAGTTTTATCGAACATTTGTTTAGCTCATTACATGGAAGTAAGGTTAATATACCGTAATTTCGATTACAAAATCTTCAGCTTTACTCAAATTAGTTGATGCAACAATGAATACACCCTACAACAAAAATTACTACATATAGTATTTTGTATGACCTCCATGATTTGTAAGAACAGCACCATGTCTTCTAAGCATTGAATGAAAAAGTTGGTGACATAATGCAACATCTATCTTTTTCCATTCTTCAAGAATGACTTCTTTTAGAGCCTGAATGCTGGATGGAGAGTGATGCTCAACTTCGGAACTTCAGTCTCTTCAGAATTCCCCATAGGTGTTCGATTGGGTTCAGATCAGGAGACATACTTGGCCACTGAATCACTTTTACTCTGTTGTTCTTCAAAAATGCAACAGTGGCCTTAGATGTGTGTTTTGGTTCATTGTCATGTTGGAAAAGTGCATAAAGGCCAAGGGCAGCATCTTTTCTTTCAATACAGAGCAGTAAATCTGTGAATTCATGATACCATCAATGAAATGCAGCTCCCTGACACCAGCAGCACTCATGCAGCCCCATAGAAGGACACTGCCACCATCATGTTTCGCTGTAGGCACCATGCATTTTTCTTTGTACTCCTCACCTTTGTGACGTAATACAGTTTTGAAGCAATCAGTTCCAAAAACATTTAACAACTTGCAACTTAATATAGATAAAACTGATGGGCCATAGTGTATGAAGAAAAGCACACAGTGTAACAGTGCCTGTAACAATATCCACTCTCTGTTATAAATGAGCCCCAAGTTGCTGTAGTGTATAGTGAAAATGAGCCCCAAATTATTGTGTATTAAAAACACATTTGCTTGTGACACAACAGCATGCAATGGACACCAGGGATCTGACACATCCAGAAGTGGTCAGTAAAGCTCCTGTAGACATGGGTAACTGGTGACATGGGATGTGGGAGGAATAAGTATTAACACCTTTCTTTGCAGGAAAAGGCATTTTAAATGCTCCTTCAACTAGCAAAAAAATTACTTTGAGCTATTAAAAAAGATTTGGTGCATCAGTTCTTGTGGACTACAGAAGATATTATGACATTTTCCCATCAGAACTAAATGAAATTTGTAATGGAAACATACGAAGACGAAACTGCAAACCTCCACTTAAGTATAAAGGTCCCTTAAAGTTAAATTGGACCTTGCTGTAATTTCTTTCCATAAATAAATTCCCGACAGGTCACAAATTTAAAGAAACCACAGAAATAAAAAAAGTTATAGAATTTGGAATTAAAAAGCAATCCTTGATCTTCTGCAGAGGTAAAAACCTCCCGAGAGGTAAAGAAAAGAAAAAAAGCCGTTTTAAACTTAAAAAATGTGCATTTACTTTTACATTGCATCCTGAAAAGCATTGCACCCGCGATCAGCAGATAGCGGGTGCAATGCCTGGATCCTGCACACACTCCATACACTGTCTGCCAGTTCCTAGTAGGGGCAGGCAGATCAA
Organism: Lithobates clamitans; assembly: GCA_037952925.1. Lineage (NCBI taxonomy): Eukaryota > Metazoa > Chordata > Amphibia > Anura > Ranidae > Lithobates > Lithobates clamitans. The sequence goes on from JBBGZY010001202.1 coordinate 2,814,476, forward strand.
TGGACTACGAAGGCACTCACTAGCACCCTCCCAGTTTTTCTTTTGAAAAAAAAAAATTATTAAATCCACATTTATTTGCAGGTAATACAAAAAGGTAGAATTATTTCTTCTAAGAAGTCAGCAGAGCATTGCACCCATGATTTGCAGATCGTGGGTGCACTGTCTGGTTTCTGCAGACTCTCTGGATAGCTGTCTGCCCATACCTCAGACATGGGCAGACAGTTACCCGAGAGCAGTAAGATCAATGAACTACAGGGATGCTCGCTTGCACCCTTGCAGTTCATTAACTACAAACAGTCAGCCGCCAAGGCTCTCTGCACTTTCCATGTACAGAAGCATTACAAACAGTGATCTACTCATACTTTAACAATAGAGCCCTAGCATCCAGCACACCGGATGAGATGATCCAAAGGGGCTAGAGAAAAAAACAAAAACAAACACAAGACAAAAACCATTCAGGAAGCTCTGGCACACAACCCAACCAAGACAGCACTGGTAGAGGCTCTACCCCACCGCCTATTTCCTCTAACAAGGACCCCCCCCATCATACAGATTCTCAGCAACGGTTACAGGAAAAGATCACGGTTATGCTACAAAAGGTCCTCTAAACCACCTCCTGTCAAATAACAGACGATGGAGGGCCACGATGGCAAAGTTAGAGCACTCATTTATATAGCTTTATGCTAAATTGCAGAAACAACAAGAAAAAGAAAAATAACCCCCTACAAAATGAGAATAGTAGTCCAATCCACAAGTGAAAACAATCCACACAGTGAATCATTTAAAATTCTCGGTGTCCGACGTTTGAATAGCATATCCCACTCACCATATGGTCACAACGAAAACTTGCCAAAAATATATGACTCTCATACTATAGAGAGAACAAATATGACATGTGGGAATATTGGTCACCCAAAAAGTTCTTGGATCTCCTCAGCAGGATCCACAGGTAACAAGAAGCAGAGTTGCCCACAGGTATTCTCCATCAACCTCTACCATGTATGGTAGAACATCCCTGGAATAACCTCCTCACAACACCCTGAGCAGGATAAGATTGTGTTTACACCATGCGCCGAATAATAGAGAGTATGAACAACTCCCTAACCACTCCCTCTTAGGAGCTATTACTCAGATCCCTCTAAAACCTTTGGAGGAGGACCAGGTGTACAGAGCCCTCACTAGGAGATTGCCTCAAAGGAGGACTTGCTACTTTCAACTTGAGATTATGCCACACTGTCTTTCCAGAGCTATATATACCAGCTTTTCGAGAATCTGGCTTCTAAATATGTTGAAAAGGGTACAGATGATATGAACAGTATATCTGTGCCAAGAAAGTGCAGTCCAGCTGAACTTATGTACATTAATACATAATTTCACTGCTTCGTTTTCAAAAGGTTCTGCAGACACAGGTCTAATGATAACAGGCTGGAGTAGCAGACTAGGACAGCTTAGAGGCAAGAGGAAGCAGTTTGCATGGAAACAGAAGGGGCAAAAGGATCCATTTGTTGGATAAGCTTAAAACTTAACCAGGCCAGCTATTCCTTCACTCTTTCTGGACAATATTTGTTCCCTAGATAACCAAATAGAGTGGGTGTGGCTTGATGGTGGAGAGAGCAGTCGCATAGACTCACAGCTCCGGCTCTCAACTACCATCCTTACCTTGTCCTGGGTCCCATCTCCTCGCTGAAGGTACCAATCTGTTCCCCACAGCTGTGGGCATCTATCAGGCTGGCCGACATGGTGAAATACGGGCAGCACCAGCCCCCACCCACGGTGGAACAACTAGCGCGGTTCTGGAGGCAAGATGGCGCTGGGACACGTGCAGAACAAGCAGGCACGCTGCAGGCTAACTCCTCTGCTGACCGGAGCTCTGCTACAGGGATGAGTGCTTCAATCCCTGCCATCTTACACACACAAATAGACCCCCTGCTGTCACAAGACTCCCAGCAGTCTGATGAGCGTAGCCAGGCTGTGAATTCTCCCCCTGCTGAGCCTATACTGTCTACCATTATGCTGGCTATTCAGGATTGCAAGGCTTCTCGCTCTACTCAGATAGCCTCTATCCGCATGGACTTTTCATTATTAAAACAGGATGTCCAGAACCTCCGTGATAGAACCGGAGACGCAGAGGAATGTATTAGTACCCTAGAGGCCACTGTGAATCCCGTCAGTTACTATGCGTGATACTACTAGCGAGATGGCGGCACTCTGCGCCAAAATCGATGATTTGGAAAACTGTTCTCGCAGGAACAATCTCAGATTTGTGGGGTCCCCAGAAGACGCACGGAAGGCCCCCATCCTGAAAAATTTCTTTATTCCTGGTTGCGGAATATTTTTGGTACAGATGCGCCCTCATTCTCCCATGTTATAGAGCGTGCGCACCGCACCCCTCCTTGCCCCCCTCCAGCGGGTGCCCCACCACGCTCCATTATTGCACACATCCTCAACTTCCAGGATAAAGTTGCCATCCTGCGACTCGTCACTTCCCTTTCATCATTCTGATATATTGTCACGAAGATATCCAAACATACTTGGCTGAAGTCCCCCAATAACCCCTTGTGGTTTAACCCTAATCTGCAGGAATTGTACTCCCTCCAAAATACCAATTGCTGGTACTCCAAAGGGGTTAAATGTTTATGACACCTGTACAATGCCCAGGGCTTTAAAACTTTCTCTCAACTACATTTAGACTTTGACCTACCAAGATCGTATTTATTTTATTACTAACCGCTCAGACATGCTATCCATGCCCAGTTTGGCTCCCTGGACGATCCCACTGACCTGCCCCATTGGAAAAACTACTCAGACAGCCAGATCCCACTAAACTAGTCTCCACCTACTATGCAGCCCTAATAACTTACTTTAACCCCAGGTTTCACAATGCTTAAGTAAAATGGACCTCGATGGATATCTCCATGGTAGACGAGGACTGGTCAGAATTTAGTGACACGTATAAAACTTCTGTTATTGCTTCCCGGGACAGCATCATACAGGTAAAGATTTTTCATCAGACCCACCTTACTCCGGCTAGGTTGCATAAGATGGATCTCTTGCCCTCGGCTGTCTGTTTCCGCGGCTGTGGCCAAGAGGCCGATTTCCTATATTGCTTCTGCTCATGCCCGATAGTCCGGGACTTCTGGGAGGAAGTGGGTGGCTTCATCTCATCACCGTTGGGACTCCCTAACATAATCCACCCCAAGAACTGCCTGTTAGGCGTCTTTGGTGACTTACTCATTCCCTCCCATGCCAAGAGACTGCTCCGCATACTTTATTTCTATGTAAAAAAGACTATCTTACGGTCCTGGAAGGGTGCACAGACCTCTCTGAAATCTCTCTGGTTTAAACATATTAATGATTCTATCCCACTATATAAACTAACTTTCGAACGGAACAAAACCTTTCACAAAATTTGGGGTAAATGGTTGGCTAGTCAGCTAACCCTCTCCCAGCACTGATTTTACTACCCTTGATTGACCATTGATGGGCCGTGCCCCAGGGATCTCTAATTACTGGTCCTCTGTTACTGCTTTGCCCTGGTAGTATACCTACACCTGTTATGCCCTGTACACACGATAGGACATTGATCAGACATTCCGACAACAAAATCCATGGATTTTTTCCGACGGATGTTGGCTCAAACTTGTCTTGCATACTCACGATCACACAAAGTTGTCGGAAAATCCGATCGTTCTGAACGCGGTGACGTAAAACACATACGTCGGGACTATAAAAACGGGACAGTAGCCAATAGCTTTAGTCTCTTAATTTATTCTGACCATGCGTAGCACTTTGTGCGTCGATTTGTGTACACACAATCGGAATTTCTGACAACGGATTTTGTTGTCGGAAAATTTTATAGCAAGCTCTCAAACTTTGTGTGTCGGAAATTCCGATGGAAAATGTGTGACAAAGCCCACACACAGTCTGAATTTCAGAGAACAAGGTCCAACCGACCGTGTGTACAGGGCATTACTGTTGTACCTATTTTATGCCTTTTGCACTGATTTATGTCAATTTTTCTATGCTTGAGCATATTACATACCGGTTCTTACCTCTGTATGACCAGACTGTCTGGTGTTATTGTTGTTTTTTTGTGTTTGCAATTTTTTTTTGTTTGTTGGTTTGTCTTAAACCTAATAAAAATATCTTAAAAAAAAAAAAAAAAACACATAACCAAATAGATCTGATTAGACTGAGACAGAAAATGAGGAGCTATTGTGTCTTTGTCCTCAAAGATATCTAGCTAAATAACATGCCAGACTGCTTTCCAACTCAATGAAATGCTCCTAACAATGCTCTCAGAATTTAGAATATTTTTTTTTAGATTCCTGTTCCACAAACCCTGATTAACTGACACTAGAAAGAGATCAATTCTGTGCAGATGGATACTGGACTTTCTACCAATTAGGCCCCAGTCTATCAGAATTTACAATATTTCATCTTCCTCAATAACAATTCCACTCAGGGATGTGTCTTGAGCCCTTCACTTTACTCTGCTAACCTATGACCTACCTATTATACTTTACTCTGCTGACATACAACTGCCCAGCTAAAGTATCTGAGCAATGATATTGTGACATTTGCAGATGATACAGTAGTAGCTGGACTCATCGCTCATTGTACAGGCAGGAAACGGAGAATCTAGAGGTCTGGTGCAAAGTTAAACTCTCCATTAACATTAATAAGGCAAAAGGAGAAGATCGTGGACTTTAAGAAATCCACCTGTACACCGGCTCTTCTCTACAGCGAAGCGGTTGAGCTGGTTCCTTTGCTTTAAACATTTGGGAATGCACATCTCTGACCCCCTTACCTGGAGCAGTGAACACCTTTACTTTTTGAGGAGATTGACGTGTGCTGGCGTTGGTATCACCTCATTTTATAGTTGTGTGGTGGAGAGCGTTGTCATTTCTTGCATTACCATTTGGTATTATAATTGCTCTGCTGCAGATAAACAGTAACTGCAATGAGTGGTAAAAACTGCCAATAGAATTTTTGGCAGCAGTATACCCAACATCAATAACCAGTTCAGCTCTTTGGGCGTGAACCTTTCAGAGGGAACCTATAATTGCAAGCTTGGCAGACTTTGTACAGCTGGCAGCTCTATAGCTGCCAACCACTTTCACACAGCTGCCCGAACTGTCCCGTGCTTACCGACGCCCAGGAACACATCCGTCGCTGGGAGGAGAGAGCCTGCAGTGAGAATGAGGCAAATCCATGCCTCAATCTCACATACAAACAATGAAACCGGAAGTGATGTCACTTCCAGTTTCATATGCACCATTTCCTGGCCGGTACAGCCAGGAGACACATCTAACTAAGCAGATCTGTGCTTGGTTAGATGGTGTCAAGGACAGGGGAGATGTTGGGGTATATGTATAATATATATATATATATATATATATATATATATATATATATATATATATATATATATATATATATATATATATATATATATATATATATTAATAAATAAAAAAAATTAAAATGATATTGAAATAAAAAAAAAAAATGGCAAAACCCCCGTTGCCCCGCACACCTGCGCAAACAAAAGCCCAGGGTGCGTACGTGTATGCAAACTGCGGTTGCACCACCCATGACATATCGCCACAAACGTCAGAGTGATAACAATAATTCTAGCACAAGAGCCCCTAGTTAACTCTAAATTGATGCATTTTAACAGCTTTTAAAGCGTCACCTATGGTGATTTTTGGGCACCATTGTTTTTGGTGATATTGCAGGAGCACGCATTATTAAAGCATAGAATGCTAGGTATCCATTTACTCAATGCAACCTAATCTTTTATATTTGAACCAAAAATGGGTATTATATGTTGCGGTTTTGCACTGAAACTCATTTTATCATATTTTTTTTCCGGAAAATTTGCATTCAATAAATAGTTGCCCAATTATCACACGAAACAAAAATTGCAACTATAACCTTTTTATTCTACAGGGCCTCAGCTTTTAAAAAATATATGTTCGGGGGGGTTTATGTAATTTTATTGCCAAAAATTAGGATTTTCATGTGTATGCAACAGTGAAAAAAAATTGCTCTGGAGCTGAACTGCATAATAACTACAATAGCAGGTGTAGAAAGATGGCCGTTAACATTATAGGGATCTCTTCCCATCCCGTTTATGACTTTCAAAGTTACAAACACTGAAGTGGCTCTGCGAGCAGTGTTTTGCCTCCTGAAATGCAGGGAAAAGGTCCCTGCTCCCATTTTGGAACCACATGGGAACTACAAGTGTAGTGCAGTTCTCAGTGTGGGAGCCATTAACAGTGCATGCGGCATGCCATCAGGATTAATGGCACCTGCACAAATCTCCTGCGTTTTTCTGTGTGGGTGATTGCAGCTGCGGGAACAACTAGCAGCCCGCAAACAGAGCACTGACCACCTTGACAGGGTTCTCCTGAACACTCCTCAGGACTGCAGACAGGAGTTGTCAACTTCCCTGCTGCAGAAGGCGTCTCCTCTCCACAATGACACAGAAGCAACCACTCTTCCCAAAGTTCTACCATCAACCCCTTTGTATCATTCTTAACCTCTGCTCTCTCTCTGTTGCAGAACTGCATGTTAAGCTGTATTTGATCATCCATCAGAAGTGCCATGTTTATAGACACTACATAGTTATTTAAACCCAATACCACAACTTTAAACATTACCTACACCCCTATTCTATGGTATACTGGCTGTGGAATAGCGGGTGCAATTTTGTCCTCTTTTTACCACCTGCGCATGACCAATAAGCATCCCACAACACAAGAGAAAGAATTGGCCAACATGATTAGTCTTAGGGTTGTGTAGCACTGAAATGCTTTGATATTGCATAACTCCCATGAGACTCCCGGGATCTTAGGGGGGCCTGACCCTGCTCACACCATAAACCTCAGACAGGCACCTACTCCCTTTCATTCCTTTGTTCTCAATAAAGACAGGTACTCTTTGCAGGGACTCTAAATTCCCTTACAGGAACATACCATACTCTGTGGGACTGTGAAATATTATTAAGGAGCATCTGAGAAATCTTCTGCACTGCCTCCAGTCCTACTCCCCAGGGCAGCCGATCAGAGAGCTGGCACAGATACAGAGAAATCTTAACTCTAACATGCATGCACAGAAGTAAAATTATTTGTGCCCCCCAACAAAACAAGAAAAAAGCCAACCCAGCAAATTAAGATAGCATGCCACCAGCAGAGACAGAGTGGATGGGGGGAGCATGGACTTCAAATTGCTAGAGGAGAGCAGAATCAGAGGTATCAGGAATCAGAGGAATCAGTGTCATAATGCTTAAAATGGTTGTAAACCTCTGAACTGAAAACTGAACAAAGCCTATCCTTCTATAGCAGTGGTTATCAACTCCTGTCCTCAGGACCCACTAACAGGCCAAGTTTGCAAGATAGCTGAAATACATCACAGGTGATTTCTTCTGCTGCTCAGTGATTGCAGAATTCTAGTCTGCATCTCCCCAAGGTAATATTTAAAATCTGGCCTGTTCCTACAGGACAGGCATTGAGAATCGCTGTTCTATAGCATGTACTTTCTTCTATCCAAAGCACCTAGTTTTATTTCTGCCTGCAGTCTCCTTTCTCTTCTATCTGCATGAGTCACTTCTGCCCACAGCAGACAAATCCCAGGAGACAGGCAAACCTCCTCCAGCACACAGCAGGTGATTTACAGCTTCAGCTGTGCACATTTCCCTATGAGACTGTGTAGTGGGGTTGTGTCTTTTTGTTCAACTCAGATTACACTCTGCTCCCTGCTCTATGCCGTGCAGTGTGTGACATCAGATCCCTGCCCTCTGCCTTTTGAAGCTCAGAAATGCTGACTAAATTTTGCACTTTGAACAGCAGTAGAGGGGAGAGGGCTACAGATAAACGGGTTTAACTTAAACCGGGATCGGCCCCTTATTCCGATCTGTGATCAGCAGTGTCTTATTGACTCGGTGATCACAGAGCGCCCCGCCACCGCCCCACAGGGGGCGTGCAGGCAGCTCATGCACGGGAGGACGTCTATTGACGGCCTCTCTGCAATTAAGGTCCATGCTGTAGCCATCATTCAGCTATAGCGTGGGCGGTAATCGGTTAAAGAAAAAGAACCCACAAACTTCTCTAATACAACTTGAAACTGGTCAAAGTAACTGGGATCCTATTTTTCAAATAATAAAACAAAATTAAAATATCAGACAAAAATCACAGGACCCTTAACGTAATATCTTGTTGCACAACCTTTAACCGCTTCAGCTCCGGAAGATTCACCCCCTCAGGAAGGAGGGGGGCCCTTCCTGACCAGGCCATTTTTTGCTCTTTGGCACTGCATTATTTTAACTGACAATAGCGCGGTCATGCAAATCTGTACACAAATTAAATTTATATCTTTTTTCATACAAATAGAGCTTTCTTTTGGTGATATTTGATCACCGTTTTTTTTTTTTTCCAAACTATTTTTTACTGTCCTGTCGTCCTCTTTGCCAATCGGCAGGTGCCAGCAGTCAATCATTAGCTGGCACCAGCTGATCGGCTTGTGCAGTGACTAACCACAGCACAGTCGGCGCGGCGGGCATGCACGCTCTGTACCCAGAAGTGCAGGATCACGTATTAGATATGTGACCCAGCACAGGAGAGACAATCTGCCGCTGTACTCCTATGTGAGGTGGTCGGCAAGCAGTTAAAGGGTAACTTACTTTTGTAGGGAAAAAAATATAGCGAAAACAATTGGGACAAGTCATATTGTAATTGAATGTTACTAAAAATTAATTTTCCTTTTTCAATCTGCAGCTCTGTAAATTTCTAAAAAGGCAAAGCAATATGGCTACCTGGAGGTGTTTTGTACACAGAACGTGTACAGAATGCACCCCAGAAAAATAATTTTCTGCTTGTGTGATTGGCTCAACAAAAACAAGATGCAAGTCAGATTTCAGACATCCCCTGCAACAAAAAAAATTCATTTTTGGTAAGGTTTTCCCAGTAGGAAATCACATCTAAAAGGATGCAGACCCTGCAATTTTCCTTATTAGTGCCCTGCAGGTACCGCAGCTGATTGATAATTATGAAACCACTCCCATTGGACTCACTTTCCTACATGGATACAGAAAACAAACAGGGATTTCTTCACAATAACAAAAAGGTAGGAATATGCAAAAAAGTTTGTTAAAATCCCTGCAATGTACATAGATCACCCAGAGGGGAATGTTTTTTTTTTTCCAACAAAAGTGACGTTACGCTTTAAAGTTAATTAATGTGTGTTTCAGGTCTTCATCCTGTTGGAAGACTCATGACCTGCGACTGAGACAGCTTTCTTAGACTAGGAAATATGCTCCAAAATTCCTTGATAGTCTTAAATCAACGCACCCTGTGCCAGACAGAGCAAAGCAGGTCCAAAACCAAGCCTTCTCCACATTCACAATAGGTGCTGTGTTCTTTTCTTAAAAGCTTATTTCCTTCACCTGGACATAAAGCTAACAGGACTTGCCAAATAGCTATAGTTTTGTCTTATCTGTCTAAAGGACATTCTCCCATACACATTGTGGCCTGTCAATATGCATTTTAGCAAATTTAAGTCCCGCTTTTTTAGGTTTTTCTTTCAGCAGTGGCATCCTCCCTTTGAGCACACCGTTGTTCAAAAAGTGATGGATCAGACATCGACGTACCCTGACCTTGGAGTTTAGCTTGCATTTCTTAGGAAGTTTTCCTTGGTTGTTGATCTGCCATTCACAATATCTTGCTGCTCAATCTGGGATCGATTTTTCTTATGCGGCCAAATCCAGGAAGGATAGTTACACTCCTTTGGACTTTATAGTTCTTTGTAATATTTGCAGCTGTAGTCGCAGGAACATCTAGCTGCTATGAGACAATCTTATAGCCTTTACCTTTGACGTGCTGGTTTATAACTCCCTCCTTTGCCTTCTCTGGTCCCCGTTTAGTACAGTACACACAATACCACCATACAGCAGAGTGACTGCTTTTCTCCTTTTAACTAGGCTGACTGATTGCAAGGTTTAAGACATGTGATACTAATTGCGGAAAACAGTTAGTTTGAAGTATTACTATAATCTTTTCTAGGTGTAACAGGAAATCTGTTCGGGCTATTTTAGATTATTTTTTTAGAATAGGCAGTAATGTACTGTATCTCTGTTCACACTTTGAAATTAATTGTTTCATGCATACCTGCTTCCTTTGGTATGTCAGAGTAAAGCAAAGAGAAATGAAGCATTGTTTCAATGTGCCGTAAGGGCACCAACAAAATTGTCCACATCTGTAATTTGTGCATGCAGAAAAAAACTCCCAAAATCCAACGTTCGGTCAAGCTATCCAATGCTTCCATTAAGATAAGAATAGCAAAATCCCTGATTCACAGGAAATAGACAACTTTTTTATGTAAATAACAACATTTTATCAGTTTTAGATTTCAGAAGACAAACTCTGGCAAAGTCTCTTACAACTTAAACAAAATATTATCCAAACTAAACAACCATCACCTCATAAGGTTTCTTCATTTTCTAATTGCTCTAGTAAGCCATTTTACTAGCCACCTAGGAATTATGTGAACCTTTCACTCCAGGAAATGTGTGATAATACCAGCAAATGCTACAGTATTTACGAGTGTGATTATCTGAAAAGAGTCTGGAAAAAATGGTTTAATTTAGTATTGGAATCACGAGCAACAAATTTTGAGTGAACACCAAAACAACGATAGAGATATGTGTGAAACGTTTGAATTGAAAGAAAGCCAGGCTGACCATTAATATCTCCTACCACCAAAGAGATATCGGGGGAGTCAGCCATAGAAATGCCAATGGCTTGTGACAGCTATATTTAGAGGGTCAGTAAGAATGCACTGCTAAGGCAGAATAGGTACAAGGATAGGGCTTCTGTGATCTTTCCACAGATCTCCTGCTCTCTGGTAGGATCATACTGTGGCTGCCCAAGGCATTACTAACAAGAGCCAGTCCAAAGAGACATCTCTCAAAGAGAAGAATCAGCCCTTACTTGGACGTCTCATCGTTATCCTTTGCATGTAGCCTGCATGCCCTATGCATTTGTATAGACATTGGTCCTATGTAAGACACAAATTCAGAGGCTTGTAATAGACTGTTACAATTAAAGCACAAGGCTCTACAAATCTGCTCCTGAGGATGCGGAGACTACTCACATGTGCAAAACGTGAGTACAAACAGCAGGAGACAGAAGGAAATCCAAGAAACAAGGCAAGGCAGCAGACAAACACAGACTGTAGAGGAAGCTGGGGTCAGTACACATCAAGTCAGACACTGAGTACGTGTATAAAGGTAGGCAAACAGAAGCTCAGAGAACTGGGAAGTTGCTCAGGCATCACAAGGTGCACTGTGCATGCCTTATATAAAAAAAAAGCAAAAATGGAGGCAGGCCAGAAAGTGATGGGAAGGCAAGACGCCCATAGGTGATCACAGAAGCCAAAACACCACATGTGAAAGGAAGCACAGGTCTAGGAGAAAAACTGCAGCAAGGAGGTAAGAATACACAGGCAGGAAAATTGCTGGTTAAATCCAGCCACACCCAAGCTGTGGAAGGATTCTCTCTGGGAGGAGTTTATTCCATTCTGACATGGTTTGACAGATCAGGGCTAAGCTAGTTAACTCAAAAAGGAGTCAAAGGAAGGAATTCAACTTCCTGTCAGTGGAGTCCCATAAAGTATACCTTCAGCCCTTCTAGTGGTGCCTATGTCAACGTGGATCACTGGAGCATCCAGATTGAGCATAAGCCATCTATGAGTGAATCTCTTCTCAAAAAACTCTGGCACAGTCTCAGGTGGGGCCCAAGATTTTTCAGTGTACTTCTAGCCCAGACAGTGGAAGTCCTCAAACAGTGAGTGTAGCAGCAAAGGTCTTTGCAGCAGAGGTTTAAAAAGACCCAGGCTACTCCTCCAAATGCAGAGTGACATGCACTGCATCAATAAGGTCTGAAACAACCCCTTATAAATCAGGGTCTACTGATGGAGCCTGTGGTGACCAAAAACAGCCTATCAAAACTGTTGGGATTCTTAATCACAACATAGGCTACAGAACCCCAGTGACAGAAAGTTCAGAGACACACTTCGATTGGGATGGCAGCAGAGCAAGCTTAGACCCCTATTTGATAGAATGATCCAGTAGTTGGACACAAGCAACTAGGAAGTTCCTAGCAGACTTGAGAAAAGTCTCGACCTAGCCTGGCTGAGCTGAAATAAAGTCTGTAGGAAGGACCCTGTAATGACATCTATCTGAATACCGCAAAACGTGTCCAGAAACAATAATAGAGTATGGGCTAAGGTCGGCCGTAGCAGAGTCTATCTTCTGTGTGCCCTTGTGTAAACATATTGTGCTGCATGGTGGTCAGCAACTAGGACAAAGACCTCAAGACTCACAAACCAGGGCAGCTGGTGCCAACGAGGGTTTCAGACAGCTAAAAGTGGGTGTGGCCTATGATGCTGACGTCACTACACATGCAGACCCTATTGGATGCTCGGTACACAGTCGCTGCAAAACCATAGGAATGCCATCGGCTGCTTTATCTGTTTGCAGAGTGGTTATTGCATTTTACCATGTAGAGTGCATACTTTTTATATATGCTAGATTTGGGGTTTAACACTATGGAAGTGTTTTTTATACTCTACTTTTGTGCGATACCTGGCGGTGCACTTAGTTGACTCTAGCGGAGGAAGCTTGTGGTTTGGAGGGAGAACTTAATCTCTATAGCACTCTATGACCATCTATTTTATAGTGGTCCATTAGTTCTGGTAAGGAGTTGTGTTGCACATTTGGTCGGGGTGCACTATACACCAACAGACAATGTCGATCACTGACTGTTCACAAAGGTGTTTTCCTATCACGAAGTGTGAAGAAACTTTTGCAAAAAACATTTTTGGGACACTGGATTCAAATATGCTATACAGTGAGGGAAAAAAGCATTTTATCCCCTGCTGATTTTGTACGATTTTCCCACCGACAAAGAAATGATCAGTCTATAATTTTAATGGTAGGTTTATTGTAACAGTGAGAGACAGAAAACAAAATAACTAGAAAAAAGCATTTCAAAAAAGTTATAAATTGATTTGCATTTTAACGAGTGAAATAAGCATTTGACCCCTTCATAAAACATGACCTAGTACTTGGTGGCAAAACACTTGTTGGCAATCAGAGGTCAGACGTTTCTTGTAGTTGGCCACCATGTTTGCACACATCTCAGAGGGGATTTTGTCTTACTCCTCTTTGCAGATCCTCTTCAAGTCATTAAGGTTTCAAAGCTGACGTTTGGTAACTCGAACCTTTAGCTCCCTCCAGATAATTTCTATGGGATTAAGGGTAAATGTGCAAAATCAGCAGGGGATCAAATACTTTTTTCCCCACACTGTATATTGTGTAATTTTTTTATTTATTTTTTACATGAATTGTTATGTATACTAGTTAATATTTTAGCGCTGCACTTTTATTTTTACAGCTAAAAGAGACCAAGTCACTGTTGGTAGGTAAAGGAACAAAACAGAGATCCACTTGATGCTTCAGGAGCAGATTGATGATGTGTCCTCAAAGTCAAATGGTGGAAGAGAGGAGCTGCTGTGTAGAGACTAGCTAAAGCAGTGTTTTTGAAACATTGATGGAAGTCCGTGACAAAAAAAAAAATCTGAGGATAGACACCTTTTCCTGCGATACCGTTCCAAGGTGGGAATCAGTTCACCTTACAGGGACTTCCTCCAGTTTTGTCTCCAAGCTAGGGAGTGAAGGCAAATCTGCCCAGGGGGACACAGGCAGGAAAATTAAACCCAATAGGGGTTTTAATCCTTCTGTATGCCATTCAAAGCTACAGTTAAAACTTTAGCTTTACATATACTTAAAAAATTTAAAAAACTTTTAAAAATCCTATTAAAACTATTTCATCAGCCAAAAAAACGGGTGCTAAGTGTACACAAGTGCTCTTTACAGGAGAGTATGTATATGGATTTTCTTCTGCAGCCTGTTAGGTTCTGCTAGTTTCAGCAACAATGCTTCTAATCTTTCATTTCTAATCCAGACATATCTTGAAAGTTCGCTTTTTTCCTACTTTGCCTATCAACACCTACATCGAGATTTAAGACCTGTTTATTGGCTTGGAAAATGAACCCCATTTCAATGTGTTATTGTTTCATTACTCAACAGCCACGCCATTCTGATATTTGCCAAAATCTTGCAATCTGTCCCAGCTCAAAGCTTTCATGCATAAAGTAAAAGTGTGAATGGGATTTTACATGCTAAATCAGAGCTGATTTTAACCTGCATCTGTGGGGCAGGTCACACATTTCATAAGGTCAGTTCCTTAGCTCAACAAACAAACATTTTCAGAAAGGGCAGGTGGGCGTAAAGATGAGAAGTCCTGGAACACAATGCAATGTCAAGTAAAATCTGTAGAACCTTTATTAAAATATTCGAACAAGACAAAAGGGGAAATGTTAACTACTTAAGCCCCTGACCATTTGGCTGGCAAAAGACCAGAGCGTATTTTGCGATTCGGAACTGCGTCGCTTTAACTGACAATTGCCCGGTCGTGCGAAGTGGCTCCAAAACAAAATTGACGTCCTTTTTCCCCCACAAATAGAGCTTTCTTTTGGTGGTATTTGATCACCTCTGCGATTTTTATTTTTTGCGCTATAAACAAAAATAGCAACAATTTTTATAAAAAGCATTATTTTTTACTTTTTGCTATAATAAATATCTGCAAAAAATATATAAAAAAAACATTTTTTTTTCCTCAGTTTAGGCCGATACTTATTCTTCTACATATTTTTGATTAAAAAAAAAAAAAAAAAAAAAAAAAAAAAATCGCAATAAGCATATATTGATTGGCTTGTGCAAAAGTTATAGCGTCTACAAAATAGGGGATAGTGTTATGGCATTTTTATTAATATTTGTTTTTTTACTAGTAATGGCGGCAATCAGAGATTTTTATCGTGGCTGCGACATTATGGCGGACACATCGGACACTTTTCGCAATATTTTGGGACCATTCACATTTATACAGCGATCGGTGCAATTAAAAATGCATTGATTACTGTGTAAATTTGACTGGCAGTGAAGGGGTTAACCACTCGGGGGCGCTGTAGGGGTTAGGTGTGCCTAGGGAGTGATTCTAACTGTGGAGGGGAGGGGCTATGTGTGACAGGCCACTGATCACCGCTCGCTCCCGATTACAGGGTGCGGTGATCAGTGTCCTGTCACTAGGCAGAACTGGGAAATGCTTGTTTACATCATCATTTTCCCATTCTTCCTCTCCGTGAGATGATCGCGGGTATCCCCACGGACATAGAGTCTGCGTGACCCGCGATCACACTCACGGAGGTCGCGCGCCCGCAAACCACTTCTTAAAAGGCAACGTACAGGTACGTTAATCTGCCTGTACGTGCCCTTCTGCCGACGTATATCAGCGTGAGCCAGTCGGCAAGCGGTTAATAAAGGTTCCACAAATTCTTACTTGACATTGCATCGCGTTGCCAGACTTCTCATCTTCTTACATTATTGGACGGTACATGCAGCAGCAGTCCTGGCACATGCAATTTTCTTTATCTTACTATATTTTTCATTAAGGTTGTAGCATCACATCTTTTCTATTTTTTCAGGTGAGGGGTTACATTTACACAGGCGAAAGAGGCATATCTTCACTGGAAAAAATTCTAAATGTATGTTTAGAGGGCTTGGCCATCCCAAGTGAATATCAGTTATTTTTGGATAATGCATGGCTAAATTATTCACCAGATTCCTAAATTTCTCAAAGGAGACTTTGGCCACTTGCCGACTGTGCTATAGCCGAAAGATGGCTAGTTCTGGGACGCCGTCATATGACGGCATGTTGTGATAGCTCCCGTCGCCTTCCCATTGCGGGGCGTGGGCGGCGCGCTCTGTGATCACAATGTCTGGAGGACACTGCTGATCACAGATTGAGATAACACAGCTGATCAGGGATGCAAACAGAATCTGGTCATTGGCACTCCTTTCCCCATGCTGACAGCATGAGGAGAGGAGAAGAGTCGATAACCGGCTTCTCTAAAAGGGACATCTACACTGATAATCAGGGCACTGATCATCAGTGTCCTGATGATCAGTGCAGTCCCAACAATGCCCACCAGTGCTGCCTACCAGACTCACAGAGCACTTTGAACTGAGCAATCAGCGGTCTTTGATCGCTCAGTTCTCAGTCTAGGAGCCGGTAGGGGACCGATGCTGCATCCACCTAGGCAAGTATGAGTTAGAAAAATACCCATACTTATCTTTTAACAAACTTGGTTGCAGAGTCCTACCTTTTGTTATTCTGGAGAAGTTGTTGGTCTGTGCCCCTGAGACAGTATGTGTAGTGAGTCAGTATGGGAGGGATTTAGTAATTATCAATCAGCTGCTGCATCCTGCAAGGGTCTAAAAGAGGAAAATTGCAGGGTTTGCATACCTTTAGGCATGATTTCCTTTGGGAATATCTCACCAAAAATGCAATTTTTTTTGCAGGAGATGCACAAAATCGATTTTGTATCTTACTGTAGACTTCTGGGAAAATTAGTAAGCCAATCACACAAGCAGGAAATGACATAGCTGGGGGGCGTTTTGTACAACAACTGTGTACAGAACACCTCCATGTAGCCATATTGCATTGCATTTTACAGAGCTGCAGTTTGAAAAGGAAAGGTCCTTTTTCATAAAATTCAATTACAAAATGACTTGTCCGAATTGTATATGCTATATTTTTTTTAATTTGCACATTTTTTTCTCCACGAAATTGGAGTTACCCTTTCATAAAGAAGTTGATGAATAAATAATAAACCTTCCCTCAGTGATGCTGGATACTGCCCACAACAGTTATCTTTTGGTGCTGCAGGGAGGAAAGTCTGTCAAAGTGAAGGACCCTCCCCCTTTCAGTTCTTTTGAGCATTCACAAAACTCCTAGTATTATTTTCCCAGAAACCTGTCATTTATCTGCCCCTCCTCCGTTCACAAAATGCCTTGTATTTTTTTTTTACGAATAATGATTCCAGAAGTTTTGTGAATGGTCAAGGCGACAACAAGTGGTGGGCAAAGCCTAGGAAAACAAAGTCAATGGTTTGCTAGAGTAGACAATATACAAAACATGGAGAATCGTACCCCAGCCCTTAGAAATGAGTCAGAGGAATATATAAAGAAATGGTTTTACTGGGTGCAATTCCAACTTGCCTCTCAATACATGTCATATGTCAAACGTGAATGTTGCAAGGTACTTTAGGCATGCAGAAGCCACATTACCCTGGGTTGAACCTCTCCCAACCCCCCTTCTGTCCTCCCCTCATCCTCTATATTACCAAAAATATGTTTTCATTTCCTTTTTGTTAACTGTAGTTAGGGTCTCCCCCTACCACACTAGTCAGTGTTCCCTATTCAAGCAAGTAGTCCTTCACATGTTTAACATCAATAATTACACTTTATGGTTCTGATCATCTGCACCTTATTGTTTGATGTTGACAGTGTAACCTCACTGGCTTATGTGGTTAAAGTGATTGTAAAGTCTCATTTTTTCATGTTATTCTTGCCTTTCTTGTTATTCTTACCTGCTCTGTGCAGTGGTTTTGCACAGGGTAGCCCAGATCCTCCTCTTCTCGGGTTCCTCTTTTGCTCTCCTGGCTCCTCCCTCCTGTTGAGTGCCCCCACAGGAAGCAGCTTCCTATGGGAGCACCCGAGCTAAGTCACAGCTACCTGTGTCCATTCAGACACGGAGCCCCGATTCAGCCCCACTCCCTCCCTCTCCCGATTGGCTAACGGACTTTGATTGATAGCAGTGGAAGCCAATGTCATCCGGAGCAGCTCGCCCGCAGGTCCAGCAGACTAGATATCTGCCGGCCACCCACGATCGCGGTGAAGAGAGGCAGAACGGGGATCTGCCCATGTAAACAAAGCTTATCACCGTTCTGACAGTGATCAGGAACAGCGATCTCGCTCTACTCCCAGTGAGCCCATCCCCCTGACAGTTAGAAAGCACCTCCCTAGGGAACACTTAACCTGTTGATCACCACTAGTGTTAAAATGTTTGTTAAGGTACAAAAATTTCTGCTACAGTTCCCACTGATATAAAACACTAAAGCTCCCCAGTGCATGTCATTTATAAAAATATGCTGTATAATAGCTCACTTCTGAGCGCCATTCCCCAAATCTTTCCCCTATCTTGTATACACTATCACTTTTGCGCAATCCAATCAATACACGCATATTGCGATTATTTTTTTTCCAAAAATATGTAGCAGAATACATATTGGCCTAAACTGATGAATAAATTCGTTTTTTATGGATATGTATTATAGCAGAAAGTAAAAAAAATAAAAAAATAAAATTTTTTTTCTAAATTGTCAGTCTTTTTGTTTACAGCACAAAAAATAAAAAAAAAACGCAAAAGGTGATCAAATACCACCAAAAGAAAGCTCTATTTGTGGGAAAAGGAGGATGTTAATTTTGTTTAGGTACAAGGTTGCACGACCGTCAGTTAAAGCGACGCAGTGCAGTATCGCAAAAAAATGGCCTGGTCATTAAGGGGGTAAATCTTTCAGAGTACTGAAGTGGTTAAAACAAAAATATCTGATGTTGATATATGTTTCGGAGAACTTAATAAAGATTTTTTTTTTTTTTTTTTTTTTTAAAGGGCGGGGGCAAGCAGCACGATCTTTCACTTTTGCAGCATCCCATTCCACAACACAAAAATATAACAGATGTGGAGAGTATCCAGCACCACTGGGCACTGAGGGGAGGTTTACTGCAAGAACCAGCAACCAAAACCTGTGATACACTTCACTAGAGGTATATTATTATTACACTGGTAAAGTATGCACCAAAATATATTTTTCTAGATTTCAGCTTTAAAGGGGTTGTAAAGGTTTGCGTTTTTTCACCTAATGCATCCTATGCATTAAGGTGAAAAAACATCCGACAATACCGGCCCCCCCATTTTACTTACCTGAGCCCCTAAACCTGCTGTGCTCGCCCCCGATGTCCTCTTCTCCGCTCAGCCTGGTCGTTGATTGGCTAGAGTGGACAGATTGAAAGCAGCGCAGCCATTGGCTCGTGCTGCTGTCAATCACATCCAATGACGCGGCGCGCCGGGGGGCGGGGGCGCCAGTGAGCGCCTATAGCCGCCAGCTGTATCACGGGAGCATGCCCGCAAGAACTAAACACCATGCGAGAGAGCTCGCATGAAGGTGGTTAGTTCTTGCGGGGGGGAGCTGAGACAGCCGCCGAGGGACCCCAGAAGACCAGGTTCGGGGCAAAACGAGCTGCACAGTGGAGGTAAGTATAACATGTTTGTTATTAAAAAAACAAAAAAAAACAAACATTTTCCTTTACAACCCCTTTAAAGAAAAAACGAGTATCTATTTTGATCTGAATCTTTACAATTTTGCTGTTGTATGTCATAACAATTTTGCCATCAGGAATAAATTCAAGACTAAAGGCTTTGTTAATGGATAGATTTTCACTCCTTCAGCAGTCTAGCAGGGTGACAGTTGTCAGTCCTGAAGTCAGTTTCCACTGAGCAGACATTTCTTTTCTGAAGGGAAGAAAATAAGTGAATAACAGCACACAACAATCCATGAGATTAACATTAAACTATTATTCCAATTTAAAGCTGAACTCCAGCCCTATATTCAGTCAGTGCCATCTTAAGAGCATTATAGGCCCCGGGCAATACATTCACTGGGGCCCGGTCTACACAATCGCGCACGATTGCCCATCAAATGCAGCTTTACTGTGCCCGTGAATGCAGCCACACTGTGCCCCCCAATGCAGCCTCACTGTGCCCCCCAATGCAGCCTCACTGTGCCCCCCAATGCAGCCTCACTGTGCCCCCCAATGCAGCCTCACTGTGTCCCCCAATGCAGCCTCACTGTGCCCCCCAATGCAGCCTCACTGTGCCCACCATTGCAGCCTCACTGTGCCCACCATTGCAGCCTCACTGTGCCCACCATTGCAGCCTCACTGTGCCCACCATTGCAGCCTCACTGTGCCCACCATTGCAGCCTCACTGTGCCCACCATTGCAGCCTCACTGTGCCCACCATTGCAGCCTCACTGTGCCCACCATTGCAGCCTCACTGTGCCCACCATTGCAGCCTCACTGTGCCCACCATTGCAGCCTCACTGTGCCCACCATTGCAGCCTCACTGTGCCCACCATTGTAGCCTCACTGTGCCCATGAATGCAGCATCACTGTGCCCATGAATGCAGCATCACTGTGCCAAATAATACAGACTCACTATCCCCTAGTAACACACACAGCAGTCATCTCCTCCTGTGTATCACGGAGCTGGCTGGGTCTGTGTTCGGCGGCCACTCTGTAACAAGGTACCTCCCCCCAAGACCGCCTTGTGTGATAGGCAGAACACTGATTCAATCTACTATTACACAAGCCGGTCTAGGGGGACGGGACCTTGTTACAGTGTGGCCGCCAAACACAGACTGAGCCAGCTCTGTGATACACAGGAGGAGGAGGAGAGAGGGAAAGAGCGGAGTGCTGCAGCCGCAACACAAAGCGGCCCCAGGGCAGGCGGCCTACCGGGAAATTTCTCGGTATCTCGGTACGCCAGTCCGGCCCTGGCTGGGGTCGCTGAGCAGGTGGGGCCCCCGGGCAACTGCCCAGTGTGCCCATGCCAAAAGACAGCCATGCATTCAGTCTTGCGCTGTTGCACAGGCTCCATTTCTGTACTGACATTGCTTACTTTGATTTCACTGCACACTGAGAGCTTTGGTAAGGGAGGTATTGGGGAAGAAAAAGAATAAGCAAATTAAACGTAAACTTTGGCTTTATGAGTGGAGAACTAGGTTCCTAAAAATTTCCATCGGTTTTGCCGTTTTTGTTTTTTTTGTTTTTATAAAGAGGTAACCAGACATGGATCTTGCCTAAATATCAGGTCTCTCGGGTATTTCTGTTTACTCTATATATAAAAGGAACTGGATTGGAGCCAAAACTATCCAATTCGATTCAACTATCCTTGGTCATGATGTTGTGACTTGCATCTGTTTAGAGAAAGCCTAGTTATGAGAGGCTGTCCTCATATTGTACAAATTATCTGTCAAAACACTGATGACTTCCTTCACCAGCAAATTTCCTCTATGTCTTTACAAATTCCCTACCACTCAAAAGGTTAAAATGGTCACATACATGAGCCTTCCTTTAACCTACGAGGGTGATATTATTTTACCCAACATATGACCCATAAACTGAACTTTCCAAAATGGAACACTCTCCGACACTTGTCATTGATACAGCGAGCCCGCTACTCCTCACAGCTGTCACAACAGCTCCCCAGAATGTTCTATTCATCGGAAATTCTTCGGAGAATTCATATATCACAAGGCGCAGTCATAAGAGACCTTAAACTTACAACTTTTCGCCATCAGCTAGGAAAAAGAAAATATTGCTTATTACACAGTGTTATACTCGTAGATTATTATGGAGCCATTATATAATTTGACAAAAAGTAATCTGCTCCCTCCAATTACCTAGAAGTCTCGAAAATTATAGAACCTTATTACAAGGTGTAACAAAATCTGTGTGAGATGGAAGCTTTGGAACCCACCGAAAGTGGAACACACACACACACATTAGAAAAATAAAGATTAAAAAAAAAAAAAGAAAGTGTTGAACAATGCTAAAATGACCCATTTATAAAAACATTCATAATGTTAAGTTCAAATATTTTCCTTCCCTATTCACAGGTCAACTCAATTATAAAACCCTGATCAAGGGCAGAGTTTGCCATTTTTTTTTTCTTTAGGATGACATTTGTAGATTCGACTATGCTGTGAACAATTTTCCTAAATCATAGTAAAATTCATCAAATTTAATTGCAGAATTGGAAATTGCAACGTAGGGACAAAGCCCTGAGCAGTAATGTCTCTAGTCAAAATTTATTTAGTGTTGCTAGACTGTAGTCAGCCTGAGCACTAATGTGGCACAGTTGTGCTTCTGTTAACCACTTCAGCCCCGGAAGGATTTACCCCCTTCCTGACAAGAGCACTTTTTACAATTTGGCACTGCGTCGCTTTAACTGCTAATTGCGTGGTCATGCAAAGCTGTACCCAAACGAAATTTGCGTCCTTTTCTTCCCACAAATAGAGCTTTTTTTTGATGGTATTTGATCACCTCTGCCGTTTAATTTTTTGCGCTATAAACGGAAAAAGACCGAAAATTTGGGGGGGGGGGGGAATGATATTTTCTACTTTTTGTTATTAAAAAAATCCAATAAACTCAATTTTAGTCATACATTTAGGCCCAAATGTATTCGGCCACATGTCTTTGGTAGAAAAAAATGTGAATAAGTGTATATTTATTGGTTTACGCAAAAGTTATAGCGCATACAAACTAGGTTACATTTTCTGGAATTTACACAGCCTTTAATTTATGACTATAATATGTAAAAAAGGATGCAGCGCTATATATATAAATGAAACATAATGAATGAGAACCCACCAAGTGACAACATATCAAATAATCGATACATAAGTGGAATCACACAAGCAAAGAGAACTTTAACATGTGAAATGATTATTTTTTAAACAGTGATATGCAATAGTCCAAAAAACATATTTAAAGTCCATAGACAGAAAAGGAAAAAAAACCCTCATCCAGGAGAGGTGTGATGAAAAGTAGATAATCCACCAAGGAGTGTATAAGTAAGGCCTGCTTACCAAACAGCGATGACTACTATTACAGCAGTCTCGCCCAGCACAGGGATTATGGTCTCCCTAAACCACAGGTACAAAGCGGGACCAATATCTTTAACCCTCGACCATGACCGGAAATAGAAAACAGAACAGATCCATAGCGCAATAACGTATGATAAAAAATTGTTTAATTGAGGTAAAATAGTTGCACTTACAATGTAGAAGAATCAATGAGGCATAAAAGGCATCGAAAACACTGCAGCGGTGTCTCTGTGTGCCGCGGTTCGCTTCCTGTATTGCAAAGCCCGTCTACGAACGTGATGACGTCACCGTCGTAGGCTCCTCCCTACGCGTTTCGTCACGAATGGACGTCGTCTGGGGATTGGCCGGATGACAAGTCATCACGTTTGGGCTTATAAATACATGGGAGACGCCATATTAACTATTGGCAAAAGTGGTATATCTAATGGAGATGAATCCAAAGGGGCCATATTGACTTCTGGCCATTGATATTAGAACCATATGTATAAACAGGAAGTGACAAAAAAACAACATCGCCATCTTGTGGAAATAAAAGAGATATACGGACACGGCTTTGCATAGGAAGCAAAACGAGGCACAAACAGATAAAAATAGACAAATTTATATCTAATCAATATAAAAAAATTTTGATAAGGAAAAAAGTATGCATAGATAATATGATCTAAATACTAAATGAAAATTTGAAGACCTCAAAGAAATTGACAAAATGAATAATAAAAAAATATATAATAAAAAATATATAAAAAATATATAAAAAACATTTATATGAAAGAGGTGATACTGAAGTAGCAAACCATCACCCCTTTCCATTACAACCTCCACCGCCCCCTTTTGATGGTGATGTAAGGCCCCCACCTCTGATTGACAATAACAGAGGGAGGCCCCATAATATTTCTTCCCCTCGGGCTAATCAGCGAGGACAGTCCATTAGCAGGCCCAAGATTTTCAGAAACAATGAGAGACCTATGACATATAGGAACCCCCCTCAGAGCACCCCCCAGAGATCACAACATAGAAAACCACCTTTCAGGGGTAACAGTCAAGGGACTTTCCCTCATAAGAGAAACCCCAGTACTGACTACCCCCGACAGGGATCATGGGATTCCCGAGGTGACCCTAGAGATTATTACCAGAATTCTTATGGTAATAGGGCAACATATGTCAACTCTCCATCCATTTCACAAGATTATTATCCTCAAGAGAGGCAGATCCCCTTACAGAACAGGTTTGCACCTCTTTCACATTACTCAGATCCTTATTTCGAGGATAACCCAGTTATCTCTCGACATCCTAACCAATTTAGAGGTCCTTCTAGAAATGACTATCAAGACACTCCTCAGGACTCCCCTCACAACTATACAGAAGCCCATCAAACTCGTCGTTTTTTTCCCCAGGGCAATTACAAAACCAAAAGGGGTTACGACGAAAGAGAGGCATCAGAGGGGGGAGGAGGCTCAGGTCCAAAAAAAAGAAAACAGTAGATATCAGCGGTGTTTTCAACCTAAGCCAGGTTCAGCTCTCTGAAGGAGAACAGAGGGTTCTGAGCCTGGGTCTCAAGTTTGCACCCCCACACAGGTTGAATAAATTCGAAACCTTCATTGATATACACAAATTCATAAGGAAGATTAACATCAAAAGACATTTTATCCTTAACCCTATTGGTAATCGAAGTCAGATTCTTTCCACCAACATACCCCCTCCTAATTCTAATTCTTTAATAAACACCATTGACAGTTCCATCAGACATACCACTTTTTCTAATGCTTCGCTCTTTAATCCCCCAGGTTTTACCGCCCCTTCCATACAGGTCTTTAAGGAAATGGTCATCAGAGATCTCAGAGCACTTAATATTTCAAGTAATAATACTAACAATGACCTTCAACATCACCTTAAACAAATCTGCGAACGTAATGAGATAGTTATACGTCCTGCAGATAAAGGTGGGGGGGTAGTAATTTTAGATAAATCTAAATACCTGGAGGAAATGCATAGACTTTTGTCAGATCGTACTACATACTCGCCGCTAGCATGTAATCCTACAACTAAATTTAAGAGAGAATTGCAGAACCTTATTGATAGAGGATATCAGCAGGGAATCCTAAACAAAAAAGAAAAGGCATACCTGGTCCCCTCAGCTCCAAGGGTACCAGTTATGTACTATCTACCAAAAATACACAAAAATTTGACCCATCCACCAGGCCGCCCAATCATTAGTGGCATTGAGTCTGTTACAGCGAGAATTGGAAAGTATGTAGATAACTTCCTTCAACCCCTAGTAGGTCTGACTCCCTCGTATTTAAAAGACACTACTCAAGTTATCAATTTACTGGAGGGTTTGGAGTGGAGAGATGGCTACATCTTAGCCACAGCGGATGTAGCCTCTCTCTACACTATTATTTCCCACCAACAAGGTTTTGAGGCTGTCAACTACTATCTCAATTTGGACCCCACCTTACCGGAAATACAGAAACAATTTATTATGGCGCTTCTCAATTTCGCCACAAGCCATAATTATTTCTGGTTTGGGGGTGATTTCTTCTTGCAAATATGTGGAGTGGCTATGGGCGCTAAATTTGCGCCCAGCCTGGCCAATTTATTTATGGCCAGGTGGGAAAAAGAAGTCATCGACACTAATCCCCCCAAGGAACTGCGCCTATGGAGAAGATATATCGATGATGTTCTCCTTGTGTGGGACGGAGATATGCCATCTCTAGAGAACTTCTTCTCCCAACTCAACTCTAACAATAGGGGTATCTCTTTGCAGTTTGAGGCTAGTCAATCGAGAATACACTTCCTCGATTTAAACATCATGGTTGCTAATGGTAGTCTTTTCACCAGTACACACTTCAAAGAGACGGACAGAAATGCGTACATACCGCTCTCTAGCTGCCACCATCCATCATGGCTGAACTCTGTCCCTCTAAGCCAATTTCAACGTATAAGACGTAATTGCACTAATACTTCAGATTACCACTCACAAGCTTTGGTACTAAAACAAAGGTTTTTGGACAAAGGGTATCTGGAGAATGATATCGACATCACTATTAATAAAGTTGCCACTATGGATCGATCTCAGATGCTGAATCAAGACAGAGAGCGTAATCCGGGGCCTACTAATAAATTTGAATGGTCCATGATTACGGGTTTCTCTAATCAGCATTATTCTATTAAAAAAATTTTTCGGAAGCATTGGGGCGTTCTTCGGAATGACCCAATACTCCGTACAGTTATTCCAGATAAACCGGTTCTGATTTATAGAGGGGCTCCCTCTTTGAGACATAGTGTGGCTTCAAATGTTGTAGATCCTCCGCGAACGATCTCTTTTTTTCAAAATATGAAGGGTTTTTTTCCCTGTCGCAGATGCAAAATCTGCCAGATTAATTCCTTCAGGGGTAGAAAATGTGAAACCTTCAGTTCAACAGTCACAAACAAGGTATATAACATAGAGTCTTTTATAACATGCTCTACTCAGTATGTTGTCTATTTAATCCAATGCCCTTGCTCAAAGCAGTATATTGGACGTACCAAACGTGAGCTACATGTGCGCCTTTCAGAACATGTCGCTAACATTAAACGAGGATTTACGAAACACAACCTCTCTAGGCATTACGCCAAATATCACAACAAAAAATTACAAGGTACCTTGTTTTTGGCTATTGACAGAGTACGTCCACACTGGAGAGGAACTAACATGGTCAGATCCATCTCCAGACTTGAAACCAGATGGATATTTGACATGTTATCCTCTAGACCACAGGGGTTAAATGTGGAGTGGGATATAAACTGCTTCATCAATAATGCATGATGGGCGTTTTCTTGGTACCTTCCACATTGTCACCTTCCACATTTATCCCAGTGGTATATAAATTTTTTTAAAATAAATTCTCCTCTTTCATATAAATGTTTTTTATATATTTTTTATATATTTTTTATTATATATTTTTTTATTATTCATTTTGTCAATTTCTTTGAGGTCTTCAAATTTTCATTTAGTATTTAGATCATATTATCTATGCATACTTGTTTCCTTATCAAAATTTTTTTATATTGATTAGATATAAATTTGTCTATTTTTATCTGTTTGTGCCTCGTTTTGCTTCCTATGCAAAGCCGTGTCCGTATATCTCTTTTATTTCCACAAGATGGCGATGTTGTTTTTTTGTCACTTCCTGTTTATACATATGGTTCTAATATCAATGGCCAGAAGTCAATATGGCCCCTTTGGATTCATCTCCATTAGATATACCACTTTTGCCAATAGTTAATATGGCGTCTCCCATGTATTTATAAGCCCAAACGTGATGACTTGTCATCCGGCCAATCCCCAGACGACGTCCATTCGTGACGAAACGCGTAGGGAGGAGCCTACGACGGTGACGTCATCACGTTCGTAGACGGGCTTTGCAATACAGGAAGCGAACCGCGGCACACAGAGACACCGCTGCAGTGTTTTCGATGCCTTTTATGCCTCATTGATTCTTCTACATTGTAAGTGCAACTATTTTACCTCAATTAAACAATTTTTTATCATACGTTATTGCGCTATGGATCTGTTCTGTTTTCTATTTCCGGTCATGGTCGAGGGTTAAAGATATTGGTCCCGCTTTGTACCTGTGGTTTAGGGAGACCATAATCCCTGTGCTGGGCGAGACTGCTGTAATAGTAGTCATCGCTGTTTGGTAAGCAGGCCTTACTTATACACTCCTTGGTGGATTATCTACTTTTCATCACACCTCTCCTGGATGAGGGTTTTTTTTCCTTTTCTGTCTATGGACTTTAAATATGTTTTTTGGACTATTGCATATCACTGTTTAAAAAATAATCATTTCACATGTTAAAGTTCTCTTTGCTTGTGTGATTCCACTTATGTATCGATTATTTGATATGTTGTCACTTGGTGGGTTCTCATTCATTATGTTTCATTTATATATATAGCGCTGCATCCTTTTTTACATATTATATCTTGAGAGTCGGATACGGGACTTTATAGGTGCTGGCAGCTCTTTTTTTTTACACCATTGTTTATGTACATGTTTTAAGTCTGAGCGCAGCTTTGACTCTATCTTGGGTTTTTATTTTAATTTATGACTGTCTATGTCGTTTCTTGAGGTGCTAAAATGGCAGGGCAGTATAAAACCCCCCAAATGACCCAATTTTGGAACGTAGACACCCCAAGGAAATTGCTGAGAGGCATGTTGAACCCATTGAATATTTTTTTTTTGTCCCAAGTGATTGAATAATGACAAAAAAAAATAAAAAATTTACCAACAGTTGTCACTAAATGATATATTGCTCACACAGGCTATGGGCATATGTGGAATTGCACCCCAAAATATATTTAGCCGCTTCTCCTGAGTACGGGGATACCACATG
Organism: Lithobates clamitans; assembly: GCA_037952925.1. NCBI lineage: Eukaryota > Metazoa > Chordata > Amphibia > Anura > Ranidae > Lithobates > Lithobates clamitans. The sequence continues at coordinate 2,842,541 of JBBGZY010001202.1, forward strand.
TGTGGGACTTTTTGGGAGCCTAGGATTTCTAAGGGCGAAAATTTTTGATTTCACTCTTCACTGTTTTGGAGGCCATGGAATGCCCAGGTGGCACAAGCCCCCCCCCCCCCAGTGACCCCATTTTGGAAAGTAGACACCCCAAGCTATTTGCTGAGAGGCATGGTGAGTATTTTGCAGCTCTCATTTGTTTTTGAAAATGAAGAAAGACAAGAAAAACTTTGTGACAAAAAGTGAGGTCTGCAAAATACTCACTATACCTGGGCATTCCATGGCCTCCGAAACTGTGATAGGCAGTGAAGAGTGAAATCAAAAATGTATGCCCTTAGAAAGCCTGAAGGCGGTGATTGGTTTTCGGGGTCCCGTACGCGGCTAGGCTCCCAAAAAGTCTCACACATGTGGTATCCCCATACTCAGGAGAAGCAACAGAATGTATTTTGGGGTGTAATTTCACATATTCCCATGGCATGTTTGAGCAATATATCATTTAGAGGCAACTTTGTGCAAAAAAAAAAAAAATTGTCTTTTTCCCGCAACTTGTGTCACAATATAAAATATTCCATGGACTCGACATGCCTCTCAGCAAATAGCTTGGGGTGTCTACTTTCCAAAATGGGGTCATTTGGGGGGGGTTTTGAACTGTCCTGGCCTTTTATGCACAACATTAAAAGCTTATGTCACACATCACCCACTCTTCTATCCACTTGAAGACAAAGCCCTTTCTGACACTTTTTGTTTACATGAAAATTTTTTTTTGCTCTACAGATTAAAATGGTGGGTGTTTCATTTTTTTTTTTTTCACACAGTATTTGCGCAACGATTTTTCAAACGCATTTTTTTTGGGGAAAAAAACACACTTTTTTAAATTTTAATGCACTAAAACACACTATATTGCCCAAATGTTTGATGAAATAAAAAGATGATCTTAGGCCAAGTACATGGATACCAAACATGACATGCTTTCAAATTGCGCACAAACGTGCAGTGGCGACAAACTAAATACATTTTTAAAAGCCTTTAAAAGCCTTTACAGGTTACCACTTTAGATTTACAGAGGAGGTCTACTGCTAAAATTACTGCCCTCGATCTGACCTTCGCGGTGATACCTCACATGCATTGTGCAATTGCTGTTTACATTTGATGCCAGACCGACGCTTGCGTTCGCCTTTGCGCGAGAGCAGGGGGGGGGGGGGGGGGGGTACAGGGGTGCTTTTTTTTTTTTTTTTTTTTCCCCCCTTTATTATTTTTTTGCTTTTTTATCTTATTTTTAAACTGTTCCTTTCATTTTTTATTTTTTTTTTAATCATTTTTGATGTTATCTCAGGGAATGTAAATATCCCCTATGATAGCAATAGGTAGTGACAGGTACTCTTTTTTTAAAAAAAATTGGGGTCTATTAGACCCCAGATCTCTCCTCTGCCCTCAAAGCATCTGACCACACCACACAAGATTGGTGTGATAAAATGCCTTCCCAATGGCGCGGTTTACATCCGGCGAAATCTAAGTCATGAAATGCTCGTAGCTTCCAGTTTCTTAGGCAAGAGATGTTTGGAGCCACTCTGGTCTCTGATCAGCTCTATGGTCAACTGGCTGAATCACCGGCTGCATTCTCAGGTTCCCTGTTGGGACAGGAGAGCCAGAGAAAAACATGGAAGACGGTGGGGGGGGGGGGCATTCCCTCCCACTGCTTGTAAAAGCAGTCTAGAGTCCAATTAGCCGCTAGGATTGCTTTTACATGAAAGCTGACCGCTGGCTGAAAAGAATGATACCAAGATGATACCTAAACCTGCAGGCATCATTCTAGTATAACCACTCAAATTCCAGCAACATACCAGTACGTTGCTGGTCCTTGTTGGGCATATATTGTAATCTTTTTTTTTTATGCAGCCTGTGGGCTGAACGAAAAAAAAGAGATTGATCGGTGGGTATGCCCACCATTAGAATACCTCCCTTCATCCACTTCTAATGATGGGCATACATGAAGCAGGGGGCATCCTCCCGCAAAAGGTAGGAGCAAATCGCTCCTCCGCCCCTGCTGCCCCCATGCTTCGTCATATATCACCTGTAACTTTTGTAACTGTAACCGGTTCCAGGTTCGGGTCTCTCAAAATGCGATGGCATCTTGGGAGACCCTGTGAAAGAGTGTCCTAGTCTGTGCAATGCTGTACCCTACGCTAATACTCAACTAGTGTATGGTAGCATTCAAAACATTCACCAATGCAAACACCAGGATTGTCAGGACAGGAGGGACAATAATAGCGGGTGTCACGTCTATATCGGCGCTTGCTGCAGACACAACATCATTTTTGGTGGGGTTCGTTGGGTAGGGGTACTCGGGAGGACATAAAGAAAATGCCTCTCATGCAGCCGACTGCATTTTGGTTGGGGATGTGAATGGGGGAAGTATGGGTGCTGCAGAAGTGGTGGGTTCCCAATTAGGATTGGCGAATGCAGCAGGAAGGGCACTATGGGCACAACGGGCCTGTGTTTGTCTTCTTCTTGGTGGCAGCGGGACACTACTTGTGCTTGCCACCTCACCAGCTTGAACTGCACTTATGGGACTCGCCACGTCACCAAGTGTTACTGCAGTGCTGGTTTGACTACTACCGGGGTGTACTAGGCCGCTGGTGCTTGCCAGTTCACCAAAATGCTACCAAAAAAACTGTTAGCGATCGCAGGGATCAGGCCTGACTCTGCAAACGCTGCAGTTATGCGTTTAGTGTTCTGTAAGTGACAGTGTTCGATCGATGCTGCACTTGGATGGGCTGGGCTGGGCCGGGCAGAGGGGCAAAACGCAAAAAATCTGGGCTGATCCTGCTAACACTGCGTTTTTGGGAACCCTAAACTGCTGGGGACGCTAGTATAGATCAGATCGGATCAGATATTTATCCATTCAGATACTATACCACTAAGGGAGGTGTATGGTGCGTGCGTGGGTGTTAGCGGTACTGGCGCTAACCTGACACTGCCTGGGGCGACGCAGACCCTAAAACCGAAGTTATATCACCGCCGGGCGATCAGGGGGATAAACCATTATTCGGTAATAAACGGCGGGTGCCCTGACACTATAAAAAATAAACTAACCAGCGTCACCCATAACAGTTATACGGTGATCACTGGTGAAAGGGTTAACTAGGGGGTAATCAAGGGGTTAAAACCTTTATTAGGTAGTATATGGGGGTCCCTGACGCTTTTAAAACGCTGACGGCGAACCTATATATTTACCTCCCTAACTAGCGTCACCAGTGACACTAATACAGCGATCAGAAAAATGATCGCTTAGTGACACTGGCGATGGGGGGTGATCAAGGGGTTAAAACTTTATTAGGGGGGGTTAGGGGGGTACCCTAGACCTAAAGGGGGCTAACACTCACTGCCCTACCACACTGTCACAAACTGACACCAATGCAGTAATCAGAAGAAAAAAAAAAAACTGCTTGGTGTCAGTGTGACGGGGGGGTGATCAGGGGGTGATGGGGGGTGTAATGTCTGCCTGGCGTGTTCTACTGTGTGTGTGTGTAGTGTTGTGCACTCACATCGATGTCTTCTCTCCTCGGCGCCGGAACGGAAAATACCGAGCCAAGGAGAGATGACATCACTTCCTCTGCCTCCGTTTACTATACAGAGGCAGAGGAAGATTCTCATTGGCTGGGAGCGATCGCGAGGGGGGGCCACAAATGGATGGCCTCCCCCTCACGTCTGATCGCTCCCGGACAAAAGCCGACCGCCCGCGGGAGGCAGATCACGTACAGGTACATGATTTTGCCTGCCCGTGCCATTCTGCCGACGTATATCGTCGTGAGGCGGTCTGCAACTAGTTAAAGAATAACTAAACCCAACATTACATATTCCTGATATTTGCCTGCTGTACCATGTACTTGTATTAAAAAAGCATCCTGTTCTGTTTGTATTGCTTCCTTTGTGTGAAATCCCTGGATTTCCTACCAGTCCCTCTATTTTCCTATCAAAAACTGACCACACTAAGCAGGAGGACCCACTGTGGTCAGTTCTCTAGCTATGCTGGTAACTCAGCCTGCTCTCCTCCAATGATCAAACTTGTCCTGACACACTGCCCCTGCACAGCCATTCACTGGGAAGACCAGTGACTATGTGATTACTTAAACAAATGGGTAAACAAAAAGACATTTATAATGTTATTTATATCCATGCACAAATGTTTTGACTTTCATTCCCATTATAAACTGAATGGGCTCTTTTACAAGGTGAGGGTTTATGTATGCTTTAAGTTTACCCTAAAATTATTATTATTGTTTTGCTCTGTCTGCTTTAGGGGAGCAATAGACCAAGAAGAAACAATAATTCTGAGTTATGAATATTTTATGTCTCCCACCCAATCACTAGGAGGTTTACTGCCAGTGGAATATCCTGGAGAAGGATAATATTTGGGATTATCTGCTGGAAGCTCTCTTGCCTCCTGGGCTGTTGCCTAGGGAGGGCTTTTTCTAGAGGAGAGGCCTGAGGCTGAGGCCTGGTAATCCCAGGATTCCTAGGTTGGAAACAAGGGGTCAAGACTTCACTGCAGAAGAGTGTCCTGGACAGCTGGGTAGAAACTGCCAGCAGATGTTACACTGCAGGCGCTGGTGTGGCTCATCCACGAGGACACGTGTTGCCTTAATGCTATACAGTCAGAAGAATACAAAGTGCCAGTTTCAGTTTAAAGGAAAAGTAAAGGAAAGTAATCACATGACTTCAGCATGCCAAATCATGCTGAGGTGTGGAACAGCCAATCCTTGCAGAGCTATTATACAGGATTTATATATCGCCAATAGTTTTCACAGCGCTTTACAACGTTAGGGCAAACAGTACAGTTACAATACAATTCAATACAAGAGGAAACAGAGGGCCCGGCTCATTAAAGCTTACAATCTAGAAGGGAATATTAACCACTTACAAACCGGAAGATTTGGCTGCTCAATGACCTGGCCATTTTTTGCGATATGACACTGCGTCGCTTTAAGTGACAATTGTGCGGTCGTGCGACGCTGTACCCAAACAAAATTTATGTCCTTTTTTTCCCCACAAATAGAGCTTTCTTTTGGTGGTATTTGGTCACCTCTGCATTTTTTTTTTGGTTTTTTTTGCGCTATAAACAAACAAAAAAAAAAAAGCGACAATTTAAAAAAAATATATATATCATTTTAATTTTTGCTATAATAAATATCCCCAAAAATGTTTTTATAAAAAAAAAAAAAAAAAAAAAAATTCCTCAGTTTAGGCCAATATATATTCTACATGTTTTTTTTGGGGGGGGATCGCAATAAGCGTATATTGATTGGTTTGAGCAAAATTTATAGCATCTACAAACTATGGGAAAGATTTATGGCATTTTTATCATTTTTTATTTACTAGTAATAGTGGTGATCTGCGATTTTTAGCAGTACTGCGACATTGCAGCGGACAGATCGGACACTTTTGACACATTTTTGGGACCACTGACAATTATACAGCGATCACTGCTACAAAAATGCACTGATTACTGTGTAAATATCACTGGCAGGGAAGGGGTTAACACTAGAGGGTGATCAAGGGGGTTAAATGTGTGTTCCCTAGGTGTGTTCTATCTGTGAGGGGATAGGACTGACTGGGGAAGGAGACATATCATTGTACCTACTTAGTAGAAACAAACGATATGTCTCTTCTCTCCTGACAGAACAGAGATTTGTGTGCTTACACACACACAAATCCCCGTTCCTGCTCTCGTGCACGCGGCGACGATTGCGCCCACCGGCCACGTGCATCGGGTTCCCCGCCATGCAGCGGATGGCTGCTATCGCTCTTAAAAAAAAAAAAAAAAAAAAAAGAAGAAGAACAGACTTACTCATACGGCGATTTGCGGGAACAAACCACTTTGCCACTGTATATCGGCGTGAGCCGGTTGGCAAGTGGTTAAATCACATTTTTTTTTTCACATATCATTTTTATTGAATCCCAGAAAGAGCAGAGTCAAGTCATTACATCAATAATGTGCAAACATTGATACATATGTTGTATATTATAACGTCCAACAAATTTTCTGAGGTACATAAATCTCATGTAAGTATCAGTAGAGTGTCAGACATTTCCCTTTTTTTTGTCACAAAACATATAAAAGTTTAACTGCTAAGAAAGGTATGGGGCTGCCCATACCCTTTTCCCAAGAACAGGAGTAAATAAAAAGTACATAGGTCAAGAACGAAAGAGAAGAGAAAATAAAAAATGAAGGGGGGGGGGAGTTTAAGATGGCATTGGTTCATGATAACAAAGGTCAATCTGACCTATCAAAGAATGTATGATCCGAAAAAGAGCTGTTCCTTCTTCAAAAAGTACAAACAGATTCCAAAGCCCCAGGTTTTGGAATATTTTTCATGTTTATGCTGTGCTTTAAGTATCAAGTCCTCCATCTTTTTCCTCTACCTTGTGAAGCCAACTCACGATAGTCGGTGGTAGTTGTTTTTTCCAATGAAGAGGGATGCAGGACTTGGCAGCATTTAATAGGTGTCGTACAATTGATTTTTATACATTTTTGTGGGAATGGTTGAAACGTGTAACAAGAAGAAAGCTGGACCGTCAGCAATCTTGTACTCCGTTTACTTTTTAGTAATTTTTCGGCCCTCCATCCAAAAGCGTGTCGACTTACAACAGGACCAAAATATGTGGAGTTGCATTCCTCTTCCCTCCTGGTATCACCAACAAAGGTCAGTTGTATTGGGATAGCGTTTGTGTAACATATGAGGAATATGATACCGCCTCGTCAAAACTTTAAGGTTGGTCTCCTGAATATTTGTACAGATCAAGGATTTTAGGAAGAATCTAATAATGTGTTGTTGTTGGCCCAATGTAAACATACCATTTAACTCTGTTTCCCATTTTCTCATACAGGGTAGGTGTGGTTGTTGAGAGGGAGTGCTCGGTTAATTATAAGTTTAGATAAAACTTGCGACAGAGTTCCTTCATCTGAACAATATTCTTCAAAAGTTGTCAAGTGTCGGCTAAAACTCTGAGCATTTGATATGGAATGTAAAAAATGGTGCATTTCAAAAGGGAGAGCTTGAAGGGGCCCGTGTCACTTGTCAACAATGCTATAGAAGGCCATTGTTCCTTCACTAAAAAAAAAATGGGACGCTTGATCACTGCCCGATTGGCATAGGGCAGTGGTTCTCAACTCCTGTCCTCAGGACCCACTAACAGGCCAGGTTTGCAAGATAACTGAAATACATCACAGGTGATATAATTTGCTGCTCGGTGATTGCAGTATTCTAGTCCGCATCTCCCCAAGGTAATACTTAAAACCTGGCCTGTTGGTGGGTCCTGAGGACTGGAGTTGAGAACCACTGGCATAGGGTTCTGAACGTCTGAGAACTAAGAGCAGGAAAAAAAAAATTGCGGGTTCCCTAAAATAGGGAATAAGGGGAGCCTTGGGTAGAGAGGGAAGCCTGTGTACAGACGTGTGAGCATATACGGAGCGTGGTACCTAGTAAAGGATGTGATTTTAACACTAGTGGCAAGTTATCATAGCACCACAAAGCCCCTTTTAACGGGATGTCCGTTTGAGCCTGTTCTAATTGCGCCCAGAGCTTAGAACTATGGTAAGGGCGCCAATCAATGAAACTACCAAGATGAGTAGCCTAGTAATATTTCTGGAAAATCACATTTTTTAAAATATAAATAGAATAAAATAAATATGGCTAAGTTTATGTATTTAACTATGAACTTCAGCCAGATGTTAAACACAGAGTAATGCTGTACAAAAAAAAGTGACAACCACCTCAATCTATAACTAGCCTTTGCTACAAAGGTGCACACGGAAGGGCAATGCACATCACAAACAAAAGATTTCCCAGTACACTTAGTGGCCAGCCTGCAAAACAATCAAATTGGCCCTGTATAACAGTTTACATTAAAAACAGAGGGTTCTGTTTGAACGCTTTTGCAAATTTATGCATAAAAGTCACAGTGCCCGTTTTAAAAGGACCTCTGTACAGAGTAGTGCTGTTCTGTCAACAACACATTAAAATGCAGGTAATTCTTTTGCAATGAAATGCAATCAGTGTATGGTTTGACTTGGTATCAACCTGCTGAAGTTCCTGTAGAGCAGGACTCCAGAGCAAGAAAAGCCAAGTGGTGCGTGTTTGGCAAAACAGAACAAGCAGAAAGGAGGAGAAAACAGAGTGACACTAAGATAAGCTCTGCTGCTTCTCATTTCCCCGTCCAGTCACACACAGGCTATTTGCAGGTCAATGACAGCCTGGGATTAGCATAAGGTAGTTGAAAGATGCTGACAATTAGACTGAGGACATCTAGTGGAACTAAATAAGTATTGTGAAGGACAGTTCTGGATTGAAAGACAATACTGCAGTAAAAACTGCTTTCTATTGTTAAAAAGCCTTTAAAAAGTGTTACTAAACCCAGGACCCTGCATTCACTATGTCTGGTCTCCAACGGTACACAGAACAAAGAGATGCAATTATTTTAGTAAATATAAAATTGCTAAATACCTTTTCTCATCAGCAGTATATAGCATGTGACTTCTACCAGTGTCTGGCTTAGTATTGGCTGAAGCTTGTAGGAGGAGTTTTCATTCACCTCCAACTGTCCTATGAGGCTGCAGGACCCCTGACCTTCTAAATGGACAGTGTTGTTTGGCCTTGTGCTGATCATATGCACCCTCCCAATGCAGAGGATTAACTCCTTAGGTTCCACAGTGAGTATAATAAGCATGCTTTACTGCATATACAGTCTGATTTTACGGTTGTGGGTTTAGGAACACTAACATATTTCTTGTTACTTTGGCCAGAGGTCTGCTTTATGTGGCACATTACTGTTCTTGTACAGTAGGTGTTGGGTCTGTTGCATATGTCCCCCCTTTCCCTTTCTAGGTTGCTGGAAAGCAAGAATACTGCCTATCTATTCTGAACAGAATTTTAGTACAAGCTAAAATCCTGAAAAAGCTAAAGCAATGTATCAATGACAGATCTAAGCTTCTAAGTTATGCCACTTGTCTAGCACATGTGTAAAAACATAGAACTTAAGTTGGATGTAACTATATGACCTCTTCTGCACATAGCTCATCAAGGCACAAAGCAGGCGGCCAATCCAGAAAGACCAGAAGATCGCCAGCTCCCAAAGGAAATAATCATCATTAACCACCATAAAAGATAATTTCTCGCCATTACTGTAACTCACAAAGCTCTAAACTAGATGTGAAAACTTTCCACTGTTAGTCATGCGGTAATTACTACCACCAACAAAAAATGCCATTACTGCTTAAAGCTCTTATTTTCTCTTCAATGACATAGGCAAGTTCCCTGATACATAGTGGGCAATCTTACACCACACCTACACAAAGTATGTCCAGCTATTAAAGAAATGTACAAAAATCAAGGGAAGAAAAATAATAGCCAGTCATTGCATAAATGCTCTAGTATTACAGAAAACATGAATGTAGACGATGGGCCAGTAGGAAGAAACCAGCTATGAACAAATTCTAGTTTTTACAAGAAAATGAGAAGGAAATAACTTTCCACCAGTCTTAATATATTTAAAAGTATTGGCATGGAATTAAAGTTAATAGTGTTTACTTTCACTTAGCTAAAGTGGAACTGGATAGAGCAAAATACCACTCAAAAATCACAAAAAACATGCTGTCACGGTTACATCATTCAAGACGTACAGTACTGTATAATGCAGTTTTTGTTGCAGCAAGAACATTCTAAATTACAATTTTTGTTACCTCTTCCACAGTTCTCTCTTTGTTGGCAAATGCACTTATTTAAAGATGCATCAAATTCCAGGCAGTTTAGAAAATTTTAGAATAAACCCAGTTGCCTGACTGTCATGCTAGCCCTCTTGCATCAATACTTTTAACAAAAACAAGTGTGAAATTTCTCTGTGTACCTTTATCTGCATAATTGTAAAAAAAAGTTATGACCTAGGCTTTGAAGTCAGTGGGTCAATTTTCCAGTATCTATCATTTCAGGGGGTCAGCTTTAGTTTAGGGCACAATGGAAATGACAATGACCAGACTGTCTTTACTCCTTATGTTCTAATCAGTAGTGGACAGATTTCTTGATATAGGGGGCCTAAAGCTCAGCCCCTGATATTACCCAAAGGGCAGTTTAAAATATTAGTAAATGCAGTGGTAAGGAAAGCTTCGATAGACTGTAGACATGCAATAGAAAATTACTAATCTATTGTCGGCCATTATCTGCATTCCTTTAAGTTCTATGTATGTCTTCACGTCTTCACATGGTCCGTTGAGCTTCCATTGTGGAGTTAAAAATCTTGCCTGCTGCATTTTTGGTCAGGTAAAAAAAAAAAAAAAAAAACACATCAAAACAGCACCTTCCCGTTGAAATACATTGAAAACGCAGCAAGAACGCATCAATAACGCTCCTGTTTTACATTTATGATGTGGTTTTTGAGTCACATGACCTATGAAAAACACTTCATAAGCACGTTAAAATTGAAGCAAAATTGCCTACATTTTCAGCATCATTATCGGCAAAGTGCCAAAAACACAATTTTCGGCCATCGAAATTTCGGTGCATCTATAGTGGCCATGCAGAAGATGATCAAGAAGCATGCAAAATATTGCACATGCGGTCAGCGGATGACGAGTACAATGTCAGGCCCCTGCACACTCTCCCTCCAGCTTTCCACCTTTACATCCGGACGGACTTTCTGTTAGAAAACCGAAAGAAGATCAAGTGGAACTATGAGGCTGATCAGTGCACTCATAGTCCATTGTGAACTACAAGAGCGGACTTGTAGTTTATTCATTCTGTGATTTCTGCTGCTGTGTGATTTTAAATGTGAAAATGGCTGCAAGGGAGAGAAACTCCCACTCGCTGTCATGGGAAAGGGTGAGAGTGTTCGGTCCTTAGCAATTACCAAAAGAACACCATACCCACCGTGAAAGCATGGTGGTGGCAGCATCATGCTTTGGGGCTGTTTTTTTTCAGTTGGAATAGGGGCCTTAGTCAAGGTACAGGGAATTATGAACAGTTCCAAATACCAGTCAATATTGAAACAAAACCTTCAGGCTTCTGCTAGAAAGCTGAACATGAAGAGGAACTTCATCTTTCAGCATGACAACGACCCAAAGAATACATCCAAATCAACAAAGGAACGGCTGAAACAGAAGATTAAAGTTTTGGAATGGCCCAGCCATAGCCAAGACCTGAATCTGATTGAAAATCTGGGAGGTGATCTGAAGAGGGCTGTGCACAGGAGACGCCCTCGCAAACTGACAGATTTGGAGTGTTTTTGCAAAGAAGAGTGGGCAAATATTGCCAAGTCAAGATGTGCCATGCTGATAGACTCATACCCAAAAAGACTGAGTGCTATAATAAAATCAAAAAGGTGCTTCAACAAAGTATTATCCAAAGATATTATTTTAGTTTTTCATATTTTTACTTGCTTCCACCTAAAAGATTTCGGTGTATTGTTCAACTGAGTTGTACAGTTTATAGGTCACATTAAAAGGTGTAAAAAGTTCTAATATTTTTAAAGCAGTAACACCAAAACATTTTTTTCTGTTTGGGGTAAAGGTATTACAAACACTAAATAAATAAAAGCTGACCATTGTGAGCCCCCCCTCTCAGTTGAACATGGTTTATCTCAACTCTATAACTGCTACTTTGTCTGGATAGCTTGGTCTATTAAAGTACAGTGGGGTAAAAAAGTATTTAGTCAGCCACCAATTGTGCAAGTTCTACCACTTAAAAAGATGAGAGAGGCCTGTAATTGTCATCATAGGTATACCTCAACTATGAGAGACAAAATGTGCAAACAAATCCAGACGATCACATTGTCTGATTTCTGAAAGAATTTATTTATACGATGAGTTGTGTTTCTACCAAACAGTTCTACTTTGGTTTCATCTGACCATATGACACTCTCCCAATCCTCCTCTGGATCATCCAAATGTTCTCTAGCAAACCTCAGATGGGCCCGGACATGTACTGGCTTAAGCAGGGGGACACATCTGGCACTGCAGGATCTGAGTCCCTGGCGTAGTGTGTTACTGATGTAAGCCTTTGTTACTTTGGTCCCAGCTCTCTGCAGGTCATTCACTAGGTCCCCCCGTGTGGTTCTGGGATATTTGCTCACCGTTCTTGTGATCATTTTGACCCCACGGGGTGAGATCTTGCGTGGAGCCCCAGATCGAGGGAGATTATCAGTGGTCTTGTATGTCTTCCATTTTCTAATCATCTCTCCCACAGTTGATTTCTTCACACCAAGCTGCTTGCCTATTACAGATTCAGTCTTCCCAGCCTGGTGCAGGTCTACGATTTTGTTTCTGGTGTCCTTCGACAGCTCTTTGGGCTTCACCATAGTGGAGTTTGGAGTGTGACTGTTTGAGGTTGTGGACAGGTGTCTTTTATACTGATAATAAGTTCAAACAGGTGCTATTAATACAGGTAATGAGTGGAGGACAGAGGAGCCTCTTAAAGAAGAAGATACAGGTCTGTGAGAGCCAGAAATCTTGCTTGTTTGTAGGTGACCAAATACTTATTTTCCACCATAATTTGCAAATAAATTCTTTCAAAAATCAGACAATGTGATTGTCTGGATTAGTTTCCATATTTTGTCTCTCATAGTTGAGGTATACCTATGATGACAATTACAGGCCTCTCTTATCTTTTTAAGTGGGAGAACTTGCACAATTGGTGGCTGACTAAATACTTTTTTGCCCCACTGTAGGTTGAAAAATAAGAGACTTACTGGCAGGATCAACGGGTGAATATAAAGGGAAAAAAAAAAAGGAAGAAAAAAGAAAAACAAATGAAGCCACCATCCATAGCAAAGAACTGGTAAACTGCAATTGAATACATTTTTGCTTTTGGATTTAATACAGTTTTAAAGTATAAAGGCAAAACTTTATTCGTTTTGGCTAGCTTGCAGAGAGCTTAGACCCCCCCATTGGGTTTTTATTGCTGTGTGTGCCCCCCATAAGGGAGATTAACCCTATTTGTCCTGTTTACCATTATCGTCAAGATAAAAGAAGAAATTCCCAAATTTGGGGTTTGCCCCAAGAAAAGTAACAGAAGGAGAATCTTCCAATGGGTACACTAGTTCTGGTGACCTGGGGTGCCCCAAGGCATTCCTATACCTTGCAGGGATTTCCTCTCACTTCCTGTTTTGGCTATGGGACAGCAAGTAAAGATAAATCTCTTAATGGGACACAGCTGGCAAAAAAAAAAAGTGACAGGGGTGTAACCCTCCCATACCCTATCCAAAAAAAGGGTTATGTTTCAAGTTCTGCTTTAAAACTAAAAAAAAAGAGAAAAACTTTTTTGGATAGGGTGGAGAAGTATTAGAACACCTATTAGGTTTTTACTGCTGTCTCCGTCCCAATTAGGGAGATTCACCCTCTCCATTTGTCCTTTTTACCATTATCATTGAAAGTGAAAGTAAAAGCAAATCCCAAATTTTGAGTTGTTGTCAGAAAAGTAAGAGGGGAAAGCTTCCAATAAAGACACTAGTTCTGGTGATCTGGGGCTCCCCACGAGATTCCCTTAATTTGCAGGGATTTCATCTCACTTCCGGACAGGAAGTGAACGTAAATCTCCCTAATAGAACAAAAGATGGCAAAAATAAATCTTATAGGGGTTAAAATCCTACCTTAATCTATCCAAAATTAGAAAAAAAACAAAAAACAAAACAGTTTTGTCTAATGTTCTGCTTTAAGCTTCAACTGTAGGGACACATTGCTTGCACAGGGCTTTCTCTTGGTCCCAACGGATGAACACAATTCCAGAGATGGTTAAGGAAGGTATGTATGCGCATGTTTCTATGTAGAGCTAAATTAGAGCAAACCTGTTTCTTTGCCCTGCATAGACAAAGAGCGCTTTTACTTTTTAGGTAAGTTTTACAACAAATAAAAAATGTATCCTTACTTAAAGCGTTTGTTACCCCAACAATTCATGTTCCTGATAAGTCCCTGCTGTACCATGTATTTGTATGAGAAAGTATCCTGTTCTCTTTGTATTGCTTCCTTAAGGTGAAATCCCTGGTGTTCCTGATAGTCCCTCTACTTTCCTATTAAAAACTGACCACACCAAGCAGAAGAGCACATCGGGGGTCAATTCTATAGCTATGCTGGGAACTCCACGTGCTCTCCTCCAATGATCAGACTTGTCCTAAAACGCCCCGCTGCACAGCCATTCACTGGGAAGATCAGTGTGATGCTGCTTCTCCTCCCCCCAGCTCTTATGCAACTGAGAACAGAGGGAATGTGATCGCTTATAAAAAAAAAAAAAAGGGAAAAAAAGGTATATGTTTTTCATTATCTATACAAAAAGTTTTGCATCTTTTTTCTAATTGAAACAGAATGGGTTGTTTTACAAGGTGATCGTTTACAAATCACTTTTAAATACACAAGTTCTCTAGAATGCAAAGTTCAACACCTATCAAGAACTAAGTTACTAATACTTTAAAAATAAAAAAAAAGGATTGTTTGTGTCATTTCTATTAATGTCAAAGAAAGCCGACTACTTGGTAGCATAAAATTGCCTTCTGGCATGTAGGCTGGATTAAACTAGCTCCTGAATGTTACATTAATTTCCACATCCTTACACTAAATGGATGCCTTTTAAGGCATTAACAAAAAAGATATACCACTGATACATAAATATAGACTGATACGGAAGCTGAAATAATCTGCTTCTCCTGAAAGATAACAGTTAAGGGTTACTGCGTGTTTACTGCTGCCTCTATTTATGATATAAGAATTTTGGCAACATGACTAACAACGTCCGGACATGGAACAACTCACACACTGACCCCAGTGAGAACATGGAACACAATCCACATTGATCTGTTTTCCACTTATTTTATTACCTGCTGAACATGTACATATGACTTTCCAGTTATGTCATGTTCCGACAATAATCTTTTTGGCACTTTAGACATCATGCCACAGGGTTTTGTCAGAATATTTTTTTTTTTTTTTAACCCAGCTCAAAAAAAAATTTCAGATTTCACAGAACAGATTTATGTCTAAGCTTCTTTCAAAGCACTTAACCATTTTAAAGACATATAGGTAATCTCCTATAAAAGCAAGGAACAATTGTTTTTCTCTCACCAGCAAAGTCATAAATGCTTAGTGCAAGACAAGTATGAAATAGAGGCTAGCTGGGTTCCTACTACATGGTTAACAGTTCTAAAAATGTACTTTCTTCACAAATCTTTTCACAGTGGACCTGTCCCGGGCTAAAATATTTGTAACAAAGAAAAGTAGAACTGCAGGCACCTGTCCCTGTAAATTCCCAAATGGAAAAAAGGACTTTGATTGCTTGTTGAATCCAGATTTAATTACAACTCACCCTAGCAAACAGCACTATACCCGTCATGTAATTGGCAAGTGCCAGAGCCTCTATCACCCATTTCTGGCATTCAACAGGTAATTAAGAGGCAGGACACAACCTCAACTCAAGTAGAAGTTAAAGGGGAACTTTTTTTTATTTTTTTTTATCAGCTACGAATGCTGTAGTGGCTGAATTTTAAAAATGAGGTAAGTACCAGTTCCTGGAGTCCAGCACTGTCTTCCATCACGGTCTTCCCATAGCCTGTTCTACTTACTTCTTCAGGTCCCGAGCGCTGTCATCTTGAATACGGGAGCCAGCAATGGCTTCCTGGAGGAGTCATAGCTAGTCCTTAATGCTCATGCGCAAAGCTAAGTGAATCATGCAGCAGGTGGGGGTGGGGCAAGCAGCATAATCCTCGCCTAGGCGATGACTGCGGAAGTACCGATAAAAAATAATAGTACCTGTTCCATCCGACCCCCTCCAAAAAAAATACAACTCAGCTACAGGCTAGTAGGATGAAGTGAACCAGCAGTACTCCACTGTTTGAGTGTAGTTCCGCTTTAAAGTAGTTCTAAACGCTGAAGGTTTTTTTACTCTAATGCATTCTCTGCATTAAGGTAAAAAAACCTGAAGTGCAGCCCCCCCCCCACCACCAAATAATACATACCTGAGCTCAATCTCGATCCAGCGATGTGCATGACAGCAGAGGTTCTCTCCCTCCTCATAAGCTCAGAGACAGCAGTAGGAGCCATTTGCTGCTTTTTATCACAGCCAATGAGGAGGAAGCGGGAAGCAGAGCCAAACTGAGCTCTGTAGGATCAGAGCTGCTCTGTGCAAAACCACTGAACAGAGCACGTAAGTATGACATGTTTGTTACTTTAAAAACATATAGATGGGTTGTCAATCACTTTTTCTTTTAACAGTGTGAAGGTATGCTGAGACAAATAACTACAGTGTCTTGAAAAAGTATTCACATCCCTTGAAACTTTCCACATTTTGTCATGTTACAACCAAAAACGTAAAATGTATTTTATTGGGATTTAATGTGATAGGCACATAATTGAGAAGTGGAAGGAAAATGTTTTTACATTTTTTTTTACAAATATGTGAAAAGTGTGGTGTGCATTTGTATTCAGCCCTCTTTACTCTGAAACCCCTAACTAAAATCTAGTGGAACCAATTGCCTCCAGAAGTCACCTAATTAGTAAATAGAGTCCACCTGTGTGTAATTTAATCTCAGTATAAATACAGCTGTTCTGTGAAGCCCTCATGGGTTTGTTAGAGAACCTTAGCGAACAACCAACATCATGAAGGTCAAGGAACACACCAGACAGGTCAGGGATAAAGTTGTAGAGAAATTTAAAGCAGGGTTAGGTTATAAAGAAAAATATCCCAAGCTTTGAACATCTCACAGAGCACTATTCAATCCATCCTTCGAAAATGGAGAGTATGGCACAAATGTGAACCTACCAAGACATGGCCATCCACCTAAACTGGCAGGCCGGGCAAGGAGAGCATTAATCAGAGAAGCAGCCAAGAGGCCCATGGTAATTCTGGAGGAGCTGCAGAGATCCAGAGGTCAGGTGGAAGAATCTGTCCACAGGACAACTATTAGTTGTGCACTCCACAAATCTGACCTTTATGAAAGAGTGGCAAGAAGAAAGCCATAAGAACTCCCATTTGCAGTCTGCGAGAAACCACGTGGGGGACACAGCAAACATGTGGAAGGTGCTCTGGTCAGAAGAGACCAAAATTTAACTTTTTGGCCTAAAAGCAAAGCGACATGTGTGGCGGAAAACGCACACTGCACATTAACCAGAACACGCCATCCCCACCGTGAAACATGGTGGTGGCAGCAACATGTTGTGGGGCTGCTTTTCTTCAGCAGGGACAGGAAAGCTGGTCAAAGTTAATGGGAAGATGGTTGGAGCCAAATACAGGGCAGTCTTAAAAGAAAACCCGTTAGAATCTGCAAAAGACTTGAGACTGGGGGCCGAGATTTATCTTCCAGCAGGACAATGAACCTAAACATACAGCCAGAGCTACAATGGGATGGTTTAGAGCAAAGCATATTCATGTGTTAGAATGGCCCAGACAATGTCCAGACCTAAATCCAATTGAGAATCTGTGGCAAGACTTGAAAATTGCTGTTCACAGACATTCTCCATCCAATCTGACAGAGCTTGAGCTATTCTGCAAAGAATGGGCAAAAAATGTACTCTCTAGATGTGCAAAGCTGGTAGAGGGATACCCAAAAAGACTTGCAGCTGTAATTACAGCGAAAGGCGGTTCTACAAAGTATTGACTCAGGGGGGCAAAAGACAAATGCACGCCACACTTTTCAGATATGTGTATGTAAAAAATTGAAAAAAAAAAAAAAAAAAAAAAAATTGAAAAAGTATTTATCATTTTCCTTTAACTTCACAATTATGTGCCGCTTTGTGTGGGTCTATCACATAAAATACATTTACATTTTTGGTTGTAACATGACAGAACGTTGAAATGTCAAAGGGTATGAATACTTTTTCAAGGCAATTTCTAGACTTCAAGTAAAACTATAGGCAAAACGTTTTATTTTGTTTTGATTTTGGATAGAGCAAGAGAGGAATATAACTTCTGTCAGATTTTATTTAATCATCTGTGTTCCATTGTGAAGATTTCACTTCACTTCCTGTCCCATAGCCAAACAGGAAGTGAGAGGAAATCCCTGCAAATTAAATAAATTCTTGGGTCACCAGAAGTAGGTCCCCCATTGGAAGATCTCTCCTCTATTACTTTTTGGGGACAACCCAAAAATTTGGGATTTACTATTACTTTCAATGATAATGCTAAACAGGACAAATAGAGAGGGTGAATCTCCCTAATGGGGGCACAGACAGCAATTAATACTGGCAAGTGTGCGAATGCCTCTGCACGCTATCAAAAAAAAAAAAAGGTTTTGCCTCAAGTTATACTTTCAAGCTGCAGAGAATGGTATGCTTATTCTTTAATCATCTGTGCACCTAACTTGGAAATAAAACCATGCATCTTACCTGAGCCCCATCCTTTAATTTCAGGATGCACTCCATAGTGTTGATTGTTATCACTACCGATTCTGACCCAAGTTTCGTCCATGGTACGTGTATCCGTAACTCGTGTATATGACCACTGAGAAAGGTGAACGGAAGCTTCAGCTCCTGATAAAACACATTACACAAATATGTCAAAGGGAATCTGCTTCTGTATCAAAACAAATTTCATGTGCTGCAATCCGCAATCAGGATAAAAAAAATTACATATTACCACTGAATGTTGATATCCCAATTCATAACATAATGCTAACCCCAGGATAGCCATAGCCTTTTTGTATAGTAGTTCCTTGAGTGATCTCATAAATGTATTCTTTTAGTCATGGGAGGAGGTCACAAGTTTCCCTATATCTAAGAGCAGTGGGGCAAAAATGCCGGGGTGAGTGTAAAAAGGTCATGCCACTGTTGCAAAGACTATCACTTCTCCGTGTAGTCTACAGAATTAAAAAAAAAAAAAAACAAACAAACAAACACATCACTGGAAGCTTTTTAAAGCGGGGGTCCACCTAAACCGCCAAAAAAATAAATTTTTTAAAAGCCAGCAGCTACAAATACTGCAGCTGCTGACTTTTAATAAATGGCCACTTACCTGTCCCAGGGTCCAGCGATGTGGGCAGGCGACGCCAAGAACCCGCTCGGTTCTCGGCAGCTGCTGCCGCCGCCATCCTAGGTGGGGGAATCAGGAAGTGAAGCGTTGCGGCTTCACTTCCCGGTTCCCTACTGCGCATGCGCGAGTCGCGCTGCGCATCGTAACTGGTCCCCACTATCTCCTGGGAGCTGTGCGTTTCCCAGGAGACAGCACGGAGGGACAGGAAGAGGCATAGACTCCCATGGGAGTCTATGCCGGAAGTGGGTGCAAATACCTGTCTTATACAGGTATCTGCACCCCCCTCCCCCTGAAAGGTGCCAAATGTGACACCGGAGGGGGGGAGGGTTCCGAAAAGCGGAAGTTCCATTTTTGCGTGGAACTCCGCTTTAATGGTCGGTTTAGAGGCAGAAAGTAACACAACAACATATACCTTACACATCAAAGCAGAGTGCCTAGGAAAGAAGAAGCAGGTTTTTGATGTCCTCTAAAAACTGATATTTCTCATAAATTTGAGAAATTTACCATGAAGACTAAAGCTGGCTACACATTAGACTATTTTATTGTACAGCATTCATTTAGATTTACCAAAACCATATAATATGAGGTCAGACCTAAACACTTTCTGTTGCTGAAATTTTATTGAAAGTTTTCAATATAACAAGAGAAGTAAAAGTGATACAAAAACATAAAATCTCAATGTACTTTGTACAAGCATTGCTTCCCAAATGTAAAGTGAGAGCAGCAACGCTCTTATGCCGTAATGGAGCGTGGATAAGGCAGGACTTACGGAACATCAATTTGTAAGCGTAAGATGAGTATGTAAGACATAAGGGTCGTTTATTCACAAGAAATGACAAAAGAATAAAAATAAACACAACATCCAAGCAAACAATCAATATCATGTAATCTAAACCACCGATGTCATAGCAAAACTAGATGGCCACGGCTACGCTGTTCATCCGGAGCCTACAGAAACTCAAAGTGAGAAAGCATGTAAAGTCAAGCAGCAGGAAGAATAGAGAAAGCGAGAGAGAAAGGAAAATTAGGGGGGGGGGTACCCCAGGGGTTTTTAAACTGCACCACATGGAACCTTTATAGTTCTAAGAATCGGGAGGTTATCTGAGAAGGTGGGAAATTGTCTATCCAGGGCTGCCATGTCCGTTGGAATTTGTTATACTTGTCCTTAAGGATAGCCGTCAGTCTTTCAGTAATGAATGTACAGTGAACCCATTTTTTAACCGCTTGCCGACCTCCCGCTGAAGTTTTACTGCGGCAGAATGTCTCGGCTGCGTGAATCGCCGTCATGTTATGTCGCTTCTTATTGTGGCCACTAAGGGCGTGCACCCGCCACTCGCCCCTGGAGCCGATGCGAGTGCCGCCGGGCTCCCGCGATCACTCGTGACACGGAGAGAACCGGGATCTCTGTGTGTAAACACAGAGATTCCAGTTCTCTGGAGGGGAGAAGAGATAGATCGTGTGTTCATACAAAGTATGAACACCGGTCTATCTCTTCTTCTAGCAAGGCTCATCCCCCCTTCAGTTAGAACACATAGCAGGGAACAGAGTTAACCCCTTGATCTCCCCCTAGTGTTAACCCCTTCACTGCCAGTGAAATTTTTACAGTAATCAATGCATTTTTATAGCACTGATTGCTGTATAAATGCCAATGGTCCCAAAAATGTGTCAAAATTGTACGATGTGTCCGCCCAAACGTCTCATGATAAAAAAAAAAAAAAAAATTATACATACACACATACACATATATTATTATTATTATTTATAATAATAATAATGCTATAAATCTATCCCCTATTTTGTAGTCGCTATAACTTTTGCACAAACCAATCAATATACGCTTATTATGATTTTTATTACCAAAAATATGGAGAGGAATACATATCGGCCTAAACCGAGAAAAAAAATTGCTTTTTTTATTAAAAAAAGGGGGATATTTATTATAGCAAAAAGTATAAAATATTGTGTGTTTTTTTTTCAAAATTGTCGCTCTTTTTTTGTTTACAGCCCAAAAAATAAAAACCGCAGAGATGATCAAATACCACCAAAAGAAAGCTCTATTTGTGGGAAAAAAGGATGTAAATTTTGCTTGGGTACAATGTCCCAAGACTGTGCAATTGTCAGTCAAAGCGACGCAGTGCCGAATCGCAAAAAAATGGGATTTTTATTACAGCTTACCTGTAAAATCCTTTTCTTGGAGCCTTAAGTAATTTCTTAGTGGGTTATAGGCCACCTTCACTTGTTGACAAGGAAGTTCACTCCCTATATAACCCCTCCTCCTTCCAGGAGCACATCAGTTTTTGTAGCAAAGCAATATACTTAATCCCAAAAGAGGGGAAGAGGGGCGGGTCCTCTGTGTCCCATGATGTACTCCAAGAAAAGGATTTTACAGGTAAGCTGTAATAAAAATCCTATTTTCTTTATTGTACATCATGGAACACAGAGCTTAATTACTTAATGGGACGTCCCATAGCAATGCTACTTGAGGGGAGGGACCACAGGGTACCCACAGACTTGAGCTCTGCGCCCGAAGGCGATATCCTCATACCTCCTTACATCCACCTGATAAAATCTTGTGAATGTATGCACTGAAGACCAAGTTGCGGCCTTACAGATCTGAGCCATGGAGGCTTGGTGACGCACTGCCCAAGAAGCACTAACCGACCTGGTAGAGTGCGCCTTAACTTGAAACGGGGGAATCTTACCCCTTAAATCATAAGTTTGAATCCGGACTTATCGAATCCACATAGCGACAGTGGATTTCGATGCTGCCTGTCCTTTCTTAGGACCCTCTGGCAGAATAAATAAGACATCAGTCTTATGAATCTGAGCAGTTGCCTTAAAATAGATTTTCACTGCTCTCACCACATTAAGAGAATGTAGTGCCTCTTCTTCCCTGGAACATGGTTTTGGAAAAAACGATGGCAGGACAATATCTTGGTTCAGGTGAAACCTGAAACCACTATTGATTAAAAAAAAGTCTGGATGAGGGCGTAACAACACTCTGACAAATCAAATATGGCTCTTTACAGGAAAGAGTAGCCTAAACAATGAGTAGCAAGTGGTCTTTTGAAATAAGACCGATAAAGCTGAGACTTGGCCTTTAATAGTACTCAAGGCCAATTTCATTTCTACCCCAATTGTAGAAAGGCAAGAATTCTGCCTATGATATATCTCCAAGGGTGCCAACCCTTGGATTCACACCAGGAAACATAAGCACTCCAGACTCTATAAATATATAGTTCTTGAAGTTGGCTTCCTTGCATTAATCAGGTTAGAGATAAATGACCCGGAAAGCCCACATTTCTTCAGAATGCGGGTTTCAATAGCCAAGCCGTTAAATTTAGAGATCGAAAGGTAGGATGGAATATCGGTCCCTGTGAGACCAGATCTGGCTATAGTGGAAGGGGCCATGGGCCCTCCACTGCCATCTTTACGATTTCTGCATACCATTACCTTCTGGGCCATGCTGGTGCCACCAGAATTACCGGCTTTCTTTCCAGCTTGATCCTGCAAAGAAGTCGAGGCAGCAACTGAATAGGGGGGAATGCATAGATCAGTGAGAACTGATCCCATGGGGTCACGAAAGCATCCGTTCCGCATGCAAATGGATCCCTTGTTCTGGCCACAAAGTAGACTAACTTGATGTTGAACCTGGACGCTAGAAGATCTACGCCCGGAGTCCCCCATCTTTGGCAAACAGCGCGGTTGACTCAAGTAGTCCGCCTGCCAATTCTCTACTCCCGGAATGAAGACTGCCGATAGGCACGGAACATTCCTTTCTGCCCAAGTTAGAATATGGTTCACCCCACTCTGCACTGAGAGACTTTCGGTGCTCCCTTGGTGATTGATATAGGCCACAGCTGTTGTCTTGTCGGATTGAATCCTGACAGGACAATCCCGTAACCTGAAAGTCCAGGTCTTTAGAGCCAGACGTACTGCCCAAATCTCTAGGAAGTTGATGGACAAGGTTCTTTTTGGTTCTTGACCACTGTCCCCGGACAGTTGACTTTTTTAGTACTGCTCGCCAGCCTGAAACGCTGGCATTCGCCATTACCACTTACCAGATGACTGGCCTGAAGGATTTTCCTTTCAGCAAATTCTGGGTTAGTAACCACCAAGTGAGGCTTTGGGACACTCTTGGGGACAGCTGCATTGGCAAGTCTAAAGCTTGAATTGTTTTGTTCCAAGCAGACAGGATACTGTTCTGTAACAGTCTTAAATGAAACTGGGCATAGGGAACTGCTGAAGCCACCATGGTTCCTAGCAACCTCATGCAAAGGCGAATGGAGGGATCGCCATTTGACCAGACCATCCGTTCCAACTATCTCTTTTGGAGTTGATCTTTGCCTGAGGCAAGAACAACTTTTCCAGGGCTGTGTCTATGATCAGACCCAAGTACTCAAGCTTTTTTAGCAGTATTAAGGAAGATTTCTCTAGGTTGAGAACCCAAACCAACCCAAAACTTCTTCAGATACTTGGTTGTAGTGCATACGCTTTGCTCCAAATGAGCCACCGACTGATCTATTATTAAGAGATAGTCTAGGTACACTACGACTTTTATGCCCTGTGCCCTTAACCTGGCTAGAGGTGAGCCAGCACTTTGGTGAACACCCGGGGTGCTGTGGCTAGCCCAAAGGCCAGGGCTACAAACTGGAAATGCTGCTGTTCTAACTCAAACCGCAGAAGCTTTTGATGAGTGGGAAATATAGGGACTTGCAGATATGTATCCCTGATGTCGATTGATGCCAGAAGTTCTCCTCCTAGAAGGATAGAAACTGACCTGATCGTCTCCATGCGAAAGATGCAGATCTTCAGGAACCGATTTAGATTTCTTAGATCCAGAATGGGTCTGACATCTCAATTTGGTTTTGGTACCATTAAAAAAGTTTCAATAAAACCCCAAACCTTGCTCTTTTTTGGGGATCTGTATGATCACCCCTTGAGATCTTAATCGGTCTAGTGCCTGAAACAGAGATTGTCTTTTCTCTGGATCTTTGGGAACGCTTGACCTCAGGAAGCGAGATGGTGGAAAGTCCAGAAATTCCAGCTTGTACCCCAGCGTTAACATGGAGATGACCCATCTGTCCTGAATTTCCTCTTTTCAGACTTCTGAAAACTGCAGAAGTCTTCCGCCACCCTGGTGAGGGGAGTTGCCTCTTCATAATCAGGCTTTAGGATTCTGGCTTGCAGGTTTCCAACCCCAGCATTTCTTTTGAGCCTGGGTCTGACTGAGATCTTCCTCTAGAGTGTGACGGCGGAGGCCATCGCCCCTGCCTAGAGGCGGAAGACCCTGGCGTAGGGGAAAGAGCCTGTTTAAATGAAGGGCGTTTATACTTTCTTTCGACTGAAAAAAAAGAGTACTTTTCCCATTAGAAATTGTTTGGATATATTTGTCCAAATAGTCCCTCCCCATGAAAAGGGGAGCCCGTTAGGAGGTCTTGGTGCTTCAGCTGACCAAATTTTTTAACCACGGGATTCTACGCATATACACTAGCATAAGCGTAAGGCTGGACACCTGGTGAATAGAACCTTTAATAAGATCTATGACAAAGCATAATGCTTTTTGTAGTTCAGCCAAATCCCAAGCTTGTTGTGCAGGAAGCTCTCTAAAGGCCTGTATAAATTGATCCTTTAGGGATTGGTCCTTTAGGGATTGACAGACACTTATTGCAGCGACTGCAGACTGAGTAATGGCACCTGCCATGGAAAAAGTAGATCTTAACAGGGATTCCAACTCCTTATCTGTTGGATCCTTAAGCATCTGTGCATTGTCTACTGGACAAGTTAGGCCTTTATTCAAATTGAAAATCGCAGTGTCAACCGCTGGTATCTCCTCCAGGGGATAGAGAACTGCAATTTTCTTAGGAAGGAGAAAATGCTTATCCAGGTGATCCCATTCAGCAAAAATAAGCTGTTCTAGTAATGCATGTGCAGGAAACGCATGCAAAGGTTGAGAGGGTTTTAAGGAACCCAAGGAAGAAACCGAACTTTCAGGAGACTCTGTTAAGTGTAGCATAAAAGCAGAAGGAACCATCTCCGTAAGCGATTATATCAGCAATTTCTCCGATTTGAGAGGCTGAAAAAGGCTCATCTACCGTTGTTTCCTCCGCAGAGGAATCATCATCGGTTTGTTTTTCCTCCTGATCGACTGAGGTTAACACCTCATTCTGTGCCCACTGTTCCCCTTGCAAAAGTTCTGAAGTGGGGGAGGGGGATCTAGCACACTTTCTATCTATCTGAATGGAGGATGCGATTAAAGCCGCTAATCTTTCTTCCAGACCCTGCCGGGAGGAGGAAAGGACATCTTCAGTCACGTACACAGGGGCTGAGATGTGAGAAGCAGTTGCACCATCAATGTGTTCCAATGGCTCACCCTGGCTTGCCATAACTGGCAATTCAGGCGAGGATGACAGCAAAGAAATGCTACTCGGTAACCTAGCACCTGGGGGTGAAACCTTTACTTTTCTGGTTTTTGTGGTGTCTTTTTTGGTAGGCATAGTCCTAAGTACAAAAACAGAGGCACTATATAAATTGCACTTAATCTCTGAAAATAGTCATGACATTTAAAGCCGCTATAAAATTCAGTCTAGTGCTGGGAAAAAAGGTGTCGTTCCTGTATCAGGAATCCCAGTTTGCAACCCTCACATGTCCCACAGCTCGTGTCCTTGTGTTGCAGGCTGTTTGTTTTCTCCTCGTCAGCCAAGGAGAGACTGTCACAGCTGTGTGGCATTTTGTTTTTAGCCTGCAGTGTGTCCTCGTGGACATTCACGGCATCGCGCTTAGGCCCCGGCCCCAACGAGAATAAATTCTGCCCCTTTTAACTTTTAAAATGTTCCCACGCTTGTGCGTGGTGTTTTCGGGTCTACCCACCCAACACGAGGGGGGGAGGGTAGCAGAGACCCATTCAGCAGCCAGCACAAACAACAATGAAATCAGCCACAGTAAAAACAATTAGCGGTACCCCCGCTGTGGGGGGGGTAATGTAAGGGAGGTAGAGCGCTGCTGTCCCCCTAACCCTCTGGTCCCATCAGGGGGGAGAAGAAAACATTTTTGCTGATTTTTTACCTTGCAAAGTCTCCCTCCACACACCGCTGCAACCAGACATGGACTGAGCTTACAGTGAAGACAACAGAGTAAGGTATATGCATAGACTCCCTCTAGCAGGGAATTAAGGCATGACAACATTTTTTCCCTAATGGAAGAAATACATAGATGTTTTTAATACCCAAGTTTCTTCCCTTACCTTATCCTCGCCGCAGGATTTGCTGAATTAACAGACAATCCAACCTTGACCCATCACGGTGGGCTGCGTAGCAAACCTTCAAGGACTGGGTCTCTAAAATGGGGTTCCAACTGCCTTGGACCTGTAAAGGGCACCCCATCAGGAAGTTTAGGTAATGTAACAAGACCTAAGCCCTGGGTTCCTGGGGTCCAGCCCTACAAAGAGAGGCGTTACAGGCAAAACCTTGTGCTGCGGATACGAGGCCCCAGGTACCATCCCTTTAGGCCTCAATGGCACTTTGGATGGATCTGGTCTTTATGGAGGCTATTTAAATCCAGCATGGATCCCTCCAGTGGAGCTCCTCAGAGCAAGTCTTCATTCGTGACCAACACCTTAGACACTGGCAAAAAAAACTGATGTGCTCCTGGTAGGAGGAGGGGTTATATAGAGAGTGAACTTCCTTGATTGGGTATAACCAGTGTCAACACCTGAAGGTGGCCTATAACCCATTAAGTAATTACTTAAGGCTCTGTGTCCCATGATGTGCAATAAAGAAAAAGGCCTGGTCATTAAGCAGCCAAATCTTCCGGGGTTGAAGCGGTTAACCTCTTCAAAAGCTAAGAAGTGGTATCTTCGACGACCGTGCTACACTATATTGTCGCCATAAAAATGTGAGTAATTAAAGTGCATTCCTGTCGGGTACCATCTGTGATAGGCTTATGTAAAAGTGCATCCCATGGGTCTTTCATAAATTTACATGGAGAATCGTATTGACCAATGTGTATACCCTAATCTATAACCTTCGGACCTTAGGACAGGTCCATCATAAATATGTTCTATATTGGCCAAATCTAGGCAAACTCGGAACCAGTTACACGGGTATGATGGTAGACATTTCGTGATCCTAGCTGGGGTAAAATACCAGACCTAAACACTTTCTAATTGTATGCAATCAGGCAGTCCCTTGCACTACATAGTTGAATGAAAAAAAAAAAAAAAATTGTATAATAATGAGTAGCCAACTTTAAACTTCTATTTTCTGAGGCACCAGTTGTTTCTATAAAGGATCTTCAGTTATGTGCAAATTCAAGTCTGTCAACCAACAGGTTTAAGAGGTTTAAGTGTAAAAATCGAATATATTTATTTCAGCTTACTAGTCATTTGTATGGTGGCTACATGCCTCTCTTGCTTTATTTTCACTTAGTGGTCCTAGAGAGTGTCCCTGGATGGCATTCCTTCACTGTATCCATGGAGGGAGCCATTGTTGTCACCCTAGTGCGTTTTCCTGATATAGACTACAAATACTTCCATCTTTAATAATCAACTATTGATATGGCAAGGATAAATAAATCAGGGAGGGTAACATTATCCCTCTTACAAACTAGCTCCCATAACAAGAATGCTTTTTGGGTACTGTACTTGTCCCACGGGACTTCACGATAAAATGTGTTTTGGGGACAAATATGTCTATATCTCATTACTTCTATTACATGATTATTATTTTTTTTTGGGGGGGGGGGGGTTGATCCACAGGTGAAATACAGCCAAACAAGCTCTAGCTGTACTTCTCCTTTAAGGACATAAGCAGAAGATAAACTAACTTATGAATTTGGAAAAAGGAAATTTTACATTTTTCTGTTGTTCTAAAACTAACAATTCCTTAATACTCACATCCATTATTAATACCTGCTAGGGAGCAGAGAGAGTATAAAAAAATACTTTTCATAACTGATGAGAACAAACAAGAATAGTTTAAAATTTTGAGTCATTCCATTATAGAAATAGGAACTATGCAGATTTCTCTTTCGAAATTTACTTTGGCTGCCTCACAGCACAATCCTTATTAAAATGTTATGTCTACTACCTTATCTTAAATGTTTGAAAGTCCAGTTTCACTCTTCCTCTCTAAAAAAATACAAATCTCATACCTCAGACTACTTTCAGTCCTTGCAGCACTGTGTTTAGGCTCCAAAGATTTCTGTTCTCAATTCCTGGACAATCTGTTCACTGTCATTAAGAGCTAGTGTTCCGATTGGGAACAAACCCATGAGAAG
The DNA here is from genome assembly GCA_037952925.1 of Lithobates clamitans. Classification (NCBI taxonomy): domain Eukaryota; kingdom Metazoa; phylum Chordata; class Amphibia; order Anura; family Ranidae; genus Lithobates; species Lithobates clamitans. The sequence goes on from JBBGZY010001202.1 coordinate 2,870,800, forward strand.
TGCAGTCCATGAAACATGACATTTCTTCTCAGTCCTAGAAGTTCTTAGCTGATGGCCATTCCTGGCTTATCTACTGTTTTAATGCTAAAATATCTAAATATTTAGTATATACACAGCGCTGTGCAAAAGTTTTAGACATGTGTGAAGAAATGCTGTCAGGCAAGAATGCTTAAACAAATATTTATATATATATTTATATTATCAATTTACAAAATGCAAAGTGAATATTTGGTGTGACTATCCTTTGGCTTCAAAATGGCATCAATTCTTGCACTTGCACAAAGTGAGGGATTTTGTAGGATTAGAGTCAGGTGTATGAGTAACCAATATACCATGCAGGTGCTAATGATCATCAATTTCATATGTAGGTTGAAACACACTTGTTAAAATTAAATAGAAACAGCTGTATAGGAAGCTTAAATCTGGGTGAGGAACGGCCAAGCTATGCTACTAAGGTGAGGTTGTGGAAGATAGTTTCATCTCACAGGACATACACCATGGCAAGGCTGAGCAGAGCAACAAGACACAAGGTAGTTACAGTGCATGAGCCTGGGTTTTACAATGTGCTGTTGAAACGCTTTTGAAAAAGCACAAACAAATGGGCAACGCTGAGGACCGCAGACGCAGCGGTCGGCAAAGGAATCTTAATACAGCAGATGAAAGACACATCATGCTTACTTTCCTTTGACATTGGAAGATGTCCAGCAGTGCCATCAGCACCAGTAGGACCTAGGTACACCCACCTACTGTCAGGAGAAGTCTGTCCAGAAGTGGTCTTCATGTTAGAATTGTAGCCAAAAAGCCAGACCTCCGACATGGAAACAAGGCTAAGTGACTTAACTATGCATGGCTGTAGCAGGAGGCTGTTTGTTCACCGAAGAGCTGGAGATCAGTACAATAATGAGTGTGTGCAGGCAACAGTGAAACACGGCGATTGTCCCTTGCAAGTTTGGAGCTCCATTTCTGCAAATGGAGTTGGAGATTTGGTCAGGATCAATGGTGTCCTCAATGCTGAGAAATACAGGCAGATACTTATCCATCATCTCATACCATCAGGGAAGTGTGCGATTGGCCCCAAATTTATTCTGCTGCAGAACAACGACCCCAAACACAGCCAATGTCATTAAACGCTACCTTTAGTGTAAAGAACAAGGAGCCCTGGAAGTGATGGTTTGGGCCCCACAGAGCCCTGATCTCAACATCGTGGAGTCTGTCTGGGATTACATAAGAGAGACAGAAGGATTTGAGGCAGCCTACATCCACAGAAGATCTGTGCTTAGTTCTCCAAGATGTTCGGCAGCACTTACCTGCCAAGTTCCTTCATAAACTGTGTGCCGTTTGAAGGCAAAGGGTGGTCACAACAAATGTTGATTTGATTTAGATTTCTCTTCTGTTCATTTACTTTCCATTTTGTTAACTGAGAAAAATAAACACTTCTATTTCTGAAAACTTTTTTCACACCTGTCTAAAACACACACACATACAACATACATACATACATACATATATATATATCACATCACAAAAACATTTCTTTCACTCATGGTTAGTGTTTGGTTGAGGAACAAATGGATGAATAACCCTCTGAGGCTATTGTATTCTGACAGCCCCAGCTATCTGAACAAGGAGGCTTTGTCCATTATTTTCAGTTTAAGGATATACCATATATTGAGACCACGACATCCTAACTATATATGTTTAGACCTTATGGTTTTATTGTTCAAAACTGAAAACCCATTGAAAGAATTTTTTTTTTTTTTTTATTGTGGAGTTCCACCCAAAAAAAAAACCTTACGCTTTAAGTGATGGTGACCCCCTGACATGCCACATTTGACATGTCATTTTTTTTTTGGGGGGGGGGGGGGGGAAGCAGATTCCCCCCTTTTTTTTTTTTTTAGAGGCATACAGCTCCCACATCCTCCCGGGGCTCCGGAAGGAAGTTAACCTCTCCCTCCTCCATCCCTGCAATCTTCTGGGACACATCACAGGTCCCAGAAGATTGCCCGGCCATTCACAGCATGGCTCGCGCATGCGCAGTGCTCCCATAGTAAGAATGCCGGCGCCATGGAAAGGAGAGGGAGAGGGGCTTCGCGCGCCCGCATCGCTGGACTGTGGGACAAGTAAGTGTCTGATTACATTTTTTGTAGCTGCTGACTTTTTATTTATTTTTTTTGGCAGAACTCCGCTTTAAGTTTTATTTCATAATATTATAATCAGGAGATATCTAGTGAGTGTTATCAACAAATGAAAGCCCACGCTATCCTGAAAAAGATGAGGTATAATTTACCAGAATACACTACGCAGTTGCAAAGTATGTGAAGTTTATATGAAAACATGTTGAAGTTGCAAGACTAGGTTCAGCCATTTAAGTTTGTTTTGACCTTCGTCATTAAGAGGGTAAAAAAAAAAATCCTGTCCTGTTACAAAAAGCGCTTAAAGCAGTATTAAAACACAAAACCAAAAATGTAATATAAGTGTAAGATATTTTCCCTCTGTTTTCACCTTGGAGATCTGGCCAGTAACACGCCTCCTGTATTAGAGTGCCCCCACTCTGGATGAATTAGAACAGGGGGCACAGAAGACAGCAACACTGTCAGTCTGGGGGGAGAGGAGTGTTAGAAGTACTAGCAGATTTAGATACACTAACAAATTGAAGCCAAACTCCAACTAAAAACATATAATCAGTTACAAACACACAGCTTTTTTATTTTTTGTAATAAAAGTTTTACAAAAATAAAGAAGTCAAAACATTGTAATCACCCCTGACAGTGCTAAATGTTTTGTCTCATCCCTGTAAAATGATACATCTGGAAGAGAGACTGTTTTTTTGAAAAATAACAGACTTACTGGCGGGGTCACCAGATGAAAATAGAAGAAATAAAAAAAAAAAAAAAAAAAAAACACAACTAATGCAGCCATCACATCTAAGAATTAGTAAGCTGCAATATAATACATGTTTGCTTTTGGGTTTAATACTGCTTTAAGATAAAAAAGTGCCGAAATTCAGGCACAAATAAAGGTCTTTATGAAGTACATGTAAACCCTGAATGAATTACATTCAGTTTGCCAGGGCACTATGTATCAGGAAAAATTTGCACTTTTATTTTTAATACTTTTTTTTTTAACCTAAGCTGCATCTCAGTGCTGCTAATCTCCTGTAGCCTCTTTGCAGCCACTTAGTGTATACATGCATGCACCACAACCACGCAGTTGCATATTTTTCAGGGCCGGTTTCCAGGGGGTGACTACAGTGAAATAAACCTATGCATGCATCTGCTAGCTGTCTCCATTGAAAGATACAGGACAATGCAAGAGAACAAAAGGGTCGACACCTCCTAAGAAGAATTGCATGAACAAGGACCTTTAGGGCAGGATACCCAGGAAAAGATTTAATGAAAGCTTTGTATTTCAGAATACTGAAAATCACTTAGAAATCATGTTAAAGCTTACAGAAGATTTTAGTGATTGGGTTTACATATATTCTAAAATGTATTTACAGCTTTTTTTTAAGTTTTGGAAAGAACAGGGAAGAGTTAACACTCTACAATTTATTTTGTGCTGTCTCTGTCCTGTTAGGAAAAATTTCCTTTACTTCCTGTCACAGAGATCCAATAGAGGAAAGATTTTCAAAGTGATAGAAAAAATTCTCTCTGACAACTGTCATTGAAATAGGTGTCCCCAATGGAATATTTCCCCCTCTACTTCTTACAACAAGGATACATTTTGGATTTCCCATCTCCTTCTGTCCTGGGGACACCTATGAGGAATCCTCTGACATACAAGTCACCGACCTAAAAACGTCTCATTTGGGATCTAGAGAAGAAAGAGCTAAGAGGAGATTTTTGTGTGACCTCTCTCTGCGAGAGGCACAAGGGCAGCTGAGCCAGCATGTTTCCTAACCAAATCTATGCCATAATCAATAATATTGGCTATCATAGGTATAAAAAAAAAAAAAAAAAAAAAAAAAACTACATTGGGTTTAGAACAATGTTGACTGTTGTGAATATAAATCAGTTTGGATAAATATATGTGATGATATGTGTGAGTGTTGTGGCATCAACCTTCACAAGAAATAAACATACAATATATCATCAAAAATCAACCTACCCAATCAAAACAAAAATGTGTATCCAAATAAATACTTATCAGTTATGTATTAATATAAGTGTGTCTTCTGAACGCGGTTCTAAACCCACATTATTTTCCCCTAAAATTAAAAACAGGTTAATGTAATGGTTTTGCACTGAGTGGCCCTGAACCTCCTCTCCTCTTCTGGGGTCCCCCACTGGCTCCCTCGGCTCCTCCTTCTCTGAGCGCACCCATAGCAAGCTATTTGCTAGAGGATCACTCCTGTGGGCTCAATCCTGAGCCAGGCTGTGCGCATCTATAGAAAGACACAGTGCCACTCGGCCCCTCCTCTCTGCTCCCTCCTCACAAGATTTGATTGACAGCAGCAGGAGTCAATGGCTGCTATTAGCAAAGCTCGTGAGACCAGAAAGAGGGAAGAAGAGCTGCTGCAGACAGAACATCAGTGGATCAAGAATTAACTTGGGTAAGTGTTTGGAGGAGCTGCTATTAAAAAGGTTTTTTTTACTTTAATACAGAGAATGCATTACAGTAAAATAAATAAATGTTCACCTTTAGAAACACATTTTTTTCAGCAGCTAATTTGATCACTTACTAAGTAGGAACCTTCTTTATCTTTTAGCTCTTGCCTATGCTCCTGTTTAAACTGTTATGGCGCGTACACACGGTCGGACTTTTCAGCTACAAAAGTCCAACGGACGCTGACGGACTAAAGCTGGCTGGTAATCCGATCGTGTGTGGGCTTCTCCGGACTTTCAACATACTTTTTTAGCCTCAAATCCGACGTACTTTAGATTTGAAACATGCTTCAAATCTTTACGTCGTAACTACGACGGACCCCGAAATCCGCTCGTCTGTGTGCTAGTCCGACGGACAAAAAGCCACGCTAGGGCAGCTATTGGCTACTGGCTATCAACTTCCTTATTTTAGTCCGGTGTACATCATCACGTACGAATCCGTCGGACTTTTGTGTGGTCGTGTGTAGGCAAGTCCGTTCGTTAGAAAGTCTGCAACAAGTCCGCCGCAAGTCCGCCGAAAGTCTGCCGAAAGTCTGCCGGACCGGCTGTCGGGCTTTTGTAGATGAAAAGTCCGACCGTGTGTACGCGGCATTAGGACTACTGCCCTAGATTTCCTGTTTCAGGGTGGCTCCTTTTTTCTGCACTATCCAATGGAGCCAGCCTTGAATGCAGACACTAGAGTTGTGTCTCCTTACACTGTGACATCAATGGAAAACACAAAGCCCTGTAACCTACAATGGCAACAACATACCTCACTGCTTTTCCCAGCTAACAGACTGGCTCCCAAATAGACTGTTCACTGTTAAAGTGGTAGTAAACTCTTGGTGACAAAAGTCCACTGGCAGGCAGAGTTTTTATAACATAAGAGATCCTAGTGATCTTTTCTGTCATAAACGTCCCCACTCCCTGTCAATGCGGTGCATACCAGTACATTATAACTCAAACATGCAGGGGGACCAGCTTTCTTATTTTTAGGAAACAAGTTTTCTACAGCTTTAACGTTCCAATGCAGACCGGAATGCAGCAGCACCGCAATTTGTACACGGCAAGTGCTGGGCTAAGAATTTTAACAAATAGCTTACGGGGAATGTTTCTTTTATTATGCTCAATGATATGCGGGTTTAATACTATTTTAAGACTTTGTATCTTCATGTCACTATGCCAGTACTAAAAATGAAGTTATGCCCAATGTGTGTGCTCGATTAAAAAACTCACCAGACCGCATTTAACCTTACTGCAAACTCAGATTAAAAAGCGTCCTGTCAACACATTTCGTCACTCTGGACTTTTCCCCCCGGAATCCTGTGTGACCAAACGTATCAGCAGGGGCAACCTAAGCGAGCACTTGTAGATTCACTTAAGGTTGGTGTGGAAAGCCAGTGACTGCGATATCCAGGTCTGCACCGAGTGGGTGGGAGACACGGTTCACTGGTGTTACAGAGAGCACTGCAGCCAGTTGAATCTAACAAATATCACAAGATTCACTAGTGCAGGTTTATGAACCACAAGTATATTGTAATAGAATTGGAGTCAAATTCTATTACATTGCATTACAATATTTTTTTTATCTGACCCTCAGACCCCCTGAAACCCATCCATGAAACCTTGAGGGGTCCATGGATCTCAGGTTAAGAATCCCTGGACTAGTGAGTTTGAACCAAGCACAGGTGTTAGGCTCAGTTTTGTCAGCAGTACTGATCAAATGCACATATTCGCCAGCACAACTTGGATCATCAAATACGTCCAATTTTTTTATTGAAGAATGATCACATCATAAAAGACATGGTGCAACGTTTCAGAGCCACGCAGAACCATGTCTGACGAAGGGGTCCTGTGCGGCTCTGAAACATTGCACCATGTCTGTTGTAATGTGATCATTATTCTTTTACAAAAGGGTTTTATTAAAATTCAATACAACAAATAAAGTCAACAGTTAGATGGTTACATTGTATGTTAATCAAGAACAAGTCAGGAAGATATGCATGTTCAAGGCTTGGTGCCTTACAACAATAAAGATCCTAAAGTCACTAGCTGAGGTAACTTGTGATGTGATCATCAATAAAAGATTTGGATGTATCTGACGAACTGTGGTGTGATTTTTTCACAACACATAAATCTGAAATCAGTACTGTGCTAAACCTATATACATTTTTTACATCTATATACAGTAGGAGGTGTTTTTACACTCACAAGGAGCCACCTTGCCGATTGTAAATACGTAATTAGAACAGGGAATTATAAGAACAGCACACCATTTTGGTTTATAGTTTGCTAATCTAGAGATGGGCAATTAAAGCAGGTTTAGTCTAGGTTCACACTTTTGCGATTTAGGAAGCAGCGCGAATACAGCGCCGGTTCCCGCATTGCATCTCTCCCGCAGGCAGTTCACACTGCCCTCTGCGAACCGCTGCAGGTGTCAATAAATTGTTAATAACACCCCAGATCGGTTCACAGATCACAGTGTGAACTCGCACAGGAAAAGTATTGCATAGGTCAGAACAACCATGCGATCCGATTTCAGTGCAGGGGGAAAAAAGTCCCTGTGCCTCGTTTGAGCAAATTCAATGCGGGTTCAGCCATACAACTGTATGGCTAAACTTGCATTGCACAGATATTGCATGCGATCGGCCCCGCAGTGCAGGTGCAAATCACATGTGATGTCTGTGTGTCGCACAAATATGAACCTAGGCTTAAAGTTAAAGGGGTTGTAAACTCTCATATTTTTTTCACCTTAGTGCATCCTAGGCATTAAGGTGAAAAAACTCGGTCACCGACCAGCCCCCCAGCCGCCCCGTTTTACTCACCTGAGACCCGTAAATCCCACGCTCTTCCCCTCTGCCCGTTGTCTCAGCTCTTGATTGGATAGATTGATAGCAGCGCAGCCATTGGCTCCTGCTGCTGCTGTCAATCAAATCCAATGATGCGCACACACCCCCCCCCCCCCCCCCAAGAGTCAGGCATTCTGCGTCTATGGACACGAATGCTGGATTCAGGAGCGTGCCCACAAGGTAACCCCCTGGGAGAGTGCTTCTCCTAGGGAGTTATATGATGCGGGGAGGAGCTGCCAACGCTGCCGGGGGACCCCAGAAGTCAAGGATCGGCCACTCTGTGCAAAACTAACTACACAGTGGAGTTAAGTATATCATGTTTGTTTGTTTTTTTTAAATAAAAATAAAAAAGCTTAGCTTTACAATCACTTCAATAAACTGCTGACTCGAGTGAAGCGGATATAAATCCATAAAAATAACATACCTGCTCCAGAACATCAAGTTTGAGTTCCAGCTTGCTAAGGACAACATCTCCACCCCAGAGGGACAGCTGTAAGTCAGAAGGTTTCAAATTCTTTATGTAGCGGTTCACATAGCTCATTAAAATCGGAGTCACATAGGACTCCAACATTGTTGGGCAAATCCAGCTGTGGGCACTTCCTCACCTGGAAGAACAACAAAAATATTATATTTGTGTAAATTGACGGCACTATACAAGTACCTGTAATAATAATCTATTTAATACACAATGAACCAAAAAATCTGCTTCTGTCCTTTTTTTTTTATTCCAACTATGGAATTACAACAGGCCATTTAATATATGAATATCTTGTATTCATTAAAAAAATAAAAATACAATCTCTAATCTAAATTGTGGAAACAACAATGCCCCGTACACACGGTCGGATTTTCCAACGAAAAATGTTCGATGGGAGCTTGTTGTCGGAAATTCCGACCGTGTGTAGGCTCCATCGGACATTTTCCATCGGAATTTCCGTCACACAAAATTTGAGATCTTGATCAAATTTTCCGACAACAAAATCCGTTGTCATAAATTCCGATCGTGTGTACACAATTCCGACGCACAAAGTTCCACGCATGCTCAGAATCAAGCAGAAGAGCCGCACTGGCTATTGAACTTCCTTTTTCTCGGCTCGTCGTACGTGTTGTATGTCACCGCGTTCTCGTTTGGAATTCTTGACAAGATTTGTGTGACCGTGTGTATGCAACACAAGTTTGAGCCAACATCCTTCGGAAATAAATCCAGGATTTTGTTGTCGGAATGTCCGATTGCATGTACGCAGCATTAGTGAGTGACCCCCCTTTCTTCAATGTGCTGAGGGAAAGCTACACCAGAAAGAGACCAGCACTGACTGTATGTAGCACGGACTACAACTGTGAATTTTTGGATCCCAAATAGCCCTTCAGGTGTAAAATGCGAAGAATAAGATACAACCAAACTGGATAAATGCTAGTTTAAATAAAAAGGATTCCTGGAGTTCAGCCATAATTGGCCTACCTCAGGTGTGATTATAAATACCTTAGAAGCACTGATGAACTCAAATCAATCTATACTAGTCATGGAAATAATCCTTAACAGGCAGGTCCAGATACTAGCACGCTTTGTTTATATATAAAAAAATAAAAAAAAACAAAAAAAAAAAAACAAAAGGGCAAAAAATAAATACCACCAAAAAAAAAAAACAGTACACTACAAAAAGCTTTCACAAGTTTTGTATGTCAAAACTCAATGCTTGCTTTAGTTTTATTTTATTGCTGCTGTTTATAATAGAGGCTAGAGCTGCACGATTCTGGCTAAAATGAGAATCACGATTTTTTTGCGAAGAATAAAGATCACAATATGCTCACGATTCTCACGGCGTAACATCATCTTTCACATTATACAAAAAAAATCAGGCTACCTTTACTGTTTAGTTTTTTGGGTTTTTTTAATTCATTTTTTCCCAAAAAAATTGCGTTTGAAAGACCAATGTGCAAATACAGTGTGACATAGAATATTGTAACAATCGCCATTTTCTTCCCTAGGGTCTGTGCTAAATATAAAATATATATATATATATATATATATATTTATATATATATATATATATATATTTATATATTTATATATTATTATATGCAACAGTGGGGGTCATTTTTGCCTTGCTGTGATTCAAAGCACTGTGGCTATGGCCTACGTACTCCCTCCTCATTGAAACATAAGGGCGGGCGGGAGGGAGCAGCTAAAAATGTGGCTCAGCCATGCATTTTTACCATCCCTCAAGCACAAGTGTAAATGAGGCCTTAAAGCGGCATTTTTTTCTGCCCATGTGTATGAGGATCTAGACAAACCCCTAGTGCATAAGTGCCTACAGCCATCTCTTCCAATGCATCTCAATGGGGAGCTGTACACAGCACAGGTAAGTCCCAGGAATGTCGGTATACAAGGTCTGCACACTACACAGCCTTGTGGTACAGATCCCCCCCCCCCCCCCCCCCCCCCGCCTCCTGTCAGCTCACCCTGACACTTCTATGACAGAGCTGTACAGGAAGCTTCCTGTCATTGCAGCTGCTGCCACTCTGTGTTATGTGACTAGAGAGGAGCCCGGCTTCTCCTCCACACCTCCCACCGGCCTGCACACATCTACCGCTGAGCGGGATACTCACACCGGACACCGCCAGCCTGTCACTCCAGGACTTCCAGTCACAACGTGCACATCCCTTCTCACTTCCGGGTGTGCCTCTGACGGCGGAGGTGACGTCATGTAAACAAGCCGAAGTGCTGCCGGAAGCGAGATCCGGGTCACGTGACCCCCTGTTGCCTACCACAGGAGTGATCTGTGTGTATGAAGAGAGGTCACCGTCACCTGACCTCTCCTTCTTTTATTAACCCCCCACTACTACAGAGATCTGTTCATAAAGCACATCTTCATTCTTCTATATTCATTAAAGTAAAACTAAAAAGTACACGTGTTTTTCTTTTTGTATAGAATAAAGAAGCGTTATAAACTTGTCACAATATTGTTTTGCTTTGTGTTCCATGGAGGAGATTTCGCTTCACTTCCTGTCCAATGGCCAGTGCAGGAAGTGAGAGGAAATTTCTCCAAAGTGAGGGAATCCCTGATTGGCACCAGAACTAGTGTCCCCATTGAAAGATTTCCTTTCTGTACCTCTTCTGGGGACCACCCAAAATTTTGGATTTGCCTTCACTTTCAGGACAAATTGAAACCATTGCCCAGAGCAGGTAAGTATACAACATATTTATTATTTAACCACTTGCCTACTGGGCACTTTTATCCTCCATCCTGACCAGGTCATTTTTCAGCTTTCAGGGCTGCTGCACTTTGCATGACAATTGCGCGGTCATGCAACACAGATAGTGCTTTCTTTGGTGGTATTTAATCCCCACTGGGTTTTTAATTTTTGCTAAACAAACGAAAAAAGACGTACGTTTTTCCTCCTTAGTTTCTGTTATTAGGGCTCATGCACACCGGACGTTCTTACAGCTGCTGCTTGCGCATAATTGCCAACAGTCCCGATTTTCCCGGGACAATCCCGATTTTGGGACCCTCGTCCCGATTGGAGAGTGTCCCGAATTCGGGATTTCCCATAAGGAAAATCGGGAATGTTGTTTTTTTTTTTTTTTTTTGGAGCAGCGCGCTCCAGCAAAATGGCGGCTGGCGCCGCCGCTCTCTCTTCCTCTAGTGTTTAGTGGAGAGGGGAAGGGGGCTCGATCGAAGCGCCTTCTTTAGCTGCACGGCCCCTCCCTTCTCCACTGAAGCGAGCAGAAGACACGGCTTCGTCGCTGTGTCTTGCTGAAAGCTCCCAGCCCCGTACTGCGCAAGCGCTGCTCCTGCGCAGTACAGGGGGTCCTCCATTGCCAAGTGGAACGTTCTCGGCAGAACACCGGCCGCTCCTGTACTGAGCGGGGGCCGGGCTGCATTGAGGGGGGGCTGCACTAACAGGGGGGGCTACACTAACTGAGGGGGGGCTGCACTAATATAGAGGGGGCTGCACTGAGGGGGGCTGCACTAACTGAGGGGGGCTGCACTAACTGAGGGGGGGTGCACTGAGGGGGGGCTGCACTAATAGAGGGGGCTGCACTAATAGAGGGGGCTGCACTGAGGGGGGGTCTGCACTAATAGAGGGGGGGCTGCACTAATAGAGCAGGGGCTGCACTAATAGAGGGGGGCTGCACTGAGGGGGGTTGCACTAATCGAGGGGGGGGGCTGCTCTGAGGGGGGCTGCAATAATAGAGGGGGGTCTGCACTGATGGAGGGGGTCTGCACTGATGGAGGGGATCTGCACTGATGGAGGGGGTCTGCACTGATGGAGGGGGTCTGCACTGAGGGGGTCTATACAGACTCTGACGGGGGCACCTGATGCAAGGACAGACTCTGATGGGGGCACCTGATGCAAGGACAGACTCTGGTGGGGGCACCTGATGCAAGGACAGACTCTGGCGGGGGCACCTGATGTAAGGACAGACTCTGGCGGGGGCACCTGATGCAAGGACAGACTCTGCTGGTGGCACCTGATGCAAGGACAGACTCTGCTGGTGGCACCTGATGCAAGGACAGACTCTGCTGGAGGCAGGCGGCGTGGCTAGTGACACGCTCTGGGATCCCACTGATTCGGCATTATGGTGAGTTGAATGATTTAATTTTATATTACAATGTAATAATAGAAATAATGCGCTTCAATCATCCTGACACCATAACAACCATGGTGCCGGGATGATTGAAGCGTTAACACCAGGCGTTTGGAGTATCTTTATGTGCTGATTGTTAAACTTTCTAGAATACACATATTTCTATTGTGTAGGATCTGGGGCTGCTGTCCCGTCATTTCCCTCTCCCCCTTTCCTTCTCCCCCTTTCCCTCTCCATCCCTCATTCATCTCAGACTCTAACCACACCCTCTTGAGCCACGCCAATTTAAGCCACGTCCACTTTTCACACAAGCCACACCCATTTTTCACATAAGCCATGCGCACTTTCACATAAGCCACGCCCATTTTCACATAAACCACTCCCATTTTTCACATAAGCCACACCCATTCACTTCGCGCGCCGCACTTGTGAAATTTTTTATAAGCCACGCCTATAAACGGATGCCCCGCCCCCTAATTATTGTACAGCTCCGCCTACAGCCAAAAAAGTGTCCCACATATTTTTTTTTCAATGTTGGCAACTATGCTTGCGGCGTTTGACTTTTTTTTTTTAACTGCCTCTAAAAGCCCCTCCATGTTAGCCTATGTGTCCATGCACACATAAACTGTCAGAGGCGTTTGGAGGCATAAGCGTTTAGGGACAGTAGAAAAAAAAACTACAGCTTATGCTTCCAGGAGCAGTAAAAACGAAAAACACGGCTAAACGTATCAAGCCGCGTTTGACTTTTTTTTTACATTATAAAGAGTGTTTTTAGTAAGAAACGCCCAAATATGCTAACACCAAAAAACGCGGGAAATCGTTCAATAACGCTAAAGTAAAAACGCGGCTAAATGCAAAAAACTGGCATTTTTAAAGTAATTTTTCTCCTTCACTGATCTGCGCTGATGAGGCTGTACTAATAGGCAGCACTGATGGGAACTGATAGGTGGCACTGATAGGTGGCACTAATGGCCACTGGTGGGCAGCACTAATGGGCATCATTGATGGCACTGATGGGGTTGCACTGATGGCCAGGGTGCTGATTATCTGTGTACATGGTCCCCTGTCAGGATTGGCAGTTACCAGCTCTCCTCACACTGTGACAGCATGTAAGGAGAGGAATGCCGATAAGCAGCAATTCACTGTGATCAGCTGTGATTGGACATGGCTGATCCTGTGGTGAAGGGCCGCTGTGTTTGTTCTTTTACCACGATATGTGTCACAGAGTGTGCTGGATGCGCGCCCAAGGGGGGCACGTGAGGGGCGTGGTTCCGGGAGGATGCCAATGGACGCCCTCCTGGAATTAGAGAAACGCGCTGTAGCGATATTTTGGCTATGGCGCTGTTAGAAAGTGGTTAAAAAAAAGTAAAGTAGCTCAGTGCTAAATAGCAACAAATGGCCTGGTCATGAAGGGGGTAAAACCTGCCAGAGCTGAAGTGGATAAATAAACACTGTTGCTGCAAAATAGAAAAAAAAATCTTTAGTAAAAGCTACTATTACAAAACTACACCCAGGCACAGAGACACTCTGGATAAGTCCACAAAGATGGGATGTTTGTGATCACTGGCCAGTCACTAACTCCCTAAAAGTCATAAAGAGCAACAAATGTCGGAACTACAGATTTATGTACTTGTCAGTAAGCTGTATATGAATCTGTGGCAGAATTCTTTCATCATTTTTTCACATACTGTATGTGTGCAACACAACTTAAAGCAGAGCTCCAGCCTCCAACAAACACTGTAGCTGCTGACTTTTAATATTGGGACACTTACCTGCCCAGGGAGCCCGTGATGTCAGCATCCCAGCCAATTTTTCCATCAGCTCTCGGGTGCTGCCGCTGCCATTCCTTCTAAGGGAAACTGCCTTGCGGCTTCACAGCCATTCGCCTACTGCGCATGCGTGAAGCGTGCTGCGCTTTCTGAATGGCCCAGCGGCAGGGGAAGGAGGAGGGGGGCCAAACTTCCAGGTGACCGCGGCGAGACCACCTGGAAGTGGGAGCAGGTACCTGTCAAAAACCTGCCAAATGTGGCACCGGGGAGAGAGAAAGATAAGTGGAGCTTCCACTTTTGAGTGGAACTCCGCTTTAAAGTGGAACCAAACTCCCATCCTTTATAGCCAAGGAAGCTGCCATCTCAGCCTTTCATCTGCAGTTGCCGTGGTGCTGCACATGTGACCAGTTATGACACCAGCCATTAGATGGCTTGATAAGTTAGTTAGGAGCACAGTGACAACAGCAGCAGCCGGTCCATTAAGGGTGCACGGCACCGCCCCCCCCCCCTGTTAATCGCCGCCACCCCTATCCATGCATCCGGCACCTTTCAGGACACCGGTGCATGGATTCCAATGCGAAGGGACTGTTTTTTTGAAGCACCGATTAGAGCCAGAGGCTCTAATAGGGTTCAGTATAGGGTGGGCTCGGAGCACACTCTCTGCGACCCAAGCCCACCCTATATTGAAGCCTATTATAGCCTCTGGTGTGTTACAACAGCGAATCAATATTTGCTGTTGTAACACTGATCCTCCTCCCAGCCAATCAGGAAGCGGGTTTTGACACCGGTCATCCGATTGGCTGAAAGGACAGGCGATCCTATGGGACGCCTAGGAGGAGGAGGGGAGTATCTGGAAGCCGCCATGGAGGAGAGGACTCGGAGCCGAGCCGCTGCACCACGCTGCCTGCCACCTGCCAAGGAGGGGTAAGTGCCGGACCATCCGGCAAACAGCGCGGGGGGGGGGTGCCGCTCAGGGGGGATGGTTGTTTAATGCCCCCCCAAAAAAAACACCACCCACCACTGAGTGACAGTTATCATTCACAGCATGGCTTGAATGTATCTGTTTTAGGAAACAATAAAATCAATTGGTTTAAATCCACTTTAATGGAAGAGGTTTTATTTATTGCACCTGCAATTTTCTTATCACTGATATCTCTTGATGATTCTGTCACATCTATAGCATCACAATGTAAAAATGTCTCACATCTTGAATGTATCGGAAATAGCAATACAATTGTTGCCCAGCTTTTATGAATTTGCAGTAGGACTTTCTAATACAACCATAACGTCACAAAAGTATTGCAAACACTTTATTGTATCACTCCCAAAGTCCCAATACTGTTCATGTAACTGTGGATTTGTTTCGCTTTGTGGATAAAAGAAAAAACACTTGATCTCAATTATTGTTTATTATTAGACTGCAAAGTTGTACAAAGCACACAGATACAGGTAGTGCCGGTTCACACAGGGGCGACTTGTCAGGCGACCTAGTCGCTTGACAAGTCGCCTCCCATTCTGTAAAATGGAACCGTTCTAATAGGAGCGACGCAAGTCGCTCCGACTTAGAAAAAGGTTCCTGTACTTCTTTTGGGACGACTTGAGGCGACTTGCATAGACTTCTATACAGAAGTCGTTTTGCAAGTCGCCGTGGATGTCGTGTGCAGGTCGCCTCGGTGAGGCGACCTGCAAGTCGTGCCACCCCTAGTGTGAACCGAGCCTTACACTGCAGTGTTTCCAACCGTCAGTATTTTTTACAGGCAGCCAGTAAAGGAAACTCTTAAGTTGTCAGCATACCCATACCTAGTACTTTGTGGGAACCGTTTGGGGATGGTCCCTCCCTGTTCCAACATCACTGTGCATCAGTGCAGATACAGATATGGATGAGCGAGTTTGGGGTGGAGGTACTTGACTGGCCTACACAGAGTCTGACCTCAACCAGATAGACCTTTCAAATGAGTTAGAGCAGAGACTGCATGCCAGGCCTTCTCGTCTACATCAGTGCTTGACCTCACAAATGCGCTTCTGGAAGAATGGTCAAATATTCCCATAGACACACTCCTAAACCTTGTGGACAGACTTCCCAGAAGAGTTGAAGCTGTTATAGCTGCGAAGGAAGAGCCAACTCAATATTGAACCCTACGGACTAAGACTGGGAAGCCATTAAAGTTCATGTGCGTGTAAAGGCAGGCGTCCCAATAATTTTGGTAATATAGTGTATGTTTTTTTGCCTTAACCGCTTGCAGACCGCAATGCATTTATATACGGTATCTCACAAAAGTGAGTACACCCCTCACATTTTTGTAAATATTTTATTATATCTTTTCATGACAACACTTTTTGTGACAACACTGAAGAAATGACACTTTGCTATAAAAAGTAAAATAGTAAGTGTACAGCTTGCATAACAGTGTAAATTTGCTGTCCCCTCAAAATAACTAACTCAAGTGAAAATGTTGAAATTGGGCTAATATTTTGTGTGGCCACCATTATTTTACAGCACAACCTTAAAGGGGTTGTAAACCCTCGATGTTTTTCACCTCAATGCATTCTATGCATTCAGGTGAAAAACCTCCTGTAATGCTGCAGCCCCCCTGAGCCCCCGTTTTACCTACCTGTACCCCCCCATCTCACGCCGGGGATGAGCACACCAACAAAAGCCGGTGTCTCAGGTCCTGATTGGATGGATTGATAGCAGCGCAGCCATTGGCTCCCGCTGCTGTCAATCAAATCCAATGAAGCTGACGCCGAGTCCTGCTTTCTGTGTGAATAGACACAGAAGCAGGACAAGGGAGCACGCTCGTACGGATGTCCACAAAGGAGAGCACTTCTTTGATGGGGCATTTGAGAAGAGGAGGGTGCCAGAAGCAGCACTGAGGGACCCCAGAAGAGGAGGATCAGGGCCACACTGTGCAAAACCAACTGCACAGCGGAGGCAAGTATGACATGTTTGTTTGTTTGTTTGTTTGTTTTTTTTAAAAACCTCAACCTTTACAACCCCTTTAACCTCTTGGGCATGGAGTTCACCAGAGCTTCACAGGTTGCCACTGGGGTCCTCTTCCACTCCTCCATGACGACATCAAAGAGCTAGTGGATGTTAGAGACCTTGCGCTCCTCCACCTTCTGTTTGAGGATGCCCCACAGATGCTCAATAGGGTTTAGGTCTGGAGATATGCTTGGCTAGTCCATCACCTTTACCCTAAGCTTCTTTAGCAAGGCAGCGGTCATCTTCGAGGTGTGTTTGGGGTCGTTATCATGTTGGAATAATGCCCTGCGTCCCAGTCTCCAAAGGGACTCATGCTCTGCTTCATCATGTCACAGTACATGTCGGCATTCAGGGTTCCTTCAATAAACTGTAGCTCCCCAGTGCCAGCAGCACTCATGCAGCCCCAGACCATGACACTCCTACTGTAGGCAAGACACACTTGTCTTTGTACTCCTCACCTGGTTGCCACCACACATGCCTGACACCATCTGAACCAAATAAGTTTATCATGGTCTCATCAGACCACAGGACATAGTCCAGTAATCCATGTCCTTAGTCTGCTTGTCTTTAGCAAACTGTTTGCAGGCTTTCTTGTGCAGCATCTTTAGAAGAGGCTTCCTTCTGGGACGACAGCCACGCAGACCAATTTGATGCAGCGTGTGGCGTATGGTCTGAGCACTGACAGGCTGACAACCCACCCCTTCAACCTCTGCAGCAATGCTTGCAGCACTCATATGTCAATTTCCCAAAGACAACCTCTGGATATGACGCTGAGCACATGCACTCAATTTCTTTTGTCGACCATGGCGAGGCCTGTTCTGAGTGGAACCTGTCCTGTTAAATCACTGTATGGTCTTGGCCGCCGTCCTGCAGCTGAGTTTCAGGGTCTTGGCAATCTTCTTATAGCCTAGGCCATCTTTATGTAGAGAGTTCCTTGCCATGAGGTGCCATGTTGAACTTCCAGTGACCAGTATGAGAAAGTGAGAGCGATAACACCAAATTTAGCACACCTGCTCCCCATTCACACCTGAGAGCCACATGACACCGGGAGGGAAAATGGCTAATTGGGATCAATTTGGACATTTTTACTAGGGATGTACTCACTTTTGTTGACAGCTGTTTAGACATTAATGGCTGTGTGTTGAGTTATTTTGAGGTGACAGCAAATTTACACTGTTATACAAGCTGTACACTCACTACATTACATTGTAGCAAAGTGTCATTTCTTCAGTGTTGTCCAGTGGCAGCTGGTGAAGTTTTAGGATAGGGGGGCTCCAGACCCCGCCCTTCCTTTTTGATCCTTCCCACTTCATATAAGCCCCACCCCTTGTATAATCCACCCACTCCGCCCACTGTATTGCCCTTGCTTCCACCCATAGTGTCAGGAGTATGCAGCTCAGCATCACAGGACAGAGTATACAGCCCCAGAATCACAGGACATAGTATACAGCTCAGCCTCACAGATAGGGTATATAGTTCAGCATTACAGATACGGTATATAGGTCAGCATCACGGATAGTATACAGATCAGCACCACAGATAGTATATAAACCAGTACCACAGATAGTATATAGATCAGCACCACAGATAGTATATAAATCAGCGCCACGGATAGTATATAAACCAGTACCACAGATAGTATATAGATCAGTACCACAGATAGTATATAAATCAGCACCACAGATAGTATACAGATCAGCCCACAGATAGTATACAGATCAGCCCACATAAAGTATACAGATCAGCACCACATATAGTATACTGATCAGCCCACAGATAGTATACAGATCAGCCCACATTTATGTATAGGAAATGCAAATGAATCTATATTACCTTGCTACAGTAACCCTTTCATATCACTGTACTAACACAGTACACAAGTAAGCACTGGGAGGATAGCTATCTACAGTGGAACTGCCAAGAGGTACTGGAACTTGCAGTGCCATCCCAAATGGGCAACCAAGCACTGCATTAATATTCCTTTCCCATAACAGATGAGAAGCCATATCCCAACTGTAAGCACACCTGCCCCTGTCATCTTCTACAATCATTACTAAAAACTCACCTTTAAATTCAGACATGTATCAAACTGATTAGCATTTAATTACAATCAGGGCTTAAACAGCAAGGATCAAATACCTGATAAATGTTCCCAGCACTCACCACTTACAATTGATTATTAATTGTTCTCTTTATAATCTAACCAGGGGAACCACATCAGATGCAATTGCCTCTTTTATTGCCAGCCTGGATTATTATAGCACACAGGCTAAAAGGTCCCCAGGAAGGTCCCCAGCTTTCCAGCAATCAGTCTGCCTACCCTACACAAAGCTCATGGAGAAGGATTTAATATGTGTGCCTGCTGGAGATCAGAATATGTTATCCTTTAGTATTATTATGAATGTACTCTGCATTTACTTTGGATCGCTAAATATGGATTTGGATCAGAAGCTGCTTACACTGCAGCTCTTGTCAGTGATGAAGTTATTTTGGCTGCATAATGGTTCAATTTCTGTGACCCTCTACACTGAACTGTATTGATTTTGTCATATGAATAAAAAGAAAGTTAATTTACCCCATTCCCCCCATTACCCCAGCGTGAAGCCCCATAAGTATTTAGTGTCTGAAAAGAATGCTACAAATATGAAGCTATGCAGATAAAGAGCGCTTTGTTCAGGCCGTGCGTTCCACGGAGCTGCTGACATCACTTCCGGTTTATCACGGGCACAGGGAAAACCGAAGTGACGCCGTAACTCGGATGGAAAGCACCGCCCATGTCCTAGGGCGGTGCCAATGTCAATCAAAGCACCCGACCGTACTATGTATCCTATGGGCGCCAGGCGGAAGTTGTCCGGCGCAATGGACTGTGCCACAGGGCAGGTCAAAAGCCTGCAAATGAAGCGCCTCGTCTGCAATCTCGTGATTGCATAGACGTGGCGCTTCCCATAGTGCACTGTGTTAGGCATCTGAACACAGTGCACTTAATGACCTTCTTTTCAATTTTTTTTCTTTAAAGGGCCATTTTACTTTTTTTTGTGTGACTGCCTGGGGGGGGGCGCCCGTTTGCTTTCTCATGAAGCCAATCCGAGCAGCTTATTAGCCGTTGGAGCGGTTTCTGTCTCCTTCTCGCTCGAGAAACGATCCAACAGTGCGGCCAACTGTTCCCATAGGCGATCAAAAAGTTAACACTCTATGGCCTTGGAGGACTGGAGCAATGTCATGATGTCACTTCCAGTCCAGGGAGCAATAATTTTAATGCTGGACCTCCTCTGTAACTCTGAACAGGTACTCAGTGTAACATCATCTTTCACATTATACAATGTGTTTTTTTTTATTCCTTAAAGTATATGTTTTCCAAAAAAAATTGTGTTAGCAAAACTGCTGCGCAAATACTATGTGACATAAAGAATTGCAACAATTGCCATTTTATTCCCTAGGGTCTTTGCTAAAAATAAAATGTATAATGTTGGGGGTTATAAGTAATTTTTTAGCAAAAAATTCTAATTTGAACATGTAAACAAAAAGTGCCAGAAAAAGCTTGGTCTTCAAGTGGTTAATATCTACCTTATTTCACATTGCTAGTGGCATATTGTACTTGTTTTAATAAAAATTTTCCTTCGCGCTGATAGATGTAAAATAAATAAATAGTGACTAGATCATTTCTAATAAAATAATCCTATAAAACAGGTGTCAATATTGCAGCAAAATGGGGGTGTTTCACACCAACACTTGATACAGTAGATATTGAATGTATTTCGCGCAATATTACCAATACTTAATATGTGCAAGTTTGTGTAAACATAAACAAAATTAAAACTGTTGGGTAGTGGTTGCTCCAGCTATAATTACTAGGATCAATGATCTCTATGTTAGCCACATATAGCAATACCCACTATCTATAGGTAGAGTGATGGTGCTAAAATAATATGCTAAAAAATCTATTTTGCTCTTGTGACACAAAGATCGTGAAAAAACAAGTTGAATCCGTGAATAAATAAGCATAAATAAATAAAAACTTATGAGTGAAATAATTTTTTCTAAAGTGCAAGTCGCTCCAGCCAATCCCTACGCGTTACGACACCGTCACGTGTCCCCAAATGAAGACACGTGACGGTGTCGTAACGCGTAGGCATTGGCTGGAGCGGCTTGCACACTGAAGCACAAGTGAGAGGGCGCTGAGAACGCCAGATCATTCAGTATTTACTCTGCCTGTTTTGAATGTTTTAAATGTAAGAAGAATAACCTAATAAATTCCCTCCTCTTGATTTTAAACGTTAATACACTAGTGGAGCCTTTCTTCTCTCTCCTCCTCCCCTTTTTATCTTCCTTGATACTGAGTTTACCAGAGCGGAGTGACAGAGAAGAAAGCATGGAGAGATAACAACAAAGAAGGAGAGGCTCCCAGACACTACTTCCACGTCTTAAAGTCATAACAACCCATATGCCTGTTTATTGCATAATTAAGGTGAGAGTTCTGAGAGACCACACTAGGAGGCACCACCACAAGATTAATACACCCAGTATACAAGATAGAACAGATCCAAATAGAAAAACCAATTTTTTATATTTTTTCATCATTTGCCATCTTTTTTTCAAGAACTTTATATACTTTCTATTTTATTCATAATTATACCATCCCACCACTTGCACTTTAAAGTCACATTTGCATGAATTTTGACAGCACTTTTTTAAAATTATTGCTGGTATTGTGATTATTTATGTATTTATGTATGATGGGTTATACATAATATTATTTATTAGCACTTTAGAAAAAATTATTTCACTCATAAGTATTTATTTATTTATGCTTATTTATTCACGGATTCAACTTGTTTTTTCACGATCTTTGTGTCACAAGAGCAAAATAGATTTTTTAGCATATTAATTTAGCACCATCACTCTACCTATAGATAGTGGGTATTGCTATATGTGGCTAACATAGAGATCATTGATCCTAGTAATTATAGCTGGAGCAACCACTACCCAACAGTTTTAATTTTGTTTATGTTTACACAAACTTGCACATATTAAGTATTGGTAACATATTGTACTTGTTTGCACTCTAAATACTAAAATTTGCACTTAAAATGGTAATTTTGAAACTTTTGGAAATGTCAGTAAAAACTTGGCTGTGTCAGTAAATTTCTTTCATGTGACGAGTTCTGCCTGTCTGCTATCATCTCTTTCCACAACTTCCTGGATTCCCTGCATACTTTGCAGCTTTTCCTCTGCTGTTTACTTTCAATTTCTACACATTACATATCCCATGGTACCCTGCTGCCTACAAGCAGTGATTCCTGCACTGACTCCGCCTCCTTAACCACTTCACTACCCGGTCAAATGATGTCTACAGATCTCCCATCCTGGGTGGACGTCATATGACGGCCTGGGCCTCCCGGCCGTCTAGGGGGCGCGCGCCCGCCGCGTTGCTCGGGACCCGGTGCGTGTGCCCGGCGGCCGCGATGTTCGCCGGGCACCCGAGATTGCCCGTTAACCGGGCCGGACCGTGGATCTGTGTGTGTAAACACACAGATCCACATCCTGTCAGTTGAGAGGAGACCGATCTGTGTTCCCAGTACAGAGGAACACTGATCGGTCTCCTCCCCTTTTACGTCCCCTCCCCCTACAGTTAGAATCACTCCCTTAGGAAACATAATTAACCCCTTGTGTCCCCCTAGTGGTTAACCCCTTCCCTGTCTGTCACATTTATACAGTAATCAATGCAATTTTATAGCATTGATCGCTGTATAAATGTGAATGGTCCCAAAAATGTGTCAAAAGTGTCTGATGTGTCCGCCATAATGTCGCAGTCATGAAAAAAAATCGCAATCGCCGCTATTACTAGTAAAAAAAAAAAATAAACTATTTTTTTTTTAAATGCCATAATCTATCCCGTATTTTATAGACACTATAATTTTTGTGCAAACCAATCAATATACGCTTATTGCGATTTTTTTTACCAAAAATATGTAGAAGAATACATATCGGCTGAAACTGAGGAAAACATTTGTTTTTAAAAAAAAAAATTGGGATATTTATTATAGCAAAAAGTAAAAAATATTGTGTTTTTTTCAAAATTGTCGCTCTTCTTTTGTTTATAGTGCAAAAAAGAAAAACCGTAGAGGTGATCAAACACCACCAAAAGAAAGCTCTATTTGTGGGGAAAAAAGGTCGTCAATTTTGTTTGGGTACAACGTCGCACGACCGCGCAATTGTCGTTTAAAGTGCTACAAGGCTGAAAACTAAAAATTAGTCTGGGAAGGAAGGGGGTGAAAATGCCCTGTATTGAACTGGTTAAACTCCTCCTCTCAGCACCTCTGTAGTTCAGAAGGCAGGCTCTGTGAAATGTGTGACACAGCAGTGCCTACCCACAGTTCATAATTGTTACTTGTCACAGAATTCAAGGAATTATATGTGTTTACAAACGTCAAGATCATTCAGATTAATAGGAGTAGATAGAAATAATTGAAGTACAATGTGGAAATTAATATATAATTACATATTTTGGCCATAGATACACTTGA
The DNA here is from genome assembly GCA_037952925.1 of Lithobates clamitans. Taxonomy (NCBI): domain Eukaryota; kingdom Metazoa; phylum Chordata; class Amphibia; order Anura; family Ranidae; genus Lithobates; species Lithobates clamitans. The sequence goes on from JBBGZY010001202.1 coordinate 2,894,099, forward strand.
CCAAAGACTACTAGCTTTACCATGACCTGGAAAAATAAAAATCTTTAGACATGTTGCCAAGGACTGTCTGGTTATTATAATAATGACTCAAAATGTGTTCTCACTAAAAAAGACTGATATATTTAACCACTTCAGCCCTGGAAGATTTGGCTGCTCAATGACCAGGCCATTTTTTGCGATACGACACTGCGTCGCTTTAACTGCTGATTGCGCGGTCGTGCGACACTGTACCCAAACAATATTGACGTCCTTTTTTTCCCACAAATAGAGCTTTCTTTTGATGGTATTTGGTTGCCTCTGTGGTTTTTATTTTTTGTGCTATAAACAAAAGAAGAGCGACAATTTGGAAAAAAACACAATGGGGGTTATTTACGAAAGGCGAATCCACTTTGCACTGAAAGTGCACTTGGAAGTGCAGTCGCTCAGAATCTAAGGGTTAGATCCGAAATGAGTGAAAGCTCTGCTGATTTTATCATCCAATCATGTGCAAGCTAAAATGCTGTTTTTTTATTCTCCTTGCATATCCCCCTTGGATCTACAGCGACTGCACTTTCAAGTGCATTTGCAGTGCAAAGTGGATATTCCTTTAGTAAGTAACCCCCTATATATTTTATATTTTGCTACAATAAATATCCCACATTTTTATCAAAAAAACACATTTTTCCCTCAGTTTCGGCCGATATGTATTTTTCTACATATTTTTGGTTAAAAAAAAATCGCAATAAGCGTTTTTTATTTACTCGTAATGGCAGCGATCTGCAATTTTTATCGGGACTGCGATATTGCGGTGGACAAATTGGACACTTTTGACACATTTTTGGGACCAATGATAATTATACAGCAATCAGTGCTATAAAAATGCACTGATTACTGTATAAATGTCACTGGCAGGGAAGGGGTTAACACTAGGGGGAGATCAAGGGGTTAGCTGTATTCCCTAGATGTGTTCTAACTGTAGAGGGGATGGGACTGTCTAGGAGGAGAGAGAGATCGGTGTTCATACATAGTATGAACACACGATCTGTCTCTACTCCCCTGAAAGGAGCAATCGCGGGAGCCCGGCAGTCATCGCGCCTGCCGGGCACTCGCATCGGCTCCGGGCATACGCTGCAGCGGCTGGTCAGCAAGCGGTTAAAAGCCAAAAAAAAATATTTTGATTGTATCCTATAAAAAAAGTGTATTTCATTTATAAGGCTGGGTTTACATATATGCAAATTGGATGCTTTTTAAACCACGTCCAATTCGCATGACATGTGAATGTGACTGGTTCTCAATGGAGCCGGTTCATACATGTCCGGGACGGCCGCAGCGGTTTGGTGGTTTCAAAAAGGGGCCTGTGTGTTTTGGGGTCCGGTGAACAGGAACGCATTGGACTCCGGACTGCAAATAGCACATGTGGGAACCCGGCCCAAGCTGTTCCCTGTTTAAGAACACTGATCCAGACCAGTTAAAATATGCATTGGCATGAAAGATGCACTGCTATACTCTTACAGAAGAAGAGCATTTGTAATTTAAGGGCTCGTTCGCGCTAGCCGTTGAGATGCGGTTTGTTTCCCGGCTGCAGTAGGAATTGCATGCCCTGCCATTTTCTGGGGGCACAGCCCCTACCAAATGCACCCCCATTCAAATGAATAGGGCTGCTTTGAAAGTGCCCCACAATCACATGCAGTGCACAAGGCTACGGCTCGCTAGTCCAGGGCTTGATTGGTTAAGACCCCTTCCACACTGAGGCAGTTTTCAGGTATTTTAGCGATAAAAATAGCGCCTGTGAAATGCCTGAAAACTGCCTCTCATGCCTCCCCAGTGTTAAAGTCCAAGAGTGGTGCGCTTGCGGGACAGGAAAAAAGTCCTGCAAGCAGCATCTTTGGTGCGGTGTAAGAGCGCTGTAAAATCTGTCACTTCCTGTATGCCCTCTCTAAACTGACCATGATAACCAGGGCTGCTCCGCCCTGGTCAAAGTGCGTCCCTCCGTCATACGCTGCCCTGCTCTGCTCTGCTCTCCACTCTACCACCCTCCTTCCTACATAAAGCCCCTTCTCTGTCTCCATTCAGCCCCCCCCCCACCCGCCATTTTTATTGAAAAAAAAACAAACTACAATTGTCACTGCCAGCCTCTGCCAGGCTGGCATACCACACTGTGTAAAGCATTTTTAAAAACGAGCAGTGTAAATACAGATTTTTAGCTGTCTTCAGGCCAGTCAAGTGACTCGCGGCCGCTTTACAGCTACGCGACAGGGCTTCTGCGGGTGGAGCTGAGCAGCCATGTGATCTCCCCAGCTGATGTCAGAAGGAGATCATGTCCCCTCCTGCAGAAGCCATCCGTCGAGCTGGAAAGCGGACGCGAGTCATGTGACCAGCCTGAAGACTGCTGAAAATTGGTATTTACACTGCTCACTTTTTAAAAATGCTTTACACAGTGTGCTATGCCAGGCTCTAATAGAGGGTCTGGCATAGACTTCTACAAATCAGTTCACAAACCCTTTAACTAACTGCATGTACACTGGCTTTCCAGGCTGAAAGAGGGTGAGAGCTGCCTCTCATGTCTGCGGGGGACTCCTCCCTCCTTCTCCCTGTTTCACTGACTCACTGAATCTAATGTAATGTGAACTGACTCACACAGAGCTGTTCACTTTGCAGCCTCCCCTGTGTCCCTATTGGCAGGAAGAAGAAAGGCAATTAAAGGAACAGTCACAGGAGCCAATAAGAGGGACTTTAACAAGCTGCAGGAAGCAGCTGCAAAGGACTCTGGAATATAAAGGGCGGCCCCATAGCCTTGTATCGTTACAGAAACTACCAAGACAAGCATTATCTGTGGGCAGGAAAGTAAAAGACTCCATTTGAATTCCGGAGGAGAAGTCAGCATGCGGCGGTGAAAAATATCAGACCTGAGGAAGAGATGCTTTTTCTCAGGTGACTTCACCGCGCAATTCAGGCATCCGCGGCCAGTTGGGACATCCAGCCTGAGAGAGGGGGATCCCAGGTATATATCGAGATGCACTCGCACTGACGGTGAAGCGTTCCAGTGTGGGGTAACCGGCCGGGTCGCCATGAGAGCCCACCTGTTCCAGAATGTTCACTTGGACCTTGACCCCAGGATTTGGTGAGGGGGCTTTTGCCCATTTGCAGGAAACAGGGACACAGGAGTTATATGAACACTGTATACAGACATTATTGCTGGTAGTCATCTTGCTGACACTTGTAGTGCCACAGAGATAAAGTATACAGCTATCCATTTCTGGGACACTGTATACAGACATCATTGTCCTCTCACCTTGCTGAGAAAGATCCTGCCTGCTTCACTTGATAATCTCAGGCCAGTTGTGTTGTTTGACCCTGCTATCCAGGAGTTTAAGTGCACCAACAAAAGTGGCTAGCTGAAGACACCAAATCTTATCTTTTCTTCAAAAGGACTGAAGCTACTAGTGCCATACGGATCCACACACACATATTCGGGGCTCTGTATATGCAGTGGGTGTGTGGGACAGTTCATCTGGGAAGTTAAGCCATTACCTGTTGATTTGAATAAAGTGTTTAAAGTTGGGCCTGTGGTGTCAGGGGACAGAAGAGAGAGGTCTGACACAAAGGGAATCACTCCTCTGCTCTGCTCCTGCCTGGATTCATGAAGCCAACCTAAGTAAAGGTAACCAATCAAATTTAAAGTGTCATATTGTGCTTTATTTACCATTTAAGTGTGCCTTTGCTCTTGGGAACAGTCTCAGGTTAGGTATCCCCTGAAGGCAGCTTAAATATAGGATTGAAACTATATTGCTCTTAGATCTCAGTTATTGCTCTCTAGTTGATTACCTGACTATATCCTGTTACTGTCTATTATTCTTCCACAGAAATATTGCTGTAAAGACAATTACTGTGTTTTATCATAACGTGTGTGTTTCTCATTGGTCATTGCACTTACACTTTTGCCGGGTGTGCCAGAGGGGGCTGAGGCTGTTATTAGGGTTGAGAGGCAGAGTAATGGACTGAACTAACAAAAGCAGCTCCTGCAGGGGTATCGCTAAATTGAATTAAAATATTCATTTATTGAATGAAAACGTCCTTTTAGTTCATATTTTTTTACATGACTTTGTACTTTGGTATTTAAAAACTTTTAGTGATATAAATCTTTAAATAAAAATCAAACGCTTTTCTCCTGCCTTGGTCTAATGAAGCCGTTTGGAGTACGTTCTAGAAAAAACAAAAAAAGAAAACAAATTCTCTGGATTGCATACAAGTCTGACTATTGATCTGATTTTTAGGTTTTCTTAACCTTACTTGAGGAATTGTCAAGTAGTGGTTGATTGGCAGGAAGTTTGATTTAACCCTTATGGTTACAACAGGTCAGCAGCAGCAGGCTTTCTTTTTTTAATTTATTGGTCAGTTGAAGGATCTGCTAAGGAGTTATTACAGCATTAATATTTTCTGTCAAGTAAAACACATGATTTACAAGTATACATCAAATATATCAAATATAAAAAATATAAACATAAAAACTCATGTAAGAATAAATTGTATAAGACGTCTAGAACAAAAAAAGAAACAAATAAAAAAATAAATAAAAATAAACTAAAGTGTTCACAATAAAGCCCCAAAAAAGGAGAAAATCACCACCAATATAAGTTCCCAATATAAGTCAACCATGCACAAGCAAATGTGTTGAAATTTGATTGCAGTGTTTCCTTCCAATAAGTGCAACAAATAAATGTGAAACTCTTCAAACCGAGAGCCACGTAACCAACATGTTCCTCCACCACTTGCTATGTTAAACACGCTTACCAGAACAATTTGACCCTCTTTATTAGAAAGAAGACAAATAGCATTTGAAACTAACAGGCTCCTGTCACAGGGTACGGTAATTCTTCCACTCAAATCTGCTGGCCACTCTCCGATTCTCAATGGCACTAAAAGAGAAAAATACCAAGGGTACTACATAGGGTAAAAACGTCCAAACTGATTTTTTTTTAAATTAGTCAAGGTACTCACATATAGTAAAAACAAGCAGCACATATAAAAAAAACAGCCAGTCCCGGGAACGAAGCGAGCTGCTTCCGGATTCCGATTGTGTGGTGATAACACAAACATTGGCTCCACCAATTGCTATTTGACTTCTCTAATAAAGAGAATCAAATCGTTCTGGTAAGTATGTTAACATAGCATGTGGTGGAGGAACACGTGGTGGTTCAGACCTCACTTTGAAGATTTTCAAATTTATTTGTTGCACTTATTTGAAGGACATACCGGGGTTGATTACTAAAACTGGAGATCGCAAAATCTGTTAAAGCTCTGCATAGAAACCAATCAGCTTCCGTTTTTTTATTTTTTTTTTATTTGTCAAAGTTTAATTGAACAAGCTAAAGTTATAAGCTGATTGGCAACCATGCAGAGCTGCACCAGATTTTGCAATCTCCAGATTTAGTAAAATGCCCCCATTGCAATCAAATTTCAACATTTTTGTTAGGTGCATGGTGGACTCATATTGTGGATGTACTGTATATTGGTGATTATCTTCCCCCTTTTTTGGGGATTTGTTGTGCACACTTTCTTTTTTTATTTTATTTATTTTTTTATTCTATACACTTCATACAATTTGTTATTACATGAGTTTCTTATTAGGGCAGCACTCGCTTATGTGAATTGTTTAATATTTGATATCTGTTGGTGTGCTAGCAGCTTGAATTTGTTTCACCCATGAGCGTGATTACATTTCCATTTTTCAAGTTTCAGAATTGGCAATTGGGTCAAATGGTTAAGCTTAGATAAGTATAAAGGCTGCCTGTATAAATTTTCAGACCCTATTTTTTATCGATCTGGGAGTCTCTACTGCTGCAAGTATTATATAGACCTGACCAAGCAGTCAAGAAAATAAGCATTTATCTTCAAAACAAGTTAGCAAAGGTAACTTCCATATTTCTCTCCTGACAGGTTCACGTCATAGTGAATGGCAGTCAGCTGTTAAGGCAAGGCTTGACACTTCTCAATATTGGTGATCTCTATCCCCACTTGCTTTGCGCATATTTTTACTGATCACTAAGGCCTCCCATCATATGCACCATACTATATGTGCATACCATATGATGTCCTGCTAGTAATAGGTTGGAGGAGTGAAGCTAGGAAATGACACTATTAGGAAATACTGAAATTTCCAGATTACATTTAGGATTATGGGCTTCCATGCTGCAGACAAGAACACCTAAAGGTAAGTGCAGGTAGCACTCTGTGCCTGTATTGCAGTGTTGAAGTGAGTTCATACCTTTATGGCACTGACTATTGCTAAGCCAGTGAAAGTCAATACAAACCTAAAACCCAATTTCAGCTTTCAGGCCCCCTTCCTGCTCGCTATACTTTAAAATCTTTCCAACATACATCCAGAATGCTGCATTTGGCATAACCTTTTATTCTTAGAGGTATCGGAGGATTTATTTTGCTCCATTGTTAATCTGCAGTACAAAATCCATGGGTTCCTAAAGAAAAATAATGTGTCAGTAGCGGATATAATTTTTGTTTTATAAACATGGTATTTCAACTCTAAATCTGAATCCATAATAGAGTCATTGATTTACTTCACTTTTTTCACTTTCTACTGCACTTGGCAAACATAGAACATTTGGCAGAGAATGTGGGAATGTGGGACCCAGCGGTGTTTACCAGCTTCACAAATAAGTTAACAAATAAACCCAACAGAAATGGTCATTGGTCGATACATATTAAACCAGTATTTAATGTATAATGACATGTGACACTTTAATCAACTGTCTTACCTGACATAACTATGAATAAAACATTACGCAAGCTGTAAGTTTTTAGTGTTACATGTGATCAGGTCTAGTCTGAGTGATGAGTCAATTACTCTGAGAAACTAAATTTACTGGTAGTAGAGAGCAAGAGATGATGTAACTGTCTCCAGTGCCTTCTCCTTAATATGATTAAAGGCATAGGGGGAATTATTGACTGGAAATATATAAAGCTAAGAAACAGGCATGCCATGGTAAGTGATGCAATGAAAGCAAATTTTTAATATGCCTAAAAGATGCGTTAAAAACAAACTTCAACTATACCATGTTTCCCTCATCATGTAATGCATATGTTGGAGTGGAATCGTAACTGTCCTGTTAAGTCTCAATCAGTACCTTTTGGTGGGCTACTGTTTGAGACCTCTGTGCCCTTTTCGTTGATGCAGTATGTTCTTGTTTGCCATATGCTGTTGTTATTTCTTAGAATGCTGCTTTTGAAACATAAAACATAGTTACATAATTATAAACCGAATTCACCAAAAGAAAATTATAGATGAAATAGTGGCGGTAATCCCCAGGTGGGGAGATGCCAGACACTCTTATCCAGCCAGTGAGCTGAATACAGACGTGACTAGAGAAAAAGTGAAAAAAACATATATTGCTAAATATCCCAAAAAGTAAAAATTAATATTAAATAAAATAAATTATTCAATAAATTCAATATAAGCTAATATAAATTATAACACTCAGTGAAAGTGATATACAAATATATAAATCCAAGAAAAAATATATAATGAAAATTGAACACAGTAAATATCTATAAAGTCCATAAACCAATCAATCGTGAAAAAATAATCGTGAATGTATTTGAAGAAAGTCCAAAAAAAAAAGAAAGTCCAAAAAAAAGAAGGGTGAGGGTGACTCCAAAACTGCTCAGCTGTGTTTTCAAACATCCACCACACCTCTGTGACGTGAATCCACTCCCTGCTGAAATTCAAACTCACCAGCTGTTAAGGCCTCTCACTCTCGTGTTTGGCCTGACAGAGCCTCTAACCCACTTACATGGGGGTTAACATGCGAGCATACACCTCCACTGCTCCATAGGAACACCGCTTTTCTCAGGTTGGTAGTATGACATAAAAATAAAAGAAGCTTCAATAGTGTAATCTCGTTTAAAAGATTTAATCACATATAAAACAACTTGTATTGAACTCACATTTAAAATAAAATAACAGGCAAATCACTTCACGGCAAATGGAGAACTCCCACAGCACAGCATGCAATAGCAACCGAAATAACAACAGGCAGGCCACGGCGGACCCAGGAGGTGTGTGTGCTCACGTTCGTCTCACCCGTCCGCAGCACTCGTCCCTTCACTGGAGCTCCGCTCAGAGTATGCACTGCATACTAGCTCATTATGAAATACTTACCTTAGAACGAAGCGTCGGCATCAGGGCCGGTGCTACGACTAGGCGGATTAGGCAACCGCCTAGGGCGCACTGCCACCTAGGGCGCCCGGCCACTGGCTATTTTACTCCCGCACTGTCTGTCCTCCACAGAGCCATGTCAAGCAGCGCTGCCGCCACCCCCCCAACCCCCGGCTCGCCGCTCTAATGTGTACAGTGTTTCCAGACAGTAATCCCTCCTCTCTGTTCTTCTATCATGATATGAGCAACCAGTGAGTGTCACATGTCTGTCCAGCAACGCCCAGGGCGCTCTCTGATCGATGAGTGTCACAGTGTCAGGCAGCAGCAGCCCCCCCTTCCCCCTCCCTCTCCGCTCTCCGTTCTCCGCTCTCCTCCTGACACTGTTAGACAGTCTGTGAGTGTGACATGTCATGTCTCACGAGACCGCTCTGCACAGCAACACTGTCCATTTTCTGTGTGTGTCCAGGCCAGCAGCACAGCCCCCCAGCTTGGCTCCCGCCCCCCCCCCCCGCCCCCCCACGCTCGCCCCCCCCCCCGTTCTCCTGGCCGTCACTACTGGAGCGGAGTACATGGATGGAGGATGCATAATGCATAATGGGAATGGGATATAGCATGGCGTGGCAGTGGCTCTCTGGGCTTGGGGACAGATGGAGCCTGGGCTGGCTGGAACTGGAAGAGGCACCAGGCACCGCACCGACACAGAACAGAGGCTGCATTTGATGGTCGCTGGCGAGGCTGCATTTGATGGTCGCTGGTGAAGCGGCATTGATAGGCGCTGGTGAGGCTGTATTTGATGGGCGCTGGTGAAGCGGCATTGATGGTCGCTGGTGAAGAGGCATTGGTGGTCACTGGCGAGGCTGCATTTGATGGGCGCTGGCGAGGCTGCATTTGATGGTCGCTGGTGAAGCGGCATTGATAGGTGATGGCGAGGCTGTATTTGATGGGCGCTGGTGAGGCTGTGAGGGGGGGGGGCGGCAAAATGAGGTTTCGCCTAGGGTGTCAAAAATCCTTGCACCAGCCCTGGTCGGCATTGCATCCCCGTCACCGCTAAGGAAGCTGACATTTTCTCCTTGGCGCTACTTCCGGGTTCGCGGCTCCATCGCTGTGAGTGGCTGGAGCCGCGATGACATCACTCGTGCGCGCAGGAGTCTAATTTTCGGTAAGGAGCTCTGATTTTCCAGCAGCATCCGTCGGACCTTCAGAGTGCATGCGCCCCTGATGTCAATGGCTGCATGCAAAGGGAATATCTATCTCCTAAACCGTACAGGTTTAGGAGATATACATTTTACCTACAGGTAAGCCTTAGGTATTATAGGCTTACCTGTAGTTAAAAATGTGCTAAAGGGGTATACAACCCTTTTAAATACTTAGCCTAAAAAAAGAAAACTGTTGCAGCAACCACATCTACAGACTGGTAAGATACATAATATTCCATTTCTGTTCTTTGGTTTAGATACACTTTAAAACAAACCCTTTGCTTTGCCATGAATGACCAAAGTAAAGGTTTGCTTTAATGTAATAAGGACAATAAGATATGACTTTGCTTATGAAATAATTTATGTGCCAGTAGCTATTCATTTATTGTCAGATTTTTCTCAGATATAAAGGCATTTTGCACGTTAGAAGAACTTTAAATATGCTGAAATGGAAAATAATGAATTTCTTGAGATAACTGGCTAGTGATTTATTTGCAGCCATTAAACACACACCAATTACAAGCTAAGATTTCTGAAACAGATGAATATATCTTTCCTCCCCATGGCAGAACAAGGCCCTTATCACTCCACTGAACAGTCTCCCTCGGCATTTACAGATGTGAATTATGTTTTAGGCCATTATGTAGGTGGCCAGTCTTAAGTTACTTTGCAATAGATGACAAATAGCCTTGTGTGGGCTTTTATTGGAGTGATGGTTGGCTCATCATTGTGCTTGAAGATTTAAAGTTCAACATGCAAAGCAGCTAAAAGACGTGTAGTATGGGTGAGTTATTTCTCCCTTGACCTTTGCTCTCTGCTCCCCTGTCTGCCCACATCTGGGAGGAAATCTAGCCATGTGGTTCTAGTTTATTTCAATAAATCTTCGCACAGTAATAAACCTACTGTGCCCCAGGATATATCAGACGGGTGCTTCATACACCGAACTGGAATCGGCTAATCCGGTAGTCAGAGAAGGCACTTAGCATAAAGCCTTCTATTATAATATGCCCAGGCTGCTCTCCAGAAGCCTTCATTCTAACACCTTCAGTTTTTGCCAGCACATATAATTATAGCTACAATGCATATTACATTACTTGTACAAGAGATGAAAGGGGTTCTGTAACATCATAGGCAAGAATGTATTGGCGGCCTTCTATAACCTGGATGGAAATTAATATAAATGTGGCGCCACAATAACTTTATTGGTTCTTAAACAAACTTGTCATTATTCTAAACCTGCTAAGCTTTTAGTGTGGATGAAATAAAGACACCTAAAGGTTGTTTCTTTTACAGTCATATACTGTGCAGAGCACCCCAAGAAGCAAGCTGAAGTGTGCCAGTGCCACGTTACCTTCTTAAAATCATGATCAGTCCCATCCCAACCCAACCCTTGCTTTTCATTTTTTGGTCAGTAAGGCTGCACATCATTGATATGGACCAATAGTGTGTGATGGAAGGCCGAAGTGGCAGGTTTCTGTAATTCATAGAAGAATGTATGAGGTATGGGTCCCCATGCTGTGAGAATATTAATCAATATTAAAAATCTAGGGGAACGCAGGTGTGTGAGCTGCGAGTTGTAAAACCACACTGTCACTAACAGTTACCAGTCTCAACTAATGATTGGGATCAATTGACATGGTTCATGTGAGCGCTATGACAGCTATGACATGGTAATCACATGAGTATTGTTATAAATAAACCTCTACAGGCTCCAGCTGTCCTTTTTCTGGGCATAGAAAAAGAAATATATGTTTAAAAGGAAAAAGTACAGTTTTTAAAAAAATAAAGTACTTAATATACGTTTTAAAAAATATATTTAAAACGTATACATTTTTTAAAATATTATTATTTATATTATTATTATTATTCAGGATTTATATAATGCCAACAGTTTGTGCAGCGCTTTACAAAATTAAGGCAGACATTACAGTTACAATACAATTTGGTACCAGAGGAATAAGAGGGCCCTGCTGATTAGAGCTTACAATCTAAGAGGGAGGGTCATGTGATACAAAAGGTAATAACTGTGGTGGATGAGCTGATGAAGAAAGTAAAAACACAGTGTAATAGTTAGAAGCAGGATAGGCTTCTTTAACCACTCCAGCTCCAGAAGGTTTACTCCCCTTCATGACCAGGCCATTTTATGAGATACGGCACTTCATTAATTTAACTGACAATTGTGCGGTTGTGCACCGCTGTACCCAAATAAAATTGATGTCCTTTTTTTCCCCACAAGTAGAGCTTTCTTTTGGGGGTATTTGATCACCTCTGCTGTTTTTATTTTTTGCGCTATAAACAGAAAAAGACGGGCAGTTTTGAAAAGAAAACTGTATTTTTTAGTTATATAAAACACATCCAATAAAATATTGTAAAAAATATGGGAGGAGGAGACAAGGGAGCTTGAGAGTAGGAGGTCTTGAGAGGGGCGGAAAAAATGGTTTGGGTGATATTTGGAGACAAGTTTGGTGATGTAGCTTGGGGCAGAGTTGTGAATTATTTTTTATGTTGTTATTATTTTGAATCAAATTTGCTGGGCGATCGGAAGCCACTGGAGGGATTGGCGGAGAGGGGTGGCAGACACTGAGCGGTTGGTAAAGTAAGGAGTCTGGCAGCAGCATTCACGATGGAATGAAGAGGTGATAGCCTATGGAGAGGTAGGCTTATTAAAAGGGAGTAGCAATAGTCAAGGTGAGAGATAACAAGGGAGTGAATGAGTAGCTTGGTGCTTTTATTAGTTAAAAAGGGGCACATTTTGGAGATGTTACAGAGGTGAAATCTACAAGTTTTTGACACTGATTGGATTTGGGACTGAAAGGACAGATTAGAGTCTAGAGAGTTGCCCCTGAGAGCTTCAATCTGTGGGCAGGACCAAAGGGGCCCTACAGGTGAAACGATAAGAACATATAAGTAATATTAGAAAAGGTTTTAAAAAATTCTGCATCTAAACATTATGATTAGATGCATAATAGGGATCCCTCTAACACCCTTTTTTTGGGGATTGATAAATACAGACCTCATTGGAGATGTAGTTCTTTGTTGGGAGATTTCCAAACAAGAAATGGCTTGGGTCTATAGATTGAGAACATATGTTCCATATGGCCTTATTGATATTGACATTAATGCATTTATCAATAACTCATAAAGTTTCAGATATGTGGGTGTTTTTATGTCTAAGGTTTGAGAAGATAATATCTGTTTGTGAAATTCAGTCTAAGCCTCAGACTGCCTTTAGCATTTTATATGGAAGGAAATTGTTGCTTATGTTTTATTCATGTTATTTATAAATTCTTAATTTGTAGTGGTTTAATAATAATTTACTGGACATCTTTGTTGATTGTATGAGGTTGTACCTTGTGGTGACACGCATCGCTGTTTTTAGGATGGGTGTCATTGCAGTTTGTAGTCATTTTTGAATAATCCACTACATGTCACTCTTGGGAGTCACAGATAGGTGTCCCCTTGGAATGAAGTTAATCACTTCCGGTTATATAATTTTTGTTTTCATTTATTTTGGTGAGATATCGTATGGGAAATGTATTTTTAATAAGGAATAGTTGGGATACTGTGTAGTTTGAGAGTGGTTGGTCCTTTTTGACTGTGCTGATTATTATCTAAATGCATTGTGCACAATGGATCCCCTCTCTGTATTTTGCATATCATAATGAGGCTTGGTTTGGTTAACCTATGCCGAAAGGCGTAGGGAGGACCAACGCGCTGACGTCACCAATCCTACACGTGTCCTAGAAGGAGGGGTTCTGTTTGTTTGTGTGCTGGCCGACACACTAAACCTAAGGCACATGTAATCAGCTGATGCTGTAAGTGCAACATTTTATATTCCAAAAAATTTTAAAAGAATTTTACACCATGTGAAGCATTCTCTTTTTTTAGAGAAGTCCAAAGGCCTTGGCTGGGCTAAAGCCACAAGTACAAACGACCCCTTGTAATGAGGGGTCCACAGGAGCTAGTAAGCAAGTTGGTTGGTGGAGGCGCTGATGTTTAACCACTTGCCGCCCGCCATATAGCAGAATGACGGCGGCAAAGTGATTTCAATATCCTGACTGGGCGTCATATGATGTCCTCAGGATATCGAGCCGCTGCGCGCCCCCCTAGGGCGCACATCGCGGCGATCGCTGTTGCGGGGTGTCAGTCTGACACCCCGCAACACCGATCTAGGTAAAGAGTCTCTGACGGAGACTCTTTATCACGTGATCAGCCGTGTCCAATCACGTGGATCACGATGTAAATAGGAAGAGCCGGTAATTGGCTTTTTCTCACTCGCGTCTGACAGACGCAAGTAGATGAGAGCCGATCGGCTGCTCTCCTGACAGGGGGGGTCTGTGCCCAGGCAGCTGCCAATCAATGCCCAGGCAGCTGCCAATCAGTGCCCACTCATAATGCCTACCACTGCCAATGCCACCAGGGATGCCTATCAGTGCCTCATATCAGTGCCGCGTATCAGTGCCCATCAGTGCCCAGCAGTGCTGCCTATCAGTGCCCATCAGTGCCCATCAGTGCCGCCTATCAGTGCCCATCAGTGCCCAGCAGTGCCGCCTTTCAGTGCCCACCAGTGCCACCCATGAGTGCCCATCAGTGTCGCCTATCAATGCCCATCAGTGTAGCATATCAGTGCCACCCATCAGTGCCGCCTACCAGTGCCCATCAGTGCCGCATATCAGTGCCTATCGTCAGTGCCCGTCAGTGCCCGCTCATTGGTGCTACCTCATCGGTGCCGCCTTATCAGTGCCTGTCAGTGCCGCCTTATCAGTGCCCATCAGTGAAAGAGAAAACGTACTTATTTACAAAATTTTTTAACAGAAACAAAAGCAAAACTTTAATTTTTTTCAAAATTTTCGGACTTTTTTTGTTTCGCAAAATATAAAAACCTCAGAGGTGATCAAATACCACCAAAAAAAGCTCTATTTGTGGGAACAAAATGATAAAAATTTAGTTTGGGTACAGTGATGGATGACTGCGCATATGTCATTCAAACTGCGACAGCACTGAAAGCTGAAAATTGGTCTGATCAGGAAGGTGTATAAGTGCCCATTATTGAAGTGGTTAAGATCACTACAAGGTGGTGGATGGTGGAGATCGACACCACCAGGAGTTTATAACTTATTATCACAACACTTGTGGACTGTTTATAATTTTAATCAGATTTTATTACATTTGTTTGATTAGCGCAATCCTATATTTTTATGTTTGTTTATTGTGTATATGTCTCACAGGAGGTTTGCTGCTTACACTTTTCACTTATGTGGTAATTTATTAGAGCAGTTTTTTTCATTTTCTAACACTGAAGGAGCGCTGTAATAGATAGGAGGAGAACCAGCATAGAGCAGAATCTTGGAGGCCAAGGGAATGGAATTTATTGAGAAGGAGCGGGTGGTCAACAGTATCAAAGGCCGTAGAGAGGTCAAGTAGTAAGAGTATGGAGTAGTGGCCATTGGTTTTAGCAGTTAGTAAATAGCTAGTGAGTTTTAGTAAGGCAGTTTCTGTGGAGTGCTGAGAGCGAAACCCAAACTGTAAGGAGTCAAGAAGGTTATTTTCAATGAGGTATGAGCTAAAACCATTGTAGACTAAGCATTCTAAAAGTTTAGAGGTGAATGGGAGCAATGAGATAGGCGTTAAGTTGTTCAGGTTGGTGGGGTTATTAAGTATGTGTGCGCGTTGGTGTGCGCGGGCAGCGCCAATTAGGCCTATTTGAACTGTCAGTGCACTCTGCTCGGTGCTGTCTGATCTGCAGCTCCCTGTGTCCTTGCTTCTGTTACCCTGTCTGAACGTTTGATCTCCTGACTACCCGCTTGCCCCTTGGATTACCCGTTGTCTTCCGCCTGCACCTGACCTCGGCCTGTCTTGACTCTAAACCTGCCTGCTTCTCTGTAGGCCATGCAGCTTGGTTTTCTTCGTCCGACCCTCACTCCAGAAGAAAGGCAGCGCAGCAGAGTCAGCAACCTTTGCATGTACTGTGGGGAACCCGGACACTACATGAGATCTTGCCCTAAAAAGACGCGTAAGTTTCTTCCAACTTCTCCAATGTGTGCATCTGTCTTGCCTAATCCTGCTACTCACCTTGCTCTCTCCATCATATTACAGCTTCCAGGAAAGGATATCCCAGTCGCAGTCATAATTGACTCCAGAGCATGCAGCTGCTTCATTGGCCTGACTTTCGCTGCCAACCACTGCATTCCTCTTTAATCAAAAACTTAGGGACTTGCTGTACATCTCGCTGATGGCTCCACCCTTAGTTCTGATCCTGTCACACAGGAGACTGTCCCTTTGTTGGCCACCATGGACACCTATCATCAGGAACTCCTGTGCCTGGATGCTATTTCCTCTCCTCTTTTCCCCATCATCCTGGGGATGCCCCGGCTGCATGCCCATAATCCCAGTATTGACTGGACCACTGGAGAAATCAGATTTCTCTCCAAATACTGCCAGCAGCATTGTTTACAAGGAACTTCTGTTAAACCTGCTCAACTTTTCTGCCTGGACTTAGACACTGAATTGCGGCAGGCAATCCCCTCACCCTACCAGGACTTCCTGGACGTGTTTAGTAAAAAAGGGGCAGAGACTCTCCCCCATCACAGGCCTTAGAACTCCTACCAGGAACTGAAGCCCCTTTTGGAACAATCTTTCCCTTAACAGAGCAGAAGCTGGATACTCTAAAAGACTACATAGACGAAAACCTAAAGAAGGGTTTTATCCACCCGTCCACCTCTCCGGCCCGTGCTGGCATTTTCTTTGTAGAAAAGAAAGACCGTTCCCTACGGCCTTGTATCGATTATCAGGAGTTGAACAAAATAACCATCAAGAACTGTTATCCACTGCCTCTTGTGCCCGAACTCTTCCAAAGGCTGGGATCCGCAGTCATTTTTTACAAAATTAGACCTCGGTGGTGCCTATAATTTAATCCGTATCTGAGAAGGAAACGAGTGGAAAACGGCCTTCCGTACCTGATTCGGGCACTTTGAGTACCTCATTATGCCTTTCGGCCTATGCAATGCACCAGCAACATTCCAGCTCTATGTCAACAACATTTTCCGTGACTATCTGGACTTGTATGTTATACTATAGTTAGACAATATCCTAATCTTCTCCTCTTCAGTAACTGATCATCGCAGGCACGTCCGAAATGTCTTAACCCGGCTCAGGCAGCATGGACTTTATGCTAAGCCAGAAAAATTTGAATTCAAACTCCAGTGCATTCAGTTCCTAGGCTAAGTCATTTCTGTCGACGGCATCAAGATGGATCCCCAAAAGGTGTCTGCCATCCTGGACTGGCCTGCACCCTCTGATAAAAAAGGGGTACAACGCTTTATTGGCTTTTCCATTTTTTATCGGAAGTTCATCAGGGGCTTTTCTGCAATAATTGCTCCCATCACTGAGCTGACCAGGCAAGGAACCCGATTCTCTTGGTCCTCTAAGGCGCAATCCGCCTTCGAAAAAGGAGTTATTCACTTCTGCTTCCATTCTGAAACACCCGGACCCTGCCCTACAATTCGTCGTTGAAATTGATGCATCAGAAATTGCAGTAGGAGCTGTGCTATCCCAGTGGCAAGGCGACAAGGCCCTTCTTTACCCAGTGGCCTTTTTCACGCTCAAGCTCTCCTCGGTGGAGAAAAATTGATGTGGGAGATTGGGAGCTTCTGGCCATCAAGGCCGCCCTAGAGGAGTGGCATTATCTACTGGAGGGTGCTGCACATCCCATTTTGGTCTACACAGATCACAAAAACTTGGAGTATTTAAGAACAGCCAAGAGATTGAAACCACGGCAGGCGAGGTGGGCTCTTTTCTTCTCCAGATTTCAGTTCCACATCACATACCGACTTGGCTCCAAAAAACATTAAACCAGATGCACTCTCCCGCATGTTCCACAAGTCTGGGAAATCCTTACTTCCAGACACCATTCTCCCTTCAGGAAATTTCCTGTTACTCCAAGGGGATCTCATATCTCGAATAAGACAAGCCTCTATGGAATGGACCCCGTCTGCTGAAAACAATGTACCGGCTCAAGATGGCTTATTTTGGCACAAGGGCAAAATTGTGGTCCCAGAGGGTCTAAGGGTAGCAGTACTGGAGCTCTGCCACAACCATAAATTGGCCAGACACTTTGGAGTTCTGAAAATGGCTTAGCTGATACAGCGCACGTTCTGGTGGCCTCAGTTGGCAAGTGACTGCAAAAGTTACGTGGAGTCATGCATTACCTGCGCACGAAGCAAGAATAGCCGGGCGAGAGCTTGGGCCTACTAAAGCCCTTACCCGTCCCAGAAAAGCATTGGAAAATGATTTAGATGGATTTCATCGTGGAGCTCCCTCAGGCAGAGGGTTTTTCTATTATCTTTGTTGTGGTGGATAGATTGTCCAAGATGATTCACTTTCTGCCTATGAAAGGCACACCTTCGGCTATGGAAACGGCAAAGATTTTTATCAAGGAAATAGTGAGGCTGCATGGAGTTCTTGGAAGTATTGCATCTGATCGAGGTGTCCAGTTTACCTCCAGGTTTTGGAAGGCTTTCTGTGGTTCTCTTGAAATTGAGTTGGCATTTTCTTCTGCCTATCACCCCCAGACGAACAGGCAGACGGAGAGAACCAATCAGACTTTGGAGCAATACGTCCGCTGCCTCTCTGCCTTCTCACAGGATGATTGGGTCTCTTTACTGCCTATTGCTGAGTTTTCATACAACAACTTCCTGCATTCTGCCATTAAGCAGATGCCATTTTTTGCCAACTATGGCTTCCATCCATCTTTCCTGCCTAGTTCTATACCTGAGTGTGCCATCCCCGCAGTCTCCAGGACAATGGACTTCTTCCTCATTAACAATAAACTTTTGCAGGAAACCATGGCTAAGACTCAAGAATACAATAAGAGAATGTTTGACAAGTAGAAGCGAGGAGAACTTATCCTAGAACCCGGCAACCAGGTATGGTTGTCCACGCTAACTTAAAAATGGCTTGTCCTTCAAGGAAACTGGGTTCTAAATTCATGGGTCCTTTCTTGGTTAAGAGAAAAATTAATGATGTCACTTACAAGCTTGACTTACCTGGTACTCTGAAAATTCACCCAGTCTTTCATGTGACTCTGTTGAAGCCTGTTATTCCTAATCTGTTTACTGGCCGAAATACCGGTCCACCAGAACTTATAATAATCGACAACGAGGAAGAATTTGAGGTGGAAGCAATCCTGGATTACAGAAAAAGGCACAACCAAATCCAATATCTTATTAAGTGGAGGGGGTATGGACCAGAAGATAATTCCTGGGAGCCGGAAAGCAATTTACATGCCGAGGAGCTTTTACGGGCTTTTAGGAGTTCCCATGTCACCAGACTGGCCCAACTGGGCATCCGGAGGCTGCCCTTGAGGAGGGGGCACTGTCAGAGAGGTTCCCAGAATAAACACAATGCTGGGCACTCAGGCGTTCTGGTGCTCGCCGGTGCGCGCTGGCGTGCACATCCCTGCGTGTGCTGTTGTGCGCGTCGGTGTGCGCGATTGCTGTTGTGCGCGTCTGTGTGCGCGCGCGTGGCACTTGGCGCCAATCGACCTATTTGAACTGTCAGTGCACTCTGCTCAGTGCTGTCTGATCTGCAGCTCCGTGTGTCCTTGCTTCTGTTACTCTGTCTGAACATTTGATCTCCTGACTAACCGGCTTGCCCCTTGGATTACCCGTTGTCTTCCGCCACACCTGACCTCGGCCTGTCTTGACTCTGAACCTGCCTGCTCCTCTATACTTCATTGCCGCCTGTTGCCAAAGCTGACTGTAACCCGACTTGCCTGCTCCGCTCCTGCTCTGCATCTGCTGCCTGTGTACCGGCCTGCCAGCCTGTTGTCGAGTGATCACCAAACCACCTGCACCTGGATCCGGAGCAGTCTCTTCTGCTACCGGCCGCCAGGCTCTCATACCACTCTGCACTCCCGTGCCTCTTGTCTATACTACCAGGGGCCGGGAGCCAGACATGTAAGGGAGACCTTCCTCTGCTATATAGGGCTCATCGGTCAGATACGTGGAAGTCTGACAGTATGGGAGTGATCTGTGCACGCTTTAAAGGGGATGGAAGGTGCCACTAGAGAGGAAGAGATTAAGGCTGTGAGTGAGGGGGAGCATAGGATAGAATAAGAGATTGACCATAGTAGTTGCGAGGGAACAGGATCCAGGGGACAATTGGTTAGGTGGGCATTTGAGAAAAGTTTGTAACCTCTTCAGTAGTAGTCAGTTCTAAAGAGGAGAGTGTTGAATGTGCAGTTAGACAAGGTATTTTAAGTGAGATAGATATCTATACAGTGGAGGTGTCCTCACGTATTGCATCAATCTTGTCTTTGAAGTGATCTGCAATCTTTTGGGCAGTGAGTGAATTAGTGGGTAGAGGGGGTTGGGCAGTGACATACTAATGGAGGGGGGCAGTCTGCCCCATGTGCCACACATTGGGGGTGTCAGGCCGGCACCGCTTATTCGCTGTGGAGGTGTCCTCACGTATTGCATCAATATTGTCTTTGAAGTGATCTGCAATCTTTTGGGCAGTGAGTGAATTAGTGGGTAGAGGGGGTTGGGCAGTGGCGTACTAATGGAGGGGGGCAGTCTGCCCCAGGTGCCACACATTGGGGGTGTCAGGCCCGGCAC
This sequence comes from Lithobates clamitans, assembly GCA_037952925.1. Classification (NCBI taxonomy): domain Eukaryota; kingdom Metazoa; phylum Chordata; class Amphibia; order Anura; family Ranidae; genus Lithobates; species Lithobates clamitans. Next base: position 2,914,063 of record JBBGZY010001202.1, read on the forward strand.
CGCTTATTCGCTGGGGGTTTCTGGGCTGGCACCTAGCAGTAGCCAGTGGCTTTGCTATGGTGACACCCGCCAGAGGGGTGACACCCAGGGCCAGCCGCCGGATTGCCTCCTCTGCTCACTAACACAGAAGAGCGGAGCAGGAGGCAGAAAGGGAGAAGGAGTTCAGAGGTGCCGAGGCTGTGTAATGTAAAGGGGTTCAGAGGTATGGGGGCTGTGTAATGTGAAGGGGGCAGAGGTATGGGGGCTGTGTAATGTAAAGGGGTCCAGAGGTATGAGGGCTGTGTAATGTACTTTGCTCATCCCTAGCTGTAAATGCTCACATATTTGCTTCCTTAATATTTACAGTGGGGACGGAAAGTATTCAGACCCCCTTAAATTTTTCACTCTTTGTTATATTGCAGCCATTTGCTAAAATCATTTAAGTTCATTTTTTTCCTCATTAATGTACACATAGCACCCCATATTGACAGAAAAACACAGAATTGTTGACATTTTTGCAGATTTATTAAAAAAGAAAAACGGAAATATCACATGGTCCTAAGTATTCAGACCCTTTGCCCAGTATTTAGTAGAAGCACCCTTTTGATCTAATACAGGCATGAGAATTTTTGGGAAAGATGCAACAAGTTTTTCACTTCTGGATTTGGGGGTCCTCTGCCATTCCTTCCTGCAGATCCTCTCCAGTTCTGTCAGGTTGGATGGTAAACGTTGGTGGACAGCCATTTTTAGGTCTCTCCAGAGATGCTCAATTGGGTTTAAGTCAGGGCTCTGGCTGGGCCATTCAAGAACAGTCACAGAGTTGTTGTGAGGCCACTTCTTCGTTATTTTAGCTGTGTGCTTAGGGTCATTGTCTTGTTGGAAGGTAAACTTTCGGCCCAGTCTGAGGTCCTGAGCACTCTGGAGAAGGTTTTCGTCCAGGATATCCCTGTTCTTGGCCACATTCATCTTTCCCTCGATTGCAACCAGTCGTCCTATCCCTGCAGCTGAAAAACACCCCCACAGCATGATGCTGCCACCACCATGCTTCACTGTTGGGACTGTATTGGACAGGTGATGAGCAGTGCCTGGTTTTCTTCACACATACCGCTTAGAATTAAGGCCAAAAAGTTCTATCTTGGTCTCATCAGACCGGAGAATCTTATTTCTCACCATCTTGGAGTCCTTCAGGTGTTTTTTTAGCAAACTCCATGCAGGCTTTCATGTGTCTTGGACTGAAGAGAGGCTACCGTCGGGCCACTCTGCCATAAAGCCCCGAATGGTGGAGGGCTGCAGTGATGGCTGACTTTCTGCAACTTTCTCCCATCTCCCGACTGCAGCTCTGGAGCTCAGCCACAGTGATCTTTGGGTTCTTTTTTACCTCTCTCACCAAGGCTCTTCTCCCCCGATAGCTCAGTTTGGCCGGACGGCCAGCTCTAGGAAGGGTTCTGGTCGTCCCAAGCATCTTCCATTTAAGTATTATGGAGGCCACTGTGCTCTTAGGAACCTTAAGTGCAGCAGAATTTTTTTTTGTAACCTTGGCCAGATCTGTGCCTTGCCACAATTCTGTCTCTGAGCTCTTCAGGCAGTTCCTTTGACCTCATGATTCTCATTTGCCCTGACATGCACTGTGAGCTGTAAGGTCTTATATAGACAGGTGTGTGGCTTTCCTACCCTGTTTCCCCGAAAATAAGACCTAGCGTGATTGTCAGTGATGGCTGCAATATAAGCCCTACCCCCCAAATAAGCCCTACCCTGTTTCCCCAAAAATAAGCGCTACCCTGAAAAGAAGACCTACAAGGACTTTAACTAGGGCTTATTTGGGGGGTAGGGCTTATATTGCAGCCATCACCGGCAATCACGCTAGGTCTTATTTTCGGGGGAAACAGGGTAATCAAGTCTAATCAGTATAATCAAACACATCTGGACTCATATGGAGGTATAGAACCATCTCAAGGATGATCAGAAGAAATGGACAGCACCTGAGTTAAATATATGAGTGTCACAGCAAAGGGTCTGAATACTTAGAACCATGTGATATTTCAGTTTTTCTTTTTTAATAAACCTGCAAAAATGTCAACAATTCTGAGTTTTTCTGTCAATATGGAAAGCTGTGTGTACATTAATGAGGACAAAAAATGAACTTAAATGATTTTAGCAAATGGTTGCAATATAACGAAGAGTGAAAAATTTAAGGGGGTCTGAATACTTTCCGTCCCCACTGTATATTGGCTACCTCAGCTCCTGATGTTAAATTATAATTATAGGCAAATGTCAGGAAAAGACAAAATATACCCATAGTTATGCACAGACCGAGAATTCTTTTTAGCCAAACCTATTGTCAGGAAAGACCCAATGTGCATAGGCTCATGACTATGCGCGAGCAGTGAAGTTCTGTTGGCCAGAGCGGCACTCGTGCAACTGCGAAGATTGGTGCCAAGTGGGTTATTTAAACACCTCTGCACTAGGACCTTGCCTTTTGATCTACAATCATCTGAAAAAATTACTGAAGTTCCGCTTTAAGTATATCATTGTTCAAATGTATATGCATTTTTTTTTTTTTAAGGAGTGCATGCAAATATTTATTGGTATCTCATAAAATGAGAGTCTCAATTTTCTACTGATACATAAGGCAAGATTTTATAAAGCTCTTTGTCACCTACTTCTGCCTGAAATTCATGTATAATCCAGCAGAGGGAAGATAACTAGTCAGTGACAATGAGTGAAGGTATTTTCTCAGAGATCATGACTAGTTTATAATTGTGCATCTCTGAATAATTGCTGTGAAACTGCATGTGGAAAAAAGAAAAAAGGACCTAAGAAATGGTAACTACAGTGATGCAGATAATGTCATGTTCATTGTGGAGGTGGTTCCTGGGGTAGAACATGGAAATTTGGAAGGAAATATACAGAATGACCATGTTGGGGACAGTGGAATGGCTGACAGAGAAGAGTGAGACTTAATACCGACCCCAAACACACCTCCAAGATGACCACTACCTTGCTAAGAAGCTGAGGGTAAAGGTAATAGACTGGCCAAGCATGTCTCCAGATCTATACCCTATTGAGCATCTGTGGGGCATCCTCACATGGAAGATGGAGCAGCACAAGGTCTCTAACATCCACCAGCTCCATGATGTCATCAAGTAGGAGTGGAAGAGGACTCCAGTGGCAACCTGTGAAGCTCCGGAGAACTCCATGCCCAAGAGGGTTAAGGCAGTGCTGGAAAATAATGGTGGCCACACAAAATATTGACACTTTGGTCCCAATTTGGACATTTTCACTTAGAGGTGTACTCACTTTTGTTTCCAGCAGTTTAGACATTAATGGCTGTGTTGAGTTATTTTGAGGGACAGCAAATTTACACTGTTATACAAGCTGTACACTCACTACTTTACATTGTAGCAAAGTGTCATTTCTTCAGTGTTGTCACTTGAAAAGATATAATAAAATATTTACAAAAATGTGAGGGGTGTACTCACTTTTGTGAGATACTGTAAATATATATAGATAGAAATATATAGATATATATCTAATTATATATATCTATATATATTTTTTTTCTAAGGCCCCCTTCTTGTCAGGGAATATAAACATTTGCTTTTACAATTATTTTGGCTAATATTCAGCTTTTACAGAGACTTGTTCCAAAAATTAGCACAGGAAATTTGAGTAAAACAGCACATGCAAACATATGCCCTAACATAAAATGATACACATCATGGCAATTTCATGGCCAGGAACAGCATTTTTCAATTACGCTTGTTAGATGTCTGAGCATTGGTGCACCCTTTCACCTGTGAGGTCCAGACAAGGTCAGCAATATTATTTCTACCAAATGGAATGTTGAAATTAATTGCTGATCATGTCTATGCCTTTGAAAGAGCTATATTGTGCAACTAAACAGGCTATATTTATTTTGCAAACATGAATAAAACATGGCAGAAATTGGACTTTTCAATTAAGTATCAAATTTATCTTTAAGCATTAAAGTTTATAAAAAGAAAAGTTCTATGATATTTATACGTGTCTCTTCAGCCATAAAACAGTTGAAGTTGAGATAGCATTATTGTATGAGCTTGCAAATATATTTCTATGCATCATAATGCATAATGTCACCTGCCATGCACTTCTGAACACTCCCACTGTAAGCCTGATTTCAAATTTTTAATTCTGAATTTTAGGCAGGTGTTAACAAATTACCTATTAATGCAGTTACAGTGCCTTGAAAAAGTATTCACACCCCTTAAAATTTTCCACATTTTGTCATGTTACAAAAATGTAAATGTATTCTATTGTTATTTTATGTGACAGACCAACACAAAGAGGCACATAATTGTGAAGTAGAAGGAAAATGATAAGTGGTTTTCAAAATTATTTTGTAAAACCACCTTTCGCTGCAATTACAGCTGCAAGTCTTTTTGGGGATGTCTTTACCAGCTTTGTACATCTAGAGAGTGACATTTTTGCCCATTCTTCTTTGCAAAATAGCTCAAGCTCTGTCAGATTGGATGGAGAGTGTCTGTGAACAGCAATTTTCAAGTCTTGCCACAGATTCTCAGTTGGAATTAGGTTTGGACTTTGACTTGGCCATTCTAACACACAAATAGGCTTTGATCTAAACCATTCCATTGTAGCTCTGGCTGTATGTTTAAGGTCATTGTCCTGCTGGAAAGTGAACCTCCACCCCAGTCTCAAGTCTTTTGCAGACACAAATGCCCTGTACACACGATAGGATTTTCCGATGGAAAATGTGTGATAGGACCTTATTGTCAGAAATTCCAACTGTGTGTAGGCTCCATCACACATTTTCCATAGGAATTTCCGACACACAAAGTTTGAGAGCTTGCTATAAAGTTTTCCGACAGCAAAATCCGTTGTCAGAAATTCAGATCGTGTGTGCACAAATCCAACGCACAAAGTGCCACCCATGCTCAGAATAAATTAAGAGACGAATGCTATTGGCTACTGCCCCGTTTATAGTCCCGACGTACGTGTTTTACGTCACCGCGTTCAGAACGTTCGGATTTTCCGACAACTTTGTGTGACCATGTGTATGCAAGACAAGTTTGAGCCAACATCCGTCGGAAAAAATCCTAGGATTTTGTTGTCGGAATGTCCGATCAATTTCCTACCGTCTGTACAGGGCATTACAGTTTTTCTTCTAAGATTGCCCTGCATTTGGCTCCATCCATCTTCCCATTAATTTTGACCAGCTTCCCTGTCCCTGCTGAAGAAAAGTATCCCCACAACATGATGTTGCCACCACCATGTTTCATGGTGGGAATGGTCTGTTCAAGGTGATGTGCAATGTTAGTTTTTTGCCACACCTAGCGTTTTGCTTTTAGGCCACAAAGTTCAGTTTTGGTCTCATCTGACCAGAGCACCTTCTTCGGCATGTTTGCTGTGTCCCCCACATACCTTCTCGCAAACCGCAAACGGGACTTCTTATGGCTTTCTTTCAACAATGGCTTTCTTCTTGCCACTTCTCCATAAATGTGGCGTGCACGACTAATAGTTGTCCTGTGGACAGATTCTCCCACCTGAGCTGTGGATCTCTGCAGCTCCTCCAGAGTTACCATGGGCCTCTTGGCTGCTTCTCTGATTAATGCTCTTCTTGCCCGGCCTGTCAATTTAGGTGGACGGCCATGTCTTTGTAAGTTTGCAGTTGTACCATACTCTTTCCATTTTCGGATTATGGATTGAACGGTGCTCCGTGAGATGTTCAAAGCTTGGGATATTTTTTTATAACCTAACCCTGCTTTATACTTCTCCACAACTTTATCCCTGACCTGTCTGGTGTGCTCCTTGGCCTTCATAATGCTGTTTGTTCACTAAGGTTCTCTAACAAACCTCTGAGGACTTCACAGAACAGCTGTATTCATACTGAAATTAAATTACACACAGATTGACTCTAATTACTAATTAGGTGACTTCAGAAGGCAATTGGTTCCACTAGATAGAGTAAAGGGGGCTGAATACAAATGCACGCCACACTTTTCAGATATTCATTTGTAAAAAATGTGGAAAACCGTTTATCATTTTCCTTCCACTTCCCAATTATGTGCCATTTTGTGTTGGTCTATCACATAAAATCCCAATAAAATACATTTATGTTCTTGGTTGTAACATGACAAAATGTCAAAATATTCAAGGGGTATGAATGCTTTTTCCAAGGCACTGTATATAGTCTCTAACAAAAAAAAATGCTGAATGTATTTTAAATGCAACTAATCTATGTATCTGAATTATACTTATTATCAGCCTGCAATACCTGTACAGTAGAATGCAGAATGGGAGAGGAAAAGCCAGCAATAGGAACCAATCAGGTATGCTGCAGTGCACATGTGCTGATGAGCAAGATGCTGATAGGAGGAGAAGTCCTTTACTGTTCAGGCTAGGGGTAGGGAAGAGACCTATCTGTACTGTTCTTAATGCAGTAGAGAGATGTCAAGTCACCAAGCTCTGCAGTCTAGTAAGGTTTCCCAGACCTTAGGACTGGATGGATAGAAATAAAAAACCCTTTGACAGGTAAAACATCTCTGAATATGTATTTTAATATTTGTATTTATCTGTTTGCCTGGAGTTCAGCTTTACCTAAATGGGATTTATTACAAGGTAGTATTCCAGTCAGTATTCACATGATGGGAAGTAGGTCTTGTGTATAAATATGACTCACATTTCATTCCTTCTTTAGCAAATCCAAGTCAAATCTTGCTATGAATTAACCTATGTGTGCATGTGCTTCTTCTTTCTCTGCTTGTGAAAGGTGTTTGGTACACTAGAAGTCAATAGAGAATTTCCATCCTCAGGTGCATTGCTAAGATTCTTAAAGACCTAGGACACCTAGAAAGCAATCCCTGGGCAGAGAACGATGGCAGGAGGAGACCAAAAAGTATTTTACATTGTCATTGATTTTGCCACATCTTATATTGCATTTCCCTAATTTAACCGTTTTAAATTAAGGGGTACTTGAGATAGTTTTTCACTGGTTTCTGTAATTTTTAAAAGTATGAAAGGCCGAAGAAATTAAAAAGTACATCTCAAATGCCTTAAAAATACATTATTTCAAAAGTACTGTCTGTAAATACACTTTTTTATGGTTCAAAAACATGTTGGGCATAGAAACTAAAATTTCATTATTCATCAGTAGGTATTAATCTATTAAGTAAAAAAGTAATCTGTATGTTGAAGTACCGGCAAGAAGAAATGTAGTAATCCATTAATATGTCAGATTCTCTAATTCACAAAATGACCGACACAACATTATTCTTAACAACTATGATGGGAAAAAAGTTACAAAATTAACTAAGAATTGATGTACAAGTTATAAAAATATCAAAACCAAAATCTGCAAAGATTTAAGCATATGTGTCTATAGAATCAAAGTTTGGTAACAGCTACAGTGGAGACGTGGTGCTCCCAGTAGAAGACTCAGGACACATGTCCCTTGCTTCAGTCTAGAAATCTACCTGTCACCCAAACAGAGAAGCCAGACACAGGCAGGATCCTATGTTGAACATGGGTTTCAAGATGAAAAAAAAAAAGCATCCTAACCCCTGTCACTGTCACTTTTGCTGGTGTGCTTGGTCTACATGTAAATGTGAAGAAAAATATAAATAAAGGCATGAAAAATAAAAAAAAGGAAATTTATATACGAAATACTAACATTACATGTATTAACTACTAGTTAAGTCTAGTTACTAGACTAACTTAGTCTAGTATTAACTACTAGTTAAGTTCCAGTAACTAGACTAACTAATGCCCCGTACACACGGTCAGATTTTCAGATGGAAAATGTGTTATAGGACCCTGTTGTCGGAAATTCCGACCGTGTGTAGGCTCCATCACACATTTTCCATCGGATTTTCTGGCACACAAAGTTTGAGAGCAGGCTATAAAATTTTCCGACAACAAAATCCGTTGTCGGAATTTCCGATCGTGTGTACACAAATCCGATGAAGTGCCACGCATGCTCAGAATAAATAAAGAGATGAAAGCTATTGGCTACTGCCCCGTTTATAGTCCTGACCTACGTGTTTTACGTCACCACTTTCAGAATGATCGGATTTTCCGTCAACTTTGTGTGACCGTTTGTATGCAAGACAAGTTTGAGCCAACATCCGTCGGAAAAAATCCTAGGATTTTGTTGTCGGAATGTCCGAACAAAGTCCGACCGTGTGTACAGGGCATTAGACTAGTTAGTCTAGTTACTGGAATAAAATATTTTTCAATATTTGTGCATTTAGGTCAATTTATTAAAGCAAGTCTTTTTTTTTTAATCATGCCATCCATTTTTTCTGACATGAGCATATTGGAGGCTTTTAATGCAATACTTAATAGCTCAACATCGCTATGTTACTCTATGTATCCTGCTTGTTCATTAGGTGCAGCAGTATGTGCTAGCTGAATGGCAGGCGGCATCACCCGGCCCATTCTTGTGAGCCCAGGCAGTCATGAACATACCACTGTAGTTTTCAGAAGTATAGGGCAGCTTTATATTCATGCATTCCTGTTAGCAGGGATCATTAGAAAGTAATTCTCTGGCACTGAAATGTATTGAATTGCTGTGAAATGTACTTTTAGAATGGCAGTTCACATCAGAATGTTCAGACATGAGACCATCGTTAAAGCCAGCTTACAGACTGGTACGAGAGACAAGGAAAAAGGCCCAGCAACCATCATGACCACAGCTTTCTAATTTTTAAGGTATTTAAATTTCCACTTTTGCAGTCAAATTTGGATAATACATACCGTAGTTTATATTTGTTGCATGCCATCATTCACATAGAATAACTTTATAAAAATTATTTTAAAATGTAGGTTACCTTTTTTAAATGCTCCGTTCTGGACTCTCCAACAAGAAAAAATCCTAGGTAGTTTGCAATGGTGGTTTTCACCATAATTTACACTATCTGTATTGTGCAAGCAGATCCTCATTATCAAATATAACTAGATTTGAACACTGTCCTAACAAAGATGTCAAGACTTTTGCATTGTATGTTATTGAGGACAGACTTGGAACAGGCTCACTCTAAAGATGGCCATAGATGGTTCGAATCTCAACCGGTTCAGCAGGGGCTGGCTGAGATTCAATCTACCTATTGGCAGACTGATTGTACCCAAGTCGATCTATCGATTGACTTGGGTACAATCAGCATGTTGGATTTTTACATGCAATTGGCTTTTGATATACCTTTTATGTTCCATTTATCTGCTTCTCATTTTAAAGTGGACCTTCAGTCATTTTTTAACTTTCCATCTATTAAATCTTCTGCACTTGTTGTTTCAACTTTGGATAGTAAAACATTTTTTTTCTGCCTGTAAATACCTTATACAGCCCACTTCCTGTTTCTTGTCTGGTCATTAGCCTAGGCTTATGACATCATGCACAGCTCTCTACCACTCTCGTGGCCAATGAAAGCTTCAGGGCTGCAGAGCTGGAGGTGTGCCTCTGTGTGTCTGTGTAAATCCAGGAAGTGAACAGGCAGTAGCTTCAGCAGCCCACAGTTTAAATGGCAGCAGCCAGACTTAGTGGAGGGAGATTTCTGCAGCATATTTGACAAGTGCAGAATCACAGTGTATACAAAATAATATGCAAAGTGGTTGGAGGGAAGCTTTAGAATGGCAAAGATGTTTTTATTACAAATTATGTGAGTAGACTGCAGTTCCTCCTTAAGCCCAACTGTGTTATCATTAATGAGCCGCCATTCTGTTTCCCGCTCTACACACCTACCCATGTTTAATGTGTAATCATTTTCAAGCTTAAAGCATATTTCCACTTTTGCCTAATAAAAAAAAAGTTATGAAAAAATTACTCAGAAGGAGGCATCATGGCCGACTGCAAAGTTTTTTGAACAATGTTAAGCCGGCCATACATAAAACGAAATTCAGCCGGTTCAGCAGGGACCAGCAGAGATTCGATCCATGTATGGGCAGGCTGATTGTACCCAAGTTGATCCATCGATCGACTTGGATACAACCAGCCTGTCAGATTTTTTACATTCAATTACTCCAGGTGGCTAGAGCTGCTAGCAGTAATTATTGTGTTCTGCCGGCCAGGCAGGCTCCCTGCGCCCCCCCCCGCCAGCAGAACACCATAGCGCTGCAGAGGCATTCTCCCAAATTGAGCATGGGTTGAAGGAAAGAAAATTGAGCCATCTATGGGCTGCTTTAGGCAGGCCATAGATGATGCAATTTTCTTTTCTGCAACCACAGGTCAGTGTTAATGAGAGAATCCCTCCCATGGAGCTATTGCATTCTGCCAGCAGGGTGGCCGGGTCGGTGCGGGGAGCCGTCCCTGTCGGGAGAGCACAGTGATTATTGCTAGTGGCTATAGCCTCTCTATTTATCCTAGAGATCATTGTAATGCCCCGTACACACGGTAGGATTTTCCGATGAAAAATGTGTGATAGGACCTTGTTGTCGGAAATTCCGACCGTGTGTGGGCTCCATCACACATTTTCCATCGGATTTTCCGACACACAAAGTTTGAGAGCAGGATATAAAATTTTCCGACAACAAAATCCGTTGTCGGAAATTCCGATCGTGTGTACACAAATCCGATGGACAAAGTGCCACGCATGCTCAGAATAAATAAAGAGATGAAAGCTATTGGCCACTGCCCCGCTTATAGTCCCGACATACGTGTTTTACGTCACCACGTTCAGAATGATCGGATTTTCCGACAACTTTGTGTGACCGTGTGTATGCAAGACAAGTTTGAGCCAACATCCGTCGGAAAAAATCCTAGGATTTTGTTGTCGGAATGTCCGAACAAAGTCCGACCGTGTGTACGGGGCATTACAGGTACAGAAAGTGGTAGAAAATCCAAAATTGTAATGGTCACTGGAATAGGATCAGAGAAGAAATCATCCAATGCGGACACCTGTTTCGGTAACAGTTGTCTAAAAGAGATTACTTTTTTCAGTTCTATCTCCAAAACAGAAAGTAAAGGGGAATCTCCCCAATCGGAACATATGGCACAGTTCTCCTTTAAATTAAATATATGCAGAATTTGCTTTCATTATAATCTCTAATTGTGTTTCTCCTGCAAATCAGACTGTCATTAGAAATCAAAATAAAAACTGCATCCATGTATGTATAGGATCTGTCTGTCCAGCAAAACTTTTATATTTATTTTTCCCTTAAGGTAAAATTGTGGATTTTGCCGTCATTGCTGTAACTATTTTTCCTATGAGCAAACTTATTTTTTCAGGATTCTCAGACAAGCCTGGTCTGACTCGCATGTCACCGCATGTCTAGGTCATCCATTAAACTGTAAAAATAATTTCTTCAAAAAACCCCACTTAGATACACAATCAAAGGTCAAGTAACTGTTTTATTTTTGTAGCAATCAATTAGGCACCTAATTTAATTATGCAAAGATTTGTCAAGCTAGTTATCTGAAGACTGTGCCCCTCGAGGAAATAAAAAAAAAGAAAAATAACACACAGAAGAATTGGTCTGTGACCTGTTTTATGTACATATTAGACTTCTGCAATTTTCAGGATATGTGAAGTTTCTCCCTGTGTCTGCCACTGGTAAAAAAAATAACTTAACACTTATATACATATTTTTTAAGGGGAAATACACATATTTCTAGCTATCACAAATAATATCTAATTTCATGTTTTGTCTGCAAAGTTTATGGAAATAGTTTTTAGACATCTGAAAGTGTTATGAAATTTTCTTAAATACTGTATGGTTGGGTGTCTGTTTACTTTTTTTTTTTATGTGAAATTGTAATGGTTTTTGGCAGATTTTATTTTTTATTTTACAGCTATACCCAATGTTCTTGATTGTTTTTTTACATTTATTTGCAGCCATTTATTTATTTTATTCTAAATAAAAATAACATTCATTGCTTATTTTTTCCTTTTCTTCGCTCTTTGGTGCTTTCTTGTGTATTTTTTGTCCCATTGACTAAAAAAAAAAGACAAATACCAAGATTCAATGCACAAAAAATGCACTTGCAGTATATTTGGCAACACAGCACACCACAAGGCATAGATTACTCACATCTGTGCTCTCTGGTATGCTACAGTGCAACTCCTGTACCAGTACTGTATAAATGAAAGGCGAGACAACCATACCATGCACTACCATGTGTTGCATACATACAGGTTTTAACACATTATAGAAATGCAAATGAGTGAATGAGCCCGAAAAGAATAAGTGCTGTTTGATAAAAAGTACACTTATCCCACCTATTGCCTTTTAATATGCCATGATCCTCCTATTCAAATGCATATTTATCTGAATCTCTCAGCTATGGCCTACTGCAATATTGACATCCCACAGCCAAAATCTTCTTTGCTTCTGGCCACCATTTTGCAGTCAATCCATATAGTCTTCTATGAGACTGTCTTCCAAATATATCCAGCCTGTCTCCAGGTGTATCTATGAGCCTCTCTGGGTATATTGTATTATATGAACATGGCAAATCTACTGGAATGCTGTATGTACATTGTGTCTTATTACTGTTGGCTGATTATGTGATTTTACTGAAAGTAGAACTTTATACTTAGCACTCATTTTGGGATTTCAGTAAGAGCGCTGGAAAGACCCATCTTAACATTTACAAAGCAGGGTCGGGTAAGGATCTAAAAGAAATTTGCAAATATCCATGGGAATGGGCTGGGGGTGGGGGGCAGGAGGGTATTTGTTCATATATATTTCACTTCCTTTATTCCAAAGGAAGCTATTCCTATCACGAAAAGACCAATTGGTCAACTTTGCCTCCCAGGCTGAAAGTACCCAGTACTCGTCTGTTCAGCGAAAAGGATATTACTTTTTTCCTCAACAAATTGGAGTTTCAACACCAATCAGCTCTGAGCTTTACCAATAATCAGAATCTTCATTCTTGAACTGCCATACTGGTACAATTTTGCCTCTCGGGTTTTACTCTGCTTTTTATAATTTACTGTCTGTCCTACCTCTGTCTGTCGGATCAGAAGTTTCAGTCTGTAAAGACATCCTATCTACTGCTTGATATCTTCAACATTTGGGAAAATGCACGATATACGCATGTGTGGATAAACGCAGATGCAATGAAACATCAATGTTTACATGAGCACAGAGGTGTATAGCCACTCATGCATACTTTATTCCAGTAAACGCATCTCCAAAAGCAGGTATGGCTAAATTTTTTAAGCCCCCGAACGCTGTTCTAAAATACAAATCTAAATGCCACAATGTACATAGACACTTTGGCTGAAATATAGCTGTATTGAGAAGCATAAAAACATTAGGAATGTCCCAAAAAGGGCAGTTTTTTTGCTGCCTGTGTTAGAATTAAATAAAAGTAAACTACATAATAGTAGCAGTAAACTACATAAACAACATTATTTAACTGACAGCCTTTCCCTTCTCCTGGGAGCAGTGAAAGACCATTAACCCTGATCTCAGGCAGGAGATAGGGCAGCCCCCATTGGGGGCCTAACTACCTCATCCTGGGTGGATGTTTCTGCTTTAACCGGGAGAGAATACAAGAGAATAACACACTCAGCACTATTATACCAATGTAAGATAACAGATTCCGACTCTTTCAAAAGCCTACTACTTTAAACATTACAATACAAATATTATAAATAATTATTATTAATTCTAAACTGTTATGATGAATACACTTCGTCCTACAGGTGTTCCACCCTGAACTTGGTACAAGTCCCCCCTTAGGCATACTGTACATACTGCTTAGAAAATAAGGGGAGGAAAGAGGGTGTGGACCCTCTTTCCTCTCCTCCCCTTATTTTCTATACAAAAATTGGATGATGGTACTTTTTATACTGTAATTCTTGAAATTTTCTATCTGAGGCTATACCCCAAATCCTATTGTACATACTGCTTGTTGAGAACCTGTGTTCTGCTGTATGTATCAATCAATAGTTTAGTCTGATTTTAGCCTAGAACTTCCAATGTAACCTGGCACTTGCAAAATGTCCAAGATTCCAGCGGACTGACATATTACACCAGCCCGTTTGAAAGCTGACTCCCATGCCGTCAGTTGGAAAAGTTCAGGCAGAATGGGGCCTGAGAATTCCACTCCACACATTCTTCTTTGGAGTCTAAGCAGCCTGAGTCTTTTCCAAAAGGCAAATTGCTTCTGTTGGACTTGTGCCTACAGCCCAGAGATTACTGTCAAATGCAGGTCACAAACTGCTGCATTACTTAACAGGCACTCGGTATGCAGCAACCAACATTTAGATTAAACACATGGGCCAAAACTGTCTTGTCGCTGCTGGGTATTTCTCATGGGCCATCCATCACTCGTTCGTCCAGTCTGACGTTGCACTGCTGTATTCATCTTACACAATTTACATAAAAAGTACCATCTCTGATTGCAGCTGACAGGTGTTGAATAAACGCAATAGAGAAACTTAAGTAGCATTTGAGATTGATTGTTGCTATTCATATCATAGAGATTAATGCTGTGTCTCTGTAGTAGAGCAAAGAGCAACATGCAACACACAGGGAGCAAGCAGAAGCTGGAAGATGTTTGGAAAAATACCAATAAAATGTCTATAAAGAAAGCTGTGGGAGCTTAACATTGAAGAGCTACTGAAAAGAGTTGGCACAGGCATGCGGCTGAGGTCTGTGAGCAGAGTTGATGTGACATAGGCTTTTGCCAATCTGGCATACACTCATCTGCAGTATCTGTGCTTTGCTTCCATTAAATACAACATAATTCAGCAAAGAAAGACGATTATATAATGGATAGCATGGTAACTTTGAGTTTAGCACCAGTAAGCATTGCTGGAGACCTGGGCATTGATATCTTTCCAGGCATCCTATACCCATAGGTCAAATGTTCTCACCATGTTCCCTTTTCACAATCCAAATACGTATTAACCGACTTACCTTCAAATTTCCAATATGTGGGTGGCTGTATGACTGGTAGGGAACAAGACTGTTAGGGCCTGGACTTGAACCTGGGACCTCTGCTGTATCTGGTAATGATTTTCCTTGCCGAGCCACCTGGAATGCTTGACAGTGTCCTGGACAATTCCTTGAATGATCCTGCCTTGAACCTTGTTTGTCTTGAACCTTGAACTCTTTGCTCCTCCCATGAATTTCCTCGTTTAAGTCTATGCACTTCCTGTTTGTCAGATTATTGTGCTATCTTCAGCCATTATCTCGCTCTTGTCTCTCCTGCTGCCATCCATAATTTCGCTACCATTCATTACCAACCTTTAGCTTGTTCCTCCACTACGCTTCTGCTTAATCCCAACCTGCAACTATTTGTTACCGACCTTTGGCTTGTTTACTGACTGTGCTTCTGCTTGATCCCTATCTGCTTATCTGCTGCTAGACCCTGGTTTGCTCACCTCCTCCTGGGGCGATCCTGAAGACTGTGACCTGGTACTAATATGCAGCAAAACCCATCTCCACCATCAGAAGCTCTGGTGAATACCAGTTAGTACTTAGACCCCGCTCCTCAGGTGAACCTGTGTCATCCGCCAGGGTGACCTGCTCGTATACCTGACCTGCATGTTAGTGGGTGCTGCTCCACTGCTATAGCTACTGGCCTCCAAGCCTGGCTCCTGACCATGACAGAAACATAACTACAGGGCTAAGAGCGAACTTGCTTTTGGAATGCCCAAGCATATATACTATTGACTACTTCTTACTGGGCTCCTGCAATGTTGTTGTCTTTGCCCACGAATTGTCAACATTTCCCATTTGTTGCCTGCGTATTGTAATGGCTGCCTGTTTGTTGCATTGACAGCAATACCACTTTTTTCCTAGGTATTGAAAAGTCAGCATTGTGTGCTTATAAGACCATATTACTATAACTGATTGCCCTACAGGCCTATCACTATTAGACCATGTGTTTATTTTCCCACTACTTGGTACCACACATTCTGTGCACCACTACTATCCCCTCTACTAGCTCAGAAGCGTAGGACCCAACTAATGACTCCCGAATTCAAACCTTTGAAGTATACATTTTGGGTCTGAGTTTCTAAAACAAATAACCAAGAGCGGGAAAAAACTGGGCCAAGACGTGAACAGTCGCACACGTCCTGGTGATTATAGTACCTCAACTTATTTAGCTGATCATACACTGTTGTTTGTCATCCTCCTTGAACATCCAAGTAGTGCTCCATTTGTCCCCAGCAGGTTCAATGCTATGTGCATGTCAACATTATTCTTAAAAATGAATTAAAATGAAAAAAAAAGGGACTGGCTTGCTAAACAGAAATTCAAGTATACACAGGACAGCCCATCTTTGCATTTGGGTTGATGAGGCTTTTTACAAATTACGTTTTTTTTACTGTTTTCTTTAGCGTGAGCCCTGCTTACTTTATATAGTTTTATCCCTACATGGTATGTACATTTAAAAATGCTAACAATGGTTAGACTCAGCATTCTTAGAGAAACTCACATTTTTATAATAGGCATGTCACAGCTTAGCTAATATACATTTGGAGGCGGAGTGTACATTGCGTAGCAAACCACACTTGTTAGAAAATTCTGCTTATACAGGGGTTGGACAAAAATATGGGTAGACGAAGGAAACCATTACCTAATATGGTGTTGGACCACTTTTGGCATCCTGAATTCTCCTGAGTTGACAAATATTAGTTTTGGATGGTGGATAATGAAATCTGATACCACTCTTCATGTAAAATTGTTCCAGTTCTCGCAGAAATACCGAAGGCAGAAAACGAGCCCGAACCTTGTTCTCCAAAATTGACCATAGTGGCTCTATGATATTCAGATCAGGCAACTGTGGCTCCCAGGGAAAGTACAAGACTTCATTTACATGCTCGTCAAACCACGATTGGACAACACCAGCTGTGTGGATCAGAGCATTTTCCTCTTGTGCACATGGGGTGCACATGGCCAGCAGTGATTCTACTTTTCAAGGCCTGTAGAATACTGAGATATGGCTGTCCAAACAATGATTGTGTTACCACCATACTTTATTGTTGGCACAAGACAGTCCTGGTTGTAAGCTTGGGACAATGTTCCCCACACGTATGGTGGTAGGGAACAGTGTAAAGCTCGATTCACTGGACCATATTACTGTCTTCCATTGATCGATAGGCCACGATTTATGGGTTTTGCACCACTCTCTCCTCTTCTGAGCTTCAATATCGGTTACTAATGGTTTGGCAATCGCAGCTCGCCTGTGAATGTGTTGCTTATGGAGTTTTTGTGAACAAGGGCTTTGGAAGACTGAGATTGAGCTCTGCAGTCACTTTTACAGCAGTTGTTTTCCTATTATGGGCCACAATCCTGCGCAATAGCCTTTTGTCTCTTTACGTCAGTTGACCTTGTAGACCTCGACTGGTAAAGCAGCAAACTGATGTCTCACAGCAGGTGATCGCTGAACTCGAGTACAGTGGGACCGGGGTGGGGGGGGGAACGAGACCCAGTGTAAGTACTGAGTACACCTTACAGATTTTCTGTAAAGGTGAACTTACACTTAAATAAATATAAAAGAGCAAACATTATAGTCACAAAAGGAGAAATGCCACAGGCATTACAAAAATCACCACCAGATGCATGGAGTAGGATGCCACTGACGTGTTTTGAGGGGCATGCCCTTTTCCCCAGCGCTACAGCTCTGTGTTTGCTTTCAGTTCTAGTTTTCCCTGAATTGAAGAGGGCAGCAGTGCTCCAGTGTACACATTGGTGGTCCAATTGGCTAGATCCTACAGTGGTCCATTTGGGTTGTTCAAGGTTGAAGCCATGTCCATGTGGGCTCCATGAAGACTGGACTGACTGGAAGATTGTTTTACCTGTAGCGCAGACTTTTTTGTATATTTAAAGTAGTTGTAAATATTAGACATGTGCAGTTTGTTTCGTTCCAAATTAGTTTTTTAACAAATTTCGACAAAAATCTGTTTAACGAATTTATCTGAGTATTCGTAAATTCAAATATTCGAATATTCAAAAATTCTGAACCTACCAATTTCACGAATCTTCACATTTTTGAATTTTCGGATTTCAAAATTTCTAACTTATGAAATTTGCAAATTGGGAAAAGATTTGGAAATTCGAAAGATTCAAAAACTCAATGCCTCTGAAGACATCTGTTATGATGAAACATGTCAGGCAGGCTGACATCCGTACGCTGATTGCTGCAGCCGTTTGTTCCTATCATTGATGCATGCTGTTTTAAGCTTCAACTGTAAGTTACTACAATAAAAGTTTTTTTATCTATTATTACGGGCTTCACTATGGGTCCTTCATTTTCTTTTCTCGGATATATGATGACTACATGCCTGAATGCCTAATTCTGAAGTGACCATTCGGAGATGTTTATATGTGAAGGAAATCCCACGGATGTTGTGGTCTGATGAGGGGTTCCAGTGGGCTGGATTTGCTGGATGCTATTGAGAATTTATCATCTATGCCTAATCCTTAACACCTTCTGGTAAGCAGACTACATTACCACGTGGAGTGACTCTTTCTACATCTGCACAATATATTTTGTGATTGGATTCCTCCCACTCTTCAATTTTATTTTGAACTTTTCAGCTCCGCAATCATTTTTATGCATGTGACTTTTTATAGATGTAAGTCTCATAGTATCTTTCCACTGTCTTTTTCTCTCTCTTTGTCTATCCAAGTTATAAGAAACTCAAATACTTACTCCCAGGCTTGGGAGTTACTGTTACTGTTTTTGGACAGACGTTGGGGACAACGTCTACTGTAGTGGGGGGAGTATGTAGCGCTGGTAGATTTGCGACCTACCATATGTTAGGTAAATTTAGTAACTTGTTCGTTAAATAGGTTAAGTTTGCCTCTGTTCCAGCTTGGCTGACATTGTGTGTGTTTCCAGACTGACCGGAGGGTGTCGCTGTTATCACTGGTCAGTGTTGGAAGGGCAACGTGTCGAAACTTGTGGATGCTCTTTTGTCCCGGAGACAACTCGGTGGAGGTGGTCCTCCGAGTTGCATTTTGGGCGAGGGTATTTATGGGACAGACGCCATATTGAGGGGTTCATTTTTCAGCCACCTGCTGGCCCTCCTGGCCGACAGGTATGCGTTAGGGAGCAATCTCGTGGTCCTCCGTTCCGGAGGCCCACGCCGCTGCGGCACAGGGGTGGACCCAGAAGCCTGTCTGGGGCCTAACACAGCAGCCAAGGAATGGTCCTGAGCTGTCTATCCAGAAGAGAAGAAGCTGGACAACCACGGAGATCCCAGGGGAGGACCCGTCATGGAAGGATCACGCAGCGTGCTCGTCTGGAGAAGGCCTGGTGACTCGGTTGGAGGACGTATCCTAAAAGTAACTATACAGCATAGTGTTGCCGGGTTGGCTTAAAGGTTCAAGCACTGTGACTAACATTTACCACAAGAAAAGCGATACGTCCTGTGGCAGAGGATCGTACAGGTTTGTCCCAAACAAGTCTGTGGCAGAGACTTTTGTTCGTGCTACGTACTGGCTGCTAGGCAAGTGAAAGAGGCCTATCCAGACGAGCCAAGAGTGTGTCCCACGAGGGGAGCGCATTCTATAGTAATATCCAAATCCTACCAGGACATTAGTCAAGAACCTTACAAGAAGATATTTGAGTTTCTTCTGCAGTTTCCCTTCTGCCTCTTTCCTGCTACTTCTTTAGTAAATCATTTAATAATGCATTGAAAATGTATTCAAGTGTTGGTGCGTGTATCGTGCAGAGGTAAACTCAACGGAACCCTAGACCCGGTGCCGGTAAAACAGAGGGAAGGAGAGTGAAGGTAACAAGCCCGCTTAAACCAGCAGCTCCACCGAGAGTTAGTGCTACACCTATAATTTAATAGTTTGTTATTATTAGTTAGTTAGTTATTATTTAGAATTTCTGGATTTCGGATTTTCGAATTTTCAAATTTACGAATTTTTGAATTTACGAATTTAGGATTTTCGAATTTACGATTTTTGGAATCTTTGAATTTACAAATTTCGATTATAACTAATGACCCAAAAAATGGAAAAAAGAAAAACGAATGAAATGAAAACAAACCAATTTTTCGGCAGTGCACATGTCTAATAAACATATAATGTTATAGACACTTTCTAATACAGTTATAACTATGCAGGTTCTATAACTGCCTTTACTTACTGTAGTTGTAGGTACCTTTCTTACAAGGCTAAAAAGTCCTGTTATGTAACCGTACATCTCTTCTTCCTGATAATGGGGGGTGCGGGGTTACAGGACACTGTGCAGACACACCGTGTATCTGTATTCCATAGTTTGTTCAGAATGAGGAAAAATGCAGGCTGTGCTTGAGCAGGGGGTTTGTTCAAGAGGCAACCTGTAATTGGGAGGGTGTGTGCCAGAGGCAGGCTGTGATTGGTTACTTTGGTTAAGTGGCTGAACAAACTATCTAATACAGGCATGCTGCGTTGAAATATTATATCAAAAACCATAATTACATGCCCCTGTTAAACAGGGGCAGAAAAGTTGGGCTTTGGGTGGTGGTGCCACAACATTGTAAGCACTCACAGATACTCTTGTTGGGCGCAGGAAAGGGCCCTGCATTGAAATCTCACTCTCGGTGGAGCTGCTGTTTTAAGCGGGCTTGTTACCTTCACTCTCGACACCCCTGCTTCACCGCCACTGGGTCCAGGCTTCCATTAAGTTTACCTCTGGACGACAAAAGCACCAACACTTGAGTACGTTTTCAATGCTTTATTGAACCAAGTAACGAAGGAAGTAGCAGGAAAGAGGCAGGAGGGAAGCTGCAGGGAAGCTCAAATACCTTTCTTTAGGATTCTTGAGAACGTCCTTTAAAGTTGAATATTGTAATCGGATGCAATCCCCTTGTGGGACACAATCTTTGCTCGCCTGGATAGGGCTCTCTCACTTGCCTAGCAGCCAGTACGTAGCACGAACAAAAGTCTCTGTCACAGACGTGATTGAAATAAACTCGTACGATCCTCTGCAGGATGTATTAAATTTTGCGGTGAATGTCAGACATAGTACTTGGACCTCTAAGCCAACCCAGCAGTACTATGTTGTAGAACTACTTTAGGATACGTCCTCCAACCGAGTCACCAGGCCCCTCTCCAGACCAGCACTCTGCATGATCCTTCCATGACGGGTCCCCCCCTGGGATCTTTTCGGTTGTCCAGCTTCTTCACTCGGGATAGACAGCTCAGGACCATTCCTCGGCTGCTGTGGTAGGCCCCAGACATGCCTCTGGGCCCACCCACGCGCCGCAGCGACGCGGGCCTCCAGAACGGAGGACCCTGAGGTAGCACTCTAACGCATACCTGTCAGCCAGGAGGGCCAGCAGGTGGTTGTAAAACGAACCCCAAAACATGGCGTCTGTCCCATAAATACCCTCTCCCAGAATGCAACCGGAGGACCACCTCCATCGAGTTGTCTCCGGGACAGAGGAGCACCCATACGCCTCGACACGTTGCCCTTCCAACACCAGCCAATGGTAACAGCGACACCCACCGGCTCAGTGTGGAACCACACTCAACGTCAGCCAAGCTGGAACAGAGGCAAATCTAACTCCCTTAACGAGCAATTCACTAAATTTACCTATCAGATGGTAGATCATAAATGTACCAGCGCTACATAAGCATCAGCAAGATTGAGGAGGAATAGGATAGTCAGCATGGGCAGTCTTCAAGGGATCCCACATCCATAGCAAATTCAATCAGTTACATCAGCATCAGGTGTTTGATAGCTGCTGATCCAAGACAGAGTCATTTTTATGAATGCAAGCCTACCAACGGAGTCTGTGGACAGGCGCACTCTTTGATCCATTACAAATCCTCCAGCAGCACTGAATGTGCATTCAGAAAGCACACTGGATGCAGGACAGGCCAGTAGCTCAATTGCATACTGAGAAAGTTCTGGCCAGTGGTCCATCCTCAAGACCCAGTAACCCAGTGAATGCCAGAAATGGTTGCATGCGACAATGGCTCCAACTCTGCTCTTGCCCCTTGATATTCCTGCACCATGTAATGCAGACACTGGCAATGGTTGCTTGAACCGATCAGACCTTGGCACTGAGGACTGAAAAATTGTTTAAAGGCATCGGTCAGCCGGCCACCTTGTCCACAGCTCTTCCTCTGACTGAACAAAGCCTCAGCAACACGTTGTCCAGCACCAGGAAATTGTAACCTCCCAGGGTCTGGAAATGCGTTGCACAAAACTTTCTTTAAGGCTGAATATGTTTCATCCTCTGCTCCTTCTACGAAGGCAGGATGAGTTCTGCAACCTTACCCTTGTAACGTGGATCAATACGGGTTGCCAGCCAGTAATGATCCCTCTCCTTGATACCATGAAGCCTAAGATCCTTTCGCAGGCTTTGTAGAATCAGGGAGGCCATGCAGCGTAAGTTTGCAGAGGCATTCGATCCCGAGTCCTCTGGGTCACTAAGGATCACATGATCCGTAACTACCTCCTCCCAGTCACGTACAACTCCTTGGGTTTCTGGGGACTGAAAGCCATCTCTTGAAGACTGCTGCTGAGTGTTATCCTCTACATCCATGCTGACACCATTCTCCTCCTCCTCCTCTTCTTCCTGTGTGTTTGGCGGGCCCGCAGGAATGCTATCTGGATAAAGGGGGCCTTCAGAGGTAAGGAAGTCCTCCTCTTCCTCCCGTGGTTCTGCCTCAAGTGCCCAGTCCATGATTGCATGACGTGTGTGCTCCAACACGAAGACTAGAGGGACAGTGTCACTGATGCATGCATTGTCGCTGATCACTATCCTTGTGGCCTCCTCAAATGGTGACAGGACAGTGCATGCATCCTTGAAGCTCCCCTGACCCTGTCCTGGTGCCATACTCACACAGGTACTCATTGATGGCCTTCTGCTGTGTGTGCAGCCACTTCAGCATTGCCAACCTTGAGTTCCACCTGGTGGGCATGTCACAAATGAGGCGGTTGGTGGGCACGTTGCATTCCCTTTGAATGTCAGCCAACCAGGCACTGGCATTGTATGACTGGCGGAAATGACCACAGACTTTTCTGGCCTGCCTCAGGAGAACCTGTAAGCCTGGGTACCTGCTCAAGAACCGCTGTACCACCAAATTCAGGATGTGTGCTAAACATGGAACATGGGTCAAGTGTCCCTGTCAGAGGGCGGAGAGAAGGTTGGTGCCATTGTCGCATGCAACCATTCCTGGCTGAAGCTGGCGTGGCATCAACCACCTCTGAGCCTGCCCCTGCAGAGCTGACAGAATCTCTGCCTCAGTGTGGCTCAACCAACTCAAGCACCGCTTGGCATCTTTTAGCCTGACTGCTTGCGTAGCCCCTTGAACGCTTATGGAGCACCGCTGGTTCAGAGGACAAATCTGCAGAAGAGGCTATAGAGGAAGAAGAAGAGAAGGGGGTGGAGGAGAGAGCTGTGGCAGAATCACCACTAGCATTTTGGAGGCGTGGTGGCGGAAGAAGCTCCAACAACACTGAATCCTGTCCTGCATCCTTCCCAGCTGCCAGCAGGTTACCCAGTGCGCCGTGAAGGAAAGGTAACGTCCCTGTTCATGCCTGCTGGACCATGAGTAAGCAGTAAACTGGCCGCTCAGCTGTCGGCTAATTGCCAGCTCCTTTCTCTCCACAGTGACTCAGCTGTTGATGATCTGCTCGTCAGTCCTGCCTACTTAAAGCCATCCAGCTCTCTACATTTCTGCCTTCACCTTTGGTCACATCTCTGAGACTTTCTCCTGCGTTCCTGTTGAAGACTTGCTCAGCTGACGTCCCTTCTGGCTCCTGATCCTGCTTGCTGTACTACTACGTTGATCTCTGGGTCTCTGACATTGGCATTGGCTGACTACCCGATCTGGTTACTGAACTCTGGCTATGTATTGATTACCCTTACTCTGTTTACCCTTTTATTATTTTTAAACAAGTATGATTAACTGTACTTCTGTCTCGGTCTGATTCATGGTTTCTGATAGTGCTGTTGCCAACAGACTGCATGGCCGGTCATCATTTGTCTGGTCAAGCATGTGGTGCCAAAGTGGCTGCTGTTCTGACCACGCTTGATCCGCTTCAGACATAGGTTGCAAACAACAATGGTGCGATCTGCTGCACACGTGTCAAAAAAGGCCCACACCAAGGAACTTTTAAAAGTCAGTAGGGAGTCAGCAGCGTCCTGCACCTACAGAGCTCTGCGGTGTGATGCAATAGGGTGGCTGCCTTTATGCTGCCCCCTATCCTGCCTCGTTGGAGTTGTGCCTCCTCCTCCTCTCTTCTCTCAGGCACCCAAGTACAGTCAGTGACCATATCAACCCCTCCCTCCGTCACTGGAGCAAACTTGGCAGTATGCTGCAGCTGAGGGAACATGACTGCCAGTTTCTTGTCCTTCTTGGGCACCCCCTCTCTCTAGGCTCATGTTACTCTCTTCCTCAACCTGGAAACCAACATCGGAGCCTTCAAATCACTACGCATCCTCCAGCAGCATGTATCCGACGCTGTGGTCGAATAATTCTGGGGACTCCTCCGTGCATGATGGTGGAGCTATGGAAGGAGTGACTGTGGACAAGGAGCCAGTGGAATAGGCTGCTTTGCCAGCTGCATTGGAAGGAAAACTGCTCTGAGCCATGGTGACAGAGGATGAGGATGAGGACGGCTTTGTTATCCATTCCACCAACTCTTCTGCATGTTCTGGCTCAATAACACGGCCCTATTAAGGATGATCAGAAGAAATGGACAGTACCTGCATTAAATATATGAGTGTCACAGCAAAGGGTCTGAATACTTAGGACCATGTGATATTTCAGTTTTTCTTTTTTAATAAATCTGCAAAAATGTCAACAATTCTTTATTTTTCTGTCAATATGGGGTGCTGTGTGTACAATAATGAGGAAAAAAATGAACTTAACTGATTTTAGCAAATGGCTGCAATATAACAAAGAGTGAAAAATTTAAGTAGGTCTGAATACTTTCCGTCCCCACTGTATATACTAGACTGACTGTGTGTATATATATATATATATATATATATATATAGATATATATATATATCTATATATATATATATATATATATATCAAATACACTGCCACTAACTAAATAACCTGCCTGCTTGATCTAAATCAAGCTATCTTTCTGTCCACACCAACAACACTACACACAACATAAACATGGCCTCAGGATTGGTGGTCAATAGGAGGAGGAGTAGTGCCCCTATTAGTAGGAGAAATAGTATTCCATCATTGGTATCGGTGGAAGAAATAGTGCCCCATTGTTGGTGTCAGTGGGAGGAATAATGCCCCAAGGGCCGGATGAAGGCTAACAAAGGGCCATATCTGACCCTCGGGCCGCAGTTTGGAGACCTCTGCTCTAAACCAACATCAGGAAAGCTACTCTATTAACCCCTTTACACCAACGTAATGCAAATATGCGGCCTCGGGTTTAAGGGTTGTTTTTTAGAGCTGACAGCTTTCGCAGCTCGCCTGGGCTCTCCCGCCCCACCGGGAGGCCTAAGCGACCAGCCGGCACATCCGCCCGCTGGCTGGAGACCCGAACAGTGCTGGAATCAGCTTTGATTGGGTCTCAGATCTAGTAACCTGGAAGCGATGTCATGACATCACTTCCGGTTTACTAAAGACTGAAAGGTGCCAGATTTAAAAAAATTACAGTATTCAAAACCGCCAAACTTGGCGTTTTGAATGCTTTTAAGTGCAAAGGAGGGATTTAGGGTCTTAATGACCCCAGATCTCTCCATAAAGAGTACTTGTCACTGCCTATAATTGTCACAAGGGATGTTTACATTCCTTGTGAAAGCAATAAAAGTGATCAAAAAATTTTTTTTTAAAGAGACAGTGTAAAAATAAAAAAAATTGAAAGTGCCCCATCCCTCAGTGCTCGCGCACAGAAGCGAACGAATATGTAAGTCGTGCCTGCTAATGTAAACAATATTCAAACCACACATGTATCGCTGCGATCGTTAGAGCAAAAACCTCCTCTGTAACTCCTCTGAAAGACCGCTGCGCAAATACAGTGTGACATAAATATTGCAACAATTGCCATTTTATTCTATAGGGTCTCTGATAAAAAATATATATATAAATATATATATATAATGTTTGGGGGTTCTAAGTAATTTTCTAGCAAAAAATACTGAATTTAACTTGTAAGCACCAAGTGTCAGAAAAAGGCTTAGGTATGAAGGGGTTAATATAAGTGATTGTTTCATATACAAGTATGTTCTGTTTTTTCACACAAACATACAGAAAATGTATGAATAGTGCACAACTTGAAACGGCCTGTTATAAATTATTTTCCAAACATCATACTACATTATTAGCTAAAATAACATGAATGTAAAAGTATTTGCTAAGTACCCACATCATGTTGTAGAGTGTTGTGTGATTGGATTTGCAGTAGTAAACTGCTGGCAGTATGAACAGCAGTAAGTAGGATTTTTGCCACAATGTTCTCAATAACACGTGCTTTACAATTGGCTTTTGACTCAAGTCTGAAAAGCTTTTAGTTTATATAGCTATAATAAACATAAAAATGCTTAATTTACTTTTGGATCAAATGCATATTAAATGATGCTTTGGCTGAACAACCAGTATGCAGAAAACTTCTATACATACTGTATTATAGGAGATAGAATGAATACTCATAAAACGTATATCCTAAATGCTTGTCAGGAGAGAGGGCTTTGGAAAAAGTTAAGGGGTTAATTTTCAGAGTCAGAAAGTAAAATACAATTTATAAAGTCCTTCATAGAGAATATCTTTTTATTATGGTAAGAGGTGATAGACTTGTGATATTTGTGAATTACAATATGTAGGATGTACCACCAGGTCCCTTCGCACAAGGATTAGCGAGCATGATAATGGAGCAGCCTATAGTAATGAGAGAAGGATGTCCAATGTATCAAAGCACTTTAAATTTATACATGAAGGTAACATGAATTCCTTCTCTTTCTCTGCAGTTCAAGCAATCAGAATGTCGGTACGTGGAGGAGACAAGCATAGAAGGCTACTAGAACAGAAAGTTAAAGTGGAGGGCCACCTTAAAAAAAAATTGCATGAAAAATCCTACAAAAAATTAAAAAAAAAAACATTTAAAAAAAAAATTTAAACTTACCTAAACTCTTGTTGCTAGGCAGTCTTCCTAATCTGCCTCTTTCTATTCCACGGCGTGTTCTGCGCCTCGATGAGCGGCCCTGTTGCCTTCTGGAAACTGTGTGTGTTCTCAGAACACCACGGGGCCATTCACAGAGCACCGCGCCGCTCGCGCGTGCGCAGTAGGAAACTGGCAGTGAAGCCGCAAGGCCCAGTGCAGCTTTGCCCCAGTGCAGCTTTGTGGGATCGCCGCGGGATACACAGCCGTGTGTAAATTTAAATATGGCGCCGAGACTGCAGGGACCCGGCGGAGCTGAGATACACATCCCTGAGAGTCCTCGGCTTTTCTCGGCGCCGCTCACAGTCCCGCCCAGTCCCGCCCTATGGGCGGGACTGTAAGCGGCGCCGAGAACAGCCGAGGACTCTCGGGAATGTGTATGTCGGCTCCGCCGGGTCCCTGCAGTCTCGGCGCCATATTTAATTTTACACACGGCTGTGTATCCCGCGGCGATCCCACAAAGCTGCACTGGGGCAAAGCTGCACTGGGGCAAGGCTGCACTGGGGCAAAGCTGCACTGACAAGGCTGCAATGGACACTGGGTCAAGGCTGCACTGACAATTGTGCACTGGGGCAAAGCTGCACTGACAAGGCTGCACTGACAATTCTGCACTGGGACAAAGCTGCACTGACAAGGCTGCACTGGGGCAAAGCTGCACTGACAAGGCTGCAATGGACACTGCAATGGACACTGGGGCAAGGCTGCACTGACAATTCTGCACTGGGGCAAAGCTGCACTGACAAGGCTGCACTGACAATTCTGCACTGGGACAAAGCTGCACTGACAAGGCTGCACTGGGGCAAAGCTGCACTGACAAGGCTGCAATAGACACTGGAGCAAGGCTGCACTGACACTGAAAAGGCTGCAGATGGACACCGATAACGCTGCATTGATGGGCATTTTAATGTAAGTTTTTCTTCCTTAAACTTTACTCCTAAAAGTTTTTTTCCTTAAAATTCCCTCCTAAAGTTGGGGTGCGTGTTATACGCCGATAAATACGATATATATCAGTTATTTGCCTATAATTGATGCACTTGTGATTGGTGGTACATCTATCAATTTTATATTTGATTTGTATATCTAATATATGGTTTTGAAGTGCACTTTTCACATTTATTCACAAATGGACTGCGCAACACCATTTACATTTAAACGATAGGTCTGCTTCGCTGGACAGTGTAAATGATGCTGAGGCAGCCACACACAATAGAATAATGAGAAATGATTTTCATTATTCTATTGTGTGTGGCTGCCTGAATTAAAGAAATGTAATTGTAACAGATACAGTATATCTAAACAGCTATTGTATTCTGGCACATGTAGCAGCTGCAGCTTTCAGAGTACCTGGACTGGGACTGCATCTGTATGCTGTCACTGTTTGGCTGAAAAATTTCCACCCAGCTCCTTTGACAAAAGTGAGTTGAATAATTGAAAAGCTTTTTGTTGAGCTGGGTGGTGCTGACTGAATCACCTAAAATTCGAGCCACTCTTTTTTTTGGATGTACTTTCTTGTTGACCTCCTTCTGAAAATACTAGTTGCCTGGCTGTACCTGGCTTTAACACCTCTGTAGCACAAGCTTAGAACAATTAGGAGACATTTCCGCAGTCTCCTTTTCTACAGCAATCAGACTGCAGCAGTATAAGGGTCCTTTCACACGGGCTGTCTGATCAGGTCTGCCTGTCAGCTATTCAGGCGAACCTGATCAGATCCTGCAGTCTCCTCTATGGAGCGGCAGATGTCCGCTGACACCCGCCGCCATCCGATCCGATCCTGCCCGCAAAAAACAGATGGATGGTGGTCCCATTTTCTATCTGGCGGATTGGATAGCATTGGATGGAAACGAACAGGTGGTCAGTTTCCATCCCATTTCCCCATAGAGGAAAGCAGGATTGTGTCCCCTCTGCACAGCAGAGCGGACACAGACCTGTCATCCGCCTGCTCAGTGGGGGTCAGTGGAGTGATCCCCCGCTGAGCAAGCGGATTCCGTCAAACTGAGGCGCCCCTGTGAAAGGGGCTTAACTGTGTATGAAGTTAAAAAGGTTACAGCAGGTGCTGATTTGGGTCAGACGTTTGTGAACATAGCCAAGAACTCCACAAGCACCGGGATTTACATGATTGTGTTATTGCTTAGCAACAGTGCAGGAAATCATTGCTGACCCTGGATGATGCCTGAACAAAGATGGCTCTAGCCTTGTTGATAGAAAAGCAGATGAAGGCATTGTCAGGGAGAGTACTGTGATCTTTGTGAGAGTTAATAAATTCCTGGGCTTTTTTCTCAAACAATAGGTGCTGGAACTCAACCACGACCCCCCAAAACCCCTCATCCCACCCCCCCCCCCACAATCACATCAAATAGTGGGTGTGGTCAGTCAAATTTCACTAACAGTAGGAGGGTCTTAAAGGGGCATTAAATACCAGGATTGCATTACATACAGAGTGCAGAGTTCTGGGGGGTTACACACAAAGTGCAAAGCTGTCACTTGTAAACACAAAAACTGGACCTCTGTGTTTACAAGTGATTGTGGTGAGCAGGCCCCTCCCAAGGGTCTGAGCCAGAGGTGGTGGAACTGAGTTCCACCAAGTTCCCCCTGAAAAAAAGCCCTGACTGTATTACACATACACAATACTTAGTGTACGTGTTCCTAAACATGAAATAAGTCTACCTGATGCTATCGGATGCCACCTTAAGGCTGCTTTCACACTGAAAGCGCTGGTCATTAGCGGTTTAAGCATCGCTTTTGTGCCACTTTTCACCCGCTAGCGGGGCACTTTTAACCCCAAATAATGGGTTAAAAATTCCTGTGTTGTGGTGCTTTCGAAGTGCTTTTCATGCTCTTTGGAAGCGCTGCCCATTCATTGCAATGGGCAGGCGCGTTTTGGGAGCGCTGTATACAGCGCTGCCAAACCGCTCCAAAGATGCTTGTAGGTAGCCTCCTCACATACAGTTAACTGTGACAGGACAGTCTTGCTTGCTGAGAGGAGAAGTGGGACTACAATTGTATCATACTTACTTTCTCATGCAGAAATGTCATGTCATATTCAGAATGTGTTTTGTATTTTCCTGCTGTTTTGTGAAATCCTGTTGAGGCTGTAACTGTTCTCTAGCTTGTCTCCAGCAGCCATCTTGGAGAAGCCTTATGTTCTGATTGGTACCAAGTTCTCTCGAGATTTTGTGCACAATTTTCTGTTAGCTTCCATATAAAAAGAATTTGTCCAGCATTTTGAGAGACATACGTGTGGAATGAGTGAAGAGTGTTCCAGCCTGCAGGCACAGAACAGGGATCCTCAGGAGTCCTGCCTATCAGCACTGCTGCTGTGCTTGTGATAGAAGATCATCTGAGATAGTGTATTTTCCTGTTAAATAATCTCTGCTGCAGCTGTGGGACCTGCTTATGGACACCTGCCAATGGCAAGTAATAAAAATGTGCCTTTTATACCACTGATGTGCCTGAAGAGAGGAATAAAAACTACAGTGCCAGTTTACTGAGCTGCATTCTGTATCTTTGGTGAATGGACTGTGAATCTGTGCCTTATATGCTAACAAGAGAACTTCCCCAAGTATTAATGAGAGTTGGGGGCAGCACAGAGGGAAGCGTTTGACTTCTGCGCCCATACTGGCTTACTCTGACTACCGCAAACCCTTCCGAGTGTACACCAATGGCAGTCTCCAAGGCTTGGGGGCTGTGCTTGCTCAGGAGCAAGATGGGACTGAACGAGTGATAGCATATGCTAGTCGCAGCTTGCGACCTACAGAACGTAATCTAGCCAACTACAGCTCTTTTAAACTTGAGCTATTAGAGGTAGTCTGGGCTATGACCGAAAAGTTTGCTGAGTATTTGGTAGGTGGACAAGTGGACATCTATACTGACAACAACCCTCTTGCCTACCTAGGAAACTGCTAAACTTGGGGCCTTGGAGTAACGTTGGGTGGCCCAACTTGCCTCGTTCAACTATACTATGCACTACAAGCCAGGACGCTCCAATCGCAATGCTGACGCGCTCTCAAGGTTTCCCCATGACCAGCCTCAGGAGGATAGAGATCAACAGCGTGAAGTATGAGGTTGTCCCTTCTAGGATCAACCTACAAGAGAAACAAGCATCCTCAGCTCTGCAATGTGACCAAATCCCACAAAGATTGCCAAAAATTCATACTCCTCAAGAGTGGATTGAGATCCTGACATTGGTCAGCTCATAAAATATTGGGTCAGGAATAGAAAACCAGACTACAGGAAGCAAAGAAGGCTCTCATCAACCTTGTGTCAGCTTCTTAAGCAGTGGAATAAGTTGGAAAGGTATAATGGACTCTTGTACCAAAAGACACGCATACCAAGAGCACCACAGATTCTCCGTCAACTGATCATCCCTCAGTCAGAGGCCTTAGAGGTCTGTCAGGTCTTTCACAGTACTGGAGGTCTCTTTTGTGCCGATTGGACAGAAGCTTTTGTTTGTAAGTACGTTTTTTGTCCTGGACTGACTAAGTCGGTGCTGAAGGTGTGCCAGGAATGTCAGAGCTGTGCCACTTACAAGGGAAAAGCAGAGAAAACCACCCTTCTGGTGGTGAGCACAGGAGAGCCCTTTGAATTATTGACCATGGACTTTCTGACAGTGGCTGCAACATCTGGGTTCCGCTATACCTTGATGTCGTGGACCACTTTTCTAAGTTTGCCATTGTCATGCCAACCAAGGATTAGACTGTCATTACCACAGCTAAAAGGGTTAAACATGTAGCGCAACCCTATTGGTGCCCTAAGAGGATTTTGTCTGACCAAGGCCCAAACTTTAAAGCTCTGGTGTTTTCTGAACTGTGTCACCTTAGTGGCATTCGAAAATATCATACCACCCCCTATCATCCTTAATGGAATGGTGTCTGTGTTAGTTTTAATCACACGCTGTTGGGTTTGATTCACATATTGGAGCAATAGCAATGAGAAAGATGGCCACAGTATGTCGATGATGTTGTCTGGGCTTAAAATCAGACAGTGCATAGGGCAACTGGTTATATTCCCCATTTTTTGATGTTTGGCCATTGCGGCCATTTACCTGTGGATTTATTATTGGAAAATCCAGAGCCCATAACATCAAAGACCCCTGATGAGTGGGTCCAAGACCATTGGCATCGCCTAGCCCGAGCTAAACAAATGGTGCTGGGGAGGTATCGGGATCTGGCTGAAGAAAGTACTGTCAACTTGCTGCCACTAAAACCAGGAGACAGGGTCTTGGTGTGCAACACCAAACACATTAGAGGCAACAAGCTGGAGCCCAAGTGGGAGGCCTGCCCATAACGGGTTGAAAAGCAACCATTTCCTGGACTGCCTGTGTTTGATGTTGTTTCAGAGAAGCCAAATCGGCCTTGCAAAAGACTGTACCATAACCTACTTCGCCCATGTGTGTTCTCTGCAGATTCACTGTCGGCTGAACCTGTTCCTGATTTTCCTCCATCTGCCAGATGGGACAGCAGCCCAGCGATACTCAATAGTGATTCAGCAGAGTCTTATCTACCCCCTCTGCCACCAGTAGAGGAGTTATCAGCTGAAAGAGCTACAGATAATCAGGCTTCTTCCACTCCTGTTGAAGATGAGCCTCCTGTGGATGAAGAGTCGCCTGTTATTTCTGATGCAGAGGAGGACAGTGCCCTGTGTCCCTAGAGGGAGATGGACAGTTGCCAGTTCCAGAGCCTCACTTACCCAGGTGCACTACCAGGGGACTGAAACCTGTCAAGTATTCTGATTATGTGACTTGAACTGTTATGACTGTCTGCTTGTTATGCTATTGCTCTATTTAATTGCTTTTACCTAGGTGAATGACGAGGACTGCATTCTTCAAGCGGGGGGGGGGGGGGATGTAGGTAGCCTCCTCACATACAGTTAACTGTGACAGGACAGTCTTGCTTGCTGGAAGGCGAAGTGGGACTACAATTGTATAATACTTACTTTCTCATGCAGAAATGTCATGTTGTATTCAGAATGTGTTTTGTATTTGCCTGCTGTTTTGTGAAATCTGAGGCTGTAACTGTTCTCTAGCTTGTTTCCAGCAGCCATCTTGGCGAAGCCTCATGTTCTGATTGGTACCAAGTTCTCTCAAAATTTTGTCCAGCATTTTCTGTTAGCTTCCAGGCACAGAACAGGGATATTCTTATACACTGCTGCTGTGCTTGTGATAGAAGATCATCTGAGACAGTGTACTTTCCTGTTAAATCATCTCTGCTGCAGCTGTGGAACCTGCTTATGGACACCAGCCTATGGCAAGTAATCAAAATATGCCTTGTATACCACTGATGTGCCTGAAGAGGAGAATAATAACTACAGGGCTAGTTTACTGAGCTGTCTTCTGTATCTTTAGTGAATGGACTGTGAATCTGTGCCTTATATGCTAACAAGAGAACTGTTTACTCCACGTTTGTAATAGTTGTAATAATTTTCCACTGCTGCTTATCTGGCAGTTAAAGTTACTTCATTTACAATACCACGCAGTGTGTTTCCCTTTATAATACAGCCATGCTAGTTCCCCCGCTTACATGCTGCTTGTAGGACTTTTTTTTAATGTCACGGAAGCACACTGCCTGGGTGTGAAAGCAACCATTGCAATGAATGGGAGGCAGTTTTTAGGTGCTTTACATGTGCTATTTCTAGAGCTAAAATGCCTGAAAACAGCCTCAATGTTACAGGAAAATAGTAAAATAAGAAAAGAAAACTCTGAATTTGTACCTACTGAAAACACACCATAGTTTCCCATTAGGGTCATGCCAATTTTATAAATGCAGCCCTAGCAAAGCATTCACCTTCTTACTGAATGCCTCTGCCAAATATACAATTAGCACACAGCATTAAAAACACAGTTCAAAAAATTGGTTTTATGTCTTCCACGCATAAAAAAAAAAAAAAAAAAAAAAAACAGGAAAGAAGTAGACTTTTATAAACTGAAAACATCACCAAAATGATCTCTAAAACATAGAACACATTCTCAAATACATAACCCAAAGCCAAGCATTAGGCCGGTAATCCCAAACATCTGATTATGAAGCTGTTAAATGGAAAAAATGTAATTTTAGAGGGCAAAACAAAAGTGTAAAAAGCGTAATAGAGATGACTTGAACGCTTTTTAAAAAAAAAGCAAGAGAAAGAAAAACATAGGTTTGGGTTTTATTATCCTAACCACAGAATAAGTGAGCTGTTGAACCTGGAAATCTAACGCTCTAAGTCGTATTTGTCTTTTTCACCATACCATTAGGAGATGTCAGCAGCATGGGCATTAAATCATTCCTCCTCTTGTGAAGAATGTCGTGGTGCTGATGGAGCAGTGGAAACTAGAAAGGTAAAAGCGAAAAAAACTACAAATCTCCAGGCAAATAAGCCCACTATAATGCTAAATTACAGGGTAAGGGGGATAATAAACGGCACAGTGGTCAGTTAATATGATCCTTTAATGCTGCGGGAACAAGTGGACCCTAACCACGAATCCCACAAACTCGTTTTTCATATGTGGTTTTAGAAAAAGGAGAAGCAATCGTATGTATATATTACTTATCCAATTGACTAGGAGCTGAAAGTATGTTAACCTCTTATATTT
This sequence comes from Lithobates clamitans, assembly GCA_037952925.1. NCBI lineage: Eukaryota > Metazoa > Chordata > Amphibia > Anura > Ranidae > Lithobates > Lithobates clamitans. Next base: position 2,948,643 of record JBBGZY010001202.1, read on the forward strand.
TACATTATAGCTTTACCACAATGGACATGCGGTCTCAGTATGATGAAGTTATTATATCTCTACTACATAAGTAAAAATAATATGTCAGAGCAAAGGAGCAATGAGGTTGTGCACAGTGCCATACTCAATAGCAACCAGATATAATTTCTTAAAGAGGACTTGCACTGTGGAAGCTGCTCTCAAAAAATGACAGCAGGAGGACAAGGAACTTGCATGTATTGTTTGCGGTCTCTCCAACGCTGTATCCTGGCCTAGGCCGACAAGGCCCAGGCCTAGGGCAGCACTTTGCAGGGGGCAGCACGGAAAGAGTCCCCACCGGCTTGCGCTACACTGTTAGTGTAGCACCAGTCTTATGGGGAGGACTGGGCAGAGAGGCAAATTTGTCTAGCGCCCCCATATAGCGGCCACACTGCTTCCGGTATGCAAGCGGCTGGCATTCCGCAACTGTGGGGGGGGGGGGGCGCTTCTAATTTTGACTGTCCTCTCATCCTGGACCACAAACCTTCCTCAGTGTGCTATATGTTTTTTGCTGCACCATTGCCATGGTTATATCTTCTTAGTCCTTTCCATAAAATTATTAGAAATTTGTGCCTAAAGTAGAACTATAGGCAACATTTTCCATTTCGGCTAGAGTAACGGAAGATTTATGTCAGTTTATTTTTTACCATCCCTGTCCCATTGCAGAGATTTCCCTTCACTTCCTGCCCCATAGCCAAACAGGAAGTGAGAGGAAATCTATGCTAATTAAGGGAATCCATTGCAGCCCCCCCCCCCCCCCCCAGGCCCTCAGAACTACTGTCCCCACTTGAAAATTTCAGGGTGGGTCTTAAACAGCAAGGAGTGTGGCCTTGACAGGAAAGGGTGGGTCATATTTAAATTAGGGGGTGCACGAGTTTAGTCTGGCCTAGGGCAGCACAAAACCTAAATACACTACTGGGTCTCTCTGCATCTAATCTTCTTCCCATAACTGACTTTTCATGCCTAATTCCACACTGTGTCTCCTTGTGGAGGAGGCTATTTTGGTAGAGGAGCAGGGTTCTGGTGGGATAATATACAAGAAGTAGCTATAGAGGTAGTGGAAGAACAGGTCCACAGAATAAATGAAGCAAAAGCAGGAAGATACTTGAACTGCAGGTCTTCGGGTACAGTTTCTTCTCCAGCAATAAACACAATAGTTACATCACTGAACCCTACTGTAAGGTTTTTTTTCACAACCAGCCATTGGGGAGGAGTGTCAGGGCTGCGCTCCTGCTACTTAATGAGCAGCTCTTTTTTTTCGGTGCTCAGAAGTTGCTCAGCTGTCAATTAATTGCCAGCCACTCATTGTTACCACAGAAACTCATCTTGGTTACCATTAACCTACCTCATTAGTACAGCCTACAGCCAGCCCCATTTTGCTATTTAAGCAGCTTAGCTCATTTCCTCCTTGCCCTTGCGTGGTCTATGATCTATAAGTGCTTCCTTCTTGTGCTCCTGTGTATGAATTGGCCTGGCTGACATCCCTTCCGATTCCCCTTCCTGAATTTTATTCCTGACTATGCTGACTTATGGTTTCCTGACCCAGGCTCATCTGATTAACCACTCTGGCATCCAAACCCCGGCTTCAGTTTTTTTTACTACATTCCTGAACTGTGTTGTTTTTGCCATTTCATTAAAAGTGTGATCTTAACTGCACTTTCTATCTCCATCAGGTTTATGGTTTCTGACAGGGAGGAAGTAAAAATTGGAAGATGAGCCACGGTTTTACCGCCTTCCCCAGCTGCCCACCAGAATTCTAACATGCTTTGCTCCATGGCCACAGAAATTTTAATTGCAGGCTGCAGAGTTATACAGGAGGCACCACCTGTCAAGCTCATCCAATCAGATCAATGGGGCCATAGCGCAACTGCAAGCCAAATGCTTGGCTCCCAGTTGTGACGCAGTCCCACTATGAAAAAATGCCATTTAACAATTTTTAAAAATTAAAGAAAAAAGGCAGCAGTAGCACCTCCTAAACACCTGCCAACTAGGGTTGCCACATCATCCCTTTAATTCAGGACACATATTAATTACACAGGTTCTGAGGCTGATTTATTGCAGATAAGGCATCAAGAGTGTTTAATTAACATCTTAATCAGCCACAGAACCTATGTAATTAATGTGTGTCCTGGATTAAAGGGATGATGTGGCAACCCTACTGCCAACTGCTGCTATACTATTCTTTGAAAATCATATACTGAATTACTTTACAGAGGGAGGTAAGCATTACAACCAGTGTGAAAGAGCCCCAAATCTCATGTGATTACAAGTCAGAGGCAGCAATGTGTTAGATTATCAAACACTACAGATATACAGCTATGAGGTGCAAGGCACAAGAAGTGCTCTGATATTTTTCAGGAAGAATTGAAGCCAAAGATAAATTACAAATGGCATAGCAAATCTTCCCTATTTGAGATCAGGTCCACTTTAAAGCTTCAACTTCATTTTTGTTTGTGATAGGGTTAGTAAGCATGAAGATGCTTTAAGAATAACAGGAAAAAAAGGCCATGCCAGAAATAAGAGTCCAGAAATACTTTTATTAAAAGTGAAAAAAACAAAAAAAACAACGCATTTTGGGGTTAAAAGTCCCTTCACCATGGCTCAACTTTAACACATAACTCCTAATTTTGTTTTCAATAGAGTTAGTAAAAGACAGAACCTCTGTAAAACTTCTTTAAAATGTAGAGAGAAAAATGCCAAGCCATTTGTATGGAACACAAAATTAATTTTGTTACAAGTTTTTTTTTTATAAAAGCCAATGCATTTTTGGGATTAAAATCCCCCTTCATCAGGGCTTGAAACAAACTCTCTGCATCTACAAAGATTTCAAAGTTTGAAATTAGGTAACTGTCAAGAAAAATAACTGTTGGGCAAATTAAAACAAAAAACTGCTATTTTAAACTTTATGTGTCTTTGTAAAACTGGTGTTAATTGAATATTGTAATAAAATGTGTATATTTGTATATATTAGCGTTTCGTGTGTATGTGGTACCGAGAAAATCCAACTACTTCAGTCTCTGGTTTGGCAGGATGATATAAAAGAAAAAACCTAGCAATTAGGGTAAAACAGATGTAAATAGTTTTTTGCATGATTCATTCCAATGGAGGTTCCAAAAGCTTTTAAAATACAGAATGCTGCATTTTCTCACAATACACTTGCCAAGCACACAAGGTTTAAATTCCACAGATTTCTACCTAATGGATAGGCAACGGCTAAAATCCTTATTGTAGCTGTATAAAACAAATTGATCCATAGACCTCCGTGGATTTGTGGCTTCTTTTGTAAGTTCACATCACCAACTTGTCCCTGACATCAGCATGTAGAAACTTGATGCAGCTCTGGTGGGTAATGTGTTAAAGAACAATATATAAACATATAATGGAGCATCTTAGGTGGGTTATAGAACATCAGTGGAGAACTTCAGACAATACAATAGGAAAAGGAATAATAACCAGTCATAGAATATACTGTCTATCTCGTTTACACCTGGTTCCATTCCATTCAGTTTGGTGCATTTATTAAAGCAAATAAAGATGAATAGTGGGTGACCGCGCTTAGGATACCTACTAGGTGTGCAGCCTCCCCTGATATAGCTCCCCGAAGGGGCTCTATAAGTATAAGTTTAGTAAAAAGGGGGTAGTGGCGCTCCCTAGATTGTGTATAGGTGGCCAGTCAGTGGTGTACACCTGAAAAGGTGTAATATACAAAAAAAAAAAAAAAAAAGACTAAATAGTAGTATATGTGCAGACTAATATCACAACACAAATAAATATAGTGACCAAATAAGCTCCAGATAAACAGTGCCTAGTAGTGATATACCCATCAGGAGATCAGAAATAACCACAAAAACAAAAAAACACAAAAACACATTCATAACATAATTGTCTGCTGTGAGTGAAGTGACCACTGAACAAGCCCACTCCATCACCGTGATTCCACTGACGTGGTTAATGTATGAAAAGTATCTATAAGTGAGTGTACAAATAATAGTCCATATAATATAATTGAATCTTCACTCAAAATAAATAACACACAAATGGTGACTTAGGTGTTTTCGGAGAAACTTAGTAGATATATGAAAAAGTGTTCATAAGTGAGTGTACAGATAATAGTCCATATAATATAATTAAATCTTCACTCAAAATGAGTAACGCACAAATGGTGACTTTTAGGTGTTTTCAAAAAATCTTCTGGTGACTTTGTGCTCCCCCTCCAGGGTCCCTACTCACCGGATCCACTCACCCCCGCAGGGGTAATATAGTTGCAACCACTTCGGCCACTCCACCATCATAGTTGTTCCGGTGCCTAGGATATCCTTCCTTTCTTTAGGTAATATGTGGTGTGATCTGTAGTAGGTTCCTCATAGAAGGAAAGAGATGTGGGCTCCCATAGTGTAGTAAATTAATTTATTAAAAATTGTTTTTAAAAATATATATGTATAAACAACAACTGGATACAAAAAATATATAGACGATGATTAGAAAAATAAAAATAAAAAAGTTTAAAAACCCGATAAACCTGGAAGGGCTCTTATCACACCAGGCTCTGGTGTGATAAGAGCCAGCTAATGGTATTACATAAGCCTAGTAGTGCAGCGAACGCTAGTATCCTACATTGGAGACAGCAGCACCGCGCTGCATTCCACCTGCGTTCCACCTGCAACTATACCAGGAAATGACGTAGCGTGCATGGCCCCGTCATACGCGTTTCGTCATAGACGTCCTCAGCGACGGTACCAGCACGCCATGCACCACGTCATTAAATGGGAGAATCACCATGCCTGTCCCGTCCTCCAATCCCGGGGTGGCCATGGCGTCCATTCAAAATATGTAGATGGGTACATCCTTTAGTTCAATGCATTTTGTGACAATAATCTCACTTTTTCAAGAGCAGATGCCCATTGTAAAATCTGGAAACCAAAGAACAGTTTCATAGAATATATTGAAAAATTCCTTGAAAACAGGGGGAAGGGTGGAGATGATGTGATATCTATAGATAGATATATATCTATATCTATATAGCTATATACAGTATCTCACAAAAGTAAGTACTCCACATTTTCCACATTTTGTTATGTTACAGCCTTATTCCAAAATGGATTAAATTCATTGTTTTCCTCAAAATTCTACAAACTTTACCCCATAATGACAACATGAAAGAAGTTTGTTTGAAATCTTTGCAAATTTATTCCAAATTAAAAAAATCCCATGTACATAAGTTTTCACAGTCTTTGCTCAATACTTTGTTGGAGCACCTTTGGCACCAATTTTGAGTAATGTCTTTTTGAGTATGATGCTACAAGCTTGGCACACCCCTTTTTGGGGAGTTTCTCCCATTCTTCTTTGCATGACCTCTCAAGCTCAATCTGGTTGGATGGGAAGCGTTGGTGCATAGCCATTTTCAGATCTCTCCAGAGATGTTCAATTGGGTTCAAGTCTGGGCTCTGGCTGGGCCACACAAGGAAATTCGCAGAGTTGTCCCGTAGCCACTCCTTTGTTATCTTGGCTGTGTGCTTAGGGTTGTTGCCCTGTTGGAAGATGAACCTTCTCCCCAGTCTGAGGTCCAGAGCGTTCTGAAGCAGGTTTTCATCAAGGGTGTCTCTGTACATTGCTGCATTCATCTTTCTCTCGATCTTAGTATAGGAAAGATTTCCGCGCTCACGGACCGAGGCTTGCAGCCCCCCCTTTTTACGCACCCTCAGAGGGGTGAGATATATTAGAGTGAGTTTATAGATAGGGGTAAGTGGCGCTACCTGTGTTGGATACCTAATTAGATGTATAATCTCTACTGGGTGCGCAAATGTGCACTCTACTCAAAAATAAATATAAAATAAATTACAAAATAAATATGTGCCAATTGGGATTAATGTCCCGTGACAATCTTTGACAACGTCGATGATGAAACTCGTAAGGCGGAGCTACGTACCTACGTCACACGCGGAAGTCGGAGAGAGTGTGGAGCGCAGCTGAGGCGCACGCCGCTCGGCTGTCAGCTTGCATCCACGAGCTTCTCTCAAGGCTGTGTGGTAGTCTGACCCCTTTTAGGAGTACGATTTTTTTAACATTTTGTATTACTTATTTTTATTTAATTTGATTGCTGTCATTCAGCATTTTTTTAATAAAATTCAATGAAGTTATCACACTATGGGAGCCCTGTCTCTTTCTTATGAGGGGAACCCGGAGTTCTGAAGGATATACTGTATTTGGAGTGGAAACCCCCAGGGACAACTTTACTGGAACCCTAGACGCCATCGAGTGCTAAAGAGTATATGCTGATTACCCCTGTAGGGGTGCATGGTGTTGGTGAGTGGGGATCCTTGAGGGGGAGCACCGGAGTCACTGGATATCAACTGTCGCTGTCACAAAAGTCACCTTACACAGAATATTTGAATGTGGTGAAATTATATGGAACTTTTCAAGCTGGGACTTTCACAACAAAAACATTTTTTCACAATTAATTTTTTCATTTTTTATAATACATTTTTTATATTTAATGTGGTTCTAAATATTTTCACAAGTATTTTACACTTTTTTCCTTATTATATGGTGTTTTTTAACGCTGAAGTACTGCGTTTAGGCTATATTCAGCTGCCCAGTTGTTTGCTGGGGAGATAATGTGGTATTATGTATATCAGATGTTATACTAATAATTGTAAGCAGATTGATGGTTAATGATCACATAGGTGGAAGGAGGATTTCTACTTATAGTTTTTTATTTTATTTATTCATTTAACCCCTTCAACGCATTTAGGGGGGACGTTTACTAGATTATACATTTTGATCAATTTGTCACTGATGTGGGTGTACCTAAACCTTTTTTACACAATAAGGATTTATTTGTTGTACATATTGTCACGGGACATTAATCCCAATTGGCACATATTTATTTTGTAATTTATTTTACCTTTATTTTTGAGTAGAGTGCACATTTGCGCACCCAGTAGAGATTATACATCTAATTAGGTACCCAACACAGGTAGCGCCACTTACCCCTATCTATAAACTCACTTTAATCTTTCTCTCGATCCTGACTAGTCTCCCAGTTCCTGCCGCTAAAATACATCCCCACAGCATGAGGCTGCCACCACCATGTTTCACTGTAGGGATGGTATTGGCCAGGCGATGAGCAGTGCCTGGTTTCCTCCAGACATGACACTTGTCATTCAGGCCAAAGAGGTCAATCTTTGTTTCACCAGACCAGAGAATATTGTTTCTCATGGTCTGAGAGTCCTTCAGGCAGTCCTTCAGGTGGCTTTTCGGCAAACTCCAGACGGGCTGTCATGTGCCTTTTACTGAGGAGGCCTGATTGGTGGAGTGCTGCAGAGATGGTTGTTTTTCTGGAAGGTTCTCCTCTCACCAAAGAGAAACACTAGAGCTCTGTCAGAGTGACTATCGGGTTCCTGGTCACCTCCCTGACTAAGGCCCTTCTCCCCTGATCGCTCAGTTCTGCCAGGCGGTCCACTCTAGGAATAGTCCTGGTGGTTCTTCCATTTACAGAAGATGGAGGCCACTGTGCTCATTGGGACCTTCAATGCTGCAGACATTTTTCTTTCTGTACCCTTTCCCAGATCTGTACCTTGATACAATCCTGTGTCAGAGGTCTACAGACAATTCCTTGGACTTCATGGCTTGGTTTGTGCTCTGACGTGCACTGTTAACTGTGGGACCTTATATAGACAGGTGTGTGCCTTTCCAAATCATGTTCAATAGACTGAATTTACCACAGGTGGACTCCAATCAAGTTGTAGAAATATCTCAAGGATGATCAGTGGAAACCGGATGCACCTGAGCTCAATTTTGAGTGTCATTACAAAGGCTGTGAATACTTATGTACATGGGATTTTTTTTTTTTTTTTTAGAAATTTGCAAAGATTTCAAACAAACTTCTTCCATGTTGTCATTACGGGGTATTGTTTGTAGAATTTTGAGGAAAATAATGAATTTAATCCATTTTGGAATAAGGCTGTAACAAAATGTGGAAAAAGTGAAGTGCTGTGAATACTTTCTGGATGCTCTGCAGGTTCACAATGATAGAGTCACAGGTATTGCTTAACTAAAGGCAAATGGGAAAATAAATGTTCCAGGTGAATTTGCACATTGCAAAAAATACCCAATCATATGGAGAAAAAATGTAAACAAGTAGTTTTGCATGCTTGTAAATCGATGATGGAAGTCGGCAAAGCTTTGCTTCATTCAAAATTCCCTTGCAAAGTGCAAGTTACATTAAAAAGTAATTTTGCATTTAGTAAATCAACCCCAATGTATCCAGGAGCTCAATCTAAGGTATCCGCACTGTATTAAACTTTTTAGGGCATCCTCTAGCTATAGAGATACTTTCATAAAGCTTAAGGTATTTTACCTTAATGCATAAAAACATTCAGTATGTAGCTCTCCCCAGCTCCCCTTAGTCTTATCTCAATCCAGCGCTGTGCACAAGAGCAGTGGCTCACCTGGCTCTCTCCCTCCTCATAGGCTCAGACACAGCAGTTGGAAGCCATTGACTCCTGCTGTTGTCAATCACAGCCAATGAAGAGGCAGAGCGGGCAGGGCCAAGCCAATATTGTCAGGGCTGGGCTCAGCCCTCCCTTATCAGTGCTCAGGTTGCTCAGCTGTCAGTTAATTGCCAGTACTTATCGTTCCACAGGGGCTCACCTAGTGATCATTTCCCGCTCGTCAGCCAGCCCCCTCTGGCTATTTAAACTGCCTGGTTCATTCCTTCCATGCCTTCGTCTTATCCAAACATATCTGGAGACTCTCTGCTGTGTTCCTGTTGAAGACTTGCCTGGTTGACGTCCCTTCTGGTTCTTGATCCTGTCTGCTGCCTCCAACTACGCTGATCTCTGGCTTCCTAATTTACTGGCTTGTTCTGACTACCCGCTTTGGCTACTGTACCCTGGCTATGTTTTGACTACGTTTACTGATTTGTACCATTTTTACCATTGTATTAAAAGGTGTGATTTTTACTGCATTTTCTGTCTCTGTCTGAGTCATGGTTCCTCACATATATATATAGTTGTGCTCATAAGTTTACATACCCTGGCAGAATTTATGATTTCTCTTTTTCAGAGAATATGAATGATAACACAAAAACTTTTTCACTAATGGGTAGAGTTTGGCTAAAGCCATTTATTATCAATCAACTGTGTTTACTCTTTTTAAATCATAATCACAACAGAAACTACCCAAATTACCCTGGTCAAAAGTTTACACACCCCAGTTCTTAATACCATGTATTGCCCCCTTTAACATCAATAACAGCTTGAAGTCTTTTGTGGTATTTGTGGATAAGGCTCTTCATCTTCTCAGATGGTAAAGCTGCCCATTCCTCTTAGCAAAAAGCCTCTAGTTCCTGTAAATTCTTGGGCTGTCTTGCATGAACTGCACGTTTGAGATCTCCCCAGAGTGGCTCAATGATATTGAGGTCAGGAGACTGAGATGGCCACACCAGAACCTTCACTTTATTCTGCTGTAGCCAATGACAGGTTGATATGGCTTTGTGTTTTGGATCATTGTCATGTTGGAATGTCCAATTAACCTCCCTGGCGGTATGATTATTTCAGATTTTTGATGCTGAAAGCGGTACAATTATTTTGCAAGGAAATTTGGCGTTCTATATTATAGGCCTGTAATTCTTAGGAATAACTCACTTAAATCTGTCCAAACAAGAGTCTAGTAGACATCCTGGGTATGATAAAGTTTGAAAAACAAAATCATAAATTATAATATAATAAATAACTATAAATAATTATAACAAATAATAATATAATAATAATAAAAATTATTCAATATTGTAATCAAACCAAAAACTCAGAAATTTGCTTAGTTGCAGAATTGTTGCTGTCATTACTTTCAGTGTTTGATGACGAATTTCCCCACAAATCACTATCACTCAATTCTGCAAGTGATTCTAATTTATTATCGCTGTTTTCTAGCTGGTCTAAAACCACTTTTGATGTAAAGGGACACTTTTTGGTTGCTATGGACAATCTCCAGTTTCCAGGCAGAAAGAACAATATTTATAACATAAAACTGCATGCAGGGCACTGGAGAAACCACTAGGGAAAAAAAGGGATGTAAAATAAATTGATACAATGTAATGTAATCTGTAAGATTACAGTGTACTGTACAGGTATTGTGTGTTTTACTTTTTGAATTTGGAGCTGTTCTTCGCCCCCGTGCGTCGCAACGCTCGCAGGGAACGGAACTCGGCTCCATGACAGATCGAGCGGAGGACGGCTCACACACAGAGCGGGGAGACATTGCAGGATCCTGGGGACAAGGTAAACAAGCTGTACCTGGATCCTGCGATGCAATCTCGAGTGTGGCTCGGGGTTACCGCTTTTGGTGCTGAGAATCCACCCTGAGCCACACTCGGGAATACTATCAGGGAGGTATTATTATTATACAGGATTTATATAGCGCCAACAGTTTACGCAGCGCTTTACAATATAAAAGGGAGACAATACAGTTATAATACAATAAAATACAAGAGGATTAAGAGGGCCCTGCTCAGAAGAGCTTACAATCTAATAGGGTGGGGCAGGTGGTACAAAAGGTTGTAACTGTGGGGAATGAGCTAATGGAAGTGGTAAAAGATTCTTTGGAGACGTGATAGGCTTTCCTGAAGAGATGAGTTTTCAGGGATCGCCTGAAGGTAGCAAGAGTAGGGGATAGCTGGATAGATGGAGGTAGCGAGTTTATAGCTTCAAGAAACTATTAGATAATCACCTGAATGACCGCAACATACAGGGATATGTAATGAAATACTGACACATAATCACACACATAGGTTGGACTTGATGGACTTGTGTCTTTTTTCAACCTCACCTACTATGTAACTATGTAACTATGAGTTCTAGAGAATGGGAGAGGCTCTGGAGAAATCCTGGAGATGAGCATGGGAGGAGGAGATGAGAGAGCTTGAGAGTAGGAGGTCTTGAGAAGAGCGGAGAGGCCGATTTGGGTGATATTTGGAGACAAGGTTGGTGATGTAGCTCGGGGCAGAGTTGTGAATGGCTTTGTATGTTGTGGTTAGTATTTTGAATTTAATTCACTGGGTGATTGGGAGCCAGTGTAGGGATTGGAGGAGAAGGTTGGCAGACGCTGAGCGGTTGGTAAGGTGGATAAGTCTGGCAGCAGCATTCATGATAGACTGAAGAGGGGATAGCCTATGGAGAGGCAGGCCAATGAGAAGGGAGTTGCAATAGTCAAGGTGAGAGATAACAAGGGAGTAAATGAGGAGCTTGGTGGTTTCATTTGTTAAAAAGGGGCAAATTTTAGAGATGTTACGGAGGTAAATTCTACTTTTGACAACAATTGGACTTGGGGCTGGAATGGCAAGTCACAGTCTAGGATTACACCTAATACCTTGGTGTGAGGGGAGGGACTGATAGTTGCATTGTTGATTTTGATGGAAAAGTCAGGGAGGGGGGCACGGGGGGGGGAGTTTTAGAGAGATTTAGTTTAAGGAATTGGTGCAACATCCATGCTGATATGTCAGTTAGTAAGTTAGTAATGCGAGAGGAGACTGGAGGAGTGGGGTGAGGAGTAGATAGATTTGGGTGTCATCGGCATATAAGTGGTATTGGAAGCCGTGGGCTGTTATCAAGTGACCAAAGGAGGAGGTGTAGATAGAGAAGAGAAGGGGTCCCAGAACAGAGCCTTGGGGGACCCCCACATAAAGGGACAATGGAGAGGAGGAGACAGAGTTGTAGGTGACGCTGCGATAGGTAGGCAGAGAACCAGGATAGAGCAGAATCTCGGAGGCCAAGGGAATGTAGTTTATTGAGAAGGAGTGGGTGGTCAACAGTATCAAAGGCCGCAGAGAGGTCAAGTAGTAGGAGTATGGAGTACTGGCTGTTGGTTTTAGCAGTTAGTAAATCGTTAGTGAGTTTTAGTAAGGCAGTTTCCATGGAGTGCTGCGAGCGAAAGCCAGACTGTAAGGGGTCAAGAAGGTTATTTTCACTGAGGTAAGAGCTAAGACGGTTGTAGACTAAGCATTCTAGAAGTTGAGAGGTGAATGGGAGCAATGGGATGAGTCTTAAGTTGTTCAGATTGGTGGGGTCCAGTAAGGGCTTTTTAAGTATGGGAGTGATCTGCGCATGTTTTAGAGGGGAGGGGAAGGTGCCACTAGAGAGGGAGAGATTGAAGATGTGAATGAGGGAGCATGGGATAGAGGAAGAGGGTGACCATAGTAGTTGTGAGGGAACAGGATCCAAGGGACAATTGGTTAGGTGGGCATCTGAGAAAAGTTTTGTAACCTCTTCAGTAGTAGCCAATTCAAAAGAGGAGAGTGTTGAATGTGCTGTTAGGCAAGGTATGTTGGGTGGGGAAGATGTTACCACAGTGGAGATGTCCTCATGAATTGCATCAATCTGGTCTTTGAAGTGATTGGCAATCTCTTGGGTAGTGAGTGAGTTAGTGGGTAGAGGGGGTGGGGGACGAAGCAGAGAGTTAAAGGTTGAGAAGAGCCGATGGGGACACGATGACAAAGTATTAATAGGAGAGACAAAGTAGGCTTGTTTGGCAGCATGAATTGTATTTTAGAAGGGCAGATTTATATAGGGTGAAATCTTGCAGGCATTTGGTTTTACGCCACAGTCGTTCAAGAGCACGACAATGTCTCTTGAGATTTCTAGTGTTGTCAGTTTGCCAGGGTTGTAATGGTCAGGGCCTGATTCTCCGTGTGGTTAGAGGAGCAAATGCATCTAGTGATGATGAGAGTGAACTGTTGTAGACAGAGGTGGCCAGTTCAGGACAGACCAGGGGAGAGATTATGTCATATAGGTGGTCAGTAGCAGAATAGAAAAGAGAAGGGTTAAAGTGGCCAAGGTTCCTACAAGTAATTGTTTGCTGCTTGGAGGGATGGGTGGATGGAGGCAAGGATACAGTATTTTTTGATAACATACTGCATTCATCTTCCCACCAATTTTTACTGAATTTCCTTTGCCTTTGTAGCTCACACATCCCCAAAACATCAGCAATCCACCTCCGTGTTTCACAGTAGGAATGGTGTACCTTTCATCATAGGCCTTGTTGACTCCTCTCCAAATGTAGCATTTATGGTTGTGGCCAAAAAGCTCAATTTTGGTCTCATCACTCCAAATTACTTTGTGCCAGAAGGTTTGAGGCTTGTCTCTGTGCTGTTTGGCGTATTGTAAGCGGCATACTTTGTGACATTTGCGTAGTTATGGCTTTCTTTTGGCGACTCGACCATAAAGCCCATCTTTTTTCAAGAGTCTCCTTATTGTGCATCTAGAAACAGCCACACCACATATTTTCAGAGAGTCCTGTATTTCACCAGAAGTTATTTGTGGGTTTTTCTTTTCACCCCAAACCATTTTTCTGTCAGTTTTCTGCCAGTAGCTGTAATTTTAGTTGGTCTACCTGACCATAGTTTGGTTTCAACAGAACCCCTCATTTTCCACTTCTTGATTAGAGTTTGAACACTGCTGATTGCCATTCTCAATTCCTTGGATATCTTTTTATATCCCTTTTCTGTTTTATACAGTTCAACTACCTTTTCCCACAGATCCTTTGACAATTCTTTTGTGTTCCCCATGACTCAGAATCCAGAAACGTCCGTGCAGCACTGGATGAAAGATGCAAGGGTCTGTCACGAGTCCAGAATCTCATTGACCTTTTATACACACACACACTAATTACAAGCAAATATATCATAGGTGAGGATGGTTACCTTTAACAGTCATTCAAATCCCTTTGTGTCAACTAGTGTGCCTGCTATCAGGCCAAAATCACCATGGTATGTAAACTTTTGATCAGGGTCATTTTATGTAGTTTCTGTTGTCATTATGATTTAAAAAGAGTAAACACAGTTGAGTGATAATAAATGGCTTCAGCCAAACACTAACCATGAGTGAAAGAAATGTTTTTGTGTTATCATTCATATTCTCTGAAAAATGGTCAAAAAATCATACATTCTGCCAGGATATGTAAATGAGCACAACTGTATATGTGTGAAGCATGGCTTTTTATTGGTGGTTTGAAAAAGAGCATTCCCTGTCTCCCTGTGCTTTCAGCTATTGACCTAGATCATCAGGACTGGGAAAACTGTGTGTTTTTTTTTTTTTTTTTTTTTTTTTTCTTTTTCCACTTCAGCGAAAGTTTTCCGAGAGACATTATTTCAACTTTGTGTCAAACTTTATCTCTTCTCCTTTTTCACATCATTGTGGATTGTTTCCGTCACATCTTTATTATTTTTCCTTTCTAGGATATTCTTAAATATTTTTAAAAACCGGCGACAAAACGCCTTCTATAATTATAAACCCTATTATTATCTTAGTCTCTCTCAGTCCCTCTTATTTCCCCCCGCCCCCTCACCCCCCCCCTCCCCCTCCCCTGTGTCTGGTCCGTTCCTTTATGTTATTTATTTATCCACTTGGCTCTGCACCTGTTCTTTCTTTTATCCTATCTAAATAAATATCCGAGACTTTGTAGTTTTTCCAACTTTCCCATCTACTATTATCCCCTTTCTCTCCTCCTTCCATTTTGTAGTGATAATCTATTTCCTTTAGCCAGTCTCTAATGTCTGGTTTTCCACTTTGTAGCCAATTCTTGGGAATTAAGGCCTTGGCCGCATTCAGGAGGTTAGGTATTATTGATTTTCTATATTGTTTCTTAGGATTATTGTAGATATGGAAGAGGCAAGTCCAAATATTTTGTTCTATTTCTTCTCCAGTTATTTCCTTTATGTTATTTAACACTTCCTTCCAGTACTCCATTATTATTGGGCATTCCCACCATATGTGTGTGATCGTTGCTATTTGGCCACATTTTCTCCAACACAAGGAGGTTCTATCTTGATGGAATCTGTGTATTCTTACTGGGGTCATATACCATCTTGATACTAGTTTATAATTCATTTCTATGGTCTTCATATCCCAAGCCTTATTATATCCCATTTCTATCATTTTTTCCACTTTTTGGTTATCTATTTTTAAATTCATTTCTTTTTCCCATTGATTTATATATTCTGGTCTTTCTTGTGCTTCCAAATCTGTCAGTATACTATAAATTTTTGATGTTCCGTTTTTTAATGGTGTTTCATTGCTACATAGCTTTTCCAGTGCAGTTAATTTTGTTTCATCTCTCAGTGGGTGTGGTATTGTGCTTACTAGGTGCCTTAGTTGAGTATAATTCCATTCATTCATCTTCCATCCATTCCTTTCCTCTATTTCTACTCGTGTTCTTATTTTGCCATTTCTAGTGATATCTTTCAGTCGTGGGTTACCTATTCCTTGGATTTCAAATATTTCCCTCCCAGGGGTGAAGAGATTCGATCCTGTGAGTGCTAATAGTGGTGAATTATATTTCCATTCATTCTTTAAGTAAATGGTGTCCCAAATTTTAAATACATTTTTTGTTATTTCGTGCGTGTCGGTGTCCAATAGTCTATATTTCCGTGGAATCCAAATATTCTTATGTAGTGTGGCTCCACTTATTGTGTTTTCCATTTCCACCCATTTTTTTTCATTTTTCTCATTTGTCCACTCTAACATTCGTGTTAAAACTATGGCTTTATAGTACCTACTTATATCTGGGAGGGCAAGACCCCCATGCTCCTTTTTCCTTGTGATCAGCGTGTATTTAATTCTTGGTTTTTTATTAAGCCATATGTATTTTAGCAGGATTGTTTTAATTATTTTAAAAAAGCTCTGCGGGATTTTTACTGGTAACATCTGTAATCTGTAGTTTATTTTAGGTAATATCGTCATCTTAAACATATTTATTCTTCCAATCCATGAAAGTGGCTGTATTCTTAACTTTTTCATTTCTTCTTTGACCTCATTGATCAGTGGAATAAAGTTTGCCTGATAAATTTTTTCGACTCTAGGAGTTATTTTAATTCCAAGGTAATTTAGTTCTTTTACCCAAGTGAATGGGAATTCTTTTTGTAAAAACTGAACTTCCTTTTTCTCTAGACCTATGTTTAATATTTCCGTTTTTATTGGATTAATTTTGAAGTTTGACAGTTCTCCATATTTTTTAATTTCTTTCAGTATGTTTGGGAGTGACACTCTTGGGTTGGATACGTACATCAAAATGTCGTCCGCGTAGGCAGCGATCTTATGCTCTTTTCCTCCTAGTTTCGCTCCTTCTACCTCTTTGTTATTGCGGAGTGTTGCTAATAGTGGTTCTAAGGCCAATACATATAATAGTGGAGACAGTGGACAGCCTTGCCGTGTTCCATTCTGCATCTTAATTTTTGGAGAGAGTCTACCATTTACTTTTACGACTGCTGTCGGGCCATTATACAAATTTGTTATCCACTTCATCATTTTTGTCCCAATACCCAAGTGCCGCAATGTATCCATCATGAAACCCCAGTCTACCCTGTCAAATGCTTTTTCTGCATCCAATGACAGGAATAGAACTGGGGTCTCATTCTGCACCTTCTTGTGCAACATCAATAATGATTTTAGGCTGTTGTCCCGCCCCTCTCTCCCCGGGACAAAACCAGTTTGGTCCGGGTTGATCCACAGTGGGATTAGTTTTTTTATCCTAGTGGCCAGGATCTTGGAGTACAGCTTCGTATCAGCGTTCAATAGGGCTATTGGCCTGTAACTTGAGCAGTTAACTTTGTCTTTCCCTTCTTTTGGTAGTATTGTAATATGAGCTGATAACGATTCACTTCTTATTTCTTCATCTTCCCCTAAGGAATTCATATATTCTAATAGTTTTGGAGTCAGCTGTTCTTCAAATTTTTTATAGTATTTGACCGTAAACCCGTCTGGTCCTGGGCTTTTTCCTACGGGAGTTTCCTTTAATGCCAGTTTTACCTCTTCATGCGTAATATTTTTTTCCAATTCTTCTAGTTGGTCTATTTTTAGTTTTGGTAAGTTTGCTTTTTTTAAATATTCTTGTATCTTCTTTGTTCTTGTATTCGCTTCTTTCCAACTTTCCTGTCCTTTTATTGCATAAAGGGAGCTGAAGTATTTTTGAAATGTTATCGCTATATCTGTAGTTTTATTTACCACTTCTCCTTTTTCATTTTTGATCTTCTCAATGTAATTCAAAGACTTCTTTTTTTTTACCAGATTTGCTAGGTATTTTCCTGGTTTATTACCCCATTTATATTTTTCTTGTACTACTCTGTTGTAGTCCTTCCTTTCTTCTTGTTCCATCCAGTCTTTTAATTGCTCTCTCTTTTGAGATAATAGGCCGAAGATTTTGTTGTTTACTTGATTTTTGTGTTTTCGTTCCAATTCATAAATTTCTTTAATTATTTGTTGCATGTTTGTTTTCCTTTCCTGTTTTTTTCTTGCTCCTATAGCTATTAACTTGCCCCTGATAACAGATTTATGCGCCTCCCATATTGTTGCTTTCGATACCTCTGGTGTATCGTTTTCTTCAAAATATCTTTTCATTTCTTCTATGATGCTTTTTTCGGTCTCACTGTCTTCTAATAAAGTTTCGTTGATTCTCCATGGACCCCTTTCAAGGACTTCTCCTTTTATTTTCATTCTCAAGATTACTGGGCTATGATCTGAGGCGGTTATTATGCCTATTTTTGTTTCTTCTATTTCTTCCAAGTTTCTATGTTCGACCATGATGTAATCCAATCTGGAGTAAATTTTGTGTACTGTTGAATAGAATGTGTAGTCCTTTGTGCTGGGGTGCTGAATTCTCCAAGGGTCTATTAGTTGCTGTTCATATAATGTTCTTTTTAATTTCTTTAGTTGATTTACCTCTTTGTCCCTTACTCTTGAGGTACTGTCCATTTTATTATCCATGCTGAAGTTGAAGTCTCCAGCTAGTATTAATTTTCCTTGCTTGAATTCCATTAGTATTTTAATTATATCTATCAAATATTTTTTAGGGTTCTTATTAGGACAGTAGACATTGGCCAATGTATATTTTACCCCGTAAATAGTTCCTGTAATAAATAGATATCGACCCTCCGGGTCTATTTTCCTTTGATCTATTAGAAAACGTACATTTTTCCCTATACCG
The DNA here is from genome assembly GCA_037952925.1 of Lithobates clamitans. Lineage (NCBI taxonomy): Eukaryota > Metazoa > Chordata > Amphibia > Anura > Ranidae > Lithobates > Lithobates clamitans. The sequence continues at coordinate 2,966,634 of JBBGZY010001202.1, forward strand.
ATGGCTACTCCTTTGGCCCTTCTTATTGGCGAGTCTCCTTGATACCATGTTGGTATGTTTCTTGAATAAATTTTGGCACTTGAGTTTTGGGTTATATGCGTCTCCTGTAGGAAAATTATTTCTGCTTTACTTTTTTCAAGTTCTCGGAGGATGATGTTTCTCTTCCCTGGGGAATTTAGTCCTCGGACATTGTAAGAGATTATTTTTATGCTGTTTACGTTTTCCATTCTTGTGCCTTTTCTTCCCCGCCCGTCCTCCGGCCCTCCCCCCCACGCGGTCCCCCTAGGAGACCGGATGGAGGGGACACCCAGCGGACGCACGGGGTCTCCTCATCTCTTGTCTCAGAATAGGTGTGCCTATGTAACCACTCATGTGACTCAGACCTCTCCCTCCCCACCCTCCCTCCCCCTCCCCTCCCTCCTCCCACCCTCCCCCTCCCTTTTTTCTGATATGGGTTTTTTACCCCCATATTCTCTAGAGCTGAGAGCATTTTACTTTGTTTTGTGGGGCACGCTCTGCCCCCTCTGCTCTATTTATTGTGAGGCGGAGCTCTGTAAGACACCCTATTCCCCCCCTGCCTAAGCACTAATAGGGCGACCCCCTGTCCACTCCGTGAGTCCCTGTCTCCCTCTCCCTGCATTTTTGTTGTGTTTTACCAATCCTTTCACTTTCCTTTTTTCCCATCCCATCAACCCCAGCCCCCCCCCCCTTTCCACTCTAAGGCCCCTTGCACCGTTGTGTGATATTTTCTCAGATGTTAATTTCCCCGAGAGTCCACATCTTGATGTCTGATCCTTGAATTTACTTGCCACTGTAGGTCATCTCTTGCCGTTATTCGCTCCTGACTATTTGCATATTTTTCCAGTTCTGGGGAGGGGATTTCTAGTTTGTTGCAAAAGTCCGGAATCTCCTCTACATGTCTTAGCCTCGCACTTATTCCATTTTTCCTTGCTATTAGACATGCTGGAAAACCCCAGTTGTATTGAATTTCTTGCTCCCGGAGGATTTCTAATAATGGCTTTAGTATCCGTCGTCTTTTCAGCGTTTCTTGAGATAGGTCTTGAAATATTTGTAATTTACCTCCCGCAAACTCTATTTGTGTTTTCCTCTTTAGGTTTATCCAGATCTGTTTTTTTTCTTCCCATTTTTCAAAGCGTACGGTTACATCTCTAGGTGTTTCCCTTGCGAACCTTTGAGGTTTTTTTACTCGAAAGACACTTTTTATTCCTATTGTGTTAGTTGTTTCCTTTCCCAAGATTTGGTTGAAGAGATTGTTCATTTTTTCTATTAGATTTTCTGCTTGTTCTGTTTCCGGTAACCCACGTATTCTCAAGTTTTTCTTTTTATCTCTATTTTCTTGCTCTTCTATTTTATATGATTGTTCCTGTTGTTCCCATTTTAATTTCTTTATTTCGTCTTCTAGTTCCTTTATATTTTTTTGATGTAGGTCCACTTTGATCTCTACTTCTTCCACTCTGTTTAACATATATCCCATGTCTTTATGGAGTATTGACATCTCTGCTTTTAGGGAATTCTCTAGTGCCGTGAACATTTTTTCCATATCCTGTTTTGTTGGCAACTGTGGCCCTTGTTGTCCTTCCTCCTTTCCTCTGTCTTCCTCTCCCATTTCTGGCTCCATTCTGGGTTCTGAGAGGTGGCTGGTTTCTGTTTGTACTTTATACTGGCCTTTTTTATCCTTGTTGTCCTTCTCTTTTGTATCTATTTGTCTGCCCTTTGAGCCTACTTGTTTCTCTCCTTCTCCGATTCCTTGCTGTATATACCTGTTCATAGGGCCTGGACTTGGGCCTAGGCTGGTCCTAGGTGATTTTGGTATTGCTCCCGCACTTCTTGTTGTTTTCCCCTTCATGTTTGTTTCTATGGCTGGATTTATAAGAACTTCAAAGCTGCCTTCCAGAATACCCCTTGATTGGGGTCTCTTAATGATGAAAAAATCTCCCAGCCTTTTTAAATTGACTTATTTTTACTAATATTTCTTTTATTTCGTTCTCATACCCGGCATCCTCCCCACAATCCAATAATAGAAATAATTAATGAGATATGAGTAGTCCCCGTTTTCCAGAAGTTATGTTACTACCTTAAGTACATTAAGCATTCCTTGTTGCTGTTCAATTGTTTAAGCGTATTTAAGCTGAAAAAAAAAAAAAAAAAACGCTCAAAAACGCTATTGCAAAAATGCTGAAAAAAGCTGGAAAAAGTTAAAAAAAGAGAAAAAAAAAAAAAAAGTCACTGCAAAGACACCGGCGTCTTCACAGCGCTTTTCCAGCAGCCCGTGTGCATGGGGGCCCAGGTGCTCAGCAAAATAATTCAAATATTTTAGCGATATAATGCAATCTAATTCAAGTATTCAGCAAGATGATTTATATATTCAGCAGTATAGTTTCAGTATGAGCTTATATGTTCCACATTTTTGTTACTGTGAAATTTCTTCTTATTCTATAGTTTGTACTATCAAGCCTATAATTAGTACCATTTGCAAAAAAAAAAAAAAAAAAAAAAAAAAAAAAAAAAAAAAAAAAATTCACAAGAAAGGGAGATACTGCAGCAGCAGCAGGCAGGTGGGGGCTGGGAGACAACTCTTCCGTTGGCTTGTCTTTCTTTTACCTTCTCCTTCTCTTCTCCCCTGTTCCCCCCCCCCCCTGTTTTTGTTGTTTTTCTTAGCTCACTTGATTCTACTTTTTCAGCTCTTTCGCCTTTTCCCCTGCTTGTTCACTTCAAGACAATTGCAATAGAAGAAAAGAGCCAAAAGAGGAGGAAAAAAAAAAAATAAAAAAAAAAATAAAAAAATGCTCAAAAACGCTCAAAGACGCTATTGCAAAAACGCTGAAAAAAGTTAAAAAAAAAAAAAAAATAAATAAATAAAAAAGTCACTGCAAAGACACTGGCGTTTTCACAACGTTCTCCCAACAGCCCATGTGCATGAGGGCCCAAATGCTCATAAAAATAATTCAAATGTTTTGGCGGTATAATGCAATCTAATTCAAGTATTCAGCAAGATGATTTATATATTCAGCAGTATAGTTCCAGTATGAGCTTATATGTTCCACATTTTGTTACTATGAAATTTCTTCTTATTCTATAGTTTATATTATCGAGCCTATAGTTAATACCATTTGCAAAAAACAAAAACAAAAAAAGACCAAAAAAAAAAAAAAAGGATCACAAGAAAGGGAGATACTGCAGCAGCAGCAGCAGCAAGCAGGTGGGGGCTGGGAGACAACTCTTCCGTTGGCTTGTCTCTCATTCACCTTCTCCCTCTCCCCTGTTCCCCCCCTGTTTTTATTGTTTTTCTTAGCTCCCTTGATTCTACTTTTTCAGCTCTTTCGCCTTCATTTACTTTCATTTACTTTCGCTTTTTATTCCATTTTATTTCGTTTTATTTCAATATGTTCATTCCCTTTCTTTTGTTCTATTACTTTTCCTTTGCCTTTTCACTTCCAGACAATTGCAATAGAAAAAAAGCCAAAAAAAAAAAAAAAAAAAAAAAAACGGTACTTATCTTTTAGTTGTTGTTGAAGTTGGGACAAAAAGGGACACTCACTGCAGCTTGTTGCAGTCAGACGCAGGTACAAACTTCCTCTGGCTTACACCACAAGACAGCTCGGTGAGTGATGAGCAGGGGGGGCGGGGAGGGAAGCTACCTACACCTTCTCATCAGGCCGATCATTCCTCTCAGCTGCAGGGAGAGGGCTCTCAGGATCCTCACGCCGTGCACAGAGCCATTACCAGGCTCCTCCCTCCGGGAAAACTGTGTGTTACCCTTGTGAACTATGCACATCTTAGCAGGGTACAGAACATTGTAGGGAATGTTACCGTCTCCAAGTCATATAAAAAAAGGTTCCCCCAAAAAGTGTGGGGTTTTCAGGCAGCAGACTAATGTAAGCGAAAAATTATTAAAAAGCAAGTATTGTATTTGTAAAATTTATTGAAAGTACAAAAATAGAACATTGAAGTTAAAATATGAGTTCAGCAAAGGGAGTGTATACCCTAGGTGCATTTCATGCAGCATGAAAACATGATTACATAGCTTTACATGGCAAACATGTCTAAAAAGACAAAACCTGACGTGTTTCGACCCATTTTGACTGGGGTCTTCAAAGAGCATTCACTGTCTCCCTGTGCTTCCAGCTATTGACCTGGAACATCAGGGCTGGGAAAAACTGTGTTTTACCCTTGTGAACTATGCACATCTTAGCAGGGTACAGAACATTGTAGGGAATGTTACTGTCTCCAAGTCATATAAAAAAAGGTTCCCCCAAAAAGGGTGGGGTTTTCAGGCAGCAGACTAATGTAAGCGAAAAATTATTAAAAATCAAGTACTGTATTTGTAAGATTTATTAAAGTACAAAAATAGAACATTGAAGGTAAAATATGAGTTCAGCAAAGGGAGTGTATACCCTAGGTGCAATTCATGCAGCACGAAAACCTGAGTACATGGCTTTACATGGCAAACATGTCTAAAAAGACAAAACTGACGCATTTCGACCCATTTTGATTGGGGTCTTCTTCAGAGGCTGAATTTGCTGTAATGAAAATACATTTAGCATCTCAAAATAGAAAGAATGCACAAACGATCACACATGCACAAGGTATCCATATGCATGTATATAGCCATTTTAATACGTTACCTATGGGTATACAAGAAGGGAATTCTCGCAGCCGAAAAATAAGTGAAGACAATCAGGCAAACCCACGGACCAGCAGGACAGGGTACCCCACAGCGGAGAGCACACAGTTCCCTGTCGATGCAGCTTACAAGGAGTCACCGCATTATGTACTCCCAAAATCAGTCAAGAAGGGGAGGAGAGAGCCAAGCACCTGCGGCAAAGTTTCCAGAGCATAAATCCCGGGTATATAAATCCAAATATTAATCTTAGGTTGTAGGTGATTTAAATGCATATTGAATATTATTTATTACGGACAGACACATCCACCAAAACACATTGAATGGTTGAATGCAATATACTGATGTATAAAGAGGAAAGGGGCGAAGGAATGTAAGATGAAAAAATGAAAAGTGAGTGGGGCCAAGACAGAAAAAGGAAGGCGAGAAGATGATGGGTGAAGGTGAGAAAAGGGGGAGGGGGTGCAAAGGAGGGGGATATGTGCATGATGTGACAGTGTATATAAAATGAAGAAAAAAGGGTAATGTGGGTGAAGGAATGTGAAGGATCTTCATTTCTTCATTTTATATACACTGTCACATCATGCACATATCCCCCTCCTTTGCACCCCCTCCCCCTTTTTTTACCTTCACCCATCATCTTCTCACCTTCCTTTTTCTGTCTTGGCACCACTCACTTTTCATTTTTTCATCTTACATTCCTTCGTCCCTTTCCGCTTTATACATCAGTATATTGCATTCAACCACTAAATGTTTTTTGGTGGAGGTGTCAGTCAGTAATATTTAATATTCAATACGCATTTAAATCACCTACAACCTAAGATTAATATTTGGATTTATATACCCGGTATTTATGCTCTGGAAACCTTGCCACAGGTGCTTGGCTCTCTCCCCCCTTCCTGACTGATTATGGGAGTACATAATGCAGTGACTCCTTGTAAGCTGCATCAAGAGGGAACTGTGTGCTCTCCACTGTGGGGTACCCTGTCCTGCTGGTCCATAGGTTTGCCTGATTGTCTTAAATTATTTTTCGGCTGGGAGAATTCCCTTCTCGTATACCCATAGGTAATGTATTAAAATGGCTATATACATGCATATGGATACCTTGTGCATGTGTGATCGTTTGTGCATTCTTTCTATTTTGAGATGCTAAATGTATTTTCATTACAGCAAATTCAGCCTCTGAAGAAGACCCCAATCAAAATGGGTTGAAACGCGTCTTTGTCTTTTTAGACATGTTTGCCATGTAAAGCTATGTACTCATGTTTTCATGCTGCATGAATTGCACCTAGGGTATACACTCCCTTTGCTAAACTCATATTTTAACTTCAATGTTCTATTTTTGTACTTTAATAAATCTTACTAATACAATACTTGCTTTTGAATAATTTTTCGCTTATATTAGTCTGCTGCCTGAAAACCCCACCCTTTTTGGGGGAACCTTTTTTTATATTCTATTACTTGGGGCGAGCAGTCACATATCTTACTACACATATCTTTCCTTTACTATCTCCAAGTCATTTTTTGATGCTCATAAATGCAACTTTCAGTGTGGAAGTGAAAAAATTAGGAAAGACTGCAATGTTATTGATTGTGAAAATCCTGCGAGCCACTAAATGAAAATGAAAACCAAGAGGTATGCTGACTATGCTGCTGGTACTGTTCACACTCTCATAAATGTGCCAAGTATATTCAAATTTAAATAGTACTACAGTAACCGAAGTAATGGAACGATTATAATAATAACAATGATTATAAAAAATTTAGAGTCACAGTGCTCGAAACACCAAAATATACATCAATAAATCCAAAATTAGTGGATAATTTAAATCAGTGCAAACAATGAATAGTTCATGCAAAAAACTGTATAAATAATACAAGTGAAATAGTCCCATTAAGAGCTGCAATATCCCACAGAGTACTTCTTACTCCCAACTAGTGCTCAGACAGCTCAGATGAGTGCTCCATTTCACATTAGTGCTCAAAGATCATTCAACAGGTCACCGCCAAGTGCTCCCCCATCCAGAAATAATCTCACCTGAGGGAGTGTGATCTCTACAATTAAGTGAGATCAATACAAGCCTTTTAGCCTCCCCGGGCTTTGAAATTCCTTGCTGTTGTCCTCTCAGATATGGCTCATGGTGATTCGTAATATCCAAAGTGCATATATAAAGAAAAACAACTAATAGTGCTTATATCCTCCATAAAACTTAAATGTATTAAATAAGTAGAGGTTACTTACATTGCAGTTAGTTTTGCACAGAGTGGCCCTGATCATCCTCTTCTGGGGTCCTTCAGCGGCGCTGGTGGCTCCTTCCCGCATCGAGTGTCCACGTTGGAGAAGCACTCTCCTTGGTGGACAACAAGAGGGCAGGCTCCCGAGTTCTGCATCTGTGTCCATTCACACAGAATGCAGGACTCGGCCCAGCCCCCGGCGCCGCACCATTGGATTTGATTGACAACAGTGGGAGCCAATGGCTGCGCTGCTATCAATCTATCCAATCAGGAAACGAGACACCAGGTAGAGCTGTCGTCCCATTTAAGAAAAAAAAAGAAAACAATATCAATTTTGGTAACATGACAGCATAATGGTGAATTCACAGTACGACCAATAGTAGCTGTGGGAAATTGGTTGCTACCTATGAATTTGGTGCTCTAATATAGTGGTCCCCAACCTTTTTGGCACCAGGGACCGGTTTTGTGGAAGAATATTTTTCCAAGGCCCCGTAGGGGGGGAGGAATCGGGATTTGTTGCGTTAGTGGTTCAATCATCCCGATACCATATTAGCAGGTTGATTGAAGCTCATTATTTATAATATTACAATTTAATACATTGATTATATAGTTCAACTCACCATAATGTAGAATCAGTGGCAGCCCTAAGCTTGTTTCCCTGCAACTAGACAGTGTTATGGTGTCAGGATGACTGAAGCACGTTATTTCTATTACATTGGAATATATAATGAAATAGTTCAACTCACCATAATGCAGAATCAGTTTGAGCCCTGGGCTTGTTTTCCTGCAACTAGGTGGTCCCATCTTGGGGTGATAGGAGACAGTGACACTCGAAGTGTGTTGCTTATGTACAATCTACTCCGTAATCTCATTTTGGTTGCTGTCACTGCAGAAAACCCAGCTTCACAAAGATAGGATGTTGGAAATGGCAGCAGGCTTTTCAGTGCTTTTGTGGCAATTACAGGATATTCTGCCTTGGCTTTAAATTAGAAGGTATGGAGATTTGAAGTCATCTCAAACACACTTTTAAGGCCACCATCATTTGCGATCTCAAGCAGTTGATCCTCTTGTAGCACGGACAAAGTGGATTCACCAGGCTTATTATCAAATGGGTTACTGATCTATTCCTTCCCAGTTCGGGGGTCTTTTGTGGTTGGGAAGTAATGCTCAAATTCTTTTGAAAGCTGAGAGAGGTGATCATGCAACAGCTGGGTGAAAGAAGGTCCTGGCTCAGTCTCTTTCAAAATCTCTGATAATGTTGGAAACATGTCAAAAATCCCATTTTTCACTCGTCGCCCCCATAAATCCAGTTTGGCTTTGAATGCAGCCACTTTATCTGCCGACTTGAACACAGTTCCCATTCTCCCCTGAAGTGACAGATTGAGTTTGTTGAGCAGGTTAAATAAGTCACACACGTAAGCAAGTTTGTGACCCATTCTGTGACACTGAAATGTGCTGCAAGTGGTGACTTTTTTTCAAAAATCTCTGGAATGGCTCTCGTAACTCAAACACTCTGCTCAGTGATCTGCCTATATAAGAGAAGACGTGTGTGCGTCCATCTCCTCACAGAGCTGTTTGATCAGATGTGAGTTAAGGGCATGTACTTTAGTGTGGTTGATCACTTTAATCACATTCTGCAAAACGTTGTTCAGTTCAGGTGACATTTTTCAGCTAGCCAGCATTTCTTTATGGGGGACACAGTGCGTATACTCACATTCGGAAGCCACCTCCTTGACTCGAGTGGTTAGACCAAGAAAGGTGTCCAGTCATGGAAGCAGCTCCGTATGTGCATATACCAACACAAAATGACCAATTCAGTTTTCCTGACATATAATCATTTAAAGACTTGAATAATTCTGCAGCTGTGGTGTTGGTTGGCAACAAGAGTGCACATAGCATATCATCATGGACATCCTCTTGAAAAACATATCGCACAAAAACAAGCATTGTTGCTTTGTTGTCAACATCAGTAGACTAGTCAACCTGTATGGCAAACCATGGTGACTTCTTAATTGTTTCTATCAATTGTGCCTCAATATCCACTGCGATTTCATTAATTCATCTAGCTACAGTGCTAGCCAAAAGAGAAACACGTGCCACCTTTTCAACCACAGCCTCTCATAAAATTTCACGGCAAATGTCCTTTGCAGCAGGCAGGATCAACAGTTCTTTGATTGTAAAGGGTTCCTTAGATTTAACAATGCGGTTAGCCACTAAGAATGGGGCTCTCAATGCAGACGCATTTATCGAAGAGGTGGCCTTCAATAATTGCTTCTGTTCTTCATGCTCCCGTTTTGGTTTTTTTTGAAAACCTGTCACCAGATGTGGATTGTCACTTTTCTGCCCCCAGATGTGGATTATCACTGCTGCGGTCTGTCACCAGATGTGGATTGTCACTTTTCTGCCCCCAGATGTGGATGGTCATTGCTGCGGCCTGTCACCAGATGTGGATCATCACTTCTGTGGCCTGTCACCAGATGTGGATTGTCACTTTTCTTCCCCCAGATGTGGATTGTCACTGCTGCGGCCTGTCACCAGATGTGGATTGTCACTTTTCTGCCCCCCCCAGATGTAGATGGTCACTGCTGCGGCTTGTCACCAGATGTGGATTCTCACTTCTGCGGCCTGTCACCAGATGTGAATTGTGTCAGAAACCATGAAATCAGCCCGAGACAGAAGTACAGTTAAATCACACTTGTTTAATAATAAAAGTAAAAAGAACAAATATAGTCAAAACATAGCCAAAGTTCAGTAACCGGAATGGATAGTCAGCCAAGCCAGAAGTCAGCGATCAATGTAGTGGAACAGCAAGCAGGATCTGGAGCCAGAAGGGATGTCAGCAAAGCAAATCTTGAACAGGATTGCAGGAGATGGTTTCTGTGATGTTAGCCAAGGTGAAGGCAGAGCTCCTCTGGACTGGATGGCTTAAGTAGGCAGGACTGATGAGCAGGATATCATCAACAGCTGAGTAACTGTGGAGAGATAGGAACTGGCAATTAGCCGACAGCTGAGAAGCCAGCTCAGAGAAGGAAGGGCTGAGCCCAGCTCTGACAGATTGTCACTTTTCTGCCCCCAGATGTGGATTGTCACTGCTGCGGTCTGTCACCAGATGTGGATTGTCACTTTTCTGCCCCCAGATGTGGATGGTCACTGCTGCGGTCTGTCCACAAATGTGGATTGTCACTTCTGGGGCCTGCCCCCAGATGTGGATTGTCATTGATGCGGCCTACCACTACTGTGGCCTGCCCCCAGATGTGGATTGTCACTGTCACCTGCCACCAAAACATAACAGATTGTCACTAATTGATTTTATTGTAAAAGTCCCCCCCCCTCCCAGCAGTGCAGAGTACACTGTACTTAAAGTCTCTCAGCGCAGGTCACAGATCGCGGGAAAGCTGGCTGGGTTATACGGTACTGTCCCATAGCGAGGGCGGGCGGTGAGTGATGACGTAATTCTTTCTCTCATCATCGGCCGCGGCTCAATGTAGCCCAGCGCAGCCTTTGTGGCCCCGTATGTAAGGGCAGAACAGCGGTGTGGGCAATGAGAGATGATGTCATCTCTGTGCTTGGGCCACTGCACCGCTGACAGTCTCCTTTGCGGCGCGGCCTGTCAATGGAGGTGCTACGGCCCGGCGTTGGGCCATTGCCCGGGAGTTGATGACCTCTGCTCTAACAGATAAAATGATGAGATCAACTAGTAGGAAAATCAGCCAGCAGAAAGTTTGCTCATTGAACATATTTAACTCTAGCAAAGGCTATTACACTTTCAAATCAAAATGTAACTGCTGTGGTTACAGAAAATAACCCTAAGTTGGGGACTACTGGCACCAGACAGGCTGTGAATTCTGAAATTGATTCTTATATAGCACATATTTATGCCCAACACACAGATAAAGCAAAAGATTACTCTTAAGCGCTTTGAACACATTGTCAAATAGACTATACAATATTTTTACCTATTGTCTGTAAAATAAAACACTTATTTTTATTCCTTGATAAAACATGCCTCTTCATTGCTTTGTAAATTGTTACCTAATAAAGCTGCTTAAATATACATATTTCTGGCTGTTGTTTCTGAGAGAATACACGCTAATTTTTATTCTTGATAAAATCTGCCCTGTCTCCCTCCTACATTGCAGTGTAATAAAGATGCTTATATACTGTGCATCAACTCTTTAATATTTTTTTATTGTCTCCAAAAAAATACACTCTATTTTTTTTTTTTCATGATCAAAACTACCTTGCCTTCACCTTGTATATTGCAGTCCAATCAAGCTGTTTACATACTCTCCAGCCACTTTACTATATTTTTGGCCATTGTTTTAAAAACAACACACTGCCTCATCTCTTGAATGTGGTGCAGTGGTTTTTAAGTGTTTTTGTGCACCTTGTTTTGACATTTTATTACATTTTTAGGACAATACAGTATACTGTGAAAAAAAAGATTACAAACTATACTATTTTTGCCACTTTGAAACTGTTTTGTCACTGGCCAATTGGTAAACATTTATGGCTTTGACTTTATTTTTTTAAGAGTACCCTTTCCTATAGCTTTTAAAGTTTTGTGGCAGCTACGTCCACTAGCCAATTCAGGAAAACTTCCAATAATATATTTTTAAAACTTGCTCTTAAAAAAGATTGTATTTACATGTTTTGCAACATACACTATGCTTTTTGTGCTTCCATATACCTCTTCTGTCCACTGCAGTTCTCTGTGACTTAATCCCTCCTCTGTATCCCATCTGTAGAAAATAAATCAATGAAAACCATTCAAGTCTATTTCCATAGTTGTCAGAGTCAGAATAATTTCTACTTACAGTCCTATCAGTGGTGAGCAGGTGCAGCTATATTTCGTCATGAGTCGTCCTGTCTAGACAGGCTTCATAGTCCTATAATCCCCATCCTCTATACACTAAGTTCAGTTATAATGTACTGACATGCACTGAAAATGTTCTGTCTAATTAAAATTTAACTGTGTGTTATAATCACGGAAAGGGGCAAAAGTTGATTCTTGTGACACTGCTGATACTATAATCTTCCACCTGCTACCAGATCTAATGGATAGATCTGAAGTCTCGCAATTCAAATCCACTTCATTTTCTGTGACGACTTGTAACATATAAACATAAATAAGCATGACAACATCCACCAGCTCTGTGATGTCATGGAGGAGTGGAAGAAGATTCCAGTGACAACCAGTGAAGCTCTGGTGAACTCCATGCCCAAGAGGGTTAAGGCAGTGCTGGAAAATAATGGTGGTCACACAAAATATTGACACTTTGGGCCCAATTTGGACATTTTAACTTAGGGGTGTACTCAGTTTTGTTGCCAGCGGTTTAGACATTAATGGCTGTGTAACATGAATAAAAAATGGGGTGAATGGCGCTCCCTATTTAAGTAAAATCAATGTGTAAGCAAGGTGCAAAACATCCGCTGTGATGCACTATAAGTGATACCTCTAACAAATAAAAATACTACAACATAACATATAAAATTCAGTGATACCAATCAATTGTAGTATTAAACATAAAAGCATTGGTGTGCCAATCTGTGCCACATGTGTAACATATCAAAACCAGTATGATAAACAAAACATTAATCAAAGTCCAGAAGATAATCCAAAAAATGATCCAAAAAATATTAATGAAAAAATATATATTAAACGCTGGAAAATTAAAAACAAGAGTTTTTCTAAAATAAAAATGTGATTGCAAGCAGCTTTGTGTGCAAAAAGGTTTTGCTATATGCAGTTCAAACTGGTGGTAACTCTTGTGCTCAAATCAACCGATGACTTCTGTGCTCCCCTATGGTTCCCCACTCACCAGCTTCCCATACCCCTACGGGGGTAACAGGCATTAAGGAACATCAAAGGTGGTCTTAATGAATGGTCTCCTGTGGTCCCTCTGTGAATGGTCCAATTACCACTGCAACCGGACGTCCGGAGCAATCAGTCATGCAGCCCAGCCTCTAACACCATAAGGAGGAAGAGATTTTCTCCACGGATAAATCCTCAATGGAAGAGATAAAAAGCTCCCATAGTGTAGTATTTAAAATAGCTTTAATTAAAAATTCATAAGAACCAAAAAGGAACGTCTTAAAATTGAATTTTAATAATCGGACACTTACCTGTCCCGGGATCCAGCGATGAAGCCCCGCTCATCTCTCCCTCCTCTCTGCGGCACCGGCATTGTCACTATGGGCGCCCAGCTGTGGCTTCACAGCCGGGCACGCACTGCGCATGCGCGAGCTGCGTGGCGCGATGTGACTGGCCGGGTAATTATCTGGGACCTGTGACGAGGGGGGAGAGGTGAACTTACTTCCGGCGCTGCGGTGCCCCGGAAAGTGGGAGCTGGAACCCTCTAAAAAGAGGGTTTCTGCCCCCCCCCCCCAAAAAAAATTACATGCCAAATGTGGCATGTCTGGGGGTCACCTTCCCTTAAAGCGGAAGTTCCCTTTTTGGGTGGAACTCTGCTTTAATAAACGGACATCTCTGTGTTTCAGTGAATTTCTGGTACTGTAATCTCGTTATGTCTCATGAGATTTCAGTATCAGGGGCTGTTCACCACTGTTCGAAGTGTTTGTAGATCGCTTCACTCCACCAAGGGAGAAGCGATCTACACCGCTTCATAAACTGGCATCCAGAGGAGAACAATCTCCTCTGTGAATGCTGGAAAATAGAGCGTTTATGAACATTTTTCACTGCTTCATAAACGGACACCACGGTGTGTGGGAGAGGGAGGGTGTGGGACACAAATGATAGAGGATTTGGTCAACCAAGGAGGGTAAACAGTTTTTTTGGGCTTGTGCTTTACCTAGTAATGGAATTTGGTACTTGTTTAGACCAGGGTTTCTCAACTCCAGTCCTCAAGGCGCCCCAACAGGTCACGTTTTCAGGCATTCCATCATTTTGCACAGGTGATTTGATCAGTTTCACTGCCTTAGTAATTACCACAGCTGTTTCGTCTGAGGGAAATCCTGAAAACATGACCTGGTGGGGCGCCTTGAGGGCTGGAGTTGAAAAACACTGGTTTAGACTGTCATGGAGGAACCTTTAGTTGTATAATAATAATATTAACAAAAAAGTTATACTTTAAGCTAAAGCAAGCAGTTGCCAAGCCTAAACACTGTAACCTAGAAAGAAGGAGGAAGCGGACCATGTATAAGCACAAACACAGAGCTTACACAGGGTTAGAACACCAAGCTCTTAAGAGTAATGCGGCGTACACTCGATCAGTTTTTCCGACGGGAAATGTTGGATGTGAGCTGTTGGCATTAGGTCCAACCGTGTGTATGCTCCATCGGACATTTGTTGTCGGACTTTCCGCCAACAAATGTTGGCTAGCATGCTCTCAAATTTTCCGCCAACAAATGTGTGTTGTCGGCCCTTCTTTAATGGGATAATAATGACGCTGCTTTGCTGATGATACTGATGGATTTATTGCAAACTATTTTTCAAAGGCTTTTTTTTTCTAGTGATATCAAGAATAATATTATTATGGTTTTTCTTTTTTTATTTGTGCAAGTTACCACAACAACATTATCCCGTAGTTTTTAAGAACAAAAATACAACTATGTTGGTGTCCCTTGTCAAAAATTCCATTGTACTTTTTAAAATGTAACTGCCTACTCCCAAACTGTCATTTGAAGTAAAACACATAACCAAGTCATATTCTCAACAAGTTTTTTATTGTGCATTAAAAAAATAAAACAAATTAAATTAGACATGCTATCTGCCAATAGAACTTAACCAAAAAGTTCATTCTATGCATCCAAAAATATAGAAAATATACCAAATCAAATCATTATTCAACCAAAAAAATAATGTCAAAGCAATAACGCCACGGCCAATAATAAATAAGATGTTATCTGCTCCAATTCCGCAACATGTCTGGTTGACGAACGGCTGTTCAGAAACGAACTGAAAAGCACAAATCAACACTCACGAAATTTCTACTAACACGAAATTAGCAGAAGGAGCCCAAAGTGTGGCGCTAAAGAGCTGAAAAACCACGTAATACGTCTAGTACGTCACTATGTTCGTAATTGTTGGCCAACATTTGTGTGACCGTGTGTATGTAAGACAAGTTTGAGCCAACACCGTTCTAACAAAATTCCATGGTTTTGTTGTCGGAAAGTCCGATCGTGTGTATGCAAGACAAGTTTGAGCCAACACTGTTCTAACAAAATTCCACGGTTTTGTTGTCGGAAAGTCCGATCGTGTGTACGAGGCATAACAAGGCAGTTGGGTAGAGCGACCAAGGATGGGGATGGAGATGGGTTCTTAGAAAGTAACCTGTGACTGCTATGAATGGGAAACATTTCAGAGTCTTTTTTTTAAATAAAACAAAACTACGGTAACTGCATCCCAGAGTCATTATAAATGCCTTGATTTTCGTTCTGGTCAAAATCTTGACCATGAAAGTTATCGATCCACTGGGCAAATCTTGATAATGCATACAAATATGGCCACTTTGATTAATTTTTTTAACACACTTTTTAATCACAACTAGATGGTGATCTTGATGACTAGAATCCTTTATTTTTTTTTATTTACGGTATTTTTTTGCAAATTTGATATTTGAGCAAGGATTTGGCATAGCTGCCCTTTTATAATTAAAGCTACAGTAACTACTAACCAAATATCTAAATACACAGATGATGCATATACAGTCAGGTCCATAAATATTGGGCCATTGACACAATTCTAATCTTTTTGGCTCTGTACACCACCACAATAGATTTGAAATGAAATAAACAAGATGTGCTTTAACTGCAGACTTTCAGCTTTAATTTGAGGATATTTACATCCAAATCAGGTGAATGGTGTAGGAATTACAACAGTTTGTATATGTGCCGCCCACTTTTTAAGTGACCAAAAGTAATGGGACAGATTAACAATCATCCATCAAATTTTCACTTTTTAATACTTGGTTGCAAATCCTTTGCAGTCAATTACAGCCTGAAGTCTGGAACACATAGACATCACCAGACGCTGGGTTTCATCCCTGGTGATGCTCTGCCAGGCCTCTACTGCAACTGTCTTCAGTTCCTGCTTGTTTTTCAGTTTTGTCTTCAGCAAGTGAAATGCATGCTCAATCAGATTCAGGTCAGGTGATTGACTTGGCCATTGCAAAACATTCCACTTCATTCCCTTAAAAAACTCTTTTGTTGTTTTTGCAGTATGCTTCGGGTCATTGTCCATCTGCAGTCTGAAGCGCCGTCCAATGAGTTCTGAAGCATTTTTCTGAATATGAGTAGATAATATTGCCTGAAACACTTCAGAATTCATCCTGCTGCTTTTGTCAGCAGTCACATCATCAATAAATACAAGAGAACCAGTTCCATTGGCAGCCATACATGCCTACGCCATGACACTACCACCACCATGCTTCACTGATGAGGTGGTATGCTTTGGATCACGAGCAGTTCCTTTCCTTCTCCATACTCTTCTCTTCCCATCACTCTGGTACAAGTTGATCTTTGTCTCATCTGTCCATAGGATGTTTTTCCAGAACTGTGAAGGCTTTTTTAGATGTTGTTTGGCAAACTCTAATCTGGCCTTCCTGTTTTTGAGGCTCACCAATGGTTTACATCTTGTGGTGAACCCTCTGTATTGACTACCTCCTGGAGAGTGTTCTTGATCTGGCCATCTGTTGTGAAGGGTGTTTTCTTCACCAGGGAAAGAATTATTTGGTCATTCACTACAGTTGTGTTCCGTGGTCTTCCGGGTCTTTTGGTATTGCTAAGCTCACCAGTGCGTCCTTTCTTTTTAAGGATGTTCCAAACAGTTGATTTGGCCACACCTAATGTTTTTGCTATCTCTCTGATGGGTTTGTTTTGTTTTTTTCAGCCTAATGATGGCTTGCTTCACTGATAGTGACAGCTCTTTGGATCTCATATTGAGAGTTGATAGCAACAGATTCCAAATGCAAATAGCACACTTGAAATGAACTCTCGACCTTTTATCTGCTCCTTGTAAATGGGATAATGAGGGAATAACACACACCTGGCCCTGGAACAGCTGAGCAGCCAATTGTCCCATTACTTTTGGTCCCTTAAAAAGTGGGAGGCACATATACAAACTGTTGTAATTCCTACACCGTTCACTTGATTTGGATGTAAATACCCTCAAATTAAAGCTGAACGTCTGCAGTTAAAGCACATCTTGTTTGTTTCATTTCAAATCCATTGTGGTGGTGTATAGAGCCAAAAAGATTATAATTGTGTCAATGACCCAATATTTATGGACCTGACTGTATACAATACATGAATTACTTTACCTGCCACAGGGTTTATAGTTTTGCTCAGCCAGTCTTTTAATCCAGACAGCCCTTACTTTATGCTTCTTTTCTGCAGTTTAGCCATAGAGTTGATTCACTTCAGCCTGCTGATTTGACAATGAATGAGCAGAGGCGCACTGACATATGTTGCACGGACCTGTTTCACAGACAATCCAGTGGCTTTAGTATTGTGTGTAAAACTGACAGGCAGACTCCTGCCTGTCAGGTGGAAGCATTTGGGCAGCTGAGCTGCTGCCCGATTGCTTCCACACACACCCAGTACCGACACCCCCGCATACGCGGGTGGAGGGGAGGGAGAACAGAGAGCACACGTTCGCTCTCCTCCCCTTCTTGTTGGTGACCCAGAAAGCGATGTGTATAACGTCACTTCCAACAAGTCGGTAAGGGATATATTGCATAGCAATCTGCATTGCATACATCCAGTGGAGCGTTGGGGAGACATGCAGGGACTTTTAGATCCTGCATGTCTCATGAAAGAGAACCTGTCACCTAAAAAATCATTACATAGGGGACTTTTTGTCCCCAATGTGATGAAAAAAAAAGTTAAGCCCTAAAATCCACTTTAGTGTGTTTCTTACTGAAATAAGTTTGCGGTAATTTATCAAGAAAATAAAAGTCTGTCTTTGTGTCTTTTTTTTAGGGGGGGGGGGCACTTCAGAATTCTCTGCCTATAGGCTCCTGAGGTGTAAATCTGGCCATTTCTGTGATCCCCCTCCTCTAAGCACAATTACAGGGAGAGGCTTACTAAAACTGGAGCACTCAGAATCTTGTGCAGCTGTGCATGGTAGCCAATCAGCTTCTAACTTCAGCGGTGCCCTCTCCTTGCAGTACGAATATGATGTGCCCGTAATTGTAGAAAGCTAATACAAAAATATAATTAGGTACATACTCGAGGGGCATCAAAAATGCACCTCATTTTTAAAAATGTTTATATTTCTTTCCAATATTTTTTATTGAATATAGTGTATGGAAAATATACAATATATATTTCTCAAATATAAACGGCAATGTAGAAAAAATTAAAGGAACAGAACTCGGCCAACATGGCCTAAGCACAGTACATATAGCAAAATGTAACAATTTTACTGGTTGAGAATATCGGTTCTACAACTGTTTGTCCTTATATTGTAGTTGCCCCAGAATCATAACCTTATCACTAATGTATTCCTTGTAGAGAGGGTGTGGCGCCGGGCGCCCCCCCGTCCGCCCCCTGTGGGATCTACTCTGTGGACGAGAGGCTCCCAACCCCCCCCCCCACTTATAAGCAGCAATGCTACTATCGCTTCTTGATTCTTTGCAATATTGCGAGGGCAATAACACCAGACAGGAGAACCTACATAAACTAATAAATAAGAGAGAAAAATAAAGAAAAAATTAAAGAGCAAGGGAGCGGAAGAAGAAGAGGAGAAGAGGTGGGGGGAAGACTTGGGGTTGAGTGCACCCCTAGAGATCTTCTCTGAGATCCATTAGTTGTCAAAGCCCGCAGATAGGTATGTCAACCATGGCTCCCAGATCCTATCGAAGGCCTGTTATTTATCCGAAAGGATCGCAGACAGGTGTTCATTAATCATGATCCATGTTAATTTGGCTTTTACCATTTCAAATGGGATCAGAGGTTTTCTCCAGGATCTAGCAATCGCAATTCTAGATGCTGTGAAGACAAAGGATATGAGTTTTTTCGTGTACCGAGGCACTCCTTCCACTGGACTTCCCAGTAGTGCCTGTTGTGGGGTTTTGGTTAGGTTAACTTGGGTCAGTGAGTAGATGAAGTTATAGATGCGTATCCAAAACCGTCTAGCCTTAGGACAGGACCACCAAGTATGATAAATTGTGCCCTCCCCCCACACCCCCTGAAACATAGTGGGGATGCGCCGGGGATGTATGTGGCAATTCTCACCGGGACCATATACCACCGTAATAAGACTTTATAATTCGCCTCTATTAGGGAGGTATTTATATAACCTTTTGAGGCTAATTGAGCCGTATTAAACCATGTGTCCGTTTCCATCGTTTCCTCCATATCTTGTTCCCACTTTTGCATGTAAAATAAGTTTTCTGTCTTAGAGGAAAAAATACCATAGATGTTGGATATGTGACCTTTAAGTTTATCAAAGGATCTGCATAAATGTTCCATTGGAGTGAACGTCATAATATCAGATTTACGCTGCAGAGTTTTCAGGAAATGTACTATCTGAAGGTAGTGAGAGAATTCTGTGTTAGGTAACTGGTATTTTTCTATAAGAAATAGTTTTGATATTATACCTCTATGGTCACATAAGTCAGCTATACGAATCAAGCCCTTATTGGTCCACCAGAATAATCTTTGAGGATTAAGACCCGGGGTAAAATCAGGGTTGCCCGTTAATGGGGCTAAGGGAGCATGAGGTGAGCGGAAGGTAAAAGGTTTTTGTAATCTGTCCCACAAGCTTAATGAGAATGATAATGTGGGGCACAAGATGGTAGGTCTGTCTTTCATATGGAGCCACAGCAAATGGCTAATCGGTTTTGTGGGGTATGGGGATGATTCCAGCTTCATCCAGGAAGGTTGAGGCAGTCCAGAGTGGGCGCGAATTAGTTGGGCCAATTGGGCTGCCTCAAAATATCTGGCCAAATTTGGTACTCCCAACCCCCCTTTAAGTTTGGGGGCGTAAAGGGTTCGCTGATTCACCCTAGGTCTTGTATCTCCCCAAATAAACTTCATGATCTTATTCTGAAAAACCTTAAGATCAGGCCTATTGATTGCTATTGGAAGGGTTCTGAACAAATACAACAGTCTTGGTAAGAGATTCATTTTAATGGAATACAGTCTGCCAAACCACGACGGAGGGCTTTTAGCCCATGACAATAAATCTGCTGATAGCTTCTTATAAAGAGGGGGGTAATTGGCCTGGTACAGAGTCTGCAGATTGTTGGTTAGAAAAATACCCAGATATGGGAGTTTATTTTGTTGCCATTTAAACTGAAACGATTTTTGGAGAAGTTGTACAGTCTGTGGTTCTAGGGTCAAATTTAGGGCTTCGGATTTGGAATGGTTTATCGTGAGACCCGAGAACGCGGTGAAGCGCCTCAAGATTCGGTATAAATTAGGGAGGGACGTAATTGGGGAGGAAAGGAACATGAGGATATCATCGGCGAACAGAGAGCATTTCTGCTCCCCGTCTCCGCAGCATATGCCTTTTATGTCTTGGTGATTTCTAAGCTTTATTGCTAGGGGTTCTAATGCTAATATAAATAAAATAGGAGATAGGGGGCACCCTTGTCTCGTTCCCCTGTGTATATTGATTGTGTGAGATTTGTAGCCTTTTATCTGGATTTTGGCCGTGGGTGTGCTGTATAGTACTTGTAATATATTCAGAAAATGAGGCCCAAATCCATATCTTCTCAATGCGTAGTATATGTATTCCCACAAAATGTTTATATTTTATACAGTATTATTATTTTTTTTTTATTCATATTTGACTGAGATTCAGCTTTTTATGAAGTTATACAGTAGGTATATTAACTAGCATTGACCCCCTTTTGATTGGGCAGCCAGCATTACAATTTATTTTTTTATTAATACTATATTTGTATATTGGTAAACACCCAGTTAAATATTTCTATTTGGATCCCTTTCACAGAAAACCAAAATACATTAGTTGTTGACGCATACTCTGAAGAAAAAAAAATATGCACATTTTTCTGTAACAAGTTATATTTGATCTCCTGAAAAACTAGATTTATGTTCCAATTACAGGGCTTTGTAGCTCTCCTACAGCTATGCTTTAAAGCTTTAGTTCCTTTATATATTACACTCACATTAAATAGTAAACCAGGATTATTTAGGTAGACATAAAACTGTTCTTAGTGTTGGTGTTGATTTACAAGTGCCTTTCAGCATCAGAAAACAAGTTTCTGAAGCCTTGCTACGAATGCCAAATCCAGCATGTGAAAATTACATTCTGGGTTATTAAATGTCTTCAGACTGCCTGTTCTGGCAATGGAAAGAGTACCACATCCAGCATGGAGCTTGTTTGAAATTCAGTGGCACATCTGAAAGGGGTAGGAGTCATTTATTAGATTTTCCAATTAATATTCCAGCGTCCGCCTGTGCCAGTTAGGATTCTCGAATCATGCTGGCTTAGGACGGGGGGGTAAATTCTTCCGCTGTTTCCTACAGTAATGAACCAAGCAGAGTTTTAGAACATGGCTAAAGCTCATATTTCCACTTATTGCTCTTTTGATTTTCTTTTCTTTTTTTTTTTTTTTTTTACAGACTTATGTTTGAATGTGTTAGAAAAGACGCACATGGTTAGACTGGCTTCAGGAAATTGGAAAAGGCCTAAAGGCTTCATGAGCCTGGCACAGTGGCATGTTCTCATACTCAAACGCTCCAATCCTCAGGTCTTTTAGCAAGTGTATAATGAAAGTATATGTGAACCCAATCAATAAAATCTCATATAAATTTGAATGCATTAATATAATTTCAAAATTCATTTTGGATATTTATAAATCTGCAAATTTAATTAAATGAATACCTGGTAATCCTGCCACAAAGGTCTTTGTTAAGATCCTTGCTGTTATAGGGTAACAACTCTCTGTTCCTATTTTCCAAGTCTTGCTCCTATGCAAACCATCACTTATACAGTAGTCTCAATCAAAAACATGGGCTTCTGCTGAAGACTACAAGTGGTTGTTTGAACACACATGGTGTGAGCGCATGCTTGCTTGCATGTTGTCACCTTAAGGAAAACCGCTTGCAGAAATGTCGTGCAACCACTGTTGGAGTGCCTGTAGACAGGAAGGGGCTCCAGGAGATCAAAAAAAAATTAAGGATGAAAAAAGGTGAAAAAAATGATTTTGCTATTGAGAACAGGCAAAGTGATAGTGTCTCTTTAAAGCTGAATTTAGCTATAAATTATTTTTTTCTATCCCACATTGTGCAGACAACTTGGTCTGCGAGTACCTGTATATTGTCTTGTTGAGTACCTGTGTATTGTCTTGTTGAGTGTCAGGAAGCAAGTTGTTAGGTAATTTGGACAGGGTATAATCCCCAATCCTTATTAAATTGTTAGGTATGATGCCCGGTGGGTGTGGAGATGTGACTCGGTGTACATCTTGCGACATGTACGCGTTCCTTGATCATCCAATCAAGGGCGAATACTGCTGTGCAAAATGTAAGCACATTGTTTCTCTGGAGGAGAGCGGGGAACGTACACGGCAGGTGCTGGCAGAGGCCAGCACAGAGGCGGGTGGAGACAAAGACATGCAGGCACCAGGAAAGAGCATATGGGTGACAGTCAGGAAGGGTAGAGGGGGAAGTGCCAAGGAGGCCGATCCAGGGCTGGAGCATCCCAATAAGTACGCTCCATTGTGACATTGGTGAAACCAGTCAGAGACCAGCACTGCTGGAGCTTGGGGACTCTCCTAGCTGCCGGGGGAAGCACTCCTCCAATGAGAGTGGGGGGGAAGCGAAGGGAAAGGAAAGACAGATTCTTGTGGTAGGGGACTCAATTCTTAGAAGGACACATAGGGCAATCTGTAACAAAGACCTGAAGCGCCAAACTGTATGTTGTCTATCAGGCGCTCGGGTTCGGCACATCATGGATCTGGTGGACAGATTACTGGGAGGGGCTGGGGAAAACCCGGCTGTCATGGTGCACGTTGGCAGATGGAGTGTCCTAAAGGACGATTTTAGCACTTGGGAGCTAAATTGAGAAAAAGGACCTCCAAGGTAGTATTCTCAGGAATACTACCGGTACCTCGAGCCACACCAGAAAAGCAGAGGGAGATTAGGGAAGTAAACAAGTGTCTGAGGAGCTGGTATAGTAAGGAGGGGTTTGGGTTCCTGGAGGACTGGGCCAACTTCTCAGTCGATCACCAGTACTATAGAGGGGACGGACTGCACCTTAATGAGGAGGGTACAGATCTGCTGGGAGTGAAGATGGGCAAAAAGTTAAAAGGATTTTTAAACTAGGCGACGGGGGGAGGCTCCAGAGGTAGAGATAGTCAGCGTGGAACATATTCCAAAGGGTAGTACTAGGGGCATTAGTGGTAGGTTGACTAAAGCACATAAACCCAAGCTAAGTATAGTAACAAATCCTAGTTGCAATCTCGGAACACCCAATAAGATGATAGTATGCGATTGATCTAAACTACGTGGCATGTTCACCAATGCCAGGAGCCTGGTGGACAAGATGGGTGAGCTAGAGATACTGTTGTACGAGGAGGATTTGGATTTTGTGGGAAATTCAGAGACCTGGTTCAACAGCTCTCATGATTGGCTGGCAACCATTCAAGGGTATTTCCTTTATCGCACGGATAGAGAGGGTAAAAAAGGAGGAGGGGTATGCATATATAGAGCTAGGGAGGAGGTGGAGTCCTTATGGGTAGAGCTCTAGAGGGATTAAGCTAAGGGGAAAATAATACTAGGAGTATGCTATAGGCCCCCTAACCTGAGGGAGTGTCATAAACCAGATGTGACCAGAACTGTGTGACTGCAACAGAGTGAACCAGACATAAATAGGTGAAAGTAAGTTTATGAAGGTGAATGCATATACATGTGAACACACCACCAATACAGAGTGAACAAACCAAACAACCAAACAGTGATAATAAACCAACCAGCATATGTAGCAAAAGGGAGTACCAGAATCATAGTCAAGCCAGGCCAGGGTCATAAACAGGAGATCAGTAGCTGGGAAGGGAAACAAACAGGACAAGAGCGGATGGATGGATCACAGGAGGGACGGGTCAGGTACAAGGCTCAGGGTCCAGGGTTTAGGTAACAGACAGGAAACAGGATCAACAGGTTCCAGGAATCATTCTTCAGGCTCAGGAATCAGGTTTCAGGATCAGAGTAACAGGATGCAGGCTGCAGGTCAGGGCTCAAGGACAATACCAAGTTGAGTGTGCACTTGCCAAGTATTTATACTGCAGCTGCTAATTAAGGTCAGGTGACAACACCTGTCTGCAGAGGGGAATGCCTGCTCCATACTGCCAGGATTCCTCCGCTGATGGACGCCAGTACTGCGGCCCAAAGGTGACAGAATACCAGCAGGAAAAAGCTCTTCTGACAGCCCCAAACTGCAGGAGACACCTGCTGGTGGACCTCAGTACTGCACGCCAAATGATCGATATTGCCAGCGGAGGAGACCTTTCCTGACAGGGAGGAGGGGGAGACAGATCTCCTATCACAAGTTGGATTAGCAGCAAGGATGGGAAGTTACATAGTTACATAGTTAGTCAGGTTGAAAAAAGACACAAGTCCATCCAGTCCAACCATAAAAAAAAAAGAAAAAAAAAAGAAAAAAAAAGTGTTATCATAAAGGGGGATTTTAATTATCCAGACATAGACTGAGTGGAGGGAACCACGCATTCGTCTAAGGTTCGCCAGTTTCTAAATGTCTTGCAGGACATATTCATGGTCCAGATGGTAGACGCCCCAACTAGAAATAAAGCTTTACTGGATCTACTGATTACCAACAATACAGACCTGATCGCGGATGTGTAAATATGGGGCAATTTAGGAAACAGTGATCACAGGTCAATTAGCTTCAGTATGAATCACACAAATAGGAAACATAAGGGAAATACAAAGACACTGAATTTCAAAAGAGCCAACTTCCCTAAACTACGAACCTTGCTAGAAGGCATGAATTGGGATAAAATCTTAGGAACAAAGAACACGGAGGAGAGATGGGTTTGCTTTAAGAGCATATTAAATAAAGGCATTAGCCAATGCATCCCATTGGGTAATACATTTAAAAGAGCGAACAAAAGTCCTGGATGGCTTAACTCCAATGTAAAAATGCATATAAAAGCAAAGCAGAAGGCCTTCAAAAAATACAAGGTTGAGGGATCATCATCAGCATTCAGACTTTATAAAGAATGCAACAAGAAATATAAGAGTGCAATTAGGATGGCTAAGATAGAACACGAAAGACACGTAGCGGAGGAGAGTAAAAAAGATCCCAAGAAATTCTTTAAGTATGTAAACAGTAAAAAAGGGAGGACAGACCATAATGGCCCCATTAAGAATGAGGAAGGACATCTGGTTACAAAGGATGGGGAGATGGCGAATGTATTGAATTTATTTTTCTCCTCATTCTTCACAAGGAAATCGGGGGGCTTCAGTATCCAAAACTGCAGTGTTTATCCTCATGACACATCACAGGAAACACCTCCATGGTTAACAGAGGACAGAATTAAAATTAGACTTGAGAAACTTAACATTAATAAATCACCGGGACCAGATGGCTTGCATCTGAGGGTACTTAGGGAACTCAGTCAAGTAATTGCCAGACCATTATTCCTAATTTTTAATGACAGTCTACTGCCTGGAATGGTATCAGCTGATTGGAGCAAAGCCAATGTAGTACCAATATTTAAAAAGGGCCCAAAATACATCCCTGGGAATTACAGACCAGTTTGCCTAACATCAATAGTATGCAAGCTCTTGCTGGGGATGATAAGGGACTATATACAAGATTTTAGTAATGAGAACTGTATCTTTAGCAGTAATCAGCATGGATTCATGAAGAATCGTTCTTGCCAAACCAATCTATTAACCTTCTATGAGGAGGTGAGCTACCATCTAGATAAAGGAAGGCGGTGTATCTGGATTTTGCAAAAGCATTTGACACAGTTCCCCATAAACGTTTTCTGTAAAAAATAAGGTCTGTTGGCATGGACCATAGGGTGAGCACATGGATTGAAAATTGGCTACAAGGGCAAGTTCAGAGGGTGGTGATAAATGGGGAGTACTCGGAATGGTCAGGGGTGGGTAGTGGGGTCCCCCAGGGTTCTGTGCTGGGACCAATCCTATTTAATTTATTCATAAATGACCTGGAGGATGGGATAAACAGTTCAATCTCTGTATTTGTGGACGATACTAAGCTAAGCAGGGCAATAACTTCTATGCAGGTAACCTTGCAAAAAGATCTGAACAAATTAATGAGGTGGGCAACTATATGGCAAATGAGGTTTAATGTGGAAAAATGTAAAATAATGCATTTGGGTGGCAAAAATATGAATGCAATCTATACACTGGGGGGAGAACCTCTAGGGGAATCTAGGATGGAAAAAGACCTGGGGGTCCTAGTAGATGCTCAGCAATGGCATGCAATGCCAAGCTGCTGCTAACAAAGCAAACAGGATATTGGCGTGCATTAAAAAGGGGATCAACTCCAGAGATAAAAGGATAATTCTCCCACTCTACAAGACTCTGGTCTGGCCGCACCTAGAGTATGCTGTCCAGTTCTGGCCACCAGTCCTCAGGAAGGATGTGATGGAAATGGAGCGAGTACAAAGAAGGGCAACAAAGCTAATAAAGGGTTTGGAGGATATTAGTCATTAAGGAAAGGTTGCAAGCACTGAACTTATTCTCTCTGGGGAAGAGACACTTGAGAGGGAATATGATTTCAATTTACAAATACCATACTGGTGACCCCACAATAGGGATAAAACTTTTTTGCAGGAGGGAGTTTAAGGAAAGAGGTTCTTTACTGTAAGAGCGGCAAGGATGTGGAATCCCCTTCAACAGGTGGTGGTCTCATTGGGGAGCATCGATAGTTTTCAAAAAACTATTAGATAAGCACCTGAACGACCACAACATACAGGGATGTACAATGTAATACTGACATATAATCACACACATAGGTTAAAAATAGGCTGTGTATTATGTACAGTGCCCTCTGAATTTACACACATTCTTTGAATGGGGAAAGAATCCTATCATTCATTTGACTCTCCCTCTCATTTAGATATTATGTTACATGCACTATTAACTATGCACAGGCTTTTCTCAATGGATGGGAGGGGAGTAGGGGGGCAATGCCCCACCAGACTTTTTTCACAGCAGCTCACAGAATACCCAAAGCTATTAACTCCCTCATCACCAGAAGTCAGTTGCTAGGAAGAGGACCGGGCATTCCTGCAAAGAAGATTTCTACAGGATCCAGCATGATGTGGGGCATAATTATTAAAGGGAAGCGACAAGACTGCCGTTATAGGAGAAAAATAGATTTTTGACTTCAGCTTTAAGTCCTTTCTGAGATATTCGCCTGGAACAAATAAACCGATCAGTAGATGTGAATTCATCCTGTCTTATTAACCTGCCAAATACTTGTTTTAGGTTAGTGATTGACACTGTATTGAAGCTAGAAACAACCAATCAGCTATTATGTTCACAAGGGGATCATTTATAGCAGCCTCTATATTTTTTCTAAGGTTTCTTTTTATACCAATGAAAAAAAATCTTATTCTGAAACACTGCATGACAATCTTGAAATATAAAAAGTATATATTCATGTTCTTAGGTCATATATATATCCTTCCCAGCTGTTTTCTATGCCACTAGCTACAGGCTGAAGGTGGTATTTTGTAGCTTTGATTGTTCTCCTCATGAACTGAGTGAAATGGAGCAAAGCAGACCCTACCCTGACTATGACTGTGTTCCCTGAGGAGTGGAGTCTAAGGAAAGGGTGGAATTCACCAGGGCGTCCCTCACAGGAGCTGTGTTCTGCCCCCAGGTCACCACCCCATATACCAGCAGACATAGAAGATGTGATAAAAATCCCTGGTGAAGATGGCCTGGCAACTAGTGAGGAAATGGAGGAAGCTGGTGGGAGCACTGAAGAGAGATACTTGGATTGCCTGTCCGCCAGGGCTTAGAAGAGTAGAGTTTGGCAAAGGAAGCATAACAGCAATAGCTGTGCCTAGGTGCAATGACTTGGAGAAACAGGGTTTGGCAAATGTATCATACAAAGAGTAGCTTTTCCCAGCTGCAGAAGCCTGGAGGAGCAGAGTTTGGAAAATGGAATCTGCCAGTAACAGCTGTGCCCAGCTGCAGGGGCTCATAAGAGCAGAATTAGACAAATTATGGTGCTTCTATTTATGTGGTTTCTTGATTCAACAGGTCTGGCAGAAATCAGGCCTGGGTGTGGCAAGTGAAATTTAACATTCATGATTCAGCACAGGAGGGGGCAAATACTTTTTCACATAGGGCCAGGCAGGTTTGAACAGCTTTTTTCCCTTAATAAATGAAATAATAATTTAAAAGCTGAATCTTGGATTTACTCGGGTTATCTTTGTGTAATATTAAAATTTGTTTGATGATCTGAATTATTTAAAGCGGGGTTCCCACTTAAAAAAAAAAGTCAGCAGCTACAAATACTGCAGCTGCTGACTTTTATTAATTGCACACTTACCTGTCCCAGGGTGCAGCGATGAGGGGGATCGAAGCCCCGCTCGTCCCCCCTCCGCCCGGCGGCACCAGCATTTTAACTGTGGGCACCCGGCTGTGGCTTCACAGCCGGGCACCCACTGCGCTTGCGCGAGACACGCCGCGCGCCGTCTCTGGCTGCGCAATCATCTGGGACCGGTCACGTGTACAAGATGATTGACAAGAGGGAGGGGGGAGAGTGTGTAGGTGTGAAGGAAGTCATGGCTGTGTATACACATATTCACATTGTAGTAACTTTTTTATGAATTGAAAGCCCTGTGCTGAAAACCAACATACCTACAATTTTGTAACTCTCCATAAACTACTCTCAAAAAAGAAAGTCTAAAAAATGGAAACTGTCTTTTACAATACATTTAATTGTTCTAAAATGACTTACTGCCACTTGTGTAGCTTCAGATGTCATACTGCCACCTAGCCAGTGCTGAAATCGGGCCTATTTTAACTTTGTTTCATGTTGTTCAGGAAAAATATATAAAAGGGGATAATAAGTGTACAATTAGGAAGCAGGAGTTGTATGCATTAAACTGTTTATGTGACTTATAACAGATGACGCACACTGTGTAGTCTAAATTAATGTTTGTTGCAACTCCTCATGGCGCCTACATACCGTAGATTATAATTCAGTGCAGGTTTGTGTATGGGGTTCTTTCCCTTTTCTTAATCATTGTTAATAAAGATTGTTTAAAGGAGCAATAAACCTAGAATACAAGCTCAAAATGTTACTAATAAAAGTCACACATGTCGATGTAAAGTGAAAGGAAAAAAAAAAGAACGGAAGAATTTCAACCCTTTCCACCATTATACCCATGAATATGAGATAATCACTTTCTGGGCTAGCAAAATCATATGGGAATTGTTTGATATTTTGCAATACGTTTTCACCACAGAGTGTATGTAGATCTGGTACCCCAAGCACAGATGTTCCACGATTAGAAACTTTCCAGTATCTACCAAACACCAAACTATCAGTTCTAAGTGGACTGACCCATAAATGGGGTGTAAATCGGTCAGATCTTGCTTGCACATCTGCCCAATGTTAAATATTTAACTTGATTCTAGCAAAATGCCAGTCAAAAGGATTTTTTTTTTTTTTTTGTTATTTGGCAACCGGCTTTTTGAAGAGAAAACAGATCAACAAAGCACTAATGCTATCCAGGAAACTGAATGTAAACTGGTGCAATGAGGGAAAGTCCACACAGTTTACCTGGATCTAACTTCTGTGTATCCTGCTGCAAGACCCTCATACCACCTGGTCACCAGCCATTGTTCTACAAAACGTCTTATCTCTTAGTCCCCATTCAGACTAGGGCATTTTCTCATGTGTTTGCTGTCACATTAAACTCTGTGTTGCCCATTCTCATCAATGCAGAGCAGCGCAGTGTGTTTTTTGTAAAGGTGCAGGCTCTTCTTTTGGTGCAGTGCATTTTTTTCCCTGACAGACTCCAATGGGAACACACCAAAAATGAACCTACATGTGTTTTGACGTGTTTTTGGCACATTTTTTCCTCCAACAAGTCTTCTCCTTCTAGCAACATGTGTTCTTGTTAGGCTGCAAAAAACATGGAGAGAGTAGGTCAGAAGAACACCCGAGATGAAGAAAAGCTTGTACGCCTGGTGCATGAAAGGTCACAGCTCTATGACCCCAAAATAGTATCTGCACGGATCGCTGCAAGCAGGCTAGAGCATGGATAGACATTGCCCACATATTATATGAAGACTCCAAAGACATGCTGGTAGGTTAATTGGATTCTGTCTACATTGGCCCTAGTATATGAATGTGACTTAGGGGTCTTAGATTGTGAACTCCTTGAGAGTAGGGAACGATGTGAAGGTACAATGTATATGTAAAAGCTCTGCGTAAATTGACGGGACATTATAAGTACCTTAAATAACAATAATAATAAGACTGGGATGCCCACCCAGTCTCAGTGCAAAAAACAAAACGTAAGCTTAATTTTCTTTAATATACAGTCATGGCCAAAAATATTGGTACCCCTGCATTTCTGTCTGATAATGCACCACATCGCCCAGAAAATTGTTGCAATTACAAATGTTTAGGCATTCTTGTGTTTATTTCTTAGGTTGTATTGGTATTAAACAAAAAAGTGGAGAATCAAAGAGCCAAATCTGACACATTCCACACAAGACTCCAGAAACTGGACTGGACAAAATTATTGACACCTCAAAATTGTAAGAAATAATTGCATTCCTAGTTTGTGATGCTCCTGTAATTTGTAGGTAAACTCACCTGTATTAATTGATAGGTGCTGACAATATAGAAATCACACCGGCAAACAGTTAAAATGGTGAAAAATTGACTCAACCCTTTTGTTGTGTCTCTTGTTTGCCACACGGAGCATGGAGAAGAGAAAGAGCAGTAAAGAATTGTCTGAGGATTTGAGAACAGAAATGGCATGGACAATCTCAAGGTTACAAGTCCATTTCTAGAGATCTTAATGTTCCTGTGTCCATTGTGCGCAACATTGTCAAGAAGTTTACAGCCCATGGCACTGTAGCTAATCTCTCTGAACATGGACAAAAGAGAAAAGATCAAAGACTGCAATGAAGGATTGTTGAAATGGTGGATAAAGAACCTCGATCAACATCCAGACAAATTCAAGCTGACCTTCAGGCACAGGGTACAACTGTGTCAGCTCACACTATACATCAACATCTAAATGAAAAGGGACGCTTTGGTAGGAGACCTAGAAGGACCCCACTGCTGACACAGAAACATGAAAAAGCCAGATTGGAGTTTGCCAAAACGTCCCTGAGTAATGCCCCGTACACACGATCGGACTTTCCGACAACAAAACCGTGAATTTTTGTTTGAAGGATGTTGGCTCCAACTTGTCTTGCATACACTGTTACGGTTCAGGCAGTGAACTATGTTGGATTGGATGGATCACAGCTTCGGAAGTCTATGAATACTATTTTTGTAACAGGTAACTTTAATTTTGCCAGCTATCAGGTAAGAAGACTCAGGTAAGTTTGGGAATACAATTGGTTTTATTTAGAGTGGTAATACACAGCCATAATGGGGAGCTTCGGAGGTAACTTAAGCGTAGTAGCAATACACAGGAATAAACTTTATAGGAAACGTAAAGATACTTGCAGTGAGTGAATTTCTGGTGTTGGGGTCACCCAGTGGCTTCTTGAGAGATGTACTGGTCTCCTATGTGGAAAGGAACAGATAAGGTTTTCTGCGGGCAAAGTGAGCTGACTGAGGGTAGGGCAGAGGAGAGCCTCTGACTACTAGAGAGGAAGGGGCTCTGTCCGGCCCAACAACTGTAAGTTGGAGGGCCTCTGTCTGGCCCAAATGTGAGGTGGTAGACGGGGCTCTGTCCGACACATAAGTGGGATGATAGTCGGGGCTCTGACCGGCCCAAAAGTGAGATGATAGTCGGGGCTCTGACCGGCCCAATAGAGAGTGAAGACGGCAGTCTTCTGATGGAGATCTTTGCCTGGGATCAGGTTCTTAGCACGAACGTCAAGCAAATGGCATCGGCTGTTTAAGTAGGGACAAGAGGAGGAGCCAGGTGATGTCGATGTGACGTCATCAATCTGCGACAGAGTTTGTGGAGATATCAGAGCTCCCAGTGCAAAGATAAGAGCATTGCAGGAGAATGCCAGAGCCTCCAGTGGAGGGATAATGACATTACAGGATAAGAACATTACAGGAGAGATGTCAGAGCCTCCAGTGGAGGGATAAGGACATTACATACACACGGTCACACAAATGTTGGCCAACAATTATGAATATAGTGACGCACAAGACGTACGTGATATCTCCATTACGAACGCTAATTATATCTCCGGTTCGTACTTGATACAGATTCCGAGCATGTGTGGACTTTTGTCCGACGGACTTGTGTACACACGATTGAAAAGTCCGACAACAAACATTTGTTGGCAGAAAATTTGAGAACCTGCTAGCCAACATTTGTTGGCGGAAAGTCCAACAACAAATGTTCGATGGAGCATACACACGGTCGGACTTTCCGCCAACAAGCTCACATCCGACATTTGTTGTGGGAAAATCCGATCGTGTGTATGGGGCAAAAGCCTTTTGGGAACATGTGCTGTGTACAGACGAAACAAAATTACAGCTTTTTGGTAAAGCACATCATTCTACTGTTTTCAGAAAAAGAAATCAGGCCTTTAAAGAAAAGAATACAGTCCCTACAGTCAAACATAGTGGAGGTTTATGATGTTTTGGGGTTGCTTTGCTGCTTTAGGCACTAGTTGTCTTGACCATATGCATGTCATTATGAAATCTGAAGACTACCAAAGAATTCTGGGGTGCAATGTAGGGCCCAGTGTCAGAAAGTTGGGTCTCCGTCAGAGGTCATTGGTCCTTCAGCAATGACCCAAAGCACTCGTCAAAAAGCACACAAAAATGGTTTAAGATAAAGCACTGGAGAGTACTGAACTGGGCAGCAATGAATCTAGATCTACTGTAAATCCCATAGAGTACCTATGGAGGGATCTTAAAGCAGCAGTTGGAAAAAGGAACCCTTCCAATCTGAGAGACCTGGAGCAGTTGGTGAGAGAATAGTGGTCCAAAATTCCAGTAGAGAGGTGTAAGAAACTCATTGGTAGTTACAGTAAGTGATTAATAAATTGCAGGCGCCAATAATTTTGTCCAGTGCATTTTTGGAGTTTTGCGTGGAATGTGTCAGATTTAGTTATTTGTTTCTCCACTTTTTTGTGTCATACCAATACAAACAAAAGAAAAAAACATGAGAAGGACTAAACATTTGTAATTGCAATAATTTTCTGGGCGAAGTGGTGCATTATTTGACAGAGCTACATGGGTGCCAATATTTTTGGCCATCACTGTACTTATATATGCTATATTTATATATGTTTATAAGTTTATTAATGCCACAGCAGATATTGCTTGCCATTGGCCAAAATAAAAAATGCATCAGCATGAAAAACACATTAAAAACACATGTAAAAAGCATGAGAAATGTGCAAAAACACGCTATAAAAGTCACTGAAGAATGCATCATCATGCAGCAGCACTGGTGTAAACTTAGGCTTAAAAGACTTACAGTAAGTGAGATTAGAATCAGGATGACAGGATGGAGTTTGCACCTTTATATCCTCAAAGGTTCCCTTAGCAAGGCCCTGTTTCCTTCCCAAAGTAAAATGGTCTATTTAAAGCCCTCCCATGACCCAGCTATACTTCACAGTGCTCCTTCCTCCATCACAACTGCTGCAAAACACCCAGTGCTCCCAGATACGTGGCAACATGTGACCTTGTCTGTTAACATTGCTTGAAGGTCATTTTTCACACAAGCTGACATGGCTTCTGTAATGGAATTGGTGGAGAAGCAACATGAAGATGTACATAAAAGTATCAGGGGGTTTGTGTTAAGGAAACCCAGTCACTTTCTCCTGAATGGGCAAGTTAAAAAAGGCTTATTTAAAGCCTTGTGCACCAAAGTTTAAAGGTAAGTGTTTGTAATTTGCTAGCACGGTTTATCAAACACTTGGCATGCCACTGCATGGCCAACATAGGCCATGGTCTAGGTTGGCAGGGCTGCTAAACATGGCGCACAGCCATCCACACAACATGTGAAAATAACACATTCCTATCTATAATAAAAGGTTACAGGGGTCCAGACTACAGTATCACCTGCCAGTGCTGTCTGGGCCTTCATTGTTGCTGTCTTGGTACAGTTCATGCGTGTTTGTGGTTATAAAGGTTTACATACATCTCGCCCACTCTAGATTAGTACACTTACAACAAATCTGCTAGCAGTGACACAGTGACAGTTTGCCCAAATCTTCCACACATTGGTTCTGAGTGTACCGAAGCAGGGTAGGCAAAGGAAGTCCTTCAGCCTCAGCTTGCCATGTGGATCATTGCAGTCCTGTCTTTTTAATGTGATAAAAAGGCTAGCCAGTTCAATTGGTTAAGAAGTCTTGGGGGCACTATACTGTACAGTTGGTGGGTAGGAACCAAGACAGGCAGGGCACTGGAACACCACTAAGTAAGTAAATTTGGATGTAGACATCTCACTACCTTGCTAATACCCCTAATAAAAAGCAAGTTGTGAGTCTTCTCGTCATTGTCCAGCCATAACCAAAGTATTCATGTTGGGTGAACTCAGACTCAGACTTCGTCACATTAGCATCCATCCATTGAACAAAATTCTAATTTTTGGTGGACTGCATTTGCACAATTCTTTGTAATGAGTATCCAGCCATGAAAGAGGATCATATTCAAAATGCAGACTGTTTTTCTTGGAATATGCTACTAAAAATATTTTTGGTTGTTCATTTTAGCACTTATAAAAAAAGAATATATACT
Source organism: Lithobates clamitans (assembly GCA_037952925.1). Lineage (NCBI taxonomy): Eukaryota > Metazoa > Chordata > Amphibia > Anura > Ranidae > Lithobates > Lithobates clamitans. The sequence goes on from JBBGZY010001202.1 coordinate 3,001,361, forward strand.
GTGAGAATATATTACCCAGTGTAAGCGTTCCATTCTGTCACCCAGCAATGTTGAAGGATTTACACAGATTTCCTGCCTGTGTGTCGTTTACCAGTGAACATTCGACACATTTAGCCTTCTGACAGTATAGTCTAAGTGTTATGTTTAGAGGCATTTATGGATCCCAGAGCTGACACATTGAAATCCAGAATAATTGGTAGCCACTGCCACCAAACACCTTTCATTCATACCTCTTATGGTGTAAGATCAGCGCTTGCATAACCATTTCCTGGCAGGCCAAGTCTTTACATAAGGGGCGTTAACATAATAAAATGTCTCTCTGAACGGATATGACAGAGTATTACCGGAATGAGCAGCTTCTATACACTGAGCAGCACGCAGGATCCCGTGTTATATTAGGGCTTTTGCTTCTTTAAGCAAGCTAAAATGTGCACGTGTAATTTAGTAATAAATATATTGAGGTGAAAGGGGCAGGTAGGGGTGATGGACAAGGTACTTGGGTCTTCCAAAGGTAAAGTTTTTGGTGCATGCTGACAGGGTTATATTTATGTCTCTCTCCTGTGTTTCTGTGTACTGTAGAACTTCACTCACTCAATCAACTTTTACTATTTTTAGGCCTTATGCTGCTAGCATTAGTAGATAGATAGGAAAGTATATTGTATTTACTTATTTTAACCTTTTTTTTTACATTTCTTCAGTTACTTCCAGATTTCCATGCCTAAGCAAATGATGTCATACATCCCTGGAGTTTTCAGGAGGAGAGAAGGGGCTTTCTCAGCTAAACACATTCTCCTTCCTTCATGCCTGAGCTAAGGGCAGATGGATTTCAGGAAGTAAAAGCTACATGAATCATCTGCTCTTACTCAAGATTGCCGCAGTCAGAAATGCTAGGGGGGTATTTTTTAAAGTGACTTCTCAGCAAAAAAAACCACGGAGACGTGGATGGATGGGGAAGTTTGCTTTGAATATTAAAAATGAATTAACTAGCGTTTTTGGTTTGTGGTGCTCAAATGCAGTGTAGTTTAACGTTAAGTTATGAGGGCAGTCTTTGAAGTTAGGTTGTGGGAGAGCTACATTTGATCAGATCAGTCAGAGCCAGAGCAGGAGCTTAGGACCCATTAAAGGTCCATAATCTTCATTTTTCTAGAGTAAACCAGGGGGATAGCACAATTGGTCAAAATGTACATATGCTATGGGCTGAAGAAGGAATCCTTAACTGAAGAATGTTGCAGGGGAGCTGGACAGGAGCTGCTGCCACTGGGACATTGTAAATATAATATTTTGGCTAAAGCTCCAGGTACTGAAGTGTTTGGGCTTTGTTGGGACTGCTCACATAGAGCCTCAGATTGACTCGCTGATCCCTCTTTCTTCAGCATTATTTTTGAGGCTGCTACTGAAAGGACAAACACTGCTGGAACAGGGTTTTCCAGGGAAGCTGTCCTCCCAGATTTTGTGCCTTAAGTATCCTGCAAGCAGGCCCGGACTAGGGCAAAAAATAGGCCTGGCATTTTGGACTGAGCAGCCCATAACATGTTAACCGGCCCCTTCCCCACTCTCCACCCTGACAGAGGGGAGGGGGGAACCCGGCAGAGGTGCGGGAGGCTGAGAAAGAGCATGGGGGGGTGGAGATCGCAGGGCAGAACCTTGAGAATATGGGGTGGTGCAAAAGCACAGGGGCAGCCAGAGAGCACTGTGGGGGGAGGCAGAGAGCATTGGAGGGCCAGAGAGCACAGGGGAGAGGCAAAGAACACAAAGAGGAGGAGAGCAGGGGGGGCCAGAGAGCATGGGGGGGCTCGAGATAACAGGGGGTTAAAATGCATAGGGGGAAGCAAAAACACGGGTGGAGTGGAGAGCACAGGGAGGGCAGGAGAGCATGGGGGGCGGAGAGCGTGGGGGGTGGAGAGCACGGGGTGGAGAGCACGGGGGGAGGCAGAGAGCACTGGGGGAAGTGAAGAGCACTGGGGGAAGCGTAGAGCACTGGAGGTGGGCTGGAAAGCACTGAGGGAGAGGCAGAGGGCAGAGGGGGAGGCAGAGAGCACGGGGGGCAGCGGAGAGCATGGGGGTGTTGGAGAGCACAGGGAGGCTGAAAGCACAGGGGGAGGCGGAGAGCACAGGGGGCAGCGGAGAGCATGGGGGGAGGAGGAGAGCAAGGGGAAGGCTGAGAGCACTGGGGGAGGTGGAGAGCACAGGGGGAGACGGAGAGCCAGGGGGAGGTGGAGATCACGGAGGGTTGGAGAGCACGGGGGGGTCTGAAGAGAGCAGTGGGTCAGAGAGCACAGGGGAAACAAGAACATGGGGTAAGGCGAAGAGCATAGGGGGGCTGGAGGCAGAGAGCACGGGGGAGGGGGAGAGCACTGGAGGGCTGAAGAGCTCTTGGGGAGTGGCAGAGAGCACGGGGGAGGTGGGGAACATGGGAGGGTGGCGGAGAGCACGGGGGGCCAGAGAGCACTGGGGGGTGGTGAGCACTGAGAAGGTGGAGAGCACTGGGGGGGAGGCGGAGGCTACTTAGGGATGTGGAGAGCACTGGGGGGAGGTGGAAGGCACCGGCGGAGGTGGAGAGCACAGGGGGCTGGAGAGCAATGGGGGGAGGCGGATGGCACTGAGAGAGGTGAAGAGCACAGGGGCTGAGAGCACTGGGGGAAGGTGGAGGGCACGGTGGGCCAGAGAGCACAGGGGTGGTTGAGAGCATGAGGGGGCGGCAGAGAGCATGGGGGCTGGAGATCACAGGGGGGTGGAGAGCACAAGAGGGGAGGCAGAGAGCATGGGGGTCGGAGAGCACAAAAGGGGCCGGAGAGCATGGGGGGTGGAGAGCACGAGGGTGGTAGCAGAGAGCATGGGGGGCCGGAGAGCACAGAGGGGGCCGGAGAGCACAGGGGGGTGGAGAGCACAAGAGGGGAGGCAGAGAGCATGGGGGGTCTGAGAGCACAGGGGGGCAGAGAGCATAAGGGGGCAAAGAGCATGGGTGGGGCAGAGAGCACAGGGGGGGCAGAAAGAAGCAAGATAGGAGGAGCAGTGGGGGTTGCTGCATATAGAAGATTCATTCTCCCCATTCCTTCAGCAGCCTCTGAAAGCCTGCGAGAGGGAGAGGAGTAGAAGAATCTGCAGGAGGAAATGGAGAGAATGATTCTTCTATATGCAGCAGCCTCCTATCAAGATTACAGGGGGGCTGCACTCACGATCTCTCTGATCCAGCTCCATGGTATCTGCAGCAGGTGTCTCCTCTAGCTCCTTCCCCCTTCATGGTCACGCCCCCTGGAACGGCGGTTGAATTATACTGGCGGTTGTGTGGCCGCGGACTCCTATAGCTCCTCCCCCTTCATGTTTTTTCCCCCCTGGCGCCGATGGCTGAGCTAAACTGGCAGCCGGACGGCTGTGGAGAGGCCGGGTGAGTGACACGGGCTCAGATAGCAGCCCAGCTGCCTTGGGCCCCGCAAGGACTTGCGGCCCGGCGGCCCTGGCCCACCAGGCAAGTGCCCGGTTTGCCCTATGGCCAATCCGGGCCTGTCTGCAACCCTCCTCCCTGCATTTGTTCAAGATCTGCAATAAATCTTCAAAAGACACAAGCTAGACTGAGCTTGAATTTTTTGGTGTGGTTTTGGGCCTGAAAACCAGGCAGACACCTGTTGAACAGGTAAGGAGGACCTATTTATTTCCAGCGAGGTCAGAGCTACATGTGAGGGACTGTCTTATCTGGGATTTACTAGCCTGGTTCATGCTGTCATTGCCCTTAGCAACCAACATAAGATTGTGTGTTTGCTTGTGCTTAAGGACTGACCAGTTGAGAGCACAAGAAGATTTGCTGCAGTGTACATTTTTCGTTGTTTCCCATAGAGAGACTATATTTTTGCAGGGAGGACAATTGCCAGTAAGTGTGCATTTTTGGCTGGCAAGCAGAGGGTTAATCAGCGGAGCTGGAGGAGCTCAATATCTGGCGGGAGAAGCTGGCAACACTACGGCTGAAAAAGAAGGATGGAGCAACAAATAATATGTTTTGTGGGGGTAGCTTTCTGAGAGAGAGGAAACACGTTGAGCAACATGACTCAATACAGGTTCTTTGGTTACTGAGCGATGAAGACATCAAGAAGAACCAGCTCTCCAGGACATCCTGACTGGCTGGACCTAGCACACAGTGGGTGCCTGGCCCTTTGTACCGTGAGAGAGTCAGAATACTTGGGCATCATGTGTGGAAGATTGTGGAGGCTCACAGCTCTGAATGAAGCATGGAGTTGCTGCAGTCACTACCAGGAAGCACTGTTGGATCTGCTGCCAAGCGACTTGCAGCTATGCATCGTTAGGGTGGACTGGGCTTGGGCTACTGCACAGAGGTGCAAGAATTTTCCCTTCCCGCTGCAGAGAGGCAGTGTCAAGACCTGGTTCACCTACTGATGTTTGGTGAATGGAGGGTTGTAGTTCCAGTGTCCACCAGCAGGTGTCTCCCAGCAGCCAGCAGTTTCTAGTAATCAGTCTCCATATTGCTTATAGTTAGTTTGTTAGGCTTTTTGCTACTTTAACATTTTGGTTATATACGGTAATTGTTGTTCACTTGTTTCCTATTTGCTGGTGTATTTTGTTTTACAATTAATAAATTCACGTTAATATATATGTATAGTCTGGTCCAGTGGCGGCCGCTCCATTAGGGGCGTCACCCCCCTAATCCATGCACTCTGCCCCTAATCTACATGCAGGGCGCTGGATGCATGAATTTAAATGGGTTTTTTTTTTTTGAAGAATATGATTAGAGCCTGAGGCTCTAATTGCCTTAAAAAAGGGTGGGCTCTGAGCGTAGAGCACTTCGCCCGGAGCCCACCCAGTTGTGTGATAATAGCGAATCAATACTCGCTATTGTCTTCCAGCTTCTCTCTCTGGCCAATCAGGAAGCGGGTCTTAATTGGCTGAGAGAAGAAGCCACCTTATTAATGGCTGAGGAGGAGACGCAGGGGGAAGCCGCCGTAAAAGAGATGGTGATCGACCGAGCGACGGGGGGGGGGGGTAGGAGATTTGACTGACAGACCGACTGACTGATTGGAGTGGGGTGGGGGTGGGGGGGTTTGACTGATGAACCGACCAAACGGGGGGTGGCAGGTGTTTTGTTTGCGGCCCCCCTAAAAAATGGAGCACCAGCCACCACTGGTCTGGTCTTAGTTTCTAAGTGGAGCTATGCAGATCTGGTTATCTCTGCTGTTGATTCCTGCCAGGTGGCAACCTGTTCTTAATCATAAGTATTGTGATACCCCAAGCTGGTCTCTGCAGAGGGGACCATCTGTTGTTTTTGCAACAGCCTGCTGGATTTTGCTTGTATACGTCAGTTGGTTTTTCTGTTTTTTTTTATCGCAACGGTATGTTTTGGAAGAAGAGTCTAGTCACAGACTTGTAGAAGAGACAAAGAACAGCGCCCTCTAAGTGCAGCAGGTAAACAATTTTAATAGGAAAACATTAGATATGGATACACTCACAAACGAGTAGTATATTCAGGCATGGTTTATAGTTCATCCGCGCTTACTCCGGATGATCCCTTGCGTCACTGGCTTTGTTGGGGTTCCGCGATCTGGCCAGCCTCCGGCCGCACTGTTGGTTCACAGCGCTTCCGGATGGCTGGAACAATGATCGGCGGGGCACACAGACGACGTCACTTCCGGGTAATAGGTCAGCGGGCGGTGCTTCGCGTTTGGAGCATGCGTGCTCCTTCTTCAGGCTACACTGGTGGCCATCTTTGAGTGGGGTTGTTATATACACACGCACTATGCTAAATAGGCTTATGCAATGAGTTGTCATCATCCCCGTGGGGTAAACAACATCCCTAGAAGTCAGTTTTGTAGACTTAAACATAACTGTACAAGTATACAAGATTATAACATTCATGGTCATTTACTCAAGACAAAATTTAAAGAAAAGGGTTACCCAGATTAAATTGTTGAAGATGCTTTTCAACATTATCTCCACAAAGACATAAGGAGTGGTAGAGATACCAAACCCGTTGACAGTTCTCAATCTGTTCGATTTGTTACGCAATTCCATAACAAATTTAGAAAGATGGAAAAGATCTTTGTAATAGGGCGTACACACGGTCGGACTTTGTTCGGACATTCCGACAACAAAATCCTAGGATTTTTTCCGACGGATGTTGGCTCAAACTTGTCTTGCATACACACGGTCACACAAAGTTGTCGGAAAATCCGATCGTTCTAAACGTGGTGACGTAAAACACGTACGTCGGGACTATAAACGGGGCAGTGGCCAATAGCTTTCATCTCTTTATTTATTCTGAGCATACGTGGCACTTTGTCCGTCGGATTTGTATACACACGATCGGAATTTTCGACAACGGATTTTGTTGTCGGAAAATTTTATCTCCTGCTCTCCAACTTTGTGTGTCGGAAAATCCGATGGAAAATGTCCGATGGAGCCCACACACGGTCGGAATTTCCGACAACACGCTCCGATCGGACATTTTCCATCGGAAAATCCGACCGTGTGTACGGGGCATAAGACACTGGCCTATATTGAGGGAGGATCCCCATCGTAAATCTATAGTCAGTGACTGACCTCTTGTCACGTACAGACGAGCTAAAAACGTCAAAACCCAAATAGCCCCCAGCAAAATGAAAACACTACGCCCCACCACTAGTACCCCCTTAACCTTTCTCAATATTAAGGAGATGTACCCGTGTAAAAAACCCCAATGTCTCACATGCGCTCATGTGACACAAAGGCAGAAAGAATTTTCTGCAAAGGTAAACAGTATACAATACTAGATTTTTTTTACATATTCATCTGAATAGGTAGTATACTGTTTGACCTGCCCATGCGGTCTACTCTACGTAGGTCGTACCATTCGTACACTCTGAAAACGGTTTAGGGAACATCGGAATCTTGTAGAAAAGGGCATTGATAAACATAGTGTTCCGAGACATTTCAAAGAATTTCGCAGTCATCATTAGGATTACGTATTTGGGTTATAGAGGCTATTCCCAAAACACTTCCCACCGCTGAACGTAAAAAAAAGACTATGCGAGAGAGAGAGAATTATTGGATTTATTCCTTGGATTCTTTATCGCCCGGAGGCCTTAACGAAGGCATTGAAATCAATACTTTATTATAATAACAAATTAACACTCTGTTATAACATCTTCTTTTTTAACAAGTATATTAATAATAATAATGTTTTTTTGAATATCCCCATATGACCCTTGTGCTGCTCCTAGGTCAATTCTTAGCCTTTCTAATAGGTTTCACTCTAATACCGCTTTCACACTGAGGTGCTTTACAGGCGCTACAGTGCTAAAAATAGCCCCTGTAAAGCGCCGCTCCTGTCTCTCCAGTGTGGAAGCCCGAGTGCTTTCACACTGGAGCGGTGCGCTTGTAGGACGTTAAAAACACTCTTTGGAGCGGTAATGGAGCTGTGTATACACCGCTCCTAAACCGCTCCTGCCCATTGAAATGAATGGGCAGCGCGGCTATACTGCCGGCATAGCGGCTGCTGCAGCAGTGCTTAACGGTGGATTTAACCCTTTCTCGGCCGCTAGCGCGGAGTAAATGCGCCCTGCTAATGGCCGAATAGCGCCGCAAAATTGATGGTAAAGCGCCGCTAAAAATAGCCCCAATGTGAAAGGGGCCTAAAATATATATCTATACATATTTTTATAAAATGCATCCATTACTAAAATAATTGATTTTCTAATCTTTATTTAATTAATTAGTTGTTATTTAATGCAAAAATATAAGTATCATTTTTATATTTTTTATATTATTTATATTATTATGGGTGGATGTAAGTCTTATCAAATGATATCCCAGTTCTATCACTAATTTGGATCCTATTTATTGTTAATTACTTGGTAAATCCCTATTTTAATTCAAATACATTTTTGGCATATATTATATTGTAAAGTGGTGGAAATACTGTGCCAACCTCAAATGTAAGTAGCCAACGCAACAATCAGACTGGTTGTAATATGGTAAGTGAAATAAATGTGTAGCGCTGATGATGTATATAAATCACAGAAGCCTGACCAGAATGGAAATCTGGAGGCAAATTGTGCTATAAATACAAGGGTATAACACTCAAAGGCCAGAGTGTATATAAAAAATTACAACAAAAGACTAGTAGATGTGAGAATCCACAAGCGACAATAATAAATCGCATATAATCACAGAACCTTGTATATATGTGAAAAGATATGATGTTATGTATAACAGAAATATAGAAATTTCTAACACCAAGAGAGAAGTGCATATGATTAAAGTGCAAACATAAGCGATTAGATAATCGCACAAAATCGCATAAACTAATATATAGGAAAAAAGTAAAATGGATGTTCCGACATTAACACAAAAAGAGTGTATATATTATATGAGCTTCTAAATAGAAAAAAGGGGCTTCTATATAAAATAGAAACCGCATGGATGTATTCTTAGAATTCACACAAAAATACAATATCAGAAAGTACATATAATCCAAGGTATACTGTTGCAAGTGATTGGATCAATGAAAAAAGTGCACCACATATAGATAGAACCACATAATAGAGTCCATAATATTATGATACAGTGATATTCATGCAAACTGATATAAGGCGGTGATGTATTTTCTAAAATTCTGTGTTAAATTCCCATGCGATCAGTGATTGAAGTGACACCCGGTATAGTGCCGGTGGTGGTGAGTCAATCAAGCATGTACCAATTAGCCATTTTCCCTCCCCGGTGTCATGTGACTCATTAGTGTTACAAGGTCTCAGGTGTGAATGGGGAGCAGGTGTGTTAAATTTGGTGTTATCGCTCTCACTCTCTCATACTGGTCACTGGAAGTTCAACATGGCACCTCATGGCAAAGTACTCCCTGAGGATCTGAAAAAAAGAATTGTTGCTCTACATAAAGATGGCCTAGGCTATAAGAAGATTGCCAAGACCCTGAAGCTGAGCTGCAACACGGTGGCCAAGACCATACAGTGGTATAACAGGACAGGTTCCACTCAGAACAGACCTCGCCATGGTCGACCAAAGATGTTGAGTGCACATGCTCATCTTCATATCCAGAGGTTGTCTTTGGGAAATAGACGTATGAGTGCTTCCAGCATTGCTGCAGAGGTTGAAGGGGTGGGGGGGTCAGCCTGTCAGTTCTCAGACCATACGCCGCACACTGCATCAAACTGGTCATCCCAGAAGGTAGTTTCTTTTAAAGATGATGCACAAGAAAGCCCGCAAACAGTTTGCTGAAGACAAGCAGACTAAGGCCATGGATTACTGGAACCATGTCCTATGGTCTGATGAGACCAAGATAAATGTATTCGGTTCAGATGGTGTCAAACGTGTGTGGCGGAAACCAGGTGAGGAGTAGAAAGACAAGTGTGTCTTGCCTACAGTCAAGCATGGTGATGGGAGTGTCAAGGTCTGGGGCTGCATGAGTGCTGCCGACACTGGGGAGCTACAGTTCATTGAGGGAACCATGAATGCCAACATGTACTGTGACATACTGAAGCAGATGAATTGGTTTCTGTCCAAAATTGGCCCTAGTATATGATTGTGAGTTGGGGACCTTGGATCGTGGGCTCCTTGAGGGTAGGGACTGATGTGAGTGTGCGATGTATGTGTGAAGCGCTTCGTAAATTGACGGCACTATATGGGTACCTTAAATAAATAGGGATAATTGTAGACACGCACCCACACTGACTCAAGTTGAACTGGATGGACTGGTGTCTTTATTCAACCTTACTAACTATGTAACTATATGTAGATTATGATCCCCTCCCTTCAGAGACTGGGTCGCAGGGCAGTATTCCAACATGATAACGACCCCAAACACACCTCCAAGACGACCACTGCCTTGCTAAAGAAGCTGAGGGTAAAGGTGATGGACTGGCCAAGCATGTCTCCAGACCTAAATCCTATTGAGCATCTGTGGGGCATCCTCAAACGGAAGATGGAGGAGCGCAAGGTCTCTAACATCCACTAGCTCCGTGATGTTATCATGGAGGAGTGGAAGAGGACTCCAGTGGCAACCTGTGAAGCTCTGATGAACTCCATGCCCAAGAGGGTTAAAGCAGTGCTGGAAAATAATGGTGGCCACACAAAATATTGACACTTTGGGCCCAATTTGGACATTTTCACTTAGGGGTGTACTCATTTTTGTTGCCAACGGTTTAGACATTAATGGCTGTGTGTTGAGTTATTTTTAGGGCACAGCAAATTTACACTGTTATACAAGCTGTACACTCACTACTTTACATTGTAGCAAAGTTTCATTTCTTCAGTGTTGTCACATGAAAAGATATAATAAAATATTCACAAACATATGAGGGGTGTACTCACTTTTGTGAGATTATGGCCTCCCTGTGTATAGTAAACCAATTTTAATATTTTAGATTGAATTTGATATATATAGGTTCACTTTGGTTGGATTCATGAATGCCTATTTATCACCATCATCCATACATGGATTACCCATTGTGTCTGTCTAGTACTATATTCTCTAGTATAGTCACTTTCTGTGTAGTAATTTGACACACCATACCCTGATATTATTTTTTTTCTTGCTCTATGTTTGTATTTATATTTTACATTGTTTTCTGGTCTCCTACTGGTTTTCCATATAGAGAGGGTTTTGACTGAGCCTGGTGATCCATTGCTGAAGTGGGCCCACTCCAGGGCCTGTACACTATTACATGCGTCCAAAGCCCTGTTCTAATGGTTATATAGCAAATGAAATCACACAGCAATGAAAATACTTTCCCTACTCCTTACATGGCCAGTTACCAGTATTCGAGTGTAGATCATATTCGTTCATGTTACTTATATGGATACATTCCCATTATGTATATGTATTGTGACCATTCATTCATTCTGCTTGGAAAGGGCGTTGCTAGGTCTACAAAAGATCTGGGGCTAGAGCCACAGCAGCGAAGTAAAGAACGTCATACGCTTGGGCGGGCATACACATGTATATAATATAAGTGTGTGTGTGTGTGTATATATATGTATATATATATATATATATATATATATATATGTATATATATTTATATGTACACACTGTATATTACATATATTATCTTTACATCAGGTTTCCCAGAGAGCCTCCCCCTTACATCAGGGTCCCCAGAGAGCCTCCCCCTTACATCAGGGTCCCCAGAGAGCCCCCCTTACATCAGGGTCCCCAGAGAGCCCCCCTTACATCAGGGTCCCCAGAGAGCCCCCCTTACATCAGGGTCCCCAGAGAGCCCCCCTTACATCAGGGTCCCCAGAGAGCCTCCCTTTTACATCAGGGTCCCCAGAGAGCCTCCCTTTTACATCAGGGTCCCCAGAGAGCCTCCCTTTTACATCAGGGTCCCCAGAGAGCCTCCTTTTTACATCAGGGTCCCCAGAGAGCCTCCCCCTTACATCAGGGTCCCCAGAGAGCCTCCCTTTTACATCAGGGTCCCCAGAGAGCCTCCCCCTTACATCAGGGTCCCCAGAGAGCCTCCCTTTTACATCAAGGTCCCCAGAGAGCCTCCCCCTTACATCAGGGTCCCCAGAGAGCCTCCCCCTTACATCAGGGTCCCCAGAGAGCCTCCCCCTTACATCAGGGTCCCCAGAGAGCCTCCCCTTTACATCAGGGTCCCCAGAGAGCCTTCCTTTTACATCAAGGTCCCCAGAGAGCCCCTTTCAGGGTTCCCAGAGAGCCCCTCTTTACCACAGAGTCCCCAGAGAGCCACTCCTTACATCAGGCTCACCAGAGAGAGGGCAGGCAGTGAGAGCAGAACAGTGGTGATGCAGAGTGGGCGGTGAGAGATGATGTCATCTCTCTGCTCTCTCTCCCGCCCGGCTCTCCCGTGCTCTGGTGCTGCCCGCCACACTTGCAGCCCGGCTGCAGAAAGGCCATGACCACGGCTGTCTCAGAGAGACTCTGGGCTATGGGCCCCAGATTCAGGGCTATAGCCCCAAAAGCCACCCCCTAGCAACGCCCCTGCTGCTTGGTATATATGCATATATTATATTGTGTAATTTTTCTATTATTTGGCCTTGTGGAATTTCGCGCTCCGATATCCTGTTTAATTAGTTCTTTAATTATAGACTTTTAATTACGGATATTACATCTTGTTCAATTCATTTTCTAATTATAGGCTTTTATTCCCAGTTATTACATTTACCCGATTCGTTCATGTAACTTATATGGATACATTCCCATTATGTATATGTATTGTGACCATTCATTCATTCTGCTTGGTATATATGCATATATTATATTGTGTCATTTTTCTATTATTTGGCCTTGTAGAATTTTGCGCTCTGATATCCTGTTTAATTAGTTCTCTAATTATAGGCTTTTAATTACGGATATTACATCTTGTTCAATTAGTTTTCTAATTATAGGCTTTTAATCCCAGTTATTACATTTACTTGAGATGTGCTTGACACAACTTGACTAGCAGTTCCTATTGAATTTGAGTTCTGGAGCGCAATGCATTCCACTGCCCATTACAACTCATTTCCTGTCTCTCACTTCCCTACGTCTTATACGTCTCTGTTGTGTAGTGATTGACGGTGAGATTCAGGTTATTGGCCCCACCCATGTTCATACGTGTGACGTTATGGTCACATGGTGGATATGCCCTGATGCAGAGATTTTAGTTATTGGCCACGTGTTGCGCTCTCATTCCCGCCACCTCTTAGATGCACTCTATGGTGATTGGAAGGTGAGATAGAGGCTTGGATCTTCCAAACATTGTCCGGCAGTGATGTTCTATTTCCCCCTATATTCACCATCACGTCACATGATCACGCTTGGAACGCACGCCCGCTAACCCGAAAGTTAGATTCCATGATGGCCATACAGGTGCATAACGTTGTTATAATTATTATCTGTATATATAATGTGCAGCAGTGGCAGGCCGGCATATACCCCGGTCGAAGTCTATGCAGACGAAAAGCGTAGGGTTACTATGCTTGCTGAGCCACTTTTTACTGCGCATTTTTAATTGTTCAATTGAACCTGTTTTATACCAGCACCCATTTGTCTGGGTGTGGGACGTTTATTTTTAGTAAGATGGATTTAGTAGATTTACACTATCTGGAGGCATTTTCCTTTTTTCATATTTTGAAACTATTACTATTATTTGGAGGATTGCAGTTGATGATCTGTGTTCCCAACACCGTCGATCGATTGATGAAGGAGAAGATTGAGCGTTTTGTCCTTTAAATCTGATCTGTGTCCGGTGTACCCTTGTGGTGAGTTGTGTTCTGTGTTGCTCACTGACCGACAAAGGAAAAGTTTTGAACATCCGCCCTTTAGACTTCATCCACACTTACAGTATTCTGGTACATGCCCGATTGACTCACCGCCACCGGCACGTGAGTCCACCATTTTGGGTAAGAGTACCCCATTCCCACCTTATTCTCAGAAGGTGGAGGCACTATTGCAGGTGTCAATTCAATCACTGATCGCATGGGAATTTAACACAGAATTTTACAAAATACATCACTGCCTTATATCAGTTTGCATAAATATCACTGTATCATAATATTATGGACTCTAATATGTGGTTCTATCTATATGTGGTGCACTTTTTTCATTGATCCAATCTCTTGCAGTGATACAGTATACCTTGGATTATATCTACTTTCTGATATTGTATTTTTATGTGACATCTAAGAATACATCCATGCGGTTTCTATTTTACATAGAAGCCCCTTTTTTTCTATTTAGAAGCTCATATAATATATACACTCTTTTTGTGTTAATGTCGGAACATCCATTTTACTTTTTCCTTATATATTAGTTTATGCGATTTTGTGCGATTATCTAATCGCTTATGTTTGCACTTTAATCATATGCACTTCTCTCTTGGTGTTAGAAATTTCTATATTTCTTTTATACATAACATCATATCTTTTCACGTATATACAAGCTTATGTGATTATATTTCCTATTTCTTATATAGCCGCTTGTGGATTCTCACATTTACTTGTCTTTTGTTGTAATATATTATATTGTATATATATTTTTCCTCTATACATAACAAGTTATGTACAAGTACACTTATTCCTCCATATGCATATATATATACGGGTCTAAATATAACCCAAATATTTAGGCCATATAGTTGGTACTGATTAATACTAATTAAATTAGTGATCAATTATTTATTTATTGATTTTAATTAGTTTACATAAATCTTCTATTAATCAATTCATTTTAAAAGTATCACCACTATTTTTCCATAGATATACCATTGCTAATTAAGTAATGATTCTACTGGTCATCAGGTGTAAGTATCCTAGTCCAAAAGTAGCTTTTTATTAGTTAATCCAGTGTTTTAGCAGAGATATAATAGTATTGTTTTTGTCTTTATGTCACCACGGTTACCCGTTGTGTAATCCTATTTAGCATAGTGCATGTGTGTATATAACAACCTCACTCAAAGATGGCCACCAGTGAAGCCTGAAGAAGGAGCACGCATGCTCCGAATGCGAAGCACCGCCCGCTGACCTGATACCCGGAAGTGACGTCGCCTGTGTGCACCGCCGATCATCGTTCCAGCCATCCGGAAGCGCTGTGAACCAACAGTGCGGCCAGAGGACTGCCAGATCGCAGACCCCCAACAAAGCCAGTGATGCAAGTGATCACCTGGAGTCAGAGCGGATGAACTACAAACCATGCCAGAATATATTACTCGTTTGTGAGTGTATCCATATCTAATGTTTTACTATTAAAACTGTTTACTTGTTGCACTTAGTGTGCGCTTTTCTTTGTCTCTTCTATATTACAGAGTTTCTCCTTCTAAACTTTTGAACTGGCAGCCTCCTGAGGACAGCATAACTACTTTCCTTACATGGACTTATTTACTTGGACTTGTCTTGTTGCTCCGTTTTAATCTCCCCAAATTTATTTATTAGTAACAACACTGTCATATCCAGAGTGCCCCATATTACCCCACTGTTCTTTTGTAGTCACAGACTTGTGGCTAAGAAAAAAAGTACAAGATGGACTTAATATGCTTTCAGTATTGAAGATGTAATACACTGTCAATGCATTGGAATATAATTTTTGAGGGGATAACGTTTCAAAAGTAAGGACACTGTAATGCTTTTAGTAAAAAAGAAGAAAAAAAGAACTGTGACCAGGTGCCTAGCGTATCATGCCTCCATCCCCATATGTAAAATACACACAACCAATATCTGCACATGGGACTTTAAATGAGGCATAAAAAGTCATAAAATATAAATTTATTGTACAAAGATTGGACACATAAATGTATAAAGTACACAAAAAAATGTTTGGCATATTAAGCCAATGGGTTATACACAATATATACTGTACATCAAGCTGGTATATTTTCAAATATATGCTTTACATAACCAAGATGATTGCAATATGAGAGAGGAATGCATCTTTCAACTCAACGCATTTCGTGAATACTCTCACTTCTTTGGGAGTAGATGCCTCCAACAACAGAACCCTATAAAACCAGCTTGGAACTTGATAAAACATAACATCTCTAAATAGTGACCGCTGCTCAGTGTCAGACACGGGAGTAGTGGAAGGGGCCAAGACACCCAATGGGAAAACCAATGGGGTGGCTCAAGAGAGATCATGGCTGTGTTAAAAAATATATACCAAAATACCAAACACCAACCAACCTGAAAAAAGGGGAGAGAGTGAGATTAAATAAAAAGTGCATTAAGTACCTCCAAGTACTGTTAATATAGACAAGAAAATTATCCTAATGTGGTACAAGTGACTTTAATATGTATTCTGAGGAGGTACTATACTAAATGTGTGTTGAAAATTAAAACTGAAAATTTAGAAAAGTTAAAAAAATAAAAATAAATGTGCAATAGCAGGGGAAACAAAGTCTGTAACCCCAATGTTGGTACTGATTGAACACAACAATCAAATAGACTCATGTATGTGTGTGATGTGAGCCTGGAAACTGCCCACCAAGGTTGTGTGTATGTAATGCTTTTAGTGTTGAAGATGTAATGCACTGCCAATGCATTGAAATAATATTTCCTGAGGGGATCATGTTTCAAAAGTAAGGAAACTGTAAGGCATATGTTGTTTTCTGCTTTGTTCTCTTCCAGATAACCAACTGAGAGATTTCTGCACCTAAGGAAACGTGTATAGCCAGATGCTGGCACAAAGGCCTATTTAATGAAAATAAGGCAAGGATGAACTTCACAGGGATCGTATAATTCTATTTAAACTGGTACATAGAGGCTATTCTACTCCCTCGAGGTTAAACTAGGTGAATTCTGCTTGTCAGCCCGCATGTTGTCAGTGTGGAGCGATCCCTGGGGACTTCTCACACATATTCTGGACATGTCCACTCATTTTCAGATTCTGGGAGGAAGCAGTCGCTCTACTAAGCTCTATCATCTCTACCCCTCTGGCATATTTGATGTCTATGTCTACATGGACTTGTGGAACATCTCTTACCCACAGTAGCAGAATGGACCTTTGTTAACGTAGCACTCTTTTATGCTAGAAAAGCCATAGCCCTTCACTGGAAAAAAACAGGACCCCTAAGCTTTCATTCTGGAAGCAACTAGTAAATAATAGCCGCTTTATAAGGCTACATAAACCAACAGAGGTTGCCCTCAGAAATATGATAAAGTTTGGTCCAAATGGATGGCAGAGCCCTCCATGGCTTTAGACATGTCTATAGGTTCTTAGGCTCTGTTTCATAGTGCCAAATTTCAAGTTTTTCCTTTTCTTTAATCCTGTTTTGTGTATGTTATTGGCTCCTTGTTGCCGTATTTTTACTCTTTAACGGCTTAATATACTCACCGCGGTGCCCATTGTTATAAGGAGAAGTACCATTTGTTAAGTTGATATCACCTTCACTTGCTCCTCTTGCATTGTTCATGTAAAGACCTTAAAGATACGGCCCCTGTGAGGGTTTCACCAACGTGCACTCTTCTTTGTTGTATGTCTATTGTTTTTTGTTGCGTTCTTGAAACAATAAAAAGATTAAAAAAAAAAAAAAAAAAGGATGAAGTTCACAGAATTATTATTGTGGAACAACAAAGTCCCGCCATGCTCACTTGCTATGTCCCTACTGACTCTTTATGTCCTCCCCCAATTGGTCAATATTGGACTATGAGGAAAGGAGATCCTATTAAGAAAAGGGCTGTGGAAGCTGTAGTCTCAATATGTACAAGTGGCATTGCATTACAGCAGCAAGGAAACTACAGCCTCTGGGGGGCAATGCAGCCTGGAAAGTGGAGTGGAGAGGGGCTCAGTGACCTGCTCGGGGAGGTTTGGGGCACTTGGCGTCAGACCAAGGAAAGGCGTAGTTGCCCAGGCTGGAGTGCTGAGCCCTCAAGGCACTCGCTTTCTAGAGCAGCCCAAGCTGTATCTCTATTTCTGTATCCCCAATGGTACAGAGCAGGTTCGCTGGTTTTCTTCTGCATCTCTGGTTCGCCGGAGCTTAAGCTATCAATCCATAAGAGGGCCCTCCACCATCGGCATCCACAGCCAAAGCGCAGGATTGATGAGAGGGTTGTCAACCCATTACACATGCTGTACAGCAGGAATTGATACTTTAGCCAAACACAATTTTATCCTCCTGCTTCCTAGTCATTGCCGTGCCTGCTTAGACTACCACTGAACACTGCCATATCATCCACCGAGAATTGCGCCATTAATCGAGAAATACCTCTACTTTCTCCTGGACTTGTTGCATATTTGCTACTGTTTAAGATTGTCTGCAAATTAATTCCATCAAACACTTCATCAATGATTTTTCTTCTTGAAGTGAGAGCAGACGGAAGCCATCAAACATCACCACTCATAAGGGGCCCCAAAAAAGCCGGCAGAAATAAAAAATTTGAGATTACTCCATTCTGTCTCACGGTACTTTGCATAAATCTTACCATCCATTTTTTTTCTTTACCCTGAGGATTCCTTTATTTTTTATATAGTAAAGTCCTGCAGGCAGACTTACACCTAGCAGGGTTACACCAGGGTCTAATGGCAGTGTAGCCTCCGGGGGTTAATTCGATCCTTCTCAAGCTGCCCTTATTACATTTTTGGTGATCCTGTTAGCTGGTCAGGGTGTATGGTGAAACCAGGGCCCAGTTACCAATTGTATTTCTCCCTGCATGCACTTTTGGCATAGAAGTACTCTGTATATGAACAGGTGTTATTGCATTTTCTCACAGTTCTGTATTGCTTTGCTTTATTTGACCAATCCATTTCTAATACACAAAGTGTTAATCTAACCTGATGTTGTTCATTGCATTGAGTAGGGGTGTGTCAGAGTGGTAAAGGCAGTAGAGAAACTAACCGTGGAAAGAAAACAGAGGGTTTATCAAATTAGTGGCTCCTACAGGAGTGCGCTACACATAATCAAAAAAATATTATGCTGTGTGTAGAATATGAGTGAAGTGTGCAATACATAGGCAAAGCAAACAACATTTAGTACAGGTTTTTACAGAATTAAACATTTATTTGACAATAAATATAATTCTGGCACATATCGGCTCAGAGCAGACTCAGGCAATGATTGTAAAGTTTCCATATGCATTTCAGCTTCCATCCCTGAGTTCATTTATAGCCTCAACAATACAAAAGATGTTAATTACAAAATATTTTTTGTTAGTCACCTACAGTATCAGAAAGAGTTAATCCTCATTGTGGACAAAAAGTTTGTGACATGTCATTTGCCAGGGGTTAAGGAAATGCTTTCTAATTAGAGGCATGTGGAGATATCACAGACAGACAAAATAATCCTGAAGCAACCAGTCACATCAAAGATCAGAGATTGTTGCTTTATCTGTGTCATGTGTTGCACCCACTTCTGGCACATTGCACTTTATCATGCTGTTCTGCTGCTGATTCTCTGCTGTTGCCTGCCTGTGATATCCATGAGATGGCTTATTACTAAAGATCCTAGTCAGCAGCTTGTATAAAACATTCTGACAACATACTATGTAGGGATCTGGATACATTGATAATAACTGAGGAAGTTTTTTAGAAGGAAATTGCTAGTCTAATTAGTTAGATAATAAGCATTACAGTGTAGAAAGTAGAAAGGTGTGTAATGATGACTCTATGGAAAGCCACTGGAAGTAATTTGCTTCTCCTACCTGTTCCACCTGCCCTGTATCTGGATCCAACAGTTCATCACCAAAAATCTGATAATAATCCCTCAATAGTCATCTGTCAATGTATTATAGTGGTTTATTAGCTAGCTGTGCTATTTGGCAGGGGTGACTGGGTCATAGGAGTGGGTGAAGAAATCCTTTGGTTGGTGAAAGAGCTTACCTGTAAGTTTTCATCAATTGTGTAATTAGCTGTTTGCTTGGATTTCATCTTTAGAGCATAGAGAGAGAAAAATCCTCAGAGGAACAGAAAAAGAGAGAAAGAATGAACATTGTGTTAAGCACTAGGGTCCTTGGTTTGAATCCCGATCAGGACTCTACCTGCATGGAGTTTACATGGTCTCCCTGGGCTTGTGTGGGTTTCCTATGGGTATTGTGGTTTCCTTCCACAGACCAAAGACATGCAGGTATGATAACTGGCAAAATTGGTGTGCCCAAAATGGCTGCATCGCTTCCTAAGCCAGTGGTTCTCAGCCACCGGACTGTGGCTTACTGCTGGGCCTCCAGCCAGCTGCAAATCTTCTAATCTCCCAAAGTGCTTCCCAACTTCCATAATGCCCTGCAACCTCCCATAATGGGCCACAGTGCTGCCCAGCCTCCCAGAGAGTTCCCCAACCTGCTGTAGAGCCTGCAGCCTTCCATAGTACCCCCAACTTGCAACAGTGTGCAACAGTGTCCCCTAGTCCCCTCCAGAAACCGCATAATCTACAGGGCAACCACATTAGTTGCAGAGTCCTCTAATCCATTCCACGACCCGCATCCTCCCAATACGGTGACACCCAGCCCCATCCAGAGCCTTCCAACATCTCAATGCATGTTTTGCATTCACATACTTTTATTGTGTGAGTATAAACTTTATTTTTTTTTATTGTTGAAGCATGGAAAGTTTTGGAAGAATTTACAGGGCTCTGGCTTTAAAAGGCTTAGAGCCACTGGCCTAAGAACTTTGAGTCCCCAGGAAAAAGAGCAATACAGAAATACACATTTTTAAAAAAGGGAAAGAGAAGTAAATGATTCATGGCCGCTCACAGCAGTTATGCAAAAACTACCAGTGTTTATAAGCAAATCATTTTACGATGCAGTGAGTAAGCCCATATTCTGCCATAGTTCACACTCAAAGAAATAAGGTCTTCAAAGTCCACCCAGCGATGATCCATTGTAAAGCTGTGCTGTCTGTGTATACATTTACTCAGTGTTTTTTACTGCTGGTTTACTATGCAGCGCTATCAGGAATTTGTGTACTCAGAGAAACTGACACAGCTTCTTAATCAGAAACCTTATCTCCAGCTATTCTCACACTCCTTCTGTTCAATGCCACACAGTCATTAAGCTTTTCCAGGATTACTAGATTTAATATGTCTTACAGATCAAAGTATGCTAATTCTGTATTTATAAGTAATGTCCAGATTACATATCTATTGGAATTCTTCTCCACACAATGTTCCCTACACACCTTCAGGCTGGATAAATCAGCTGAATTTGTAAATAGATCTCTATACAAGGTTTATGCATCTGCTCTATCGTGGACTGTATCTTGGTAGTGGAAAATGTCAAGGGAGTTTAAGGTTGGGCCATTGACAAGGTGATTTTTTGTCTAGTCCGCTAAAATTATATGAATGAGATGTAGAGAATTGTAAAAACTGTCAAGATGCCTAAAATGCAGACAATCCCAGAATTAAATAACTTTATAAAAATGGTTAGTTCTTCTTGTTAAAAAAAAATGGTTAGTTAATCTACCATATGCACATTGAAGTGTAACTAAAGTAAAAACAAAACAAATATTACATACAGTATATGCATCAAGTTTTAGTTCTCAGCTGTTTCATTTTGTTGGTTTTTTATATTTTGTGGACATTTAGTTCATGGGTGCTTAAAGAGTTTGTTGCCCTAAAAAAATAGATCCTGTTCCCTTAAAGCGTGTTATACAGCACAATGCTTGTGCTGTGTCATTTGGCCCCTCCTATAACCTAAAATACCTGGCTGATCCTGCCTGGTTCTGCCCTCCCCCCTGTAAACTGACCATGGTTTATCATGGCTGCTGAGCCCTAAAACCAGGGTCAGTTTACATACCTCTGTCATCCACTGCTATCTGCAGCTCTCCTCTCCCCCTCCCCTCCCCGCCTGTCAGCTCGAGACACTGCCCGCCCCTCTGCTCCTGCTGCTATAAAAAACTATATTATATTTATACCATTTGTTACCATTTGTTATATAACGATATGCGTCACAGTGCCTGTGCTGTAAAAACTATGCCGATTTCTACCTTATCTCAGAGCGTCTCCCGGCGCTCACGTGATTTCTTGCCTCTCTGCTCCTCTCCTCCCTCCTCCCGGATGATGTCAGCGGGTGTTCTCAGGCCCTTACGGCTATAGCTGTGAGCCGGGGAGAGGGGAGAGCTGAGGAGTCACTTGAGTGCTGGGAGATGCTCTGAAATAAGGTAGAAATTGTTTTTATATACCACAGGCACAGGGACACATATCATTATATAACAGATGAGATAGTATAAATATAATATAGTGACTTAACAACCACCTTTACCTATGGCCCTCCAGCTGCAGGGCAGTCTTTAAATATGAATTGTACCCTGGGCAAAAAAATGTCTTGGGCCCCCTCCATGCAGTTTCGCTCTCCACCTGCTCTGGGACATACAATAAATAGCAGCTAGACTCAAAATCAGTTTACTGAATCAGAACAGGCAGTGACTGCAATTGGTTGCCAGAGGGTACAGTGTATCATTACCGCTACACTGATTGTTTGCTAGAGGTTACAGCACATGATTTCTGCTTGTTGATTGGTTGCTAGAGATACTGTACATCAATACTGCTCACTGACTGGTTGCTAGAGGATACTGCACATCATTACTGCTCACTGATTGGTTGCTAGAGGTTACAGCACATCATCTCCTCACTGCCTGCACACCATGGACTGGGGAGGTGAGGGGACCCAGCAATAGACAGAAAACTCCTAGGGATCCTAGGACTCCTGGGATCAGTGGCAGTCCTGGGGGAGAGGGTGTGATCAATGGCAATGCTGATTTTTTTTTTTTACCGACTATCAATTTAAAGAGGAGTTTCAACACTGACCACCAATGTAATAGGGGTTTACACTGACCACTAATTTAATAGAAGCATTCACAGTAACCACCAATGTAAAGAGGGATTTACACTGACCACCAATGTAAGGGGGCCATTCACACTGGCCACTAGTGTGAATGAAAGGATTCTACACCAAGCAACAATGTAATGAGAAGATTTACACTGACCACCAATGTAACTGAGACATTTAGCCTGCGTTCACATGTGTGTGTAGGGAATGCATGCAAAATAGCTTTCCTGACACCACAGAAACGTGCTGCCCTTTAGCAGATACACAGCAGTGCCATTAATTGTTAATGACACCATCACACATCTGCTGACATGTGCCTTGGCACTGTCTGATTTTGAAAAATGGTTTGGGACTTTCTTCCACATTTGTAGCGCATAGAGCAGCCCATTGAAATGAATGGGCTGCCCTACACATGACCTACATCTTTATCCACCCTGTCAGTACAGCTTTGCATCCTAAAACCCATGCTAACCTCTGCACCCCACACCTCCCCCATCCTCGCCAATCCCCTTCCCCTTTAACTCTACCTGCCTCCTCTGCTCATCTTTGCACCCACCTTCCTTACCTCCATACATCCCCTCCTTGCTCACCTGTGCACCCCAAACTGTACTTCCTTCTCTCCCTACCTCTGATCACCCCACACTACCCTCCCCCCACTAATTTGCTTACCTTTGCAGAACAAGCTGATGGTAGGCTTAATGACCACAGTTGTAGGCAGGACTTTCAAGCATACCCCTTTATCTCCCCAGTGGGCAGCATTCAGTATAGGTGATGGTGGATATGACCTCAGGGGAGCATGATATACATATGAATACGGCCTCTATTTACATATGAATGCTGCCGGTCTGCTGCTATTTACATATAAATGCAGCCGCTATTTACATATCAATGCCGGTATTTCCAGGGTCAGGTGAGTCATCTGTACACAACAATAGGGCAGAGCTGGGCAGCATTAGTAACAGAACTTCACACTGAGATATCAGGACACAGCACAGGACTAAAACCTCAAGGGAGGAGGGAATTTAAACCAGAATAGTTGGCAAGTATAAGGCAGCTGCTTTGGGCCCCACAACAATGACAGGGCCAAGGGCAGCTGCCCCTTTTGCCCTGCGTTAAAGACGGCCCTGTCCAGCTGTTTCAAAACTACAAGTCCAATCATGCCTTTGCCTCTGCTGTCATCTTTATACCTGTTAGGCTTGCAATGACTCATGGGACTTGCAGTTCTGCAACAGCTAGAGGGCCACAGGCTGACCACACATGATTTAGTCCCTATAAATTCCGTAGAATCTTTCCAGAGATCTCCATCTGCATTAATTATCTTTATGCCTATGTCCATAATTCATTCTGCTCTCTCAATATCATTCTTTGTAGCCACTTTTTCAGATGCCTTGAAATCAGGGAGGGTAGGTGATGACGATCGATGTGCTTAAGTGAAAGAGCACATCCTGGCATTCCTGTAGAAGAGCATGCTCCTCCTTGCTGGCCACTGGATGTTCCAGGCTTTAGCTGTGCTGATAAGTTGTTTTATTACTGTTCTTAAAGCAGATTTAAGATTATAATCAAGCAACTGATTGGCAGCCTGCAGAGCTAAAGTGTACACCATCCAGTGGCCAGCTCCCTCCCTCAAACATGCACATCTTAAGGGTGCCCAGTAATGTGTTCTTTCACTTTTGCAATCAGCAGGAACCATTGTATTGCCTCCCTGCTGTCTGTTATGGAGAACTAAAAAATGGCAGCTACAGGGATGGACCAATGCACATATTTTCAAAGTTCTGCCCGTGCCACCTGTGTTAACTCAACATAACAGAGAGTAGTGTCCCCTTCTAGCTGTCCCATCTGGCTTATGAATCAAAAAAGTGTCAAGACAGAATTACAAACCCTTTGACAGGTAAAACATATTTACATATGTGTATTTCCACTACATAAAGTATGGCTTTAAGGACCATCTGCAGAGAATGTTTTTTATTTTATGATGGAAAATTTTTCAATATCTGACAATTTATCAGTAGGTTATGATAATTTTTTTCTATAAAACAAATTGATTATCAAACAAAGCCTTCATCAGATTGGATGAAAAATCATCTGGTCTGTGGCCAGGCTAAGAGCATGCCCAGCCTGGGTCCTTGAGGCTTGCCAAGCATCCTCCATCCTGTACAGATTGCTATGTGCTCTTTGCTGTAATCTCAATGTAATGTAACAGTGCCTGTGGCATCTGACAGTCACTGACACCGTGAAATCTGTTTCTATCAATGGCTACCGAAAGTGGGCCCCCTGATTGGAGGAGTGATGACAACTGTCAAGGCATGTCCTGGGCTTTACGCCAGACTCACTAAAAGAAAGTTGAGCCAAATCAGTTAAAGAGCTAAGTATTTTGGGTGACCTATATGACACCTCATCTATCCAACTCATATTCCCATGATGTACATAGTGATTTTTTGTTATTTTTGTTTGTTTAAAAGTGCCTACACACATGGTGACTGACCAAGTAAAGTGGCTTTTGACCCGTTCTGGCAATAATTTGGTCAAGTATGAGTCACCATGGACTTACCATGCCAACAAATATCAACTTGTATTTAAAGGCCAGGGTGGAATTTGTGATCTTATGAGGGTCCTCTGTTTTCCCACACATGACAGAAACATTTGGCATTGATCACAAATGTCCACATTCAAAGTATTTGGCTTTAACTGTGGATGGCCATTCTTCTGGACTTTGGACTTGGACAAAAAAAAGTGATAAATTAAAAAATAAAATAACAGATTTGTCAATCCACAGAAAAGAGGTGGATGGAAGGGTGCCTCTGTCAAAATGGCAGATTGTCTGTAGCCGGTGGTCAGGGAAAATTTTCAAACATGTGTGTCAATCAAATGATCGACTTCTGTTGAGTGGAGATGGCCACACACTGATCAAAATTCAGCCGGTCATTGCTGAACCAGATGAATTTCGATCAGTGTATGGCCTGCTTTTTTTTTTTTTTCACAATAGAAGTGTATGGCCTGCTTAAGTCTAACTAAAGATATACTTTCTATACCAACTTTACCTCAGCACTTGTATAGAAGGGATGTTGACTGCATGTCAGATATACAGATAGTCATTAGAAACAGCATCCACAACAGGGGAGAACAGGTCTGAGGGACATTTCACCCAGGCCAACAATAAAGTAGGTAGGAGGCAGACAAGCGGAGCTTCCCCTTTTGGGTGGAGCTCCGCTTTAACTACATGAACAATCATTCTGTACAGCAAAGAAACAGTGGGAAAATACTACATACAAAAAGTAACAAAGCTGTCCTGTGCATATAATATATCTGCCAGAATGATGCTCAGGACAGTTGTAACAAGTATAGACACAGCCGCCAATAAAAAATCATGAGGCACCATCCAGTCTGACAGGGCCTCAGATACCCCCAACAATGTAACCCCTCTACATCTTATATACATCCAGCACTCCTAACTCCACCCAACCAACCCCCCCCCACACACACACACACACACACCAGGTTTCCCCCTACCATTGTTATCCTGTTCCCTTCCCACACCCCTGGTTTATCTACACCCAAGATATCCCCCCAGCACTCTGACCCCTCTACATCTCAGATGTTCCCCCAGCACTTTGACCCCTCTACACCCCAGATATCCCCCAAAACTCTGACCCCTCTACACCCCAGATATCCCCCCAGCACTCTGACCCCTCTACATCCCAGATATCCCCCCAGCACTCTGACCCCTCTACATCCCAGATACCCCCCTAGCACTCGGACCTCTCTACATACCAGATATCCCCCCAGCACTCTGACCCCTCTACACCCCAGATATCCCCCTAGAACTCAGACCCCTCTACACCCCAGATATCCCCCCAGCACTCTGACCCCTCTACATCCAAGATATCCCCCCAGCACTCTGACCGCTCTATACCCCAGATAGACCTCGCTACACTCCAGATATCCCCCTCAGCACTCTGACCCCTCTACATCCCAGATATCCCCCCCAGCACTCAGACCCCTCTACACCCCAGATATCCCCCCAGCACTCAGACCCATCTACACCCCAGATACCCCCCCAGCACTCAGACCCCTCTACTCTCCATATACCCCCTCCCCCCAGCACTCTGATCCCTCTACATCCCAGATATCTCCCCAGCACTCTGACCCCTCTACACTCTGATCCTTCTACACTCCAGATATCCCCCCAGCACTCAGACCCCTCTACACTTCAGATATCTCCCCAGCACTCAGACCCCTCTACACTCCAGATATCCCCCCAGCACTCTGAGCCCTCTACACTCCAGATATCCCCCCAGCACTCTGATTCCTCACTGCACCCTAGATATTTCCCCCAGCACTGTTAACATATACCATAAGATACCCCTTGTGTTGTGACCCCACTACATCCCTGATACCCCCTATACTATGGCCTCTCTACATCCCTGATACCTCTAGCACTATAGCCACCCAAGATACCCCAAGCATTGCTACCCCCTCTATACCCCAGAACCCCCCTCAGAATTGTTTTCCCCCATACACCCTTGATATCCCCCAGCACCACTATTCTATCCATGTAGTACCCCCTTTTCCAGTGGAGATACAGTCCATGTGAACTTTTGGCTATGTGCCCACCTCTAGCACTGTGACAAGGACTCAACTGTACAAATCAAGTCATGCAGGCAGAAGGAGGGGCGGAGGAGGGTGCTAGCAGTGCTGGACAGCTGGGCTCACCATGACACCATCCACAATGCCACTTCCGCAGGCTGGCTCTCAGCGCTGCCGACTCAGCAGCTCCCACTCCAGCTCCTACCCTGCGGTCTCCAAGTTCCGAGCATTCAAGCTGCATGGGGCGGGGTCAGAGCATCACTGGTTCTCTGGCCCCACCCCTCCCTGCTGGCTGTGAAATAGGTATCGTTCTGCACAGCACGGCGCACACGGCAACATCAATATAAAACTGGCAGAGGTTCTAGCAAGTCCCTAGTTAAAAGCTGAGCTCCACGTTGTAATCTCTCCTCACTCTAAATAAAAAATAGAAAGTTTTGGCAATAGATGCACTTTAACAGAAATACCAATGTAGAATGTTGATCTAAAATGTTATTTGATTGCTTACAGGAAGAATTGTTTCCCCTCTGATCCAGTTACATAGTAGGCGAGGTTGAAAAAAGACACAAGTCTATCAAGTCCAACCTATGTGTATGATTATATGTCAGTATTAATATATATATATTTCTTATAAGTTGAAAATACTACACAAAAATATTAAAAATCAGATAATTAATCAATATTTCACTGAAAATAGACTAGACTGGTGTACGTTGCAGGGCGCCACAATGCAGGTGCGTTGCCTTAGTAGGTCAATTTTGAATGGTACCACAAGCATTACATGCATTACCATGTTGTAGTATCACATTGTGGATATTTGACTTTAGCCTTTTACTATATAAGAAATCCATATTGAGCCAATAGTGAAGACTTCTTTTACTGGTCTCCCAAATATGCAGATTGCCTGGCTCTTCCACTGATCCAATAACTTCAATACTTATACTGCAAGAGAGGTCAGTTTCTGGTCAAAGACACAGAAATTATTGAACTCATGTTGTCACCAAGACAACCAGACAACTAGCATTTTTAATAGGATAGCTTAGCAAACTAATCCTAAATATTTCGCTTTCTGAGACCATGGCCCAATAAATTCTTCCAAAACCTTTCATTTTCACAAAAAGTATGGAAATGCAAAACGTGCACTTGAATGTTGGAAGGCTCTGGGTGAGCCTGGATGTCACTGCAGGGGTAGGATGAGGGTGGAGTTGGTTACAGGACTTTGCAGCAGACTTGGTGACCCTGCAGAGCATGAGGTTTCTAGAGGGGGATAGAGGGCACAGTGGGAGGTTGGGAGGGGCACGATGGAGGAAGAGAGCTCTCAGGGGGTCTGGGTGCACTATAGACCTATATGGGCGGTTGGGTGGGAAAGAGCCTTCAAACCCTGATTACAGGGACTTTGGTCCTGAAGGAGTTAACCCACCTGCAAGGGAGGCTTGAAAAGCAGCATAAAGGAAACAGCACCGGTGAGGAGCAGTGTGAAGCAGATCACAGCTGTGGGAATAGGTGGTCTCTCTCTCTCTGGTGACTAAGGCAGTGTTTACTAAACTTCTGCAGCCTTGCAGCACCCCAAAACAGGCGTAAAACCTAAAACCTTGGTGTGGGATTGGTGTACTGGTGGTGAGCCAACATTTATTTTCGCCACATCAGAATTATGGACTATTTTAATTTGTTTTGCTGAAGGAAGCTATTTTTGTTTGATTTTTTTTGGAGTACACTATACAAACGGCTGGCAGGTGATCCCGAGTTCCCAAATTGCTCAGAAGAAACCAGAATGAGATGAGCTTGTGTGTAGGTGCAGAGCAGAATGCGGGCTGGTATCCGCTCTGGGCCTGGGTCCGTACCCAAATGGGGAGGCTTCCAGGAAGGATGGTGTGTCCCTGCAGTTTCCTTACTCCTCTTGAACCTTTACCTGATGCTAAGCACTCTCCCTGACAGATGGGTATACTGCCACTCGCAAAAATGCATGCCAAACCCAGGAGCCAGGGTCTTAAATAGACACTGCCTGACCAAAGATGGCCACCAAAGTCACATGGGGAGCCAGCATTCAATCAGATTGCTGCCTCCCTGTGACCGAGGAAACCATAGAAACACAGTGGAGAATATACACTGGACCTGCCTACAAGTTTATAAGTCTGCTGCTTCTCATTTCACTGTCCAGTCACAGGCTCAGGTAGGCATTATTTTTTAGATGCAACAGCCCCCTGTATTCAATGTATGTATTTGGCGGTTTGCCTGGAGTTCCACTTTAGATTAAAGCACAGGTTTTTTGAAATGGGGTAATTTTAACACATTAGGAACTTGGATGAAACCACTGATGAGAATGTCTCTGCTCAACGATGACAGGAGATGACAGATCTATATTCCTCACAATCACAACCAAATCCATTCATATTTGTTTAATTATTTTGGGCACAGTGAAAGGGAAATAACTAAAGTTTTTTTATATCATTTTCTCTGACTTTGGCCTTTTACAGTGAAGGCATATAGTCATTTTTGGTAGCATAATAACTCATACATTGCTTAGCTATTGCAAATAATGGTTGACTGAGTTGCATGGCATACTAAAAACAGCCCATTGTTAAGGCAACTATACACAGACAGTCAAAGGAATTGATCTACTAAAGGGATACAGAATGTTCACAGGTTAGACAACATAGTACTTTGAATATCCAATTATGTGCAGAGAATTAATAAAAAATAGGATTTTGCCTTTCACACGCCTAAATGATTGATGCTTCACTTGATTCACTTTGCTACTAAGTGAATGTTTGCTATTCCTTTAGTAAATCAACTCCAATCGGTCACATATTTCAAAGAATTCAAACACATTGACAAATGAGAGACAGGAGAATGGCAAGTATCAGTATGTTGATTGAATGGTAGAAAGAAAAATGGGCAGTTACATATTTACATAGTTGGTAAGGTTGAATAAAGACACCAGTCCATCCAGTTCAACCTGAGTGGGTGTGTCGGTATATTATGTCTCTATCACTTCCCATTTCTCAGTATATCGTGGCTGCTAAGATGCCCATCTAAACGTTTTTTGTAATTATTACCATTTCCTCTGACACCACCAATTGTGGAAGAGAGTTCCACATCCTTACCACCGTAACCATAAATAAACCCTATACAGTCTAAGGGTAAACACTTCTCATCCAAGTTCATTGAGTGACCACGTGTCTTCCTAAATCACCTGAGACTGAATATTTTTCTTCCTATGCCCAGAATTAACATTTAGATATTTGTACATTGTGCTCATTTCTCCTCTTAAGTGTATCTTCTCCAGTGAAAATACGTTTATTGTGTGTTTCTCATAACTGAGATCCTTCATCCCTCTTATTAGCTTTGTTGCCCCTTCTCCAGACTCTCTCCAGTTCCAGCACATCCTTCTTGAAGACTGGTGAACAGAACTGGATGGCATACTCAAGATGTGGCGAACCAGAATTTTGTAAAGCAGTGCAGTACTTGACATCAAAAAGGTAAACAGCGAGCGCCATGCTTGACGCTCACAGTTCACCCAGCTGTATTAGGGAAGCGAATGAATATTTGCTTTCCTAACACTGAACCGCCTCTCCGCCAATCAGGTGCTCGGGTCTGTTACCCGTCACCTGATTGGCTGAAACGACAGGCACTGTGATTGGACGCCTATCAGGCGTCCAATCATAACAGAGGATGGGAAGAGAGGACAGGAGATGACATTGAGGAGACCGCTCGCCGCCGTCACCCGCTGCCCCTCCAAGAGACAGGGTAAGTGCCGGGCAGACGGCGGCCAGGCGGGGGGGCACACTGGCAGCATTTCATGGGCACAGTGGGAGCATTTGATATGGCACAGTGGCAGAATTTGATGGCACAGTGGGAGCATTTGATGGGCACAGTGGGAGCATTTGATGGGCACAGTGGGAGCATTTGATATGGCACAGTGGCTGCGTTTGATGGGCACAGTGGCTGCCTTTGATGGCACAGTGGCTGCCTTTGATGGCACAGTGGCAGCGTTTGATGGCACAGTGGCTGCGTTTGATGGCACAGTGGCGGCAATTGATGGGCACAGTGGCTGCGTTTGATGGCACAGCGGCGGCAATTGATGGGCACAGTGGCTGCGTTTGATGGCACAGTGGCGGGAATTGATGAGCACAGTGGCTGCGTTTGATGGCACAGCGGCGGCAATTGATGAGCACAATGGCTGCGTTTGATGGCACAGTGGTGGCAATTGATGGGCACAGTGGCTGCCTTTGATGGCACAGTGGCGGCAATTGATGGGCACAGTGGCTGCGTTTTATGGCACGGTGGCTGCATTTGATGGCACAGTGAGGCTGCTTTAAGAATTTTTCAGTTTGTTTGCACCCCCCCAAAAAATTTGAGCACCAGCCACCACTGATGACAATTACTCAGTAATGCAACATTGTACCCATATGAAAATGTTGTCCTTTTTTTCCACACAAATAGAGCTTCTTTTGGTGGTATTTGAACACCTCTGGGTTTTTTATTTTTTGCGCTATAAATGAAAAAAGACCTAATAATTTTTTGTAAAAAAAAAGGCATTTTTTAGTTTCTGTTATAAAATTTTGCAAATTTGTAATTTTTCTTCATAAATTTATACTGCTACATATCTTTGGTAAAATTAACCCAATTCAGTGTAAATTATTTGGTTTGTGAAAGCTAAAGGGTTTACAAGCTATGGTGCCAATTATTGAAAATTGATCACACTTGATCACACCTGATCATTTCTCATCTCATTTCTCGAGACCCTAACAAGCCATGACAGTACAAATACCCCCAAATGACCCCTTTTTGGAAAGTAGACAGTCCAAGATATTTAGTAAGATGCATGGTGAGTTTTTTGAATTTGTGATTTTTTTCGCACAATTCTTTGCAAAATGAAGATTTTGTTTTCTTTTTTTTCTTTTCACAAAACTTTCATATTAACAAGTTATTTCTCTCACACAGCATATGCATACCACAAATTACACCCCAAAATTCATTCTACTATTCCTCCCGAGTATGGCAATACCACATGTGTGACACTTTTACACAGCCTGGCCACATACAGAGGCCCAACATGCAAGGAGCATTATCGGGCGTTCTGAGGACATCAATTACACATATCATTTCTAGACTACCTGTTACACTTTTGAAGGTCCTGGAGCACCAGGACAATGGAAACGCCCAAAAAATACCCCATTTTGGAAAGTAAACCCCCCAACATATATTCTATGAGGCATAATGAGTCTTTTGAACATGTCATTTTTTTCTACAAGTTTTTGGAAAATGTGGAAAGAAAATAAAAAAACACATTTTTTTTTTACACAAAGTTGTCCATTTATAATAGATTTCCTACACATAGCATGTACATGTAGCATAAATTACACCCCAAAACATATTCTGCTACTCATCCTGAGTATGGCGATACCAAATATGTGAGACTTTTACACAGCCAGGCCACATAGAGAGGCCCAACATGTAGAGAACACAATCAGGTGTTCTAGGGGCAGACATTTCAAATCTAAATTGACTACCTATTACACTTTTGTGAGACACTGATGGGCACTGTAGTGGCATGGATGTGGTACAGATAAGCACTGATGTGGTATGGTTGTGGCAACAGATGAGAACTGATGTGGTATGGATGTGGCATGGATGAGTACTGATGTGGCATGGATGAGCACTGATGTGGCACGGATGAGAACTGATGTGGCACGGATGAGTACTGATGTGGCATGGATGTGGCACAAATGAGAACTGATGTGGCATGGATGAGCAGTGAGCACTGATGTGATATGGATGTGCCACGGATGAGAACTGATGTGGCATGGATGAGTACTGAGTAAGATGTCCTTAAAGATTAGGAATAATGGTCTAGCAATGACCTGGGTAAGTTGAGAACTCTCACGTCATCTTGTCCTAGTGATATGTTCATGTTAAGTTCTTCAAGTTTTTTTAGAACACTGGCTTTTGTTATCCATAAGAGTACAATCTGTGCCGTGTTGCTAACAATACCTTTCTATTATACCCCTCTTTTTCCACAGTAAAAACTGAGAAACTGAGAAGAATGCATTTAACAGCTGCCTTCTTCCTGTCACCTATAACCAACTTTCCCTGATTATACTTTATTGGGGCAATATGTTGCGACTTTGCCTTTTTACTATTAATATACTGTGTTTTAAAAACATCTTGGTATTCCTTTTACTCTCCTCCACTATGTGTTTCTCGTGGTCTATTTTCATGGCCATGATCTCGCTCTTACATTTCATATTGCATTCTTTGTAATGTTGGAATGCTGATGATGTTCCCTCAATCTTATATTTATTACAGGACAGTTTTTTCTCTTTAATTTTCAAATTTATCAACCCAGGTTTAACCTTGGTTCTTTTATGTGTGTTGCCCAAAGAAAAGCTAATGCCATTAATTAATATTTCCTAAAGCACTCCCACTTTTCATCTATGTTTTTTGATTCTAGAATATCTTCCCATTTAATGTTGTGAAGTATGGAGTGTAGTTTAGTAAAGCTGGCTCTCTTGAAATGTAATGTTCTTATTCTACCACTGTGTCTTCTTTGCTTTTGATTTACTGTGAATGTAATTACCCTATGATCACTGTTTTCCAGGTTAGCTTTTAATTCCACAGCCGCAATCAGCTCTGTGTTATTTGTCATTAATACCTAAAGCAGAGTCCTGTTTCTAAAAGGGTTATCCACCAATTGACACATGAAATGACATTCAAGAAATGATAAGCCTTAGATAAGCGAACAGTTCCATCTGCCGAGTCAATATCAGGATAATTGAAGTCCCCTATGATAATCACATTGCTTTACCTACCTTACCGCTTTACCTTCATTTCTAACTGTAAAAGGAGATCGGCCTCCTGTTCATCCTTTAGGTAAAGGGGCCTGTAGCATACACTCACTAATAATTTCCCATTTGTTTCTTCCCTTTGAGGCTCCAGCCACAAGGATTTCCCCTCCACTCTTGCCCCCGTTAACAATGTCACCCCTTGTGTTCACCAGCAAATCACTGTTGATGTACAGTGGATATAAAAAGGCTACATACCCCTGTTAAAATGTCAGGTTTCTGAGAGGTAAAAAAATGAGACAAAGATAAATAATTTCAGAACTTTTTGCAGCTTTAATGTGACCTATAAACTGTACAACTGTACAGCTGTTCTAGTAGGTCTTTCCTGACTTTTTCTTAGTCGCATCCTACAGCAAAAGTCATATTCCGCAGAGAGCTTCCAAAGCATCAGAGGGATCTCATTGTTAAAAGGTATCAGTCAGGAGAAGGGTACAAAATAATTTCGAATGCATTAGATATACCATGGAACACAGTGAAGATAGTCATCATCAAGTGGAGAAAATATGGCACAACAGTGATATTACAAAGAACTGGACATCCCTCTAAAATTGATGAACAGACAAGAAGAAAACTGGTCGGGGAGGCTGTCAAGAGGCCTACAGCAACATTAAAGGAGCTGCAGGCATATCTGGCAAGTACTGGCTGTGTGGTACATGTAACAACAATCTCCCGTATTGTTCATATGTCTGGGCTATGGGGTAGAGTGGCAAGATGGAAGCCTTTTCTTACCAAGAAAAACATCCAAGTCCGGTTAAATTTTGCAAAAACACATCTGAAGTCTTCCAAAAGCATGAGGAAAATGTGTTATGGTCTGATGAAACCAAGGTTGAACTTTTTGGCCATAATTCCAAAAGATATGTTTGGCACAAAAACAACACTTCACATCACCAAAAGAACACCATACCCACCGTGAAAGCATGGTGATGGCAGCATTATGCTTTGGGGCTGTTTTTTTTTCAGCTGGAACAGGGGCCTTAGTCAAGGGAGAGGAAATGATGACCAGTTCCATATACCAGTCAATATTGGCACAAAACCTTCAGGCTTCTACTAGAAAGCTGAACATGAAGGTGAACTTCACCTTTCAGCATTAGTACGACCCAAAACATACATCCAAATCAACAAGGTCATGAAAGAAGATTCAGAGAGCATCAGTGTACTTGTATCTACCTCAATTTCGGTGCTTTTACTATGAATCCCATAATGAGCATATGTGAGGAAATTAAAAAAGCCAGATATTAAATTTTATGCAACTATGTTTGATCAAGTCGGGGGTCACACTCAATGGTGGGGTCATCTGGTTCAAATCTAGCAACATATAGGTCAAATTCCAATTCTACTTTGGCTAACAGCAATGCTAATGGTGTATTGGATTGGATCATGGACTCATTAGAAGTATATAAATGGTCTATGAAGCATTGCAAGCAATTACAAGTTTTTTAAAAGATGAATAGTGGTTCTTCATCATTTGCTATCATTTTTAAGTTTTGTAATGTAAAAAAATAGGGCACCTTTAAAAGCGCTTCTAATCGAAGACGCGGCTAAACGCCAGTACCGCGTTTAGCTGCATTTGGTGTCTGAAACGTCGGAAACTTCGGCATCTGAACTCATTTTTTGCCTTCAAAGAAAAGCCTCTAAACACAACTGCCTAAAAATGACATTAAGCAAACCTGTGTACATGTACACATAAGATAACATTGGATGAGTTCAGGGGCAGCTGAAAAAAGCATCCAACTGCCTCTGAACATCCGTTTACCAGCAGCAGTGTACATGAAGCCTAAGGGTGTGCACACGTATGCAACCATATTATTTTAGTTTTTTATTTTTACTTCCATCCACCTAAAATATTTAAGTTTGTTGTTCAAATGAGTTGTACAGTTTATAGGTCACATTAAAGGTGAAAAAAAATCGGAAATGATTTACCTTCCCTGTCCCTTCAATACAGTAAATACCCCTGGATAGTCGTAAGAAAGTCATGTTAGCCGTCAAACCAGGTCTCTGATACTTCCACAAAGTCAAATACCTCCTCATGTATCCAAAGTTCCCATCCTTCGATTTTTTACAATATAAACTGACATATAATCACACACATTGGTTGGACTAGATGGACTTGTGTCTTTTTTCAACCTCACCTACTATGTAACTATATGTAACATCATACAGCTTGTCATAATTATTAGCCTGTACCAACTACCAACTCAAGACTAGCCACTCTAGCGCTCTTCCCCTTACCCCTCCTTCTAATGCCCTGTACACACGGTCGGATTTTCCGACGGAAAATGTGTGATAGGACCTTGTTGTCGGAAATTCCGACCGTGAGTAGGCTCCATCACACATTTTCCATCGGATTTTCCAACACACAAAGTTTGAGAGCTTGCTATAAAATTTTCCGACAACAAAATCTGTTGTCAGAAATTCCGATCGTGTGTACACAAATCCGACGCACAAAGTGCCACGCATGCTCAGAATAAATAAAGAGATGAAAGCTATTGGCTACTGCCCCGTTTATAGTCTAGACGTACGTGTTTTACGTCACCGCGTTCAGAATGATTGGATTTTCCGACAACTTTGTGTGACCATGTGTATGCAAGACAAGTTTGAGCCAACATCCGTCGGAAAAAATCCATGGATTTTGTTGTTGGAATGTCCGATCAATGTCCGATTGTGTGTATGGGGCATAAGTGTAACCCAGCTCCCTACCTCTGGCATCTGCACCTCCATATCACCACCCCCTCTATACTTGTTCCAAGCCAAAACACCCAGTGCCTTGGTTACTCACATATGCCTGTCACAATGCCACGTTACTCACAGTGCCCCATTCACAATGTCTTAGTACTCACAGTACCCCCAATTTACTCACAGTACCCCCAGGGTACAGTGCCCCAACTCGCAGTACTCCAAGTTACAGTGCCCCAGATACTCACAGTGCCCAGTTTTTCACAATGCTACAGTTACTCACACTGCTCTAGTTATTCATAATTTTCTGGGTTACTCACAGTGTTCCAGTTACTCACAGTGCCCCTGGTTACTCTGACCTAGTATTTACAGTGACTTTGACTCAGTAATCACTATGCCCCAGTTACTCACAATGCTGCAGTTATTCACAGTGCTACAAGTTACTCACAGTGCCCAAGTTACCCACCATGTTTCAGTTATTCACAGTGCTCCAAGTTACCTACAGTGCCCCAGCTTTATCAAAGTGCTTAAAGTTACTCACAGTGTCTCAAGTTACTCACAGTGCCCCAAGTTACTCTCACTGAGGCAGTATTCACAGTGCCCCACTACCATTTCCAAGTGTTTTTTTTTTGCTCTTGAAGAGATAAGTTGACACAAGCTAAGATCCTCATAGGAGACTTTGACTGGTGTTCACCACACCAGGAATGTTCATATCAGCTGTATAAATTATGGCTTAAGAGTCTGATCCTTCCAGGTGGAACAATCAGGGCTCCTCAGTGCCCTTAGTCTCTATTAAAAAAATTCTAACATTTATTAATGTAATTACAGAGAAAGACTTCCAGTCACTGACAACATGCTAGAGTTCATCTATTTCCATAACACAATAAAGTGATGAGTGCAACATACATGGCACCTCTGAGTAATGTAAGATGGCGATGAGTAACGAGTTGGAACTATAAGACCGTGAGGCATTTCACAAGGTGCCGACATCTTGAAACATGTCCAGAGGATATCTCAGACATCCTGCGCTATAGCTAAAGAAGACAGAAAGTCAATATCAAATTCCAACAAGATGCCCCATCAACAAGGTGACTATTTCCATCCCTGAAAATCACAGGAGAAATGATGGACAGGGTCTGACAAGGTTTCACCATTTTTTCTCTTAAGTATCTAAAGAGTGATTTTACTGGTCCAAGATGCCACCAGGCCCAAAGGAAAAAGTGTGCTGCTGCAAACTTCTATACCTACAAACAAGCATTTCAAAATGTTATATTTTTCATTACTGCATCCCCATTCATGATGCTAGTAGTGCACCGACCCCTATCCCCTGTACTGTTCCAAAACATGGCTCCAGGCCCTATTTTGTGAATGGCCTGGAGGAGAGGGGATGGAGACACAACCGTAGCACGTGGGGTCTATGAGAGCTGCAGTGCTTACATCCAGAGTGGTTTTAAAGTAGTAAGAGATATATTTTCCCTGCCATAAAAACCAACCTATTTGTAGGATATATACAATCCTACAAATACAATCGCCTTCTTGCAAAAGAATGAACAGGCATTCTGAAGCCTGAAGGAAGCTGTAGCTAGTAGATATAACTTTACAATATCTGAGGGATTCCTAAAATTGAAGAAAGGCACTGCTGGAAGTCAAGTCAGGATTCCCTGTTTACTAGACATGTGCTTTAACAAACTAAGCCACTGCACGCTTTCTCCCACACAAGTTAGAACTTTAAGGTTGGCAGAACAATTTCTTGGCTCCCACGAAGACTGATGCACCCTTGGGAATTGAGTTAAGCATAGGTAACAACACCGCTCGACTGGAAAGAACTTAAAAAAGTTCTCCATGACCAGTGAACCAATCTCTAATGCCGCGTACACACGGTCGGACTTTTCGTCTACAAAAGTCCGACAGCCTGTCCGACAGACTTCCGGCGGACTTTCGACGGACTTGCGGCAGACTTTCTAATGAACGGACTTGCCTACACACGACCACACAAAAGTCCGACGGATTCGTACGTGATGACGTACACCGGACTAAAATAAGGAAGTTGATAGCCAGTAGCCAATAGCTGCCCTAGCGTGAGTTTTTGTCCGTCGGACTAGCACACAGACGAGCGGATTTCGGGGTCCGTCGTAGTTATGACGTAAAGATTTGAAGCATGTTTCAAATCTAAAGTCCGTCAGATTTGAGGCTGAAAAAGTCCGCTGAAAGTCCGGAGAAGCCCACACACGATCGGATTGCCAGCCAGCTTTAGTCCGTCGGCGTCCGTCGGACTTTTGTAGACGAAAAGTCCGGTCGTGTGTACGCCCCATAAGGCTTTTTATGCCAACATGATAAATGGCGAACTTGACAGAGAGGCCTCCAACGGAGACAGCCCTAGAACACTCCACTCAATTTCCCAAGGGAGAGTTGAGAACAGGTGGAAAGAAGACCGAGCCAGGAGTATTCAGATCCAAAACATCGGGATCCAGAGCCAAGGCAATGATCCAAGATTATATTGAACTGAGCCCCGAGGCCCACAAGAGACTGAGTGGACTCCAGGTGTCTCCTTGCCAGATTCAGCAGCCAGCCAAATTTGAAGAGCATAGAAAAGACCTGAGGAGACTTAGGACAGTAGGACAAGGACATCCATGTAACTAGGCAGGCGTATGCTCCTTGTTTTGATAAAGACTAACAACCAATAAGACCCTGAAAACACACAGGATGATGTTGAAAGCCCAAATGGCTGGAGCTGGAGATCATCTTGACCTACAGTGAACGGAAGAAACTTGCGGTAGTCTTCTACAATGGGCACATGAAGGTAAGCATCTTAAGTCTATTGGAAACAAGCCAGTCACCTGACTAGACCCCTATGAATCAGGCACAATGTTTCCACCTTAAACTTCTTTGCTTAAGACTGTCTCAGGTGTGCAAGGTCTAAAACCAGCCTCCGCAAGCTGTTCCTCTTCATGACCATAAGAGGGGCGTGCACATGCCCTGAAATCTCTTGCATTCAGAGACTGGCATAGCAGCACTTTGCGACACTGGTGATTTATGTAAAGTATGAGTATATGCTTTCTTTACCTCAACGTGAGGCAAAATCCATGGAAATAAATCACAGAAGATAGAGGACTTCTGATGGACCATGCATGTCCCAAAAGGACCACTTTGACGTCCCAATAGTCTGAAGCCCATATTAGGTTCCCTCACCAGCTCTTCCTAAAATCCTGATCGGGCCTGTAAAGATGTGCGACCCTCGCACGCTCTGAACTTTGTTCTCTAGACTGTTCTCTTTTGGCCTAGCCAGTGCTGGTCCTGAGGTTGGACTTCAACTTGCCAACTGTGGCCTGGGTTCTGGTGCTATCCAACTTGCCAAAAGATGAAGCTCCCTAAAAGGGAATGCTACACTACGCCTATTAGAGGCAGGAACAGCAAGCCCACCAGCCATATCCCTCACTTTGCTGTAACTGACGAGAGCATCACCCGTGCCACCATGCGGCTGATGTCATTTGGAGCCTTATCATGGAAACCGACACCAGCTCCGACTCCTGAACTACAGAGTTTCTGAAAACGCTCATGAATACTGCGTCCACATTCTCCATCCACGTTTCCATCCTTTTCGATATGGCTACAAGAGCCCAGGCCGACTTTCAGGCTATTCGCTACATCTTCCAAGGAAGAGCGACATGCTTGCTTGCCTAATCAATCCCTCAGTCATTTAGAGAGGCAGCCTTTAGATGCTTACACACTTATCTCTGAATGGATAGAGCTTGGCCATCTCAGAAGGCAGGGATGTGTCGTGACCTTGCTCCACTCTCCACTTTTCCAAAATGATGTCCCCTAGTTCTGTTAAGAATGAGAATTTAGAACACTCTCTCTATGGCTATGTCTCCAAGTTGTGCGATTCAGAGTGCGACCCCAAATCAATTTTACAGTCTCTGGATCAAAGTTGCATAAAAGTAGCGCAGGAACCAATCAAAGTCGCTGCAACTCTAAGATGCATAGAGTGGAACGAGTACCATTGAACTCAATGGACTATAATCCGCCATGCGACCCCATGTGTCCAAAGTCACATGACAAGTCGCACTAGTGGAAACGGAGCCCATAAGTGCTTACAGAACTTCCGCTTGCTTTGCAGGAGACTCTACCTTGGTTGAGACAGTTCCAGTTCTTCCTGGTCATCCTAGTGGGAGAACATGGCGCAATGGCTGTTAGACTTCGTGTGTGGCTTGTATCCCACTCTTTTAGGGATTCTTGCACCACGTGCCTTACTAAGAATTCAATTTCCTAGAAAACACCACCGCCTAGGCTTAGCATGGCTCACTCAGAAACTTGCCCTCTGGGGCCAGAGTCCCACATCCCCAGCAGGCTCCCTCCTTGTTGCAGCTGACATAGTGGTGGGTGAGTAGAGGAGGATTCAGAGCTTATGCTATGAAGGCTGGACCTTGATGGTGACCTATGACAAATACATCTGAAGAAAAATGTTGTGACCTAATGATGTCTTTATCATCTCGTGTCGTGTATTGTCAACCTGACCTAGAAATACTCACAAAAGCAAAATAGGATAGAAAGAAAATGGTTAAAGAACCCAAAAAGAGTGCCCAGGTCAGCAAGGAAAGGAAAGGGTTAAACCCACCCTCTCATACCTGCTACACCAGGGCTGGCCACGCAATTGGGGGCAGTGAAAGATCCACAGTGTGAAACTCTACAGAAAGACTGATGCATGGGGGCGGAGCCTGGCGGCAAATTTAAAAAAATAGAAAATGCATAACACATACAGTACTGTAATCTTACAGAATACCTTACTGTATGAAATAATTTCACATCCCTTTTGTCCCTAGTGCTCTGTCCAATGCCCTGCATGCAGTTTTATATTATATATACTGTTCTTTCTGCCTGGAAACTTGAGATTGTCCATAGCAACTAAAAAGTGTCCCTTTACATCAATAGTGGAATTAGACCAGCTAGAAAACAGCGATAGTAAATTAGAACACTTGCAGAATTGAGCGATAGTGAATCGTGGGGAAATTAATTTTGTTATTATATATTATTATTTTTTATAATTATTTATAGTTATTTATTATATTATAATTTATGATTTTGTGTTTCAAACATTATCATACTTGGGACATCTACTAGACTCATGTTTGGACAGATTTAAGTGTGTTATTGCTAAGAATTACAGGCCTACAATATAAAACGCCAAATTTCTATGCAAAACAATTGTACCGCTTTGAGAAGCAAAAATCTGACATAATCATACTGCCAGGTTGGTTAATTGCACACAGCACTTAGAGAAACTGCCACAAGCCTACAGAGAAATCCCTACGTCAACAGTACTGACCGTCGATTGAATTTCTCCCCTGAAATGATGCCACCACCGCCCAGGCAGGGGCAACCCAGGAATACCCTGCCAGAAGAGAAGAGAAAGCAGCGGCTTGGAACGCAAATGTGCTCCAGCTACACACAAACTGCTTCCATGGAATATGTAATATAAAAGTATACATCACCGCACAAGGCAACTTCAATCCTGCTTCTACGATCAGACTGGGCCAGGGAGGTTGATCGCACTGGGCTTGGGGCAGATAGAGCCACCCGCTAACAGCTGGGTTATCTGGCCATTGCCCGGGTTGCCTGCCAATGGCCAGGCTTTAGCTCTTCCAGCGTCTCTTTTGTTTGCCCACTCCATACCCTGCTAACAGCCAAGGCTTATCGGGGTATCTTCCGTTTAGCTCGCTCCATACCCCGCTATGGGTGACATTTAACAAGGCAGCAGGGAGAGGGTCTTTTAATGTGATTAATGTAAGTACTCCCGTGGGACTTTTTAAAGGTATAAGTAAGTTTTTTGTTTTTTTTAAAATTTCCAAGACGTATAATAGATCTACAAAGCTCATTTAAGCAAAATGAAACACAAAGGTGAAGTACAAAGTGCACTAACCCACAGTGTTCTGTCAGATTCCAGTTTACTGTAGTTAGTTTGCTGAAAGATTCACTCTGAATGGTTTCCATGGGTTTTTGCACTTTCTTTTTTGCTTTTATAAAATATGTTTATGAACATGCAATAACAAGTCAGGAAAGTACTAGCAATGTGTCCAAACTGTAAATAACACCAGCTTTTATATCAGTTTAAATTTCCTGGCAGAAGCACCTTTAAACTGGAGGGGGCAGGAATTCACAGGCATTCCCTATCCCCAGCTTCTGCCTTTGTACATGAAACCACCAATGACTGTTAAAATAACTTCTAGGACATCAGATAATACTAACATAAATATAGCATGAAAAACAAATAGATAACATGCTTTCCTGGAATACACATATTTTCCAGTTACATCATAAATGTAGATAAATACATGCAAGGATAGAGATAGATAGATAGATAGATAGATAGATAGATAGATAGATAGATAGATAGATAGATAGATAGATAGATAGATAGATAGATAGATAGATAGATAGATAGATAGATGGATGGATGGATGGATGGATGGATGGATGGATGGATGGATGGATGGATGGATGGATGGATGGATGGATGGATAGATAGATAGATAGATAGATAGATAGATAGATAGATAGATAGATAGATAGATAGATAGATAGATAGATAGATAGATAGATAGATAGATAGATAGATAGATAGATAGATAGAAAAGGCCCCCATTCAATCCAATAAAGTATTTATTTAAAAAAAATATTAAATATATTTTTAAAAAGTGTCTTTGTCCTGGCCTGTAGTTTCCTGGCTTCTGTAATTCTGCACTTCCCCAATCCATGTATTCTTGTACCCAGGTTGTAAGTCATACTCATAATATTATAATATCATAATGTTATAATATAACATATCTAAAAAGAACTACCATCAGCTATATACTGTATGTCACATGGCTGTCATTACTTTCGGTACATTAAAAATAGAATAGAAGCAGCTGTTTGCCTATAGACCTTTGAACAATCAGTGGTTGACTAATTAGACAAGGTAACAAATTTTTGAAGGGTTTGTCACTGTCTTCAGTTACTGTATATTCTGTAGTGTCCAAAGCATAGGGACTAATATATGAAAATTGTGCTAGCAAAATGTTTACATTCTCATTTTCTACATTCACACACTCCCACAGAAAGCACAGCAAACATTGAACTGTCATTCAAATCAATCAGGCCTGCTAATATACTGAATTAGTGCTGCAGTACTGTACAGTAAATGAGCCTGCATTTATTTTGATGCATCAAAATGCATTTGGTGGGGAAGGAGTGACGTACAAATTAAGTCATGTTGTCTCTTTTTAGCCATAAACATGTAAAAAAACAAACACGTCAAAAAACACGTAAAAAATGTTGCATTTTAACACAGCTCATTGCTGCATGCAAAAGTGACCTCATGTGCTCAAATGTGCTGCACTGCACTGCATTAAAAAACGTACATGTGTTGCACTGCATTAAAGATGCAGGTGCAATCCTTAGGCTGGATTCACACCTATGCATTTTTAGTGCTTTTTGCATTTTGCAGATTTGCACTACAGAACGTGTTCCATAAGAAACCATGTTAAATGGACTGTAGTGCAAATCTGCAAAATGCAAAAAGCACTAAAAATGCATAGGTGTGAATCAAGTCTAAGGCTGGGTTCGAAATTTGTATAGTTCCTGAACCTTTTCGAGCATTGAGTGTTGCATGTTTTTTCAATGTGCGTTTGTAGTGTGTTTGTTGTGCAACAAAACACTCATCTACTAACCACGCTTGGGATGCCATTTATAATTAATGACACCGCAAGCACAACACGTGTTTTTTTTTGGTACGTTTTCAAAATGCAAAAGTGTGAATGCAGCCTTAGGTCCCTTTACACCAAACTCGGTTGGATGCAGTTGGAGGCACTTTGAACTGCACTCCAACTGCACAGACAGCCCAAAATCACGGTAATCCTATGGGCATAGTTCACATCATTGCATGGCAGAGCAGTTAAAAAAAGTAGAGCATGCTGCATTTTTCTGCACTGCAAATGCAGGGAACGTGCTACAGATGCGCTTCAAATGCACCGCCCCTGCACCGCACTGCATCCCTTTAAGGGCCAGTTCACACCACATGCAGTCCAGTGCATTTTTTTCTGCATCAAAAACGCATGGAAAGTAGGTTATATGGTCTTTAATGGCATTGTTCACACCAGTGCTTGCAGTTCCAGTGCCTTTCAGTTACAGAAAAAAAAAGTAGAACATGCTGC
Organism: Lithobates clamitans; assembly: GCA_037952925.1. NCBI lineage: Eukaryota > Metazoa > Chordata > Amphibia > Anura > Ranidae > Lithobates > Lithobates clamitans. Next base: position 3,045,831 of record JBBGZY010001202.1, read on the forward strand.
ATTTTTTCTGCACTGGACTGTACTGGAACGCAGTAAAACGCATCAAAAATGCACTGGAATGCACCTAAATGCACCAAAAACGCACTGCAACACACTTGTCCTTATTTAAGGTTAAGAAAAAAGAGGGGGGGAAGCACTGGACTGCATCAAAAACGCACCAAAAACGCACTGGAACGCATCAAAAATGCGCATGCAGAAAAGCACCTGGAACGCATCTGGACTGCGTTTCTATGGTGTGAACTGGCCCTAAGCCAAGAAAGCCAAGCCCAAAAAAAAAGTGCACTGCAAACACAGTGCTAAACGCAAACCACATGCAAAACGCGCGTCAAAACGCGTTTCAAATGCATGTAAACATGCAGTCAAAAACGTACAGTTATGTGCACTTTCTGGTGTGAATGGGTCCTTAATGTTCACATCTCTGCACTATTTTGCAGCATGATTTGTGAAATTCGGCCTGACCATTTTTCTTTCCATCCTACAGCATTTTGAGATATGTGGAATAGTGTGATAGTTATAGTGCTTCATAATGCATTACAATGTGCATTGAAAATCAGAAATAAAATGCAGTTGAATTGCTACTGCATAGGTGCGAATGGGCCCTGCATATTGATGCAAGTTGTGTGAATGAGCCCTCAACACACAAAAAAACTCATGCTACAAACCTGAATTATTATTAATAATAATAATAATAATAATAATAATAATAATAATAAGTGAAATAAGCTGAAAGTTTGTCACCTATAGAAAACAATCATTACTTTGGTGAAAGTTGGAAGCTGATGATTGGTAATGGTAGCAAGATATTTTTTTTCTTTTCTTTTAGCACACTTTTTATATATCAGCTTTATTATACACATAATAAACACAATGAGTAAAAAAAAAAACTCTACTGAGAACATAAATAAATTAATAAATACATATATAATATAAAGACACGAATCTCTGGGTCTGCACACTCCTAAAACGTATATATTGTAGTATATTATCGATCATTCCATAAGGTGAACAGTACAAATTTGGTGATTTTTTCCCCCCCCGATGTTCTTCTTCTTGAACTAGTTCTTTTTTTTTTTTTCCAACTCTCGGGTGTGGTGATAATCCTGGTCTGCCGTTTGAGGTTTTTCTTTTGCTCGAAGCTTTCCATCGCCTCCACTTGTTTATTATTACTTTTATTGCTGCAATTGTTTCGGGTTATGCTCTCCCATGTTGCAATTTCCAAACGATTACTCATTAAAATTAACTACATTTTTTACGAAGAACAAAAAAATAAATTATAATTTTAATGGCTCGGCTGTTCTCTAAATATTTATTTATGGCTAAGAGCAAAACGTTATTTTATTTCTGACAATCTTCTTGGAACTATTGTACAACCAACCGCATACTAATTGTATCCTATATTTTGAAATATTGTGTGCAAAATATTTTTTATACATGTCCAATTGTGAGAAATGTTCAAGTCACATTTCAAATGACAAAGAAATGAAACAAAATCCTCTGATTGTAGGTTTACTGGCTCAGATTGCTAGATGCTCCTAAAGATATTCCATATAAGTACACATTGACTGAATCGATATTTATCTGATGGAGGTAAATAAAATTCTGACAGGATAGATATTTACCTTGATAGATTTACATAATAGTATATATTGTACGAGTCTGTATTTTCTTTTCAGCGATAATAAAATACAACGTTCTATTTAAAAAAAAAAATCATGGCATATATATCAAAATAATAGATTTAAAAAAACAACACATTTATTTTAAATTGTTATTTTTTGTACCAATATTTGATTATATGCTGGATTGTAATATACAAATACCAAACTGATTAACGATATTTTAATTGCCATTTTCGAAGGCAGATTATACATGTTGTAGAATGTATTTTGTAAATAAAGGTGCAGTAGGAAAAATATCTATTCTGTCATTAAAGTGCTCATTTATGAAACATTTAATGGAATACATTTGTAATCTAACAAAAAGTATTCATTTATCAACATCTATCAGGATAAAAATATATTCTGTCAGAAATTCAGAATGTATGCTTTTGCATCAATGACATGTGTGCTAGATAGATAGATAAATGTTAGAGTCTTCATGGTGACATTTCATAACATTTTCACATCTGCATGAATTAAACTACATGTAAAATAATAATGATGATGATGAGAATAATAATAATAATTATTATTATTATTATTATTTTTATTATTAGTAGTAGTAGTAGTAATATTATATACTACTACTACTACTACTACTACTACTACTAATAATAATAATAATAATAATAATAATAATAATAATAATATTTTATAGTATTATTATTATCATTATTTAATTTCAATTCATACACATCTATATATATATATATATATATATATATATATATATATATATATATATATATATATATATATATATATATATAAAATAAAATGTCACCATGTGAGGTTACAGTTTTTTGTGTTTTCAAGTCCTATCTATATATGGCATTTTTATTATTATTACTTTTATTATTGTTGTTGTTGTTAAAATTATTGTTATTACATATTAATTCATGCAAATCTATAAAATATTACCATTTGAGTCCTTAACAGTTGCGTGTACAACCAATATCTGTTTATCTAACTGGCATTATTATTATTAATATTATTATTTTGTTATTATTAGTATTATTGTTTCACTGTAATCATGCAGATCTAAATGTATTATGAAATCTCATGTGTGTTTTAAACCCCTACAGTTGTGTGTGTGTTTTAATATCTATCTATCTATCTATCTATCTATCTATCTATCTATCTATCTATCTATCTATCTATCTATCTATCTATCTATCTATCTATCTATCTATCTATCTATCTATCTATCTTATCTATCTATCTATCTATCTATCTATCTATCTATCTATCTATCTATCTATCTATCTATCTATCTATCTATCTATATATTTTCATCTGTCAGTCCTCTTCCCATGTGTTGATTATTGGAAGTGGTTTCTGGAATCAGTCGTGCAGAGCAGTGAGTTCAATGCTGGTGTTTGGGGGTCTCATGTTGCAGTAATATCCCTGGTAATGTAATCAGATCTTGTTGGGAGAGGAGCTGCTGTGTTACATTGTAGCAACTAGCGATTCGTTATTATTGTTGTTTCTGTACACGATCCGCACAGTTCTATTATAGATCGCCGACCTGTGTCTTGTCTGTAGGACAGAGGATGTATGTACATATATCGGATAGGAACAGGGTTATATTTTGTATACTAGATCATCTGTTACTTTCTTTTTATATATGTATATATATTTTATACACTTCTATCAGCTGCTGTGATTGTGGCAATGCTGGGACTTGTAGTTCTCCAGCTGCTCCACATTCCAGGGCTGTGTCACTTGTCATTGGTCTGATGATGAACCAATATTAGACATGACTCAGGCCTGAGAGTGAGAAATAATTAAAGATATTCTAATCGGTGTGATATTGGTATCACTTGTCTGTAATTCGGTCCCTTCTATTTATTCCTGTGTGCAACTGTCACAGATCACTTGTCTGCGGTGGGTAAAACATTTTTGAAGGGTCAAAGACTTCGGAACATCCTAAACTTATAAAATCCCCAGACAGCAATGACATAGAAATGTCTGCTACACAGGATCCGACCACAGCCACTGCTGGTGACATTTGTCCTGAGACAGCTCACTGCTAATAATTCATTACAATCGGTGAATACAGGAGAAGGAGGTGCACAGCAGCCAATCATATTCCAGATGCTATTTTACAGTGTTGGTTAAAAAAAACTCGCCCTAGCGCCTAATTGGTTGCTGGAGGAAACGTCCTCCTCTGTCCTTTCCATTAGTTTTATTATGACTAATCCCAAAACAAGATGTAAATACAATCACAAGGGGTATTGTTCAAAAGTATATTCTGTATGCTGATCTTTGTTGCCATGAGGCTGATTTACTAAAGAGGTCGCACAATAAATTATCTGAACATGTACTTTAATTATCCAAATGATGTGAACATGTACTTTAATTATCCAATTGTGTGAAAAGCCAATTCCTGATTACTTATTTCATCTGTGTAGGATTGGATGAAAATTCACACATGTCAAAGGGTTAGGCCAAGTGTTACTAAACCCAGGACCCTGCATTCGCTATATCTGGTCTCCCACAGTACACAGTACATGGAAATGCAATTATTTTAGTAGATAAAAACTGCTAAACACATTTTATTATCAGCAGTATATAGCAGTCTTGTGACTTCTTCTGCTTAAAGCTTGTAGGAGTCTACTCTGACTGTCCTATGAGGCTTCAGGACTCCTTACCCTGTGTCTGGACAGTGCTGATTGGCCCTGTGCTGATCACATACACTCTCCCAAGAAAAAAAAAAAACTCTCTAGTAAAACACACCAAACTGAGCATGTGCAGAGTGACTCCAAAGGCTCTGTCTTATCAGGAGATGGATTGGGGACGTGGAAGAAGGGGAGGATCACGGATAAAACAGCCTTTTTACACAATGCGGAGGTTAAACTCCTTAGGTTCCACAGTGAGTATAAGAAGCATGCTTTACAGACTGATTTTACTATTGTGGGTTCAGTATCATTTTAAGACCATGTATAATGTTACCCCCCCCCCCCCCCCCAACTTTCTCCCTGCAGCCTTCTGCTTTTGGTTGGATTTGACCAGTTGTGCATGACTCCGCCCACACAGCTGCATCAGCCACTCAGAGTACAAGTCTCAACTGCCAACTTGATGTGGGAACATGCAGACCCCAATGAAGAACAAGTGCCATGATGTCATCTGCACTTGTAGTTCATTGTTTACTTCATTTAGCCCCATAACAGAAGGTCCACACCTCCATATGGATCTGGGACTGGGGGTGAACAATGGAGCCTACAATGTATTAATCATGGTTGCAATGTTCTGCAGGCTTGAAACATTTAATAAATTAACATTTTGCACTGGGAGTTGTCACCAAAACAGAATATGAATCCCCATTAGATTTAAGAGTACCTGTCACCGCCAAACTGTCACAAGAGATGTTTACATTCCTTCTGACAGCAATAAAAGTGATTAGAATTTTTCTTTCTAATGTGTAAAAATAAAAAAAAGAAATAAAATAAAGAAAAAAAATGTAAAGCTCCCCATCCCTCCGTGCTCACGCGCAGAAGCGAAAGCATACGTAAGTCGCAACCACAAAAGTAAACAGTTTTCAAACCACACATGTGAGGTATCACCGCGATAATTAGAGCAAGAGCAATAATTCTAGCACAAGACCTCCTCTGTAACTCTAAACTGGTAACCTGTAGAAATTTTTAAAGCCTATGGAGATTTTTAAGTGCCGTAGTTTGTCACAATTCCACGAGTGTGTGCAATTTTAAAGCATAACATTGGGGGGGGGGGGTGTGTGTAATGTAAAGGGGTCCAGAGGTATGGGGGCTGTGTAATGTAAAGGGGTCCAGAGGTACGGGGGCTGTGCAATGTAAAGGGATCCAGAGGTACGGGGGCTGTGCAATGTAAAGGGGTCCAGATTATTATCTTCATTTTAATGAATGCAGGTGAATGCAGCCCTCCATGTATTCACATACATTAAATCCGGCCCTTAAGTGGAAAAAGGTTGCTGACTCCTGACTTAAAGTAAAACTAAATAAATAAAACTTTTTTTTAGTTTTGGATAGAGTGAAGAGGGATTAGAACACCTGTCAGTTTTTATTGCTGTCTGTGGCCCTATTAGGGATATTCACCCTCACTATTTGTCCTGTTTACCATTATCATTGAACGCAAAGGTAAAAAAGAAATCACAAATTTATGGTTGTCCCCAGAAAAGTAATAGAGGGAAAATCTTCTAATGAAGACACTAGTTCTGTTGACCTGGGGGTCCCCAAGGAATTCTTCATTTGCAGGGATTTCCTCTCACTTCCCGTTTTAGCTATAGGACAGGAAGTGAAGGAATTTCTCCAAAATGGGAAACAGATGGCAAAAAAAAAATCAGTCAGGGGTTATAACCCTCCCTTACTCTATCCAAAATGAAAAGAAAAAAAAATGCCTATAGTTCTACTTTAAACTGGGTATACATTCACAAAACATTGGCTAGTTCAGCGGTACACGTGTACTCCTCTGTATTCAACAGAATCTCATCAACGACCAACTTCTGTAGCCAATGGCTACAGCACTGATGATCTGCGTAGCATTTTGACAGGGGAGGAGTCCCCACCCTGCTGCTTGAATGATACAAAACTCAATATGTATACCCTGCTTAAGAGCCTGCCTATTTGTCCCTGTGAAATCGCTCCCTCTGTAGTTATGGCAGAGAGATCTCACTCCCATCGCTAGCAATTAAAATTCAGTAAGGTCCAGGCCATGGACAGAGTGACTTTGCATTGTGTTTGCTACAGGGAGGGAGGGAGCAAATTTATATGGACAGACAGGCAGCCTCTTGAGTGATCCTTGCTAGTGGGGATTTCAAAAAATCGCCAGTGCCAGGATTGCTAGGGTTTGACATGAGCCGAACAGCTTTTATCCCTAAATAGTAACATAAAAATAGGGATTGATTTACTAAAATTGAAGAGTGCAAAATCTGGTGCAGCTCTGCATAGAAACCAATCAGCTTCACACTTCAGCTTGTTCAATTAAAGTGTTTGTTACCCCAAAATTTCATATTCCTGATATGTGCCTGCTGTACCATGTACTTGTATGAGAAAGTATCCTGCTCTCTTTGTATTGTTCCTTTATGTGAAATCCCTGAAGATCCTGGCAGTCCCTCTGCTTTCCTATGAAAAACTGACCACACTAAGCAGGAGAGCACAGCGTGGTCAGTTTTCTAGCTATGTTGGGAACTCAGCCTCCTCTCCTCCAATGATTGGACTTCTTCTGACACACACCCCCTGCATAGCCATTCACTAGGAAGCTCAATGTACTGCTGTTTCTCCTCCCCCCAGCTCTTATGCTGAGAACAGAAGGAATGTGATCTGTGATCACTTATAAAAAAAGAAGAAAAAAGATATTCATAATGTTTTTTCTTATATATATACACAAATGTTTTGCTTTTCATTCCTATTATAAACGAAATGGGTTGTTTTACAAGGTGATCCTTTACAATCACTTGACAATAAAACCTGGAAGCGGATTCGTTTCTCTATAGAGCTCTGCCAGATTTTGCACTCTCCAGTTCTAGTAAATCAACCCTTCAGCCTTTTTTTTTAGTTTGTCTCTAGTGGCAGAATCACCCACCTGACATCAATTTTAAGGAATAACCACTGATATTCAATGCTCAGAGGAACTTTCTACAAATACATGGGAACATAAATTGAAAAAAATTATATTTTTATTTTTGACTTACAGTTTTAAGGCATTTTCTCGAAAAAAAAAACTCTGTACCACTGTGCATCAAAACTGAACAATATTAATAAAAAACACAATAGTACTTATATACACAGCTCTAAAATGAGCTTTTTATCTGTACAAAAGGCGAGAGCAGGCTTCAATCTGGCTGTATTGTTGATCAGAAAAGTCCAGTCCGCTAAGCAAGTCCAGGCAAAAAGTTCCCGTTTGTCCTATCCCCGGCACTGCATGCCCGGCGCAGGAGTTGGGGCAGAGTAGGTGATGGGGCGGGGCTCTTGTTTCCGACTTAAGTAGGTGGGAGGAGCTCTTGTCCGACTCAAGTAGGTGGGCGGGGCTCTGTGTCCGACTCTAGTAGTCTTGCCTTGGGCTGTGTGTCAGACTGTGCCTTCGCAGGTCGCAGTTTCTCCTGAATACTTTGCCGCACTGCTCACAATTGTAGGGCTTGATGTCTGTATGGGTAAGAAGGTGAGTTTTCAGATTACTTCTCTGATTAAATGTCCTTCCACATGTGGGGCATTTGTGGGGTGATTCCTGTTCAGATTTGAAGCAAGCAAAGGATTAATCCTTTACACGTCTCTCCTTTTCTTTTTTTTAATTAATTAAAATGTTATTAATTTCAATGGTGTTTTAGGAAAATAAAGACTAGGTGCTACAAATAAAGTAGACACCATTTTACCCTTTAATTATAAATATATTGCATGAAATAAAGTATTTCATGTGTTATACCTAAGGGACTACGGGATGGGCCAGAACCAAAAAAAATAAAAATAATAATAACTTTGCCAAAACAAGTCTGAGATACTGGTAAATAAATATAATAAATATAATTCCATAATAAAATTACAATTTAATCTATGGAAGGGCATATTATTGCAGTAGTAAGGATATTCTATATGAGAAGACATTTATGGTGGGGTACAAGTTGACGCAAATAAATCTGAGTTTAATCATATTGTTTTTGTACAGTTTCAAGGAAGTAATATCAAGCATTCAATTTTTTGCCAATAACTTAACTAGTCAGTAGCTTACAGATGTACAGCAACAGCTTTGAGTTTAAGGTAATACAAGAGAAAATTATAAATATATATATATATATATATATATATATATATATATATATAGATAGATAGATAGATAGATAGATAGATAGATAGATAGATAGATAGATAGATAGATATTATTATTATTATTATAATACAGGATTTATATAGCGCCAACAGTTTACACAGTGTTTTACACTATATATATATATATATATATATATATATATATATATATATATATATATATATATATATATATGTATATATATATATATAAATTATTATAGACATTAATATAGATTATTATTATGGATTATTATTTTTATAGACTTAAAAGTCTTTTAAAGTCTTTTGTTAAAACATAAAGTATTCTAGCCATAGCAGCCAATTAGGAAAGCATGCTCCCTGAATGATTGCTATAGGTCACTAGTGGTGAACCTTGGCCCCCCCAAGATGTTTTGGAATTACATTTCCCATGATGCTCAACTACACTGAAGAATGCATGTGCATCATGGGAAATGTAGTTCCAAAACATCTGGGATACCAAGTTTCGCCATCACTGTTATAGGTGAACTGTCAGTGAGTCCTTCTGAAGTGTATTTAAACCTTAATGTTAAAACCCAACACCACATAGATAGGAACACTCACATCTAAGCTCATTGGATGACCCATGCTAGTTTTAGTCAATTCAGCCCAGAATTGTTTATTTTTTTCTATAACAGCCCTTCCTTTGTAGTGGTGGCTCCTACTAGTGCTGACTCAGTGGAGCCACCACTGTGAGTGCACTCCCCACCTTCCCCAAGGTCTTACATTACTACAACTAGCTGCTCTGTGCACCTACACATAGGGGCTGAAACTAAATAGGACCTGTGATCCCCCCACCTGCCCACCCACCTGCTATGATTGACCACCGAATATCGCACATGTGCATTGCCAATGCATGCACAAGCCCTAATAGGAGATGTAGACCCACCTTTGGGTATGAAAAAGAGAGAGAGAGTGCACGCTCACAACTATAAGTTAGGGAGAAAGGCTGCGCCCTCTAGAGGTGTGTTATTATAAGAAAATACATTTAAAAATTGGCTATTTTAAAAAAAACAGCACAGTAGCTGTTAGTGGTTAGCTCTTCTGCCTAGCAGCACTAGGATTGGAATCCTAACCATGGCACTACCTGCCTGGAGTTTGCATGTCCTCCTTGTGCCTGTGTGGGTTTCCTCTGGGTACTCCAGTTTTCCCCCACACTCCAAAGAGATGCTGGTAGGTTAACTGTCTCCTGTCTAAATTGGCTCTAGTATAAGTATGCAAGTGAGTTAAAGCGGTGTTCCGCCCCAAAAAAACTAACTAAAAGCCAACAGCTACACATACTGCAGCTGCTGGCTTTTAACAATGGGACACTTGCCTGTCCTGGAGTCCAGCGATGTCGGCACCGCAATGATGTTTCCATCAGCTGTCAGGTGCTGCTGCCACCATTGCGGGTAAGGGTACCCGGCAGTGTAGCCTTACGGCTTTACGCCGGAAACCCTACTGTGCATGCACTAGGCCCCGTTCCTCACTGGTCCGGCGACAGGGAGAGGAGGAGGGAGGGGGAGGGAGCCCCGTGGTAATGTCACGGCCGCGACCCGGACTCCCAGAAGTGAGAACAGGATACCTGTCAAAGACAAATATCCCCCCCCCTCCCCCCCGAAAGGTGCCAATTGTGACACCGGAGGGGGAGAGGAGACAAATGAGCGGAAGTTCCACTTTTGGGTGGAACTGCGCTTTAAGGAACTTAGATTGTAAGCTTCTTACAATCAGGGCAGGGACTGATGTGAATGTACAATATACCGGTATATATGAAGCACTGTGAAAATTTATGGCGCTATATAAGTACCAATAATAAATAAACATGGTATTATTAAAGATATTAAATGCATATAAATAGAGAACATAACTTTGGCGCAAGTATTCATTACTACTTTAAGGCCCTGTACAGGCCATTCTCACCTGCATGTGTAGGGTTTTATGTACTGCCAGAGTCCTTGATTGACAGAATCCCTTCCCACATTCTTGACACTTGAAGGGTTTTTCTTTGGAATGGATATATCTGAAGGGGGGGAAGGGAATAAAAGAAATCAGTAATTAAAAAGTAAGTTTAAACAATGCGAAGAAGAGTCACATCAATGGATTGCATTAACCTCAGATAGCCTGGTGTGTCATTATGATAGCGCTTAGCAGAATAGGCCACTTGAAAACAGATTGGTGATTCTGATCAATGACTGATTGCACTCTCAGTGCAGGAGGTAAACAATATACATTGTACTGCTATCTGCCACAAGCACAGCGACCTTGCAAGGCCTTATCTCCAGAGCTCCTGTAAATACATTGTCTGGGAGCTTGCTGAAACAATTTCACTTCAGGGGCTATAAAACCTGGACCCCGTGCATAAATCAGCCTATAATATTGGATATGTATTTACATAGGAAAGATTTATCGCACGTATGAACGCACAAGCATGAAACTCCGCCCACCTGAACCATATCATAATTCACAGTAGGGGGAAGTACATTGACTGACTCTTTACTGGAAGAAGAGGAACAAGAACCATGGCTGTAGGCTGGAAATACAGGACGATCAATGGTCCAAAAGTCATCCTTGGTTATTTCTAAGAAGACCGGTCAGTGAGTGATTTATGAAAACTGAAGCAAATATAGAACGGTTGCCCATAGCTAAAAATCAGGTTCCATGTTACAGTCTCAAACCTGCACTCACTCATGGGCCATGAACTGCCAAGAAGGCTACACATACCCTATATGTTGAGTGGGAAGGTGGTCGATTCGACACCCAGATTTTTGATGTAGAGGGTACAACATGAGCAAAGCATTACAGGCTATGCATACGTACAAAATGTTTTCTACCATTGGGTAAAGAGTAGGTCCAGGCTCCTTCAGAAAAAATTAAAAGTCAGCAGATACAAACACTGTAGCTGATGACTTTTAATATAAGAACGCTTACCTGTCCTGGAATCCAGTAGTGTCTTCACCCCAGCCAATTTTTCCATTGGCTCTCGGGTGCTGCCGCTGCCATTGCTTGTAAGAGAAACTGGCAGTCTTGCAGCTTCCCAGCCAGTTCCTTATAGCGCATGCATGAAGTTTGAATGGCCCGGCAGTAGAGGAAGGAGGAGGGGGCCAACTTCTGGGTAATCTCACCGCTGTCAAAACCAGGTATCCCCTCCCCCCAGAAAGGTGCCAAATGTGGCTTTAGAGGGGGGAGGAGACAGATAAGCGGAGATTCACCTTTTGGGTAGAGCTCTGCTTTAAGGTTATTGCACTAGCAAACGTGCCACAGACATGAATAAAGTGTTGTACAAAACTTTATACAAATTTAGATGCTGCACAAAAATTGTTGGTTACATTTATCTCTTAATTTTACATGAATATTCTTAAAGAGGGCTGATTTACTAAAGGCAAATATACTTTGCAAAGGAAGTTGTTGCACTTTGCAAGTGAATTTTCCCCAGAGTTTACTGAATGAAGTTGAAAAAAAAATTACTTTGCAAAAAATACCCAATCACGAGCATGGAAAAGAAAAAAAAGCACTTTTGTTTGCCCATTGGATGATGGTTACCAGCTGAGCTTCACCTCATTCACTGAGCTCTGGGGGAAATTTGCCTGCAAAGTACATCTCACCTTGCAAAATGAACAGTCTATTTGCCTTTAGTACATCAATCCCATGGTGACCTTTGGATAAGGGCAAAACCATATTTTACTCCATTTTTCATAAATCAGCTACTTAGCCATCTTCATATAACATTACAGCCTGTTTTAAAAGAAGGAAAGACGCCATCTCTTGGTGGCACTGATAATCAAGGTCCACCGGTCACCAATAACATTTAAAATAAATGGACTGGACACAGAAAAACAGAACTGCAAAAGTGAGGTAAAACTCTGCAAGCTCAGAAGAAAAAAAAATTGCAGGTGTAGCCTTAGTCTCAGTGTGCCAGGTCATGTTTGCTGGGACTTGTAGTTCCATATTAATTGTACAGTTATAGGTTGTGCAAGCCAGTCCAGTGATCTCTGAAGGCAGATATAGTTTACTGGTGATCAATCATACCATTTAATAAGGCAGTGCAAAAAAAAAAAACTGAAAAAATGTACTAAGGGCTGTTACATATGAGAATTCACTGAAATAAATTCTGCGCAACATACATATTGATTTGTTGCATTTTCATTTTTACTGTATTTATTAAACCACTGTTTGTCTAGCTTTTGTTTCTTTCAATAATCCTTCCTAACATGCAAAAATATTTTTCTCCCATGACCACATACGTCCCCCCACACCCAAAAAAAAACAAAAAAAACAATTAGAATAAATTAGAATATACTGGGGTGGTTTACTAAAGGAGTTGAGAATCTTTACACAACACATCATGTGAATATTTACTTCAATTATCAAGTCATGTGAAAATTCCTGGTTACTTATTGCTTGTGACTGGATAATGGACAATTAATTGTGTGAAGGTTTTCAACTCCTTTAGTAAATAATCCCAAATGTTTTTGAGAAATGTTAAAACACTGTTGGTCTGCAAACAGTTACAAATTAAATTGGGTCCATCATGCTTAGAGGCCTAAAGATAACAAGGATTCCTCATATACCATGCCCACAGCATTTCCAATTTCTTTGTCATTACTGTAGCTCATAGTGGGCCTACTAGGCCTACTGACTGGAAAACTGGACAACTGAGATATTAGTGGGCTGTGGGTTTTGTTCATATCTGTAACCTTTTAATACACATCTGTAAATAAGATTTTAATGCTGTTCAATTGTACACTCAGTTCCCTAAAGCTAAATTCTGATTGGTTCCCAATTTTGTCATGTTTTCTGTATTATTATGTAAGCCATTATATTTGGAAATCCATGTATCTACTACAGAACCTGGCATTATGGTATAGTGTAAAGATCCTACCTGTGGTCTCTCAGGTGGTCCTGTCTCCTGAAGGCTTTGTGGCATATATCACATGTGTAAGGCCTTTCATCTGTATGGGTCCTTTCATGGATGAGCAAGTTGTAGGACTTAGTAAAATGTCTTCCACAAAACTTGCAGATAAACTCTTTTTTGGTTTTTGATGGTAACCTCCCTCGGGAAGGTTTCCTGTCTGGGGACAATTTGCTGATCTCCGATATGGAGCTTCCAAGCCCTGGGCTGAGCTTGGCCAGATCACCTATCTTGGGTGGGTCCTCCTGGGTTGCAGCAATGGCCAAATTGGCAAAGTCAAATCTGGGCCTGTCCTTGTGCAAGGCTGGGATGACATGAGCAATGGTTCCTTGTTTGGGGTGAAAGAGATGAGTGGCAAAGGGTAAGGCAGGGAAAGAAAATCTGGCGTCCATCAGGCCTTGAGCAGCTGCCATCTCAGTAATGGTGGACCTGGTGATGCCGTGCAGATTGGGGTAGCCCAAAGTCCAATGATTCATGTGCATTGTCTGTACAGCACTGAGTCCATAAAGTCCCTGCAGATGGTCTACAGCTGCTGGGAAGGTGTTGACGGCCTGCAGAAATGAGTAGTTTGTCAGTTGCAAGGAAGGGTGCACAGGGATGGGGGCTGGAAGGGCTTTGCTACCCATATTGCCAAACTTCTCAAATCACACTAGCCAGCACTTTGCTCTTGGCACTGGATCCGCTCCAGTATAACGATAGGCCCACCACGTTCAACTCCTGTAGGCAAGAGAAGAAAACAGGAGGGAAAATTGTATTTATTCTCAATGTGCATTTAATTTCCTTATGTATTTTTTAAGAGTCAAAGCAAAGTGATTCAAGACATGGGAAGAATTCATTTGGCCACAGTAACAGTGAGCACTGATCTTCGGAACAATGTTTTCCAAAGGACTTCACCTCTCCTAATTAGAACCAAAAGGACTAAGCAGCCTCTGCTATTTGGGCTCACAGCATGAGAGTGAAGAGCTTTAAGAAACTGTGCCAGGCACCAATGAGATTATTTGTAAAGGGGAAGTCTATAAAACTAAAAACTACTCTCTATATAAAGCTCAGTCAACTACCACTACTGCTCCAGCTGTTGTGGTACTACACGTACCAGCATGGCTGTGCATGCTGACAGTTGTAGTACCACCACACCAACTGTGTCTAATGTATTATCCCTGCAGTGAACTATGATCACAGATAATGTGATGTGAAAAGGAGTGGGTTACATTTATCACAATCATAAAAGAAATAAATTATGGGATTATAAAGAGGTTGCCATCGTTAACATGTCTAAAAATGCAAGTTGCCTGGCTGTCATGCTGATCCAGTTTTTTCATCCATGTCACTGTAGTTAATTTAATAAAGGAGTAGAGACTGCAAAAACGTCACACTTGCAAAGTGAATGTTAGTAAATCAGGTGAACCAGGGTTCACTTTGAATACCAAATCAAGTGCGAGGTAAATAAAAAAATAATACTTTTGCTAACACAGGATTGATTGCTGAAGTGAACACAGCTTCACCATATTTCCAAAAATTTACCTTGCTAAGTGAAAAGCCTCCACTCCTTTAGAAAATCAATACCTTTGAGACCTGACAGCACTGCAGTTCATAATTACTGACTTCCCTGAAATTTAGCTGCTGCATGCTTGATCCATGTGAGTCGGTATTGAAGCCAGAGACAGCCAGGCAACTAGAAGAAGGAGCTCAGCAACAACAGACATCATATTTCTTTCTGTACAGATTTGTTTGTACTAACACAAAGCTAACAGATTTAAATTTGCATTCTGTTTTTTTCTGTGCAGCCAAAACAGCCAGGTCTTGATAAAGATGTGTGGTTGTAGCCAAATGGAATTTTATGATAGTTCAAAGGGCAGCAAGTGATGCTGTAATTACCAACAACCAATCAAATATCATCTGCCAACAGAAAGGTGAAAGGAAACCAAAAGGTGATTTTTAATTGGTTGCTGTTATGTATTTTGCTTTACTATTATGTATTTTCAACAATGTGCAGAGAACAGTAATCAATAGCAACCAGTCTACAGTCATCTTTCTTTTCCCTGACTCTTATGAGGGTTAGAATTGGTTTGCTGTGAGTTTGTGTGCTTTGCATATCATTGCTTTTCTTTGCATTCAATTATAATTATTCGATAACCTACTACAAAAAGATGAGACATCTTAATCAGGTATCAGTTTATTATAGTCAAAACTATTAAAGTATAACTAAACTAAAAACATATATGTACTATATTGCAGATGATCAGTCCGCAGATATGCTGGAGGTATTCGTTTTCTTTTCTCAGGCTTAGTACATTTTCTGCAAGTGCAGAACTTGCCAGAAATGCGGTTTCCTCATCACTTCTTTTGCACCTAACTAAAATCCCAAACAATGTTTTTAGCTTCATCAGCTATCTTCTATAAGTTACAAGGCAACACCCCTCTATGTTATAACAATGAAAAGAGGGGGAGGTGTTTGTAATACAAATTGGGAGATCAGCAAAGGGTGAAAACAGCGCTCCCCTATTGGGGGCTCAGTGCACGTTGTCACCCTAGTACAAGAAGTATGTTATTAGTGGGACCTCCAGGTAAAAAATAAAGGGGGATAAAAAGCCTGAAAAAGAAAACCGCAGCCACCATATAAAAGGTTTGTTAAGCCTTAAAACGTTTTGGGGTTTAGAGATGCTTTAAACCCACTCTTTGACTGGATTATAAAATAACACTAACCATAGACATAGAACTGACCAAACACTTAGGGGTTGATTTACTAAAACTAAAGAGTGCAAAATTTGGTGCATGGCAGCCAATCAGCATTTAACTTCAGCTTGTTCATTTAAGCTTTGACAAAAAAAATTGTCTTCTATGCAGAGCTGCACTAGATTTTGCACTCTCTAGTTTTAGTAAATCAACACGGGTATCTCTATACTACTAAGCTCTAGCAGACTGCATCAGGGTTGTTTAGATAGGCCCTCATACTACCTACAAGTTGATAAATTTAGAGGACATAAAAAACGTATATATAACACACATTGTACAATCACATTGTACTGTATGTGGCTGCTAAGGGAGCACTCAAACCTGTAACTAATTTCTCTAAAATTGTTTCATAAACTGGAAAAAAAATCATTTGGAAAATATGAATGTGAAATATGTTAGATATTACTGTAACAAAGCCTCCAGAGGAAGGAAATCTGTAATCAGATTTGATCATTTAATGATCATAAGATGGGAAAGCAGACATGTGAAAAGTCTGTCCAATAGATATTGGATGTAAAATTACAGTTTTACAGAGCAGATATTCTGGCAATGTGTGTGTAAGAAAGATGGACCATACGAGCTTTCTTTCTAAGACAAATGAATGCTTGATTCAAAATAAAAATCTTCTCTATATCATTATGCTATGTCTGCAGTTAGCCTTAGCTATGGCCTGCTCCATTACCCTGTGATCTCAGTTTGCAAATATCTACATTTGCAGCCACTTATAATACAAAAACTAAAGGAAGTTTTCTTTTATCTTTTATAATATATATTTATATTTTATATGTAATATATTTATTCTAGGGCATGGTGATGGCTATAGTAATATACAATACAGTTGCAGAGAGCCCATATTCTGAAGCTGAAGGAAAGCCATATATTGCTCTTCTAAAGAAACCAAGGATGTTTTTTTCATGTCCCCCTACACCTGGTTTGGTATTCAGAGTGAACACAGCTTCAGTTTGCTAAGTGAACATTCTTTACACCTTTAGTAAATTAGCCCCATTGAAAACAGTGATGATCAATGGCTGGACATTTTCACAGAACAAGGGTTAAAATCTACACAAGCAGAGGGGAAGGAGGAGGGGGAATCAAGACCATCTATTTGTCTTTTTCCACCAAAAACTCATTCATCAAGGCAATCTAGGAAGATAGAAGACACACTTTTCCTCCAGCATTACAGGTTCTAAATAAACCCACTTTACAACCAGATCTCTTCCAGATGGTCCTTAGAGAAGCCACACAGGAGGCCCAACCACTGGATCAATTGCCTCCTTGTCACCTCCAAGGGACCCTGACCTCAGCTCCTCTCAACTAGAAGACTTTATAAACCTTTGCCATTTGTGTTATTACAATGCAGGGCATAGATAAGCTGTGGTTACTAGCATGCCATGACAATCTGAGGCTAAAGAAGTTGAGAATGTTCACTCAAAAAAGAGAAGATTCTCTTTGAGTATCTAACAATGAGATAGGCAAATTCCTGTTTATTTAATCTACACATAACTGGATAATAGAATTCAATCTTATTATTTTTATTATTATTTTTAGAGTGAGCATTCTCAACTCCTTTAAATCAGCCTCAATGTCTGGGCACTGTACTCTAGTATTACTTCAATTAAGCTTTGAACTAGAATAGCTGAAGACCCAATAGTTGTTCGAACCTTGTGTAAAGCAAGGAAGATGTAGATCTACAACATAAAAATCTACTTACTCCTTATACAATCAGGTCCAATAATTTTCCAAAGCCATTTTTTGCCAAATCAATGAGCAAACAACTACAGATAGGAAATAATGGAGTGTGCATGTAGTAGCCATTAATCGCTATTGGTAGTATATACCAATATTCACTATGGGTAGTGACTGCATGTGTAGTGATCACTGGTGATTTATGATGGAGATTTTAGTAGCCTGATCACACCATCAAAATTTGCCCATGTGTGCCCAGACCAAAGAAGAAGAGAAGGTTCACTGACCAAGGTGAATGTTTGCTTATACTATGGAATTCAGGGAGGTTATATTCACCCAATCCTATTTAGAAGATTTAAAAAGTAACAAGATTTTGTCTTGCACCTGATAGGATAATTTGTTTGCAAAATGAACAGCTTCTACTCTATTAGCAAATCGACCCAAATGCCTGGATCTTCTAGTGCCACCACATCCAGAACAAAACCTGATATCCCATTGCCTAAGTCTAATATAAAACCCAGTTCAGCAGGAGTTCAGTTCATTAAAGTTGTCTACAACTGATAGAAAGCCAGAGACCTGAAGTTGGAAAGCAGCTGAGATCAGCAGTTTTATGAAGCCATCCTCTGTGGCTTGTAGTTTCACTACAGCCTGGCTACAGGAACCAATGATATTTGTAGCTTCACAGCAATCGGACACCAACATTTTTTTTTATTTTAAATGCATTGTCTTTTTAACACTTTTTGTTTTTTATAAGTACATGATAATCACACGAGAGGGCTGCTACCAGTTACAGCACCAACTGGTTTATAGAACGTTACATTGTAGTGTGGCCCAGTATAAGATAACACGAATTGTATGGCTAAGAACCTTCAAATATTTCATTAAGAATTCTTAGCAAGTAAATTGTGGAAATAAAACCAAACACACGTCAGGAAAGGTGTGCACATGTATACAACTGAAACAAATAATAAAATACAGCTCAAAATATATGTACAGCTATCTGCTTATCTGGGCTGATAATATGCTATTTGGGTGCGCATCGGTGTGCAATGTAATACTTAATAGGTAAATTGTAGTCATTTTGTTATTTTCTACACATAGTATATATATATATATATATATATATCACTGTCGTTTTGATATATGCAGTTATTTGAAGTTACAAATTCCTCGGATCGTTCATTTCCCATTCCAGCGATTTATTCTTGCTGATAATTTATACTTATGCTGAACAAGATCAAATAATTCGATAGCTTTGTTTTCACTTGATGTCACATTAGGTTACAAAATCTTAGCTTGTACTACAAAAACACAGCGAGTATACAGTAATATACAGAGTCGCCTATAGACATAATAGGAAAGTGGTATTAGGTTTGAATGAGCAAATGATAAGATTTGCACGGTTTGTGGATAACGTCCAGTAGATTATGGCACCCTCTGCTAATCATGATCGATAATTATTTGAGGGGGAAGCTTCCTGATCCAATTCCTTCCCCTCCACTACAACACATACCATTGACCTTCATCAATTGCACAATCCAACACACTTTTTTGAGATCCATAGGAACATATATGTATTACCACCTGCTGGGCTAATGGTCCCTACACTCACTCCTTGCAATCTGTATACAGACAAATGAATGGAAAATTAAATCCCAGGACACAAAGTGACATCTAAATGTGTACAAGTAAATTGTGACTAGACTTTGCTGACTAACCCCTAGAGAAATCACTCCTGTATTCCCAAATTGTTATATATTATGTATCCATCGAACATGTAAATAATTACATGTCAGTGTACCCTTTGCTAAGATCCACGTTGCAACCTACAAATGTGTATATATTTCCTATGTACACATAATATTACTTGATGATTACCCATTATCGCTAATAATAATAATAATAATAAATAAATATATATATATATATATATATATATATATATATATATATATATATATATATATATATATATATATATATATATATATATATACACACACACACACACACACACACACACACACACACATAGATATATATATATATATCTCTATGTGTGTGTGTGTATCTGTATCTACAAACTGTCTCAGTTTGTTTATATATTGTATTCGTCTTATTTTTGTGATTTTATGATAGTTTTGTGCTAGTTTACTGTAGTAGCCAGAGCTAGGTTTTATTTATACCCCTGTAGACGTCAAGTTTACTGAAGTGTGATTTGCAATGACTTACTGATAGCAGATTCAGAAATAATAAGGTTGATTTACTACAGGAGTGGAGGCTGTTATCAGAATGTATCAAAGTTCTCCTAGCTTGTAGTAAATAAGGTAAAGCTCATCTTTTTTTTCTTTTTCTTAGCACAATTGTGTAGTAAGATTAAATAGAAAGTTACCTTATTTATTAAAGTAAAAATACATTTTTGCAAAGTGAACTCTCTACACTTCCTTTAGTAGGTCAATTCTATCGATTCGTGTGTATTACTGGAAACATGTATGGCGGTTTATTTTTCAACTCGGACTAATAATAATCCAATATGATACTAATATAGTAAAGCAAATTCAATGCAAGATATCTAAAACTCTTTCCTGATATTACAGTTAAAAGGTGTTTATGGAAATGCAATGTAAACAAGTGAAGTGGATGTAGTTTCACGCACAGGTATTTAATTAATATATTTGGTAGTATTTAGCAAAACAAACCCCACTATGATTTAGGTAAATAATATAAGACAAGTTACATTGTATCATCATGTGTTTTGCACTTTGTGATTCTGTTTTCAAACATAACAAACTGGTCTAACCGTTTACAATCAGAATTATACCTGTGTTTTATATATATATATTTCCCATCTATCGCCAAGCATAGAATAACCTTGTGGACTATGACTGCTAGAAGTAGTTTGGGAATTATTGTTGCATTCTAAATTTAGCAAATGCAAGTAAACTCGTCACATTATTTCTAGACGTTCAACGATCAATATTAATAAATAATAATTTAAATTAAATAAATACATTTTTATTAATATTATTATTATTTTCTTTACTACTACTACACACACACAAACACACACACATAAATAATACATACATATATATATATATATATATATATATATATATATATATATAGATATATATATATATATATATATATATATATATATATATATATATATATATATATATATATATATATAAAACAAAAAGTACTATATTATTATCAATAATATTAGTATTTTTGCTTAGTAGCTGTAATAATAGTATTTTAATTCTAGATACGTTTTTAGGAAGAACAGCTAATCTGTCAATTAAGCCAATTTTAACACTGCACACAGGAGGTCATTTTCTAGAGGGGCAAATGTCGCCAACCTGTGCCGCTGCGAAGTCAACTGAAGTTCAGGTGATTAGCAAGACACAGGTACAAAGCCAGCGCCTCCCTGGATTTATTTGGACATTGCAACAAAGCGCTAAGTAATCTAATTTATTGTAATTATCATGCTTAATCGTTAACCCTTTTCGTGTTTTTTTTTTTAGGCGATAGCAAAGGGTTGCAGGATTCCACAGTGACTGCAATCCACATTTTACAATGTCTGGAACTGTGTTAATTAGATAAATTATAGCAAATTGAAAAAGGAGGACTCCATGTGGGAGATTTACTAAAACTGGAGAGTGCAAAATCTGGTGCAGCTGTGCATGGTAGCCAATCAGCTTCCAGGTTTTATTGTCAAACTTAATTAACTTAACTTAGCTGAAGTTAGAAGCTGATTGGCTACCATGCACCAGATTTTGCACTCTCCGGTTTTAGTAAATCAACCCCTATGTATTTTTTTTTTCTTATTTTACATACAGTAGTAAATGGTACTAGCACCAGGTTCTGAGTGCTCCAGTTTTAGTAAATCAACCCCTATTTTTTGTATTTCATTTTAAATAGAGAAGTATATGGTACTAGCACCAGATTCTGAGTGCTCCAGTTTTAGTAAATGAACCCCTCTTTTTTATTTTGCATACAGTAATAAATGGTACTAGCACCAGATTCTGAGTGCTCCAGTTTTAGTAAAGCAACCTCTTTTTTTAATTATTATTATTATTTTACATACAGAAGTAAATGGTAATATCCCCACGTTCTGAATGCTTCAGTTTTAGTAAATCACTCCCCTTTGTTCTATTATTATTATTATTATTATTATTATTTTACATACAGAAGTAAATGGTACTATCCCCACATTCTGAATGCTTCAGTTTTAGTAAATCAACCCCCTTTTTGCTATTATTATTATTATTTTACATACAGAAGTAAATGGTACTAGCCTCAGATTCTGAGTGCTCCAGTTTTAGTAAATAGACCCTCTTGCAAGCAGCCTGGCTATAAGTGCATTGCTCCCGATTTGCTCCAGAGCCCCCTAATCATTTCTTTCTGGTGTGCAATGCACTTGATCATAAATTGCATGCTAGTTTCAGCAGAGTGAAGTATGTTGGTGTAATCAGAGCATGTCATGTTCTTTCCTTCCCTCCCACACACACACACACTGGAGCTCGCAGAGTCTCCCAGTCACTAGTGACTTACCTACCACAGCTTGCAGCTCCCCACAGCTCCTTCACTGCACAATCTCCAAATCAGATCCTAAGTCTCTCTGCCTTGGCATTTAGATCCACGCATTTGGTCCACCACGTGAAGTCAGTATAAGTCCTCCATGTGTCCCTAGAAGAAGGTTCAGGCTTGGATTGCAGAAGTTGTGTGCTGTGCAGAAAGTCAGACAAAAGTTTAGGAAGCCAGTCCTGGAAGGCTTGTAGTTGCAGCAGTCCTGTGCTCACTGATCCCCCCCTCTCCCTGCTCTCTTCTGCTTTCACTCTTCCTAAGTTTGGGGCAAGTCTGAGATCAGCCTGGAAGATCCATCACATTTCAGCCCTGAGTGGCTTTGCTCACTGAGCCACGCCCTCCAGCTGCAAACATCTCCCCGGCTACTCCCACTTGTAGAACGTTCACAAGTTGTAACATTCTGTCCCCGCCCCTAGTACAAGCGCTGGTCACGCCCCCTTCCACTCTGCAGCTTCTCTAATGGCCCGTTGTGTTTACTTCTGTTTGGATAGCAACTGGATCTTAAAGGGACCGCTCCTTTTTTTTTTCTCACCGCACAACCTAAAGTGGCCTTTGCATTGGGAAATACACCTCCCCGCTGGTAGAAAAAAAATCCCCCTTCTCAATAACACCGATCACTAGTTGGCTGGCTATTTATAACCGATTCTGTGCCATGCCAACTATAATATCAGAGAAGGGAGTATATTTTGAGAAGGATGTTTTATGGAGTGCTGGGTTCGGAATGACTTTTAGTTCCTTGGAGTCAAAACATTAAACTGGAGGTCTGTAATTTTTCACTTCTTTATTAGATAGAAGTCAATTTCGTGCTTTTTGAGTTGGTGCCCTTAGCCCAGCTACTATCAGTGGTCGGATTCCATTGCAGGTTCCATCTGGAATTTTTTTTTTAACTAATAGTATTTTTTTTTGGGGGGGGGGGGGGTAGCCTGTTCCATAAATGCATGGTCAGGCTGCCCACAATCATAGTAATAGTCAGCCTCCCCACAATCGTAGATATGGTCAGCCTCCCCACAATTATAGTAATATTCAGCCTCCCTGCAATCATAGATATAGTCAGCCTCCCCACAATCATAGTAATAGTCAGCCTCCCCACAATCATAGATATAGTCAGCCTCCCCACAATCATAGTAATATTCAGCCTCCCCACAATCATAGATATAGTCAGCCTCCCCACAATCATAGTATTAGTCAGCCTCCCCACAATCATAGTAATAGTCAGCCTCCCCACAATCATAGATATAGTCAGCCTCCCCACAATCATAGTAATAGTCAGCCTCCCCACAATCATAGATATAGTCAGCCTCCCCACAATCATAGTAATATTCAGCCTCCCCACAATCATAGATATAGTCAGCCTCCCCACAATCATAGTAATAGTTAGCCTCCCCACAATCATAGATATAGTCAGCCTCCCCACAATAATAGTAATAGTCAGCCTCCCCACAATCATAGATATAGTCAGCCTCCCCACAATAATAGTAATAGTCAGCCTCCCCACAATCATAGTAATAGTCAGCATCCCTACAATCATAGTAATAGTCAGCCTCCCCACAATCATAGTTATAGTCAGCCTCCCCACAATGATAGATATAGGCAGCCTCCCCACAATCATAGTAATAGTCAGCATCCCTACAATCATAGTAATAGTCAGCCTCCCCACAATTATAGTAATAGTCAGCCTCCCCACAATCATAGTTATAGTCAGCCTCCCCACAATGATAGATATAGGCAGCCTCCCCACAATCATAGATAGTCAGCCTCCCCACAATCATAGTAATAGTCAGCCTTCCCATAATCATAGTAATAGTCAGCCTCCCTACAATCATAGTAATAGTCAGCCTCCCCACAATCATAGATATAGTCAGCCTCCCCACAATCATTGTAAGCAGATAGAGGGAGCAGAATAGACAGTTAAAAAATATAATAAAACAAGCAGACCCCAGAGAATGGGAGGTGGGTTCATCACATTACACAACTAGTGCCAAAAATGAAGCTGATACATGCAATAATGACTACATGAGCAGCCCAGCAACAGCATCCACCGTTCCACTGAGCACTGAGCACACTGCTCATCACATCTTCCTCAATCATTCAGATTCAATGATTTTGTTTCCCCCGTTTTATTGGTTGAACCAGATGGACTTTCAACCTGACTATGTAACTATATAAGACAAGAAAACTGGATCATCTTTATATAAAATATGAAAAACAATACAAAAACTCACCTCTGATAGGGAGACCGTTTTCTAATATTCTAGGGAGCATTTTATTTTCAATTAATATGTAATGTACTAACTTCAGATTAGGCAGATTTGTCCCCTAATTCTATAGCAATAAATTAAATGCCCATCTTGACTTTTCCTGCAGATATAGTTTACTATCAAGTATCAATGCAAACACTCACCCCTGATAGGGAGATCGTGTTCTTATATATAGTGTGCATTTTATTTTTGATTAATATGCAATCTTCTCATTTCAGATTAGGCAGATTTGCTCCCTATTTCTATAGTAATAAATTGAATGCCCCTCTTCACTTTTCCTGCAGCTATAGTACAATTAGTTTACTATGAGGTATAGTTTACCTCTGATAGGGAGATGTGTTTTATTTTTTTTAAATATGCAGTGTACTACTTACTTCAGATTAGGCAGAATTGTTCCCTAATTCTGTAGCAATACATTGAATGCACCCTTGACTTTTTCTGCAGCTATAAAAAATGAATTTCAGGTATCAATACAAACGCTCACCTCTGATAGGAAGATGTGTTCTAATTTTCTAGGGAGCATATTGTTTTTAATTAATACGCAGTGTACCAGTAGCTTCAGATTAGGCAGATTTATATCCTAATTCTATTGCAGTAAATTGAATGCGTCTTTTGAGTTTTCCTGCAGCTATATCTTACTATCAGGTATCGTATAATTTCATTTATTTTATTTTAAATAATAATTGAATATGTCTACATAAGCACGAGTTGTTTATAATGACAGTTACATAACATTTATATAATAATAATAATCTTAATAATAATGATAATAATAATCATAATAATAACAACATTTACATAACAGTTATATAATAACAATAATAATCACCATCATCGTCATCATTATAATAACAACAATTTACTTAAACTGTACACTAAAAATTGCGTAAATATAAAAATAAACGAATCAAGCAATCATCTGCTTTGTATCCTTATAACAGTACGATGAATTAATTGTAAACATGATAATTATTTAATAAAAACCATGTTACAACGAACTTTGGAACATGCAACATTCTTAGCACTGTGTTGTTGTTTATACACAACTAAAATGTTCGTAATATGAATTATTTAGGCTTGGAAATGTTACATTTAACATTTTGCAATTTAGTTATTAATCGAAAAGTAATCATTCGGCAGCCAAAGAGTTCTGATTATAAGAGATGGAACGAATTTATTACAGAGGGAATACAATTATTCAGTTGGTGAGTGATGATATATACAGATATATACATGAACTGGATTTGGCTCAATGTCTAAAAATGACTATAATGTGTTTAGAGTGACGCAGAAATGTGCGATAATCATTTTCTATACAAGAAATAAAAAGGGTTTGTATTGATTCGTAATTTATAATAACTTTACATACAATTTATGTACTGTGGTCTTCGCAGAGATCAATGTACACAAGTGACATTATCATTATAATTTGCAATCTTCTAGATAATTAAATATCTTGTCGGTTTAGAGTGAAGGGAACACGTGTGGGGTGTCCATGTCCATAAATGTTGGGGAAGTATTGCACAGAACTTGGTCGCAATGATTGCACATTATATTAAAGGATATAACAAATAACCATCTTTTTTTGTGGTGTCTAAACACACTCCATACATGCACCAGCTTTATTCGCTTCTCTGGAGTGCTGAAAGAAATTCGTGGTCCCTGCACGGAGGAATCTGGGGATACATCCAAATGTCCTGCAGATGTCATCGGATTCGCCCGAATTTTGATGTTTCTCTAAAACAAAGAGATCATTTGTCCCTTAATTATGTCACACAAGGGGCTTCCTTATTAAAAATAAAGCAGAGAAAACAATGTCAGCTGGAGATGTGTTACATAGTAAGTGAGGTTGAAAAAAGACACAAGTCCATCAAGTCCAACCTATGTGTGTGATTATATGTCAGTATTACATTGTATATCCCTGTATGTTGTGGTCGTTCACTATTTTACAAAAAAAAAAAATGCGTCATTGACTATTTTACAAAAAGTGGATCTAAAGATGAGTTGTTCCCCAATGGATGATTTATTTGCTTCATTTAGAAGATTATAGCTGATTGGTTGCTATAGGCAACAACACCACCTTTGCTCCACGTTTTCTCTTAAAATCTTGCAAGTCAACCTTATGGCATGACTAATTTTCCACAGACCTCGGAGGAGGAGCGGTAGGGGTTGATTTACTAAAGGCAAAGAGACTGTGCACTTTGCAAAGCGCAGTTGCACTCTGCAAGTGCAGTTGCTCCAGAGCTCAGTAAATGAGCAGAAGCTCTGCTAATTTCCATCATCCAATCATGTGCAAGCAAAAATGCTATTTTTTTAAAAAATTCCCTTGCATGTGTTTGGGTACTCTTTACAAAGTGAAGCTTTACCTCATTTACTAAGCTCTGGAGCAACTGCACTTGCAAAGTGCAACTCCACTTTGCAAAGTGCACCGGGGTTGATTTACTAAAACTGGAGAGTGCAAGATCTGGTGCAACTATGCATAGGATCCAATCAGCTTCCAGATTTTATTGTCAAAGCTTAATTGAACAAGGTGAAGTTAGAAGCTGATTGGCTACCATGTACAGCTGCACCAGATTTTCCCCTCTCCAGATTTAGTAAATCAACCCCAGTGAACGGCGATTGGCTTGTTTTGGCTACAACCTTATTTTTTTCCTGAAGTCCAGATTATAATAAAGCAACCAGGTGAGCCAATCAGAATTATAATAGAGAAAAATGGGGCAAAACTGAAGCTCATGACCATAGACAATCCAAGTTCATCTTTATTTCAGTGCAAAGGAAAAAGGAACAAGGGAGCCTCTTGGTTGCTATGAGTAACTGTTCACTGTCACTATCACTGCTAGGATGGCAGTCAGATTATTAAGCATTACACACTGAGAAGTCAACAGATTCATTCCAGAATTCCCCTGCTCTGTACACATACACAGTTTAGATTTGAGCTGTTCATGCAAAGGGTAAAAGTTATATGCCTGCAAATCCTCTCTTATGTGGGGGGATGATACATGAAAGCATGGATTTGTGCAGTACAATCTTTGATTTTTGCTCAGCAGAGAATATAGAGAGATCAAAGGCTGGGGCACTGTGCAGAGAGGAGAGAGACTGGTGCTTGTGCTCAGTCTGTTTTGGGTTGCCCCCGACCCATCTTGTTCCTGCCATGGCATTGTTCCCTATGGAGGGGCTCCTCTTTATTGTGCCCATAACACAGCATTTCCCTAGAAGAGAGGTGCATTTCACACCCACAGCCTCCTGCTAGCAATATTCCACAAATAGCTATGAGTGTCGTAGTGCAAGACATGTTAAGGTGAGCAAATGAAACAACGAAAACAAACAAATAATTGGGGATAGCTGGTGAAATGTGTTACAGTTGTCCCTACAATAGCATTATCACACTGGGGGGGGTGATGTCTACCCATCACTGAGAGTCCTCACTCTCATCAGGCCCCCAGTGTGATATCCTGTTGAGTGAGGGTCCTGTTCTGCACAGACACCACCTACAACAGCAGCTCAGCAGGGTCATAATTCATATACATGGGGGAGATTTACTAAAACTGGTGCAGCTGTGCATAGTAGCCAATCAACTTCTAACTTTAGCTTGTTCAATAAGGTTTTTACAATAAAACCTACAAGCTGATTGGTTGCTGTGCAGAGCTGCACTAGATCCTGTGTGCACAAGATTTAGTAAATTTTACCCAGTGGCCCTGATGGTCAGATGAGTTGGGAAAAATAGAGAAGAATTGTAGCTAATGTCCTAATGTCTGTGGTTACCAGAATACATTGTATAATCCTTTTGGTTTTTGGATATGTGACCAGATAATGCAGCTAGGAATGTATTATATACAGTATATATATATATATATATATATATATATATATATATATATATATATATATATATATATATATATATATACTGTATATAATACATCCCTAGCTGCATTATCTGGTCACATATCCAAAAACCAAAAGGATTATACAATGTATTCTGGTAACCACAGACATTAGGACATTAGCTACAATTCTTCTCTATTTTTCCCAACTCATCTGACCATCATATTTATTTAATTTATATATATTACACATACTGTATGTATATGCATGGGGGGACTTTAGTAAAACTGGTGCAGCTGTGCATAGTAACCAATCAGCTTCTAGGTTTTATTGCCAAAGCTTAACTGAACAAGCTGAAGTTAGCAGCTGATTGATTACTATGCACAGCTGCACCAGACTCTGTGTGCACGGGTTTTAGTAAATCTTCCCCAAAATGTATATAATTGTTCATGTGCTTTCTACATAGTAGTGCTTTGTTGCTCTTATGGTGAAAGTCTGTCTGCTTAGAACAATACACTTTTTAAGTGCCAAACTATTCTTATTTCAGCAGCCCTTTAGCACTGATGCTGACCTCATTTCCAACAACAGCAAGCATAGTAAAATGTGAAAGGCACTTCGAATAAATCAAATGTTACAGTATTAATGAAGAATGGGTACTCACTGGAAAAAAAACAACAATATTTACCTTATGAAGGAGAATCCTCTCTGATTTTTCTGTATTTTTCATTATTTTTCTAGTATCTGCCTTGCAGGAATCACACTTTATATACACTTTCATACAATGAGCTGCACAAGTGTAAACTAATCTATCAGCATACTAGAATCATTAATAGGGGTCTCATTGAAGATCACCTGTCATAGTAAACTGCTGGATTGTGGGCTGGAACAGGTTAGTTTCCGACCTTACAGCAACTGGTCACATGATTCCTCCTAACTCACCCAGACTGGGGCAGTGTCACTCTCATTCTTCATTTTTATTTCCTAGGAGAAGATGTGTGGTTGTGATGGACAACCAGTGCAGCCTGGATTTGTAATAACAGATGCAACTGTAATACTATTTAAAATAATAGAAATGCATCAGTATTGTTATCACAAGCAAAAAATAAAGATAAAAAAGCAATAAATAAAGAAATAATAAGAATCAACAGCATTTACGATTTACCATACAGGATTTTATAGCATACTTTTTATACCATACAAAGCACACAGATCCTGTATTATAATTATACTCTGTTATCATTTTCTGTAGGGGGTATTTGCTAAAACTGGTGCACACAGAATCTGGTGCAGCTGTACATAGTAACCAATCAGCTTCTAACTTCAGCTTGTTCAATTAATTTTTGACAATAAAACCTAGAAGCTGATTGGTTACTGCGCACATCTGCACCAGATTCTATGTGCACCAGTTTAAGTAAATCTCCCCCTGTATTTCAAATACAGAAAACCAACCCAACATTGCACCAAGCAATCTGCTCAGTTAACTGTCCTCAGCCAATGTTTCCATGTATTTGTTTATCTATGGAGGCTTTTTCCTCCCAGGAGTAACTAGATATACAGTAGAATGCAGGTCAGCACAATAAAGATCAATGGCTATCTATTAATCACACATGCTAAGTAGGGAGCGTGTTAGCTCCCCAGGAGGGTCACTTTCATTGTCTCATTCACAGGACACAGAGAACATTTCCTTTTGTTCACAAAGCATATATCCCAGCAGGTGGCTATTTACTAAGAGCAGTGTCAGGAGTGGGGAAAGTGTGTCTATTATAGGGAGCACTGCAGGGCTCTTATAACACACACATACTGCAATACAAACTACAGACAGGACACCTACTAATACCCAAAAGACAGCAGATGATTTATCGAGGTGGAGAGATGTTGTCCATAATAACTTGGCACACTCAGTTTGTCCTTTTAAAGTGCAAATCTCTTCCAACCATTCCATATTTTCCTTACCATCAAACTTCTCTATATTTTTATTGTCAGATATTTTCACTCCATTTCAGTACACACAAATCAAATAAGACAACCCAGTGTTACCTTATACAACCCACTACACAATGTATTAAACTTAGATTAGTGAATAATACAAAGCTGTGGTCATCCAATCATGTGTAGGTAAAATCATGTTACTTCATATTCTTCTTCTTCTTATTATTATTAACATTAACAACAACAACAATAATAATAATAGTAATAACATAATTGTATTTATGTTATATTATTATTTTTTGTACATGATTGGGTATCCAAAGAGGATACAGATTCACCCTATTTATTAAAGTTTTCTAAAGCCTATGGGGTTGATTTACTTAAACTGGAGAGCGCAAAATCTGGTTCAGCTTTGCATAGAAACCAATCAGCTTCCAGTTTTTTTTTTGTCAAAGCTTAATTGAAAAAGCGGAAGTTAGAAGTAGGTTTGCTACCATACACAGCTCCAGTTTTAGGCAATCAACGCTAATGTTTTGCTTTTATTGTTATTTTACATACAATAGTAAATGGTTAAAACTCCTGTCAGTTTTTTTGGATGATAGGGAAGCTTTTACATAGTTACATAGTTAGTAAGGTTGAATAAAGACACCAGTCCATCCAGTTCAACCTGAGTGAGTGTGGGTGAGTGTCTACAATTGTCCCTAACCCTATACATTACACACTCACATCAGTCCCTACCCTCAATCCAAGGTCCCCATTCATATACTAGGGCCAATTTTTGGACAGGAGCCAATCAACCTACCAGCATGTCTTTGGAGTGTGAGAGGAAACCGGAGCACCCGGAGGAAACCCACGCAGGCACAGGGAGAACATGCAAACTCCAGGCAGGTAGTGTCGTGGTTGGGATTCGAACCAGCGACCCTTCTTACTGCTAGGCGAGAGTGCTACCCACTACGCCACTGAGCCACTTTTCATACACTTGCTGTGCTGTAGACTCAACAAGAAGTGAAAGGAGATCTCTCCAAGGAGAAGTAAATCCCCATTTAGAAAGTTGTCAAGAAAACAAATGTCCCCATTGGAATATTTCACCTCTATTCCTTTTTCTGGTGGCAAAGTCAAACTTTAGATTTTCCTTACTCTCATTAGAAGAGACAATGACCACAAGGCAAAGAGAATCTTCCTAGCCAAGATCTAGACAGCAATAAAAGACTGCCAGAGAGTCTAACCCCTCACCCCTCTATTCAAACTAAAAAAAAGTCTTAGTTTTAGAGACAATTTTAAGGTGATCATTCACTCTGTACAGTGGATCCTCTCTATGCCCCATGTGTGGAATTACCTAGGCATATCCATTCCTGATTGTAGAATGGGACTGAGCTGTGGGTAAATGGTGCACCTTGCAGGGCTGGGATCCTGGTTTCAGTTTTCACCGGTGATACTACATGTATAGATACGGACTGTTCTCCCTTGTTTCACAGTCTCCAAAGCTATACTGATGGACATTCTGACCTCCACTCAAGAAAGCACTTAGTATTCATAAAAGTGTGGTGGGGTGTTATAGGAATTCATTGGAATAAGGAATGTATCACCAAAATGTAAGTAAAACATGCCATAGTAAGCATGACAGAATTGTACAGTTATATCCAACATAGATTTAAATGTTTGTGAAGTCCCTGTCTCCCGTAACTTTATAAGATTTGGATTTTATGACTGCACTAAATTTGGAGCACTAGTGTCACGATTTCTTTGTTCTAAATTTAGAAAACTGCTTAAATATAATATATGTGGCCAGTTATAGCTAATTTATTACAGCTAACCTCTCACTTTGGGTCATTAGGGGAATTGATCATAAAGGGAATCCATAAAGAGTATCATCTAGAGATACTCTGTAGACGTTTGTCTCTCGATAACATGACAAATGTTGGTGTGTGTGTGTGTGCTAAATTCATGTTTCTAAAGTGGCAGAGTTTCAAAAATGGGGTAGATATTTTACTATTTTTTATTATATTGAAAAGTGGAACTAAACCCATCAATTTAATGTGGATACAAACCCGCCAATTTACCAGTTTCCCAAAACAGTTACATTCAAGGCTTGCCATGATGATAGCTGTCACATTTACTTGTGCTCCTAACTGAGCCATCAAGCCATCCAATGGCTGATGTCCTAAATGATCACATGTGCAGCACCATGGCAACCGCAAATCAAACAGAGGCTAAGATGGCAACTTCCTGGGCTGAAAAGAATAGGAGGGTTTAGTTCCACTCTAATTTTATAGATTTCTATGTAATATTCTATAATATACTTATAACAATATATTTTAGGTACATGATATTTACATTATTACATTATTAATTCATGACTGTGCAACCTCAGAATAACAAGTCCAACAGCAACATAGAAGAGGTCATTGTTTATTTCAGGTTTCTTAGATTCTGTATAGTGGTATGCCTTATTGAATCTGTCACAGCAATATGAACAGACAATAACATTTGGGGTTTTCAGTATTTTTATTTAAAGTGTCTCATGGCCTTCATGAATTGGACACACAGTTTCCCGCACATCCCCACCACCAGTAATGTTTCACAATTGCCCCACATGCGTTGTTGTTTTCATATCTCAACCTTATTTTGCTCACCCTTTTTTCCAGCTGTGTTATACCCATTACGCAGTGATATATATATGAATTTAACAAATGATGCACTAGTTGGCATATACAACTTTGCAGCAAATGTTTGTATACTACTAAGGACGCAAAGGGATTCATTTACTAAAGGCAAATAGACTGTGCACTTTGCAAAGTGCAGTTGCATTCTGCAAGAGGCGTTGCTCCAGAGCTTAGTAAATGAGCAGAAGTTCTGCTGACTCATCATCCAATCATGTGCAAGCAAAAATTCAGTTTTTTAATTTTCCTTGCATGTGATTGGGTGTTCTTTGCAAAATGAAGCTTTACCTCATTTACTAAGCTCTGGAGCAACTGCCCTTGCAGAGTGCAACTGCACTTTGTAAAGTGCACAGTCTATTTGCCTTTAGTAAATCAACCGCAATGTACTTTGAATTTACGTGTTCTGTCCTTGTGTATGCACGGATGTCTCTAATGTATTCTGGTTTCCATCTGCAACCCAAAAACATACTGCTAGGTTAATCTGCTTAAAGAGAACCGGTTAGTCTTATGTTCTTATAGCAGTGCAAACTTACCTGTGAAATGTTTGCCTTGTTTACTGTGAATCTGACTGCTCAGCTCTAGTCTGGGGTCAGAGGTCACCTGAAGCCTGGCAGTTGCTGTCCTGTCAATTGTCTGACCTCAGCTGGGAGAAATGAGCTCAGACATCTTACAATGGTGGCACCTGTCCTGTTTGGGTGACACAGACAAGTCAAGCTCAACAGAAGCAAGTTTACATCAGGAGCTACAATATACGTCAAGACAAAAAAAAACATACTTAGTAAATTTCTGGATACATGCACATTTCCTCGTGTTTTATACCTTTAAGCATGCTGCAAGTACAGAAAAATAACTGTTGGTGTGTCAGAAACCTAGTGTGCTTATACCTTCCAGGTAGACATGACAGCGCTGAATTTCCAAGCATATGGTGTCAGCCCTGCCTATTACATTTCTGATTCATTACAAAGAAAGCAGACCTCTGCTCATCTCCATAGCTCCTCCTCATTTCCTCCCTCCTTCCACATCTCCATAAACCCTCCTCTTCTCCATAACCACTTCTGATCTCCCCCCTCCTCTTCTCCATAACTGCTTCTCATCTCCTCTCTCCTCTTCTCCAAAACTGCTTGTCATCTCCTCCTTCCTCTTCTTTATAACTGCTTCTCATCTCCTCCCTCCTCTTCTCCATAACTGCTTGTTATCTCCTCCCTCCTCTTCTCCATAACTGCTTGTCATCTCCTCCCGCCTTTTCTCCATAACTGCTTGTCATCTCCTCCCTCCTCTTCTCCATAACTGCTTGTCATCTCCTCCTTCCTCTTCTCCATAACTGCTTGTCATCTCCTCCTGCCTCTTCTCCATAACTGCTTGTTATCTCCTCCCGCCTCTTCTCCATAACTGCTTGTCATCTCCTCTCTCCTCTTCTCCATAACTGCTTGTCATCTCCTCCTTTCTCTTCTCCAAAACTGCTTGTCATCTCCTCCCTCCTCTTCTCCATAACTGCTTGTTATCTCCTCCCGCCTCTTCTCCAGAACTGCTTGTCATCTCCTTCCGCCTTTTCTCCATAACTGCTTGTCATCTCCTCCTTCCTCTTCTCCATAACTGCTTCTCATCTCCTCCCTCCTCTTCTCCATAACTGCTTGTTATCTCCTCCCTCCTCTTCTCCATAACTGCTTGTCATCTCCTCCTGCCTTTTCTCCATAACTGCTTGTCATCTCCTCCTTCCTCTTCTCCATAACTGCTTGTCATCTCCTCCTGCCTCTTCTCCATAACTGCTTGTTATCTCCTCCCGCCTCTTCTCCATAACTGCTTGTCATCTCCTCCCTCCTCTTCTCCATAACTGCTTGTCATCTCTTCCCTCCTCTTCTCCATAACTGTTTGTCATCTCCTCCCTCTTCTTCTCTATAACTGCTTGTCATCTCCTCTCTTCTCTTCTCCATAACTGTTTGTTATCTCCTCCCTCCTCTTCTCCATAACACCTCCTCATCTTCATAACCCTTTCTCATCTCCTCACTCCCTCCTCATCTCCATAACCGCTTAACGTTTCCTCTCTCCCCCCTCATCTTCATAACCCTTCCTCATCTCTTTCCCCCCTCCACATCTCCATAACCCCTCCTCATCTATATAACTGCCTCTGATCTCCTCCCTCTCCCCTCTTTTACATAACTGCTTGCCATCTCCTCCCTCTCTCCTCATCTCTATAACCCCTTCTCTCCACCTCCCTCCTCATCTCCATTACCCCTCCTCATCTCCTCCTGTCCTCCTCATCTCAATAATCTCTTCTCACCTCCATAACTTTTCCTTGTGCACATTCAGAGAGCACAGTAAATTATCAGCTCACAAGATTTCTGACAGGATCAACAGGTATTTATTGCACTTATTAAACAACTATAACAACACACTTTCAATGGTATATTTAGAAGAATAGAAAGTGAGCAAATAGGAGAGGTTTTGTTAGGGTTTACATGCACTTTATATGCATTGTAATTATTGCATATGCAAGCCTGTACAATTATATTAAATGAAGACTGAATTATTTTTGACTGTTTGTAAAGAAAACTTCAATTTTTTAAAATAACAAAGCCCAGCATTTTAATATATACCTTCTCAGTGATGTACCTCACAGACTCACTGCCTCATGGTATATTGTTGGTCCTCATTGCCTAGAATCATTTAACCCACTTACTGTGAGCCCAGGATGTCATGGACCCACCCCCGAGGGCTGCCTCATCATGCCAGCGTGTGCTTACAGGGAATGTCGATCATGTAATGGCAGCATAGAGGACTGCCTACTGCTGCTGATAAGAGAAGAGGATCCTGGGATGTCACGTGATTGGCC
Source organism: Lithobates clamitans (assembly GCA_037952925.1). Lineage (NCBI taxonomy): Eukaryota > Metazoa > Chordata > Amphibia > Anura > Ranidae > Lithobates > Lithobates clamitans. Next base: position 3,081,691 of record JBBGZY010001202.1, read on the forward strand.
AGAAGACAAGGGGAAGACCTACTCTGTCCATCTTTAGGTGATCCCTAAAAACAGCCTATTCCTCCTGCACCTGAATTGTTTCCCAGATAACAAGGATAACTTGCCACACATTTGTGACAGTGTTGAATTGTAAGTCTGTTAACTCGCTGCACATTTTCACTGGCAAATTGTAGACTTGCAAAGCACTTGAAGCACAAGTTCTAGTTGACACTTTTCCAATTTGTAGTAAATTTGTGTGGCAAGTCTCTAGCAAGAGCAAAGTTGCAGTGGTGAGTCTACAGCAAGAGCTCTGCAAGTCTACAGCATGAACATTTAAAACAAAAAAGAATAAAAAAAAAATGCATAGAGAATTTTTTTTGTAGACCCTTTTTTCTTTCCCTCATAAAATGAAAGATGAAATCTGATTGGCTTCTATGTGCAAAATCTCTAGGTATGCACCTGCTATCTGTACTGTATACTTCGGGGGCCCGTTCACACCATCAGCATTGGTCTGCATCGCCCAGCAGAGTCCTAAGCGGACATCATTGTCGTCTAGGTAAGTATTGAGGAAGTTGGAGCGAGTACCTGTCAAAAAAAAGGTGCCCCCTCTTAACACTTCTTCCTGGCAGAACTGGGATCCTCGGTTTTAAATCCCAGCCAGGACACTATCTGCATGGAATCTACATGGAATAGTAGACAATTATGGCCATAGAAGAACTCGGATGTACTGCAATGCTTTATACCAGGGGTGGCCCATCCATTAAGGGCGATGCCTCCCCTATTCATGCCGCAGCCACCCCCTATCCATGTGTCCAGCCCCTTTCAGGATGCTGGGTGCATGAATTACAGTGGCAGGGTGTTTTTTTGAAGCACCGATTAGAGCCAGAGGCTCCAATAGGCTTCAAAATAGGGTGGACTCTGGGTACAGAGCATTGCCCTCGGAGCCCACCCAGGTGTGTTAGAATAGCGAATGAATATTCACTATTCTCACAATGAATCGCCTCCCTGCCAATCAGGAAACGTGGGTCTGGGACACAGTTCCCGATTGGCCGAAAGGAGAAGTGTTCTGATTGGCCGCTGAGGAGGAGGGAGGAGACGGAATCCGCCAAGCAGGGGAAGGAGAAGCTGCTTGTGATGCCCGTGGAGGAGAGCCTGGGGAAGCCCACCATGGATGAGGCAAGTGCACCGACCAACCAACCCGACCGTGAGGGTGGGGGATTGCGGTTGAACTGTTTGCTGCCCCCCCCCCCCCCCAAAAAAAAATTGTCACCAGCCGTCACCACTGCTTTATACATTGGTTATAGAGGGAAATCCTGCGTTTGGGGAATACATTATATGTAAATTTGCTTGTTCATGCCGCTGAACAAAAGCCTCAAACCGTCTGCGTGCATGAGGCCTAATACTGAAATATAGAAATACAATGAAAGCATTGCAAAGTTCTGCCATGTGAATGGGCCCCAGAGATGAGCTGCCCATCAGTCTGCAGGGGGTATGTAGAACACACAGGGGTGGCATTCCTCCCTGGGAGCAGGGAAATTCCCTGGACTTTGCCCCTGTGTCTGTATCAAAGGGCACAGCTATTTAGAGGGGTGAGGATGCTCAGTGAGCCTGTGTGCTCTGCAGGAGGCTGACATGGAGAGGACATTGGAGCAATGAGGGGGGAAGGGAATCCCTCTAATAATCTCACACACTGTCTATAGGAATCGCAGGGCTTCAGCGCCACCTACCGGCACTTATCTTCACTGCCGGCTCCGGGCTGTTAGCAGCGCTGATCGCGCCGGACTGTCCGCGGGATTGCTGATCGTACATCACACACCATCCGTGTGTAACACCCCGATCATACACCCACCGATCATACACCGATCACCGTCTGCTCATGTCCCGATCATACAGAGCTTCTACAATGCTCCTACACCGCTAATTATAGAATGAAGGGGATTGCGCCGTGTCGGTCTATGTCAGCGCCATCTGTGTCCTCAGTATTGGAGGGAGCAGGCTGAGAATCAGCAATATTTTTCCCTTGTATGTATGTAATGGGGAGGGGTTCGGGTCTATTGATGTTGGGAGGGATCTAGTGATGCTGTCTGCAGTGATATCTGCTTCTTGGGGGTCTATTGTTGCTGGGGGAGGGGATATTTTGTTGGGGGTGATCCATTGTTATATTAATACTGACTGCAGGGAGACCAGTTATTGCTGATGGGATTTTTTTTGTTGCTGGCAGATCTATTGTTGCTGGAGGGGACCTGTTTTTGCTTGGCGGGGTCTATTGTTGCTTGTGGGTGTTCTTTTGTTGCTGGGGGGGGGTCTATTGTTGATGGGGGTCTTATGTTGCTGGGAGGGATCTAGTGATGCTGGCTGCAGATAAATCTATTGTTTCTGGGGGAGGGTATATTTTGTTGGGGGTGATCCATTGTTACTTGGGGGTCTATTGATGCTGGCTGCAGGGAGACAAGTTATTACTGATGGGGATTTTTTTGTTGCTGGCGGATCTATTGTTGCTGGAGGGGACCTGTTTTTGCTTGGCGGGGTCTATTGTTGCTTGTGAGTGTTCTTTTGTTGCTGGGGGGTCTATTGTTGATGGGGGTCTTATGTTGCTGGGGGTCAGTTTTTGCTGGGAGGGATCTAGTTATGCTGGCTGCAGAGAAATCTGTTGTTGCTGGTGTTTTTTTGTTTTTTTTGCTGGGGGATCTATTGTTGCTGGAGGGGACCTATTTTTGCTCGGAGGGGTCTATTGTTGCTTGTGGGTGCTCTATTGTTGCTGGGGGGGTCTATTGTTGCTGGGGGTGGGTCTTATGTTGCTGGGGGTCAGTTGTTGCTGGGAGGGATCTAGTGATGCTGGCTGCAGAGAAATCTATTGTTGCTGGGGGAGGGGATATTTTGTTGCGGGTGATCCATTGTTACTGGGGGGTCTGTTGGTATTGGCTGCAGGGAGACCCGTAATTCCTGCTGGGGATTTTTGTGTTGCTAGGGGAGGAGGTATTTTATCCCTTGTTGCGGGGGGATCTATTGTTGCTGGCTGTGTGGGATCTATTTTACTGCTTTTCTTGTTATCACTAAAGAGTAACACTAAGTGTGTGTGTGTGTGGGGGGGGGGGGGGGGGGATAGCAAATAAAGAAAAAATAATATAACATATACAATTGTGACACAAGTTATATTGTAATTGAATGTTATTAAAATCTAGTTGCAATACAAAAGTTATCCCCGCACTAGTTTAGGTCTCACCAGGTGTAAAGCTGATCTTGCTCTCCAGAGATGAGAGGTTCCAGGTGCTGGCTCATGCTAGTAGAGACTATGTGCAAACGAGAAGATCTGGACAGCCGCACTCCAGGAAGTAATAATCCAAGTTTCTTTATTTTAAAATCAGGAACACATCAGATACAGGACATCATAGACAGAGTGTACAGATCATAGGCTAACGCGTTTCACACTTGTCCAAGTGCTTATTCATAGCTTATTAAAATCTACCTTTCCTTTCAGCAGCCACTGTAATTTTCTGAAAATGCAATATGGCTACATGAAGGTGTTCTGTGCACAGAGTGTGTACTGATCACCCCCCCCCCCCCCAAACACCATTTCCCCCTTGTGTGATTGGCTCACAGATTTTCCCAGAAGTCTGCACTAAGATACAATTTAGATTTCAGGCATCCCCTGCAACAAAAATGTCATTTTTGGTGAGATACTCCCAATAGGAATACGTCTAAAGGGATGCAGGCCCAGCAGCTTTCTTCATTAATGCCCTATAGGTGCAGCGGCTGGTTGATAATTATGAAACCACTCACATTAGGTCATTTTACCATATAGACACAGAGGAACACACAGGGATTTCTTCAGAATAACAAAAGGTAGGAATCTGCAACAAAGATTGTTATAATCCTTGCAATGTACATAGATCAACTAGAGGGGAATGTTTTTTCTCAACAAAAGTGGAGTTACGCTTTAACAATTTCCATGCAAATTACTTGGGTGTGTGCAGCCTATTGCATTAGGGTGTGCACACCAAAGCTCAAACACACATGCATTTGTGTGTGTATATATTTATATACACATACAGACACACTCTTATACATGTGTCAGTAGGGCAGAGGTAGGTGTCAGTGGGACAGTGGATGGTGTCAGTCATTAGAGCAGTGGGCATGTTAATAGGGCAGAGGTTGGCATCAGTAGGGCAGTGTATGGTAATAGTCAGTAGAGCAGTGTTCGGTGTCAGTAGAGCAGTGTATGATGTCAGTAGCACAGTGTATGGTGTCAGTAGGGCAGTGTATGGTGTCAGTAGGGCAGTGTAAGGTGTCAGTAGGGCATTGTACGGTGTCAGTAGGGCAGTGTAAGGTGTCAGTAAAGCAGTGGATGGTGTCAGTAGGGCAGTGTAAGGTGTCAGTAGGGCAGTGTACGGTGTCAGTAGGGCAGTGTACGGTGTCAGTAGGGCAGTGGACGGTGTCAGTAGGGCAGTGGATGGTGTCAGTAGGGCAGTGTGTGGTGTCAGTAAGGCAGTGGATGGTGTCAGTCAGTAGAGCAGTGTATGGTGTCAGTAGGGCAGTGGATGGGGTCAGTAGGGCAGTATATGGTGTCAGTAGGGTAGTGGACGATGTCAGTAGGGCAGTGGATGGTGTCAGTCAGTAGAGCAGTGTATGGTGTCAGAAGGGCAGTATATGGTGTCAGTAGGGCAGTGGACGGTGTCAGTAGGGCAGTGGATGGTGTCAGTAGGGCAGTGGATGGTGTCAGTAAGGCAGTATATGGTGTCAGTAGGGTAGTGGACGATGTCAGTAGGGCAGTGGATGGTGTCAGTCAGTAGAGCAGTGTATGGTGTCAGAAGGGCAGTATATGGTGTCAGTAGGGCAGTGGACGGTGTCAGTAGGGCAGTGGATGGTGTCAGTAGGGCAGTGGATGGTGTCAGTAAGGCAGTATATGGTGTCAGTAGGGTAGTGGACGATGTCAGTAGGGCAGTGGATGGTGTCAGTCAGTAGAGCAGTGTATGGTGTCAGAAGGGCAGTATATGGTGTCAGTAGGGCAGTGGACGGTGTCAGTAGAGCAGTGTATGGTGTCAGAAGGGCAGTATATGGTGTTAGTAGGGCAGTGGACGGTGTCAGTAGGGCAGTGGACGGTGTCAGTAGGGCAGTATATGGTGTCAGTAGGGCAGTGGACGGTGTCAGTAGGGTAATAAAAGGTGTCAGTAGGGTAGTGTACGGTGTCAGTAGGGCAGTAAAAGGTGTCAGTAGGGTAGTGGACGATGTCAGTAGGACAGTGGATGGTGTCAGTCAGTAGAGCAGTGTATGGTGTCAGAAGGGCAGTATATGGTGTCAGTAGGGCAGTGGACGGTGTCAGTAGGGCAGTGGATGGTGTCAGTAGGGCAGTGGATGGTGTCAGTAGGGCAGTATATGGTGTCAGTAGGGTAGTGGACGATGTCAGTAGGGCAGTGGACGATGTCAGTAGGGCAGTGGATGGTGTCAGTCAGTAGAGCAGTGTATGGTGTCAGAAGGGCAGTATATGGTGTCAGTAGGGCAGTGGACGGTGTCAGTAGGGCAGTCTATGGTGTCAGTAGGGCAGTATATGGTGTCAGTAGGGCAGTGGACGGTGTCAGTAGGGCAGTGGATGGTGTCAGTCAGTAGAGCAGTGGATGGTGTCAGTAGGGCAGTATATGGTGTCAGTAGAGCAGTGAACTTTGTCAGTAGTTTTTTACTTTTTATAATTTTTAAAATATTTTTTACAGTTTTATTTTTTAATTATCTTTTACCAAAATAATGTTTATTTACAATAACATTTTACAAGTTGGGGGCTTTGGTGGGATATCAGGGATCTAAACAGACCCCTGATGTCTAACTTTTGAGACAGAGAAAGGGAGTGAGGACAGAGATTCTCCAGTCCCTTTTATCCAATCTCAGCTGCACTGGCTCCTTCCCCCACTCTCCATCCTGAAACATCCCTGCAGCAGCTGTTGGAAGAGGACACTGAGGAGGGCCTAGGTAGCAGGGAGAATCTACACCACACAGGGTAATTTGGGGGTGCCCAGGCATACCTGGCACACCCTGTGTGCACGCCTATGGTACCACAACTGTAACTTGGTTCTGTATTCTCTAAAAGGGGCAATACTAGGAGGTGTGTAGGGGGTGGAACCAAGGAATAGTGCAGAAGGTAGGTAGGGGGTGGAGACAAGGGGTGACTTGGAAAGGGGAAGTTCTTGTACCTATTGCCTGAGAAAAATTCCCTAAGCATTCATTTACCCCTCCTCCCAGTACAAATCTCCCCTGCCAGCACTAATCTTTGCACCCCCATCCCCCTCCAAGCTCAAATACTCTCTCTCTCCAAATCCCCCCCCAAAAAATGACCCCTCCAAGCACAAACACCCCCCCCCACTCCAATTCCCCCTCCAAGCACAAGTTCTCTCCCTCCAATTCCCCTCCTAGCACAACCCCCCCCCCAAAAAAAAATCCCCTCCTAGCACAAATTCCCTCCCCCCTCTACCAAATCTCACCTTTTCTAGCTCAAACCCCCCAATTTCCCCTCCTAGCACAAATCCTCTTACCCCATCCCCCCTCCCAACACAAATCCCCCTAAATCACCATTCCTAACACCTCCTAATTTCCCCTCATAGAACAAATTTTATCCCTTGCCACCCTCCATATTCCCCCTCCAAACACAAATCCCCCATTCTCCTGGAGGTGCTTCCCCCCCACCTCTCATGATGCCACAGTGCCCAGGGCAGCCCCCCTCCTTCCCCACCCCTTGTCCCGGCCCTGCAGACGGCACTGGATCCTGGGACAGGTAAATGTTTTTTTTTTAAAGTCAGCAGCTACAGTATTTGTAACTATAGACTTATTTTTTTTTTCTTTTTTTGTTTTTTTGTTTTTTAAAGCTGAATTTCAGGAATTCAGCCACTTTGTAAAAAGTGAAGGCACAGTATGAGTTAAGTCTAAAGAGTTGCATGACATCTCCCGGGCTCATCACTATTATTTATATTTAGCAGGTTTATTGCTCTGCCAAGAGAGACACTCTGAGAGGGGAGAAATACACAGAGCAGCTATGCCTGCCCCTACCCTCTGCTGCCCATTTACAGAAGCCTTTGTATTTTGTGTTCACATACTACAAAGGCTTCTGTGATTGGGCAGAGGAGGGGAGGGGCGGGCATAGTAGCTGCAGCGACTCTCCTGTTCAAGATGCAGAGTTTAGAAGGATCAGTATCCTTCTCCCAGAACTAAAGCAATAGCCATCTTTTGGGAGTACTAGAAAGCTGTCAGATTTAAAAAATAAGAGATAAGCTAAAGAGGTGTCATGCACCTCGCTGGACTTACCTCATAGAGCACCTTCATTTTTTACAAGGGGGTGATTTTCTGCAATTCAGCTTGAACTGACTGAACTGAGTCAGACCCAGGGTTTTTTTTTTCTCAGAGAATAGGTGCAGATACTCACACCCCTTTCACCAAGTCCCCTGTACATTAGAGTCCCGCCTTCAAATCTGAGTCCCCTATATATCTGAGGTATCCCTTCACATCGGAGTCACATACACAGGAATGTTAACCCTTCACATCAGAGTCCCCGTTCACATTAGAGACCCCTATACATCAGATTTACCTCATCACATTAGAGTCCCCTATATCTTAAGGCCCCTATACTTCAGAGAATCGTTATTCACATCAAGTTCCTTTATACATCAGAGACCCCAATATCTCAGAGCCCACCCATTGACATCATAGTGCCCCCCCCCCTCACATCAGAGTCCTGTATACACTAGAGTCTCCCCTTTAACATCAGAGTCTCTTAAACATCAGAATTCCCTATACATCAGAGCCCCCCCTATACATTATAACCCCTATTTACATCAGAGTCCCTTATACATCAGAGCACACCTATAGGAAAGAGTTCCCCCCTTTCACATCAGAACCCCCAATATAACAGAGCCCACCCATTCACATCAGGGTCCCCTATACATTAGAGTCTCCCTGTTCACATCAGAGTCCCCTATACATCAGATTCTTCTCGTTCACATTAAGGTCCTCTGTGTATCAGAGTTCACTATACATTAGAACTCTCTTGTTCAAATCAGAGTCACCTATAGATCAGAGCCCCTGCCTTTTACATCAGAGTCCCCTATACATCAGAGCCAACCCATTCGCATCAGACTCATTATTACATCATTGGGTGGTGTAGACTGCATGGGGGAAGAAAGTATAGGTATCACCTGCTCACTGCTCGATGTATGCTGTGATCGAGTGCACAGTGTGGCACACATAATGCTTTAAGTGAGGCTATTCCAGTAACATTTCAATACATTTCTGTGAAAAAAATAGACATTGCAATGCCCAGAGATCAGAGAACTGGCACTGTGTCTCCCAGCACACACCAGCGGTGGTGCATGCAATGTGGCTTGCTGCTGTGAACGGTCCCTTAACCCGCACCGTAATGATGGGTGGATCTGGCCTTAAGGTTCATTAGGATGGTAGCATTAAGGTATTGTGTGGTAAAACACACATTTTACAGTGCGTCATTTTGAACGTGACCACAATACACAGCACAATAGTGGACAATGGACAACACAACACAGCACTCCACAACACACATGGCACGTAGTTTGGCCCGTTAAGGTACACTGCTACCCAAAATAGAATAGACTGCTTGAATGCACCGTACCATACTAACCTTCCCCTCACTCACCTGAGATCTGTTCATCTGCTGGGCAGGGCCGGACTTACCAGTGGGCTTGACTGGGCTCAAGCCCATGGGCCCCGCCCAATAGGGGGCCCCGCGGGCTCCAGCTGAGTGTACTCGGCTATACTCGGCTAGTTCTGCTCACATTCACGCCTAGTCCCGCCCTATGATGGACATAACACAGGGACTGGGTGTGACTGTGAGCGGAGCTAGCCAAGTACACTCGGCTATGTATGTTTATGGGAGGCGCTCGGCTCCGCTCACAGTCACGCCCAGTCCCGCCATTGGACCTGTGTTAAGTCCATCATAGGGCGGGACTGCAAGAGGAGCCAAGAAAAGCCGTCAGGAGCCGAGATACACAGGACCGGCTCTGTGTATCTCGGCGGCGCCATATTTAAACTGCAGTGACACTGACAAGTCACTGCAGTTTAACTGCAACCTGGGCAAGGCTGCAAATGACACGGACAAGGCTGCAGATGGACATTGATAAGGCTGCAGATGGAGGCTGCAAATGACATGGACAAGGCTGCAGATGGACACTGATAAGGCTGCAGATGGAGGCTGCAAGGCTGCAAATGACACTGACAAGGCTGCAAAGCTACAATGTCACTGGGCAAGAATGCAGATGGACGCTGTGCAAGGCTGCATTGATGAGCATTTAAATGTAAGTTTTTTTCCTTAAATAGTTTTTTTCCTTAAAATTCCTTAAACTCTTATCTTGAGGTTTGCTGATTGGTTATTGGCAGTTACATAGTGCCTCCTTTACTGCCGTTGAGAAAACCTGTCTGCATTAGACAGTGATGTAATGGTGGACAAACGGTATCAGAGTGGTGCGCTTAAAAGAAAACTAAAGGTTTAAAGTAATGTATAGAAGGTAGGGCCCGAAAGTGATTCAAGCCCAGGGGCCCCCACCACCCTAAGTTCTGCCCTGCTGCTGGGAGTAAGAAAAAATGCTTCATACTTCTGGGTATGGGGAGCAAGTGACTCCCTCTACTTCCTCCCACGTGGCAGTGTTGGGGTTTCATGATTGGCCACTCCAGCAACCCAATGCTGTCACATGGGGACCTTAAGGCAATCCTCAGCCCCATAAAAGGTCCCAACCTGGAGCTTATAGAGGGGTCCCTCTTCTCTCTGCTAGGAGCAGAATGGAGTTGGGGGGGGGGGGGGGGGTGGATATGAAGAGTTAGAGCTATCAAAGTGTATAACAAGGCAACATGTTTTGGCTATGAATTGTGCATATCTCCATACTCCTACTCCTTTATGTCCTCAGTGCTGTTCCGTTGCCCGTAATTTTAAAGTGTATGTATAGGCAAAAACTTTTTTTTATTAGTTTTGGATAGAGTCCAGAAGGAATACACCTCCTGCAGTCTGTGTTTCATGGGGGCAATTTCACTTCACTTCCTGTCCCAGAGACACAACAGAAAGTTAGAGGAAATCTCCCAAAGTGAGAAAATTCCCATCTTAGACAGTTGTTCTCAGAACAGGTGTCCCCTTTGAATGATTTTCCTCTTTTTCTGGGGAAAACCTAAACATTTTGGGTTTCCCCTTCACTTTCCCTCCCATTGACAATGATCACCAATACATGTAGATCCATGAATTTCCTCAGCGGAAACACAGACAACAATCAAACTTGACAGAGGGTCCAACCCTTCCCTGCTCTATCCAAAAAAAAAAGTTTTGCCCAGGGATTGGCCATCTCCATTGGATCATCCAAGGGGTCAAGTCCTGGGAAAAAAGAAGCCCCCACCTCAAAAATAAAAAAGTGTGTTCCCATGCATTCCTGCAGGACTTGAGCCCAGCCCCCACAGCACTGTCCTTCTCTGCCCCTTCACCCTCCCAGTAATGTCCTCTGCCCCCTTCACCCCCCCAGTAATGTCCTCCTCTGCCCCCTTCACCTCCCCCCAGTAATGTCCTCCTTTGTCTCCTTTACCCCCTCATTAATGTCCACCTCTGTCCCCTTCACTCCCCTCCCCCCAGTAATGTCCACCTCTGGCCCTTCACTCCCCCAGTAATGTCCTCCTCTGCCCCCCTCACATCAGTGTCCTGCTCTCTGCTGTGGTGAGGCGCCGTGACCGACGAGACCCAAGTGTTACTGCCATCCATTCAAAAAATGGCACCAAGTGGCACCACTACACCACTGCCTAGCCGAAAATGGGCAATCATGTACGAATTTTGCAGGCATCAGAACAGCGCTTGCGTTGTTGGCCCACAGCCATATTTTTTAAGGGCACTGATGCCCGTGACAGACATTTACGGCAGCCCGAAAATAAGCTGAAATTTACGGGCTGCCCGTAAATTAAAGGGTGGTTGGCAACACTGGCCTCAAACAGTGTGCGGCACTTACTATTGCGAGCTGTGTTGGCGGTTGCTGGTGTAGTGACTGCCACACAGCTCGCATACTTCAAAGGCCAGTCCTGCAGGACGCAGCTGCTAATGGGAACGGCGTTCCTGCTGTGGAAAAAGTACAGGGACACCGTTCCCATATGTTCCTGCAGGACTCGAGCCCTGGATCAGCCCCAGCAGTTATAAACCTTGCTGTATGTACCACCTCCCACTCCTTTTAGATTGTAAGCTCCATGACCGGGACCCTCCTGTTCCTTCTGCATTGAACTGTATTGTAAATGTACTGTCTTCCTTTATATTGTAAAGCTCTGTGCAAACTGGTGGGGCTATATAAATACTGTATAATAATAAAATTATTATTATTATTATTATTATTATTATTATTATTATTATTAATAATAATAATAATAATAATAATACAAATCATAATAATAGATATACACTTTAGATTAATCTGTTTCCCTGCATGGTTAAAGTGCTCGTTCACATTACAATAGTTCAAAAATACCTTTTACTTTCTTTGTAATGAATGAATCAGCTCCTTAGTGTTATTTGATATACATTCCTAGTTCAGCTTTTGTAGTGATTAAAAATAAATGAGGTCATGATTAAATCTTAGTCAGTTCCCTAAGTTCACAGATGAATCAAGAAAAACTTCTGCCCATTCTGTTTGCCACGTATTTTAGATATTTTAGATATTCTGGATATGACCATTAGAACTGGATTTTTTGCTGCTTGTGGCTGCTGACTCAATAAACCATGTTCTACATAGCAATGGAATAAACGTCTTTATACTGTAAAAAAGATTGTTATGGTAATATTAAGTAAATATAGTTCAATATATATATATATATATATATATATATTTATATATATATATATACACACACACACTATATTGTCAAAAGTATTGGGAGCCTTTACACGCACATGAACTTTAATGGCATCCCAGTCTTAGTCTCTAGGGTTCAATATTGAGTCGGTCCACCCTTTGTAACTATAACAGCTTCAACTCTTCTGGGAAGGCTGTTCACAAGGTTTAGGAGTGTATCTAGGGGAATGTTTGACCATTCTTCCAGAAGTGCATTTGTGAGGTCAGGCACTGATGTTGGACGAGAAGGCCTGGCTTGCAGTCTCTGCTCTAATTCTACCCAAATTCTAATTCTACCCAAAGGTGTTGTATCGGGTTGAGGTCATCACTCTGTGCAGACCAATCAAGTTCCTCCACCCCAAACTTACTCATCCATGTCTTTATGGACCTTGCTTTGTGCACTGGTCCAAATCATTTGGTGGAGGAGGGATTATGGTGTGGGGTTGTTTTTCAGGGGTTGGGCTTGGCCCCTTAGTTCCAGTGAAGGGAACTCTTAAGGTGTCATCATAACAAAACATTTTGGACAATTTTATGGGGGATGGCCCCTTCCTGTTCAAACATGACTGCGCACCAGTGCACAAAGCAAGGTCCATAAAGACATGGATGAGCTAGTTTGGGGTGGAGGACCTTGACTGGCCTGCACAGAGTCCTGACCTCAACCCAATAGAACACCTTTGGGATGAATTATAGTGGAGACTGCGAACCAGGCCTTCTCGTCCAACATCAGTGGACTTTTGGAAGAATGGTCAAACATTCCCATAGACACACTCCTAAACCTTGTGGACAGTCAAAGGGGGGCAAAGAAGCATGAATTGCCCGTGGGACTTTAGATGAGGTGCAACACACTTGATAATAAAATCAATAAAGTAAAGATTTATTGGTAAATACAATTTCCAACAGATCAACAGTGACATAATTGCCGTATAGTAAAGCAGAATGGTTAATTTATACATATTAATTCCATAGCCAGGTACAGTGTTTCAAAGATCAATCCATAATAGGTGTGAACGTGCATTTATGTAACCTGACACGTTTCTTGACATAGCGTTACTTCCTCAGGGGTTGAGGCACACACATATGTCTATAAAGTAGAAATAGTTTAGGAATATATGACACACATAATACAATGTATTCTGTTATTGCAGACATTGGGTATCAACCAAAAGGGGACCCATATTTACAAATCTGCAAGACATCACATGCTCATGACCTAATGGTAGCTGCCTGGAAATGTCTGACCCAGGAACTGTGAGTATGGGATTCGAAGGGCCCAGCAGTGCAAACAAAACAAGATGGAATGGCGGGCATGGAGAGCAATCCAACAAGTACTCCACCGTGATGGCTGTGAAAAATATGTCTTATGTGTTAGTATACATGACAAAAAAATACTACTTAGGTGTTGACAGGAAAGGAAGATTATGTGTAAAGAATGTAAGACGTATGCATAGGACATACATGAACATGTGTGGAAAACATATAAAACACAAAACGATAAACATTAAAAAAGTAGGAAAAATTTAAAAATCAAAAAGGAGGGGGGAAGGGTAACCAACAACCAAACGCTCATGGCTCTACGGAAAACTAATGAGTGTGAGCTGCTAAATTGGGTGTAAAACCACATGAGGTATATTGATAGGTAGAATCCAAGTAAAAAAATATATACCGTATATACTCGAGTATAAGTCGAATTTTTCAGCACATTTTTTTGTGCTGAAAGTGCCCCCCTCGACTTATACTCGAGTCAAGCACTTTTCTGCAGCAAAAAATTTCATTTTCCGAACCGACTTTGGGGCCCCATATCTCAGGGCCACTTGGTGCTAGGAACCCCACATTTGGTATGCAAACACAGTGGAACTGGTACCATAACATATCCAAAGATGAAGTTCCTAGCACTAAGTGGCCCCGAGATACGGGGCCCCAAAATCGGTTCGGAAAATGTCATTCTCTGCTGAAGAAGTGCTTGACATTTTCTGAACCGACTTTGGGTCCCCATATCTCAGGGCCACTTGGTGCTAGGAACCCCAAAGTTGGTGTGCAAACCCATTGGACCTGGTACCATAACATATCCAAAGCTGGGGTTCCTAGCACTAAGTGGCCCTGAGATACGGGGCCCCAAAACCAATTCGGAAAATGTCATTTTCTGCTGCAGAAAAGTGCTTGACATTTTCTGAACTGATTTTTGGGGCCCTGTATTTCGGGGCCACTTGGTGCTAGAAACCCCAGCTTTGGAAATTTTATGGTGCTAGTTCCACTGGGTTTGCACACCAAATTTGGGGTTCCTAGCACTAAGTGGCCCCGAGATACAGGGCCCCAAATTTGGTCAACTGTGTCCATCTGCAGCAATGTCATTTCAGGACCCTTTGGGTTCAGAGACCCCAAATTTTGGCTGCAGCTAGGGGGCATCTAGGAACCCTTAACTACCGAGTTTGAAGTTCAGGGGACCTATGGCTGCAAATGGGCACAGTGAGGCATGCAAATGGGCACAGTGATGCTGCAAATGGGCATTGTTGACCCTCTTTTCCACTTACAGTAGCTGTGCATTTCTCACCCTCGTCTTATACTTGGGTCAATAAGTTTTTCCCATTTTTTTTGTAGTAAATTAGGGCCTCGACTTATACTCGGAACGACTTATACTCGAGTATATACGGTATGTATAGCTTAGTATGACTATACCTAGATAGCTGCAAAGGGTGGGCCAACTCAAGATTGAACCCTACCGACTAAGACTGGGATGCCATTAAATCAGGTTATTATTTTCCATATCAGAGTGCTTGCCCTCCACTCAGGGCTGCCGTTAGAAATCTCAGGGCCCCGTGCAGCCTACATGACAGGGCCTCCTACAAATTGCAAAAATTACTATATTTTAAAGTGATTTTTTCCAATTTTTAGAAATATTTTTTTCCAGTTTTAAAAATGATTTTTATTTTGCTTTTACTATTTTTTAATGATTTTTTACATATATATGTTTTTTACAATGCTGTTGGGGGATTTGGTTGAAATATCAGGGGTTTAAAAAGACCCCTAACATCTCACCTTTGAGACAGAGAAAGGAAATGAGGACACAGATTTTTCAATTCCTTTCTCTGCAGTCTCAGTTGCACTGAAGATGAATAAACAAGAAACAGAGGCTTCTGTCCATTTATAAACTGAAGCATAGTAAACACAGTTTACTATGCTCAGTTATGAATGGACACAAGAGTGATTTAAATAAATTGCTCACTGTGTCCAATTCAGAAAAAAAAGGGGCTGGTAAATGAAATATCCTTCCCCCACTCTCCATCCGCCTGTGTGCCCGCAGCAGCCGGCGGGAGAGGGAAGCCGGTGGTGCTGAAGGGGGGCCCAGGCACACAGGGGGGAATCAGATGTGGGCAGCACATGGTGGGGGATCGGCGGCAGGAAAGGAAGGGCAATTACAGAATGATGCACTGTGCCCGTGTCTCTACCTCCAGCAGCTCAAAAACGTCAGGAGGGAGAGGGGGAGAAACTGGCTTTCAGCTGCTGGAGGGAGAGACACAGACAGTGTATCATTCTGTAATTGTCCTCCCTATCCCGCCGAACCAATCCCCTCTGTGTGCTTCCCACATCTGATTCTCCCCTCTGTGCCCGGGTCCCCTACAGGAGGCCAGGTGGTATCCCCCTATCGGTGGCCCTGTGTCCATTAGGCATTAAACTGACTCGATGCTTAGAAATGGGGAGGTGTTTTCTATGTTGTGAAAGTGGTGGTTTAGGCTTTTTCCCCTTCCAGGTTCCTTTTAGTTAGATACGTTTAATACTGCAAATTATTATTTATTATCTTCCACTGGCACTCAGCAGGTGGCAGGCTCTTTTAAAAAGCTCTTTCTTACAGATTTTGCACTGCAAATAGCTGAATGATTCAGAAGAAGGACAAGTCTCCTTTCCTTTCTGCTTGCAGTAATGCAAGCACTGTCTACCAAGTATGCAAGCTGTGCTGGTCTATAAAGAGCAGTATACTTTCATGGATGCACCTTGCAATAAAAGTTTGTTAATTAAATAATGTATACAAATAGATCAAAACGTTATAAACATACGTTCATTAAAAGATTTATTAATTTCACTAAAGAACAAAAAAAAATACATCGGTTCAGTAAGAACTCCCAAGAAGTCAGATGGAATGAGAACATAAAAGGACCTGTCTTTATTATACAGCCTTTTTCCTGATGGACTACTGGAGAAACTAGAGAAGATGGCTTGAACTGCTCATAAATGCCTGACAGTGTTTTTGGCAAGGATCTCCCCCAACGGTTTGAAGGCATCTTGAAAAATTGTCATGCTGACCCTGCACAGAGTGTGAGAAAAGACTTCTCTCCAAAAACAAAATAGAGAGAACAATAAAGTAAGATAAGATTCAAGCGGATAAGCTGAGATTTATTATTGTAATATTAAATTGCAATATGTGTGCAATTTATTTCGGAGACCTGAAAGCTATCCTCTCTTTATTTCTTTACAAGTCTAATGAATTTTGATGTGGGAATTGGGTTTATAAGTAGGGCGGAGCAGGGTACATGATCTGGCAAAGACGGCGGCTGCATAATCCTGGAAAGAAGAGTGTGGGATGATGCTGAGGATCATTTTTTGACCATATCAATTTCACAAGGCGGTGTATCCTGAACAGGCGATGGGAAATTTGTGGATTCCTGTCCAGAAAGCTGTGCAACATTGGATTCATGCAAGACACTGTACATAGGGAAATGTGTGCATCCCAGTTCAGATGCAGTTAATTAGACATTTATTCCTAAGCAATAAACACAAGTGCAACACACAAAGGGCAGCCCATAGCAACTGATTGGGAAATATCTTTCAATGGTCTGACCTCAGTAATAGGAAATCTGGTAGCTCCGGGTTACTGCACATTGCAGTGTTTTAACTTCAGCTTATAAAAGTTAGTAAGTCATTTATCAGGCTCAGCAAGCATTAAAAAGCACGTAATCTGTTATCTCAAAACCTTAAAGGGTAAGTTCACCTTTACAGAAAAATCTGTAAGGTGAACTTATACAGGACCCCCACCTCACTCCTCAGGCAAGGTGACATTGGCCCTGGAACTATCAAATGGGAGATCAGTCAGCAAGTGCTCAAGGAATCCATAGCAACTTCTGAAGGAACCCTAGGGTTCTATTGAAACTTTTCAATCTCCTCTAGATTTACCAACAAGTACTGTATGTACAGCAAGAGGCCTATCTGATTTGATTAAAAAATAAATTGAAGATTGTTTAAACCCAATTCCAGTTTTTATTTCTTTTTTTTAAGGGTAGGTCCCCATCATGAGCATTGAGTTTTGTGCACATTGCAATGTGTTAATCACAGGATCTCTGCCTTCGCCTTGGTCAACATCACAGAGACATTCTCCTGGGTTCCTGTTTAAAGACTTGCTTTGTGACATCCCTTCTGGCTCCAGATCCTGCTTGCTGTTCCACTACATTGATCCCTGACTTCTGGCTTGGCTGACAATCCGTTCCGGTTACTGAACTTTGGCTATGTTTTGACTACGTTTGTTCTTTTTACTTTTATTACTAAACAAGTGTGATTGAACTGTACTTCTGCCTCGGTCTGATTTTGTGGTTTCTGACAGTAGGCGAAGGCCATGAATTCAGAAGATGCAGTCAATCCACTTGTTGGTAATATTTTCTTCCAGATTGGATCAACTGGATCACCGCATGGATCAGTTTGCCATGGCGTTACAAACGCTCCTGAGTCACATGGCTCACCTGGAATCTCCCACTGTGGCCACCCCGGTACAACCTATGTTGCAGGCCGAACCTGCTGCTGCTCCAGTCTCTGTGCAGGCACCTGCCTCGAGTATTACTACTATAAGAGGTATTTCTGGTTCCGCACTGCTTCCCCAGAGATTTGGGTGTGATCCAGTCCAATGCAGAGGGTTTCTCAACTAGGTTGAGATAAATTGTGAGATGCTGCCCCAGACATTTCCCACTGACAGAAGCAAAGTAGGTTTCGTGATATCTTTGCTTTCTGAGAGAGCCTTGGCCTGGGCAAACCCTCTATGGGAGACGCAAAAACCTGTTGTCTTGAGCTATCCTGAGTTTGTGGCTTCATTTAAAAGGGCATTTGATGTTCCCGCATGCCCTGCTTCTGCTGCCCAGTGCCTCATGTCCATCGAAAAGAGAGTGAGAACTGTTGCCGACTACGCCATTGAATTCCGTACTCTGGCAGCAGAGGTTGCGTGAAACAATGAGGCCCTCGTGGCTGCTTTTTCTCATGGTCTCTCAGATACCATCAAGGATGAGAAAGCAGCCCGAGATATACCCACTGAGCTGGAGAGGTTGATCACGTTTGCCATCCTCATTGACTCCAGACTCAGAGAAAGACTTCTTTTTAAGGAGCGCTTGCGGAAGCCTCCTGTACATTTGTCGGCGACCTTTGCAGTCCCACCCATGCCTCCCTCACCTCCCATGCCTCCTGGTACCAAGTCAGTCAGTGAAGGTGAACCCATGCACTTGTGTTTCACGCGTCTCTCTGCAGATGAGAGAACCTTTAGGAGGAGGTTGAGATTGTGGCTTTATTGTTGCCAGGCAGGTCACTTTTTGAAGTCTTGTCCTACCCGTCCAGGAAATACCCAAACCTTGAGGTCCTGTCACAGACAGACCTTAGGTGGTGTTGTTCCATCCCCAGTTATCCAGAAGGATAAGCCCCTGGTTTCGGTCACCCTTTCTTGGGCTGAGTCGTCTGTCGAGCTACAGGCTTTAATCGACTCTGGGGTTGCAGGCCTGTTCATTGATGCTGCTTTTGTATCGAGGCACTCGATTCAGCTGCGTGACACTCCACCTGCCATTGAGGCTCTTGATGGGAGACCTCTACAGCCTGCCCATGTGACTCATGAGATGGTTCCGTTGTCCATGGCCGTAGGGGCTTTTCACCATGAGATAATCCAATTCCAAGTTATCTCCTCACCTAAGTTTCCGCTGGTTATTGGTTATCCTTGGTTACCGAGGCACAACCCTTCTTTTGATTGGCTCCGTGCTGAGGTTCTCTCCTGGTCACCACAATGCAGTGAGACATGCTTCCAGAAGGTAGCCAAGGTCCTGTGCACCTCTTCACTCTCCTCCCGGCCGGAGGAGTACCGCAATTTTAGCAATGTCTTTGACAAAGGTCAAGCCAGTAGTTTGCCTCTAAACCAACCGTTTGATTGCGCAATTGACCTTCAACCTGGTGCTATACACCCTCGTGGCCCGGGTTTACTCTTTGTCGGTCTTGGAGGATAAGGCCATGGAGAAGTATGTTGCAGACGCACTTTCTCAAGGTTTCATATGCAAATCCTCCTTTCCTGCTGGTGCTGGTTTCTTCTTTGTGAAGAAGAGGAGTGGTGAACTGAGACCTTGTATTAATTATAGGGGTCTCAATCGTTTCACTATTAAGAATGCCTATCCAATTCCATTGATTACGGAGTTATTTGACCACCTCAAGGGAGCAACGGTTTTTACAAAGCTTGATTTGAGAGGGGCATACAATCTCGTGAGGATTAAGGAGGGCGAATAGTGGAAAACTGCGTTTAATACCAGAACAGGCCATTATGAGTTCCTCGTAATGCCTTTTGGCTTTTGTAACGCCCCAGCAGTTTTCCAGGAATTTATTAATGATGTCCTCTGAGATTTGTTGCAGTTATGTGTGGTGGTTTACCTCGATGATATCCTCATATTTTCCAAGTCCCTGGAGAGCCACCACACAGATGTCTGTCGTGTGCTTCAGAAATTAAGAGAGAACAATCTCTATTGTAAACTGGAGAAGTGCAAGTTCCCTCGTGAACAGGTTAAATTCCTGGGTTATGTCATTTCCACTGCTGGTTTTTCTATGGACCCAGAGAAACTTCCGGCAGTCCTACAGTGGCCCAGAACCATGGGTTTACGTCCTTTGCAGCGTTTCCTGAGCTTTGCCAACTATTATCAGAAGTTTATTCGTAACTTCTGGTCTCTGGTCAAGCCCCTGACTGATATGACCAGAAAGGACGGTAACGGTAACCCACAGAGTTGGTCTCCAGAGTCCATTAAGGCCTTTGAGAGTCTTAAGGCTGCCTTTGTTTCTGCTATTGTATTGGCACATTCTGATCCTATGTTACCTTTTATCCTTGAGGTTGATGCTTCTGAGACTGGTGCTGGTGCCCTTCTGTCTCAACGTCCTACCTCTGAGAGCACTATGCATCCTTGTGGCTACTTTTCCTAGAAATTGTCACCTGCGGAGTGCAATTACGAGATTGGTGACAGAGAGCTGTTGGCAATCATTTTAGCCCTGAAAGAATTGAGACAAATCCTCGAAGGTACCACTGTGCCAGTTCTCATTCTTACTGACCATCAGAATCCCACATTCTTGTCTGAGGCTAAACACCTCACTCCCAGAAGGGTGTGCTGGGCTCTTTTCTTGTCAAGTTTCAATTACATTGTCTCATTCTTACCCAGTACTAAGAATGTAAGTGCTGACGCTTTGTCACGACACTTCCAAGATGGAGTTGGTTTCAGTTCCTGTGATTCCTCCTGATCGTATTCTGGCTATGGTTCGCACCAGTCTCACTTCTCCTTTGGGTGACAAAATTCTTGCTGCTCAGGTCCATGCTCCTCCTGAGAAACCTTGTGACCACTGCTTTGTCCCAGAGAGTCTCCGTACTGCCGTGCTCCAGACTTACCATTCTCCCAAGGCTATTGGCCACCCTGGGAAGAATCAACTGTTTTGGGCCATTTCCCAACAATTCTGGTGGCCTAGTCTACGTGCTCATGTAACCGCCTTCATAGCTGCCTGTTCTGTGTGTGCTCAGAGTAAGACATCTTCCAGTGGGCCTCCTACAACCCATACCCAATGGAGAGAGGCCCTGGACCCACCTGTCTATGGATTTCATTGTGGAGTTACCTGACTCCCAGGGCAACACAGTTATCCTTATGGTGGTTGACCGGTTCTCAAAGATGTCTCATTGTATTCGACTTAAGAAGTTGCCCACTTCTAAGGATCTGCTTCCCGATTGTCCCCATTTATGGCGAACTGTGGTTTCCAACCTTCCATGTTGCCTGACTCATTTGTTCCGCAGAGTATTACTGCATTAAAGGAGCATCTCCGTGGTGTTTGTTCCACTCGGGCACAAATCCAGGAGGTTTTGCGACATGCTAATGATAGGTACAGACTCCATGCTGACCGCAGATGCCTGCCTGCAGCTTCCTACTAGGTCAGAGATGGGGTCTGGCTGTCATCTCGCAACCTCCGACTTTGTGTTCCCTCTCTGAAGTTTCCACCTCGGTTTATTGGGCCTTTCCGTATTCTTCGCAGGATTTTTTTTTTAAAGGGTATTCTTCGCAGGATTAACCCAGTAGCTTACGCATTAGACCTTCCTTCTAATATGCGTATTTCAAATGTATTTCATGTCTCCTTTTTAAAACCTTTGGTCTGCAACTGCTTTACCACCTCAGTGCCACGTTCTCACCCTGTACAGGTTGAGAACCATGAGGAGAATGAAGTACAGTCCATTGTTGACTCCCGTAGGTTCAGTGGGCGCATACAGTACCTGGTGCATTGGAAGGGGTACGGTCCAGAGGAACACTCTTGGGTCTCATCCTTGGACGTACATGCCCCTGTCCTCTGTGATTTCCATAGACGTTTTCCCCTCAAGCCTGGTGGTCCTCCGAGGGGGAGGGGTCATTGAGGAGGGGGTACTGTCAGGGCTGGGCCCAGCCCTTCCTTCTCAGAGCTGGCCGCTCAGCTGTCAGCTAATTGCCAGCTCCTATCTCTCCACAGTTACTCAGCTGTTGATGATTTCCTGCTCGTCAGTCCTGCCCACTTAAGCCGTCCAGTCCAGAGGATCTCTGCCTTCACCTTGGCCAACATCACAGAGACATTCTCCTGCATTCCTGTTTAAAGACTTACTTTGCTGACATCCCTTCTGGCTCCAGATCCTGCTTGCTGTTCCACTACATTGATCCCTGACTTCTGGCTTGGCTGACTATTCGTTCCAGTTACTCAACTTTGGCTATGTTTTCACTATGGTTGTTCTTTTTACTTTTATTAAACAAGTGTGATTTAACTGTACTTCTATCTCGGTCTGATTTCATGGTTTCTGACAAGGAGCAGCTGTGAGAGGAGAGAGGAAGGAGAAAGACAGAGAGGACACTGAACTGTGCTGGGCTATGAAAAAACTAAGAAACTGAGAAGAGAGCCTCCCACTACCCAGGAAACAGAGGAAGCTATATTGGACTGCTGTGTAGCCTGGGAGAGGACGGAGACTGCTGGGAGAAGCAAAGACTTGTGGTGGATGTAGTCACCAGAGACGCTAAGCCTGGTGCTGCAGAGCAGTGTGGAAATACAAGTCCCAGCAGGAAAAGGGCAGAGTTCCTGGGCTCAAGGCAGTCATGTGGAGGATGGTGTGGGGTACACGTTGAAGTAGGCTGTCTACTAGGTAACTCACTGCTGTGTACAAAACATAGAGAGGTGTAGCCTTTGGCATCACCAGGTCTGTGGGAATGCAATTGCTGAGTCCGATGTCACCTCCCGATCTGTGGGAACATTGTTATTGGGTCTGGTGTCGCTGACTGGCCTGTAAAAACCCCTTTGCTGAGTTTGGGTTTCAGCAAGAGATTTACAGACCTCTAATTTCTTGCATCACCCCTTGGTTAAGATGGCCCTTATTACAGGGCTTTGGGGTAGAGATGCTTGGTCTGCGTGTTACTCCTTGAGTTACACATTGTGTTTGTACCTGTTTGTACACCTGTTATAGCATTCCCCCTTTTTTCCATTTTGATTATTAATTTACTGTGTGTTGCACCAATAAATATTCCCTCCCTAGCTCTGATGTGTCAGAGGGTGTGGCATTGCCAAAAAGGTCGCTGAGATTCAGAGTCGGGGGATCCAAACAGCAACACCTCCGGTTTCATTATCTACCAACTGGAGGTAATTGTTTTTGCATTTGGTGCAGTAATAGCACCTCTATAAAAGTGAAAAGTGGGGCTAATAAGAACTGACTGATTTTGCCACACATTTTGGAAAAGCTACTGGCGGCAGGGCATTTTGAATCTGACTATACTGAAAGAAAAGTGGAGCAAATGCTTTATTAAATTCCCCTGCATATATTCTTTCAAAAGGTGATGGAAACCTTCTGTTATTGCCAAAAATTGCCAAGTGTATGGCAAACTATGCAAATAAGACATACATTTATTATATACATTTTATATGAATACCAGTTTTTCTTAGCATGTTCAGAAGTATATTTGTGCATGCAAAAGTAGAAAAATGCAAATAGACAATTATAGCAGTTCATAAACAACTGGATATAATTATACAGTACATACAATACAATTTTCAAAGATCATTATTCATTAAAAATGAATCCACATGTTCAACTTTACTTTGTTTTTGAGGACTCTCAGAGTAACGATATAATAAAAAGATGAAACTGTGCTGTAGTATTCTATACTTAAATATTTTAATGACAAAATAATTACATCTTTATTATAACTGTTTCTTTTAATCTGGAATGTTACTGTAAAATAACAAAAGACACAAATGTGGGGTTCCTGATGTGGAGACCCACACTTCTCAAATTTCTGAAAGGTATAACATAAGATGTCAAACACACCTCATTATTTTTCACTCACTCAGTTATTGTTCGTTTTTTCAGGGTTTTTTCCCCCATTGACGCTACCTCCATTTTATCACCCACTCATGTTTGTTTTTACCACAAGCTGACCCACACGGGGTGCTGTCTGTGTTGGATGTCTGTCACCCGGATGCGCTCCCTCAGCTCCGGGATGTGGTACTTCTGGCTGGCTTGACATTCATGGCTGCACCACCATTGCGCAGATATATTTGTAAGTTCGTGGTTTAAATGTACTTATGTGGGGTTTCAGGTTTTACATTTGCCCACTTGCTTTTCAAACTATTTAAAATATTGCTGTTTTCCCTATTCATAGGTGGTCACTACAGTTTTGCTCCTGATGAGTGGCTATAAGGTCCCGAAACGCATAGGGCTTACAACTACCGTTATGTGCACACAATCATTAACCATGTATGGACATTTCATTTTGATTTATATTTTTGTTTTTGTCATTTTTTTCCTAGTGACACTTTTATGTGTCACACATTTACATATTACTATTTATATTTTTTTTATATATCTATTTCCTCATATATTTGCAAAAAAAGTCCTTGGAATGTATTTTTGAATGGAATATAAAATATCAATATATAGCTATGTGCATAAGTATGTAAATATATGAATATTTGAATGAATTTATTAAAAACTGCTATTTTATCCAATTTATACTTCTGCTCCCGTGTGCCTCATTCAAAGTCCCGCCTTTTGTTCTTTTTTTTTTTTTCTTCAAACAAAACCATGCGTCGCCCTTCCATGTGCTTCTTGCTGCAAAGACCAGTTATAGGTGTGGCAGATTTAGAACATAAGATGTACATACGCTGATCACCTATATATATGAAATGTTTCATCTTTGAAAAAATAGAAAGATGAGATTAGTTGTTATGGGCAATAGCTTCACCTCAGAAATTCGCACATTAGCCACATTGTAGAAAGAAAAATTATTATTCAACTTGACAGTCTGTGATAGATTATGATCGAAGATTTATGTTCTCTCATAAGGAAACTCAAAAACGAAAATGTGCTAGCAGTGCTTATAAACATTTTATGTTAGTATACTACTTATATGACAATAATAGCTTAACTGTTTCTTTTACATTTTTGCTACTTTGCTAATCCATATTTTGATTAACATTTTTTTTTAAATGCTTCTTCTAGTGGGCATCCATATTTCAGGAATTGTGTATAGCATTCTTGTTTAAAGCAAAGCTAACCTTGGGTATTTAAACTATGCATATCAGAAAATTGTACAGAAGCTGATATTACAACTACTACTACTACTACTACTACTACTACTACAATAAAGTAGATCAGGAGTTATAGGTAGATAAAAGCATATAAAAACGTAGTAGTAGTTTTCATAGTAGTAGATAAAAGTATATGAAATCTTAGTAGTAAACTTGGGTAAAAAAGAATGCTCTAAGAAAGTTTGTTCCTTTTTTAAATCAGTGGGGTCAAACCGACGTTGCTTTTGACCGCAAGAAAGGAGGGGTGGCCCCACCCTCCATTATTTAAGAACCATCAGAAGAGGAGAAGCGTCACACAGCGGGAGCCTCTCATCCCATCATGCTGGATGCAGAGCGGCCCAGAAGACGAAGGGAAGAAGACGCCGGCGCTGCGGAGGAAGATGCCGGGCGAGACCACCGGAGGAAGAACCAGAAGAACCAGAAGAAGATGGAGGAAGAAACTGAAGGCAGATAGAAGAAAGAAGATAGAAGAAAGAAGAAGCATTATAATAAAGGAATTGTCAAAAACTGTCTCTTGTAATTTTTAACATTTTTGACACTTTTTTTGTGAAATGGTAAGGGTACTTTTGTACCTCCTTACCATTTCACACAGGGGGGAGGGCCGGCATCTGGGGGTCCCCTTGTTAAAGGGGTCTTCCAGATTCCGATAAGCCCCCCACCCACAGACCCCCACAACCACCGGGCAAGGGTTAGGATGAGGCCCTTGTCCCCATCAACATGGGGACAAGGTGTTTCGGGGGCTACCCCAAAGCACCCTCCCAATGTTGAGGGCATGTGGCCTGGTACAGTTCAGGAGGGGGGGTGCTCTCTCACCCCCCCTCTTTTCCTGCGGCCTGCCAGGTTGCGTGCTTGGATAAGGGTCTTGTATGGATTTTTGGGGAGACCCCACGCCATTTTTTTAAAAAATTTTGGCACGGGGTTCCCCTTAAAATCCATACCAGATCTGAAGGGTCTGGTATAGATTTTGAGGGGGACTCCACGCCATTTTTTTAAAAAATTTTGGCCGGAGTTCCCCTTAATATTCATACCAGACCTGAAGGGCCTGGTATGGAATTTAGGGGGACCCCCACGTCATTTTTTTAAAAATTTTGGTTCGGGGTTCCCCTGTGGGGAATTCCCATGCCGTTTTTATCAATGAACTTTTATGTGTATTGTCGGACTGGCAATTCATTAATAGCCGCGAGTAGTTTTAAATTACTTTTTTTCCTTTGAAATGTCATTTTGCTGTCAGACTGTTCTAAACACGAGAAACATGCGCTCCTTTACAGGCATACTATAGACACCCCCCAGGTACGAAATTTAAAGGGATATTACACTTTTATTGTTTCACTTTAAGCATTATTAAAATCACTGGTCCTGAAAAAACGTCAGTTTTTAAAACTTTTTTTGCATTGATCCATGTCCCCTGGGGCAGGACCCAGGTCCCCAAACACTTTTTATGACAATAACTTGCATATAAGCCTTTAAAATTAGCACTTTTGATTTCTCCCATAGACTTTTAAAGGGTGTTCCGCGGCTTTCGAATTTGCCGCGAACACCCCAAATTGTTCTCTGTTCAGCGAACTGGCGAACAGCCGATGTTCGAGTCGAACATGAGTTCGACTCGAACTCGAAGCTCATCCCTAATGCTGAGTATGGAAGGCTGAGTATGCTGAGTATGGATGGCTGAGCATGGATGGATGGATGAGTATGCTGAGTATGGAGGAGTATGGATGGGTGAACATGGATGGATGGATGGGTATGCTGAGTATGGATAAGTATGCCAAGTATGGATGGCTGAGCATGGATGGATGGATAAGTATACTGGGAAAAGATGGGTGAGCATGGATGGATGGATGAGTATGCTGAGTATGGATAGGTGAGCATGGATGGATGAGTATACTGAGTATGAATGAGTTTGCCGAGCATGGATGGCTGAGTATGGATGGATGAGTATGCTGAGTATGGATGGGTATGCTGAGCATGGATGGCTGAATAAGGATGGGTGGCTGGAATGGGCACATATCAGCGCTGTAGGCACTACATATCCAGCCCACAGTGCTGCTGCAACTGATCTCTCCCCTCTCCCCTCTCACTGTACCGATCTGTACAGAAAGGGGAGAGAGGAACCAGACGTGACGCCGGTTTGTTTACAAGTGATGGCTCCGTCATTGGACGGAGTGATCATGTGGTAAACGGCCGCTATCAGCCATGATGCGCCGGGTCCGGTCACGGATATTCCCAGGTGCGCGCCCCAGGGGAACAGGATTCTGGGAGGACGTCAATGTACGCTCTCCCAGAGTTATCGAGCCGCGCTGTAGCCGTCATTCGGCTATATCGCAGTCGGTAAGAGGTTAATCCATATTGCAGATGTGCAGTTATGTGACCATCCGGCTGACATCAGAAGGAGATCTCAGCCCCTTCCACTGTAGTCCTTAGTTTGGGGAAGGAGAGCGGTGGGCAGTCATGTGACTGCACATGGGCGATGTGGATTAAGGTATTAAGGTTTAGAATTAAAAAAAAAAACACATACACTGAGTTGTATATCTTGTTATAACAGAGGGGCTTACAGTAACTGAGAACACCAACTTAACAAACACTTTAAGGGAGCTCCTGCTCATGCTCCAGTGCTGACTGGTCTTTCAGCTGTTCCCTGTGTCCTGCTATTACTCTGCTTGTTTGCCTTGTTGCTGACCCGGCTTGCCTCTAACCTGAACTTGGATCCTGTTTCAGCTTTGTCATCAGTTCCTGACCCCGGCTTAGTTCTTGACCATGTCTGTGTCTTATGACTCGGTACCTCGCTGGTCGCCTGCAGCTGACCTTGGCTATCCCTGTGACCACGCTGCTGTTTGCTGTTCCCGGCTCCGCTCTCACATCTGGTTCAAGTGCCTATCCGGCTGTTATCTATATCAGCTCTGCTCATCACAGTAAGTACCTGTCTCAAGCTTGCTGGGAGCTCTGACAAGCCTCGCATCTGGAACCCGCAGCCTATGTGTTGTGCCCTTTAACTTCAGCTGGATCTCATGCACAGCTACTGTTCCTGACTTGATGTTCTGCCAGCCTGCCAGGGTCTGTATCTCCTGCTGCAAGCACTCCTATCAACACCTACCGGCCAACCTCGTCATTTGAGTCTCCAATCAGGTACCTGATACTGCATGTCACATTAAAGGATTTTGTAACAGCCAACTGCCTTGTCTATCTGTTGATTAAAACTGAGCACTAGAGTGTGATCACACACATCTGACCTTAATCGGAAGTATACAAATTGTCGCAAAAATGCAAAAGTGTATGCAAATTCTAACAATTAACTTTTCTTACTTAATATGCAATTATTTTTTTTTTACATTTTAAAAAAAAAAATACTGCCAGGGGTCCAGCAAGCTTGTAACTTCTTACTGTAGGCTAACAATGCTGTACTGAAATCCTAAGCAGTGTTATCAGCTATGTCTGAGTTCTTGTCACATACCTCACTGAGGAGCCTTAAGTGATAAGGATGGCTTTTCTTACACCTTTGGCTCAGGGCCCATGGTAAAGTAAAGTGGCCCTTGGCCCAACAATTGGGCACTATTCCTCCCACTGACACTAACAATGGGACACTATTCCTCTTACTGACACCAACAATGGTGCACTTCTCCTCCCACTGACACCAATAAGGGGGCACTCTTCCTTCCACTGACACCAACAAAGGGGCACTATTCTCCCACTGACATCAGTGATAGGGCACTATTCCTCCCACTGACACCAACAATGCAATATTCTTTCTACTGACACCAACAATGAGGTACTATTCTTCCTACTGCCACCAATGATAGGGTACTATTCCTCCCCCTAATATCAAAGATGGGGCATTTTTTATTTCCACTATGTCCAGGACATTTTCTACTCCCTCTGGAAACAGCCTGCCCCCTCCCTAAAGTCTCAAGAACAGTAAACTGGCCCTTTGTTCAGAAAGTTTTGAGACCTCTAAACTGAAGAAAAAGAATCAGAAAAATAAAAGATATAATTCTCACAAGTAAAATGGCAATTCTCTGCCCTGTTTGGCACTCCAGTTAGCTACAGATCATTTCTGAATCTATGCAATGAAAGTAATTTAAATGCTACTTACGAAAAGGATCTGCAGTGAAGGTTAAGTACCTTTAAAACAATGTCATGGTTTTTGTAAATAGGCTTGATAAAATATTACATCTGTCAGCCACAAACAGCTGAAGAGTAAACTATATCAGAGTTTCCACTTGTCTATAGTTACTCAGACATCCATCAAACAATTTGGTGGCAGCCCCTAATGGACAGTGCATATACTGGGTGATTAAATCTCTCCATGTCCTCTTCTTGGCGTTGGAGGGTGTCCAAAAATAAATGGCCATTGATCATTCAGGAGAGTTCTAAAAGTCACAATGGTTTATTATGGATGCATCTGACTATTATGGGCTGCTGACAAAGCAGATTTATTGTGATAAGTTTTTCAGAGCTATATACAGGATTGCTGTTATTTAAGCCTAAACACAGTGACAGCTGGTGTTTTTTTTTTGAGGGGGGGCCGGCAAACAACCATCTTCCCCGGTCAGCCAGTGGCCCCCGGGGGTCTTGAGGTCGGTCGGTTGGTCATCCAGCCCTGCACTTACCCCATCTAGGTTCCAGGCGGGCAGCGCTCCTACGGGCGGTGGGCGGCGAGCGGTGGATGAGCATCTCCTCCTCCTCTGCATCACGGTGGCTTCTGCCATACATCTACTCCCTCCTCCTCCTAGGAGTCCAGTAGGATGGCATGTCCTTTCAGCCAATTGAGTAAAGAGTCTCAGTACTCACTTCCTGATTGGCCGAGAGGAGGATCAGTGTGAGAATAGTGAATAATCTTTTGCTATTGTCACACAACTGGGTGGGCTCAGGGCGCAGAGCCCGTCCTTTTTTGAACCCTATTAGAGCCTCTGGCTCTAATCACATGCTTCAAAAAAACACCCCCTCCCATGCATCCAGCGCCCTGCATAAAGATTAGGGGGCCAGACGTATGTATAGGAGAGGTGGCGCCCATGTGACCCTAATGAACGGGCCGCCACTGACTGAACACCAAACAAAAAGCTTCATACACCACTGAAATACATGTTTGGGAGCTGCCAAAGAATCTATTTATTTCTGTTCATCTGGTCCTGAAATTCACACAGACCTGACGAACAAATTTCTGCCATAAACCTGAAATTGGATATCAAAGGAGAGGCAACATGTAAGGAACCTGGATTGGACAGCGGTTCGTGCCAAGCTGGCCCAGGACCCGCCCCACTTCTCTCCTGGCCAGAGAGGGTATCCACATACCTGTCTTTAGGAGACACTCTGTCATATTGTGTCACTCACATTCTCCTGAGTCCCACCTCATCACATATTCCTGGATTGAAGCCTGTTATCCAGAATACACAATGTCCACTTAAGATGCTTTTCAATGGTTTACTGAAAAACATTGGCATTGCATTACAGTCCATAACCCAATTTCCTGTACAGTGTCTTTACAGTGCAGAATACATTGCCTCCATTCAAGGGCGTCCACAGGAGGGGGCAAGGGGGGTCAACTGCCTCCCCCGGAAGCGGGTGCACTGCTCCCAGGCGCCGCAATCTGAGGCAGAGGAGGGGAGCTGAAGCTGTCAGTGCTGCCTGGCCCCTATCACAGGATCTGCACACACAGATCCTCTCAGTCTCTGGGAGGTTCAGGCAGCTGTGTGGGGGATCCCCTTCAGCAGGAGCCCGGGATGAAGAAGATCTAACATGCTGCTAAAATGAGGTCAGTAAAC
This sequence comes from Lithobates clamitans, assembly GCA_037952925.1. Taxonomy (NCBI): domain Eukaryota; kingdom Metazoa; phylum Chordata; class Amphibia; order Anura; family Ranidae; genus Lithobates; species Lithobates clamitans. The sequence continues at coordinate 3,112,115 of JBBGZY010001202.1, forward strand.
AACGAGGATTGTGTAGAAACTGACCTTTGGGGGTAAAATTATTGTACTGGGGGGCAGGCTGCTGCTTCCCACAATGTCATATGCAGTGCAGTGACCACCATGTGATGTATTGTGCCCACCATGTGCAATGACCACCATGTGCAGTAACAACCATGTGCAGTGACCACCATGTGCAGTGACAACCATGTGCCGTGACCACCATGTGATATATTATGCCCGCCATGTGCAGTGACCACCATGTCCAGTGACGACCATGTGCAGTGACAACCATGTGCAGTGTCCACCATGTGATGTATTGTGACCACCATATGATGTATTGTGCCCACCATGTGCAGTGGCCACCATGTGATGTATTGTGCCCACCATGTGCAGTGACCACCATCTGATGTATTGTGCCCACCATGTACAGTGACCACCATGTGATGTATTGTGCCCACCATGTGCAGTGCAGGGCCCACCATATAATATGGAGTGGTGTGCCCTCTGTGTAATGTGCTGTGCCCACCATGTTATGCAGAGAGGTGTGCCCTTTGTGTAATGTGCTGTGCCCACTATGTCATCTGCTGTACAGTGCCCACCATGTAATGCAGAGTAGAGTGCCCTCTGTGTAATGCGCTGTGCCCACCATGTCATGGGCTGTAAAGTGCCCACCATGTAATGCAGAGTAGTGTGCCCTCTATGTGATGTGCTGTGCCCACCATGTCATGTTGTGTACCCATATCTAATGTGGTGTGCTGTGCCCGCTGTGTAATGTACAGTGCCCACCGTGTAAAGTGCTGACTCCACCATGTAATGCGGAGTGGTGAAAAAAGGTAAGAGTAAGAAGACCAAGTAAAGAGTGGTCCATTCTATGGGGGACCTGCCCTGGCCAGCACTAAAGGGGGATCTATATGGGGGACCTTGGCCTGCGCTTTATGTGATAAAGAATGACTAAGCCCCTCCCCTTCATGACATTGTAAAAAAGGGGAGAATGGGTGACCTTAAAATGATGCCCCCCCCCCCCGAAAAACGTTCTGCGTTCAAGCCTCCATTACACATCCTCCTGAACTATAGTCTTTACAATGTGGAGCACTTTACTGCAGCTATCATGAACAAATTTAGTCCAACAATATTTTCCCTCCCTCTTCTGTGAGTCCCCCAGCAGTAGGTCCTCACACAGGTGTGTCATGAATTGCCAGTAATACCTTCATGCCCTGTCTGTCTACTTACCTCTGGTATGTGTATCAGCCTTGGGCCTGCACTCTCACACCTGCATGGTTAGGTAGTCTTTCTTCAGCATGGCTCCACCCTAGTCTCTACAGGATACACTATTTAACACTGTGTTGTCCAAGCCTGCCTTGTCTGAGCAATATTGTGTGTTTGGTTTCCTGTCTCCTGCTTGCCGTGTGCTCTACGTCTGTTTCTGCTACCGATCTTGGCTTGTTCTTTGAATATTCCTGCCTGCTTGTTACCCTGATATTTGGCGTGTTCTTTGTCTATCCTTGTCTGCTAGTTTCCTCGACCTTTGGCTTATCTCCTGACTATCCCTTGTTGTCCTGGGCTGCTGCTTCCTCTCTATCCTCTTGTAACCTACCATGAGTGTGATCTTGGAGACCCTGGGGGCTGCGACCTGGAGCCAGTTGTAGCGCAGTCCATCCTCACCACTAGAGGCTCTGATGAACACCCGCTGGCTCTTTGACTCCGTACCCTGGGGAATCTTATGCTCTAGCTCCCAGTGGGATCCGTGTTGGTGCTCCAGTGAACCTGCTGTCCTGAGCCACCCAGAGTTCCATCCGCAGCAGTTAGCAATAGGGTCCACTACCTTAACAGTGCACTCCTGACTCCAACGGTGCGCATCTGTCACATGGCCTCAGGTGACCTGACAGTTTGTTCGGGCCATAGACCCGGCTGATGTGCCGCTACCTGCCGTTGACCAGCTGCAGGGCGTAGTCCGCAGACTCAAGACACAGGAGTCTAATCAGATTCAAGTGATGCAATTCCTGCAAGGTTTGGCCTCCCGCTTTGAATAGATTCAGGCCTCCTTTGGATCCCAGGTTCAACAACCTCAATCACAGCCGGCAGTTGTACCTACTCCGCTTATGGTCCCTACCACAAATTCTACCAGCTCCTTCTCGTTTCTCTGGTGACTCCAAGGCCTGCAAGGGTTCCTTAGTCAGTGCACTATTCATTTTGAGCTCCAGCCTCAAAACGTTTCCACTGATCGAGCAAAAGTATCCTATATTATCTCCCTCCTAACCAACAAGGCTTTAGCTTGGGCTGCCCCTCTGTGGGAGAGGAATGATCCAGTGGTCTCCAGCTTGTCTAACTTTCTGAAACTCTTCCGGAATATTTTCAATAAACCAGGCCATGTCTCTTCCGCGGCCAGTGCCCTTTTACGTTTCCGTCAAGAGTCTTCTGCGGTGGGACAGTATGCCCTTCACTTTCGCATTTCAACTGCTGAGCCGGGCTGGAATAATGAGGCCTTAGTTGAAACCTTTTTACAAGGCCTCTCTGGCAGAGTGAGGGATGAGTTGGCAGGAAGAACCACTCCCCCATCAGATCGATATTCGCTTCCAGGAGAGGACCCTACAGAAAAGGCGTCTGTACTCCATGGTTCTTAGCCAGCCCGAGCTCCCCTCCCCTCGATGCATAGGGTATCACTCGCCAGCTGTGGAACCTATGCAGCTGGACTGGGCTAGGTTACCTGCTGAAGAGCGTGTTAGGCGCAGATCTTTGGGCTTGTGTTTCTACTGTGGGGGTAAAGGTCATTTTCGGGACACCTGCTCTCTCCGTCCAAGAAACGCGAGTCTAATACATCTGGAAGATGGCATATTGGACCCAGGAAAATCACCTTCATCGTCCTGTCTCCTTCTTTCTGTGCTCCTCATTATCAACGCTTCTACTCATGCAGTCGCGGCCTACCTGGATTCCAGAGCCCCTGGAAACTTCATGGACTGGGGAACTGTGTCTTCAATGAAAATTCCTCTTTCATCTCTCACCACTCTGGTGGTCTCAGCGATTGATGGTACTGTTCTTCCTGGGGGGGCCCATCCGCTTCCAGACCCTCCCTGTCAACATGTCTATAAGGGTACTCCACCAGGAGTGGATATCCTATCCCGTGCTACCTAAATCCTCAACCCCCATTGTATTGGGCCTTCCTTGGTTACAGCTCCATTCTCCACACATTGATTGGACTTTTTGGCAGATCCTGGCTTGGGGTCCTTCTTGTTTCATGTCCTGCCTACTCAAGGTTACCCCAAAGAAGAGGATTCCTGTGGCCAGCACATCAGTATCTCCTGCTCTTCCTGCTGAATATAGTGAGTTCCGTGATGTATTCTGCAAAACATCGGCTGAGGTACTTCCTCCTCACAGGCCTTTTGACTGTTCCATTGACCTTGTTCCCAGCGCACCCCTGCCTAGGTGGCGGACCTATCCCTTGTCCATTCCGGAGACCCAGGCCATGTCTGAGTATGTTGCGGTGAATCTAAAGAGAGGGTTCATTTGGAAATCCTCATCCCCTGTGGGAGCAGGGTTCTTTCTTGTAGCCAAGAAGGGTGGGACCATAAGACCATGCATTGACAATCAAAAACCGATACCCCTTACCCTTAATACCGGAACTGTTCGACAGATTGAAAGGCGCCTCCATTTTCACCAAGTTGGATCGAGGGGTGCGTATAATCTGACCTGGATACATAGGAGTGATTAATGGAAAAAGGCATTTAACACTAGAGATGAGCATTATGAATACTTGGTTATGAATTTTCTCCAAAAAAAATTCTCAGGCAGAGAAAAATTCTTAGATGCAAGGGGGTGGGGACATCAGCTCTGCTGGCATTCAGGTGGACAATGGTGGAGGGGTTTGGAAGTACTGAGATCCTTATGGTGAGCTTTGTCAGCATTACTCCTTTAATGGGCTCCCTGTGAGCTTCTGATCTTCACCTTACTCAGCTTGGGGCACCTTCTTTCTCTTCATTTGCATCTAAGGAAGAATTCTTTGCTATCATGTCGGTCATCATGAAGAAGTTGGCTGATATTTGGGTAGATGTTAAGAATAAGAGCTTTAAGCACTCTCGTTTTCTCTCACAACTGGATTTTTCCGGGGAGTTTCCCCTATCTGCTTTGCAGGCCTCAAAGGAAGAGGAATTGGGCAGTTTACTATGCTTCAGTTATGAATGAGCAGCAATGGGCAGCAGAGGGGCAGCGAGGGTGGCATTTTCCTCCTGCAGCCGTTGAATGCCTATGGAAGGGATAATAGGAGAAGCAGGCTTTCATTGGCTGCAGGGGGGGAAATGGAGGGGATCGGTTTCTCTATATGCAGCCACTGCCGTCCCTCCTATCCAGGTGTACAGGGTGGAACCACATGAGCCCCCTGACACATGGGGACAGGTCGCAATTGCTACCCCTGCGACCCCTGTAGTTAGGCCCCTGCCCTATGAGTAGGAACTGTGGTGTCATAGATTTTACAGAGCCAGCCTTCTCAACTACAAAGGTGCTGGGAGGAGAGGTTTCAGGAGCCACAGTCAGTATAGAAATCACTGCATGAAGATAGAAAAGATCCATGAGATATCTAGTCTTTAGAAACTGAAAGTAAACAGCAGAAGAAAACCAGGCAGTTGTGGAGAGGGATAGCTAGCAGATAGGCAGCACTGTCCAGGATACCCCCTAGGACATTTTTTTTTTAACTTGAATGTTTATTTAAATGTTTTATCAAAACATCAGTACATCTTTCAGAGGATTACAGGCGATTTGGTAATAGATATAAGGTACATACAAGTACAGTTAAATGTGGCGCAGTAACTTACATTAAGCAACTTAAGAGTAAATAACAACTGAACAATAGTGTGCTGTCTACAAAGTGTAGGGCTACACACCAAATGATAGCAGCGATAGAGCAGGTGGTCCTGTTGGGTGTTGAGATTCTGAAATTAGATTGTAAAATTTATAAGTCAAGGGACAAACATTTAGGGTGTGCTAACCAAGGGTTCCATCTTTTTAGGAATGCGGGGACTTGCAGGTGGGCCCTGACGTACATGATTTTTATTAGACATTGGATGTTCAATGACGGTATTCATTCTATAATAGACGGAGGATCAGGAGATTTCCATTGTTTAGCAATTGCAAATTGAGTGCCGATAAAGGATAGTGTGGGTGGTTGGTGGCCAGGAGTTAAAGCCTAAACCCAGGAGGACCATTTGCGAGGATAGGGAGATAGAAGTTGATAAGATAGAGGAAAGAAGTCTTGTGAGGGCAGGCCAGAAAGGTTTCAGTTTGGGGCAAGCCCACCAAATGTACATAGGTGATCTAGAGTGTCCACAGGTCCTCCAGCAGGCATCTGATGTAGTACGGTAAATCCTTGCCAGTTTAGAAGGTGTAAGGTACCAGTTGTTGAGAATTTTTTGTATAGTTTCCCAATCTGTTATATACCGGGAGACTTCAGTGGTCTTCGAAGGGCACTGTGCCATTGTTGTCGAGTGTACTTACAATTTAACAGGTTCTCCCTGGGCAGCATAGCAGATGTTTTGGTGTCAGGTGCAGGGTCAGTGAGAAGCTTATAGGTGTAGCCAAGTTCTGAGCCTCTCCAGGCCTAATGATGACTGGGGATGAACCGAACACCCCCTGTTCAGTTCGCAGCAGAACATGCAAACAGGCAAAAAGTTTGTGCGTTAAAGTCTACAGGACGCGAATGTGAGAAATCAGAAGTGCTTATTTTAAAGGCTTATATGCCAGTTATTGCCATAAAAAGTGTTTGGGGACCCGGGGTCTGCCCCAGGGGACATGTATCAATGCAAACATTTTTTTTAAAAACAGACGTTTTTTCGGAAGCAGTGATTTTAATAAAGCTTAAAGTGAAACAATAAAAATGAAATATTCCTTTAAATATTGTGCCTGGGGGGTGTCCTTAGTATGCCTGTAAAATATATTCCCCATGTTTATAACAGTGCCACAGCAAAATTACATTTCTAAAGGAAAAAATGTCATCTAAAATTGCTCGTGGCTGTAATGTATTTTCGGATCCCGGCAAAATAGATAAAAATAACAAAAAAAAAAAATGGCGTGGATGTCCCCCCCAAAATCCATACCAGGCCCTTCAGGTCTGGTATGGATAATAAGGAGAACCCCTCACACAAATTTCTAAAAAAATGGCATGGGGAACCCACATTTACCCCCGCCACTATATACTCTGAACAGCAGTATATATACTATACGGCCTGCCCTATACTCTGCAGAAAATTGGGCCTTAGGTGTTGATGGTACCAGAACACTGTAAGCCCTCACAGTTACTCTTGCTGGGCTCAGGAACAGACCCTGCTGTGAAATATTATATCAAGAATTATAATTACATGCCCCTGTTAAACAGGTGCAGAAAAATTAGGCCTTTGGTTTTGGTGGCGCCAGAACACTGTAAGCCCTCACAGTTACTCTTGTTGGGTGCTGGAACGGGCCCTGCATTGAAATATTATATCAAAAATTTTAGTTACATGCCCCGTTAAACAGGGGCAGAAAAATTGGGCCTTGGGTGGTGGTGCCACAACACTGTAACCCCTCACAGATACTCGTGTTGAGCGCAGGAACGGGCCCTGCTGTGACATATTATATCAAAAATTGTAATTACATGCCCCTGTTAAACAGGGGCAGAAAAATTGGGCCTTGGGTGGTGGTGGTGCCCTAAACCAAAAATATTGTTGGAACCTAGCATCATCAAGATTAAGGAGGAATAGGATAGTCAGCATAGGCAGTCTTCAAGAGATCCCACGTCCATAGCAACTTCAATCAGCTACATCAGCATCAGGTGTTTGATAGTTACTGATCCATTTTTATGAATGTGAGCCTATCAACGGAGTCTGTGGACAGACTTTCATCCATTACAAACCCTCCAGCAGCACTGAATGTGTGTTCAAAAAGCACGCTGGATGCAGGACAGGCCAATAGCTCAATTGCATATTGAGCAAGTTCTGGCCAGTGGTCCATTCTCAAGACCCAGTAACCCAGTGGATGCTGTTTTGGAAAGGTCTCCAAGTCTGCTCTTGCCCCTAGATATTCCTGCACCATGTAATGCAGACGCTGGTGATGGTTGCTGGAGCCGATCAGACCTTTGCGCTGAGGACTGAAAAATTGTTTAAAGGAATCGGTCAGCAAGCCACCTTCTCCTCCGCTCTTCCTCTGACTGAATGAAGCCTCAGCAACATGTTGTCCAGCACCAGGAAATTGTAACCTCCCAGGGTCTGGAAATGCATTGCATAAACCTTTCTTCAAGGCCTCCTGAAGATGTTTTAGCCTCTGCTCCCTCTGCGAAGGCAGGATGAGTTCTGCAACCTTACCTTTGTAACGTGGATCAAGAAGGGTTGCTAGCCAGTAATGATCCTTCTACTTGATACCCTGAATCCTAGGGTCATTTCACAAGCTTTCCAGAATCAGGGAGGCCATGCAGCGTAAGTTTGCAGAGGCATTCAATTCTGAGTCCTCTGGGTCACTAAGGATCACAAGATCCTTACCTACCTCCTCCCAGCCACGTACAACTCCTGTATACAAATATATGGCTCAGAGGGTTGGGTGTGTCATTGCCATCATCCCTAAAGAATTAAAAAAAGCAAATATAAAGCTCGATATGGGATTTTTAAGGCAATGTGGTAACAACGGGTATTTTATTATTCCAAAAAAGTGTTAGAACATACATAAAGAATATTTGACATGTTTTCACAATTTAAAAAGAAATCTTCAGATAACATGAGAAAAGCAGGGAGCAATAGCTCCTATACAGTGATACATCCTGCTGCTCAATACAATCACCACCTAAATTGATGCGATGGCGTCAGGTAGCGAAATTCCAACGCGTTTTAACTTAATATTATCAAAACAAAGCCTTCCTCAGGGAAGGGATGCATCACGTTCTAGGGTTTCAAAAAATAACAGTATTACAAGTCATATATATGTATATATCGCATATGTCCTGTTATATTTAGACCAAAAAATCACAACTTACATTTTACATGTAGCTGCAAGAAAACCATATTCCCAATACTGGCAGGGGCTCTCAACACCAACTTTCTATGCTGTTTGCTATCCTCTACAGAACGGCCAGGTATAATTTGAAAAAAAAACAATATTTAGGCAGCCTTAGAAGTTGGACAGCTGGTTCAGAGGACAAATCTGCAGAAGCCATAGAGGAAGATGAAGAGGAGGGGTGGAGGAGAGAGCTGTGGCAGAATCACCGCTAGCATTTTGGAGGCATGGTGGCGGAACAAGCTCCAACAACACTGAACCCTGTCCTGCATCCTTCCCAGCTGCCATGCACCGTGAAGGAAAGGTAACGTCCCTGCCCATGCCTGCTGGACCATGAGTCAGTGGTAATGTGAACCTTACTGCTGACCGCCCTGTCCAACAAGGCCAAAACATTGCCTTCCACATGCTGGTAGAGAGCCGGAACGGCCTTCCAAGAAAATAAATGGAACCTGCCACTGAGGTACAGCACATTCCACAAATTCACAAAAGGGGGCAGAGTCTACCAGCTGAAAAGGCAGCAGTTGCAGTGCTAGCAATTTGGCCAAGCTAGCATTTAGACGCTAAGCATGTGGATGGCTGGGACCAAATTTCTTTTTACAGTTCAGCAACTGGGGTAGGGAAATTTGCCTGCTAAAATCAAATGGTGGTGTACTGCTAGCAGATTGGCTGCAAGTACTTGAGACACCTATTGCTATACCTTCATTCCTCTCAGTGCAGGTTTTTGAGAGAACTGAAGGTATAGTAGGGTTGGAGATCCCAGATGGGGAGCAAGGAGAAGTCCGCCTTTTTCTTTGAAGTGGGTCTTTCAAGTGCTGTTGCCAACTGACTGCATGGCAAGTCATCATATGTCTGGTCAAGCATGTGGTGCCCAAGCGGCTGCTGTTCTGGCCATGCTTGATCCGCTTCAAAGGTTGCAAACAGCAGCGGTGCGATCTGCTGCACATATGTCAAAAAATGCCAACACCAAGAAACTTTTAAAAGTCAGTGGGGAGTCAGCAGCACCCTGCACCTGCAGAGCTCTGCGGTATGATGCAATAGGGTGGCTGCCCTTAAGCTACCCCCTAGAGGACATCCTGCCTCGTTGAAGTTGTGCTTCTTCCTCCTTCTCCTCCTCCTCCTCTCAGGCACCCAAGTACAGTCAGTGACCTCATCATCCCCTCCGTTCTCATCATTGGAGCAAATGTGGCAGTATGCTGCAGCTGGGGGAACATGACTGCCAGTTTCTTGTTCTTCTTGGGCACCCCTCTCTCTAGGCTCACATTACTCTCTTCCTCAACCTGGGAACCAACATCGGAGCCTTCAAATCACTGCTCATCCTCCAGAAGCATGTACCCGGCACTGTGGTCGAATCATTCTGGGGACTCCTCTGTGCATGATGATGGGGCTATGGAAGGAGTGACTGTGGACAAGGAGCCCGTGGAATAGGCCACTTTGGCAGCCAGCTGTGTTGGAAGGCAAACTACTCTGAGCCTGGGTGATAGAGGATAAGAAGGATGAGGATGAGGCTTTGTTGTCCACTCCACTAACTCTTCTGCATGTTGTGGCTCAATAACATGGCCAGCAGCAGAAAAAAAGGTAAGCGTGCTCCACGCCCACCTGCAGAGGATGCTCCATGTCCACAACCACCACTGTTAGCTGTAAACACAGAGGCTGCTTGCTCTCTTTTAGTGGCCTGTGAGCGTCCGCCTCTCCTTGGTGGCCTTCCGGACATAATGTATTTTTTGTTTTGCAACACCACACTACACTGTATTAGAAACTGTGTACACCGTCTGAAGTGTATTAGAAACTGTACATACAGTATTAGATACTGTGTACACCGTCTACACTGTATTAGAAGCTGTACAATGCCTACGCTGTATTTTATACTGTGTACACCACCAGAAGTGTAGTAGAAACTGTACACACAGTATTATATATTGTGTACACCGCCGGCACTGTATTAGAAACTGTACTATAGCTGCACTGTATTGTGTACTGTGTACACCACCAGAAGTGTAGTAGAGACTGTACACACTGTATTAGATACTGTGTACACTGCCTGAACTGTATTAGAAACTGTACTATGGCTGCACAGTATTGTGTACTGTGTACACCACCAGAAAAGTAGTAGAGACTGTACACACCGTATTAGATACTGTGTACACCACCAAAAAAGTAGTAGAAACTGTACACACCGTATTAGATACTGTGTACACCGCCTGCACTGTATTAGTAACTGCACAACGGCTGCAATGCATTTTATATTGTGTACACCACCAGAAGGGTGGTCGTTGTCCTGCTGGAAGATGAACCTCCCTCCCAGTCTCAAGTCTTTTACAGACTAACAGGTTTTCTTCTAAGATTGCCCTTTATTTGGCTCCATCCATCTTCCCATCAACAATGACCAGCTTCCCTATCCCTGATGAAGAAATGCATCCCTACAACATGATGCTGCCACCACCATGTTTCACGGTGGGGATGGTGTGTTCAGGGTGATGTGCAGTGTTAGTTTTACGCCACACATAGCGTTTTGCTTTTAGGCCAAAAAGTAAAATTTTGGTCTCATCTGACCAGGACACCTTCTTCCACATGTTTGCTGTGTCCCCCACATGGCTTCTCGCAAACTGCAAACAGGACTTCTTATGGCTTTCTTTAAACAATGGCTTTCTTCTTGCCACTCTTCCATAAATGTGGAGTGCACGACTAATAGTTGTCCTGTGGACAGATTCTCCAAACCTGAGCTGCAGATCTCTGCAGCTCCTCCAGCGTTACCATGCACCTCTTGGCTGCTTCTCTGATTAATGCTCTCTTTGCCTGGTTTCAGTTTAGGTGGACAGCCATGTCTTGGTAGGTTGGCAGTTGTGCCATACTCTTTCCATTTTTGGATGATGGATTGAACAGTACTCCATGAGATGTTCAAAGCTTGGGATATTTGTTTTATAACCTAACCCTGCTTTAAACTTCTCCACAACTTTATCCCTGACCTGTCTGGTGTGTTCCTTGGCCTTCATGATCCTGTTTGTTCACTAAGGTTCTCTAACAAACCTATGAGGGCTTCACAGAACAGCTGTATGTATACTGAGATTAAATTACACACAGGTAGACTCGTTAGATTAGTTAGGGGTATCAAAATAAAGGGGGCTGAATACAAATGCACTCCACACTTTTCAGATATTTATTTGTAAACATTTTTGAAAACCATTTAACATTTTCCTTCCGCTTCACAATTATGTGCCACTTTGTGTTGGTCTATCACATAAAATCCCAATAAAATACATTTACATTTTTGGTTGTAACATGACTAAATGTGGACAATTTAAGGGGTGTGAATACTTTTTCAAGGCACTGTATATCTAAATATGAAAGAGCAGAGTTTGGGGCCCATGAAAAAGAGGTGTGTTGGTCAATGCTAGGCTTGGTGTTAGGAGCAATATTGGCTCCAATCATACATGATGTGTAATAGTTGATCTTTTATAAGGATGCTTTGCTAAAAAGGTCCAGGATATGATGGAGATGAGAGAGTGATTGTGTGGGGTTGATAATAGAGATGATCATGTCATCGGCATAAAGGCCAATTTTGTGATTGAGCTTGCCAATTTCAATGCCAGAGAAAGCGGGATTAGTGCGAATGGAGTGTGCCAGTGGCTCCATGACAAGGGTGAAAATTAATGGGGATAGGGGGCAGCCTTGATGGGTTCTGTTGGTTATGTGGAGGGGATCTGAGAAAATACCTGAGTTTATAACTTTAGCGCTAGGGGAGGAGTATAGTGCCATTATTACCTTAAGTATCGGGGCAGAAAAGCCGAATTTTATTAAGACCTCTTTCAAAATTTCCAGTCTACTCTGTCAAACACCTTCTCTGCATCTAGAGAGATAAACAGAGAAGGCGTTCAGTGGTGTTCAGGTCCATTTTTTGGTGCGGTCAGATGCCTGCCTGCCAGTCACAAATCCCACTTGGTCAGGATGCACTAGGTGTGGGATGATGAAGGAACTATGTGTCGCTAAGAGTTTAGGATAGAGTTTTGTGTCGGTATTTAGTAATGAGATGGGTCTGTAACTGCCTGGGTCATCAGCTGGTTTGCCAGGTTAGGGAATTGTGGTTATGTTTACTTCAGTGGCTTCTGAGGGGATCAAGCCTGTGGAGAGTGTATGGTTAAAGGATTGACAAAGATAAGGGGTTAGTAGTGTGGAGAATTGCTTTTAATATTCATCAGGCCCAGGGGGTTTATGTAGTGGAAGGGAAGCAATAACACTTTCCAGTTCAGGGTTCAAGAAGGGGCCAGAGATGGTATGCAATTGTTCGGGAGATAGCGATGGTAGAGGTAGGTGATCTAGGAACTATGCTATGTCAGATGGTGTGGGGGAGGGGCTTCGCCTGTGGTGGCTAAGTTGTATAAGTTGGTATAGAACTGACTGAATCGGTTGGCTATGTCCTTAGGGCTGGTGAGGCGAGTGCGGTTAGGGGATGTGAGGTATGAGATTTTGGTGTGTATTAGGTGGCGATTAAGCCGTTTCGCAAGGCCAGCTCCTGATTTGTTGTGGTGTGCGTAGAAATGTAGCTTTTCAAGGATAGATCAAAGTTTGTGTGTAAGTGTTCGCTTAGTGCTAATCTGGTATTATGTAGTTCGGTTTCTAGGAGTGGGGAGGGCTGGCACATATTCAAGAGAGTGTATTTGTTCTAGTAATTTGGAGGTGGTAGCATTGCGTTTCTTTTTTTCACGTGCCCCTAATTTGATGAGGAGACCTCTAAGATACACTGTGTGCCCATTCCAGCAGACTGTGGGATTCTACACAGAATCAGCATATAACAAAAAATAGTTTTCAATTTCAGATGCAACATGTCTCTGGAGATAGTGGCTAGAGATGAGGGAGGTGTTGAGTCCCTGATTGCTTAGGGCAGTGTTTCTCAACTCCAGTCCTCAAGGCGCCCTAACAGGTCGTGTTTTCAGGCTTTTCATTATTTTGCACAGGTGATTTAATCAGTTTCACAGCTGGTTCATCTGAGGAAAATCTTGGAATCATGACCTGTTGGGGCGTCTTGAGGACTGGAGTTGAAAAACACTGGCTTAGGGTGAGGAGGGAATAGCATGAGCAAAATTGGGTCGCTGTCAGACCACGTGAAGGTGTAAATTTTGGTATCTTCCACTGCTTGAAGAGTATGTTTATCTACCAGAAACATATCTATCCTGGAATAGGAGTTTTGCGTGTGAGAATAGAAGGTGTAGTCCCTTTCAGTGTCATGTAAACATCTTCATGGGTCATATAGATCTTCAGATCGAAGTAGGGATGAGAGAGCTGTGGATTGTCTCCATGATGGGTAGGAGTAGTACAGGGTTGGGTCTGCTATTTGATTGAAATCTCTGCATATGATTAGGGGGCTTTGTCGAAAGAGTGTTAGTTTCCCCATAATGGACCTATAAAACTGGCCTTGGTGGGTATTGGGGGCGTAGACATTGACAATAGTCATAGTGTGATTGTTGATGGAGGCGTGTAGAATAATATACCTGCCATAGTGGTCTATCTCAGAGTGAATTATTTGGAACGCTACTGTAGAGCATATGGCTATGAGGACTCCAGCCTTTTTTTGGGGATAGTTGGCGAAAAAGTTGAAACTGTTTATGAGAACATGGTGGAGGTTTGTGGGAGGAGAAAGGGGTTTCCTGCCCACATATGAGATCTGAATTAAGTCTCAGGGCTTCTTTCCAAAGATAATGATTCTTGAAGGGGGAGTTAAGGCCTTTAACATTCAGGGAGGTGATGTTAATAGCTATAGTGATTGTGCTGATGATCCTGAGAGGGGAAAGGGGGAGGGGGGAGATCTGTTAGTTCGCACAACAAATTCCTGAGTTATAAAATATGACAATAGCACTTATTGACCGCTAGTACAGTAATAGAAACAAATAACGTAAATAGCAATAAGAGTGAATTGTTGGAACTTAACGTACAATTTTTAGCTTGTGATAGAATGCCTAGCACTCACACAGGGCAAATGTGAAGAAAATAACTGGAACAGAGAGAAAAAAATAAAAACAGAAAATACTGTAATACTCATCTGGGACAAGTATGCTGTTAAGAAGTAAAGTGGTGTTCAAATCGCCTGTGAAGGAACATGGATGACCCCAGGTAAAGATGGAGTGCCAGTGAAGATGCTGGCCACGGGGGGGAGATTGATATTGTTACGGTGATGGCCGTATATTTGCGGGCCGCAGTACTCCAGGACTGGTGGGGGTGAGGAGATGAGGCCCCAGTTTAACAATCTTTTGATGCCTTCTTTGGGAGTGAAGGTGTTGGTTGCTTGGTTTTGGTCACCACCAATTTAGTGGGGAAGCCCCATTTTTATGCGATGTTGCAATCTCGGAGGACTGCAGTGACTTGGGCAAATTCTCTTCGTTTCTGTGCTGTGGCCACCTATATATCCATGTAAGAAGAAATGGAGGAGTAAGGGTCTGACTGGGTAGTGTTAGTGCGAGCTGCAGACATGATCCTTGTCTTCACACAGAAATGAATACGTGCCAGTAGGTCTCGCAGGATCGTCTCTGGTAGGTAATTTGGTTTAGTGATCCTGTGAGCGCAGTCTATGGTGATGTCAGTTGGCGATAGTTGGGGAATAAGCTTGACAATCTCAGGGATATTCCTGAACATTATGTTGTTTCTCCTGGAGCGATCCTCCAGGTTGCCCACTTTAGCTTGCAAAAATCGTATTTCTTCAGAGTGGTGGTAGTATGCTTCAGAGTCCTCATGATGAGCAGAGGCATGTTCTGTGATTTGTCTCTCAAGAATGTCTGTATGCTCCTCCACCTGTTCCACTCTAGAGTGGAGGGAGGATAAAGATGAGTGAAGCTCATTGTGTAGGTCTTTTTGCAAAGACAATAGGATTAGTTTTAGGGTTTGTAGAGGCAGGCTGGTCACTGGCAGGGTGTGCAGCCAGGGATTCCTGTGTGCCTTCGCTCTGTAGGTTATCATGGGCATCCCAGTGGTGTATCTTGTACAGCAGGACTTTGGAGGGAGAAGGTGCTGGGGACTACGCTGCCCGCTTACCTCTATCAGATGGTGAGCCTTGGTGAGGTAATGGGTCAGGCTCAGTGCTGTTCATGTCTTCTAGGTTGAGTGCTGGATTCTGTAGTGCCTCTTCTACTGGCACGGGTGGAGGAGGAGAAGCGCCGCTTTTGGCTGCGCTGCATGCCCGTCTGTGTGTAGAAGTCCATGAAGCAGCACGACTTGTAGGGGCAGTGTTTTTTCTTTCTGGACATGCCGCTGGGTTCCCCAATGTTCCGGCTCACCTCTGGTGCAGGGGGAGAAAGATTGCTGTGGTAGGCAGAGAGTTGCTATCTGTCCCAAGGCTGAGAGGAGCTTATGGGTCAAGCAGCCATGTTGCTCCGTGGCCAGCCAGGCCCCCCCCCCAGACATTTTTAAGTGAATGTGACATTTCAAAAGAAGATCATAATGTTTGTCAAATAAAACTTCTTGAATTGTTGCTTACTCATAATACTTTGGGGTTTTTTCTGACTCCCACTACCTGCAGTTGTAGGGACTACAATCGTCACTACTTGTTTTGTTGTGGCACAGGTACATAGATGACATTGTCTTTTCTTGGACTTTATCATAGATTTGTGGAGATTATTCACAAACAAGGATAATGCACATGGACCAGCTGAGTTTAACTTTCCTTGACAAAGATGTTATAAAAGAGTCAGATGACTTGAACAATACTACTTTATATTGTAAGGCAACTGCAAGCAGTGCTGGAACAAGTCCTTGTCCTGGGCCTGACCACCACCATGTTTCACGGTGGGGATGGTGTGTTCAGGGTGATGTGCAGTGTTAGTTTTACGCCACACATAGCGTTTTGCTTTTAGGCCAAAAAGTAAAATTTTGGTCTCATCTGACCAGGACACCTTCTTCCACATGTTTGCTGTGTCCCTCACATGGCTTCTCGCAAACTGCAAACAGGACTTCTTATGGCTTTCTATAAACAATGGCTTTCTTCTTGCCACTCTTCCATAAATGTGGAGTGCACGACTAATAGTTGTCCTGTGGACAGATTCTCCAAACTTGAGCTGCAGATCTCTGCAGCTCCCCCAGCGTTACCGTGGACCTCTTGGCTGCTTCTCTGATTAATGCTCTCTTTGCCTGGTTTCAGTTTAGGTGGACAGCCATGTCTTGGTAGGTTGGCAGTTGTGCCATACTCTTTCCATTTTTGGATGATGGATTGAACAGTACGCCATGAGATGTTCAAAGCTTGGGATATTTGTTTTATAACCTAACCCTGCTTTAAACTTCTCCACAACTTTATCCCTGACCTGTCTGGTGTGTTCCTTGGCCTTCATGATTCTGTTTGTTCACTAAGGTTCTCTAACAAACCTATAAGGGCTTCACAGAACAGCTGTATGTATACTGAGATTAAATTACACACAGGTAGACTCGTTAGATTAGTTAGGGGTATCAAAATAAAGGGGGCTGAACACAAATGCACTCCACACTTTTCAGATATTTATTTGTAAACATTTTTGAAAACCATTTAACATTTTCCTTCCGCTTCACAATTATGTGCCACTTTGTGTTGGTCTATCACATAAAATCCCAATAAAATACATTTACATTTTTGGTTGTAACATGACTAAATGTGGACAATTTAAGGGGTGTGAATACTTTTTCAAGGCACTGTATATCTAAACATGAAAGAGCAGAGTTTGGGGCCCATGAAAAAGAGGTGTGTTGGTCAATGCTAGGCTTGGTGTTAGGAGCAATATTGGCTCCAATCATACATGATGTGTAATAGTTGATCTTGCATAAGGATATAAATATCATGTCTTCTAGGTTGAGTGCTGGATTCTGTAGTGCCTCTTCTACTGGCATGGGTGGAGGAGGAGAAGCGCCGCTTTTGGCTGCGCTGCATGCTCGTCTGTGTGTAGAAGTCCGTGAAGCAGCACGACTTGTAGGGGCAGTGTTTTTTCTTTCTGGACATGCTGCTGGGTTCCCCAATGTTCCGGCTCACCTCTGGTGCAGGGGGAGAAAGATTGCTGTGGTAGGCAGAGAGTTGCTATCTGTCCCAAGGCTGAGAGGAGCTTATGGGTCAAGCAGCCATGTTGCTCCGTGGCCAGCCAGGCCCCTCCCCGGACATTTTTAAGTGAATGTGACATTTCAAAAGAAGATCATAATGTTTGTCAAATAAAACTCCTTGAATTGTTGCTTACTCATAATACTTTGGGGTTTTTTCTGACTCCCACTACCTGCAGTTGTAGGGACAACAATCGTCACTACTTGTTTTGTTGTGGCACAGGTACATAGATGACATTGTCTTTTCTTGGACTTTATCATAGATTTGTGGAGATTATTCACAAACAAGGATAATGCACATCTTACAATGACAATGGACCAGCTGAGTTTAACTTTCCTTGACAAAGATGTTATAAAAGAGTCAGATGACTTGAACAATACTACTTTATATTGTAAGGCAACCGCAAGCAGTGCTGGAACAAGGTCATCCAGCGCCCAGGGCAAAGATGCCAAACTGTGCCCTCCCTTCCCTTAGGGTTAGGTTTAGCAGTGATATCGCTGTTACTACTCCTGTCAGCCTTGTAACAGAAGCAACTGGCACAGGGCGCCCCATCCCTGCAATAAACGATTAAGCTTAGGGTAGCCTCCCCTCCTGCCCACCCCTTGTCCTGGGCCTGACCACAAGATATATTATTCTACATACTGAAAGTTTTAATCCCCCAAATTTATTTTAAAGTATCCCAACTGGTCAGTATGAAAAAATCCCTAGATATTATTCAAATTACGAGAGCTTTGAATGGAAAGAAAAACAACTATGTACTGTATATATGATTTAAGAAAAGAGGATATAGAGAAAAAAGTACTACTACTAATTCAGTTTGAGAAACAGCATTCTTGTTGTCAAATTAAAGGCACACATAACTGCAGGCATTTTGAAACACTCTCCTGGGTCCTGTATAGAGACCCCAAAAATGGCAGAGACTAGAAAGCAAGTGGGTGTATAGATTAAAGGTCGGACACCTTTTTAAAGTGGATGTAAACCCGCACATATACCCAGTGAAGTGAACAGCCTCAGATGATACACTGGGATAAAACAAGTCCTCTTACATAAGTTTTACATATATATCTGCATGTCTTGAGCTTTATATACTGTTTAGAAAGAGCGCGTCCTGTTAGAGTTTTCTCTTCCTGATTCACCTGTGGTTGTGGATTCTTGACATACACTGTGAGACGGCAGCTTGGAGGAAAGATACACACCCCCCTCCACATGGGCAGAGACTTACAGAGCAGAAGTAAGACATAGGACTTAGGGCTTTGAAGAGAGATAAGAAAACACTACAGATATATGTGCCCAGCTCAAATTTCATGAATCGGGTTTACATCCACTTTAAGAAAAATGGACTGTGCAGTGTAGGCACCCCAGTGTAAACATTGTGCAGTGTGCATTATTGTCCTTAGTTTAAAAGCCTTGCCATTAGGCAATGAGGGAAATCTCCAAAGCCTGCCAGATAAACTCCCACTGTGGTGATCAGCCCATCATGCACAAGTTCTGGGACATTCTTACTCTTATGAGCTCATTCCCAGCATCTCAAACCTACACATGCACGATGCATACTCTCTCAGACCATGCTGTTAAACGGTGAGGAAGTGCATTGCGTGTGCTAGTTTCTAACAATTGGAGTGCCCTAAAACCTGGGCAGGTCGCATCATCTGGAGTTTCTTTGGGAGGCTTTAGGTATGTCCGTCATGGCCTAATGGTAAGGCTTTTAAACTAAGAACAATATTGCAACAATACACAATGGTTTTTTTCAACACACTAGGGCACTTAGACTTCACAGTCCATTTTCTTGTGAACTTAACCTTCAAAATCTCATGTTCCAGCTGGTGAAAAAGACTAAACTATGTCTGACTTACATGGTGCTATTATGTCACACTGGAGACTCTTTGGTGCTTTTTGGCTCAAAATAAAAATTAGAAATAAGGATTTCCAAGTAATTAGCAGACCACTGGGTGGCAATTTTTGTATTTGTTAATGGCATAACTTGGAAGTACATGTGAACTCTGGACCTGGATAATGCAATGTGGGCCATCTAAGAAAATGTAGTCGGGTGATTTACTGGTGATTGATTCATAATATCATGCAGAAATGTGATAACCTTTTTTGCTATGCATCCGGCATTTCTGAATATCTTCAGCCTTTATATATAATAAACTATGTTTCATTGGAAGTACATATGTACAAAGGTGATTTAATTTTGTTTCTTATACCACAAAGAGGAATGTTATCAATAATATACTACTTAAAGACACAGAGATTAACTTTTGTGGACCATATAAGGTTTGGAATGTTATCTTCTAAGCGCAGACTTTAATTACCAGCTTATACAAAGTCTGAGCATTTAGATGAGCGAACCTTCCAAATGCAGCTTATAACAATCAATTTATACATGGTTTAAATACACATGTGAGTGAACTATATAGTCACTTCCACTTTGTGATTGCTTTGTTGAAGAAAGATAGATACATTTCAACATTTATCCAGATATCACCTTTCTTCAGGTACATAAAACTGAGGATTTGGTGATACAAAGTTCCTAGCTCTACTTTTATCCATGTGACAGACACTGGTGATATATACTTTGATTGGCTGATGTATTAGGTTGAAATCCTCTGTTCTTTGTCCCTGGATACCCCCACAGAGGTGATATTCAGGTGCTATGAGGGTTAATATGAGTGGCTGCAGCTATGGCATACACTCATCAAGTGCCGACTATGCCTGCCTTACATGTACAAGACTGTGGAGCCCGAGATGATGACGGTTGCCTCTTACGCAATTCCCATCCAAGTACCCCCTTGTAGTTGAGAAAGCGATTGTGAGGGATTGTAAGTGAGGACAGTGGAAGGGCGCAGGTACCAGGAATGGAGCAGTGAACTTGAGCTTGGAAACACAGGAATCCTCCTAGTGGCAGTATGAAGTCAGGCCACAAGCTATGTTCAGCAACAGCCAGCCAGACAGGTGCAGAATCACAATCAAGTTCAAGGTCAGGAACAGGCAAGAGTTGGCAGCGTGCTGGTGGTGAGGGACCAAGGTAGGAGGCAGAATCGTGCTCAGAAGTCCAAGCTGGGGTTGAAAAAACTGATGAGCAGCAGACATGACAGGCAGGGGTGATCCAAAGAGATGTGTCAGGCACAGCCTGGTCAATAGCAAGGTAAGAAGACATTTCAGGACCTCGGAATGCAGGAACCAGAGCACAAAACAATCCAGCAATGAGGCTAGGCAGATCCCAAGTTTAAATAGGCTGCTGGGTGCCAGCATTTGTTGGGGTGCGCACATGTACGCCATGGCCTGTGTGTGCTTATGTGTGTGTGCATTCTTATCCTTGCATATCTTGTAAAGCTTCTTTGCTCACGGCCCTGCACATGTGCATGGAAATGAGTACCTGCTGCAGGGAAATAACCACTTGCTGTATGATGTCCCTCACACCGTCTTTTCTGCTCTCTGTGCTCCATTCAATGAAAAGTCTTACGCCTCCATTCATAGAGCACTTTTCATTGTGGGAACTGATAGTATGGCTTTGATAAACTGAGCACTGTGGCAGAAAGGGCTGACATAGTCGGCACTTGATGAGTGCCTGTCACAGCTGCAGCCTCTTATCACCACTTGGGGGGTATCCGGGGTCAAAGGATTTTAACCTAACACAGCAGCCACCAGCATACATGACACTCTTCATTCACGGTAAGTACTGTTCCTGGTGCTATTTATTTTTTTAAATCTTTTTTTTTCACTAAACTTCAGTTTTAAAGTGGAAATCCAGCTTACACTTACCCAACCTTGAACTGTCCCCTCTCCTCCAAACACCTAAAGCTAGCTAACCTATGTAAGAAAGATGTATATATATTTTCTATTGTGAAAAAAAAGAAAGATGTATATATATTTACCTATTTTCAGCCTATTTCGGTCAGGTCAAGTGATCTCCCCTCTGTCAGTTAGTGGCGGCTGCAGGGAAAAGGAGAGAGCGCTCTGATAATGACTAGTAAAGTCTGGAGCAGTGATATTATCCACAGGCTTCAATGGCTCATCCTTTGTCAGCACTCCCTACTCTCCCCTGCAGCTGCTGGCAAGCACATCTGAGACAAATCATGTGCTTGTACTGGAGCTGCAAGAAAATATCCGATCCGAGGTCATACATAGGGAAATCCAAACTAGCAGAGCAGGGCAGACAAACAGGCAGCTTGATCGGGTATTGCATATGCTGTCATAAGCCTGAGACTGCAAGCTTGGCTAGCTTATATCAGTTTGGTCTTCACCCAGAGTCTGGCCACAATCAATCCCCTGAACCCCTAGAGAAAAGCTGGACATCCAACATGGGACTATCAGGCTGGACAAAGGTCAGGGGATCAGCGAGGTCAGGTTGGTTAGCACTGTCCACACCTGGGTTGGTTCTTTACCGATTTTAGGGTCCCCAGCGCTGCCATCTTGAGTGTGGCGGAGCCAGCTGTGACTTCCTAATGGCTCACAGCTGGCTTCCCACTGCACATGCACAAGTCCCACTGCACTTTGTGAATGGATCAGTGGCCTCTTGGGACCTGTGATGCGTCCCATGAGGTTGCAGGCAGGGCGGGGGGGCCTAACTTACGCTCACAGAGGGGGATCAGTGAAACCTCAGAACATAAGCGAAGTTCCGCTTTAGAGTTTTGCCTTGCACTTCAACTATGTTATCTAGTCTATTACCTATTGACAGTATATAATCATTTAGCTATTTTATCTGTTGTATAACTATTTTACCTATCTGTTTTGTTTTAACTATTTTACATAGAAAATGATTTGTTATTTTGTTCAGCCACACTTGGGATTACCCAGAAGTTATACTGACATTTTACTTGTAAATTGTACTTATCTAAATCCTTTTTAGGATAGAGGTTTATTTACATTAGTATTTTGGGATGTAAGGGAAATCTAAGGACAAGCTATAATGAATTCAGAAATGTGAATTAGACCCTTTCCTCTATTTTTAAAGAAAAAAAAATGTCAAAGACTGATTTAGCTGAAAGCATGAAATTATTCACAGACCTCTATGAGAAAATATCTGGGGAGGTTAATAGAGCAAAAACACACATCTTCACTTGCACTGCTTTCCAAAAATACATGAAAACATATGATGAGTATGGTAAGTTTAACTAGAAGAGGTGAAAAACCAGAGGACCTCTTGTATTTCAAACAGAGTTTGTAGTTTATTGAGTGCGAGCTGCTATGGTTATTGGAAGCTGGAATCGGGCAGAGGGTATGGGGATCATTAAAATCTCAATTCAGCTTTACAGTATGAGTTATAAAGCACGTTCTTTTAGCATCAGGGGAAAAATATTATATCTAGAGTTTTGGCATCAAGACAAAACTATAGGAAAAAGCTCAGAGTATATTTAGAGTGTTGTGAAAGGAGGGCTACACATATACCATATGGTCAATTTAGAGTATATTTACTAAAGTGTTTTTCCAGTAAATCATTTTTGTATGTCAGTAAAATTCAGAAAAAAAAAAAAAAAGTTTGTGTTCCTTTTTTTTCGCCACCTTTGGTGCCATATAGTTTTAAAAGGAAGTGTTGCATACCTAGTGCAAATGTTTCTGAATTTAACGGTTTGTTGCTGATGAAACCTGCTAACCACTTAAATAAAGACAATCTAAAAGGTACACATCACAAAATCAGGGGCGGACTGTGCCAATCTGCCCGAGGGCCCGGGGCCAGTAGGGGGCCCAATGAGAGGCTCTTGTCCTGTAATTCACTGACTCCCACTTCCTATGAGGGATGAGGTGAGGAGGAGCGGGATGACATGGGATGGGAGTGTTATGTTTGTGGAGACAAATTAGGATCTAGAGGGATGCTGGGGTGGACTGTGCCCCTCCCCCCCTGAATTTCAGTGGTGCCTCCATAGGCTTCTTCATATGATGAGTGGGTCTTTGTGCTTCTAACTCTTCTGCACCCTGCCAATATTCCTCATTGCAGAGCTCCCCTGAGACAGGGGGGCAGGGAAGCTGCAAGCGCCGGCAACCAAGACATGTTGATGATTCCCGGGAGCTGATGCTGTCACCGGCCTTGTTGCTTTGCACACTGCTGCTGTGTAAGAGAGGCAGAGTAGCCAGTGTGCTGTTTGCTAAGCCTGTGCTGGCCGCTGCCTAATAGTTCGGTGTTAGCTGCTGTAAGGAAGACAGGTGGTAAGAACTAGAAGGGAGATTCGCTTTGTAGCATGCAACACCAGGGAAGGGACACAGGGGTGAACTGTGTACAGGGACGCACTGGTGAGCTGTGGACAGGGACGCAGAGGGGAGCTGTGGACAGGGACGCAGAGGGGAGCTGTGGACAGGGAAGCAGGGGTGAGCTGTGGACAGGGAAGCAGGGGTGAGCTGTGGACAGGGAAGCAGGGGTGAGCTGTTGACAGGGAAGCAGGGGTGAGCAGTTGACAGGGACACAGGGGAGAGCTGTGGACAGAGATGCAGGGGTGAGCCGTGGACAGAGACGGAGAAGTGAGCTGTGGAGAAGGGACACAGGGGTAAGTTGTGGACAGGGATGCAGGGGTGAGCTGTGAACAAGGACTCAGGGGTGAGCTGTGGACAGGGATGCAGGGGTGAGCTGTGGACAGGGACTCAGGGATGAGCTTTGGACAGGGACGCCAGGGTAAGCTGTGGACAGGGACACAGCGTTGAGCTTTAGATGGGAGGTGCAAAGGTGAGATGTGTACCCACTCAGGGTGCATGGCTCCTCCATGGGAAGAGAGGTCCAGTAATGAGGAGGGAGCCCACCCATTGCACTCCACTGTGCCCAGGGACAGTTCCGCTCCTGTCCCTTCCTCTCCGGAGTGGATCCGATCACACACTGTCAGCCCAGTCTGGGCTCCACTCCATCTCCTGTCCTTCTTTATGTGCCTGACCTGGGACTTTGTGGCAGGGGAAAGCCTCTGCAATGCCTAAGCTGAGGGACATCCCCGAGGCCCTGCCTAACCTTTAGGGCCACACAGCACTGCTCACTACCAACAATGGCTCACTGACTGGGCACTGCACTCTACGGGAAGACCCCAGCATTGTGTACCCAACAAGATCAGATACTAACTTATCTATCTCCCTTGCCACTACAACTCTGTCACTGCTGGCTTCACCTACATCTCATCTTCTACTGAGACAGAGAGAGAGGGAGAGAGGAGGAAGAGAGAGACAGAAATAGAGAGAGAGAATGAGTATGAGATATTGGAAGAGGGGGTGGAGATAGAGGGAGAGAGAAAGAGAAGGGGGGATTGTGGGGAGATAGAAAGAGAGAGATACAGAGAGAGAGTGTGCGAGATAGAAAAAGGGAGATATAGGGAGAAAGAGGGAGTTAGAGAGATGCGGGTGTGGCTTGAGTATGGGTGGGGACACAGGGGGCCCCATGATCTCCTATTGCCCGGATGCCCCATGAGTTGTCATTCTGCCCCTGTACAAAATACTAACCTCTTGGTAGTCCGTATCTCAGAAAGTACACATGGGCAGGGCAATTTACTAACCTCTTGGTGGCCCCTGTCTCCAAAGCTGCACATCGGCAGGGCAATATACTAACCTCTTGGTGGTCCATGTCTACAAAAGTGCACGTCGGCAGGGCAATATACTAACATCTTGGTGGTCCATGTCTCCAAAAGTGCACATGGGCAGGACAATATACTAACCTCTTGGTGGCTCTTGTCTTCAAAGCTGCAGATGGGCAGGGCAATATATTTACATCTTGATGGCCTGTGTCTCCAAAGGTGCACATGAGCAGGGCAACATACTACCCTCTTGGTGGCAGATGTGTCTAGAGGTGCACATGGGCAGAGTAATGCGATAAACTCTTGTTTGCCTGTGTCTCCAAAGGTGCACATGGGCAGGACAGTATACTAACCTCTTGGTGGCTCCTGTCTCCCATCCTTTTTTCCTAAACGCGCTACTGCCTCAGTCAGAATTTTCAGCATTGGAGTGTTAGATGCCTGTGTCCACCACCATGCACTGTGGTTCCTCTCACTGAACATATTTCTCTGCTGTGTCCTATAGTGATAAAGGGGCTGGAGGATGGAACAACAGGCGCTTGGCATGGTAAAACAGGCATCTGACAATTCTGAAAGTGTCAAATGCTAAGGTTCGAACAAAGGCTGTAGTGCTTTGAGAGAGAGGCACAGTCCACCAGAGAGGTAAGTAGGTAGGTATACCATTAAATCTCTTACAAAGAGATGCTTTGGGGAAATGTTTGGAGCAACAAACAGTACTGCTTTAAAGAGAAAGGCTAAATAATCTATAACAAATATATTCCAAAATAGATATCTTCTTTTAAAACATTTACTCCAACAGTCCAATGCCCACTGAGTCCATTGCTGGCACTAGCATCCTCTCCCGGATGCTGGTCTTTGGCTGCCTTGGCCAGCACTTGTGCAGGAGTGCAGTCATCTATGAGCAGAACATCCGGAAAGTATACACAGCACTTCACTTTTACCACATTTTGTTATGTTATAGCCTTATTCCAAAATGAATTAAATTCATTATTTTTCTCAATATTCTACAAACAATACCCTATAATGATACTGTGAAAGAAGTTTGTTTGAAATCTTTGCAAATGTATTAAAAAAAAAACTGAGCAGTGACTTCCGTCTGGCCACTCTACCATATCTACCATACAGGCTTGATTGGTGGAGTGCTGCAGAGATGGTTGTTCTTCTGGAAGATTTTCCTCTCTCCACAGAGAGATGCTGAAGCCCTGTCGAACTGACCATCTGGCTCTTGGTCACCTCCCTGACTTAGGCCCTTCTCCCCAATCACACAGTTTGACCGGACAGCCAGCTCTAGGAAGAGTCCTGGTGGTTCTAAACTTTTTCCATTTACGGATAATGGAGGCCACTGTGCTCATTGCTGCAGAAATGTATCGGTACCCTTCCCCAGATCTGTGCTTCGCTACAATCCTGTCTCAGAAGTCTACAGACAATTCCTTGGACTTCATTATTATTATTATTATTATTATATAGGATTTATATAGCGCCGACAGTTTACGTAGCGCTTTACAACATTAGGGCAGACAGTACAATTACAATACAATTCAATACAGGGGGGAATCAGAGCCCTGCTCGTTAGAGCTTACAATCTACGAGGGAGGGTCAAGTTATACAAAAGGGTAATATCTGTGGGGGATGAGCTAATGGAGAAAATTGTGCAGTTGTTAGATGGAGGCAGGATAGGCTACTCTGAAGAGGAAGGTTTTCAGAGATCCCCTAAAAATGGATCAATTTGGAGACCTTTTGACAGATTGGGGTAGCGAATACCAGAGGATGGGTGAGGCTCGGGAGAAGTCCTGGAGAAGGTGATGAGGGAGCTAGAGAGCAGGAGGTCTTGGGAGGAACGAAGAGGGCGATTAGGTTGGTATTTTGAGACTAGGCTAGTGATGTAGCTGGGGGCAGAGTTGTGGATGGCTTTGTAACTTATTGTTAGCATTTTGAATTTAATTTGTTGGGCGAGTGGCAGCCAATGGAGGGATTGGCAGAGAGGGGTAGCAGACACTGAGCGATTTGTAAGGTGGATGAGTCTGGCAGCAGCATTCATGATGGACAGAAGGGGGATAGTCTATTTAAAGGAAAGCCAATGAGGAGGGAGTTGCAGTAGTCAAGGCGAGAGATAACCAGGGAGTGAATCAGGAGCTTTGTGGTTTCATTGGTTATAAAGGGACGTAGTTTAGAGATGTTGTGGAGGTTGAGGCGGCAAGCTTTGGAAAGTGATTGGATGTGGGGCCGAAAGGAGAGTTCAGAGTCCAGGATAACACATAGCACACTGACATGTGGGGATGGGTGGATGGTTGTGCCATTGTTCTTGACAGAGAAGAAGTCAGGGGAAGAGGCACGTGGGGGAGGAAATATTATAAGCTCGGTTTTGGACAAGTTGAGTTTGAGGAAGTGGTGTGACATCCATACATATATGTCTGTTAGTAAGTTAGTGATGCGTGAGGAGACTGATGGAGTGAGTTGAAGGGTGGAGAGATAGATTTGTGTGTCATCAGCGTAGAAATGATATTGAAAGCCGTGAGAAGCTGACCCAGGGAAGAGGTGTAGATTGAAAATAAAAAGGGTCCAAGAACAAACCTTGGGCGACCCCGATGGAGAAGGGAAGAGGAGTGGAGGAAGTAGAATTGTAAGTGACACTGAAGGTTCGATGGGATAAATAGGATGAGAGCCACTGAAGAGCACAGTCATGGAGGGAGTAAAGTTTTTTTTGAAGAGGGGTTGGTCAACTGTGTCAAAGGCAGCTGAAAGGTCCAGAAGTAGGAGTACAGAATAGTGTCCGTTGGTTTTTGCAGTTAGTAGATCATTTGTGAGTTTTAAAAGAGCAGTCTCTGTGGAGTGTTGAGGGCGAAATCCAGATTGAAGGGGATCAAGAAAGTTGTTCTTAATGAGGTGGTCACTCAGTTGGTTGTAAACCAGGCGTTCAAGGAGTTTAGAGGAAAAGGGGAGCAAGGAGATAGGACATAGGTTGTTAAGATTGGTAGGGTCCAAGGACGGCTTTTTAAGTATGGGGGTGACCAGTGCATGTTTTAGAGCACTGGGGAAAATGCCAGAGGTGAGGGAGAGATTGAAGATGTGGGTTAGTGAGTGTAGGATAGAGTCAGAGGGTGACCGTAGTATTTGAGAGGGAATAGGGTCCAGGGGACATGTGGTTAGGTGGGCGTTAAAAAGGAGTTTAGCAACTTCGTCTCTAGTAGCAGATTTGAATAAGGGGAGTGTCAGTTGTACCTGTTAACATAGGGTCTTAACTGGGGGAGATACCTGTAGAGTGGAGATTTCATGACAGATTGTATCAATCTTGTTTTTGAAGTCATTAGCAATCTCCTGGGCAGTGAGTGAGTCAGTGGGTGGAGGCGGTGGAGGACGAAGTAGAGAGTTGAAGGTAGAGAAGAGTTTACGGGGAATGGATGAGAAGGTGTTAATAAGAGTTGTAAAATAGGTTTGCTTGGCAGTGTGGAGTAACGAATTATATTTTTGGAGGGCAGATTTGTATTGGTTGAAGTCTTTGAGAGACTTAGTCTTGTGCCACAGACGCTCAAGAGCGAGACTACGTTTTTTTGAGAATTTTAGTGTCATCTGTTTGCCAGGGTTGTAGGGGTCGAGGCCTGATTCTGTGTGTAGTGAGGGGAGCGAGCTTGTCCAGGGTGGAGGACAGGGTTTTATTGTAGATGGAAGTGGCTTGGTTGGGAGAGATTTTGTCATAGATCTGGTCAGTAGCAGAATAGAGGAGAGAAGAGTTGAAGTTTCTGCGGGTAATGGTTAGGCGTTTGGAGGGAAAGGTGCTGGAAGACAGAGGGAGAGAGAAACTAATAAGGTGGTGGTCGGAGAGAGGAAAAGGATTGTTTGAGAAGTTGCATGGAGTGCATAGGTAGGAGAATACAAGGTCAAGGGCATAGTTGCCAACAGTCCCGATTTTCCTGGGACAATCCCGATTTTGGGACCCTCGTCCCGATCGGAGGCCGTCCCGATTCGGTATTTTTCCTTTTTTGCCCAGGGAAATCGGGAATGTTTGATTTTGTACTTTTGCAGCAGCTGGCTTCAACAAAATGGCCGCCGGCTCCACCGCTAGATCATTCATCTTGTGTTCAGTGGAGAGGGGAGAGGGGAAGGGGCTCGATCCAATGAATCGGCTTCTCTCTTCACACTGAAGCTGGGTTTAGCTGCACGGATCGGCCCCTCTCCTCTCCACTGAACACACAGCACCGGCCGATCATGGAGTTCCTTCTGCTCTTGCCCCTGTCTCTCAGTGTAAAGCCCTGGCAGCAATTTAACTTTAATGTACAGGAGGAGGGTTAACTATATACAGGAGGGGGGTTAACTATATACAGGAGGGGGGGTTAACTATATACAGGAGGGGGAGTTAACTATATACAGGAGGGGGGTTAACTATAAACAGGAGGGGGGGGGTTAATTATATACAGGAGGGGGGTTAACTATTTACAGGAGGGGGGTTTAACTATATATAGGAGGGGGGGTTAACTATATACAGGAGGGGGGGTTAACTATTTACAGGAGGGGGGTTAACTATATACAGGAGAGGGAGTTAGTTATATACAGGAGGGGGGGTTAACTATTTACAGGAGGAAGGGTAATGAATCGGCTTCTCTCTTCACACTGAAGCCGGGGTTAGCTGCACGGATTGGCCCCTTTCCTCTCCACTGAACACACAACACCGGCCGATCGTGGAGTTCCTTCTGCTCTTGCCCCTGTCTCTCAGTGTAAAGCCCAGGCAGCAATTTAACTTTAATGTTAAGGGAAGCAGGGGTGAGCTGTGGACAGGGAAGCAGGGGTGAGCTGTGGACAGGGAAGCAGGGGTGAGCTGTTGACAGGGAAGCAGGGGTGAGCAGTTGACAGGGACACAGGGGAGAGCTGTGGACAGAGATGCAGGGGTGAGCCGTGGACAGAGACGGAGAAGTGAGCTGTGGAGAAGGGACACAGGGGTAAGTTGTGGACAGGGATGCAGGGGTGAGCTGTGAACAAGGACTCAGGGGTGAGCTGTGGACAGGGATGCAGGGGTGAGCTGTGGACAGGGACTCAGGGATGAGCTTTGGACAGGGACGCCAGGGTAAGCTGTGGACAGGGACACAGCGTTGAGCTTTAGATGGGAGGTGCAAAGGTGAGATGTGTACCCACTCAGGGTGCATGGCTCCTCCATGGGAAGAGAGGTCCAGTAATGAGGAGGGAGCCCACCCATTGCACTCCACTGTGCCCAGGGACAGTTCCGCTCCTGTCCCTTCCTCTCCGGAGTGGATCCGATCACACACTGTCAGCCCAGTCTGGGCTCCACTCCATCTCCTGTCCTTCTTTATGTGCCTGACCTGGGACTTTGTGGCAGGGGAAAGCCTCTGCAATGCCTAAGCTGAGGGACATCCCCGAGGCCCTGCCTAACCTTTAGGGCCACACAGCACTGCTCACTACCAACAATGGCTCACTGACTGGGCACTGCACTCTACGGGAAGACCCCAGCATTGTGTACCCAACAAGATCAGATACTAACTTATCTATCTCCCTTGCCACTACAACTCTGTCACTGCTGGCTTCACCTACATCTCATCTTCTACTGAGACAGAGAGAGAGGGAGAGAGGAGGAAGAGAGAGACAGAAATAGAGAGAGAGAATGAGTATGAGATATTGGAAGAGGGGGTGGAAATAGAGGGAGAGAGAAAGAGAAGGGGGGATTGTGGGGAGATAGAAAGAGAGAGATACAGAGAGAGAGTGTGCGAGATAGAAAAAGGGAGATATAGGGAGAAAGAGGGAGTTAGAGAGATGCGGGTGTGGCTTGAGTATGGGTGGGGACACAGGGGGCCCCATGATCTCCTATTGCCCGGATGCCCCATGAGTTGTCATTCTGCCCCTGTACAAAATACTAACCTCTTGGTAGTCCGTATCTCAGAAAGTACACATGGGCAGGGCAATTTACTAACCTCTTGGTGGCCCCTGTCTCCAAAGCTGCACATCGGCAGGGCAATATACTAACCTCTTGGTGGTCCATGTCTACAAAAGTGCACGTCGGCAGGGCAATATACTAACATCTTGGTGGTCCATGTCTCCAAAAGTGCACATGGGCAGGACAATATACTAACCTCTTGGTGGCTCTTGTCTTCAAAGCTGCAGATGGGCAGGGCAATATATTTACATCTTGATGGCCTGTGTCTCCAAAGGTGCACATGAGCAGGGCAACATACTACCCTCTTGGTGGCAGATGTGTCTAGAGGTGCACATGGGCAGAGTAATGCGATAAACTCTTGTTTGCCTGTGTCTCCAAAGGTGCACATGGGCAGGACAGTATACTAACCTCTTGGTGGCTCCTGTCTCCCATCCTTTTTTCCTAAACGCGCTACTGCCTCAGTCAGAATTTTCAGCATTGGAGTGTTAGATGCCTGTGTCCACCACCATGCACTGTGGTTCCTCTCACTGAACATATTTCTCTGCTGTGTCCTATAGTGATAAAGGGGCTGGAGGATGGAACAACAGGCGCTTGGCATGGTAAAACAGGCATCTGACAATTCTGAAAGTGTCAAATGCTAAGGTTCGAACAAAGGCTGTAGTGCTTTGAGAGAGAGGCACAGTCCACCAGAGAGGTAAGTAGGTAGGTATACCATTAAATCTCTTACAAAGAGATGCTTTGGGGAAATGTTTGGAGCAACAAACAGTACTGCTTTAAAGAGAAAGGCTAAATAATCTATAACAAATATATTCCAAAATAGATATCTTCTTTTAAAACATTTACTCCAACAGTCCAATGCCCACTGAGTCCATTGCTGGCACTAGCATCCTCTCCCGGATGCTGGTCTTTGGCTGCCTTGGCCAGCACTTGTGCAGGAGTGCAGTCATCTATGAGCAGAACATCCGGAAAGTATACACAGCACTTCACTTTTACCACATTTTGTTATGTTATAGCCTTATTCCAAAATGAATTAAATTCATTATTTTTCTCAATATTCTACAAACAATACCCTATAATGATACTGTGAAAGAAGTTTGTTTGAAATCTTTGCAAATGTATTAAAAAAAAAACTGAGCAGTGACTTCCGTCTGGCCACTCTACCATATCTACCATACAGGCTTGATTGGTGGAGTGCTGCAGAGATGGTTGTTCTTCTGGAAGATTTTCCTCTCTCCACAGAGAGATGCTGAAGCCCTGTCGAACTGACCATCTGGCTCTTGGTCACCTCCCTGACTTAGGCCCTTCTCCCCAATCACACAGTTTGACCGGACAGCCAGCTCTAGGAAGAGTCCTGGTGGTTCTAAACTTTTTCCATTTACGGATAATGGAGGCCACTGTGCTCATTGCTGCAGAAATGTATCGGTACCCTTCCCCAGATCTGTGCTTCGCTACAATCCTGTCTCAGAAGTCTACAGACAATTCCTTGGACTTCATTATTATTATTATTATTATTATATAGGATTTATATAGCGCCGACAGTTTACGTAGCGCTTTACAACATTAGGGCAGACAGTACAATTACAATACAATTCAATACAGGGGGGAATCAGAGCCCTGCTCGTTAGAGCTTACAATCTACGAGGGAGGGTCAAGTTATACAAAAGGGTAATATCTGTGGGGGATGAGCTAATGGAGAAAATTGTGCAGTTGTTAGATGGAGGCAGGATAGGCTACTCTGAAGAGGAAGGTTTTCAGAGATCCCCTAAAAATGGATCAATTTGGAGACCTTTTGACAGATTGGGGTAGCGAATACCAGAGGATGGGTGAGGCTCGGGAGAAGTCCTGGAGAAGGTGATGAGGGAGCTAGAGAGCAGGAGGTCTTGGGAGGAACGAAGAGGGCGATTAGGTTGGTATTTTGAGACTAGGCTAGTGATGTAGCTGGGGGCAGAGTTGTGGATGGCTTTGTAACTTATTGTTAGCATTTTGAATTTAATTTGTTGGGCGAGTGGCAGCCAATGGAGGGATTGGCAGAGAGGGGTAGCAGACACTGAGCGATTTGTAAGGTGGATGAGTCTGGCAGCAGCATTCATGATGGACAGAAGGGGGATAGTCTATTTAAAGGAAAGCCAATGAGGAGGGAGTTGCAGTAGTCAAGGCGAGAGATAACCAGGGAGTGAATCAGGAGCTTTGTGGTTTCATTGGTTATAAAGGGACGTAGTTTAGAGATGTTGTGGAGGTTGAGGCGGCAAGCTTTGGAAAGTGATTGGATGTGGGGCCGAAAGGAGAGTTCAGAGTCCAGGATAACACATAGCACACTGACATGTGGGGATGGGTGGATGGTTGTGCCATTGTTCTTGACAGAGAAGAAGTCAGGGGAAGAGGCACGTGGGGGAGGAAATATTATAAGCTCGGTTTTGGACAAGTTGAGTTTGAGGAAGTGGTGTGACATCCATACATATATGTCTGTTAGTAAGTTAGTGATGCGTGAGGAGACTGATGGAGTGAGTTGAAGGGTGGAGAGATAGATTTGTGTGTCATCAGCGTAGAAATGATATTGAAAGCCGTGAGAAGCTGACCCAGGGAAGAGGTGTAGATTGAAAATAAAAAGGGTCCAAGAACAAACCTTGGGCGACCCCGATGGAGAAGGGAAGAGGAGTGGAGGAAGTAGAATTGTAAGTGACACTGAAGGTTCGATGGGATAAATAGGATTAGAGCACAGTCATGGAGGGAGTAAAGTTTTTTTTGAAGAGGGGTTGGTCAACTGTGTCAAAGGCAGCTGAAAGGTCCAGAAGTAGGAGTACAGAATAGTGTCCGTTGGTTTTTGCAGTTAGTAGATCATTTGTGAGTTTTAAAAGAGCAGTCTCTGTGGAGTGTTGAGGGCGAAATCCAGATTGAAGGGGATCAAGAAAGTTGTTCTTAATGAGGTGGTCACTCAGTTGGTTGTAAACCAGGCGTTCAAGGAGTTTAGAGGAAAAGGGGAGCAAGGAGATAGGACATAGGTTGTTAAGATTGGTAGGGTCTAAGGACGGCTTTTTAAGTATGGGAGTGACCAGTGCATGTTTTAGAGCACTGGGGAAAATGCCAGAGGTGAGGGAGAGATTGAAGATGTGGGTTAGTGAGTGTAGGATAGAGTCAGAGGGTGACCGTAGTATTTGAGAGGGAATAGGGTCCAGGGGACATGTGGTTAGGTGGGCGTTAAAAAGGAGTTTAGCAACTTTGTCTCTAGTAGCAGATTTGAATAAGGGGAGTGTCAGTTGTACCTGTTAACATAGGGTCTTAACTGGGGGAGATACCTGTAGAGTGGAGATTTCATGACAGATTGTATCAATCTTGTTTTTGAAGTCATTAGCAATCTCCTGGGCAGTGAGTGAGTCAGTGGGTGGAGGCGGTGGAGGACGAAGTAGAGAGTTGAAGGTAGAGAAGAGTTTACGGGGAATGGATGAGAAGGTGTTAATAAGAGTTGTAAAATAGGTTTGCTTGGCAGTGTGGAGTAACGAATTATATTTTTGGAGGGCAGATTTGTATTGGTTGAAGTCTTTGAGAGACTTAGTCTTGTGCCACAGACGCTCAAGAGCGAGACTACGTTTTTTTGAGAATTTTAGTGTCATCTGTTTGCCAGGGTTGTAGGGGTCGAGGCCTGATTCTGTGTGTAGTGAGGGGAGCGAGCTTGTCCAGGGTGGAGGACAGGGTTTTATTGTAGATGGAAGTGGCTTGGTTGGGAGAGATTTTGTCATAGATCTGGTCAGTAGCAGAATAGAGGAGAGAAGAGTTGAAGTTTCTGCGGGTAATGGTTAGGCGTTTGGAGGGAAAGGTGCTGGAAGACAGAGGGAGAGAGAAACTAATAAGGTGGTGGTCGGAGAGAGGAAAAGGATTGTTTGAGAAGTTGCATGGAGTGCATAGGTAGGAGAATACAAGGTCAAGGGCATAGTTGCCAACAGTCCCGATTTTCCTGGGACAATCCCGATTTTGGGACCCTCGTCCCGATCGGAGGCCGTCCCGATTCGGTATTTTGCCTTTTTTGCCCAGGGAAATCGGGAATGTTTGATTTTGTACTTTTGCAGCAGCTGGCTTCAACAAAATGGCCGCCGGCTCCACCGCTAGATCATTCCCCTTGTGTTCAGTGGAGAGGGGAGAGGGGAAGGGGCTCGATCCAATGAATCGGCTTCTCTCTTCACACTGAAGCTGGGTTTAGCTGCACGGATCGGCCCCTCTCCTCTCCACTGAACACACAGCACCGGCCGATCATGGAGTTCCTTCTGCTCTTGCCCCTGTCTCTCAGTGTAAAGCCCTGGCAGCAATTTAACTTTAATGTACAGGAGGAGGGTTAACTATATACAGGAGGGGGGTTAACTATATACAGGAGGGGGGGTTAACTATATACAGGAGGGGGAGTTAACTATATACAGGAGGGGGGTTAACTATAAACAGGAGAGGGGGGGTTAATTATATACAGGAGGGGGGTTAACTATTTACAGGAGGGGGGTTTAACTATATATAGGAGGGGGGGTTAACTATATACAGGAGGGGGGGTTAACTATTTACAGGAGGGGGGTTAACTATATACAGGAGAGGGAGTTAGTTATATACAGGAGGGGGGGTTAACTATTTACAGGAGGAAGGGTAATGAATCGGCTTCTCTCTTCACACTGAAGCCGGGGTTAGCTGCACGGATTGGCCCCTTTCCTCTCCACTGAACACACAACACCGGCCGATCGTGGAGTTCCTTCTGCTCTTGCCCCTGTCTCTCAGTGTAAAGCCCAGGCAGCAATTTAACTTTAATGTACAGGAGGAGGGTTAACTATATACAGGAGGGGGGTTAACTATATACAGGAGGGGGGTTAACTATATATAGGAGGGGGGTTAACTATAAACAGGAGGGGGGGTTAATAATATACAGGAGGGGGGTTAACTATTTACAGGAGGGGGGTTTAACTATATAAAGGAGGGGAGTTAACTATTTACAGGAGGGGGGTTAAGTATATACAGTAGAGGGAGTTAATTATATACAGGAGGGGGGGGGTTAACTATTTACAGGAGGAGGGGTTAACTATATACAGGAGGGGGGTTAACTATAAACAGTAGAGGGGTTAATTATATACAGGAGGGGGGTTAACTATAAACAGGAGGGGGGTTATTGTATACAGGAGGGGGGTTAACTATTTACAGGAGGGGGGGTTAACTATTTACAGGAGGGGGTTAACTATTTACAGGAGGGGGGATAACTATTTACAGGAGGGGGGTTAACTATTTACAGGAGAGGGGTTAACTATATACAGGAGGGGGGTTAACTCTATACAGGAGGGGGGTTAACTATATACAGGAGGGGGGTTAACTATGTACAGGAGGGGGGTTAACTATGTACAGGGGGGTTACTATGTACAGGGGGGAACTATGCACAGGGGGGTTACTATGTACAGGGGGGTAACTATGCACAGGGGGTAACTGTTTACAGGGGGGTAACTAGGGGGGAGAGGGGTAACTATGTACAGGGGGAGGGGGGTAACTATGTACAGGGGGGTAACTATGGCTCTGCCTGGGACACTGATGTAAGGATTGAGGCTGGGAACACTGGTGTAAGGATTGACTCTGCTGGGGGCACCTGATGCAAGGACGGACTCTGCTGGGGGCACCTGGTGCAAGGACGAACTCTGCTGGGGACACCTGATGCAAGGACGGATTCTGCTGGGGACACCTGATGCAAGGACGGACTCTGCTGGTGGCAGGCGACGTGGCAGGTGACACACTCAGGGATCCCACTGATTCTGCATTATGGTGAGTTGAATGATTTCATTTTATGTTACAATGTAATAATATAAATAACACACTTCAATCATCCTGACACCATAACAACCATGGTGCCGGGATGATTAAAGCGCTAACACCAGGTGTTTGGAGTATCTTTATCTTCTGATTGTTAACTTTCTAGAATACACATATTTTATTGTTGTGTAGGATCTGGGGCTGCTGTCCCTCCATCCCCCTCTCCCCCTTTCCCCCTTTCCCTCTCCATCCCTCATTCATCTCAGACTCTAACCACACCCCCTTTGAGCCAAGCCAATTTAAGCCACGCCCACCATTTCACGTAAACAAGCCCACTTTTCGTTGCAGCATGCTTTGCTCGGTGCATTTTTTGTTTTTCCCTATGCCACACCTGCGAACGCATGCCCCGCCCCCTAATTATAATATGACTCCACTCACAGACAAAAAAGTTACAATGTTGGCAACTATGCAAGGGTGTTGCCATCAGAGTGAGTAGAAGCCTGTAGCCATTGCTTCAGGTTGCTTCAGGACTTCATGGCTTGGTTTGTGCTCTGACATGTTGTGGGACCTTATATAGACAGGTGTGTGCTTTCCAAATCATGTCCGATCAACTGAATTTACCACAGAGGGACTCCAATCAAGTTGTAGAAACATCTCAAGGATGATCAGTGGAAACATGATGCACCTGAACACCTGAATTTTGAGTGTCATGGCAAAAGCTGTGAATACTTATGTACATGTGATTTTTTTTTGTTTTTTTATTTTGAATAAATTTGAAAAGATTTCAAACAAACTTTTTCACGTTGTCATTATGGGATATTGTTTGTAGATTTTTGAGGAAAATAATGAATTTGATCCATTTTGGAGAAAAGCTGTAATGTAACAAAATGTGTAAAAAGTGAACAGCTGTGAATACTTTCCGGATGCACTGTACTGGAATGTTAACTGAGCTGCACTTGCGCGGTCGAGTATACATTCTGAAGAGAGCAGGTAAGTGTATTTTATTGCAGAAGAGGCATTGCATGTCTCCTCTGCATTACATACCTGCCTGTTCATTTTTTAACATTAGTTCCACTTTAACTGCCAATGTTATGTTACACTCCGTACCTTGTAATATTCTCCTTTTTTAAAGCCAAGTTCCACACAAAACCTTTTTGTTTTGGATATAGTGGAAAATGGTTAGAACCTTTGTTGGGTTTTTTTTGTCTGTGTTCCTATTGGGGAGATTGTGAAGTCAGGAAGTGTTTGGAAGTCTCCCTAATGTGGACACAGACAAGAACAAAACTCTCTTTTAAACAAGATAAAAAATTAGAATTCATGACAATTTTTTTTTCGCTGTCTTTACCTTCCTCTCCCAGTGGTGACCATTCATCCCATTTTCTTGTGCTAGTGTTGTAAGAACAGGAGGAAAAATCTGTCCAATGGTCTTACAGACAAAAATAAATACCAGACAATACTATAACTCGTCAATATAGTAATGAAAATATAAATAATTAAAAGCTGGGGGTAGGTTTTAAATGCATCCTCTGTTGTGTTATGAGGTTTTCTATTAGCTGCACATGTCAAATTCGGGAGTAAAGATCTGTTGTTGTTGGACAATAAATTTGTTTCCAATTAAGAGCTATAAGACAATGAGCAGATGTGAGTATGTGTAAGAAAAGAGAAGTATATTTGCCAACGGCAAACATTTAGATGCGTCTTTTCTTTGACAAACTTAAAAGCATATGTCTGGGCAAAAAAAAAATAAAAAAAAAACATTCTATACATCTCTTCAATATGTTCACGTTTTCCCATGTTTTTTTTTCTGGGGGCCGCCTTTGTATAATTTTTCTGCACATCTGTACAGAAAACTGATACAAACTGATTCCCCAGCAGAAGATGCCAGCCAAAAAAAACTAAATCTGTTTCAGCCACTCAGGTTAAAAAAGAAAAGTTTTATCTGCATGCATTTTCTAAATACACATTGAAGCCACACTGCCACGTCAAGGCACTTTCAGTAAATGTGGTCCTGAATTCTAAACTGAGTTCCAAACAAATATAGAATGCACAAACAGAGAGCAGGCTCACCTGAAGGCAGCCCCCTCCTCCTCCTCCTTAAAGGTACAGCAACACACCAGAAGCCCAGACATTATCTTTGCAAGACAGCTGAAGACCTCCAGAAGAGGTACAGAAAATACCTGCTAATCTGCCAGGAATCCAGTGAGCTCCTAGCTTCCTATAGTGAGCTAACAACACAGTGGGGTGGATTACCTAAAGTCAAACTGTGACTGTTCGCTTTGTACAGTTGCACTCTACAAGTGCAGTTGCTCCAGAGCTTTTTTGGATGGTGAGCTGTATTGGATTTCTGACAGACATATTGTTTGGTATTGGGGCCAAATAATTCAATTTTCTCGAACCATTAGTAGGCAGGCTGAATGTACCAAGTTGATTCCGGGGGACAACTTCAATGAACAGAATAAGACAAGGAGTGAGTTCAAAGAAATGTCTGAGTTTTATTGGGTGGGTATACAGCTTATATTTGGTTCAACTTTACCAATCATAACCAATCACAATAAAGGGGGGGGAGTGGTTAGTAAGAGGATATATTGAATATCAATAACCACATACCGAGTAGCTGCCGCAGTTGTACTGCGGCAGAATGGCACGGCTGGGCGAAACGACATTATGTAATGTCGCTTCACCCTGTGGCCACTAGGGGGCGCGTGCACGCTACCAGAGGCACGCGGGCGCGCCCCCTGAGCCGATGCGAGTGCCCGACGGTCTCGATCACCGCCGGGCTCCCGTGATCACTTGGGGCACACGGAGAACCGGGATCTGTGTGTGTAAACACACAGTTTCCGGTTCTCTGAGGGGAGAACTGACAGATCCCATGTTCATACAGAGTATCAACAGGCGATCTGTTAGTTTCCCTGCACATCCCACATCCCCCTTCAGTTAGAACACTCCCTAGGACACACATTAACCCCTTCCCTGCCCCCTAGTGTTAACCCCTTCACTGCCAGTGACATTTTTACAGTAATCAATGCATTTTTAATCGCACTGATCGCTGTATTACCAAAAATGTGTCAAAATTGTCCGACGTGTCCGCCATAATGTCGCAGTCATGATAAAAATTGCTGATTGCCGCCATTACTAGTAAAAAAAAAAATATTAATAAAAATGCTATAAAACTATCCCCTATTTTGTAGACGCTATAACTTTTGCGCAAACAAATCATTATACGCTTATTGCGATTTTTTTTACCAAAAATATGAGGAAGAATCTGTATCGGCCTAAACTGAGGGAAAAAAATGTTTTTTTTATATATTTTTTGGGGATATTTATTATAGCAAAAAGTAAAAAATAATAAAAATAATGCGTTTTTTTCAAAATTGTCACTCTTTTTTAGTTTATAGCGCAAAAAATAAAAACCGCAGAGGTGATCAAATACCACCAAAAGAAAGCTGTATTTGTAGGAAAGGTCCTGCAAGCAGCATCTTTGGGGCGGCTTGGGCGCGCCATAAATAACGCTACCAAAACGCCCCTGCCCATTGAAATGAATGGGCAGCGCTTCCAAAGCGCCTTAAAAGCGATTTGAAAGTGCCACAAAACGTCTTTTTTTTTTTTTTTTAAGGTCCCATTATTACGAGACCTAAAAAAAACGGGCCGCTAGTGCCCGCAAAGCGCCGGTAAAACGCTGATAAAGCACCGCAAAAATGACCAGTGCTTTAGCGCTGTTTAAGCGGTGCTTCGGTGTAAAAGTAGCCTAATTGAACAAGCTGAAGTTAGAAGCTGGATGGCTGCCATGCACAGTTGCACCAGATTCTGGGTGCACCAGTTTTAGTAAATCCCCCCACAGTGTCTCATACAGTAGTAAAGCTATTAGGTCAGGTTTACAGCCAGTGAAATCCCCTGTATATCTTTCATGACATGTTCAACAATATTATTGACAAAAAGTTACTTTTTATATGTGTTGTTTCCATTTGTAGATCAGTTTAGGCTCGGTTCACACTAGGGGCGGCACGACTTGCAGGTCGCCTCACCGAGGCAACCTGCACACGACTGCCACGGCGACTTGCAAAACGACTTCTGTATAGAATTCTATGCAAGTCGCCTCAAGTCGCCTCAAGTCGCCCCAAAAGAAGTACAGGAACCTTTTTCTAAGTCGGAGCGACTTGCGTCGCTCTGATTAGAATGGTTCCATCGTACAGAACGGGACGCTACTTGTCAGGCGACTAGGTCGCCTGACAAGTCGTCCTAGTGTGAACCGAGCCTTAGCATTATCTGTTATGGCTGAATTTGGCTCCAGGGTTGATGAGGTTCTCAGGTCTATGTTATGCCCCCAAAATACTGTCCTATCTATAGCTGGCATTGGGACATTTTGGAGCACCTTGTTGGAAACCACTTAGGACCAGTTATAGGAAAGCGCTGTGTGTTCCTGTGCGATTCACATGCAGTTTTGTATGGTGCGATTTCAACCCATTCATTTTGAATGGGCTAAAATTGCACCGCACTGCACCAAAAGTAGCGCATGCACTACTTTTGGAAACTCACTGCAACTATATCTTATGGTACTTCTATATCATGCGATCCGTGTGGGCAAATGCACCGTGTTTGTGACCGGCGTTTTTGGTGTAAAAATTGACACCCGCTGCAGATCACAACTGCAGTACATTCTGAACGCGGTGTTGAAAACACGCATGGAATGCCCAATGCCTTGAAGCCAGTCACATGACATACAGGGTCCCATGACACACAGGGTCACATGACACACAGGGTCTTTCTTCTTGGTCACAGGGTGGTCTGCAATGATTCAGAGAGTGCAACTGATGAGAGGATGTCAGTGCTGATCTTTGAATCACTGTATGGGCGCAGGGCTTAATCGGATCTTGTCTAAAATGGCCCTAGTATGTATGAATGTGAGTTAGGGACCTTAGATTGTAAGCTCCTTGAGGGTAGGGACTGATGTGAATGTATAATGTACATGTAAAGCACTGCGTAAATTGACAGCGCTATATAAGTACCTGAAATAAATGAATAAAATAAATGGTGGGGTGCCCCAAAGTGAGGTGAATATTGTAGAGTATATATATACTGTGTGTGTGTATATACATTTTTTTTTTTTATTGAAGGACAGATTTGATTTTAAAATAAATACATTACTAGAATTGGGCTTTAGGTAGCTTCTGTCAGTTTCAACAACTGATTATTACGTTTTTTTTCAGTGGGCGCTGTATGTTATTTCTGAGTAAACTGCAAATTGTGATAATCACCTACCAGGCGTTTGGGGTTTGCTGACCACCTCCTAACAGCCCTGTTATCAGTATGAACAGTCTTTTCATAGTTCCCTTATTCTTTTCTTCGTCAGCAGACGTCATTTTTTCCCTGTCTGCAGAATACCAAAAGGTGGTGACAATTTCACCTTGAGCACAGGTCTAGGCTGGAAAATGTTGGAAAAATGATTTTCTGCAGGAAAAAATGGGATTATCATCTCACCATTCTGGTAGACGTTCAGTGAAGAATTCATTTTGAAAAGGCGTTAATCTTCTCTTCAGCATCTGGATATCCCCAATCATGCAAACAGTCCGCCATCTACAAAGAGAACATAAAATGACACTAAACTAAGAAAACTCTTTTCAAGTATATATTCCTAACTCAGAAAAGTCCCTTCTATTGCCTTCTCCAAATCTCCAAATGTATTTTTTGCTGCTGTGATCTGACTTCCTCTTAGAGGGTGGATATGTTCATTCTCCAGGATTATTTACACTATATTAACAAAAGTATTGGGACGCCTGCCTTTACACGCACATGAACTTTAATGGCGTCCCAGTCTTAGTCCATAGGGTTCAATATTTAGTTGCCCCACCCTTTGTAGATATAACAGCTTCAACTCCTCTGGGAAAGCTGTCCACAAGGTTTAGAAGTGTGTCTATGGGAATGTTTGATCATTCTTCCAGAAGCGCATTTGTGAGGTCAGGCACTGATGTGGATGAGAAAGCCTGGGTCGCAGTCTCCACTCTGATTCATCCAAAAAGTATTCTATCAGGTTGAGGTCAGGACTCTGTGCAGGCCAGTCACTCATGTGTTCATGGACCTTGCTTTGTGCACTGGTCCAAATCATTTGGTGGAGGGGGGATTATGGTGTGGGGTTGTCTTTCAGGGGTTGGGCTTGGCCCCTTAGTTCCAGTGAAGGGAACTCTAAATGTGTCAGCATATTAAGACATTTTGGAAAATTTCATGCTCCCAACTTTGTGGGAACAGTTTGGGGATGGCCCCTTCCTGTTCCAACATGGCTGTGCACAAAGCAAGGTCCATAAAGACATGGATGAGCAAGTTTGGGGTGGGGGGAACTTAACTGACCTCCACAGGGTCCTGACCTCAACCCGATAGAACACCTTTGGGATGAAATAGTACAGAGACTGCAAGCCAGGCCTTCTCATACAACATCAGTGCCTGACCTCACAAATGCGCTTCTGGAAGAACCATCAAACATTCCCATAGACACACTCCTAAATCTTGTGGACAGCCTTCCCAGAAGAGCTAAAGCTGTTAGAGCTATAGCTGCAAAGTGTGGGCCAACTCAATATTGAACCCTACGGACTAAGACTGGGATTCCTTTAAAGTTCATGTGCATGTAAAAGGCAGGCGTCCCAATACTCTCGTAAATATAGTGCATGTAGGAATGTAGCCACCCTCTCTTTCTCACTCCCAAGATGGACTATGGATTATAGGATTTGTAGTATGTAGAGCAAACGGAAGTGAAGAGAAAGGGGAAAGGAGAACTTTGGGAGGTCATGGAGGTCATCACAAGGAGGCAGAAAAACACAGTAAGAAACAATTTCATGAGAAATAGATTACAAAGCCATTTGTAGGGTAGGTGGGGTGGTTGGTTGTCACTTACTCCATGTTTTCCTCCTAGTTGTGCACCAAACAAGGGTCACATGAGAGGCCTACCCCGGGGTGGGTTCTTCTGGGCTAAGTCAAGCACTTTTTACAGGGTCACTGCCATACACAGGGGGGTATTGGAATAGCGACTGATCTCTAAAAAACCCTTTATGTTACTGTACATAATAGGCGGGACATGCAGAGCCAATGACCTCTCCAACTGCCAGTGAAAGGCTGTGCAGAGGAGGGGGCATGTCAGAACAAGTCTGATCATTGGAGGAGAGTACACTGAGTTCCCACCATAGCTAGAGAACTGACCACGGTGTGTTCTCCTGCTTAGTGTGGTCAGTTTTTAAATAAGGACAGCAGAGGGACTGACAGGAACACCAGGAATTTCACACAAAGGAAACAAAACAAAGAGAACAGGATGCTTTCTCATACAAGTA
Source organism: Lithobates clamitans (assembly GCA_037952925.1). Lineage (NCBI taxonomy): Eukaryota > Metazoa > Chordata > Amphibia > Anura > Ranidae > Lithobates > Lithobates clamitans. Next base: position 3,155,561 of record JBBGZY010001202.1, read on the forward strand.
CATGGTACAGCAGCCACATATCAGGAATAGGAAATGTTGGGTTCACAAACACTTTAAAGTGGTTGTAAACCCACTTAAAAAACAAACAAAAAAAAAACAACCCGCAAAACAAAGGCATAGCATACTAGCGCATTATGAAATACTCACCTTAGATCGAAGTCCCCGCAGTGGTCCCAGTACACAGCCCTGGCCTGTGACATCGCTCCTGGAGTTACTTCTGGGTATGGTTAGCTCTGGCGCTGTGATTGGCTGGAGCCCCGATGAGGTTGCATGCGCGTGGGAGCTGCCGGTAACGGCACACTAGCTGAAGCAACGGCACGATTGCTTCAGTGTGCATGAGCTGATGACACCGGCACATGCTGATACAGGGGATATCTCCTAAACCGTGCAGGTTTAAGAGATATGTGGGGTAGCTACAGGTAAGCCTTATTATAGACTTACCTGTAGTAAAAAGTAGATTGTGAGGGTTTACAACCACTTTAAGCTAGCCATGCACTAATACATTTTTGAACAAACGTCCTTTGAAAGCATTTAGAAATTTTGCCTGCCTTAACAGGATTTTGGAATGAATGAACATTCCCGAATGAAAACCACATCTCATCTGAGAAAAATATTCCATCCTGATTCTATAAATTTCATTATCACTGTGGTAGAAAATGAACGTGCGTTGACCCTACTACTAATGATTCAGGACTCAGATGTAAGGGATGCCCTGTTGACTCTGATTTAAAGGGGGATTTGGGAAGCCTGATTTAAGGGGGAATGCTCGGAACTCTAAAGTAAATGGGAGCTTTGGAGCTTTCCTAAGCCTTCCCCTTTACACCTGTGTCCACAGCGTTCGTCCTTAAAAAAAATTGTTTGGGTTTGGCTTGAAGAAAAAGTGGCAACCCTAAGTCCCATTCATATCTAACTGTGTGATGACCTGTGCACTGAAAACCAAAGATACAAGCAAAATGCACCTTGAATCTGGCCTACCTATTTTTAGAAGAGAATTTGTCCACCCCCAGAGATACACATGTGGTGTTTTTATGTTAAACGTTGCTGCGCTTTTTAATAGCAAATGCCTCCCAGCTGGGCTTACCATTTCACCACTTTACATTAAAAGCTGTAAGAAATCAGGAGGCATCCACATCAGCCAGATTATTTATTAGGGCAGAGAGGGAAGTGCAGCAACTCATGCCCATCAATCAGCAATCATCTTTCATTGCTACACTTTGCACATCATCATTGTGTTTTTACTGCCTCATTAAATAAACCTGAAAAAATGTAAAAGTGTATTTGGTTGCTTAAAAGGGAAAGTGAAACATATCTGGTAAGTAGATACGTGCTATTTCTGTTCACTTTTAATTCATTACTTTAGAATTCCATTCTCTGAAGATGCCACCATTTTCTTCAAGGAGGGAGTAGAAATAATTTCTTGTTTTATAAAATACTCTTTACTATGAAAGTATGGAAGAGCCCTGGGGCCATCATAAAAAAAAACAGAATTCTGACTTTGAAACTCAGAATTCTGAGATTGAAATTCAGAATTGTAAGTTTAAAAAAAAAAAATTTTCTACAGAATTCTGAGATTAAAAGTCAGAATTCTGAGATTCTATCACGGGTACTCACCGAGGCCGAGATGCTGGGAGTGGCTTCCCTTGCGGCTAAGCGCACCACACCCCTGGTAGTGGTACAGAGGGTGTAGGGCACAGAGAGGCACGGGTCGCCTGCAGGCAGGAAGCTCTTGAGAGGAGGACTTCAGTCTAGTAGAGATGAGAGCAACGGTGGCTCTGACCCGGAGCTGGACAAGAAGACCCGGCCGGGGTTCTAACCCGCAAACACAATGGGAGCTGGGAGAAGTGCAGGAGATCAGGCACAGAGAACCCAGTAGTGGAGAGTCTATGATGCAGACCGATAACAAATACTGGTGACTGGTAGATGAGGAAGTCCTTGAAACAGGCCGAGGGTCAAACACAGCAGATGGTAAGTAGAGGAATCCTGAAGGCAAGCCAGAGGTCGGGGATTGGAGATGTCAGCAGAGAAGTCCGTTTTAAACAAGCCGGGGTCATACACGAGAAGGCAGGAGAATCCGGAGACAGGCAGAGGGTCAAACACTGGAAGCAGATCGTGGGGAAGTCCTTTAAACAAGCCGAGGTCAAAATGCTGGAGAGAGACGAGGTAGGTCAGGCAAATCTGGGTCAAACAGGTAAACACAAGAAGCAGGAATCAGGAACGGAACACTGGAAGCTGAAAGACAAACCAGCAATTAAACAGGGCACAAGTCAGTCCTTATATAGGCCAGAAAGGGGGCGTGACGCTGACGAGCGAACGTTCGTACGCCATTACGCCGTTACGCCGTGTAGTGAACCCGTGTGTGCCGCTACTTTGCTAACGCGCATGCGCCGAAGCGCGGCTCGGCCGCGCAAACGCACAGGAACCTTCCGATGTTGACAGGCTCTTTTCTGACAGATTCAAAGTCAGAATTCTGAGTTTTAAAGTCAGAATTCTGAGTTTTAAAGTCAGAATTCTGAGATTCAAAGTCAGAATTCTGAGTTTTAAAGTCAGAATAGATTTACATATCCATATACAGAGCAGAAGACATGTATGTCTGCAGAATGATGATCTGTGGGTGTTACTACATTATTGCTCATTGGTCCTAAAATCTTCCTAATAGAGACTACTATATTTATAAACTCAGAATTCTGACTTTGAAACTCAGAATTCTGACTTTGAAACTCATAATTCTGACTTTGAATCTCAGAATTCTGACTTTTAATCTCAGAATTCTGTAGAATTTTTTTTTTAAACTTACATTTCTGAATTTTAATCTCAGAATTCTGAGTTTCAAAGTCAGAATTCTGTTTTTTTTTTTTGTATGATGGCCCCAGGGCTCTTCCATACATACTTAACCTCTGGAGGTAGAACATAATAAAATATAGTACATAAACCTCATGAAAAGAGATGGTACAACTAGCTGAATCTCATACACACACATGCTGTAGAAAACCAAGGCCGCCTTTTGCTTACCAGATCCTCTGCTTCCTCTTGGTGGACTGTCCCTTGGCGTCCTCATGTCCAATGCAGAGCTATGGACCCTGCATGAAGTCTTGATGAAGTTAGGACCTTAAACTTCCAGAGCATGGGACAATCATTCTAAAAGTGCAGCAAATCAGGTAAGTAAATCTACTTTTCCTTGCCCTCTTATCCACCCCTTGCAGTGCGGGCGCAGCCCCTCTGCAAGGGAGCATTTTCAAGTTTCCTGGGGTTAAATTTTTTCTTGTGTGCTTAGATGATAACATATTTCACAGTAAACACCATTAAAGTAAACCTGTCGCACAATTCAAAATTTAACATATGATGAGAAAATGCAAAAACAGATGTGATGGACAGCCTCAGTGAAGAATGGGGAGATTCTAGCCACTTGAAGACCAGGCCTTTTTTTGACACTTTTTGTTTTTTAAAAGTAAATCATCATTTTTTTCCTTAGAACACCCAAACATTATATATACTGTAACTACAGTGGGGACGGAAAGTATTCAGACCCCCTTAAATTTTTCACTCTTTCTTATGTTGCATCCATTTGCTAAAATCATTTAAGTTCCTTTTTTTTCCTCATTAATGTATACACAGCATCCCACATTGACAGAAAAACACAGAATTGTTGACATTTTTGCAGATTTATTAAAAAAGAAAAACTGAAATATCACATGGTCCTAAGTATTCAGACCCTTTGCTGTGACACTCATATATTTAACTCAGGTGCTGTCCATTTCTTCTGATCATCCTTGAGATGGTTCTACACCTTCATTTGAGTCCAACTGTGTTTGATTATACTGATTGAACTTAATTAGGAAAGCCGCACACCTGTCTATATAAGACCTTACAGCTCACAGTGCATGTCAGGGCAAATGAGAATCATGAGGTCAAAGGAACTGCCTGAAGAGCTCAGAGACCAATCTGGCCAATGTTACACCAAAATTTCTGCTGCACTTAAGGTTCCTAAGAGCACAGTGGCCTCCATAATCCTTAAATTGAAGACATTTGGGACAACCAGAACCCTTCCTAGAGCTGGCTGTCGGGCCAAACTGAGCTATTGGGGGAGAAGAGCCTTGGTGAGAGAGGTAAAGAAGAGCCCAAAGATCACTGTGGCTGAGCTCCAAAGATGCAGTTGGGAGATGGGAGAAAGTTGTAGAAAGTCAACCATCACTGCAGCCCTCCACCAGTCGGGGCTTTATGGCAGAGTGGCCCGACAGAAGCCTCTCCTTAGTGCAAGACACATGAAAGCCCGCATTGACTTTGCTAAAAAATACCTGAAGGACTCCAAGATGGTGAGAAATAAGATTCTTTGGTCTGATGAGACCAAGATAGAACTTTTTTGGCCTTAATACTAAGCGGTATGTGTGGAGAAAACTGCTCATCACCTGTCCAATACAGTCCCAACAGTGAAGCATGGTGGTAGCAGCATCATGCTGTGGGGGTGTTTTTCAGCTGCAGGGACAGGACGACTGGTTGCAATGGAGGGAAAGATGAATGTGGCCAAGTACAGGGATATCCTGGATGAAAACCTTCTCCAGAGTGCTCAGGACCTCAGACTGGGCCGAAAGTTTACCTTCCAACAAGACAATAACCCTAAGCACACGGCTAAAATAATGAAGGAGTGGCTTCACAACAACTCCATGACTGTTCTTGAATGGCCCAGCCAGAGCCCTGACTTAAACCCAATTGAGCATCTCTGGAGAGACCTAAAAATGGCTGTCCACCAACGTTTACCATCCAACCTGACAGAACTGGAGAGGATCTGCAAGGAGGAATGGCAGAGGATCCCCAAATCCAGGTGTGAAAAACTTGTTGCATTTTTCCCAAAAAGACTCATGGCTGTATTAGATCAAAAGAGTGCTTCTACTAAATATTGAGCAAAGGGTCTGAATACTTAGGACCATGTGATATTTCAGTTTTTCTTTTTTAATAAATCTGCAAAAATGTCAACAATTCTGTGTTTTTCTGTCAATATGGGGTTAATAATGAGGAAAAAAATGAACTGAAATGATTTTAGCAAATGGCTGCAATATAACAAAGAGTGAAAAATGTAAGGGGGTCTGAATACTTTCTGTCCCCACTGTATGTGTGGTGCGGTTGCTGTTTACGTGTGCGCGCAGGACCAGAGCATGATTTTGCCGTTTTGCACGAGCACGAGGGGAAAGTGTGATTAAAAAAAAAAAACATTTTATTATTAATTTTATTTTTTGTACACTGGGGAATATTTACTAAAGCTGGGGAGTGCAAAATCTGGTAAACATCCCTTATAACAGCAATAGGCAGTGACATGTACTCTTTATGGAGAGATTCTGGGTCTATTAGACCCCAGACCTCCCCTTTGCTCTAAAAGCACTTGATCACACCAAGATCTGTGTTTTCAGATGCTTGGCCCATTTAAAAATGGCGCTGTTTACATCTGGGAAACCAGAAGTGACATCAGTTCCTGTTTACTGTACCATAGAGCTCATCAGGGACCTTCTGGCCCACCATGATGTCTGTGGTAAGCCGGCTTTCAATCTGGGCTTGCCGCTGAGACAGGAGCTCCCAGAGAGGGCACGGATCGCTTTAGTAAAAAGCTGGCCACTGGCTTTAAAAAACAATACTGGAATGATGCCTGTAGCTGTACAACCACTTAAAACCAAATGTCATACAGGCACGTCATTTGTAGTTAAGTGGCTACAGAAGAAAGAGGAGAGAGCCAAGCTTGAAAGCTTGTACCCCATTCTAAGCCCTATTCTAGCTACCATGTAAAGAAAAGATGTGACAGGTGATCTCTCAAAAAACTGGCTTCATGAAAGAGGGAAGATCACTGACAACGGCTGCAAATCTGGTGCAGTGACGTCACCCAAAGACTTAGTATAGGGCATCCATTATCTGCTGTCCCTCCTCTACACCGAAGCCGGCACTGAGACGCAATCACATGACCAGACCAGAGCGCCCTTAGAGTAGGTAAGTATACACACCTTTCAGGGAAGATAGCATAGTGCTTAGAATGGGGGGTTGAAGCAAGCAGGTTTAAGCTTAGTTAGTTTTTTACCAGACCACTACTTTAACTTACGTGAAAACCTCTAGTCCAAATGATCAACAGATATAGGCAGCTAAAGTTACATGCAAATCCTGACCTTGACTCTCTCCTCTTCCATCTCTAGAATCTCTGAATTCGTCACAAAGGCTGTCCACCACTAGTAGATTTTTGAACCGATGTTCATATCGTGACAGTGTGAGACCCGGCCACTATGTAAAGGGGCATAAACATGACACTGGATTCTCAAAGCTGCAGTTTGAGAAGCTCAAAGAAGTTCCCACTGTCTGAAACTAATAGAAATTGGTGCAGGTGGTGCCTGGCAGCAGTAGCCATGCCTGAAAAGGAAGTGACAGAAGTTGTCTCCAGCAACAAGAGTTCAAGGGTGTCCCTGCATTGGAATGGCGGGTTGGATGTGCTGCAGGGTGAAAAAATGTCTCCATCAGGGATGACCAGTCCTAAGAGTCTGATGGCGAATGAGACATTGGAGGAATGGTTCAAGTGGAACCGGGATATAGCACAAAAGGCTGAGATTTTGGCCTCCAATTTCATGCAGCCAATGAAGCCTTCTGAGGATTTCCTAGCAGGATGTGAAAGAGTTGTACAAAAGCCAGTATCCTGCATGAAGTGTAACAAACTGCCTGAGGAGTGAAAGTCTGCGGTTACCTCTAGGAACCAGGGTGTGATGTTGGTTGCCTTTAGTATTATGGAGGCCCCTTTAAATGCATTGACCTCTCGAGCTGCATTGGACGAGCCCATCCATGTCTTAACCAGGGAAAAGTCCCTAGAAAAATCTTGAATTTAGACATAGCATGTATTAAGACAGGGGTGTCAAATTCTTTTTCATCGTGGGCTGCATCAGCATTATGGACACCCTCAAAGGGCCAGTTGTATCTGTAAGACTAGATATCCAGAGAACCCCACCCCTCCGTCTATATACTAGACCTCATCTGGAATATGCAGTTCAGTTTTGGGCTCCAGTTCACAAAAAGGATATCAGAGAACTGGAGAAAGTGCAGAGAAGGGCAACCAAATTGATAAGAGGCATGGAGGAGCTCAGCTATGAGGAAAGATTAGAGGAACTGAATTTATTCACTCGTGAGAAGAGGAGATTATGTGGGGATATGATCAACATGTACAAATACATAAGGGGTCTAAATAGTGAACTTGGTGTTGAGTTATTCACTTTAGGGTCATCACAGAGGACAAGGGGGCACTCTTTATGTCTGGAGGAAAAGAGATTTCATCTCCAAATATGGAAAGGTTTCTTTACTATGAAAATGTGGAATAGACTCCCTCCAGAGCTGGTCCTGGCCAGCTCACTGGATTGTTTTAAAAAAAGGCCTGGATTCTTTCCTAAATGTACATAATTGGAGCGAATTGTATCATGCTTTGCTGTTTTTTTGCCTTCCTCTGGATCAACTGTGGGTAAAGGATTGTGTTTATGGGATTGTATATATATTTTTTTTCTTTTTCCCTTTTATAGTTTGAACTAGATGGACTTCTGTCTTTTTTTTCAACCTGACTAATTATGTAACTATGATATTGGCAATGAAGAATTTTACTCGGCTATACGCCTGCACACCTTTACTCGCCTATACTCAACATTACTCAGGTCTGTAAACATCAGTAAATTATGTCGTCTGTGTGCAAGAGGCCTGAGTATTGTACTCCAGATAAATGATGGGTGTTCTCTCTGCTCCATTTGGTTTCTGCTCCATTTAAATGACGTGAGCCTATAATCCCTTTGACTATTACAGGTGCATCTCATAAAATTAGAATATCATCAAAAAGTTCATTTATTTCAGTAATTTAATTCAAAAAGTGAAACCCGTATATTTTATATAGATGCATTACACACAGAGTGATATATTTCAAGCATTTCTTTATTTTAATTTTGATGATTATGGCTTACAGCTAGTGAAAACCCCAAATTCTGTACCTCAGAAAATTTGAATATTACATAAGACAAGTAAAAAAAAAAGATTTTTAATACAGAAATGTTGGCTTACTGAAAAGTATGTCCATATACAGCATAGTATGCACTCAATACTTGGTCGGGGCTCATTTTGCATGAATTACTGCATCAGTGTGGTGTGGTATGGAGGCGATCAGCCTGTGGCACAGCTGAGGTGTTATGGAAGCCCAGGTTGCTTTGATAGTGGCCTTCAGCTAATCTGCTTTGTTGGGTCTGGTGTCTTTCATCTTCCTCTTGACAATACCCCACAGATTCTCTATGGGGTTTAGGTCAGGCAAGTTTGCTGGCTAATCAAGCACAGTGATACCATGATCATTGGTATAGTTGCTATAGTTAAATGACGGCTACAGAGTGGCCGGCTAGTTCTGGGACGCCGTCATATGATAGCGTCCCATGATTGCACCCACTGGGCGGCGCACACTGTGATAGCAGTGTCTGGAGGACACTGCAGATCACAGGTTGAGGTAAAGAGCCAATCAGCGGCTCTTTACAACGTAATTAACGGTGTCCAATTACAGCTAATCATGGATGTAAACAGGAGTCGGTTATCGACACTCCTTTTCTAATGCTGACAGCATGAGGATCGGAGAAGAGAGACGATAACTGGCTTCTCCTAAAGGGACACGTACACTGATAATCAGGACACCTTTTTATCAGTGCAGTCCCAACAGTGCCCACCATTGGTGGGCCAGTCTGTGCCCACCAGTGCTGCCAGTCTGTGCCCATCAATGCTGCCAGTCTGTGCCCATCAATGCTGCCAAACAGTGCTTCCTCATCAGTGTCACCTATCAGTGCCGCCTACAAATACCCATCAGTGTCGCTTGTGCAGCTTCATCAGTGCCCATCAGTGTTATCTATTAGTTCCCATCAGTGCCCATCAATGCCTCATCAGTGCCCATCAGTGTTATCTATTAGTTCCCATCAGTGCCACCCATCAGTGCCCATCAGTGTTATCTATTAGTTCCCATCAGTGCCACCCATCAGTGTTATCTATTAGTTCCCATCAGTGCCCATCAATGCCTCATCAGTGCACATCAGTGAAGGAGAAAAATTACTGTTTGCAAAATGTTATAACAAACTATGAAGCAGTTTGTTTGTTTTTTTCGAAATGTTTGGTCTTTTTTTGTTTATTTAGAAAAAAGGAAAACCCCAGTGGTGATTAAATACCACAAAAAAAGCTCTATTTGTGTAGAAGAAATGATAGGTAGAGTGTTGCATGATTGCACAATTCTCATTCATAGAGTGACAATGCTGAAAGCTGAAAATTGGCCTGGGCAGGAAGGGGGTAAAAGTGTCCTGTAGGCAAGTGGTTAACCCTTTGAGTACAGATGCCCCTACCCTCTTTATTGGCCTGTAGTTGGGATGTAATCAGACAGACAGATCCATGTGATCACATGGCCGGCTCTCCCCTGACATGCTCTATACTGCTCTGATGACAGGTCCTCTTTATAGAATACTCAGCTGAACAAGTGACAGTTCCCCTTTCTCACCAATAAGACTTTACAGGGCGGAGCTATGAACGAAAGCCCGCCTCCTTCCCGGCATGCTCCGCGCTCTTCTCTCCACTTCCTGCTCCCTGTCTACTCTGGTTGGGAGGGAATGAAGCGGATCAGTAACATCAATAACACCGGAAGAAACCTGCTAGGACGCCTCACTAGACCTGACACAAGAATTCACCAATGAGGAAACGAGCTAGTGGCATAGCCATCCAATCCTTGGTTTGAGCGGAGCCGGGGGCGGGGCTGGCGGTAGTAGCGGGTTTGGTTGAAGTGTAGTGCGGAGCAGGAAGATGGAAGTTGTACGGAGTTAGTGCGGCTCCCGGAGATCATTGTACAGCCTGTCCTCTGTCCGGGGAGAGCGGACACCGCCAGCATGGAGCAACCCGCACCTAAGAGGTCAGCCCACCATTCTTCCGGGGACACGGGTACTGAGGGCCTGGGGAGTGCTGGGAGCAGAGGCCTCACTCCGGACATGTCCGCCTGACACCCGGGAGAGACCCCGGATCACCCCCCTACACCTAACATTGACTTCTACAACACTGATCACCATCCCTGACCACCTCTACACTGTGCCATCCCTGACCACCTCCTACACTGTGCCATCCCTGACCACCTCCTACACTGTGCCATCCCTGACCTCCTCTACACTGTGCCATCCCTAACCACCTCCTACACTGTGCCATCCCTGACCTCCTCTACACTGTGCCATCCCTGACCTCTACACTGTGCCATCCCTGACCTCTACACTGTGCCATCCCTGACCTCCTCTACACTGTGCCATCCCTGACCTCCTCTACACTGTGCCACCCCTGACCACCTCTACACTGTGCCACCCCTGACCTCCTCTACACTGTGCCATCCCTGACCTCCTCTACACTGTGCCATCCCTGACCACCTCCTACACTGTGCCATCCCTGACCTCCTCTACACTGTGCTATTCATGACCTCCTCTACACTGTGCTATTCATGACCTCCTCTACACTGTGCTATTCATGACCTCCTCTACACTGTGCTATTCATGACCTCCTCTACACTGTGCTATTCATGACCTCCTCTACACTGTGCTATTCATGACCTCCTCTACACTGTGCCATCCCTGACTACCTCTACACTGTGCCATCCCTGACCACCTCTACACTGTGCCATCCCTGACCTCCTCTACACTGTGCCATCCCTGACCTCCTCTACACTGTGCCATCCCTGACCTCCTCTACACTGTGCCATCCCTGACCTCCTCTACACTGTGCCATCCCTGACCTCCTCTACACTGTGCCATCCCTGACCTCCTCTACACTGTGCCATCCCTGACCTCCTCTACACTGTGCCATCCCTGACCTCCTCTACACTGTGCCATCCCTGACCTCCTCTACACTGTGCCATCCCTGACCTCCTCTACACTGTGCCATCCCTGACCTCCTCTACACTGTGCCATCCCTGACCTCCTCTACACTGGCCATCCCTGACCACCTCCTACACTGTGCCATCCCTGACCTCCTCTACACTGGCCATCCCTGACCACCTCCTACACTGTGCCATCCCTGACCTCCTCTACACTGTGCCATCCCTGACCTCCTCTACACTGTGCCATCCCTGACCTCCTCTACACTGTGCCATCCCTGACCTCCTCTACACTGTGCCATCCCTGACCACCTCCTACACTGTGCCATACCTGACCTCCTCTACACTGTGCCATACCTGACCTCCTCTACACTGTGCCATCCCTGACCACCTCCTACACTGTGCCATCCCTGACCACCTCCTACACTGTGCCATCCCTGACCACCTCCTACACTGTGCCACCCCTGACCACCTCCTACACTGTGCCACCCCTGACCACCTCCTACACTGTGCCACCCCTGACCTCCTCTACGCTGTGCCACCCCTGACCTCCTCTACGCTGTGCCACCCCTGACCTCCTCTACGCTGTGCCACCCCTGACCTCCTCTACGCTGTGCCACCCCTGACCTCCTCTACGCTGTGCCACCCCTGACCTCCTCCTACGCTGTGCCACCCCTGACCTCCTCCTACGCTGTGCCACCCCTGACCTTCTCCTACGCTGTGCCACCCCTGACCTCCTCCTACGCTGTGCCACCCCTGACCTCCTCCTACGCTGTGCCACCCCTGACCTCCTCCTACGCTGTGCCACCCCTGACCTCCTCCTACGCTGTGCCACCCCTGACCTCCTCCTACGCTGTGCCACCCCTGACCTCCTCCTACGCTGTGCCACCCCTGACCTCCTCCTACGCTGTGCCACCCCTGACCACCTCCTACGCTGTGCCACCCCTGACCACCTCCTACGCTGTGCCACCCCTGACCTCCTCCTACGCTGTGCCACCCCTGACCTCCTCCTACGCTGTGCCACCCCTGACCACCGCCTACGCTGTGCCACCCCTGACCACCGCCTACGCTGTGCCACCCCTGACCACCGCCTACGCTGTGCCACCCCTGACCACCGCCTACGCTGTGCCACCCCTGACCACCGCCTACGCTGTGCCACCCCTGACCACCGCCTACGCTGTGCCACCCCTGACCACCGCCTACGCTGTGCCACCCCTGACCACCGCCTACGCTGTGCCACCCCTGACCACCGCCTACGCTGTGCCACCCCTGACCACCGCCTACGCTGTGCCACCCCTGACCACCTCCTACGCTGTGCCACCCTCTGACCTCCTCTATGCATGTGTGTTGCTTCCTCTGATAATGCCGGTTGTCAGGTCCGGGGATGCCGGTGTTCCCGGTTAGCTGGCGTACTGAGTGGATTTTCCCTGAAGACATGCTCTGAACCTTGCTTCTTGTATAATGTAGATCACTCCAGCAGCCTGATGCTTGTTTGGCCTGTTTCTTCTGAGGTGGTTTTGACATTTGTGGTTATCGCTCCTTCTTGGGGTTCCTTACTGCTTTTCCCTGGCAGTATGGTGCCTTTGGGTAGGTCCCCTGTATGGTAGATAGAGCGAGGAGGACCAAGATGGCGCCAGCTGTTTCCAGCACCAGAGGATGTAACACTTTGATGCGGGGGATGTGCACTTCTGCCCGGCCTGCAAACCGCACCAGAACACACCAAAGAGTACAGCATGCACTTCTTTTGAAATACGCACCGCACCAAATTACATGGTATTGCAGAATCTGCAATCTGGTGCCGCAAATGCACTGCGTTTTGTGATCTGCATTTTGGATCCTATTAGCATAGTACTGGCATATGCAGCAGATCGCAAATGGCAATGCGTTTTGAACCTGTTGCTTGTGGCCCTCATGCTTATAGTGGGCTTCTAATCCTGAAGGCCACAGAATGTGGTGTGGGAAAGGCATGCTCTCTTCATGTTCCCTGCACTGCATTTGTGATCTGCTTTGGGCAGCAATACATTGTAAGCGGCAGTGCATTATAACCCTTGTTGTCCTCCCCCTTCCCTTTTTTTTTTTTTTTTATGGCTTTCTTTGTCCCATAGTGGGGATTAATCTTCACTTCCTGTCCCATAGCCAATACAGGAAGTGTGAGGGGATCCCAGACATTTTCAGTTGTTTGTTGGCCTTTCACTGTAATGATGGTCTCACGTGTGGTAGCTGCAGTAGTGTCATGGCTGAGTTCCCTGTGTCCATCCATGGGTCCACCTACCGTGTGTGTCCATCCATGGGTCCACCTACCGTGTGTGTCCATCCATGGGTCCACCTACCGTGTGTGTCCATCCATGGGTCCACCTACCGTGTCCATCCATGGGTCCACCTACCGTGTGTGTCCATCCATGGGTCCACCTACCGTGTGTGTCCATCCATGGGTCCACCTACCGTGTGTGTCCATCCATGGGTCCACCTACCGTGTGTGTCCATCCATGGGTCCACCTACCTTGTCCTTATTCACCAAGAGAGACCAGCAATTTCTTGTTTCCACTCACAGGCATGTCTGTCATTTCTCCATGTGCATCAATATTTTTCCATGAAACAAACACATCTATTATGGTAAACTTTTACTTGCTTTCACCTGTCCCTAATCGAATTACCTCTAAGCTCTCACCTGCACGAGTACTATACTGGAAGTACCAGGAATTGTGGGATATGTACTTGTAGTTTCTTCACAGGAAATGTCAGTTCTTAGACTAGAGACAGAGGTTATGCATTAACCTGTGCACTGCCATGCATGCATTGCTCATGTTTCAAACAAATAGAAACCTCTTAGGCAGCCTGTCGATGACCATTTTATATTTTGCTTTAGAAAAAAAAGTCTTGATTTCCACATCGAATACAAAAGGCACATCCTCCGTCTGTGCCTTTTTGTATTCTGACTAAGGATGAGCTCCGGCGTGTTCGCACACTCCACGTGTAGAGCCCGCCAGGAAGTCGGCACTGCGCTAATCACAGGCAGTGAGACATTGTCCTGATGTGCGGCTGCAGAGTTCGGGAAATGTCTCACCTGCCTGTGATTAGCGCAGCGCAGTGCCGACTTCCTGGCGGGCTCCGCACGTGGGGTGTGCGAACAACGCCGAAGCTCATCCTTAATCCTGACAGCAGGGAGACTTCCCCTCCATCAGAATACAATATTTAGCACTGACACTTATAGCTGATGGTGCTGATCGAACAATAATTTTCCAACAGGACAGTCGCACAGAGGTTGATTTAGTAGATTAATATCTGTACATCCCCCTTGCCCATGCACGGATCCAAATTTTGCCGTTCCCTGCTGAACTTACCAAATTTCGATCTATGTATGGCTAGCTTTATACTGGAATGTGAAGATTTAGTGTACTATAGACCAGTGTTTCTCAACCTTTTACGGCAAAGTACCACTGCAAGTCTTAAGTACCCATGTCTCGAAAGTGATGGCACTGATGAGGCGGCAATGATGGCTGGGCACACTGGCATGTGTAGTTCCTGAGCAGGCAGGACTCGCCTCTTTTTTTTCCTGTCTGCAGTGTGGAGTGGAGATCAGGGAGCCACAGGGGGGCCTGGAGGTGGGAGAACATGGGGCCGCCTACCCACCCTGGTCAGTCAACCTCTTCGGGGCAGCTCGATGGGATCCATTGATGACAGGACTACGGGCAGCTGCCACTGTGTGTCTGACGCCCCCCCACACGCACACTGGGCAGGCCCACTTTCCCTGTTGGCAGCACAATGCCACGCAACACAGCTACAGCTGGTGACTTTATGTGTGCGGGAGGTAGGACTCGGGAGACAGAGAACTGGGTGTACCCCGGTTTGAGAAACCCTGCTATAGAATGTCTATACAGATCAACTAATAACACCATGGGGGGCATTTACTAAAACTGGAGAGTTCAAAATCTGGTCCAGCTCTGCATAGAAAACAATCAGCTTTCAATTTTTACTGTCAAAGCTTAATTGACCAAGCTGAAGTGAGAAGCTGATTGACTACCATGTACAGCTGCACCAGAGCGCTCCAGTTTTAGTAAATCTCTTGTAGCAAGAGATATACAAATAAACCACCCCTGAATCTCTCTTACTCCACTGCGCCAAAGACAAGTGCAAAGCTGTATAAAAGATGTGTAAATGAATACTAAATGTGTGTACAGTGAAAAAAGCTGCCACTTAAATAAATACGTAAGATCAGAATCCCAAAACTATACCTCTCCCACGTGTACAGATAGAGATAGCGGCGCTAATATAAATTGTGTAAAATAATGGGTCAGAGCAGCATAATGCCTATGACCCTCTACTTATACATAAAAATGATAATAATAGTGTCATGAAAAAAAAAAACTATAAATAATAAATTACAAGAAATGAATGATCAAGCTCAACAGTTGTTTTTCAATCTTCTTCTTGTGTGAAAAATCTTCTAAACAACTGTTGAGCTTGATCATTCATTTCTTGTAATTTATTATTTATAGTGACACTTTTCACTGAGTGTTAAATTTTTTTTCATGACACTATTATTATCATTTTTATGTATAAGTAGAGGGTCATAGGCGTTATGCTGCTCTGACCCATTGTTTTACGCAATTTATATTAGCGCCGCTATCTCTATCTGTACATGTGTGAGAGGTATAGTTTGGGGATTCTGATCAAATATTAGTAAATCTCTTCCCTATAAATCTTCATGATATGTTAGATCTTAGGTGGCTGATAAACACGAGGGGTGGGTAGGAAGGCTTATAATGCCCTTAAGGGGGCTTAGGTTGGGGTATGCTCCCCCCCCCCAATATCCTTGTTACCCCCTAGTAGCCAGGAAGTTCATCCAGGACCAAGCAGAGGTTATTTTGATAGCTCCATGGGTCAAAGAAAGATCTGGTCCTCCCTGGTTTCTATAGAATTGTCTAGGTGTATTATCACAGGGATCTGTGTTCCCTCCAAATTCTTGGCATTTCCATCTGATGGCCTTGAGACTGAGAGGAGGATTCTCAAGGAAATAGTATGTTTGGAAAAGGTGATTAATACCTTCTCCTTGGCTGTAAAGTGAGTTCCATGGAACTATATGCTAAAGTTTGGGAGAAGTTTAGCCCTGGCAAAAAAAAAATGGCATTGATTCATTTTCAATTCCTAGAGTTTGGATTCCTACAGTTCTTGAGTTGAACATGGATTGTTGCTCAGCACCAATTAGATGCAGTTGGCCGTATTTTTTACCTAATATCTAGCTTTATAAAGTGTTCCCATCTAAGGGCTCATTCCCTTCAGGAGTATCATGGCCTGATGGATTACAGACACTATTATTTCAGCATATTTCAGTTTTGGCCAGCTAAGACCTGCTAGAATTAGAGCTCCATCCACAAAATTGATGGCTGCATCATGATCAGAGATGGTAGGTGCTTTGTGGGAAGAAATCTCTCAGATTGCAGTATGGTCCTCAGGCCAAGCTTTAGAGAAGTGTTAATGTGTGGAAATGTCCAACTTGGACTTTTCTTTCAGAAGGAGGGTGTTGCAGGCATTACCCCCCCCCCCCCCCCCATGTATGTTTTTTACTTGTTTATCCTCTCAATTATCTGTCCAGGAAGATGATTTGGGAAAACCTTGGTTACACCTACGGTACCAGTAATGGTATTTTCAAGAACAGTGTTCATATTTCCATCCAGAAGTTTCTAGTTTTAAAGTGATTTGGTTTGATGCATTTTTACCTAGAAATTCCCCTTGAGTACATTGGTGGAGGTTCTTTACTTATAACAACCGAGGATAAAAGGGAGGGAGGGGCTTTTTAATCTTTACCCGTTGTTTTTTTTTTTTTTTTTTGGTTTGTGGTTTCAGTTGAAGGTGAAGCCAATCATCTTGCTGTCCTGGAAGATTCTATGAAATGAACCAAGATTATCGCTGACATCTCCCACACTGTACTATGTGACCGTGCAAGTCCCTGTCATGGTGTGGGTTTAGTAAACTGGTTAAGAGATGACATAGGATTCTCAAAGGTTCAGTTTGAGAAGCTCCAGCTTGTGGGTTGTAAGTGGAGAAAGCTCTGGTTTAAATTTTTTTTTTTTTTTTTTCTTTGGATTTGGTAATCCTGGATTGGAGTCTGGAGTTTGAAGGTTCCGAAGTGTCTTGGAGATTCCCTTACCCACAGGACTAGGAGAGTTGGAATAGCTAAGCGGTTTGGGAAATGACCGAGAAGACTGGGGCAACTAGAGAGTACAGGCGTGGGAGTGTCTGGGGTGCTGGGAGACCTCATCCAGAAGCCAGGAGTGGGCCGGTATAGTGAGGTGCTGTAAGTAAAATCTAAATAAGCCTGAGGAACCCGTGGTCTGGGGGACCAGTGGTATTGCAGACGAGAGCAAGGTGGCTTGGCATTTTTTGTTATTGCTGAGTAAAGCTGAAACCCATGCGTGAGCCAGTTTGTAAACTTTATTTTCCTTTTAATATAAGTGGGCTGCCGTGCCCTTAAACCTCAAGTTCGGACTGACGTAGACCTGCTTAAAAATGCTCACCACATTGAGTTTAATCACCCCATATTACAACTACTACTGATCACTGACATGATGCACACTTTACCAGATGCAATTGAACCAAAGGAGGAGCCAGATCATTCAGAACTTCTTAGAATCCAGAGTGGTGTTAATTTTTTTTTTTCTGCGACTTATAGCAGAAAAACAACACCAGGAAGTCGACGTGTTTCGAGGTTTCGGCACTCCTCCCTACATCAGGGCTCTAAAATGATCTAGATGTCTGGCACAGGCACATCACTAACTTTGTAGCTTAGCATACATTAACTCGCCTTATTTAGAAAGTCCAGGAGATAATGCAGCACTAGGAGCCTACCAGTCCTCTGATGGCCTGATACAGGAAAGTAATGACGGTAGAGTGAGCAGATGTGGTGACTTATTTTGCGGTCTCTTCTTCCTTGTCCATTCATCAGCCTTGGGTGGGACTTGAATCAGAGCACTTGCTGAACAGACCTATAAAACTTTTGGCTGCTAACTGTTCCAGTATATGTATCAGATATGCATTTAACTGATTGAAATTCATCTTTAAAGAAATACTTTAATCAGCATTATAACATTAAATGCAGGTCCATACATTCAAGTCTACATACCATTTTTTTTATTGGTCTTTTCTATGCAGGAGCTTTGAAATATGAAGACGAGCCTTTCTTTACTCTTTGGTTTTCTGCTTCTCTCCAGATAGAAAACCGATTTGTGGGCATGACTAACCTTGGGATCAGTTGCCACCACCCCTTGTTTAAGGAGAGTGCCTGAGGGATGCATTGGCTAGAGCAATGGTTCTCAACCTCAGTCCTCAAGTACCCCCAATGGGCCATGTTTTGGGAACTTCCCCTAGATAAAATAGCTCTTATCAATACCATTCCATTTATATTGATTTAAAGCAGATTTGCAAAAGAAAGGGAAACCTGAAAACGTGGCCCGTTGGAGGTACTTGAGGAATGAGGTTGAGAACCATTGAGCTAGAGCACTATAAACCTATTTCCCTGTTCAACTTCCTCTGTCCTTTTCATTGGTGGCTACATTACAGGCGGCTGGCCACCACAGCTTCATTGATTACTAGGATGTAGTTTGCCAGCCCACAAAGCTCCATTGGTTGTTACAGTGCCTTGAAAAAGTACTCATACCCCTTTAAATTTTCGCACATTTTGTCATGTTAAAACCAAAAACGTAAATGTATTTTATTGAGGTTTTATGTGATAGACCAACACAAAGTGGCATATAGTTGTGAAGTAAAAGAAAAATGATAAATGGTTTTTATTTTTTTTTATTACAAATATGTGAAAATTGTAGCGTGCATTTTTATTCAGCCCCCTGAGTCAATACTTTGTAGAACCACCTTTCACTGCAATTACAGCTTCAAGTTTTTTTGGGTATCTCTTTACCAGCTAGAGAGTGAAATTTTTGCCCATTCTTCTTTGCAAAATAACTCAAGCTCTGTCAGATTGGAGAACGTCAGTGAACAGCAATTTTTACATCTTGACACAGATTCTCAATTGGATTTAGGTCTGGACTTTGGGCCATTCTAACACATGAATATGCTTTGATCTAAACCATTCCATTGTAGCTCTGGCTGTGTGTTTAGGGTCGTTATCCTGTTGGAACGCGAACCTCCGCCCCATTCTCAAGTCTTTTGCAGACTCTAATGCTGTGTCGGATCCGTCAGACAATTTGATCTTGTGTGGGCTTCATTGGACCTTTCCTGTCAAAAAACTGACGGACTTTAGAAATAGAACATGTTTCAAATCTTGGACTTGTGTCCTATCGAAAAAAACGTTTGTCTGTATGCTAGTCTGACGGACTGGTCGTACGTCATCACGTTCGAAACGATCGGACCTTGGTGGGATCGCGTGTAGGCAAGTCCGTTTTGTCGAAACTCCGTCAAAGTCCTTCGGAGTCCAGGCAGACGAGAAGTCCGCTTGTGTGTACACGGCATAACAGGTTTTCTTCTAAGATTGCTCTTTATTTGGCTCCATCAATCTTCCCATAAACTCTGACCAGATTCCCTGTTCCTGCTGAAGAAAAGCATCCCCACAACATGATGCTGCCACCACCTTGTTTCACGATGGTGTGTTCAGGGTGATGTGCAGTGTTTAGTTTTCTGCCACACATAGCATTTTGCTTTTAGGCCAAAAAGTTACATTTTTGTCTCCTCTGGTCAGACCAGAGCACCTTCTTCCACATGTTTGCTGTGTCCCACACATGGCTTCTCACAAACTGCAAGTGGAACTTCCATAAAGGCCAGATTTGTGGAGTGCACAACTAATAGTTGTCCTGTGGACAGATTCTTCCATCTGAGCTGTGGATCTTTGCAGATCCTCCAGAGTTACCATGGTTCTCTTGGCTGCTTCCCTGATTAATGCTCTCCTTGCCCGGCCTGTCAGTTTAGGTGGGCGCCCATGTCTTGGTATGATTGCAGTTGTGCCATGTTCAATCCATCATCCGAAAATGGAAAGAACAGAGCTCCGTGAGATGTTCAAAGCTTGGGATCTTTTTTTTTTTTTTTTTTTTTTTAACATAACCCTGCTTTAAATTTCTCTACAACGTTATCCCTGACCTGTCTAGTGTGCTCATTCTCATTGGACTTCATGATGCTGTTTGTTCACTAAGGTTCTCTAACAAACCTATGAGGGCTTCACAGAACAGCTGTATTTATACTGAGATTAAATTACACACAGGAGGACTCTGTTTTACTAATTAGGTGACTTCTGAAGGCAATTGGTTCCACTAGTTTTTAGTTAGGGGTATCGGAGTAAAGGGGGCTGAATACAAATGCATGCCACTTTTCAGATTTTTATTTGTAAAACATTTTGAAAACCATTTATCATTTTCCTTCTATTTCACAATTATTATGTGCCACTTTGTTGGTCTGTCACATAAAATTCCAATAAAATACATTCACGTTTTTTGGTTGTAACATGACAAAATGTGGAAAGTTTCATGGGGTATGAATACTTTTTTGATGCCCTGTATGTTGATGGGGGTTGTCTGGAGAATAACAGCCAATGATGCTGTAGGACCCAGCATCCAGTGTCCTAGCAACCCAAAATATTGTGCAGCCTGGCTGCCAATGACAGCACAACTACTGAAACAATAGAGGGGGTGAAACTGGAACTGAAACACCCCCTTGCCCTTCATTTCTTGTGATGGTGTTTCTCTTGGGCAAGCACTTGGAGCCAGAGGCATATGCCATCAATCAAGAATCAATAGTTATCTCCTTTCTAGCTGTGTGGTTGGACAGCAGTGGGGGGAGAGGGGTGCGCTGATCATCACGCTGGCTCAGCTTGAAGAACAGACAAGGATACATGTACTATGACCCCTAGGGGTCAGGAGCAGCCAGTTAAGGCTCATTTACACTTGTGTTTGGGGAAGGGGGGGGGGGAGTATTTCTGTATGTAAATGATGCCACTGAGATTTTTTTTTTCTTTTAAATAATTAAAGTGCCTTTTTTCTAATTGATAGTCAGCTGTCACATGACACAGATCTTTCTCAGCCTGTCCGCAGGGCAACATAAGCAGGAGGAGCTTCTAGTCCTCTGCTGCTGGTTACATGTTCAAAATAAAATAAGTCATTAGAATACAAATTAAAAAAATATCTATCTAATCTTTAATTGTTGGCAATAACATGGTGTGGGCGGATTTCTGCCAGTCACGTGCTGTGTAACACCCCTCCAGCCTATGTTTTAGAATAAGAGGAAGGGGAAGCCTCCCTAAATCTACATGTAATATCCTACCCCCATTGTGTTTATCTGGTTAGTGGGCATGGAGGAGGGAGGGAGTGGGCTGTCATTTACCACTGTGTATATGCCCACATGTATAACTTTATAGTCAAATGGGCAGCTCAGATGTGATAGGAAGGAAATGCTCAGCATAGAAACTCACTGAAAACCGAGCTTGTGCAGAGTTGCCACCACAGCTGCAAAATCCCTAAATGAATTGGGGACATGGACAGAAGGTAGAGATAGAGAGCAGCAGGATCAACCAGGTTTTTTTTTTTGCAGAATACAGAAAACTAATCTCATGGTGACCTGAGTATGAACAGAATGTATCACACCATTTATCAATGTTTGTTTTTTTTTTTTTTTTTTTTATGATGTGGGTTTAGTGACACTTTCTGTTGCAAAGGCATCCAGACTGTGGCTGTAATGCTTAGCTTTGTGGCTGTGGCAGAAATTATACCCCTTGGTGTGTTGAGTTGCAGTACAGAGGTGCAAGCTTTTAAGTTTAAAAATAACACGTTGATGGGCAGCATGGTCTGCTGCAAGTGTAACATTGGCCTTAACGTGGATTGCTCTTCAGTAGAGGACACAAGTGTAAATCAGGTGTTGGTAATCGTTGCTAAACTTCCTGTCCCTTGCTGGCATCTTCAGCTGGGTGACCGTCTTCTACTTGCTTCATTGACCAGTGCTAGATGACGTCAGTAACTGCTGTATACAGAGCCTGTACTGGTGATGTAAGCTGAGCTGCTCATGTATTGCACTCTTTACATGTCACATAACACACCGAGTAGGCAGGTAGGTGTATTTTGTTGCAGAAGAGACCTTGCCTCATTTCCAATAAAGAGCCTGTCTGCTTGCAGTTTTTGACAGTGGTTCTTTAGGCCTCATGTACACTGCTGCTGGTAAACGGACGTTCTTTGCCATGAGGTGCCATGTTGAACTTCCACCCGTTCCCCATTCACACCTGAGACCTTGTAACACTAACGAGTCACATGACACTGGGGAGGAAAAATGGCTAATTGGGCCCAATTTGGACATTTTCACTTAGGGGTGTACTCACTTTTATTGCCAGCGGTTTAGATATTAATGGCTGTGTGTTGAGTTATTTTGAGGGGACAGAAAATTTACACTGTTCTACAAGCTGTACACTCACTACTTTACATTGTAGCAAAGTGTCATTTCTTCAGTGTTGTCACATGAAAAGATATAATAAAATATTTACAGAAATGTGAGGGGTGTACTCACTTTTGTGAGATACTGTGTGTATGTGATCCGGCTCTAGTGGGTAGCAGGCACGCATACATGATTATACGCAGCGGGAACCGTGGACTCTGTCCACCGCCACCTGCCGATTGATCAGTACAGAGGCATAATGACGGACTGTCAAGAGGGAAGACATGGATCCTGTGTCTTTGCAAAGCAGGGTCAAGGATCTATGCTTTCCCCTAGGAAAAGCACCTCCCACACAGTACACAAAAACATAAGCTAGGCACAGAGTTAACCCTTTGATCCCCCTAGATGTTAACCCCTTCCCAGCCAGTGTCATTAGTACAGTGCATATTTTTTAGCACCAATCACTGTATTAGTGTCACTGGTCCCCAAAAAGTCTTAAAAGTTTCAGTTGGTGTCAGAATGTCCGCTGCAATTCCACAGTCCCTCTAAGTTGCTGATCGCCGTCATTACTAGTAAAAACAAAACAAATTCCCATAGTTGGTAGGCGCTATAGCTTATGGTTAAATGGGTGTGCTGATCCGAGAACTCCAGGTGGAAGATCTCACCAGGACATTGAGTCCTAAGAAAATGTTATCTAGTTTAGTTCTGCAGTCTACTAAAAAGGGAGGAATTGGTGGGTGGAGTGAACCTATAATCCGCAGGTTCCATTTACTTGCTGTTCTTGCGCCTTTTTGTGGATTGTTTTGGAGAGATAAAATGACATGGTTCCAGTAGCACGGTTATCAATAGACTTTCATTGGCTTTTGTGGTTAATGTCGATTGCACAGTTCATAGGGCCGGCTCTTTCATGTCCTAATGTGCACATCGCAATATCAGTTTCATGTTAAAAAATTCATGATGTGACACAAGAGGAAAACAAATGTCAGTTTTAAGTGATGCCGTTTCGTGTGGCAATGTGTTTCACTTTTTAGATATACAGTGGGGAAAATTAATTATTTGATCCCCTGATAATTTTATAAGTTTGCCCACTTACAAAGAAATGAAGGGTCTATAATTATCATAGGTGTATTTTAAATGATAGAGACAGAATATCAACCAAAAATCCAGAAAAAAACCCGCATGATACAAATATTATAAATTTGAGTTGCAGTTCAGTGAGTAAAATTAAGTATTTGATCCCCTACCAACCAGCAATACCCTCCCACAGGGTATGTGCTCAAGTGGTACACAGATTAGTCCTGTCCATGCAAGAAGGTGCTCCTTAGGACAACTCGTTATGTGCATAAAAGAGATTCTGTGGACAGGTATTTCTTACACTCTAACCTCCCCATCATGGGCAAGACCAAAGACCTGTCAAAGGACGTCAGGGACAAGATTGTAGACCTGGAATGGGCTACAAGACCATCAGCAAGTAGCTTGGTGAGAAGGAGACAACTGTTGGAGCGATTAATGCAAATGGAAGAAATCCAAAATAACCATAAATTGCCCTTGGTCTGGAGCTTCATGCATGATTTTTTTACCCCTTATGGGGTAAGGATGATCATGAGAAAAGTAAGGGATCAGCCCAGAACTACACTAGAGGAGCTTCTGAATGACCTCAAGGCAGTTGGGACCACAGTCACCAGACAAACCATTGGTAACACAAGACGCCATGGAAATCCTGCAGTGCCCGCAGATGAATAAAACTCACAGGACAACAGAGTTGTCAGCGCATGTATCTTGGTATAAAGTGTTAATTCGCTCTGGGAAGGACGGGCTGCGGGGTGTGATGTAAAGTTCCTCTAGTCGCGGCTTGCGCTGTGGGCTCCCAACACTTCCTGAGACATGAGTACACTCTCTGGAGAAGCCGGCTGATGTCACATCTGGGTGTCAGGTGGAGCAGGGCGGTGCAACTTTCGGGACATGCGTGCTCCTTCATCAGGTGATGGCCGGATGTAATGTCGGCTGGCTTCTCCAGAGTGTACCCATGTTCCAGGAAGCATTGGGAGCCGCCAGCACAGCCAATCCTGCAGCCGTCCAAAGCTAGCAGCTTACCCCAGAGACTTTGTTTTATGATTGAGCTTTCATATTGATTGGCCATACTCTTTCCATCCAGCTAACAGTGCGCCAATGATTGTTTTTGTCCTTGTTATAGAAAATTTACGGAGGGAGCTGAAACTTCGAGTTGCCAAGCGACAGCCAAGAAACCTTAAAGTGTTTGTTACCCAAAAAAAAATTAGATCCTGTTCCCTTAAAGCATGATATACAGCACAGTGCTTGTGCTGTGTAATTTGGCCCCTTGAGTAACCTAAAATACCTGGCTGATCCTGCCTGGCCCCCCCCCCCCCACTGTAAACTGACCACGGTTTATCATGGCTGCTGAGCCCTGACACTGTGGTTAGTTTATGTGCCTCCGTTATCCGCTGTCTCCTCTTTGCTCTCCCCCTGCCTGCCTGTCAGCTCCAGACACCACCCGCCCTCCCTCCTGCTGCTATAAAAAAAACTATATAATCTGTATACATCCCATCTGTTATATAATGCCATGTGTCCCAGTGCTTGTGCTGTATAAAAAAAATGCAGATTTCTACCTTATGTTAGAGCATCTCCCGGCGCTCACGTGACTCTTCGGCTCTCTGTCCTCTCTCCTCCCAAAAAAGAGATCCGAGGAGTCGCGTGAGCGCCGGGAGATGCTATAACATAAGGTAGAAATGCACATTTTATTTTTATACAGCACAGGCACTGGGACACATGGCATTATATCAGGGCTCGACAAAACCCAGGCGCCAGGTCGCAATGGCGACTGGAAATTGCAACCTGGCGCCTGGGCTACACCGCAGCAGCGGTCTGTATACCTGCAAAGTGCCTCCCCCACCCCCCCCGCGGGTGCGCGGACTTTGGTCGGGCAGGCCAAAATTGAGGCTGCAGCTTTGCGGTCTGCTGTAGCGGGATACACGCTCCTTTCTGCGTACCAGCGCCCTCCTCTGGTGGGCGGTGCTGTGATGAGCATGGCGTGCTCTCACTGCCCGCCTACCTCGGACATCATCTTCTCAGTTTGACAGCTGGGGATGAGGTTGCGGGCATGATCAGTCTCCCGTTCCTTACCGCCGTTGTGGACGGGAAGTGCCATCTCAGTTCTGCCTGTCAGTGTCACCTGTCAGTGCTGCCTATCAACTCCATTTAGTGCCATCTCAGTTCTGCCTGTCAGTGTCACCTGTCAGTGCTGCCTATCAATTCTATTCAGTGCTATCTGTCAGTGCTGCTAATCAGTGCCACCTGTCAGTACTACCTCAGTGCTGCCCATTAGTGCCATCTCAGTGCTCATTTGTGCTGCCCATCAGTGCCACCTCAGTGCTGCCCATCAGTGCCACCTGTCAGTGCTCATTTGTGCTGCCCATCAGTGCCACCTGTCAGTGCACATTAGTGCTGCCCATCAGTGCCATCTCGGTGCTGCCCATCAGTGCCATCTCAGTGCTGCCCATCAGTGCCATCTCAGTGCTGCCCATCAGTGCCATCTCAGTGCTGCCCATCAGTGCCATCTCAGTGCTGCCCATCAGTGCCATCTCAGTG
Organism: Lithobates clamitans; assembly: GCA_037952925.1. Lineage (NCBI taxonomy): Eukaryota > Metazoa > Chordata > Amphibia > Anura > Ranidae > Lithobates > Lithobates clamitans. The sequence continues at coordinate 3,181,380 of JBBGZY010001202.1, forward strand.
CTGCCCATCAGTGCCATCTCAGTGCCGCCCATTAGTGCCACCTCAGTGCCACCTATCAGTGCACATTAGTGCTGTCTATCAGTACCACCTGTCAGTTCCAACCTCAGTGCCACCTCATCAGTGCAGCCCATCAGTGCTCATCAGTGCCGCCTCCCAGATGACATCAGTGAAGGAGGAAAAAAAAAAACTTATTTGCAAAATCTTATAACAAACAACAAAAAAAAAGATTATTTTTTTATAATATATATTTTTTTTTTTCGCTTGGCATCAGGCATGAGCAATTCCTATTGCCCGATGCCCCAGACATGCAGTTCTGGGCACTGGGCAAAAGATTTAAAAAACTGGCTCCTAACTTTTTCAGCTGCCTCCTAGATTCTAAGCAAATTTGTCAAGCCCTGCATTATATAACAGATGGGATGATATAGTAGGTTAACGACCACTTTAAGGATTTAGAGACGATCTGTAAAGAGAGCACCAAAATCTCTCCTGAGATGTGTGCAAACCTGGTCACCAACTACAAGAAACGTCTGACCTCTGTGCTTGCCAACAAGATTTTCTCCACCAAGTACTAAGTCGAGTTTGGTTTTTTGTTTTTGTTTTTTTTTCTGGATTTTTGGTTGATATTCTGTCTCTATCATTTAAAATACACCTGTGATAAAAATGATAGGCCCTTCATTTCTTTGTAAGTGGGCAAACGTACAAAATCTACTGGGGATCAAATAATAATTTTCATCACTGTATGAATGTTTCAAAGCAATATAAGGGTGCATTTACACTTGTGAATGCACTGTGTGCGTGATCCCCTGTGAGAACTTACGGGTCCCCGTGATTAGCTTTGCGTGGACATCCTCATTTGAAAGCAATGGGAGGCTGCTGGCTTTCACAGCATATCCCCCCCCCCCCCGTGTAATCTCTCAAGCAGCAATCACATGTGAGTGATCGGCCCGTGGACGCACATTTCTTGTTGAGACATTTGGTTTCTTTTTTCCCCTGTATCTGGTGGAAATGTTTCTGTGGTTTTTCCAGCCTGTATTTCCTGCTCTGATAAGTGCAGGTTGCAGTGCACTCCTCTGAATCCAGGTCATAGTGACCAACGGGTTATTGCAAAGAAGAATGTTGGGTGGTTTTGTGTAGTGCCATGAATCGGACCTCATGCTTGTCAGGGTACAATTTGCTGCATACAGACCCATCATTTTTGTATTTTTTTGGATCTAATTGCAGCACTGTTGTATGCTATGGGCCCTTGCACATTTCTCAGTTTTGTTTGTCCCCAGCGGGTAGCTGCTTAAAAAATAGCTACTAAAATCTGTGTTCACAGTCCTATGTATGGAGTATATTTTTGCTTTTATACCCGTGCAAACGTTTGTGCTAAGGTATACATACATGGACCCTATTGGATGCTGCTCAGGGCTGGCATAAATATCAACGATGTGTAGTCGGCGATGGCGCTGCCGCGGTTGATGACACACTATTGATGGTAACATCTGCCTGAATAAGTCATGTGTGTGCTGGCAGCGCCATGCAGAATGTCCGTCACCTTCACATACAGAATTAGCTGAAGTCATTTTACAAGTATCAACGTGACATGCATGACCCATTTAGGTGGAGATGTGAACCTCAGTAGTGGTAGTGCTGTAGTAGTGGTCCTAAACTGCTGTAAGCACTAATGTTACCTGCGTATGGACAGCTTCGGACAATACGTCCCTGTGCATGAGCCCCCTTATTCCTGTATCATGTCACATAACACAGGCTGGATAAGCAGCTAGCTAGTAAGCAATCATTAAAAATACAGATGGTATGGAAGGGGTATATCCATCCAAATTCAGTAAGTTTGATATCCTGCCTGTCCATTCACATGTTTTAAAGTTCCAACCAAAAGCGGAAGCTCTGCTTGTTCGCACCCCCCCCCCCTCTGCTGCCACATTTGGCACCTTTTGGGTGGGAGTGGATACCTATCGAAACCAGGTATCCACTGTCACTTCCGTGGGGATCGCTGCATCGTTGTGTGGCAATCTACGAAACTTCCAGTCCCTCCCCCCCCCCTTGCTGCCTTCTGGGAGACAAACAGGTCCCAGAAGACGACAGGACCATTCTGAAAGCACAGTGCGACTCACGCATGCACAGTAGGAAACAGGCTGTGAAGCCGCAAGGCTTTACTTCCTTTTTCCTTTAGTAAGGATGTCGGCACCTGCACCCGGAGCCAATGGACGGGTCAGCTTTGGGTGCCAACATAGTATGCTCCCTGGACCTGTGTCCTTTATATTAAAATTCAGCAGCTACAGTATTTGTAGCTGCTAACAATTTTTTTTTCACCCAGGCTGGAACTCGCTAGCCTAGGTGGATGCCGCATTGGTCAGATACTGCATCTGTCCCCTGCCGCCTCTGCACTGAGAACTGAGCAATCAAACATCACCGATGGCTCGGTTCTCTCAACTCACTGGAGTGCTGTGGAGGGGCGGGGAGCGAGCGGCTGAGACGCCTATCAGTCCAGGCAGATCCAGACTCTCTGAGTCGGGATGACGCGGTGCCTGGACTGATCTCAGTGACGTCAGCAGAGAGTGGACTTGAGACTGTTCTCTGCTGAAAACGGGTCACAGGCCCGTGACCCATAGAGAAGCCCAGCCAATTGAACTCAGGCTGGACTTCTCCTTTTAAGTTTCTTACCTGGAGATCCTTCCAGTAACAGCACAACACTAAGCCCCTGTGTAAGGCCTCGTGCGTTCTGGACGTTTAGCCTCTTTACATGAGATCCCTGCATTTTGGTGTGGGCTGAAAGCATAGGCGCACTGTCTGGCCCTGCTGTCAGAAACCTGTAAAAGACTGAGGTTGTTGTGGCTGGATGGTGCCCTGACTGGTACGAATGTTTCGGGCAGAATGTGCCAGGTGATGAATGCCTGGAATGTAGGCTGCTTGCATTCCAGGAAATCTTCCCTGTTGGGTTTCCTACCTGATAGAATTGAAAGGCAGCACAGTAGTCGTCTAAAGGAGCTCAAATGGCAGGCTGACAACGCTGCTGATGTCTACTCTATGGGACGGTTTTGTAGCTTGCATCAGAAATTGCTGTTACTGGCAGGATCTCCCCGTAAGAAACTTTAAAACAAGTTCCAAAGCAAACTGATTAGCTTAGGAAAACTGTACACAGGGAGGCATATTGCCTAATGTATTGAAAAACAGAATTTGGATTTACATATACTTTTACCTACATTTAAGTTGTTAAAGGCTAAATTCTCCTTAAAAAAAAAAAATGTATGTACGTGATTTTGCAGGTTAAAAAAATGTGCTTTAAGGCTCCATGGACACTGGCTTAAAAATTGCTGCTTCTACAGGAGTTTTGTGTTTGATCTGTAGAAGCAGCTCTGTGTTATCCTATGTGTTATCCTATGTGTCCATGCACATAGGACGTTTTAGAGGCATATTTTAAGCTCTGCGTTTAGGCCCCTTTCACACCGGGGCAGTTTGCAGGCGCTATGGCGCTAAAAATAGCGCCTGCAAACTGACCTGAAACTGCCGCTGCTGTGTCTCCAGTGTGAAACCCCCGAGGGCTTTCACACTGGAGCGGTGCACTGGCAGGAGGGAAAAAAAAACTCCTGCAAACAGCATCTTTGGAGCGGTGAATACACCACTCCTTCACCGCTCCTGCCCATTGTAGTGGAGCTTTGCGGGCGATTTTTAGCCCTTTTTCTGCCACTAGCGGGGGTTAAAACCACCCCGCTAGCGGCCGAATACCGCCGCTAAAACCACGGTAAAACACCGCTAAAAAATAGCGGCGTTTTACCGCCGACGACCCCACCGCCTCAGTGTGAAAGGGGCCTTAGAGCGGGGCTTGACTTAAAGCTGCACATTTAATGGTCAAGAATCGTTATCGCGATCTTGACTAAAGTGTTTCCCGATTCTTTCTATGCAAAGAATTCTCTTTGCTTTTCTGAAGTCAGAGCTGTCAGAAAAAAGGAAGGGAAAAACTGGGCAGTCTGCCAAGAATCAAAACATTCTTTATCAGTTGAACTTAAGTATAAACATTGTAACAATTTGTCAATGGAATATAGACTTTGTAAGGGCCGGTTCACACTGCTGCGGTGCAAAATTTGTGCAAATTTGATCGGATTGCATTGCGAATTTTCGTTCGGAATTCTTTGTGTTCTGATGAATCTACTGCGATTCTACGGGAAATATTGCATTGAATTCGCATCACACACGGATCAAACTTGCTCAGGACACTTTTTGTACGCAGCTTAGATTTGCAACGCATTGATGTGAACGGCACTAATGAAAAACTGTTATTTAAATGACTTGCTAATTTGAGCGCTCGCAGCGGCTCAAATTCGCAATAGAATTCGCAGCAGTGTGAACCGGCCCTTAGTGAAAAAAGTTTAACCACTTAAACACTAAACCTTTTTCTGACATTTGTTGGTTTCAAGTTTAATTTTTTTTTTTTTTGCTAGAAAATTACTTAGAACCCCCAAACATTATATATATTATTTTAGTAGACACCCTAGAGAATAAAATGGTGGTTGTTGCAATATTTTATGTCTCACAGTATTTGCGCAGCGGTCTTTCCAATGCAATTTTTTTTGGAAAAAATTTCTTTAGTGAATTAAAAAAAAAAAAAAAAAAAATGAACTAGTAAAGTTAGCTCTTTTTTTTTTTTAATGTGAAAGATTTTACGTTGCGAGAATCGTGATCTTTTTATTCTAAGAAAAAAATCGTGATTTTCATTTTGGCCAGAATCATGCAGCTCTAGCTTGACTAGAAATTCTCTGACGCTTGGGCTTCCCCTTCCCAGGCGTGAGCAATTCCTATTGCCTGACGTCCAGGACATGCAGTTCCAGGCGCCGGGCAGCTGGTTGAAGACCGTGCGGTTGGCTGGTTTTGGGAGGGCGCCCCTGGGGTGTGCGTCAGGCGCGCTATGTAATCGTTGTGTCCTCCTGACAGATAATCACAGATTGAGGCAAAAGGCCAATCACAGCTGCCCTTTACCATGTGATCAGCTCTGTCCAGTCACAGCTGATAACATTGTAAACCGACTTGCCGATAATTGGCAGTACTTAACTCGCATGTCACAATGTGAGGAAAGAAGAGCTGGTAACTGGCAACTCTGACAGGCACGTTTACATTGATGATCAGTGCCTCCTCATCAGTGCCCATTGGTGAAGAAGAAAAATTACTTATTTTCAAAATTCTACAATAGAAATTTAAGTAAAAAAATTTCGGTATTCTTTTTTTGTTTCTTTTAGCAAAAATAAAAACTCCATTGGTGATTACCTACCACCAACAGAAAGCTCTATATGTTTAAAAAAAATGCTATAAATGTCATATGGGTACAGTGTTGCATGACTGCGCTATTGTCATTCAAAAAGCGAAAGCGCTGAAAGCTGAATATTGGCCTGGGCAGGAAGGGGGTTAAAGTGCCCAGTAGGCAACGCCTAAAAAAAATGGCTTGGTCATTAAGGGGGTAAATCCTTCAGGGGCTGAAGTAGTTAAGCCAGGCTTCTTCAGACACTCAGTACTGCTGTCTGCCTGTACCTCTATACGGGTAGACAGTTACTGATGTGCAGGAAGTGTCAATGTACTACGAAGGTGCTCATCCTTGCTCTTGTAGTTCGTTTAGAACTACAAGCTGTCTGCTATGGTGGCAGACTGGACCTGCAGTTCATTCATTCACAGATCTCTGTGAATGAATGGCATGTCTGTGAGGGTGGAGCCCCACACAGCTGCACTGTTTTTAAAATGTGACTGTGGATGTGGGGAGAGGAACCCCTTGCCCACTATCAGGGGGGTGTGGGGGAAGGCTCCAATGTAACATCTTACACCCTAAATATGGGTGTGATATGTAACAAAAGTTGAACATATGCTTAAGAGACGGTTCACACTGAGGCAGCACGACTTGCAGCTCGACTGCCTCAGGCGACCTGAGCATGACAGCAGTGGCGACTTGCAAAACGACTTCTATATAGAAGTCAATGCAAGTCGCCTCAAGTCCCCCCCAAAGTAGTACAGGAACCTTTTTCTAAGTCGGAGTGACTTGCGTCGCTCCTATTAGAACGGTTCCATTGTACAGAACGGGACGCGACTTGTCAAGCTATGAGTAAGCACTAACGTTAGTGCGAAACGTCAGCTCTTTTTTCCTGTCTGCTGTTACTTTGAGTGCATTTTCTAAAATAAACAAAGCAAATCTACGAGTGCAGCTGTCCAGAATTCGTTCCTGTTTATCGCTATTAGCAATAGCCAGCACCTACAACCTCTGAACCAAGAAAGATTCACCTTTGTCTGTTTATTGGTCCTGGAGTGGTGATTATTCTCTTCTATTGTCAGGCGGCTAGGTCGCCTGACAAGTCGTCCCAGTGTGAACCGGCTCTTAATGTAAGTGGGTGATACCTGGCTCTGAAGCAGTGGCTCTTGGCTTACTGACTTGGCAAAATATTTTGAGAATTCTGAATTAAAATAAACTTTTTACTGCCCTTAAGTCTATCCTTTGTAATGCTAGCCAGCCAGTGTGTGTGTACCTCCTACATCTTCAAGGGGTTGTGGTGTGGAATTGTAGGTTGTGCTATCAGCCAGATGTGGGGTAAACGAAAAACGCTTTTAGGAACACGGGGTGTACTCACTCCATTCATGGTTGCTTTTTACTGAGCACAATTGTCCCCTCTCCGTATTTTCCCACTGACCTACACCTGCTCAAACGGATGCATAACATAGTGAGTCCAACTGAACTGTACCCACCTCTTCCAGCAGGCCAGAGCACAATATACTGAACCATACCTGAGCATGGTATGGGGCAATCACACATGTCAAAAGAACTGGACTTTGGAGGTCAAACATGCTTGGGCACGGTGTTGTTCACGTAGTGTGAGAAGGCTTTGGTTCCTGGTCATCTTTTTGACTTTTTTTTTTTTTTTTTGCAAATATAAATTTTATTGAAGGTTTTGAAAAGAAGAAAAAAGAAATACCGGGAGGGTATAATATAACAGTGGTCTGGTTCAACATTTTGACAAATATGACAGTTGTATACGTTTTCCATAAAAGGTTCTCACTCTATCTGCAGAGAAGATAATCTACCACGTAACATGACCTCATTTAACCCATAAGCCTATCTTGGCAACCTGTACATCCATGCAGTGTTGCTACACTACATGATTAACATACTCCAATGGGCTTTTCGCCTCTGCATAGCTCCACAATAGTTGGTGTGGATGGAAAACCATCTATTGACTGAATATTAGACCACTATTTGAATAAATAGGTACGTGAAACGTATAGACAGAAAAGGAGGGGTAAAGGGAGAGGGGGAGGTATATATTCAACGCGAGCGCGATGGACCGAGCCAGGTTCTTGTCCTGCGGCAAAGCCACATTAATGTGACTCTCAAGAATTTAATAAGGTTTGTCCTTCATCGGATAAAATGAACATGTTCCAAGCTAACCAGGTTTTGGAATGTTTGTCTTGTTTGTGTTGGGCAGTAAGTACCAAATCTTCCATCTTTTTAATTTCCTCAACTCTGCGTAGCCACATCCCCACCGTGGAGGGTACATTTTGTTTCCACATGGCTGGAATGCAAGACTTTGCTGCATTGAACAAATGTCTTGTTGACTCTTTAAGAGCCCATTCACACAGGGGCAACACGACTTCCAGCGCTACTTTGGGAGGCAACTTGGACACGACTTGAGTATGAATCACAGCACGACTTGGGGCAACTTACAACACAACTTGAAGTCGCCTCCAGGACAGGGAACTTTACAAGTGGCCAATCAGAGCTTATCAGCTGTGTGTGAGAAGGAGGGGGCTGGCTGTTTAGTGGAGGAAATTACTTTCTGTTTCCTTTCTGCTTCCTGTAAAGTTGCCTCAGTATGAACAGTGATCAGACTTGGAGGCAACTTCCATTGAAATCAATGGGTACAAGTTGCCTTCAAGTCGGATTGAAGTATTACAGGAACCTTTTCTGAAGTCGGAGCGACTGCAGTAGTGTGCATTAAGTGCTGGTTCACACAGGGGCAACACGACTCTGGCCGCGACTTTGCCAGGCGACCTGGACACGACCTGAGGGCGACACCACTGCGCGACTTGGGGCGACTTACAAGGCGACTTTCCAGTGGCCAATCAAACTACAATCCGTTCTGGGGGAGGGAGGGGTTTGCTTGAAAAAAACATCTTCTCTTCCTGTGAAGTCACTTCAGTATAGATCACGATCCGACTTGTAGGCGACTTACATTGAAATCAATGGGTACAAGTCGCCTACAAGTCGCCTTGAAGTAGTACAGGGACCTTTTCTGAAGTCGGAGCGACTTCAGTAGCGTACATATAGACGGCTCTCATTCACTTACATGGACTTTCAGATGTCAAGCGACTTGGGGCGACTTGAGGTCTGACAAGTCGGATCCCAAGTCGCGGTAGTGTGAACCAGCACTAAGACGGATCCATTCATTTACATAGATTTTTTCATGTAGCACGACTTGGGGCGACTTGAAGTCGGATCCAAAGTTGCCCCTGTGTGAATGGGCTCTAACCATTGCTATTAGGCGAGGTAAGGTACCTTGTTGAACCTATACCTGATTGTAATTAGTTGAAGCTTTGCTAATGTCAAACTGAGAGGTGCTAGCACACATCTTTCCTTATATTCTGGTGTTCCTTGGAGACTCCGAACCCAGAATATTTACAGATAAAGCAGTATGGGTTCTTAGAAAGCAGTGTGAATACATGTTTCACTGAGCATTTGATTGTGTTGGGCTTTTTGATTTACTGGAGCCAAGAACTGTATGCTTTATCAGGAGAAGATGGTGACCAATGTGTTCTTGGTACTTTACTTGTATATAAGGTAAATTTTAAATTGGGGACCGTCTTGCGTTATTATTGCTCTAGTAAAAGGAGAGCTATGTTTATTCTGAGGTCTCTTGCTTGTTTGTGCAGACATCTCATGATATCTTCTCCACTTAACAATTATTGCTTTGTTCTTGGTTTGGGTTGAGTGCTTTTATACAGACATAATGACCTTCGTTTTCCTGGATTTATGAAAATTGTCATATATGTATTTCAGTGGTTGTTTCCTTTTCCGTGTTGTGCAGTGTTCTCTTTGAGATGGAAGGATTATGATCAATAAAATTGAAATATACCATTTTGTTTCTCTAACAAACGGTTACCAACCTTTTGTCCTAGTAGACCCGTCTGACATTTCAAAATTTTAAAAGCTTAACTCCAGCCTTACGTTTTTTTTTTTTTAAAGGTTTGTTTGTAGGGATGCCACCGAAATTCCCTTTCAGCATCTTGTTTTACTGAGGCCACAGGATTGTTCTCAACCCCCCTCTTCAAATTCTCATTATAGCCTACAGAGATAGGCGTGCTGCCTGTCTCTGTACGCCAACTTAGAATTGGTCTTAATTGCAATTGTCCTTAAGCGGGGCTCACAGATAAAGTTGTTTTTAGAAAAATAAAAATTGACGTACTTAAACATTCCATGTTGGTGCAAAGATTTCCCTCACTGCCTTTGTGTTCTGACCGGGTGACTGAACCCCCCCGCCAGAACACAATGATCAACGCTCACAGCCATGGGCAGCCAGCACTGATTGGATACTGGTTTACCATCATGTCCCTTCGAAAAAAAACAGATGTTAGACTGGCTTCTGTTTGGAAAGACAGCTGTACACACTGACCGAATGTCGGCCACTTTCTGTGGTACCTACTGATACCGGCCAATATTTAGCCTGTGTGCACCCAGCCTTAAAGTGATTTGTAAAGGAAAAAGTTTTATTTAAAAAAACAAAACAAAAACAAACCAACATGTTATATTTACCTGCTCTGTGCAGTGCATTTGCACAGAGCAGCCCTGATCCTCCTTTCCTGGGGTCCCCCTCTGGTGCTCTGGGCCCCTCCCCCTCCGCCAAGCTGCTTGCTCTGGGGGCACTCGTGTGTGTGCTTGCTCCCGGGGCTGGCTCTCTGTGTCCATAAGACACACAGAGCATGGCACAGCCCCACTCCTACCTTACTGGCTGTGATTGACAGCAGCGGGAGCCAATGCTGTTGCATCTCAGGCAGTCAGAAGGGAGAGACCCGGGAGAGCCTCGCCTCTCGTGCACATCACTGGATCGAGATTGGGCTTAGATAAGTATTAGGGGGGCTGAGGAGGGAGCTGCACACTGAAGGTTTTTTACCTTCATGCATACATGGCATGAAGGTATAAAAGCTTAAAGTGATTGTAAAGGCAGAAGTTTTTTTATCCTATTGCGTTCTATGCATTAGGAAAAAAAACCTTCAGTACGCAGTAGCCCCCCTTAGCCACCCCCCTAATACTTATCTGAGTCCATTTATTTTCAACAATGTTGCAGAAGGAGAGATTCGGCTGCTCGGGACTCCCTCCTCATTGGCTGGAAAGGAAAAACGGGAAGTTTGGGACTTTAAATGAGGCACATATACACAATATGCCTCCATCCCTATTGCAAAGATAAAGAACGGGGAAATTGGGACTTTAATTGAGGTCAAGGACATTGTGGGAGTGAGTTGGTGAAAACACAAAGCATGTTTATTGAAAATAAAAAGTGCATAAAACATATCAATTACACAACCACTTGAGGAGAGACATTGTAGTGAATATCAATCCATAATAGTTTGCACACATAGTATGTGTGTATGCAACATAGGCATCAAGGGTACATTAAATATACATCAACTTGGCACTACATAGTGGTCACAACTGATTGTGAATTACATTCAATAAATTCATATATATACACATTACAGCAGCCTAGGCGAAATAAATGACAATTGTATGAAAAAGCACACTGAAACCATGATTGAAAGAAATATATGACATGTTCATTGGTGGAAGGTGTGATCTGAGCAGGAATCTGCATCATCAAGTTGCCCCATAACATGTTCATTGGTAAAGGGTGTAATATGAGCATGAGTTTGCATCATCAGGTTGCCCGACGCGTTTCGTGTAAACCACTCATCAGGGGCTGATGCTTTGAAGTATCTAGAAAAGTGTAGTAGGATACAGTTAATCTAATGGTAACTGAAAGATAGGGAGAGGCAATTAAGCCCATCTTGTGTACTTACACCTTCCACCAATGAACATGTCATATATTTCTTTCAATCATGGTTTCAGTGTGCTTTTTCATACAATTGTCAGTTATTTCGCCTAGGCTGCTGTAATGTGTATATATATGAATTTATTGAATGTATTTCACAATCAGTTGTGACCACTATGTAGTGCCAAGTTGATATATATTTAATGTACCCTTGATGCCTATGTTGCATACACACATACTATGTGTGTGCGAACTATTATGGATTGATATTCACTACAATGTCTCTCCTCAAGTGGTTGTGTAATTGATATGTTTTATGCACTTTTTATTTTCAATAAACATGCTTTGTGTTTTCACCAACTCACTCCCACAATGTCCTTGACCTCAATTAAAGTCCCAATTTCCCCGTTCTTTATCTCCTCATTGGCTGAGACAGCAGCGGGGCGCCATTGGCTCCCGGTGCTGTCAGTCAGTGAGCCAAAGAGGATAGAGATGGGGCGGGGCCTAGCTGCTGTTCCGTGTCTGAATGGACATGCGGGGCTGCGGCTTGGATCAGGTACCCCTGTAGCAAGCTGCTTGCTGTGGGGGCACTTGTTAGGAGGGAGGGGCCAGGAGAACAGAAGAGGAACCTGAGAATAGGAGGATCTGAGCTGCTCTGTGCAGAACAAGTGTAACAAGTTTGTTATTTTTAGGAACACTTTTTTTAATAACACTTTTTTTAATAACATTCATGCCGCTTACACACTCGTCTACAAAAGTCTGACGGATGCAGACGGACCAAATATGGCGGACAATCCGATAGTGTGTGGGCTTCCCCGGACTTTCGGCGGACTTTTCCAGCCACAAATCTGACAGACTTTAGATTTGGAACATGCTTCAAATCTTTACGTCGTAACTCCGCCGGACCCAGAAATCCGCTCGTCTGTGTGCTAGTCCGATGGACAAAAACCCACGCTAGGGCAGCTACTGGCTACCAACTTCCTTTATTTTAGTCCGGTGTACGTCATCGCGTACGAATCCGTCGGACATTTGTGTGATCGTATGTAGGCAAGTCTGTTCGTTAGAAAGTCCGCCGCAAGTCCGTCGAAAGTCTGTCGGACGGGCTGTCGGACTTTCGTAGCCGAAAAGCCCAACCGTGTGTACGCGTCATCAGTTTTGTTATCTACAAACTGGAGGTAACTCACTTTGAATTTGGTGCAGCCGTAACACCATGATGTAAAACTGGTACTATTAAAGTGATTATAAAGTTGGTTGTATCCTATTTATAGGATATAAGCATGGTGGGGGCAACTGCACTTGGTAATAGACCCGTAGCACAGAGTATTGATTTATAGGGACACCTCCATTGTCAGAAAGCATTGATCAGCACATTGGAGGAATTAAAAGAAAATACATTACTTCAGCAGGGCACAAACCTCAAAAATAACCTGGTGGGCACTTTAACACTTCCTTTCCACCCCTTCAAGTGATTTGAGTTCAGGTGTTTCCAGTGAATAATACTGTAAATGGTACAGCATACAAAGGTATTTGAGACACTTGTGCTTTCCAGCCTTGTAATACCAAATTCTAGCATGACCAGGTCAGCAAGGCCAGTTTCATAAAGCCATGGCTTGTTGAATTTGGTGTGGAGGAACTCGGGTGATCTGCACAGAGTCCTTTCCCTAAAGGAGTTTTAAAGGTAGAAGGTTTTTTATCTTGATGCATTCTATGCTTTAAGATTAAAAAAAAAACCTCCTGTGTGTAACAGCCCCCCCACACCCCACTAATTACCTACCTGAGCCCCTAATCTCTCCAGCGATGTCCACGATCCCCTCAACTATCCAGGACACTCCTCCTGATTGGCTGAGACAGAGCAGCGATGCCAGTGGCTCCCGCAGCTGTCAATCAAAGCCAGTCAGCCAATCGGGAGGGAGCGGGGCTCTGTGTCTGAATGGATACACGGAGCTCTGACTCGGTTTGGGTGCCCCTTGTAGCAGGATGCTGACTGAGGGGCAATCAAAGGAGGACGGAGCTTGGAGCAGCGAAGAGGGACCTGAGAAGAGGATGATCCAGGCTGCTCTGTGCAAAAACAACTGCACAGAGGAGGTAAGTATTACATGTTTGTTATTTAAAAAAAAAAACTAGCCTTTACAATCACTTTAACCCTACTGAACACCCTTTGGGATGAATTGTGATGCCAATTTCAAGCCAGGTCTTGTCATCTAACATGAGACCTCACTAATAATCTTTTGAATGAACGGGCACAAATTTCTACAGATACAAAATCTTGTGGTAAGCCTTCCTAAAAGAGCAGAGGCTGCTAAAACCACAACGTGATTCCAACTCCAATATTCATGCCCATGGTTTGGTAATGAGATGACCATCACACCTATAGGAGCTTTTTGGACAAGTGGCCACAAACTTGTAGGTAGGCATATAGGGTATACTGTGAGTGTCTGTACATGTGAAATCTATTCTGTAGGCCAGACTTTCTCAACCTGTTCAACAAAGAGGAACCCTTGAAATAACTTCCCATTCTCAGGGAACCCCTGCTAGAAATGACTATACCTACAACTCATGATACATTAGTGTGATGGTCAGTGAGAAGAATGCTCCTTACACTTGTGAACATTGGGAAGAATTACAGATAGCTAAAAAGATCATTGTGTCAGTGGGAACATATCTGAGAGGCAGAAATAGCTCATAGCTCAAGGAACCCCTTAGCAACCTCTGGAGGAACCCTAGGGTACCATTAAACCCTGCTGTAGGCTGGGGCCCATCATTGCCATTCACCATACACTGCTTTCTCTCTACATCCATCCCACATACACATTGACCTCATGCCTGTGTGTTTCTTTTCTTTTATTAGCAAACTTAAAAAGCTGAGTGAAGACAGCTTGACGAAACAGCCAGAAGAGGTCTTTGATGTTTTAGAAAAGCTTGGCGAAGGGTAAGTGTAAAATGTAATATTCTTTTTATCACTTGTGCGGAGATTCATGGATGAAATGGGGGTCTCTAAAGTTTGCTTTAAAGTGTGACCGTAAAGTATTTTATTAGATGACTATAACTATAACGCTTACATTGAAGAAGTGCAGGGAGATCTCTCTTCACTTTACATTCGGGAACCTTCCAATATTGGGAAATATTAAAAATGATCAATGCCAGAATTACTTTATAAAAACAGTCAGGCTTTTCATTTCACTTTTGTTATCCAGATTGGAATACCTACAAGATATGGTGTGTGTGTAAATTTGATATGTTGATTTGGATTTTATTGTACACAATAGAGGTGGTTTCCGTTGGAGGAATTCATTTCCCTCTAGGTCTGTTTTTCTCTTTTATATCTTTATAATATTGTTTTGGTGAATGTCCCAGTCCAGGAATATAATTTTTTCTGTTGGAGGGGCTTTATTGTGTAGCTTTATTGAACACCCGGTTTCAATTTCTTGGTGTATGGGAATCGATTGTTTAGCATTTTAGGAGAAATAACATATTCATTCTTTTATAAGCTTGTTTTTTTAGTTTAATGTCAAGTGTGGCAATAGTATCAGATCAAGTGTCTTTGTTTAATAACCATCTTCCCAAGAGAAACTAAAGCAAGCTGACAGATGTCAATACTTATTTCCTGTAATTCTTACTATTTGTAAGTCTTCCTGTGCCATTTACATGATCCCTACAGGATGGGAAGGTATGGCGTTCATGAAGAGCCTCATTGGCACACATCATTTGCTTTAGCATTTGGTCATGTGAATGTCACCAGTGGTTTTCTGAGCTGAAGACTTACATGAGAATTCTTACTTGTGCTTGTCTTGTCCTATACATGTTGATATCCATCCTATTGTGTATTTGATGCAATTTCTACTATTGGCTATACATCAGTAGTTTCTCTAATGAAGGAAAATTCTTTGTACATTTGATGGCTGAACAAATGTCGTTCAAAAGTACAGCAACATTTGGTTTGCTTTTAATTTGGCTCTAAAGGCTGACAGGTGTGGTTTTTTTTTTTTTTTTTTTTTCCTTTTAAATGTATTTTATTTACCTTTTTTAAAGTGGTTGTAAACCTTCCTTGTTTGTTATTGTCATATTAAAAAAAAAATGTCATACTTGCCTGCTCTGTGTATTGGTTTTGCACAGAGCAGCCCCGATACTCCTCTTCTCGGTTCCCCTGCCGGCGCTCCTGGCCTCTCCCCCCTGCCGAATGCCCCCAGACCAAGCGGCTTGCTCTGGGGGCACTTCTTTGTGCTCGCTCCTGAGGCGGCCCTGTATGTCCTTAAGACATACAGAGCACAGCTCGCCCCCCCCCCCCGGCTCCCTCCTCCCTTGCTGTGATTGACAGCAACAGGAGTCAAGGGCTCCCACTGCTGAGTCTTAGCCAATGAGGAGACAGACCCAGGAGAGCTGAGGCTGTCGTGCACAGCACTGGATCGCGATCAGGCTCAGGTAAGTAGTAATAGGGGTGTTTAAAGGGGGAGCTGCACATTGAAGGTTTTTTACCTTCATGCATAGAATGCATAACCCTTTTACAACTGCTTTAAAGTTTTTAAGGCAGTGCACCCAGCCCCTGCCAGCCCCTCCGCTAGGATTACATGATGTATATACCATATGCCATTTTCTAAAATTCTTCTTATAAATACCGTTTTTCTTATCCCCGATCAACGGTCATGTTACCACCCGGTGCTGTCTTCCTCCGATGTTTGTATTACAGAGGGAGATCACGTGACCGCCTGGCAGATGTCAGAGGGAGAGCTCAGTCCCTCCCTCTGTAATGTCTTTCTCCGCTGTATGTATTACAGAGGGAGGGACTGAGCTCTCCCTTTGACATCTGCCGGGCGGTCACGTGATCTCCCTCTGTAATACAAACATCGGAGGAAGACAGTGCCGGGCGGTCACATGACCACCCGACAGACGTCAGAGGGAGAGCTTACCCCCCTCCCTCTGTAATACTTACAGCAGAGAGAGACAGTACCAGGCGGTCACATGACTGCTGATCAGGGATAAGAAAATCGGTGTTCATAAGAAAAATTTTAGAAACTGGCTAACAGTATATATATACATCATGTAATCCTAGCAGAGGAGCTGGCGGTGATTGGCAGCATTAATGTGCGATCTGCTTCAAACGGTGATAGAAGGGGAGGGGAGGCTCACACACAGAGCTGACAGACAGAGAGGGGAGGGGGGAGGAGGACACAGGAGCAGAAAGGGGGACTGCAGATAGCAGGCTGTGGATGACGGAGGCATGTAAACTGACCACAGTGTTAGGGCTCAGCAGCCACAATTAACCGTGGTCAGTTTACAGGGGGGAGAGCAGAAACTGTCAGGATCAGCCAGGTATTTCAGGTGTTACAGGAGGCCAAATCACACAGCACAAGTACTGTGCTGTATAACATGCTTTAAAGAAACAGGATCAATACTTTTTTAACCCAAAACCCCCCCCCCCCCAAAAAACGCTTTAATGTATTCTCTGCATTAAGGTAAAACCTTCTGTGTGCGTCAGTTTACGGCGTGGTTATGCCGTTTCTTTCCGAGTGCATACGCTGCCGACATCACCGGCTGCAGGGACACTGAATGTCTCCTAAATGGTGCACGTTGAGGAGATTTTCCTTGTACCTACAGGTAAGCTTTATTATAAGCCTGTAGGTAAAAGTGTCCAGGGGGACTTTTCTACCACTTTAGGGGATTATGATGGTTACAGACATAAGGATTCCTTTAGATACCATTATGTGCATGGAAGAGATTCCAGCAGCAAGAATCTGCTTTTTTAGCGGCTAGGATGACAGGTGTATGCAATCAGCTGTGACCGTGCAGCCTGTACAGATCAATGATGGATTGAGAGGAGGCACTGCTGATCGCACTCCCAGAAGTTACCTGTGGTCAGGGACAGATGAGGGACTCTGGATGCATCTGTCTGCGTCCATTGACACAGACAGCAGGACTCGGCTCCGCCCCCTGACTCCCGCGTCATTGGATTTGATAGACCACAGTGGGAGCCAATGGCTGCGCTGTTATCAATCCAATCAGGACCCAAAACACCGGCTGGAGCGGGTGTGCTCGTCCCCTGTGCAGGAACTTTCGGGCTCAGGTAAGGGAGGCTCTGGGGGGCTGGTGTGCTACAAGAGGTTTTTAACCTCAATGGATAGAATCCATTGAGGTGAAAATCCGCGAGGGTTTACAACCCTTTTTAACATTAAGGCTGCATACACACCTAGGCGTTCTGAAAATGCAGGCAAACATATGTTTCTGCCCCCTTTTTTGGGAATGCGCTAAAATATGCGACATGCTTATGGTGCTGTTATATCTTAATGACACCCCAAACGTGGGTAGCAGAAAAAAAACATGGAATGCAAAATGCGCGTGGCTCAGTTCCGAAAAAAGGTATTTGAGCTACTTTGGCGCGTTTTAAAAAAAAATTTTTTGAATGGGCTGGCCTGTGCTGTTATGAGAAAAATGCATCAAGAAAAAAAAAAAAAAAAAAGCACGGCATCGCTCAGGTGTGAGTGCAGCCTAAACGTAGAACAATATCCTTTTCTATCCAACATTAACCCCATTGTGTAGATGTGCGGCCCTGAGAAGTGGGAACACTATTCATAGCAGCGGAAGTGGCTTTGCTCCCTGTGCACAGAGAACGGCTCTTTGTAGTTTCCTGTTGCAGAACAGTAGCAGCCTTTCCCAATGACCTCTCTCTGTAGAAGTAGCTTTTCTCTTTATTTAGATTTTTCTTTTTGGTCCTCTCTCTTTCCTCCATTGTGGTTTTATAAAGGGAAGCAATCTCTCATGAATGTGCTGCGTTCTCAGCGGGGATCAGCTTCTTGGAATTGCGGAATGTTCAGTTTTTGGGCCATTATTGATGAAGTGGGGTTTGAAGGAATATGTTATCACTGGACTGCATTAGCCCCTTAATGGATTATTTTACCTAAAAGTGATATTGTAGTTACTGGCTGAGCTTGGAGTGCTGGATTACCTACTGCATGTTTATATCTCATAAAGACCCAGCGATGAAATCTCCCTGCAACCCAAAGTCTTTTTCTGGTTGTCCTATAAAAAGTGCCTCAGTGGGAGGAGGGCTTAGAATGTGGAACTATAAAGTGGATTCAAAGCCGAAGATTTTCCCAAAATAAAACTCGAGCTAGAAATGTAAAAAAAAAAAAATTGTTAAATCCTTAAAGTGTTACTAAACCCACAAACGTAAAATCGGTCTATATATGCAGCATAGCATGCTTGCTATACTCACTGTGGAACCTAAGGGGTTAATCCTCTGCATTGTGTAAAATGGCTGTTTGATCCTTTCTTCTGTGATCCTCCCCTTCTTCTACAGTCGGCAATCCATCTCCTGATAAGACAGGACCACTGGAGCCACTGCACATACTCAGTTCGGTGTGTATTGCTAGAGAGTTTTTTTTTTTCTTTTTTTTTTTTTTTTCTTGGGAGAGTGCATGTGATAAGCACAGGGCCAATCAGCCTGTCCGGACAGAGGGTCGGGGGTCCTGCAGCCTCATAAGACAGTCAGAAGAGAATGAAAACTCCTCCTACAAGCTTTAACCAGACACTGATAGAAGTCACAAGACTGCTATATACTGCTGATGAGAATATCAGATATTTAGCAATTTAACTTTTCTAAAATCATTGCATTTCCATGTTCTGTGTACTGTGGGAGACCAGATATAGTGAATGCAGGGTCCTGGGTTTAGTAACACTTTAATCAAACCTACTATGGTTGTTCTCTGCAGTGCTTTTCATTTACTTTCTGCTGTACGCATGCACAGTATATGCTACATGCATGACATGCCTTTGGTAGTCACGGTTGCAAATGCGCTTTTAAGTCGGCTCTTAAATGATCTTTCAAGCCATCAAATGGCTGGTGTCATAGCAGTTCATGGGTGCACCACCATGACAACTGCAGATGTAAGTGGAGGATCAGATGGGCCCGCCTTTGGTGGATACCAGGGTTTAGTTTCATATTAATGTTACCCTTTAAAGTAGAACTATAGGCAAATGCTTTTTTTTTTATTTTATTTTTTTTTTTAATTTTTTTTTATTTTCTTTTACTTCTTTTTCTTCTTTTTCTTTTCTTTTCATTTCATTATGGCCAGAGTAAGAGAGGGTTATAACAACCTTTTTTGTCAGATTTTTTTTTTTTCACCATCTGTGTCCCTTTGTAGAGATTTCCCTTCACTTCCTGTCTCAT
This sequence comes from Lithobates clamitans, assembly GCA_037952925.1. Taxonomy (NCBI): domain Eukaryota; kingdom Metazoa; phylum Chordata; class Amphibia; order Anura; family Ranidae; genus Lithobates; species Lithobates clamitans. The sequence goes on from JBBGZY010001202.1 coordinate 3,200,553, forward strand.
AGCCAAACAGGAAGTGAGGGAAATCAATGAAAATTAAGGGAATTCCTTGGGGCCCCCAGGTCACCAGAACTAGTGTCCCTGTTGGAAGATGTCCCCTCTATTACTGCTCTGTTCTTTTACTTTCAATGATAATGGTAAACAAGACAAATGGAGAGGGTAAATCTTCCTAATGGGGGCACAGACAGCAATAAAAACTGACAGGAGTTCTAATCCCTCTCCACTTTATCCTAAACTAAAAAAAAAAAAGTTTTGCCTTTTTAGTTTTACTTTACCTGCCTTCTTTTACAGTGTAAGGCCTGCACACGGGACGTTTTTAGAGCTGCGTTTTTTGGCTTCAGGTGTTTTTTTTTTTTTTTCTACAGCAAGTAATTTCCCCAGCATGTTATCCTATGTGTCCATGCACACACAGGCTCTTATCAGCGTTTTTTGGCTGGAAAACCTCCCCAGAACTAGTGGGTTTTGAGAGGAGTTTTTGAGCTGTCAGAATCTTCTAATGATGGTAAACTGTGGCTAACCGGTATTTTTGAGCATTTTTGATCCCATAGCTTGTGTTTTCTTGCTAAATGTGCTTAAAAAAACACACTAATGCAAAAAAGGGGCAAAGCGGCTGGCGTTTTTCTAACGTCCAGTGTGCATGAGGTGCCCCTTTCCAGACTTCTGTTCCCTATGTCCATTTTTCATCCATCTGTTAACGGATGATAAACGGACATGTATCTCTATAGGATGACGGACATTGGTGGATGATCATCCACTGACATCCATCTCCGCTAAGCTTTGTTTTTAATTTGTCGGGGCAATGGCTGGTGTTGGCACTCCAAACATCATGGTACCATGGTTGATAAGGTGTCCAGATGATTGATTATTATTATTATTAAATTGTAATATTAAATTAAAATTGTTCAACTCGCCATAATGCAGAATAAATTGGAGCCCTGGGCGTGTCACTTGCCACCGGCGCCTGCCACCAGATGCGGATTGTCACTTGCCTGCCGCCGGATGCTGATTGTCACTTTCCTGCCACCAGATGCGGATTGTCACTTGCCTGCCGCCGGATGCTGATTGTCACTTTCCTGCCACCAGATGCGGATTGTCACTTGCCTGCCGCCGGATGCTGATTGTCACTATCCTGCCACCAGCTAAAGCTTCCCTTTGTTGCCTGCCACCAAAAAATACCAGATGCAGCGCAGGCAACAGTGTCTGCAGAGAAAGGGGTTCATGTCATTCTCTCCCCAGCATTACAGCGTCTGAGCGGTAGACTGGCACTTGCACACTGGCTTGGTCCCAGAGTCAAGCTGGGCGGTAAGAGACGATGTAATCTCTGCTCACCCGCGGCTGCACATTTAAGAGCGCAGCCTTTGCGGCTGGTGGGGGGGCAGGACTGTGGTGATGCGTGGTGGATGGTGAGACGTTGTCATCTCTCTGCTCACCCGCCGCACCTGTGACATAGCAACCTTTGCAGCCCACCTGCAGAGAGGCCGTGGACTGGCACCGGTGGTTGGGAACCCCTGCCCTTACCCACTTCACAGCCTACATCACCCCCTCCACTGTGGTAGCAAGCCCCATCTAGAGCCTTTCAGCATTTCAATGCAGGTTTTGCTTTCCCATACTTAAATTCTTTAAAAAATAATCGGGTCCTGGTCTCAAAGGTTAAAAACCACGGTACCGTACAACACATTGTGCTGTACTCAAGCTGAGGAATAGAAGTTGAACCGTGTATGGCTTGCTTTTAAGCCTCGTACACATGGGCCAAATGTTGGGTGGCATTGGCCGGTGTCTTGTCGAGAAAGTTCCCTCGGTGGATAAGGACCCCCCCCTGTACTGCGCAGGTGCAGCACCAACTGCTATGAGCCACCGGAGATAACCGAAGCTCAAAATGTTCAATCAGCTGTACACGACGCCTGCGCCCTGGGTCCAGGTTCCTTCCCCACCATCCAAGTGGACCTAGAGGGGGAATAAAAAAGAGCCGAGCGAAGCGTGGCGAGCGGCCCTCTTACAGGTGCCGTGTACAGCTGATTTTCACCTATTCATCTTCGGCTATTTCCGCCGGATCCTACTGCGCAGGCGCAGCGCCTGCGCAGTACAGGGGGGTCCTTATCCGCCGAGCGGAACTTTCTCGGCAGCTGACGTTTGGCCTGTGTGTACTGCAGTTGGTCCGACATAAGCCAGCATCACCAAAAAAGGTCTACTGACCGGCTGCTGATGAGCACTCTCAGCCTATGCCGGTCCCCCGTCAGAACGCATTAGAACAGCAAGGGAGATCACTGTACTAACATTGGATTGTTAGTACAGCAGTTCCGACCTGAGCTGTCGTGTGTTTTTTTTTTTTTTTTTTTTTCATTCAGCCTGCTGGGTTGAAAGAAAAAAAAAAACTAGCAGTGTGTTCCAGACTTTAGACTCAACGACTAGTTGACTCTTTCCCTGAATAGTCTCTTTAGCAGCGCCAAAAATCAAGTGATCAAGTGTGAAGGATGTCTAATGAATAGTGACACACAGAGGCAATGTAATAACAGATGTTCCATCCTCTGAGATCTGCATCACAATGCAACGGCAATGAAAAGCTAATAATGCAGACAAAACGAGACAACAAAGCCAGATGTGTCTTGTATCAAAGTAAAAACCTTTGATAAAGAGCCACCGAGGCAGATGTATGAGAAGGAAGAGAACAATGCCAGTGAGACTCGATTCTGACTACACGTGCAGGAGCCTTTTATGAATTGTAGTAATGATGTGACTTCAAAGGCTTCTCATTATTTTTTCTTTAATTCTTAAATGTTTTATCGTTGATGGCGTTCCAAGATGTACTGAAATTGATTTTAAATGGTCGCTATCATGTAGGATAGATACAGGATACATCTTCACAATGTTTGTCGATTTTAAAGCGGAATTCCACCCAAAAATGGAACTTCCACTTATCTGGTTCCCCCCCCCCCCCCTCTGGTATCACATTTGGCACCTTTCAGGGGGGAGCAGATACCTGTCTAATACAGGTATTTTCTCCCACTTCTGTCGATAGATCGCAGCAGAACCTGCGGCAATCTACGCCATGTCCGACCCCCCCCCCCCTCCGGTCCCAGAAGACAGCGGGACCACTCAGGACGCACAGCGCAACTCGTGCATGCGCACTAGGGAAGCAGGCTGTGAAGATGCCGGCGCCTCCACCCGGGAGCCGAGGGACGGGTCGGCTTCGGGTGAGGACATGGCGGGCTCCCTGGACAGGTAAGTGTCCTTATTTTAAAAGTCAGCAGCTGCAGTAATTGTAGCTGCTGACTTTAAAAATGTTTTTTTCTTCCGCAGAACTCCGCTTTAACAGCTTGCTGACCAGCCGCCGTCATTATACTGCAGCAGTTTGACACGGCTGTGCAAATTGCCGCAGGTGTACTTCGGCCGCTTCAAGCTGATGGGCATGGCCGGGAGCCGCGATGTCCGCTGGCCAGCCGCAATCGCTCCACAGAGAGCCAGAACGGGGATCTGTGTATGTAAACAAACAGATCCCCGTTCTGATGGGAGTAGAGAGAGATCTGCTGTTCCTAGTGATTAGGAACAGCGATCTCTCTTCTCCAGTCACTACACCCCCCCCCCCAGTTAGAAACCCCTGCCTAGGGAACACTTTACCCCTTGTTCTCCCTCTAGTGTTAACCCCTTCCCTGCCAGTGACATTTATACAGTAATCAGTGGCTATTTTTAGCTCTGATCATTGTATAAATGGTCCCAAAAAAGTGTCTGATCTGTCCACCGCAATGTCGCAGTCCCGCTAAAAAAACGCTGATCACCGCCATTACTAGTTAAATGATAAAAATGCCATAAATCTATCCCCTATTTTGTAGACGCTATAACTTTGCAAACCAATCAATACATACGCCTTTTTGGTAAAAAAAAAAAAAATGTAGAAGAATACATATTGGCCTAAACTGATGAAGAATTTTTATTTATTTTTTTGGGATATTTAGTATAGCAGAAAGTAAAAAATATTATTTTTTTTCAAAATTGTAACTTTTTTTTTTTTTTTTTTTTTTTTAATGCAAAAAAATAAAAACCGCAGAGGTGATCAAATACCAAAAAAAGAAAGCTCTATTTGTGGGAGAATAAGGACATACATGTTGTTTAGGTACAACGTCGCGCGACCACGCAATTGTCAGTTAAAACAACTCAGTGCCGTATCGCCAAAAATGGCCTGGTCTTTAGGGGGCAAATCCTTCCTGTCCTTAAAAGGTTAAACTAAAAGTCCAGGCTAAAACTAAAATCTCTAAATCTACAGGCATCCTCAATTTAAGACCTATTTAGCCCTGTAAAGCAAAAATCGCTATACATACCTTTTCTGAAGCCACTCTGGTCCGGTCCCACGCTGAGCTGTCAGTGGCGGCTTCTCTGTGGAGGTGGGTGCAGAGGAGGCAACGGAAGCCCCATAGTAACGCTATGGGTGACGTCGCTTCCCATTCATTTACCAGCCGTTGTCTGCTGTCTCCTCTGCAGAGCTTCCGCCGCTGGAGACCGGTCAGGAGCAGCTTCAGAAAAGGTATGTATAGCGAGTTCTTCTTTACAGGGATAGGTTAGTCTTATGCCGCGTACACACGGACGGACTTTTCGACCGGACTGGTCCGACGGACTTTTGAACGAACGGACTTGCCTACACACGATCACACCAAAGTCCGACGGATTTGTACGTGATGACGTAGGACCAGACTAGAATAAGGAAGTTGATAGCCAGTAGCCAAAAACTGCCCTAGCGTGGGTTTTCGTCTGTCGGACTAGCATACAGATGAGCGGATTTTTCGACCGGACTCGAGTCCGTCGGAAAGATTTGAAGCATGTTTTAAATCTAAAGTCTGTCAGATTTTCGACTGGGAAAAGTCCGCTGAAGGTCCGATGATGCCCACACACGATCAGATTGTCCGCTGGACTCGGTCCGTCGGACCAGTGCGGTCGAAAAGTCCGCTCGTGTGTACGCGGCATTAGATTGTGGATACAAGTACCGTATATACTCGAGTATAAGTCGAGGCCCTAATTTACTGCAAAAAAAATGGGAAAAACTTATTGACCCGAGTATAAGACGAGGGTGAGAAATGCACAGCTACTGTAAGTGGAAAAGAGGTCAACAGTGCCCATTTGCATGCCTCACTGTGCCCATTTGCAGCCATAGGTCCCCCAAACTTCAAACTCAGTAGTTAAGGGTTCCTAGATGCCCCCTAGCTGCAGCCAAAATTTGGGGTCTCTGAACCCAAAGGGTCCCGAAATGACATTGCTGTAGATGGACACAGTTGACCAAATTTGGGGCCCTGTATCTCAGGGCCACTTAGTGCTAGGAACCCCAAATTTGGTGTGCAAACCCAGTGGAACTAGCACCATAAAATTTCAAAAGCTGGGGTTTCTAGCACCAAGTGGCCCCGAGATACAGGGCCCCAAAAATCAGTTCAGAAAATGTCAAGCACTTTTCTGCAGCAGAAAATGACATTTTCCGAATCAGTTTTGGGGCCCCGTATCTCAGGGCCACTTAGTGCTAGGAACCCCAGCTTTGGATATGTTATGGTACCAGTTCCAATGGGTTTACACACCAAATTTGGGGTTCCTAGCACCAAGTGGCCCTGAGATATGGGGCCCCAAAGTCGGTTCAGAAAATGTCAAGCACTTTTCTTCAGCAGAGAATGACATTTTCCGAACCGATTTTGGGGCCCCGTATCTCGGGGCCACTTAGTGCTAGGAACTGCATCTTTGGATATGTTATGGTACCAGTTCCAATGGGTTTGCACACCAGATTTGGGGTTCCTAGCACCAAGTGGCCCTGAGATATGGGGCCCCAAAGTCGGTTCAGAAAATGTCAAGCACTTTTCTTCAGCAGAGAATGACATTTTCCGAACCGATTTTGGGGCCCCATATCTAGGGGCCACTTAGTGCTAGAACTTCATCTTTGGATATGTTGTGGAACCAGTTCCACTGGGTTTGCATACCAAATTTGGGGTTTCTAGCACCAAGTGGCCCTGAGATACGGGGCCCCAAAATCGGTTCGGAAAATGAAATTTTTTGCTGCAGAAAAGTGCTTGACTCGAGTATAAGTCGAGGGGGGCACTTTCAGCACAAAAAATGTGCTGAAAAATTCGACTTATACTCGAGTATATACGGTAGTTCTAGAGATTTTAGTTTTAGGCTGAAATTCCACTTTAAGGATGTGAGTTGTAAAGGCAATATACAGAGCTTGTAAACAATGCAAACAACTTTGCTTTTTAAAAATAAATGTGTATCGCTCATACCAAAAATGCTGCTAAATTAAAGTGGTTGTACACCCTTAGATATACCCAATAAAGTGACTGGTCTCAGGTGATGCACAGAGATGAAACGACTCCTCCTACATAAGTTGTACCTGTTTATCTATATTCATCTTTCCCCTACATCCATTCAAAGTGCAGAATTTACCCAGGATCTCTAAGCTCTGAAAAGCAGGGGGCGGTGAGCTGAAGTTACATCAGTGAGGAGTAGGGATGAGCCGAACAGAACATGCGAACAGGCAAAAAATTTGTTTGAACACACGAACACCGTTAAAGTCTATGGGACACGAACATGAATAATCATAAGTGCTAATTTTAAAGGCTTATATGCAAGTTATTGTTATAAAAAGTGTTTGGGGACCTGGGTCCTGCCCCAGGGGACATGGATCAATGCAAAAAACAGTTTCAAAAATGGCCGTTTTTTCGGGAGCAGTGATTTTAATAATGCTTAAAGTGAAACAATAAAAGTGTAATATTCCTTTAAATTTCGTACCTGGGGGGTGTCTATAGTATGCCTGTAAAGGGGCGCATGTTTCCCGTGTTTAGAACAGTCTGACAGCAAATATCTATTCCGATTTTTGCCGGAGCTGGCCCTGTTGGGAGTGCATGATGACGAACAGAGGCCCTATCATCTTAAACTATTAATATCTTACCTTCTTTTTTATGCCAAAAAGGAGATCCTCATGAAGTGGATTGACTCTTCCCCCTCCATCCATTTCGGCCTGGGAAGCACAGATTGAAGCAGCTATTCCCATGTATAAAATGACATATATAAACTGTGGCTGCCCATGGAAATTCGAAAAAGTATGGGCTCTGTGGATGGCCTCCTAGAGGCATACAGTATGTTATGTTATTTGCTTGCTGGGTGGGAGGGTTTTCTAGAGGGTGAAAAGGTGGAGGTTAATTTGTATATGTAGTATTGATATCCTTTTTATGATACCCTCCAGTCTCTACACATTGAATTTACCTGTGTTTAAAGCATGTATATCTTCCATGTAGTGTTATGTACTATGTCAATTGGTATTTTGTAATTTTACCTTCTGTGACAATAAAGCACCTTTGTTTTGTTAAAAAAAAAAGTCTGACAGCAAAATGACATTTCAAAGGAAAAAAGTCATTTAAAACGAAAAAAAGCTCTCTCGTCCCCCCCTCTTTTCCTGTGGCCTGCCAGGTTGTGAGCTCAGGTAAGGGTCTGGTATGGATTTTTGGGGGGACCCCATGCCATTTTTAAAAAAAATTTTGCCCGGGTTCCCCTTAATATCCATACCAGACCTGAAGGTACGGATATGGAATTTAGGGGGACCCCCCACGTTGTTTTTTTTTTTTTTTTTAATTTTTGGTTTGGGGTTCCCCTGTGGGGAATTCCCATGCCGTTGTTATCAATGAACTTTTATGTGTATTGTGGGACCGGCAATTCATTAATAGCCGCAAGTAGTTTTAAATGACTTTTTTTTTTTCCTTTTGAAATGTCATTTTGCTGTCAGACTGTTCTAAACATGGGAAACATGCGCCCCTTTACAGACATACTATAGACACCCCCCAGGTACGAAATTTAAAGGAATATTACACTTTTATTGTTTCACTTTAAGCATTATTAAAAATCACTGCTCCCGAAAAAACGGTAGTTTTTAAAACTTTTTTTTTTTGCATTGATCCATGTCCCCTGGGGCAGGACCCAGGTCCCCAAACACTTTTTATGAGAATAACTTGCATATAAGCCTTTAAAATTAGCACTTTTGATTTCTCCCATAGACTTAAAGGGTGTTCCGCGGCTTTCGAATTTGCCGCGAACACCCCACATTGTTCGCTGTTCGGCGAAATGGCGAACAGCCAATGTTCGAGTCGAACATGAGTTTGACTCAAACTCGAAGCTCATCCCTAGTGAGGAGATCTCTGAGAGTTTTTTTTTTTGGGGGGGGAGGGACACACCCCCTTCACACAGCACACAGAAAGAGAGCTGAGGATGTCAATCTGTCACCATTTTTCTCTTGGTGTTAAGAAAACTTGTCAGGAGTGAATTCATGCTGATAGCAGAGGAATGAGGCAGCAGACAGAAATGACACTTGGTGTCCTTGATTGAGAACAGTACACACTGTAGAGGGATATGCTTTGTTCATATTTCATGTCGGAGGTTTACTACCACTTAAAACTATGTAGCGCTGCACAAAATAAATTTAATATCATGCATAGAGCAGAAAGTGAACAAACTCCACTCTCAAAAAAGGTTTAACCCTTTCATGACCAGGCCTATTTTTGAAATTTTGTGTTTACAAGTTAAAATCCGTATTTTTTGCTAGAAAATTACTTAGAACCCCCAAACATATATATATATATATATATATATATATATATATATATATATATATATATATATATTGTTTTAGCAGAGAATCTCAAGAATAAAATGGAGATTGTTGCAATATTTTATATCACATGGTATTTGTGCAGCGCAAATTTTTGGAAAAAGGGACACTTTCATGAATTTTAAAAAATCCAAACAGTAAAGTTACCCCAATTTTTTTGTATAATGTGAAAGATGATGTTACGCCGAGTAAATAGATACCAAACATGTCACGCTTTATAATTGCACGCACTCGTGGAATGGCGACAAACTACGGTACCTAAAAATTTCCATAGGCGATGCTTTAAATTTTTTTTATGGTTTCCAGGTTAGAGTTACAGTGGAGGTCTAGTGCTAAAATTATTGTTCTCGCTCTGACGATCACGGCGATACCTCACATGTGTGATTTGAACACCGTTTACATATGCGATCGAACGGGAGGCCCGGTAAGAGCGGCGGGAGGGGGGACGTCCCCTCCCGCTCCTCCGGTATAACAGCCGAGCGGCTTTTAGCCGCATCGGTTATTATATCCGGATAGCCGATCGCCGGCTCTAAACAACGGTACCGGGATGATGCCTGCAGCTGCGGGCATCATCCCGGTATAACTTTCGAAAGCCGAGTACGCACATCTGAGTACGCTCGACGGGAAGGGGTTAACAAATAATTGCACCCATGTGCCTTAAATAAATCCGTCCAAGGTGTATATTAACTACTTCAGCCCCAGAAGAATTTACCCATTGATGACCAGGCCATTTTTTGCGATATGGCACTGCGTCGCTTTAACTGACAATTGCGCAGTCATGCGACATACCCAAATAAAATTGTCCTTTTCCCCCACAAATAGAGCTTTCTTTTGGTGGTGTTTGATCACCTCTGTGTTTTTTATTTTTTGCGCTATAAACAAATGTTTGAGTGACAATTTTTGAAGAAAAAATGTTTTTTTCTTTTTGCTACAATACATATCCAAAAAAAAAATTTCTTCACAAATTTAGGCCAATATGTATTCTTCTACATATTTTTGTTAACAAAAATCGCAATAAGCGTATATTGATTGGTTTGCGCAAAAGTTATAGCGTCTACAAAATAGGGGATAGATTTATAACATTTTGTATTTTTATTTTTTTTACTAGTAATGGCGGCGATCTGCGATTTTTGGCGTGACTGCGACATTATGGCGGACCCATCAGACAATTATTGACACATTTTTGGGACCATTGGCATTAATACAGCGATCAATGCTATAAAAATGCATTGATTACTGTAAAAATGTCACTGGCAGTGAAGGGGTCAAAACTAGGGGGTGATCTAGGGATCAACTGTGTTCCCTGGAAGGTGATTCTAACTGAAGGGGGAGGGGACTGACTAGAGGAAGTGGTTCCTAGCTAATAGGAACACACGATCTGTCACTCCTCTCAGAACAGAACAGGGAAGTGTGTGGTCTATGGTGTCACTTTTGGGATATCCAATGAAAGATTTTGGAACTAGTCGTGGTGTGCAGCCATTTCTTGGTTCTATATTGCATACAGAGGCGAGCCAGGGCGGGCACCCACAGTTTCTATTAGGCTGCATTGCCTCACCTGGAGCTGCGGGTTCTTTTCCGTTTAAGGTTTCTGACTTCGGTTCCTGAGTAAGAAGCGGGGTTAAGTGAATTTTACCATGTGTGACCAGGATCCATGGCCTCAAAACGTCACTACTTTTCTCTTGGTGACATTGACGTGCCCCATTTATTTAAATATGGTGTCCTGGTGATATCTTGTATTGGGTTAAAGTGACTGTCAGCACAGTAGGTCACCTGTGTGTTTTTTTTAAATTAACTTTTCAGTGGCCTACATACTGTATTGAAAAGCCACCACATCCTTGTTCTCCAGCTGCTATAAGTATTCAACTGTTAAATGTGTTGAATCCTTGTTTCCCCTGTGAGTCCCTCCTCCATCTTTTATGTCCTGTAGTGACATGAAACAGTTGAAGGAACCACAGTAATGAGGTAAGCAATTAATCTACACACCTGGAAATGTGGAATACCTGCCACAGCTGTGTAGCAGTGACGTGATGGCTTTTTAATACACTGGCTGCTGGAAAGGTAAGTATATAAAGGATGCTTTTAGGCCTCCTGCACACGGATGTTTGGAGGGTCGCATATGATGTATTCACCAAGCAGGGGTGTTTTCACTTTTGGGGAATTCATGATAAATGTGTGCCTGCGCCTCCAAAAGTTGTGCACATGAGGCCTTCCAGGTGACCTATTATGCAAAGCTGGCCATAGATGGATCAAAATTCAGCAGGGACTGCCCAAATTTTGATTTATGTATTACCATTCCCAGTTCGACAATTCGATTTACGATTGACTTCTGTCAAATGAGAATGTTGAAAAACTTTTGTTGATCAGCGACTACCGCATGCTGATTATTGTATTCTGACAGCAGAGGAGTCCCGCTGTTGGAATACAATGGCACAGCGGGGGGATTCCTGCATCCGCCTCACTTGTGTGGATGGGGGGGAATCCCTTTGTTTTCAAACAGCCCGCTGGCTCTTCGAAAAAAAAAAAAAAAAAGTCATTTATGGCTGGTCTAAGGCCCCTTACACACGAGGGCACCAGTTAGGTCTGGCTCTTCTTTTTGTTAGCTGGATCCAATCGGATCCCTCATTCTCCTCCTTTTTTTTTTTTTTCAATCGTTTTTATTGAGATTTTCATTAAGGAATAGGAAACATTGGTACATTCTGTTGTACGTTATAGCACATAACAAAAAGTCAAAAATGAGCAAGTGTCACCACATGAGTTGCAGTCCTCCTCAAACATCAAAAGCAGTGTCAACGCGAATGTGCGCTAAGGGTGTCACCCACCGCCTCTAGACACCCCGTATGGGAGCAAACTGTGTCGTAGGGTGGTAGGCGACATGGCCATCCTGTAATATACTTTCAGTCAAGAATAAAAACAAAAAAAGGTTTTTATTAGCGTTTTAAGGAGCAGAATTTTTTTTCCCAAAACATGCAACCCCAATCACCTAGCTGCATAATCACACAGTAGTAACGCCCAGGTAGTGCCATACTTAACAAGTCATAGAGGATCCCAACTCTCTGTGTACAAATTGAGCTGGCATGCTAAACAGCAATGTTCCAAAAAGGAAGAGCGTAACCAACTCCATAGAACGGAAAAGAGAAAAGCAAGGAAATCGAGAAGGAGGGAGAAGAGAGAAAAAGTAATAAGCAACAGCAAAAGGGAGACCTAGGCCTCTTAGTGGACCATGGTCACATACAATCAGCCAAGTTCCGGAGACAAGGGTATCTTAACATAATTCACCCAAGGCTCCCAGGTTCGCTCAAATAATTTCTGTTTATCGTTAATGATACTAGCCACTTTTTCATGTAACATTATCCAGGATGAGGCGAACTGATACAGAGGGAGACTTCCAAGCTCCACCAATGGAGATCTTAGCCGCAAGCAGCATAAAATAAACTAATATTCTAATAAGAAAAATGTGCGCTACAATTAACTTCCTAAAACATATACATATTGTACATATTGCTGTGAATACAAAATAAAGTGAAGCACATGCCTATTGAACAGATGCCGCAGATATAATAAAATCAATTTTCATAATGCCTTCATTAAAATAAACCAAAAGAACAAGGACAAAAATTGGATGGTAATCTGGATCCTTCAGGGGCTATGGGTGAATGTTCTATATGCGCTCAGCAGGAGAACACACCGCAGATGCTATTGCTGGTAGCTTTAGTCAGTAGTTCCTTAGAGATGTGAGTCTCACCTCCTGCACCTCTGACACCCTCCACTGATAGTTTTAGTTTCTTCCCATTTACAATTATGCAACCGTAGGAAAGAAAGGGGGAATATCATTGCGCAATGAACCACCTCCACATAATAGACCTAAAAGCATATGTGTATTGACTCACATGGTTTGGCAAGTAACAGCGCTTTTTTTGAATCAATCAGACCTGTTCGCGTTCTCCTTCCTCCCACCGATCAGTGTGTCTAGCACACAGGCAGATCGGATGGTCATACAGGATTTGGAAAAACTCAAAGTTAAAAGAACAAATGATCCATTTAATATCAAGGAACTGGAGGAAAACAAACAAATAATCAGACCTGCTGATAAAGGGGAGCAATCGTGGTTTTTTCAAAGGAGTATTTTTACAAAGAATTGCAGGATCTGCTGAATGATGTCAACACTTATATTAAATTAAAAAGAATCCAACAAAGGAGTACAAGGAAGAATTATCAGAGTTGATATTGAGAGGAAGCTTGAAGAACATTCTTACTAAAAAAAGAGGCCGAATATCTGGCACCAGATACGTGCAGAATTCCGATAATCTATACAGTCCTGAAAATTCATAAAAACCAAACGCATCCACCGGGACTACCCATCATAAATGGGATTCAGTCCATTAACGCCCGACTAGGTCAATATGTGGACAACTTCATACAACCCTTAGTGTCAAAAACGGGCTCCTATCTGAAGGACACCAAACACTTAATACAGATACTCAATAATGTTGACTTGAGATCAGAAGAAAACTATCTTATAGCTACAGCAGATGTATCGTCATTGTACACCATAATAGACCATGAAGAAGCCATTTCTGCCTCAAGATGGGCTATGGACCACTTTAGAAACCTTATCTCCAAACAAAAACGATACATCTTAAAGCGGTAGTAAACCGCTGACTTTTTTTTTCTTTCCCTACACCTGTAAGGGAAAAGGCATAATGAGCTAATATGCACCGCATACTAGCTCATTATGAGATACTTACCTTAGAACGAGGCGCCGGCATCTCACCCAGTCCACGCCGAGGGAGCTGACATTTCCCCTTGGCGTGTCTTCCGGGTATGTGAGTGGCCGGAGCCGCAATGTCGTCACTCCCGCGCTCGTGTGCGGGAGACTTCTTTCTGGCAAGGTCCGGCATCTGCCGGGCTTATAGCCGAGAATCCCCTGTGCGCATGCGCCGCTGCAGTCAGCGGCTCATTGCGAGGGGAATATCTCCTAAACCGTACAGGTTTAGGAGATATTTTTCTTTACCTACAGGTAATCCTTATTATAGACTTACCTGTAGGTAAAAGTTTAAAATATAGGTATACAACCACTTTAAGATGTTTGGCTTATGGCTTACAACATAACTATTTTTGGCATAATGGTGAATTTTATAGACAACTTAATGACATAGGAATGGGGGCCAAGTATGCACTGAGTGTTGCAAAAATTTTCATGGCCAAATGGGAGGAGCAGGTGATTTTATTCAGATATACCAGAAGATCTAGTCCTATATAGGAGATTTATAGACGACTGTATCCTGATATGGAAGGGTGATAAAGTGAGTCTAATAAGTTTTTTTGAAAAACTAAATAACAATCAAAAGAATATCAATTTTTTTACCTACGAGATCAGCAATAGTCGGGTGAATTTTCTGGATCTAACAATATAATTGGATAAAGGTACTATAAGCACTCAAACTTTCTTCAAATCGGTGGAGCGAAAAAGCTATATCCCAGTAGATAGCTGCCACCATGACCCATGGTTAATAAATATTCCAAAGGGTCAAATGGTACGCCGCAGAAGAAATTGCTCTGGTGATAGCATTTTTCTGGAACAGACCAAGGCACTAGGAACAAACATTACAGTGAAAGTCTACAATGAAGACTTCATCGAGGAGAAGATACAAGAAGTCTATCGAATCCCAAGAGACACTCTAATCCAGGATAAAGAAAAACCAAGCTTCCGGATATTCCACTCATAATGAATTATTATACTCAACATAAGGAGATTGAAAAGATTATTACTAGACTGGTCACTCCTTAAGGCAGACAATTAAAATCGGTCTTGCCTGATAGACCACGCTTTATCTATAGGAGGGCTCCCACACTTAGAGACTTGGTAGCAAAGAACATTAAGGATCCCCCTAATAAATCAAATAAATCGTCCTTCTTTCAGGGAAAGGGATTCTTTCCATGAAAAAGTGTTTCGCTTGTAAAAACACGAATTTTAGTGGGCAAAAATGTACCAGTTTTGTGTCGTCCAGCACTAATAAGGAACACCCCATCAGAGAGGGGTGGTATACATCTTAGAGTGCTCATGCTCACTACAATATATAGGGAGAACAAAACGTCCCCTATGGAAGCGTTTAAGAGAACACATACAGAACATAAAGAATGGGTTCCTCAAGCACAATGTGTCACGTCACTTTGCCTGTCATCACAATAGGGATCCAACGTCACTCAAATTTTGGGCGATGGATAAATGTAAGCCTCATTGGAGAGGGAGTAATAAAATAAGAGAACTCAGCAAAAGGGAATCCAGATGGATATTTGAAATTGACACTTTAGCGCCTAGAGGCTTAAATATTGAATTTGATCTAAATTGTTTTATCTCTGATTTTTGAGTTTTTTCAGTCTACAACAGTTTTTTTAAGAAAGTTTTTAAGAACGTTTTTAGAAAGTTTCTGAGAACAATTTTAATCATTTTATTATTTTATGATTCTATACAAATTTTAAAAAAATAAGGTATTGTTGATAATGTATACGTACAGGTAGATGGAGGCGAATACCTAGTAATAAGTAATATTGCTGCAAGTGTCAGTATGAATTATGTACTCACTGCTAAGAGAGGAAATCCACACACAGCCAACCTGAATGACCTACATGTGTCTGACCATTAGAGGGAGTAGATGATCAACATCATGTATTCACTGCAGTAAGGGTAAATTCACATGCTGCCGGCGTGAAAGGCTGACATATGTATGACCACTAGAGGGAGTAAACAAGTAACAATATAATAACCAGCCCGTATTTTTATATATATATATATATATATATATATATATATATATATATATATATATATATATATATATATATATATATATATATATATATATATATAAAATTTTTAATGTATATAATGTATATGAAGATGTTGTCTTGGTGTAATAATTGCGGTTTTTAAAGTAGTAGTTTTAATTGTGTATGATGTATTTATATAATAAAGTTTATTAGCGCTGAATCAAGATGATGTCTCGATGTTCACTGCAGTCACTATGACAACCGGCACGCTATCCCGAGCATAAAGATGGAGTCCGTGCGGTCACATGGCTACCCTTGATAAAGTCGCGTGACGTAATGCAACGCGTCGGGAGGAGCCAGTGACGTCATTCGCCATCCGATCTGCCTGTGTGCTAGACACACTGATCGGTGGGAGGAAGGAGAACGCGAACAGGTCTGATTGATTCAAAAGCGCTGTTACATGCCAAACCATGTGAGTCAATACACATATGCTTTTAAGTCTATTATGTGGAGGTGGTTCATTGCGCAATGATATTCCCCCTTTCTTTCCTACGGTTGCATGAATGTAAATGGGAGAAAACTAAAACTATCAGTGGAGGGTGTCAGAAGTGCAGGAGGTGAGACTCACATCTCTAAGGAACTATTGACTAAAGCTACCAGCAATAGCATCTGCGGTGTGTTCTCCTGCTGAGTGCATATAGAACATTCACCCATAGCCCCTGAAGGATCCAGATTACCATCCAATTTTTGTCTTTGTTCTTTTAGTTTATTTTAATGAAGGCATTATGAAAATTGATTTTATTAGATCTGCGGCATCATTAATTTCTGCCTAAATCACATACTTACAAATATTTGCACAGTATTCACTTCATTTTCACACTTTACATATCAGCGCTTTAGTATTTCACTGAGTGTAATAAAATAAACTAAACCTCTTATTTAAGCCGGGTAGGCCAAGCATGCGGTCCTTCCAAAAGGCAGTTGTGGGACACAGAGTAGGGCTCTGAACAGACACTTGCAGCGGTTCATTTTTTCCCTTACCCGAGTCACGTGAGTCACCAAGTGTCGCTTGGCAGGCAAAAGGTGCTTAGCAGGATTGTTACATAGGAGCTTGGCTAGTCGTATCCCTAGTGTTGTATCCCCTGAAGGACCGGAGGCTTCCGGGCAATCTGAAACGATGCGCCTATCTGGTATTGTGCCTATAGTCAATGCTGCTGCTTCACCCTTCATCACCAAGGATGAACTGTCCTCGGCTCTAGCCGGGTTAGAGCACAGGATTAATGGCATAATTACCTCCATCCCGCAGGGTGGCAGGAAGTGTGACAGATCCCCCTCCCTGAAGCCTCCTAGTCTGGAGCAGGAATGGGTTGAGGATGGGAAAGAGCTTAAAGCTCAGGACTCTGTAGAAGGCCTGGCAGATGAGTCTGCTTCCGAGCAATCTGGACAAGAAGATATCTAGTTGATGTCTGCCTCTCAGTCACAGAGGGTTTTGATCCTGACTCTGACCGAAAGGGTTGGTTCTGCCTTTAAGTTGCCTCTTGCAGAGGTGACTGAGCCCCCCTGGTCCTCTTTGGGATCCCTGATGCCTCTTCAGGCTGCACAGGCTTTCCCCCTACACACCATGTTGGAAGAGGCGGTGTATGTTGATTGGGAACATCCTGAGAGGATTTTTGTTCCTCCTTAAGAGGTTTTCCCTTTTAAATCCCATGGATGAAAAGTTGGTTAAAAAATGGAGCATGCCAGCTGTAGATGCAGCAGTCTCTTCCTTTAAACAAGAACTTAACTTGTCTGGTAGATAACGCACAGGGCTTGAAAGGCTCTGTTGACAAGAAATTGAAGTCATTATTAAATGCTTCCTTTTTTCTTTGGCCAGTTCAGCTGTTCAGCCAGCTGTTGCAGCAATTTGTATCTGCCAGTCCGTAAAGGATCAGGTCAAATGGCCTGATAGGCCTAACCAGGAGGATGATCTGCCTGAAGTAAGACAGATATTTCTCGAGCACTGTCTTTTGCTATTGACACATTAAAGGATTCAATACAGCTTGTTTCTCGTTTGGCTCTCTTGTCTGTACATATGTGCAGACTCTTGTGGCTTAAGAACTGGTCAGTCGAGCTTCCTTGTAAAAAGTTTTTGGCAGGCTTCCCTTTTCGTGGGGAACGTTCATTTGGCGATCATTTGGACAAATATATCCAAAAGTTTTCTGGAGGGAAGAGTTCTCTACTTCCTGTGAAGAAAAGCACCAGATGTTCCTCGTTTAAAACCTCAGGGACTGCTTCCTCCATTGTCTCAGCATCAAGGCTGTTCCGCCTCCAACAGGGCGCTAGAGCCAGGGGCAAGCCACAGGGCCAGGGCCAGAAGAAGCCCTGGGTCCAAGATTCTTCTAAACCCAGCACCAAGCCCTCCTTTTAAGGGGACGCCCCCACTCCATTGAGTGGGGGGAAGGCTGCTGCAATTTGTGGACATTTGGAGAACAATAATTCAGGACAAGTGGGTCACCTTAATTATCTCTCGCACTTACAAGCTGGAGTTGCGGGGGGTTCCCCCTCAGAAGTTTTTAAGATCCAGCGTTCCCTTGGATCCTCCAAAAAAGAAACGTATTGCTTCAGGCACTACATCATCTAGTGCATCAGTGAGTGATTGTAGAAGTTCCGGTATCCAAAGGGGGGCACTGGGTTTTACTCAAACCTGTTTACAGTTCAGAAACCAAACGGGGACACGACCCATTTTTGACCTAAAATTCCTGAACAAGTATCTACTGATGCAGTCTTTTCGGATGGAGTCTGTCCGCTCCAGTGGTGGCCGCACTCCAGAGGGGAGACTTTCTAGCCTTCATCGATCAAAAATGACGCGTATTTACACATACCTGTCTTTCAGCCTCATCAGAGGTTCCTATGCTTTGCAGTAAAGGAAGGTCATTTTCAGTTTGTGGCTCTACCCTTTGGGCTGGCTACAGCTCCCTGGATGTTCACAAAGGTCCTAGCACCAGTACTGGGTCTTTTTAAGGGTCCAAGGGATCCTGGTGCTCGGGTATCTGGCTGACCTCCTGCTCAGAGATCTCTCATTACAGGCTCTAGAACGGAGCATAATATGCACAGTGTGGTATTTGAAAAGCTTAGGCTGGATCATAAATACCAAAAAGTCAGCCTTGAAACCAGCTCAAAGTCTAAAGTATTTAGGTCTGATCCTAGATACGGTTCAAGCAAGAATATTCTTGCCACCTGTAAGGATCTGTGCCCTGAAGGTTCAGGTGCATCAGGTAAGGGGCACCAGACAACCCTCCATTCGGCTCTGTATGAGTCTTCTAGGGAGAATGGTATCCTCTGAGGCAACGCCCTATGCCCAGTTCCATTCCAGGCCTTTACAACAAGACATCTTGTTGGCTTGCATCAGAAGAGGAAAAGCCCTGGATTATCAAATGTGCTTATCTCCTCGTGCATGCTTAAGTCTAAACTGGTGGTCGCAGGATCAGAACCTGCGAAAGGGAAAATCCTTTCTCCTGATTAACTTGGAGAGTACTGACTACAGATGCTGGTCTCTCAGGCTGGGGAGCGACCCTAAAAGGGCTCACAGCTCAGGGGAAATGGTCAGGGACAGCAGATCCTGCCCATCTACGTCCTGGAATTACTGGCAGTATTACGTCTGGCCCTATGGTTCTGGATGGTGGAGCTGCAGGACTGCCCCATCGGGGTTCAGTTCGTCAACTGCAGTGGCCTATATAAACAACCAAGGCGGTACCAGGAGTTGTTTGGCTCTGAAGGAGGTGAACCACATACTATCCTGGGCAGAGGGACATGTGCCGATCGGCAGACCATATCCCGGGAGTAGAGACCTAGAAGGCGAATTATCTCAGCCGCCAGCTGATCTCCCTGTGGAAATGGTCCCTACACCCAGAGGTGTTCTAGGAAATTTTCCAGCGTTTGGGATGGCCAGAGGTCGACCTACTGGCATCCAGGTTCAACAACAAGCTACAGCAATTTTGTGTCCCGAACAAGGGATCCACTGGCAATCTGAGCAGATGTTCTGATAGTTCCATGGAGCCAGTACTCCCTGGTTTATGCTTTCCCTCCAATCCCTCTCCTTCCACATTTGTTGCACAGGATTCGGAAAGAGGGGGTTCCAGTCATTCTGTTTGCACCAGCCGGGCCCAGAATGCCCTGGTTCCCGGAGATTGTGAGATTGACGGGCCATGGACGCTTCCACGTCGCCCCGATCTACTGTCTCAAGGTCCTATATTCCACCCCAATTTACAGTCTCTAAATTTGACGGCATGGCTATTGAAACCACGGTGTTAAAGGGCTGTGACATCTCTGGATCCTGTAGTGTTCTAGTGAATGCTAGAAAAGCTGTCACTAGAAAAATTTATCATAAAGTCTGGAAGACTTATTGCTTGGTGTGAAGCCAGAAAATGGCATACTCGGAAATACATGATTGGGGAAATTCTCTTTTCTACAGTCAGCTGTGGAAATTTAATTGGCTTTGAGTACAATCAGAGGTCAAGTTTCGGCCCTATCAGTATTCTTCCAAAGGCCTTTAGCCTCCCATTCACTGATAAGAACCTTTATGCAGGGGGTAACTCGCTTGCTTCCCCACATTAGGTCACCTATGTGTCCTTGGGACTTGATGTTGTCTGTGTTACAGAAACAACCATTTGAACCTATCAGGGAAATTCCATTAGACTTGCTGTCACGCAAGCTAGCCTTTCTGATGGCCATCACCTCGGCTAGAAGGGTGTACTTGATACTTCACCACAACAGGGTTGTGTTACGACCTGTTTCATCCTTTTTGCCAAAAGTAGTATCGGCCTTTCATTAACCACTTCCATACCGGGCCTATTCTGGCACTTCTCACCTACATGTAAAAATCATAATTTTTTTGCTAGAAAATAACTCAGAACCCCCAAACATTATTATTTTTTTTAGCAGGCATCCTAGGGAATAAAATGGTGGTCTTTATCTCGCACGGTATTTGCTCAACCATTTTTCAAACGTGTTTTTCTTGGAAAAAAAACAGTTTCATGATTTCAAAAAAAATAACAAAACAGTAAAATTAGCCCAATTTTTTTATATAATGTGAAAGATGATGTTACGCCGTGTAAATAGATACCCAACGTGTCACGCTTTAAAATTGTGCACACTCATGGAATGACGCCAAACTTCAGTACTTAAAAAATCTCCATAGGCGACGCTTTAAAATTATTTACAGGTTACATGCTTAGAGTTACAGAGGAGGTCTAGTGCTAGAATTGTTGCTCGTGCTCTAACACACGCGGCTATACCTCACATGTGTGGTTTGAACTGCGTTTACATATATGTGCGGGACTAATATGTGTGTGTGTGTGTGTGTACGTTGGCTGGGCAGCCAAGGTTTATTTGTCTAGATCTGTGGAGATCCGAGGATCAGACTCCTTTTTTGTTTTATCAAAGGGACCCAAGAAAGAACAGGCAGCTTTTAGTGCCAGTTAGGTCCGTCAATTGGTCATTCAGGCCTATAGTCTGAAACATAAAGCTCCTCCCTTTAGGGTGAGAGCACATTCTACCAGGGCTGTAGGAAACTCCTGGGCTTTTCGCCATCAGGTATCTGTGGCTCAGATTTGTAAGGCTGTTACCTGGTCTTCAGTGCATACATTCACAAAATTTTATTGAGTGGATGTTCGAGCAGCCGAGGATTCGGCTTTCAGCCGTAGTCTACTGCGAGCTGCCGTAAAGGTTCTGATGGCTATTGTTTGGCAGGGTGTCTCCCTCCCCCTCAAGGCTTTTGCTCTGGGACGTCCCAGTAGGTAATGAATATTCGCCTGACTCTGTGTCCCATGATGTACTCAAAGAAAAGGATTTTACAGGTAAGTATGACGTATTTTTATCTCATATAAGAGTCACGAGCACTGCTTTTTATCGTGAAAAATGGTTTTGAGGTTTTATTGATTCAAAGCGTTGCTATTTGTGTCAGCTAATCTTTCGTTTCTGTCTCTGCGCAGCTCTTATGGAAGCGTATTCAAGGCCATTCACAAAGAGTCTGGTCAGGTCGTTGCAATCAAGCAAGTTCCTGTGGAATCAGACCTTCAAGAAATTATTAAGGAAATCTCTATAATGCAGCAATGTGACAGGTAAGCAAATTTCTGGGTTTGCTATGCGCTTCTGTCTATTTTGGCCGACTGTGGCTCCTTTCTATATGTCATATTTGCTGTGTTTGCTTTTCTGCCATACAGAAGCTTTGGCTACTGTCCTGTAATGTGCTGAGCGGTGCATTGCTGAAACCACTGTACCATGTATATCTGTATTCTGTGGTCACACACAAGATTCTTTCTTAATGTTGCTGAACTTTGCTCTGTTTTTTTTGTGCAAACTCCAGCAAATTGCGTTTACAGTGAGTTTGATCCTAAAAGGGAGACTACAATATACATACACCGATCGGCCATTAATCCCCCTTTGCCAACAAAACAGCCTTGATCGATCAAGGCATTGATGCCACTAGACCTCTAAAGCTATGCTGTGGTATCTGGCACAAAGCCGCCAGTCACAGATCCTTCAAGTCCTGTAAATTTTAAGGTGGGTTGTCCATGGATTGGATTTGTTTTTCCAGCACATCCCACAGATGCTCGATTGGATTGAGATCTAGAGAATTTGAAGGCCCAGTCAACACCTCTAAGCCGTTGTGTTCCTCAAACCATTCCTGAACCTGTGTTGCAGCACGCATTATCCTGCTGAAAGAGGCTGCTGCCATCAGGGAATACAGCTTCCATGGTGGTAAGTGTCAAAGTAATATCCCCGTGAATGGCAGGACCAAAGATTTTCCAGAAGAATGTTGGCCAAAGTATCGCATTGCTTCCGCTGGCTTGCCTATTGACCATACTGCATCCTGGTACCAGCTCTTCTCCAGAAAGACAGACACAGCAGGCCATCCATATGATGTAAAAGAAAATGTGATTAATCAAACCAGGCCATTTTCTTCCATTTTTCTGTGGTCCAGTTCTGATGCTCATATGCCCATTGTAGGTGCTTTTGGCTGTGGACTCCCTCACCAGTCTGTGGCTGTGGCCATACACCACTGCAATGCCCATTTCTTTTCTTTCAACATATAAACTTTTGGAACAACATGTTTACTTGCTGCTTAATACATCCCACCAACTTTTAAATTCCATTGTAACAAGTTAATCAGTGTTATTTACTTAACCCCTCAGTGGTCATAAAGTTATGGCTGATCAGTGTGTGTATAAGTGGAATGCACATTCCATACAATGGGTGTAGATGTAGATATCCAAAAGAGTCACCGCACTCTAAAATATCTTCCTCAAAATCTATGTCTCAATATTGTCTCGATATTGTCCATGATTCATAAAGAGCTGCATAAGTTTCAAGCCTCCCGGCTCTTCCTCAGGATTGTTGCACTTGAGGAAGAGATGGGGAGGCTTGAAACTGTTGTGCAGCTCTTTAAAGTGAAGGGGGACTTGGATTTCAAGCAAGATATTTTGGTGTGCAGTGACTCTTTTGGACCTCTAATAAATATATACTGTATACAGTATATACGTGCACACACCTTTTTTTTTTTTTTTTTTTTTTCTTTTCGGTAAATCTGAAATTTTGCCTATTTTAATACTATGCATTTGTGTACCCAGCCAGCAAGTGGAGGTGTAGCCCCACGTTCACAAGTTTTCCTTGTTTTCTTTTATTTATAAAGCCTTTTATTTACAGAGCTTATTAATCCAAGCTGACATTAACACACTTATTTGAAAGACTATATATATATATATATTTAAACATAATGCAGCTGGTGTCTGTGTTGGTTTTTCTTTTTTTTAGACTTTTTTTTCCCCTCTGTTTTCTCCTGTTGATCTGGCCAGTAACACACCTCCTGTATTAAGATGCCCTCACTTTGTATAAAGGAGCAACAGACACACATTTGGACAACAGCATTGTCAGTCTGGGGAGAGGGGCGTGTTGGATGCATTAGCAGATTTAGATACACCAACAACTTAAAGTTGAGCTCCAGTTAATACTTAGTGATTGTAAAGGAACAAGGTTTTTTTATCTTAAAGCGGAGTTCCGTCTAATTTTTTGTTTATATAAAAAGTCAGCAGCTACAAATACTGCAGCTGCTGACTTTTAAAATAAGGTCACTTACCTGTCACCTGAAGCTGATCTGTCTCTCGGGTCTTGGGTGGAGGCACCGCCATCTTCGTTAAGGGAATCAGGAAGTCAAGCCTTGTGGCCTGACTTCCTGGTTCCCTACTGCGCATGCGTGATCCCACTGGTCCCTGCTGTCTTCTGGGACCTGTGTCTCCCAGAAGACAGCGGGGGGACAGAGAAAGCACCGGAAGTGGCGTAGATACCCGCGGGTGGCTCGGCTATCTATGCCCGGAAGTGGAAGCAAAATACCGGTATTAGACAGGTATCTGCTCCCTCCTCCCCCCTGAAAGGTGCCAAATGTGACACCGGAGGGGGGGGGGGTGGATTTGTGGGCAGAACTCCGCTTTAATGCATTCTACACATTTAGATAAAAAACCTTCTGTGTGCAGCCTCCCTCAGCCCCCCTAATACTTACCTGAGGTCCCTCTAGATCCAGCGATGTTTCAGGAGTGTCTCCGCTGGTCGGGACCCCCCTCCATTGGCTGAGACAGCAGGGTGGTGCCATTGGCTCCCACTGCTGTCAATCAAAGTCAGCCAAGGAGGAGACAAAGGGGGCGGGGCCGGTCGCAAGCTTCATGTCTGAATGGACGCAGGGAGCTATGGCTCGGCTTGATTGCCCCAATAGCAAGCTGCTTGCTGTGGGGGACACTTGACAGGAGGGAGGGGGGCCAGGAGCGCCAAAGAGGGACCAGAGAAGAGGAGGATCTGGGCTGCTCTGTGCAAAACAACTGCAACAGAACAGGTAAGTATAACATGTTTGTTATTTTTAAAGAAAAAAAAAAGACTACAATCACGTTAAGCAGTTAGAGCAAACAGCTTTCTTTTTTTTTTTCTTTTGGGAAAAACATTTTACATAAGTAAATAAAAGCTGATCATTGTACGCCCCTCTGTCAGTGTTAAATGGTTTGTCTTAACAATGTAACTGCTACATCTGCGAGACAACTTGTTCTTTTGAAAAACAGAATTACTGGAGTGGTCATTAGGTAAAAATGAATGAAACCCTAAAGAACAAAACTAGTGCTGCCGCTTTTGTAGCTTACCAATCATTTGATCTTGTGGTTGCATTTTTTTTCCTCCAAGCCGTTATTCCTTTGTTAATTTTGTGATGGGCAAGTATGGCACCTCCTGTCTTAGGCTGACTGCATTCACTCCTCCACTGTATCTATGGAGGACCAGTGTAGCCACCCTTGGACAGTAGAATCGTCATGCAGTTTAGAGGGTAGTGTTAGCAGTGCCGGGACAAAGGTCCCCCAGTGCCCATTGTAAACTTCTCAAACTGTGCCCCCCCCCCAAATCATCTTGCCTAAACATGATCGTTATACCTACATATGGAGTGCAGAAGTCAGGATTGGATAAATTACAAAGTGCAAGGAACAAAAAGAAATGTGAGTGCAGGAGTCAGAAACGGGGTTATTTTTAAAATAATAAATTTGGCCCTACTTCTAGAGGATGCGGCTTTCACTGTGCTGGCTATTGGGTGAGGCTTAAATGGATGCGCAGTGCAGTAGCAAGTGACGCAGATTTCAGGGGTCATTAGTGATGCAGAGTTCAGACTTTTATGACTGTGGAAGTGGGGGAAGGGAGCAGAAGATCCATAGGTTTTTAGGGTTGGGAGAGTCCACTTTAAAGTTTTTACTGTTTGTTCAGAATATCCACAATACTGTAGTGTGCATGAATTGGGGAGTGGTTCAGAAATATTAAAATATCAAAAATCTAATATATTGCAATTACCAATCATTAGATGTGGTGGCTGCATTTGTTTTCTTTTTTTTTTAGGCTTTAGTCTCCCACTCTGGATAAAGGAGCACAGGGGGGACAGCAGCACTATCAGTCTGGGGGGAGGGGTGTGTTGGATAAACTAACAGATTTAGATACACTAATAAATTGACTTAGAACTCCAGTTCACACTTTATAATTTACTGTAACATGTTTTTTTTTTCCCTTTTTTTTAGTAAAAAGATTTTACTTAAATATATTTTGACCATTGTAAGCACCCCCCTGCCAGTGGTAAATCATCTCTGTATCTGCAAGTGAGCTTGTTCTTTTGAAAAACAGACTTGCTGGCTGGATCGCCCGATTAAAAACAAAAGAAAGAAGGCCTAAAAAAGAAAACAAATGCAGCCATCACATCTAGGAATTGGTAACCTGCAATATAATAAATGTTTGTGGGTTTAATGCCGCTTTAATGTATATTCCACACTTGTGACCATGTTGCTGGTGACATGTTTGCTAGTAAGAGCAGAGAAAGTCATCACCTGACATTGCACAGTTTCTGTCAGCATGGTAGCAATGTCCTTTGCCAGTCTGGCTGGTGATGATTCTGTAGAAGGTCAGTAGTTCCCTTATTCTTTCCTGCTGCTGGCTAGTTGACACCATCAACTGGATCATAATTGTGACATAATGTACTTCGAGTTTAGTTTGCTAGGAGTTGGGTAATCCTGGCAGGTACTATATAATCTGTTACTATATTCCTGGTAGTTCCTAGGCCAATTTAGAACATACTGTCCATCACAAGCCTATGGAAAACAGGATCCACCATACCACACTTCAGCACACCTCCTACTTTCTGCTCACCTACTCCAAGTGAACCTGGGAAAGAGAACGAGGAGGTCACACTCTGACACGGAGAACTCTGATTCCCAACAAGGTTTATGGCATTTGCAGCTTGCTGAAATAATGTGTTTCTACAGCTGGAATCTCCCAGCCTTTCTCCCCAGCACTGTCCCAGTCTGCACATACACAGAGCTCTGTACTTTGACCTCAGGACATCTCCTTCATCTCTGCTGACAATGTGGGGGGGCTGTCAGAGCAGCTCTGTACCTTTCCTGTGCTTGCACTGAGCTGTAATTTTGGGGCAGGGGATGAATGAAGCAGGACACACTGACAGAGAGATCAGGGGAGCTGACTGCCATGTTTACACATACAGAGCACAGACAAAAGAAACTTACATTTGGCTGGGTTCCTTACATGGCAGCAAGGAATGGGGCCATCTAACGCTGTGCGCCATAACCACTGTACTGATCTTTGCTGCAGCTACATGTGTCAGTCACAGATGCAGCAAAGACACAGAATGGAGTTTCTGCACATTCCACACTTTGTAGAATACTGAAAACTCCCTGCATATCACACCATATTAAACAGTTTTACTTTTTCTTTTTTAAGTTTAGTGCAGAGTACAGCAGGTTTACAGCACAGCCAGATAGAGTTTAGATGGCAGAACAAATCAGGACTCACAGGTGCAGAAGACAGAAACTATCCATCTATCCATCCATCCATCTATCCATCCATCCATCCATCCATCCATCCGCTCACATCCTCACTCTGCCCTGTGCTGAGCTCTGCAGTGCTGGGCGGGAAGCAGTGATCGGGGCTGCAGTGTAGTGTTATCTTCTTGCTCCGCCCTCTGTAGAGAAGCTCTTCCTATGACAGCCCCGATTTGAGCTGGCCAGACTGAGAGGAACTCGAGCCCGGCCTGGGAGAGAGCATACTCTCTAGCTTCTGAGATAGGACATGGATGTCACTGTACAGAGGAGGCAGCCAATGGGTGTGGGCGCATTGTTAGCACCGTCTCTGGGCAGACTGTAGCAGCAACATAGGATGCTGCGTAGAGCGGTGTGAAAGTGTGACTATTCTGTGATTCTTATTACTGGCAACCCGGCGCCCCTCCCACACACCGCGCAGGGCAGCCGCCCCCCCCCCCCCCCCCCCCCCTGTACCGGCCCTGCGTGTTAGACATGTAAATTTTGGATTGACCAACAACTTTCAATCTGTTAGAGCAATATTATAATTTTTCTTCAATTTGGGTTAAAGGTTTTCCTTAACCACTTCCGTACCACACGAATTCCAGCACCCCTCTTCTACATGCAAAAATCATAATTTTTTTTATATATGGTTTTTTTTTGGGAATAAAATGGCTGTCATTGCAACTTTTTATGTCACACGGTATTTGCGCAGTAATTTTTCAGATGTGACATTTTTGGAAAACAAAAACTGATGAATAAAAAAGAAACAAAAGTTAGCCCCTTTTTTTTGTATAATGTGGCAGATGATGTTACGCCGAGTAAATCGATACTTCACATGTCACACTTGAAAATAGCACACATTCGTGGAATGGCGCCAAACTTCGGTACTTAAAAAAATCTCCATAGACGACAGATTAAAATTTTTACAGGTTTTTTTTAAAGGAGGTCTTGGGCTTAAATTATTGCTCTCGCTCTGACTTTCATGGTGATACTTCACATGTGCAGTTTGAACGTAATTTACATATTCGGATGTGACCTACGTATGCATATTGTTTGTTTTATTTGAAT
Organism: Lithobates clamitans; assembly: GCA_037952925.1. Lineage (NCBI taxonomy): Eukaryota > Metazoa > Chordata > Amphibia > Anura > Ranidae > Lithobates > Lithobates clamitans. The sequence continues at coordinate 3,228,369 of JBBGZY010001202.1, forward strand.
TTTTTATTTTATTTTTTACTTTCCCTTTTTAAATGTTCTTTTTTGGATGTCTTTTATTCCTATTACAAGGAATGTAAACATCCCTTATAATAGGAATAGGGCATGACTGATCCTCTTTATGGAATGATGTGAGGTCTATAGGACCCCACATCTCTCCTCCCAGCCTGGAAAGCCTGGGATCAAAATCTCAGGCTTTCCAGCTGTGTCCCTTGCATTGTTTACCTCCGCCGGCCTGGATGTGACGTCATAACTTGGAGCCCGGGCCTCCGAGAGTCATAGGGACCATCTGGCCCTCGGTTTTCTCTAAGTTCCGGCGCCAGCGGATTCCTTTTTGGGCTTGCCGATCGCACAGGCGAGCCAGTAGAAGCACTAGCGGCTATGATTGTTCCTACAGTGAATCCTACTCAATCAGGGAATCGCCGTCTGAAAAAAACTAAATCTGAATTCTGCCTGTAGCTGCAGGCATCATTCAGATATCACCACTGATAGCCCAGGATGTGATCTGACGTTCTGCGGTGTGGAAGTTTATTTAGAAAATTAAGTCCTGCTATATCGCTTCTGGCTGGCTGCTTTTGCAGGTATAGCTATATAAAACAAAAACAAAAGTCCCTATACGGTTTTAAATCCAGTAGTACACTGTCTCGCCCTGCTCTGCACATGCTCGGTTGCTCTCCATTTTTAGACACTACTGCGTTTGTAGAGGCCAATCTGCTGACAGCCTTAAAGTGCAATTATACCCTCCTATCCTTTACAACCAAGAAAGCTGCTTCTGTTTGATCTGAAACTGCCATGATGCTGCACATGTGATCAGTTAAGACACCAGACATTTGATGGTTTGAGAGTTTAGTCAAGGACACAATTAAATCAAACTGTTTAAAAAAACCAAAAAACTGGCGAATCTAAGGGTTAAATTCTGCTTTATGATTTACAGCTGGAGCTTTGGGCTTCAGAAAAATGGCAGCCTCCAGCAAGAAGAAACCGGAGCAAAGCTGGAGGCACTTTACAGCACGCACTATATTTGGTACCATAATTGATAAATGTATGTTCCTTGCTAAAGAACATTATTTTTTATCAAGTTATGGGTAAAGTTCCATTTTAAATGCAGTAAAAGTTGACCAAGTACCCTGTTCAGTGTTCAATGGTTTAGCTCAATACTCTGGGGGCTCATTTAGACTTGTGGTCGGGGGCTTTAAATACATGCATTTGAGCTGCGTTTTAAAGTTCCCCAACCACATGAGATTGGTGTGGCATTTATGGGGTTAAAACAGGCGGTGCCATGAGGTCTCCCTAACGCTTTTCGGACGCCTCTGAAAAGGACAGCTTGGGCTGTTAAGAGGGTTCAAAACAGACTTGCTGCCAGGATCGTCAGGTAATAAACTTGTTTTACAGGGGGACTCAGAACAACAATTCTACTGACAGACTGGATTATACTGTATATGCCATTTTTGATTTTGGTGATTTGATTAAACTTTTAATATTTAGCCCTCATGCACACAGGCTGTTAAAAAAAACGTTATGAAAACACCAGTATCTTTGCAGTGATTTTTTTAAAACTTTTTTCAGCTTTTTTCAGCGTTTTTGCAATAGCGGTTTTTAGCGTTTTTGAGCGTTTTTCCGCATTAGCGTTTTTGAGCGTTTTTTTTTTTTTTTTCAATTTTTTTTTTTTCAATGGATCAAAAACGCTAAAAAACGTTGGTGAATGACGTTTTTGAGCGTTTTTGAGCGTTAGAGCGTTTTTACAGCTGAAAAACGTCTTTCAGAACCCATTGGTCCTGGGTTTTTTTTACAGCTTAAAAACGCCTATGCCACTTGCAGCTCAAAAACGCCTAGGTGGGCATGAAGCTTTAGACTAACATAGACAGGCCTTTTTAAGCTGCAAAAAAAGCTCAAAAAAGCAGCTGTAAAAACGTCCGTGTGCATGAGGACTTAAAGTGAAATTCATTTTACAAATGATCTTTAAGCACTGATAACTCTGTACTCTGTATGTAAATATTTACCTGGTTTTTTTTCCCTTTCTTTTTGCAGCCACTATGTAGTCAAGTACTATGGCAGCTATTTTAAAAATACAGACCTGTGGATAGTTATGGAATATTGTGGAGCTGGCTCTGTCTCAGACATTATTCGATTGCGGAATAAAACGGTAAATAAACGCCTGGCTATGAGTTCCTCCTGGTGGAGTATTCACTCTGCAAACAGTTAAATATGAAAGCTGTGTATCTGCTTATGTGTCTCCTTACCCTGAAATGTTCATATATTGGTATACATTAGAATTGAGAAAATATCTCCTGTATCAGTTGCCCAGCATACAAGGAATGGAATGGATAGTGTTCTTTGTAGGCGCATGTGCGCTGAAAAATCTCTGGATCCGTGCGCATAATTTGGAATTTTTTTTCAAAGAAGCTTCTGCTAGGTGGATGTAAACCTCAGAAATGAAATATATAAGCAAAGCTTCTATACTGTGTACTTGTCTCTATCCAAAGTACGGAGTGAGCTTTCTCTCTGCTGCTTTATTTCTCCGTTAGTGTGTCCATTCTGTCTAATCGGGCTTCAGAGCTCTGCACTGTGAGACATCAGATTCCTGCCCCCTGCTGGTCAACGCTGAGAAATGCTGCGTAAAATGTGTGTTTTAGAAGACTGTAGAGCAGGGGTCCTCCAGCTGTTGCATAACTACAATTCCCATGAGGCATTGCAAGGCTGAAAGTTACAAACATGACTCCTATAGGCAGAGGAATGATGGGACTTGTAATTCCGCAACAGCTGGAAGGCCGCCAGTTTCAGACCCCTGCTGTAGAGGATAGAGGGCTGCAAATGAACAGGTACAACTTATGTCGGAGGATTGTTTACTTCACTGGGTATATGTAAGGGTTTACAACCACTTTAACCTTCATGGGCAAATCTCCTATGTGTAGTCCCTGACACACCCTCTGAGAGAAAGTCACAGCCCTTCCTCTCTGCTCTGTTCTTCTGATTTGGTCAAATAGCCAGTATTCATTTTTAGAAATCATGCAATTTCATGTTAGTTTCACATTGTGCCTTGAGTTCCACTATAACAATTTATTTTTGTAATTGCTGCAAACTCCTAGGAAAGTTTTTCACATGCATCGTTTGTAAACGATAACCCTCCATTTCTAAAGGACCTGGGGTATGTGCTTTGGAGTATGCATTCTCAGCCTACAAACTAATTTTGGTGTTACCCCTCCTATTTCAGTAAGTTGCATCTTGCATGGCTCTCTGTTTGTTTTAAAGTGGTTGTAAACCTCAGACATGAAATATGAACAAAGCATCTTGCTAGTGTGTACCTGTCTTAGTCATTATAAGTGTCATTTCTGTCTGCTGCTTCCTTCCTCTATCAGCATGAGTCACTTGTGACAAGTTTTCCAGACACCAAGAGATAAAAGGTGACAGGGGCTGGAGCTCCAGCTGATTGACAGCCTCAGCTCTGTTCCTGTGTGCTGTGTAAAAGGGGGTGGGGGTGTCCCTTTCCCCTCCCTTTCCCCTCCCTTCCCCCTCCCCTTTCCTTCCTCTCTTCCCCTTCAACTTCCCTTCCCCTCCCCTCAGCTCTCAGAGCTCTCCTCACTGAGCTCTGTAGAGTGTAACTTCAGTTCTCCGCTCTCCTTTTTTTCTGAACGCTCAGACAGGCTTTATACACTATGTACTATGAATGGCTGTAGAAAAGTGAAGACTGCAGATAAACCGGTGCAACTTCTGTAGGGGGGGGGGGTTGTTTCACCTCTGTATCACCTGAGGCCAGTCACTTCACTGGTTATATTTAAGGGGGTTACAACCACCAGTTCTCCTAAATACTTAAGCCTCATCTCGATTTTAGTGCTGTGTGCATCAGCAGCAGCTCTTCTCTTTTTCCTGTGTGACAGGCTTGGTAAACTATGTTTACTTTGCTTCAGTTTGTGAATGAACAGGGAGACACTGCAGAGCTCTTCCTGTTCACTTATTCTGTGCACACAAGGCTGCAGAGATTGAGATTAAGGACTGTGTCCTCAATCACATTCTCGGTTTCAAAAGTGAGCCCCCCAAAATGGCTGGTAAGAAAAAAAAAAGTAAAATATACTGTATATGATATAAAATAAAAAATAAACTACTGACACCATCCACTGCCCTACTGACTGACACCCTCCACAAACTGTCTCCTGCTCTATTGGCGTTGTCCACTTAAAAGGTTCGCTTAGTTGATCATTTTTTTTTATAGTGACAGTTGTTTTATTATATTTTTCTAAGTTTTCCTCACTATTTATATATGAAATGCTTCCCTTAGAACATATCCCTTCCAGCAGGACCTGTTACTGTTGGGAGAGCTGACCTCTTCCCCTGGCCTGCCTTATGGGTTCGTGTTCACTGGCGCTGTGAGTGGTATGAGCCACGATGACGTCACTCCCACGCATGTGGGTGGGAGCCCTCGGTTCCGGCACGAAGGTCCGACACGGTACGCCGGACCTTCAGAGGGCATGCGCCAGTGACTTCAGTGGCTGCATGCAGGGTGAATATCTCTTAAACAGTGCATGTTTTAGGAGACATTCATTTTACATAAAGGTTATCTTTATTATAGGCTTACCTGTAGGTAAAAATAACACATTTAAGATGGTTTATCTAGTAGAGAGGAGTAAAAGCAATGGAGATAGATGGGAGTAAGGAGCTGAGGCAGAAGGAAGTGTAGTAGATGAGAGGAAAAGAAAGATATATGTGAAAGAAAGATAAGCTGAAGCTGCAGGGAGGAAGCTACCATAGTCTGATGATTGATATTAGGGGAGCTTAATTGGATGACTAAATTGTATTTATGCTCCTATTCTTATGTTTTGGTTATTATGAGAATGCCACTTTAATACGAGAGGTGCAAGGTTTGTTTGGTCTATGTTTTGTGTCTTTTTTTGTCTTGTTTTTTTCCTTGTTTTGTTTTTTTTTTTTTGTTTTTTTTATATATACTAATTGATAATTTTTGATATTTAGTTGATATAGTTTTTTGTTTGTAAAACTATAAAAAATACAATTTATTTGATTAAAAAAAAAAAAACAAAGTGGGCTTTACTATAGCTTTAATGATGGATCAGAGTATTTTTGTGTTTTTTTAATGTGGGTTTAATATTTCTCTGATAATATTTTCATCGAAGCTCAATGTGTGTGCCATAAAAGAAAAAAGTACTGAGATAATATTGTAGACTTTAATTTCTGAACTCTTTCTGAAAATGCATGTTGCCGGACTGTCACTGTCTCTCTGGCAAAGCTTTCTGAAGGAATGTCCTGGAGCAAGCATACAACAGGTTAGGTGAAGACAGTGAAGTCAGGAATGCTGACCTGTTCTTTGCCTGTTGCTCAACACTTATCAGTACCATGGACAGTGGCAGGACCTTCTCCTTGTCTATAGCAGACGTCTATGAAACTCAAGACTAAGTAACATGTATTTGATGATGCATTCAGCCAGTTAGAAAGTACTTTCTGACCTAATATAGCAGTTTTATAGGTTTTACATGATTTCACTACATTTTGCATGGCTGTCGTTGCAACATGCATGTTCTAAATTGTAAAAATGCATAGTGAAACATTCATGAATGACTCAACAAATTGCAAAATAAGGTAAGTAAGTGAAGTCTTAGTGAGCTATTGAACATTTTGGGTTCCCATTCAAGTAACTTCTTAAACTATCCAGAGTCTGCAGTAAGAGGGCCTCACATTTGTTTGTTCCTTTTTCTAAAATTTATTTTGAATATTCTCTCCAGTGTCTAATTGATTGGTGGGGCAAATACCTTTTTCTTGTTTTTCCCTTAGTAGTGCGGCTATCTCATCTAGCATTTCTAGAGTTTCTGTCAAGGACATTGCATGAGACCAAAAGATGAAGTCAAATCTGGGATTTGCACTCTCTACAGCAGGGATGTCCAACCTGTGGCCCTCCCAGATGATGCCGGACTACATCTCCCATACTCCCTTGCCAGCCTCTTAGCTGACTATTATGGGAGATGTAGTCCTGTAACATCTGGAGGGCCATAGGTTGGACACCTCTGCTCTACAGTGCTAACTCATATTAAAACCAATAAAGGAACATGGCGACAGATGTGTTTTGGAAAAAAACATTGAAGTGTAACATTAGCTAAAAATTTCTTTTACTTTTGAAAAAAGAGGAGATGGTCAAAGTTGCCATAATTTATATTGCTTCAGAGATTTCCCTTCCCTTTCAGTCCTGGTAAGCACATAGGAAGTGAACAGATCTAGCAAGGGAAACTGGTACTAAAAAAATGCTTGAAAATGGGGTTCTACTGTTAAAATTGGCAATGCAGCATTAGTCTAAAAAAACCCCAAAAAAACCCTGTTCTCTGATAAATAGACACACACACATTCCGATTGTTTATGCAGTTTCTGTGTTCACTGTAGAGTTGTGCCTCCATGTGATGTTCTTTCTAGTGGTGCACCGAAATTTCGGCCACCGAAACAACATATCGGCCAAGTTTTTGGCATGCGGTCGAAAGAAGAAAAGGTGCCGATCAACCACTTCAACCCCGGAAGATTTGGCTGCTCAATGACCAGGCCATTTTTTGCGATACAGCACGGCGTCGCTGTAACTGAACATTGCGCGGTCGTGCAACGCCGTACCCAAACAAAATTGACGTCCTTTGTTTCCCCACAAATAGAGCTTTCTTTTGGTGGTATTTTATCACCTTTGCGTTTTTTTTTTTTTGGTTTTTTTTTGTGCTAACAAAAGAGCGACAATTTTGAAAAAAACACTATCTTTTACTTTTTGCTATAATATCCCACATTTTTTTTTCAAAAAAACTAATTTTTTTCTTCAGTTTAGGCCGATATGTATTCTTTTATGTATTTTTGGTTAAAAAAAAACACTAAGCGTATATTGATTGGTTTGTGCAAAAGTTCTAGCATCTACAAAATAGGAAATAGATTTATGGCATTTTTATTCCTTATTATTTATTTATTTTTTTTACTAGTAATGGCTTTGATCTGCGATTTTTATCGGGACTGTTATTGCGGTGCACAAATTGGACACTTTTGACACATTTTGAGACCATTGACAAATATACAGCGATCAATGCTATAAAAATGCACTGATTACTGTATAAATGTCCCTGGCAGGGAAGGGGTTAACACTAGGGGGCGATGAAGGCATTAGGTGTGTTCTAACTGTAGGGGGGATGGGACTGACTAGGGGAAAAGAGAGATCAGTGTTCATACTTAGTATGAACACACGATCTGTCTCCTCTCCCCTGAGAGAACCAGGATTTGTGTGTTTACTGTCACGAGCGATCCGGGTGCTTGGCGGTCACCGTTAGTGGCCAAAAGGTGAAGCGACGTAAGGTAACGTCAACTTGCCCAGCCGAGCCAACCTGCTACAGTAAAACTGCAGAGGCTGGTCTGGAAGTGGTTAATGAAGCCAAAGAGGGGGCGTGGTCCATCCACAGAGTGCCACTTATTGCAGGGGTGTCATCCTGGGTGTCGGTGTCTTGTCCTCCCCTCCCTCCTCCTCTCCTTGCAGAGCGGCGGTATCCCTGTGTCAGGGAGCTGAATTGTCCGGGTGGCCCTAGTAACAATGTCCCACCTCCTCTGATAGACGGTACAATGATCTAATGCCGGGACATTGAATCAGTGTGACGTGATCACAGGAGGCGGGACATTGTTACTGCCGCTGGGAAGTTCATATCCAGCTCCACGACACAGCGGGAGATCACCACTCTGATCGGGGCACTGGTGAGGCTGCATTTGTGGTCACTGGTGAGGCTGAATTTGTGGTCACTGGTGATGCTGCATTGATCTCCTGTATCGTGTCTGCTAGAGGTGCGCCCAATGGAAATTTTGCTAATGCTATTAGCAGTGTGTTTCAGGCTACTTTCAGACTGGGGCATTGTGGGCATCGGCGGTAAAGCGGCGCTATATTTAGTGCCGCTTTACCGTCGTTTTAGCGGCGCTATGCGGCCGCTAGCCGGGTGCTTTTAACCCCCGCTAGCTGCCGAAAGAGGGTTAAATTCATCCACAGCTGCGCTTTGCCAGCGGGTTTTGTGGCGCTGCCCCATTGTTTTCAATGGGAAGGGGCGCTTTAGGAACGATGAATACACCTCTCCTACAGCGCTGCAAACATGCGGCTTGCAGGACTTTTTTGACTGTCCTGCAAACGCACCGCTCCAGTGTGAAAGCCCGAGGGCTTTCACACTGGAGAGGCTCTTTACAGGTGCTATTTTTAGCGATGTAGCAGCTGTAAAGCGCCTCAGTGTGAAAGTAGCCTAAGGCTGGCCATACACCTATAGATTATCTGCAGATTTTTTATGGTTAGATGGAAAAAGTGGGAGATTCCTCCATCCACACAGTTTAGCGAACATGGAGAAATCCGTTGCACTTTTTCCATCTAACCATAGAAAATCTGCAGATAATCTATAGGTGTATGGCCAGCTTTAGTTTAAGTAAGAGATTGCAGACATGATACGAGAGATGGTTAGAGACTGCATTTTTCTTTAGCTTTTCTTGCACTAAAGGTGCCATTAACAGCCAAAAATAAATTTCATATTAATTTAAATGGATATTAATTAAAAAGTCAAATATAATGCAATTATATGTAAATATTTTTTAAAATTGTAATTGGTTTTTGGCAAAGTGCATCCTGTATTTTCGGCACCAAAATTTCCATTGGGTGCACCCCTAGTTATTTCCTATTTTCTGTGAGGGCTTAATGTGATGTAAGCAGTCAGTTAGTAACCCTGAAGAAACCTGTCTTTACTCTTCTTGTGTGCTATAAATATATATTTCTACTACTTTTACTGCTGGAAGATTCAGCAACCAGAACTTAATGTATTTTTAGTTTTGGGTTGAGTAGAGAAGGTTTAGAACCTATGGTAGATTTTGATTGTGGTTTGTGTCCTCATGGTTGTGAAGATTGTGGTAGCTATCTAGGAGTATGTTCAGCACCTCCTCCTTTCCTCCTTCCTCCACTGTCCTCTGGGACACACACACAGGTCCCAGAAGACGGCGTGACGGTTCAGATGGCACAGTGCGACTCACGCATGCACAATAGGAAACCGCCAGTAAAGTCTGAAGGCTTCACTCTCGGTTTCCCTTAGTGAAGATGCCTGCACCCGAAGCTGATTGAAGAATTGGCTTGGGTGAGGATCCCTGGGCAGGTAAATGTCATTATGTTAATTAAATTTTTTTTTTTTTCTGAAGGAGCCTGGAGCTCTTTAATGCATTCTCTGCATTAGGGTAAAAAACCTTGATAATAGTAGCCCCTCCCCAATACCTTAGCCACGTATCCTCACCACGCTCTCAGTGGCTTGAAAAACTGCAAAAGATGCAGCATGCAGGACTTTTCACAGCGCACCTGCAATGTGATCAGTTACATTTTATGGGGAATAATTTTTATGCGCTTTTGTTGCCCTAGAAATACTCGGCAAAAGCACTCCAGTGTGAAAGGTTCCTTTTTAGAATATCTCTTCCCCTTTGCTCAGGCCTGCAGGCAGGAGAGTGCTTTTACTTGAGAAAGCTCCCCCCCTCCTTCAGATGAAAGAAAGAAATGGTCCATGATAACTCCTGGGAAGAATGGTGACTTTTTGGCCTGAACTAGAGATCAGGAAGTAACTGAAAAATGTAAAAAAAAATAAAAAAATAAAACAAGTAAATACAATTTACCTTCCTATGTATTTACTAATGCTAGCAGCAGAAGGATGAAAAATGGGTAATGCTGTTTGAGAGAGTCACTCTCTGTCTCTCTGGCCTGTTGACCCTTTGTCATAGGAACTGGAAAGTAAGGGAAATTCCAAAATTTTGCGTTGTTGCTAGAAAAGGAAAATACATTTTTTAATGGGAATGCTTGTTACAATGATAGGGATTTTAACAATCGCTCACTCTACGAAGTGTAAAAAAGCAAGTTTTGGCGTAGATATACTTAAAGCTAACCGTCACCCTCTATATCAACTTCCCCCCTCTCCTCCCCTCATCCTCTCATCTACACGAATCAGGTAGTGTTTGGTTTTCTTTATTTTACTACTTTTTGGGAAAAAAAAATTGCATGGCCCTGCCTCTCAAAGCACGTTCTTCACCTAGAGATGAAAGACATGCATCGGGCTCTCTAGGTCTCCTGGGTTATGCATATCACATCTCAGGAGGCCTTTATTCATTCAGAAGTAGAGGGGGGGGGGGGGGGGGGCCCTATCAGCACGTCATTGTGAGGCCCCGCTGGCAGCTGAATCCAGAAATAAAAAACAAAACAAAGAGGAAAGCAAGAGCTGACTGATCATGGAACGGCATGGGAGAGTGCAGTCACAATTCAACTGTGGCAAGGGCATGAACATGAGCTTAGTGCATGAACATGACTCCTGCAAATGTAACACTTTCTTTAAAAGGACCTTCAGAGTACATTTTCTTCTTCTCTGCCCCTGCTTACCTGGTGGTGTTCCAGGCACAATTCAAATACTCACAAAGCCCCCGGATCCAGTGTTGTCCGCTGACATCCTTCTGTCAACATACACTTAGTCCTGCACCACCATTTTACTTGTGATGTCATCGAGAGGCCTGCCAACTTTTCCAGGTTCAGCCAACAGGTCCTCACAATGATGTTCCTCTAGGCCTGCCTCCCCCTCGACCCCTCTCCCCCTCTCCCCTCTCCCCTCTCCCTTTTCCCTCCCCTCCCCTCTCCCCTCCCCTCCCCTCTCCCCTCCCCTCTCCTCTCCCCTCCCCTCCCCTCTCCCCTCCCCTCCCCCCTCCCCTCCCCTCTCCCCTCCCCTCCCCTCTCCCCTCCCCTCCCCCCTTCCCTCTCCCCTCCCCCCTCCCCTCTCCCCTCTCCCCTCTCCCCTCCCCTCACCTCTCTCCCCTCCCCTCCCCTCTCCTCTCTCCCCTCCCCTTCCCTCTCCTCTCTCCCCTCCCCTTCCCTCTCCTCTCTCCCCTCCCCTTCCCTCTCCTCTCTCCCCTCCCCTTCCCTCTCCTCTCTCCCCTCCCCTTTTCTCTCCTCTCTCCCCTCCCCTTTTCTCTCCTCTCTCCCCTCCCCTTTTCTCTCCTCTCTCCCCTCCCCTTTTCTCTCCTCTCTCCCCTCCCCTTTTCTCTCCTCTCTCCCCTCCCCTTTTCTCTCCTCTCTCCCCTCCCCTTTTCTCTCCTCTCTCCCCTCCCCTTTTCTCTCCTCTCTCCCCTCCCCTTTTCTCTCCTCTCTCCCCTCCCCTTTTCTCTCCTCTCTCCCCTCCCCTTTTCTCTCCTCTCTCCCCTCCCCTTTTCTCTCCCTTCCCTCTCCTCTCTCCCCTCCCCTTCCCTCTCCTTCTGAATAATTGACTAAAGGCCTCTTTGGTATGTGCACAGAATGGACATTTTGGCACCGAAAGGATGCACTTAACCGAAACTGAAAATTACCGTTTTTTAAAAATACTTATATTTTTATATATAATTGTATTTGACTTTTTAATTGAAATTGATATTAAATATGAATTTATTGTTGACCGTTATTGGCACCTTTAGTGCAAGAAAAGCTCAAGAAAAATGCAGTCTCTAACCATCTCTTGTATCATGTCTGCAATCTCCTAAACACACTGCTAATAGTATTAGCAAAATTTCTCTTTAGTGCACCTCTAGCAGACATGATACAGGAGATTGATGCAGCCTTGCCAGTGTCCGGATCAGAGTGGTGATCTCCCGCTGTGTCACGGAGCTGGATTTGAATTTCCCAGCTTCAATAATAATGTCCCGCCTCCTGTGATCACCTCACACTGATTCAATGTCCCGGTATTGAATCAGTGTGCTGTCTATCACAGGAGGCGGGACATTGTTACTACGGCCGCCCGGACAATTCGGCTCCCTGACACAGGGAGATCACTGCTCTGCAAGGAGAGGGGGAGGGAGAGGAGGACAGGAGTGCTTGTGGATGCACTCTGTTTGTGGATGCAGCCTCACCAGTATCTGTGGATGCAGCCTGCCTGTGCCCATAAGATGCGGCCTCACCCGTGCCTTTGCCCGGATCAGAGCAGCGATCTCCCACTGTGTCACGGAGCTGGATTTGAATTGCCCGGGCCGCAGTAACAATATCCTGCCTCCTGTGATCACGTCACACTGATTCAATGTCCCAGCATTGGATCAGTGTGCCGTCTATCACAGGAGGCGGGACATTGATTCTACTGCCGACCGGACAATTGAGCTTTGTGACATGGGGAGATTGTCGCTCTGCGAGGACAGGAGGGGGGAGGGGAGGACAGGACCTTGAGCAGCCAGGAAGACACTCGCAATGGGTGGCACCCAGCGGCGCGGCCACCACTACTGCGCTATTATCAGCACTTTTTTATTTTAGCAAAATGCAGAAAATTCAATTTTCAGCCGCGAAATTTTGGTGCATCCCTAGAGAGCACTATGCATGTCATTTAGCAAGGCCAGTGGTTCTCAACTCCTGCCCTCAGGACCCACTAAACAGGCCAGATTGTAAGTATTGCCTTGGGGAGATGCAGACTAGAATACTGCAATCACTGAGCAGAAAATTATATCACCTGTGATGTATTTCAGTTATCTTGCAAACCTGGCCTGTTAGTGGCCCCTGAGTTGGGAATCGCTGATCTAGGCGAATGATGTGCATTGAGAGGCAGGGCCGTGCTGTTTTTTTCCAAAAAAAGAGATCAAATAAAAAATAAAAAAACAAACAAATATAACCCCAAACCCTGCCCGATTCCTGTAGATGGAGGCATAGAGAGGGGGGGAAGCTGATATAGAGGGTGAAGGTCCGCCTTAAGTATCTCTAAGCCAAAACTTTATTTTTTTATACTTCGTAGAGTGAGCGATTTGTTAAAACCCCAATCGTAACAAGCATTTCCATTAGCATATTCATTTTTTGGCAACAACTCTAAATTTTGGATTCTCCCTTACTTTCCAGTCCCTATGACAAAGGTCACCAGGCCAGAGAGACAGTGAGTGATTCTCTTAAAGCGGAACTAAACTCTCTCAATCTATATTTAATCCTTATGCTTCTAGCATTTGTAAATAGATAGAAAGGTGTACTGTATTTACTGGTTTACATTTTTTTTTTTTTTTTTTTTTAATGTTGGCCTTTTGGATACCTTCTTCCTAAGATATTCTCTTGGGAATTCATAAAGGGTGTTGTAGACGCCTTTTAGAATGCTGTTGTGGCACAGCACCAAAAGTGTTGGTAAACAGAAATAAAAAAAAGAAATCCCTGCGCTACCACCAAGTGTACAAGTGACAGAAACAAAACACACTGGCTAAGTGGTTAGCACTTATGCCTGGCAGCACTAGGGTCATTGTTTCGAATCCCAACCACAGCAATAACTGCCTGGAGTTTGCATGTTCTCCCTGTGCCTGCGTTTGTTTACTCTGGTTTGCTTCCACACTCTAAAGACATGCTGGTAGGTTAATTGTCTCTTGTCTAAATTGGCCCATGTATTTATGAATGTGAGTTTGGGACCTTAGATTGTAAGCTCCTTGAGAGCAGGGATTGATGTGAACGTACAATATATGTGTAAATTGACAGCACGATATAAGAACCTGTAATAAGGTTGTCCCGATACCATTTTTTAAGGACCGAGTACAAGTACCGATACTTTTTTTTCAAGTACTCGCCGATACCGATTACCGATACTTTTTTTTAACTGTCACATGACAGTGGTTTTTTAACAATGCTTTCTATTTTTTAGGGGGGGGGGGGGGGGTGAACGGTGTCTGTGCTTTTTTTTTTTTTTTTTTTTTTATTTTTTAGTTACACTTTTTATTTTTTACAGTAACATTTTTTTCTTTTATTATTTATTGCAATGTGTTTTTTTTTTTTTTTTTAATCAGCCCTTTTGGGGAGCTTTGGTGAGATATCCGTTGTCTTAACAGACCTCTGATATCTCCCCCTTAAAACATGGAAAGAGACGGAGGATAGAGATTCCCCAGTCCCTTTCTCTGCAGCCTCAGATGCACTGAGAATGAATGGAGAGAAGACAGCGGCTTCTCTCCATTCATAAACTGAGACATCGTAATCACAGGAGATTACAATGTTTCAGTTATGTGAATGGACAGAGTCAGCTGACTCCATTCACAAAGGAAGGAGGAGGACATGGAGGGGGACAGCACAACGGAGGGGGACAGAGGACGAGAGAGGAACGGCGGTACAGAGGGGGACAGGGGAACGGAGGGGAACAGAGGTGGACAACGGAACGAAGAGGGGCAGCGGAGGGGGACACCGGAACGGAGGGGGTATGGAGGATGCGATGACAGTCAGCGGTGATCGCGTGTGGGGGAGTTACAAGCACCGATCACCACTGTATGTCACTAAGCAGCTGAACTCCCCCACGCGCCGATCTCTGCTGACTGTCAAGGTATCGGCGGAAGCATTTGCCCAAGTACAAGTACTTGAGCAAATGCTCGGTATCGGTGCCGATACCGATACTAGTATTGGTATCGGGACAACCCTAACCTGTAATAAATTAAAATAAACTACATAGTAGAGCGGCACAATTAATCGTTAAGAATCGAGATCGTGATCCCCCCCGATACTATGCAGAGAGTTCTCTGTTCAAGCCAAAAGCTGTCAAAAAAAGAAAGTCTGCGAGGTCGCGTAGCTAACGATAAACATTGTAACATTTTGTTCTTTAGATCAAAGGAATGAACTTCGGTCTGTAAATGAGGGCAGTTTAACCTCTTTTAAACTTTTTTCTGACGCTTGTTGGTTTCAAGTAAAAATCGTAATTTCTTTCTCGAACATCACGGGACACAGCCTCAGTAATAACTGATGGGTTATATAGGTATCACTAGGTGATTGGACACTGGCACACCCTAACCAGGAAGTTCAACCCCCTATATAATCCCTCCTCTTGCAGGGATACCTCAGTTTTTACACCAGTGTCTTAGGTGATGGACATGTAAAGATGTCCTGTGCTGAGCTCCAAAGGGATTATTCTATATCCTATACTGGGACAAGCCAGGCGAACCGGATCCATTTCAAAGTGTCTTTTCTAGGCCGAATTGGATGGTACCCGGGCCTCGTGTCCGAAGAAACGAGGTTTTACCTGTAACGCTTCTCTTTTTAGAGAGCTGGACCCCGCATATCAGAAAATGGTTTTCTATCCTTATTTCTGGCCGGGTGCTTTACAGGCCAGAACTGTGGATCCCCCTATTCGTAGGGGGCCCCAGTCTCTGAAGGTTTTTTCAAACTGAGCCCACCGTGAGAGGTGAAGATTGGGTCTGTACAACAGAACCCTGCGGCTGGATAAGGTAAGGGAGATTCCACAGAATTTTTTAATTCTAGTAGGTTTCTCCTTTAAGGTAAATGCATGCTATGCCTATTGTCGCCACCGGGGGCTGCCAAGA
Source organism: Lithobates clamitans (assembly GCA_037952925.1). Classification (NCBI taxonomy): domain Eukaryota; kingdom Metazoa; phylum Chordata; class Amphibia; order Anura; family Ranidae; genus Lithobates; species Lithobates clamitans. The sequence continues at coordinate 3,243,639 of JBBGZY010001202.1, forward strand.
GCACATACCTTCTCATGCAGATGTCGGTCTCAGTGTTTCCACGCTGCACAAGCTCCTCCGGCCAGCTCAGGTAGGATGGGATGGGGGGCTCTCCTTAGAGATATCTCCCCCCAGACTAGGGGGAGGCCGCAGGTGGTCTGTGAGGTGGTTATACACCGCATTTTCACCGCCGCCGCCATTTGCCACGTGCAGGCCCCATCACTACCGGCCTCTCTCCTTCCTCCCCCTCCCCCAGCCTTTCCTCCATGCTGATTCCGGAGGGTCGGCTCGCGCTGGAAGCGCACGGTTTTCTTTTTCTTTTTTCTTTTTTTTCGAAAACGAAGGGGTGGGGCGTCAGCACAGCGTCTAGCGTGCTCAGACGCCCACAGATGCCGGCTGCAGGCTATTTAGGCACAGATTACAGGTGCACTAAGCCTTTGGAGGGACACAGAGCTGACGGTTGCATGTAAGGTGGGACATAGGCATTCTCCTAGGCAGCTTTTACTAAGGTAACACCAGACTGGGCATTTGGTAGCAGGGCTTTTAGCCGGACTACATCGCTCAGCAGTCAGTGTTCATTTTGCGATACCTCCACCTTGTTGCTTTGCACTATGGGTAGAAGAGGTTAAAATACCCCAAGAACCAGAGACTCTAGGGGATTTCGTTCAGGTTCTGAGGACCCCCTTTCTGCAGCATCCTCCCCCCCCTGAGGGGCCAGGGACGGCTAGCCAGGGAGAGCCATTGAGGTCAGGGGTTACACCTGCTTTTTTATACATTACACAGGAGGTTTTTTCCTCAGCTATTAATGGTTTAGAGGAAAGATTAATGGCCGTGATTACATCTTCACTCAGTGTAAGAAAACGCACTAGGCTTTCCTCTGTTCCCCAAGACCCTCAGGCAGAGGAGCTCTGGGATAAAGGAGAGGAATCCCTTTCAGAGGATCAGGAGTGGACAGATGATTCCTCTTTGAAAGAATCAGGTGGAGAGGGGCCCTCTTCGGCTTCTCAGGAGGAGAAAGTCTTAGTGCAGATCCTTACTGGATTGGTCCGCTCCACATTTAAGTTGCCCGTATCTGAATCCGTTAAAGAACCCTCTTCTCCTTTTAGGGTCACTAGAACCTCCTCAAACAGCACATGCTTTTCCTGTTCATAATTTACTTGAAAAGCTCCTTTATTCTAAGTCGGATCACCCAGATAAGCGTTTTTTTCCACCGAAAAAGTTTTCAACACTTTATCCTATGGAAGAAAAGTTTGTTAAAATGTGGGAAATACCGGCCGCCATTTCCTCCGTTAATAATAGTCTGACTTGTCCTGTAGACAATGCTCAGGGATCCGGTGGATAAAAAGATGGAATCCCTATTGAAGGATGTTTTGTCCTTGGCAGGTTCAGTGGCTCAACCTGCAGTAGCAGCGATTGGAGTCTGTCAATACTTAAGAGACCATGTTAAGCAGGTCATCAAAGTTTTACCTGAACAGCAGGCCCAGGGGTTGGCTAACCTTCCAGCGGCCTTATGTTATGTTGTTGACGCCATCAAAGATTCTATCATGCAAACCTCCTCGTCTTTCACTGGGGTTGGTGCATATACGTAGAATCCTATGGTTGAAAAATTGGTCAGCCGAAGCACCATGTAAGAAGCTGCTGGCTGGTTTTCCATTTCGTGGTGCAAGGTTGTTTGGAGAAGACTTGGATAACTATATCAAGAGAATCTCTTGTGGGAAAAGCACTCTCTTACCTGTTAAGAAGAAGAGTAGGCGTCCCTCTTTCAAATGGACTCTTTCCCTAGCGCCAGGGGCTTCAGCCTCCAGGCAGTCTCGACGGCCTCCTCCGTCTGGGTCAAGAAACAAGAGTCAACCCCAGGGACAAAAGGTCCTGGGGGAAGAAGCCTACTAGGCAAAACACTAAGACCTCTTTATGAAGGGGCGCCCCCGCTCGCTCAAGTAGGGGGAAGACTGCGACAATTCTCAAGGCTCTGGCAGGAGGACTTCCAGGACAGATGGGTAATCTCCACGGTAACCTTAGGGTACAAGCTAGAGTTTCAAGAATTTCTCTCTCCTCGTTTCCTCAGATCAAGTGTCCCCAGAGATCCAGAGAAAAAGCAGTCGCTCCTTCTAGCGTTAGAGCGACTTTTGACGCAGGAGGTCATTATGGTGGTTCCCGCAAAGGATCAAGGATTGGGCTTTATTCCAACCTTTTTATGGTCCAAAAACCAAATGGGGATCTCAGACCCATTCTGGATTTAAGGGATCTGAACCGATTCCTAAGGATTCCGTCCTTCCGCATGGAATCAATTCGGACAGTAGTCTCCACCCTGCAGGGAGGAGAATTTCTGGCATTGATGGACATCAGAGATGCATATCTGCATGTGCCCATTTTTCCTGCTCATCAGAAGTTTCTGCGCTTCGAGATAGGAGGGCGCCATTTCCAGTTTGTGGCTCTGCCTTTTGGGATAGCCACTGCACCTCGAGTGTTCACAAAGGTCTTGGCTCCTCCTCTGGCCAGATCAATGGCTCAGGGTATAGCTGTCATAGCATACCTAGACGACCTGCTCTTGATAGACCGGTCGGTAGCCTCCTTGAACGGGAACTTGAGGACCACAGTCAAGTATCTGGAACACCTGGGTTGGATCCTCAACCTAGAAAAATCTTTCCTAAAACCAGTAAGAAGACTGGGGTATTTGGGTCTGATCATAGATACAAGCCAGGAGAAAATATTTCTACCTTAGGCAAAGATCACTGCTTTAAGGGAGCTGATTCTGGCAGTCAGGACCAAGAAGGGTCCTTCTGTCCGCCTTTGTATGAGGCTGGTGGAAAGATGATGTCTTCATTCGAAGCAGTTCCCTATGCTCCGTTTCATTCAAGACTGCTGCAACACAGTATTCTGTCGGCCTGGAACAAAAAGCTTCAGGCATTAGATTTTCCAATGCACCTGTCTCATGCGGTGCATCAGAGCCTCAATTGGTGGCTCATACCCGAAAACCTGCAGAAGGAGAAGTCCTTTCTACCGGTTACCTGGACGGTGGTAACAACAGATGCCAGTCTGTCGGGTTGGGGAGCAGTTCTGGAACAGTCTGCGGTTCAAGGGGTATGGTCCAAAACCGAGAGGACCTTACCCATCAACATTCTGGAGATCCGGGCTGTATATCTAGCCCTAAAGGCCTGGACTATCAGGCTACAGGGTTGTCCGGTCAGGATCCAGTCCAACAATGCCACAGCAGTGGCTTATGTCAATCATCAGGGAGGCACCAGGAGCCGAGCTGCTCAAAAAGAGGTGAACCAGATCTTAGTCTGGGCAGAGAAGCATGTGCCATGCATATTGGCAGTTTTCATTCCAGGGATAGAGAACTTGCAGGCGGACTATTTAAGTCGTCAGCAGTTACTTCCAGGGTAATGGTCTCTGCATCCCGACGTCTTTTGGGCCATATGCCAAAGATGGGGGGGTTCCAGATGTAGATCTCTTTGCATCCCGATTCAACAAAAAGATAGACAGATTTGTGGCAAGGACAAAAGATCCTCTTGCATGCGGGACGGATGCGTTGGTGATTCCGTGGCATTGGTTCTCACTGATTTATGCATTCCCGCCTATTCTGCTACTGCCACGACTCCTTTGCATGATCAGGCAGGAAAGGAAGTCAGTACTTTTGGTGGCCCCCGCTTGGCCCAGAAGGACGTGGTATGCGGAAATAGTAAGGATGTAGGTGGGTTCCCCGTGGACACTACCAGTACGCCCAGACCTCTTTATATCAAGGTCCAGTGTTCCATCCTGCCTTACAGACGCTAAATTTGACGGTTTGGCTATTGAGACCCACGTTCTGAAGAGTCGTGGGCTTTCAGGTCTTGTGATATCTACCTTGATCAATGCAAGGAAGCCAGCTTCCAGAATGATTTATCATAGAGTTTGGAAAGCTTATGTATCCTGGTGTGAATCCAGGGGTTGGCATCCCAGAAAATATGTGATGGGTAGAATTCTTGATTTTCTACAATTGGGATTAGAGAAGAAGCTGGCCTTGAGTACCATCAAGGGCCAGGTCTCGGCCTTATCAGTATTATTTCAACGGCCACTTGCTTCGCATTCTTTGGTCCAAAACTTTATGCGGGGGTGACGTGTCTTAATCCTCTGGTTAAGGCGCCCCTAAACCCCTGGGACTTGAACTTGGTTCTGTCTGTGTTACAGAAACAGCCTTTTGAACCAATACGTCAGATTCCTTTGGTCTTGTTGACAAGGAAGTTAGTTTTTCTGGTAGCCATTTCTTCTGCTAGAAGAGTATCAGAATTAGCCCTATCCTGTAAAGAGCCTAATTTGATTGTACACAAGGATAGAGTGGTACTGCGCCCTCATCCTAGTTTTTTACCGAAGGTGGTTTCAGATTTTCATTTAAACCAAGAGATTGTTCTGCCTTCCTTTTTTCCAGATCCCTCTTCTCCGGAAGAAAGATCACTACATTCTTTGGATGTAGTAAGAGCAGTCATGGCCTATCTGGAGGCAACTGCTCAGATTCGCAAAACGGATGTTTTGTTCGTGCTGCCAGAGGGTCCCAGTAGAGGACAAGCAGCGTCAAAAGCTACCATTACTAAATGGATTCGACAATTGATTATTCAAGCTTACGGTTTGAAACAGAAGATTCCTCAGTTTTTCAGATCAAGGCATATTCCACAAGGGCTATTGGTGCTTCTTGGGCAGTGCATCACCGGGCCTCTATGGCTCAAATCTGCAAGGCCGCAACCTGGTCTTCAGTCCATACATTCACCAGATTCTATCAGGTGGATGTGAGAAGGCATGAGAATATCGCCTTTGGGCTCTGGGACATCCCATCAGTTATTACCGAGGCTCTGTGTCCCGTGATGTTCGAGAAAGAAAATAGGATTTTTTTATAACCGCTTACCTGTAAAATCCTTTTCTTTCGATGGACATCGCGGGACACAGAGGTCCCGCCCCTCTTCTAATACACTATATTGCTTGGCTACAAAACTGAGGTATCCCTGCAAGGGGAGGGATTATATAGGGGGTTGAACTTCCTGGTTAGGGTATGCCAGTGTCCAATCACCTAGTGATACCTATATAACCCTTAAGTTATTACTGAGGCTCTGTGTCCCGTGATGTCCATCGAAAGAAAAGGATTTTACAGGTAAGCTGTTTTTCTTAGAACCCCCAAACGTTATATATTTTTTTTTTTTTTTTTAGCAGAGACCCAGAGAATTCAAATGCAATTTTTTTTGGAAAATAAATACTTTCATTTGTACAGGGAAAAGGGCATTAAAGGGGTAGTAACCGCTAACTCTAACTGAAAAAATTTTTATTCAAATAAAATCAACAAGGATTTAAAATATGAGCTCTGGTTACATATACTCCCATTGTGGCCCAACAGCCATGATAACATTCATACGACCAGGTATTGCATATATACCAACAGAACACTTCAAAATCGATCCTGGCCAAAAAGATGCCCCAACGTCTGAAATACTTTAAGGCAGGGATATGCAATTAGCGGACCTCTTGCTGTTGCAAAACTACAAATCCCATGAGGCATAGCAAGATTCTGACAGCCACAAGCATGACACCCAAAGGCAGGGGCATGATGGGACTTGTATTTTTGCAATAGCTGGAGGTCCGCTAATTGTATATCCCTGCTTTAAGGATAAAAAAAAGATCAGACCAGTAGCAATGAAGCTTGGGGCATCGCCAGATAAAATGAATAAGAGCAACCCTATCCCTATAACACAATGGGTCTGCAAGCAATCCCATTTTATGAAGCTTCTAAAGAGTATGATGGGATCTCCGAACTACATACAGCTAGGACAGCCTTTGCAAAGTAATCTTTGTAATCATAGAGCTGATGACTATAGATTGGAGTGCTTCCTCCCATTGATCCCCAGACAACTGACCCAGGTCCCTCTTCCAATATTGAAGTGCAATAGTGGGATAATCTTCCAAATACATGTTCAATACCATGCTGTAACATTGGGTTATAGGGTCCCTGGCATGGTCAGCTGACTAAATGATATTAAAAACCGGGGGTGGTGATAAAATCTAGTTAACACTATTGCCCTGGGCTCTGATTGTGTGCTGCAGTTGGATATAATGAAAATTCATATACAGAGGCAAAGATAATTTTGCCTGTAAGACTGGGAAAGGGAGCAATGTCCCATCTTGGAAAATATTAAATAAATGGGTCACGTTTTGTCTATTACTAATACACTCAGCAGGGCTCGATCACTGGCTATAGGTCTTATACAGACATGCCACACTGAGTACTGGTGTACCTATGTATACCAGGTCAGACCTCTTCTTAATTAATGCCAATGTCCTAATTGGAGAACTGGTGGGAATTTAATAATTTGTTGCTGCCACAGCAAAAGGTTCTTGAAGAGGAGTTCCGCCTCGGGGGGGGGGGGGGGGGGGGGGGAAATTAAAAGTCAGCTGCTACAAATACCGTAGCTGTTGACTTTTAATATATGGACACTTAACTGTCCAGGGAGCCCACGATGTTGGCACCCCAGCCAAATTTGCAAAGCTGCAAAGCATGTTGGGCTTTCTAACTGGCCTAGCGGCAAAAAAGGAGGAGGGGGGCCGAATTTCCAAGGCCCCCCACCCCCTTGAAAGGTGTCAAATGTGGCACCAGAGGTATGGAGGAGGTAGATCGGCGGAGCTTCCACTTTTGGGTGGAACTCCGCTTTAAAGTGGCAGTAGTAACAACTACCTGAATTTGCCACACATGTAGGTAATGTTACTGGTACTGGTGCAAGTGCTTGCCTGAATTTTGGCTCTGGTATTGCTTAAAGCAATTACTTCCAGAAAACTGTCCTTGGGACTTTACGGAGCTCCCTTGATTAATTTCTATCTAAACCGCCCTTGCTAAAGCTGGAGAGTGCAAGATCTAGTGTAGCTCTGCATAATAACCAATCAGCTTTCAGTTTTTATTGTCAAAGCTTAATTGAACAAGCTGAAGTTAGAAGCTGATTTGCTAGAATGCACAATTGCACCAAATTCTGAGAGCTCCAGTTTTAGTAAATCTCCCCAACTGTGTACAGGTGTGTTTGTGTGTACATAGTTGTGGTAGGGATATTGGGCCAGTTATTTTCTCTATAAAGAACTGGATTATCGAAAAAATGTCCAGATAAATAAAATAAATAAGAAACACTTGTGGATATTTTAAAAATGGAACTCGCTGAGGGAAAATAATTTTAGGTGGTTCTCTGTAGTCAAAGAACAGACACTTTGGGTTATGGTAGGTCATTGACTGGTTGTGCAATGTGCTCTTTAAATAGAAGTGTGGTCCAATTGCTGGTCCTATCTTATTTGTAGCCATTATCTAGAGAAACAAGAGAGCTCTGAGAAAGTTTACCATGGAAACTTCTCTAATAAGATCCATGATTGTTTTACATCTAAATTGCTCAAAAATAGAAACTACTGGAAAATTACGAATTATGTGTGGTGAGCATAAACAAGAGAAAGTAAATGCAATCTGAGAAAGGAATGTTAATGGATTCAGGCTAAATACATTTTTTTTTGGTTTCTCCGTCCCCTTCAATCTTCTGTGCATTGAACCAACCACCTCTACTTCCCGAACATGTTCCAAAAGCACACAATGCCCCTTTCTGACCATACAGCCTGCAGCGCTACCAGCCACACCGATCTGAACTGTTTAATTTTGTTTGCCTGTGTGCTTCTGTCTCCTTTAATCTGTAGGTGAAGCAGTCTTTATTTTATTATGGCCGGATTTGCAATCATGTTAAACCTCAGAAACGTCCCTGTTTGCTGATCACAGTAGATAAGGAAGATTGTACATTTTCCAGCTGCTCGGGGAGAAAACATCTGCAGTCACCACAGAGCAGGAGATTGCATTCTTAAAGGGCTGGCCAACCCTGAATGGGACTTTGAAGTGGGAACTGTGAAATAGGAAGAGATGCATTAACCTTTCTGTGTTTTCAGAGCACAGTCAAGCTTGTTTATTCCCAGTTGCTTGCTGCACCCTCTAGAGTAGAATTAGTGATTTGCGATCCTATAAATCAGACTTGACAAATACAAATGAAACAGTGAGCTGAATAGATTAGAATTAATCTAACGGAGTTCTGCATTATGTCTACTAAGGACCACAGCTACTTAATAATTGCACCTTGGTACTAAACATACATTATTCTATTACGGAGAAATGGGCACTAAAGTGGTAGTACCCGCTTACGCTAACTGAAGAATAGGGACACACATAGAGATAGAAAGGTGCAGCATGCCCCAAATATCAATACCACAAGAAAAAAATGTTCCCCTGGGGGTTTTTTTGCAAAAAAGAAAAAAAAAAAAAAAAAAAGGAATGTAAAAAAAACATAATTTTATTCTTCAAGTATTAAAATCAACAAGGATTTAAAACATGAGCTCTGGTTACATATACTCCCATTGTAGCCCAACAGCCATGATAACATTCATATGGGCAGGTATTACATATGTACCAACAGAGCTTTTCAAAATTGATCCTGCCCCAAAAGATGTTCCAACGTGTTTCGACCAAAGAAGTCATAGTCCTGTATTATCTAAAATTAGGAACATATAATTCAAGGTATTGTAACTAATTAATGCATAATCTCAAAAAACTTCAAAAGACTTTGATGTAACCCTCTGAACCTATAATGCATAATTGCCTCTAATTGGTGGGAGACAGAACTTTGAACCAGAGAATTTAAAAACCATATCCAAGACCTCTGCTAGGTTGTTTAAACTGTCCACATGGGAGGGCTCAATGTTGCTGACTTGCAATGCAATAGACCATATATGAAGTGCTTAAAGAGCCTCCTTCAGAAAAAATTGTATTTGTAGCTGCTGACTTTTAATATTAGGACACTTACCAGTCCAGGGATCCCAGCCTATTTTTTTTCCATCTGCTCAAAAACAAGTATCCGCTTGACAAATGTGGCACTCGAGGGGGGGAGGAGGCAGATAAGCGGAGCTTCCACTTTTGGGTGGAACGCCACTTTAAGAAAGATGGAACAAAGCACACCTACGGCAAATGATTTCCAAAAGAAATTGTTCAGAAATTGAACTATATGTATAAGTGGCAATTGGGTCCTATATTTGGTGCAAAATAGTGGTCGGTGGGGGGAAAAAAATCTGTCTGCTAGATGTGACTACTTATTCATATATTGCTATCTTACTGCCGGTTCACACAGGGGCAACACGACTTGCAGGCCGACTCACCGAGGCGACCTGCACACGACTTCAGCGGCGACTTGCAAAACGACTTCTGTATAGAAGTCAATGCAAGTCGCCTGAAGTCGCCCCAAAAATACTACAGGAACCTTTTTCTAAGTCAGAGCGACTTGCGATGCTCCTATTAGAACGGTTCCGTAGTACAGAACGGGACGCGACTTGTCAGGTGGCTAAGTCGCCTGACAAGTCGCCCCTGTGTGAACCGGGGCTCACTGCATAATTACATAAACCAAAAAACAAAAGCAAAATGCTAACTATAACTAATTTTAAAATCATTCCCTTCCCCTTCCTTCTACCTATCCTGCTGCTGGATCATGTGCCTGGGGTAGATTAAAAATAGGTAGGTACTCGGATCTTTCTTTATATAGGGTATGCAGGATAGGTAGGAGGAGGGGGGAGGGAATGTTTTTAAGAATTGTTAGTATTTTCTTCCACTTTAACTGTTTTCTCTACAGAGGTCTTATTACGCTTGGATTCTCCGAACAAATTTAGCATGTCTTTGTGACTTATTTATGAACTAAAAATGTACATGTATTTCTAAGGTGATATAACGCTTTTTTTGGTACACAGTTTTAGTTTTTTTTTTTCTTTTTTTATTCCTGACGGGTTAGAACTCTCACTCTATCCAAAATGAAAAAAAAGTTTTGCCTTTAGATACTGAGTGATTATAAACTGTAGTTTTTTCTAAATAACAAACATGTTTTACTTGCCTTCTCTGTGCAAAACCATTGCACAGAGCAGGTAAGTAAAACATGTTTGTTATTTGATGCCCTGATCCTCCTTTTCCTGGGGTCCCCTACCAGCGCTCCTGGCCCCTCCTCTGCGGCGAGTGCCCCAAGGGAAAGCTACTTTCCCTGGGTGTACCCATGTGTGCTCGCCCCCAAGCTGCAAGTCTGTGTCAATAACACAGACCGGGCGACTTGGCCCTGCTCCCTCGCTTTGGCATTTCACTGACAGCAGCGGGAGGCAATGAGAAGAGAAAGTGGCAAGAGCTCTTGTGCATGTCGCACTGAATCGCACTGGGCTCAGGTAAGAATAAGGGGGTGGTGGGGTGGCTAGGGGGCTCCTGCAGCACAGAAGTTTTTGTTTTACCTTAATGTATAGAATGCATTAGGTTAAAAAAAACTTCATAACCACTTTAAAATTGTAAACCTATATTTTTTAAAATATCAAACATGTTATACTTACCAGCTCTGTTCGAAGGTTTTGCACAGAGCAGCCCCGATCCTCCTCTGGGGTCCCTCACCAGTGCTTCTGGCTCCTCACCCCTGCCAAGTGCCCAAATAGCAAGCTATGGAGTCACTTGTGTGGGCTCGATCCTAAGCTGTCCATTGACATACACACAGCGCGGCTTGGCCCTGCCCCTCGTTCTCTGCTTGCTGGCTGTAATTGACAGCAGCAGGAGCAAATGGCTCCCGCTACTGCCTCCATGTTCATTGAGGAGAGAAAGGAGCACAGCGCTATACTGAGATGGGGCTCAGAGAGCTGGATTAAGGGGGCTGTGGGGGACACAGAATTTTTTTTTTTTTTTTTACCTTCATGCAGAGAATGCATTAAAGTAAAAAAAACACCTGCCTTTGAAACCACTTTAAGCCCACTCAGCCCTCCTTATTACCAAGGGCCCATTCATTCATACACTATAAAATATGTATTCAATGTGCCCCAACACACAAAGGTAGTGCAGCAAAATGCACCTGCACTATAATGCACTGCAAACCAATTATTTATTGTATTTTTTTTTTGTTGAACAAAATGGTGCAGGTACCTTTTTTATCATGTGTCCAATTCTTCTGTCAGCATATTCAGAATGCCTTAAAGCGATAGTAAACTCTTAACAATATAACAATAATAATAATTTGCTAGTATTCACCATATACTATCACATTATGAAAGACTTACCTTAAAACGAAGCCCTCCAGCGGCGCTCTCTTTGCTGCAGAGGCTTCCATCTTCACCTGGTCTTCCTTCCGGGGGTGATGGACTGCAGCAGCTTGAATGGCCGAGCCGTGATGACCTCACTCCCGTGGCACACAGCTCTGAAGGAACGGCACGGGGTTGTCATTCCTGCTCACTAGAATATCTCCTAAATGGTGCACGTTTAGGAGATATTCCTTTTACTTACAGGCTTTATTAGAGGCTTACCTCTAGGTAAAAATGTATGTTTACTACCACTTTAATGTAACGCATAGCGTATGTAGATTCACTTTAATTTCTGTGGTTAATAGTGGAATGTAGGGTTTGAAGCAGAGGTAGAGTGCACGTTAATGCATCGTCTTTCATCTTTCTGTCTTGTTTCTCCAGTTAACGGAAGATGAAATTGCTACCATACTTAAATCTACGCTGAAGGGCCTTGAATACTTACATTTCATGAGGAAGATCCACCGAGATATCAAGGCAGGGAATATCCTGCTGAACACAGAAGGTCACGCCAAGCTGGCAGATTTCGGAGTGGCTGGCCAGCTAACGGTAAGTGCTGATATTGCATCGCTGTTTGGCCGGTTGATTAGCATTGCTCTTTACTTTGTATTGGTCTCATTATTATTATTATTTTTTTTTTTTTAAGGACACAATGGCAAAACGCAATACAGTAATAGGAACTCCATTTTGGATGGCTCCTGAAGTGATTCAAGAGATTGGGTATAACTGTGTGGCAGATATCTGGTCACTGGGAATTACATCTATAGAAATGGCTGAAGGGAAGCCTCCGTATGCAGACATACATCCAATGAGGGTAAGGCCAGTTTCAATGTTTCTTGATTTTACTTTCTGTGAATATCATGTGTCAGAATTTGTTCAATTAATTGAGCCATGATTTTAGTCCCAAGTTGTAAATTTTTTTTTTTCTTAAATGATCATCTGAATGAATTTGCCTGAAAGTGGTTGTAAACCTCAGACATGAAATATTAACAGCATACCCTTCTATAGTCTGTACTTGTCTCAATTAAAAGCACCAAATGTAATTTCTGTCTATTGCTTCTTTCCTCTGCTATCAGCATGAATCACTTCAGATGAGTTTTCCTGACACCAAGAGAAAAAAAAATTGACAGGGGATGCAGTTCCAGCGCACAGCCTGAGATTGAAAGCCTCAGCTCTGTTCCTGTGTGCTGTGTAAAGGGTGTGTGTGTCCCTTCCCTCCAATCAGCTCCCAGAGCTCTTCTTACTGAGCTCTGCAGAGTGTAATTTCTGCTCTCTGCCCCCTTTATTTCTGACAGCTCAGACAAGTGTTATAAATTATGAGGTTTCAGTGGATTTAGAGAAGTCAAGACTGCAAATAAACAGGTACAACTTATTTAGGAGAATTGGTTTCATCTCTGTGTGTCACCTGAGGCCTGTCACTTCCCTGGGTATACGTAAGGGTTTACAACCACTTTAAAGTGGTTCTAAAGGTAGAAGTGTTTTTTTTTTTTTTTTACCCTAATATGAGCCAAGGCTCATTGATGCACATAGGAGGTGAAGTCTGGTCATGTAGTCTGATCCAATAGTAGAGCCATTTAAGCTCAAATTGTTGAAAAAGTTAATACTGGTTCTGATATGTGTCAGAACACAAAGTGCGTCATCAATTTGTTGTGTATGGGACTGTGTAGCCACAGACCAGCCAGGGTAGTTCATGCTGACCCATATCCACAACCAAAAGTGTCTACAATGGGCACATGAGCATCAGAACTGGACCACAGAGCAATGCAAGAAGGTGTTATTGAGGTGTTGATTTGGCTTCCAAATTCTCCAGATCTCAAGCTAATCGAACATCTGTGTAATGTGCTGGAAATACAAGTCCAATCTATGAAGGCCCCACTTTGCAACTTACAGGACTTAAAGAATCTGCTACTGACAACTTGGTGCCAGATACCACAGCATATCTTCAGAGGTCTGGTGGAGTCCCTGCCTTGACAGGTCAGGGTTGTTTTGGCGGCAAATGGGGGACCTACTCCATATTAGGTGGGCGGTCATTTTATGGCTGATTGGTGTAAATGCTGACCGGCAGGGGGAGGAGTTTATGACAGAAGAGACCAATGGGTTCTCTTATGTAATAAAATGCTGTTGGTTTTATTTATTTTTTTTTTTGTAGGTGGGCATAGCTGGCGGCTGCTGCTGTCCCCCAGGCGGGCATAGCTGGCGGATGCTGCTGTCCCCCAGGCGGGCATAGCTGGCGGATGCTGCTGTCGCCCAGGCGGCGTGCATTTGGTATCACTCCACTCTGCCTGTGACTGGAGCTGGCACTACAGAGGAAGCTTCAGCTCTGCTCTCTACTGCAGCCATATGCTTCCTCTCCATTTTTCACACTGATGCTCTGGGATGGTGGGTCGGAAACCCACGATCTGGGCTTGCTGACCCGCCGTCCCAGAGGGCGCCGTGGGCCACATGTGGCTCATGGGCCAGCAGTTGGCCACCCCTTCTCTTCAGTATGGAAAATACATTTGGGGGAAAATGTCAACATCTTATGGCTTTGCAGTGGCTCCAACAGTGAGAAAGAAAGAGGCTTCCATCATTTCAAATGTAGAGTGTGGTGGTCCCATCCCTTAGGATGGGGCATAGGGGTACACCACCCCTAGGAGAGTACAACTAATATTATCATTTGTATACCTCTTCTTCTGATTCTGTATGGAATGCAATTTTTGTATGTTATAGACATAGTTTTCACGTCTTTTTACCTTATACCATTATAATAAAATATATTTATTTTTTTATCATAAGAGTTGGTGGTCTATTAAAGTCCCACTAAGGGGGGCATTTTCTCTTTTTTGGCTCCAACAGTGGGGTTAAACTTGCAATTTTGTTACGAATATCTCTTTATTGGATTCCCCAACATGTAATTCAAATTACAAAAATTATTAGAACTTAAAAGTGGAACCAAAGAACTCTTTTTATGAACAAGCAGGCTCTTTATTGCAGAGGCGCACAGTGTCTCTTCTGCATAAAATAAACATACCTGCTTGTTTGCAATCTTATGCAGAATGTACACGGAGTTGCACATGCCCTGCTTGGTTGACACTTCTGGCATGGTGCCAGTGTGCTGGGATGAATAACTCCCACTCGCCAGTCGAGATGGCTGAAGACCAGAACCCGGAAGAAACCAGGGAAAAGATGCCTGCGATGGAGCTCACAGGCCTCGGCCTGTTGGAGTAGAGATGACTAATCCTGAGTTTGGGTCCACTTTTAAGTGGTTGTAAACCCTTACATATACTAAATGAAGTGAATGGCCTCCATTGATATACAGCGATGAAAGAAATACTCCTATGTACGTTGTACCTGTTTATCTGCAGTCTTCCCTACACCATTTCAAAATGCAGAACCTTTTAAAGCTTGTCTGAGCGTTTAGAAATAAAGGGGGCAGAGAGCTGAAGGTACACTCTGCAGAGCTCAGTGAGGAGAGTTCTGAGAGCTGATTGGCGGGAAGGAAAACACAGGAACAGAGCTGAGGCTGTCAATCAGCTAGAGCTCCCTTTCCTCTCACCTTTTTTTTTTTTTTTTTTTTTTTTTTTTTTCTTGGTGCCAGGAAAACTTGTCAGAAGTGATACATTCTGACTTCAGACAGAAATGACACTTAGTGCTCTTAATTGAGACAAGTACACAGTATAGAAGGATATGTTTTTTTCATATTTTAATTTCTTAGGTTTACCACCACTTTACTCATTTTTGCCTGGAATTTCCTTTTACCTCAAAATCGTGCGTCAGTGAAGAGTAATGGGAGGACATCATTTTAAGTTGCGTCCCTGGTACAAGAAGTGAAAGAAAATCTCTTTGGTGGCCTGACCTAGTTTCTAATTATTCCTTGCTCAAAACTGGTATAATATCCTTTGGCAGGAGGCTCTGCCAGGGTGCAGGAACTAAGGTTCAGTTAGTCTCCACCAGAGCTCCTGATGGTAAAGACAGACCAGAAATCCTGGTAGTTCCTAGAACTCTTCACTGCAACTGGCACCAGGTCATGGCCCCTGGTATTGCCCCATCAAGGGGTAGCAGCAGGTACAGGAGGGCTGCGTTGTGTAGACATGAAACCAGAGCAGTCAGGATCAAGTGGGGCCTTTGTCAGGTGGAAAGTGGAGCGAAGTCAGTCAGTAATAAGTAGGCAGTAAACTAACATAAATCTACCATATAAACTAATATAGTGATATAGTAAATAGTGGCACTGTGTGTTAACAAAAAATAACACAAAAAATATATATAGTAAATGAACACTAAACCATAAATGACAAATCACCCAGTGACAAGTGATAATCGGTGAAATAGGATTAACGATCTACAAAGTCCACAGATCAGTACTTCAGATATGATATTTGGGCATCAATAAGGGTTCACAGAGGATAATAAGCTGGTTTAAAATAAGTTCATCCACCACACCGCGTGCAATTGTGACTCCACTCCGCTCTGGGTGTCCACTCACCAGATGAAGTTGCCTTGCACTCTCATGCTAGGCAAATAAGCATCAACCCACACAGGATTACCAAATCCATTGATCTCCGATCGATAATGTTGATCCCATAGAAACTCTACATATAAAAAATGAAGTGCTCCAATAGCGTAGTAACATTTGTTCAGAATTTATCACGGCTAAAAAACTTCAAATATTGCACTCAACTTAAGTCAGATATATTAGGCATGTAATGAATCCACTGCAGCAGCATGAGACTGGCATATCATGGTCACCGCGGACCCAACTTGTGTATATCTGTGTCTCGCCCATGCTGAAATCGTCACTACCGGAGCGTAACCGTTCCGGTATTGTGTCTGATGTCACTCCTGGTTGCCGTACAGCCCAGGCTGTTGCGTTTCATTATCACGACTTCCTCCAAGCTGTCACTTTTTGAAAGGAGCACAGCTGTGTGGGGCTCCGCCCACACAACCACGTCATTCATTTACAGAGTTCTGTGAATGAACGAATTACAAGTACCTACAGCTTTTACGGATATCAGCTTGTAGTTCTCAATGAACTACCATGGCGCTGTTGAGCGCTCTTGTAGTTCATTGAGTCTTCCTGTCAGTGTGAAACTATGGGCAGACGGCTCACATTGACAGTCTGCAGGAGACCTGCATGGCATCTGCTATTTGCTGATTGCTGGTGCAATGCTTTCCAGGCTCCTAAGAAAAAAAAATAAAAATACTAAATGCCCATTATTTTTTCCTGCAAAAAAATGGGCTTTTTTAAAAAAATTTTGTACTTATAAGTGTACTTATCCTTTTAAGTTTTTTATTTTTTTCCCTAAAAACTATTGCTGAAACTACCCAAGCAACCTTTACTATAGTTTGTTCCTTAGGGGCAGTTTTCCGGTGTTTTAGCGCTAACTATAGTACCTGTAAAGCGCCTGAAAACTGACACTCCATGCCTGCCCAGTGTGAAAGCCCGAGTGCTTTCACACTGGGGCGGAGCGCTTGTGGGACGGGAAAAAAAAGCCCTCTAAGCAGCAATTTTGGGGTGGTGTGTACAGCGCTCCTACAATGCCTCTGCCTATTGGAAAGAATGGGCAGTGCTTTCGAAGCGCCGCAACACATGCGGTTTTGCCCTTCGGCTGCTTTCGGGGGTTAAAAGCGCCCCGCTAAAACGACTGTAAAGCACCGCTAGAACTAGCGCTTTACCGCTAACGGACCCGCCGCCCCAGTGTAAAAGCAGCTTTACTAAAACTGGAGCATGCAAAATCTAGTGCACCTCTGCATAGAAACCAATCAGCTTCCAGGTTTTTTAGAAGCTGATTGGCTACCATGCACAGCTGCACCAGATTCTGAGTACTCCAGTCTTCGTAAATCTCCCTTTTTTCGCTGGACATCTGCACGTAACTGAAGAAAATTCTTAATAAAGGCATGTGAAGTAAACATGAAAATGTATATTTCTGTATGCAATCATTACATGTATTAATCATATGAATGAAAACACAATATTTTCGTAACGGCTGCCCTTTTAAAGGAATCCTAAATGCAACAGTTTTATTATTTTTTCTTTCTTTCTTTTTTTTTTTTAAACTTCCTTTTATTTGTTCACTGTATTGTTTATATAGTGCTGGCGTATTACACAGTGCTTCACATACAGTACATAAAACCTCTCACATCAGTCGCAGTCACCTGAAGGTGCTTCCAATCTTTTCTCCCTGACTAAGGTAAAAGCCAGCTGGTAGAGCTATCAGAGATCCAAATAAGAACCATTTTATTTTTTTCATCAGTTTTTTTTCCCCCATTGTAATGTTCAGAGTTCAGAAGGCTATGGGCTTGTGCGGAGAACAGTCCAAGCAGGAAATCATAACCCAAGGATAAAAATAAAACAAAACCAAACAAAAATAGGCTATTTGGGGGGGAGGGGGAACACTCTTCATAATCAGCAGATGGTCGATTGTATGAAACGGAAAATCTACTCACTGAACGGGCCTGTATTGATTACAGATTAATTATTTGATTGCCTGAGCTTGATTTTCAGTGTAATATTTTCAAGCTTAATGTAATCATCCACTGCACATCTGGAATCATTCAAAGCTCTTAATTTCATTTAGTTGCATTGGTTACCAAAAAGGTAAGGGGTAATTTTTCTAGAATGAGTTTTAGGAGGTAATGACAAAATTCAAGAGATTAGAGTACTTTAGTACTGATAATCGGATAAGCTGCGGATAGAGAACTGCGCTCATGATGTCACAATTACAGTAAAAGTGATCTTCTAGGGTGCCACGTCAAAGTCTCAGTAAAACTGAGGAGCTAGAATAGAAATTTCTGATTCTTTATCTGATATTCTGATAACTGCGGTCTGCGCTAGTTGATGGGTAAAGTTTTTGGGCCTCAGACTTGGACAGTACATGTACCTGAACACCCTTTTTCTTTCAGTCATTTTAAAAAAAAATTTTCAAAGAAATAAGACTACATTGATACATTACTAACAATTAATAACTAAAGAGTAACTGGAAGAAGAAAAAAAAAAGAGGGTGAGGGCAAATCACCCTAATATGTGTAGTAATGAAACGGCAGGTCTGCTGTTAGAAAAAACAGGACCCCATACAGCTTACCTGACATTTCAGAACATATATATTTTTTACATTTTTATTTTTTACCATTTACTGTGTTATGAGTGGACACAGTGAAGATCAATACCGATCGCTGACTGTGTCAATTTCAGAAAAAGGGGCTGGTAAATTGCATATCTTTGACGGGGGGGGGGGGCACACAGGTACATAGAGGGGAATCAGATGTGAGCAGCACACAGACAGTGCAGCGGAATGGGTGGACAATTACAAAATGATGAACTGTGTCTCTCCCTCCAGCAGCTGAAAGCCAGCAGGAGGGAAAGGGGGAGAAACCGGCTTTCACCTGCTGAAGGGAGGAGGCACAGACACAGTGCACCATTCTTTAATTGTCCCGCTGCACTGATCCCCCTGTGTGCCCAGGCCCTCTACAGGAGGCCTGGTGTTACCCCCCTATTGGTGAACCTCTCCAACAGTATAAGACATAAAAAAAAATCATAAAAGTCTAATGTACTTTAGAAAGTTAGATTTGCATATAACATTGTTTAGGACCCCGTTGCGTCAAATATACATGTAGGGGAGATAAGCTTACAAAATAGGATGATGTAAAAATGACTTTATGGTCTAAAGTCTATATTCATACACCCTTTTCCAAATGGAAAGAAAAATGCGCAATTTCTGAGTCTTGATGGATCCTGATAGGACTATTTCCTTCTATGATAAGCAAACGTACAGATACCTATTTGTTATTGTGATGGTAGGTATAAACTTGTGTTTTACACATATATTATTGATCGGCAGTCTTGTTTAGTTTTGGAGATCAAAAGTAGATTGGTGGCAAGGGATGTCTTTTCCAGAAAAGAATTGAAAATACAAGGTGTCCTGTTTTCTCATCAGATATTAGGAAGTATGCCATAAATATTCTGGCCGGTGTGGGAGCAAAGAGCAGGTCACAGTAATAGAGTTCTCTCCTTTTTATCGCTCTTGAACACACCAGAGGAACGATGAAATATTACTCTTTGCATGCACATGAAGTTTCTTCATCCATTAGTTTGCAAAACAGAGAATTAGGTCTTGTGCTCTGCCTTCTGAGACAGAAATTCCTTTATTTGCTCTTTGGAAAGACGATTATTCATATTTGTCTTCCTTATATGAGTATATGGAAGGATATTTATGATAAAACAATCTGGTCACCTTGACTGGAAAATTTGCTAGTGGTCATTAATTTTACATTTATCATAATATATTTTCTATTTGATGTTGACGTGACCACAGCAGACTCGTACAGTGATAAGATTTTTTTTTTTGTTTCCTAGTAATGTGAATCCTATTGATCAAACCAAAGTACAGTTTGTGTATGGCGTATATATGCTTTGTAGTTTATTGATTGTGACGTATAAAATTTGTTTTATTAGACTCATTTATTCTCCAACCAAAGATATGTGATTCCTATACAATACCCATTAAAGTTATTGCTGTAAATGTCTAGTGAAGCTGCAGGAGTCCATCTCCCACATCTTACGCTTTTACAGTAGTGAACACCTTTAAAATCTACTTCTTAAAATGGCTGTTGGTTTCAAGGGGCTGGGCCAATCACTCTAGTGGAATAAGTGGTTTCATATTGGAGTACCCTGGGTCTAAAAGTTCCTGGTCTGTTTTTTGAAGCAAGGGAAGTTATTTAGAAACTGTTACCATTTGCCGTTGGCTCAATCAGCAATGGGTATAGGATTGTGTATATGGCGGTTTGCTTTTTTAAAATTTTATTTATTTTATTGAACTAGACCAGTGGTTCTCAACCTGGGGGTCGGGACCCCCTCAGGGGTCAAATGATGATTTGCCAGGGGTCACCAGATCCTGGGCTGTTCCTGAAGCCCACGCTGCTCTCCCAGCCTTTTACTGTTAGGGGTCCCCACAACTTGGGAAATTTTATCAAGGGGTCACGGCACTAGAGGGGTTGAGAACCACTGAACTAGACAGACTTTTTTTTCAACCCTTTTTAGAACTCGACCCAAAATGGCTTGGTCCTACCCTCTGATAATAATGGCCCTCCACCTTTCTCATGTTCTGGCCTATTTAGGGTGACCCGAAGGGCAATAACAAGTTTTTCTGGCATTATTATCAAAATGGTTTTCAGTTACTTGTAAAATCCATGCGTTTGGCTGATCTTTTTTGTGCCTGTTTTATCGGTTGGGGGAGATTTTGGAGACCTGTTTCTTTCTGTGGCCATTCTTAATCTTGCCATAAACCACTAGAATTTTTATTTCTAATAGTTAATGGGGTCAAATGGATGATCAATTTTGATCATTGTGAAGAGGAAAATCAGAAAAGGATGGAACATTTTTCTCCCATGGACGAAATTTTAGCCATAGGAACCATGAAGAATTGTACTTATTGTAATGTGCATACCAAAACCAAACCGATCTATCAGATTTTTGTTTTGTAAATTCAGATCAGCATAACTTATTGATTGGCTGCTAAAGGTTCTGCACTTTCTACAGTGGATTTTATGATGGTTTAGAAACCCTATCCAGTTCTTACTGCTGTCTATATCAATGTTTTGGATATTTTCCCTCTCTATTTGTCTTAATGACCATTGCCATTAGGACATCGAGTTGACACTAGAATAGAAATAAAGGCAAAAAATCTGGCAATAGGGACATTTGTTCGGCGACACTGTCTAGAAAGGGATTTCCCCCATTTCCTGTTGTGTTGACAGAACAGAAAGTAAAGTCTCCTTTTTGGGACACAACAAAATAAAAACCTGGCATAGCTTTTAACCATTTCCTAAAGTATCCTTATTTATTTAGGATAAAAAATCCTGCTTTTGTGGCATAAGACATACTATAAATCTCTTTAGTTTCCTTAGTGCCATATCATGGATTCAAGTCCATCTTCTTTTTCCTTTTCACTTTTTTCCCCTTACAAGTTTTTTTTTCCTGATCTGACCTCATAGGCTTTCTGAACATGTGTTGACTTCTTTAGATTGTGAGACTTTGTTTTTCCTTCTGACATTGAACTGATAAAAGTAAGCATGCAAGCCAGGGCTTATTGTCTTTGCTTTTCCTGGACTCAGGCCACGGTCTTCGGTATTTATGTAAAGTACAATTTTTGTTACTTGGGAATGCATGTTGAAATTATTCTGCACACTGTTTAGCTGGAGGCCAGTTGGCACTGCCACAAAGCTAATCTCTTGCCAACAGGCCATTTCCTTTTTGGCCAAGGTAGAGCTTTAAATAGAAGTCTAACATGGCTTTTTAAACAAGTGCTTTGGCAGAGAGGAAGTGGTGGATTCCTCGCAAACAAGCATTGCTTCCTTTTTGTCATGCATATGTGCAGTGTCACTGTACAGTTCATATGCAGAAGATGGCATGTTTAAGGTCCATTGCCAGAATGGAAACATTTTTAAATCTGAATCATCTGTTCCTCATATAATCACTTAATCTTCATAATGTGGCTCACTATTTTTTTAATTACTATTTATCTTGATCTATATACCAGATGATCCCAGCAAAATAATTCTATTACCATTAAGAGTTCTTTATTGTATGAAGTTATGTGGGTATCAATTTATGCAACCATCACGTAGGGGCTTGTCCATTCCCTTGATTATCCCGTCAAGTATGTTTAAAGTGTACCCCACCAAATCCCCCCAATCATCCCCTAGGACGGAATATGGGATATCCAGTATATACAGAAAAAAAATATGTAAAGTCTGTACCCACCTTTATGCTTATTCCACACCAATTTTTCACCAAGTCATGGAGCGTGGATAAAAATGACAGACCTGGGTCTTGTTCGGTAAACTAGTAAGCATTGGTACCCATGATAAAAGCTTAGTGGCCCCCAGGCTAGCAAGGTCCAATGAATTGGATGCCGCTGACTATTGAGAGTGCAGGCTGGGGAAAGGTTCATCCAGACCCAAATCATGTTGTAGAAATAGGAAGAAGGGCATGGCTTGGATGAATCAAGCTGAAGCTGCTTTACCTGCTAACCACTCGGGACCAGTAAGGTGTTATAGTAAGCATTGGTAGCTGTAGTTTTGTCTGTGCTGATTCTTTACTCCTGACATCCCACAGGTACTTTAACCACTTCATGCCCAGCCTAAAGCAGAGTACCGGGCAGCCAGGGGTTTTCAGCGTTCTGAGTGGATGTCATATGACATCCTTCAGAACAAGCCGCTCGTGCGTGCCCCCCGAGTGTGCACAGCGAGGCGATTAGTGGTGCAGTGTGTCCCTTGGACACACCACATCTCTGATCACGGTAAAGAGCCTATGACTTGGGCTTTTTACCATGTTATCAGCTGTGTCCAATTACAGCTGATCAGTGTAAATCGGAACTGCCTCTTACTGGCATTCCTCTCCTCACGCTGACAGCTGGAGAGGAGAGCCTATAAGCAGCTTTCCTCAGTGGGGACATCTGCACTGATACTCAGTACAATGATTATCAGTTATGTCAGTGCCCACCCGTGATGCCAACCAGTGCCCATCAGTGATGCCAGTCAGTGCCTATAAATGCTGCCCATCAAGGGAGCCAATCTGTGCCCATCAGTGCAGCCTTATCAGTGCACATCGGTGGAGGAGAAAAACTGCTCCTTTCCAAATTTTTCTAACAAGTCAAGAAAACAACTATTTATTTATTTTTCATTAGCTTGGCCAAAAAAAAAATGAAAACCCCATGGTGTTTAGCACCATAAGAAAGCTCTGTCTGTTTCAAAAGATAAAAATTTATCTCGGGTACAGCGCTGTATAACTGCGCAGTTGTCATTTAAGTTATGATAGCGCTGAAAATTGGCCTGGGACGAAGGGGGTATAAGTGCTCTGTATTGAAGTGGTTAATCTTCACTTCCGCCACAGCCAGTGCCACAGTCCTCTGATTCATTAATCCTGGATTGTAAAAGGTTCCTGATGAAATGGCCCCATGTTCTGTTTATGGTATAAGTTTTTTTACATCTGTAAAAAGGACAGTAATGAGTATAGTTAGAGACTGGCATGCAGGTCAGATTTATCAGGCCAGTTTATCACTGCAGGAACTGCCATGGAGGAGGACTGGTCATCTCTGAAGCAATTGGCAAAGAGGAGGCTCACAGGACTGCTGATTAATTGAAGTATTAATGTGTTTTAGGAACTTCTTTTATATACAGTGAATCCGGAAAGTTTTCACAGTACTTGACTTTGTTCCACATTTTGTTATGTTACGCCCTTATTTCCAAAAATAATTTCATAATTGTCCTCAAAATTCTACAAACAATACCCCATAATGATAACGTGAAAGAAGCTTATTTGAAATGTTTACGAATTTATTTAAATACAAAAAACATCACATGTACATAAGTATTCACAGCCTTTGATCAGATGATTGGACATGATTTGAAAAGTCACACACCTGTCTATATAAGGTCCCACAGTTAACAGTGCATGTCAGAGCACAAACCAAGCCATGAAGTCCAAGGAATTGTCTGTAGACCTCCAAGATATAATGGTATCAAGGCACAGATCTGGGGAAGGGTCCAGAAAAATATTGCAGCATTGAAGGTCCCAATGAGCACAGTGGCCTCCATCATCCATAAATGCAAGAAGTTGCAAAAAAGATTGAAGGTTCCCCATGGGGTTTTTTAGCAGCAAATATGAATCAGAAAGAGTTTTATATAAAAAATAGGTTTTATTAACAAAATACTCTGGACATAGATTAAACAATACAAAGGTTTAAAGCATGAGCTCCGGCTTACATGATACGAGACACAAAGGGTTGGATAACAGGTCAGACAATTAGTAATGTATGAAAATTATTTTAGGGGGTATGCATCCAACGATGCTACCTGCAATATTGAACATGGTTATATTATCCGATGTTGGAAAAAACCCCAATGCATTTTGACCTTATTGGGTGATGGTCTTCCTCAGGGGGTCCTTATATTTCTAGAAGTACATCAGAAGAAACCAACATTTTAGTATTATTTAACATATCCTATACATGTATTAGTCTGAGGTAGTCGCCTTATATTTACCTTCTATACCGTGTGGACTCGTTAAATAGTATATTTATTAATATTAAATAATACTAAAATGTTTCGTTTCTTCTGATGTACTTATAGAAATATAAGGACCCCCTGAGGAAGACCATGACCCAATAAGGTCGAAATGCATTGGGGTTTTTTCCAGCATCGGATAATATAACCATGTTCAATATTGCAGGTAGCATTGTTGAATGCATACCCCCTAAAATAATTTTCATACATTACTAATTGTCTGACCTGTTATCCAACACTTTGTGTCTCGTATTGTGTAAACCGGAGCATATGTTTTAAACCTTTACTGTTTAATCTATGTCCAGAGTATTTTGTTAATAAAACCTATTTTTTATATAAAACTCTTCCTATTCATATTTGCTGCTAAAAAAAAACCCATGGGGAACCTTCAATCTTTTTTGCAACTATCTGTCTCGGGGTGTGCAGCCTTATCAGACTCTTTTATAGGTGTCATCCTATGTTATAGTTTTTAAATGGAAGAAGTTTGGAACCACCAGGACTCTAATTAGAGCGGGCCACCCGGCCAAACTGAGCAATCAGGAGAGAAGGGCCTTGGTCAGGAAGTTGACCAAGAACCTGGTGGTCGCTCTGACAGAGCTCCAGTGTTTTTCTGTGGACAGAGGAGAACCTTCCAGAAGAACAACCATCTCTGCAGCATTCCACCAATCAGGCCTGAATGGTAGAGTGGTCAGACGGACGCCACTCCTCAGTAAAAGGCACATGACAGCCTGCCTGGCGTTTGTCAAAAGGCACCCGAAGGACTCTCAGACCATGAGAAACAAAATTCTCTGGTCTGATGAAACAAAGATTGAACCTTTTAGCCTGAATGGCAAGCATCATGTGTATTGGAAGCCAGGCACCACTCATTACCTGGCCAATACCATCCCTACAGTCAAGCATGGTGGTGGCAGCATCATGCTGTGGAGATGTTTTTTAGTGGCATCAACTAGGAGCAACCATGTCAGGATCGAGGGAAAGATGAATGCAACAATGTACAGAGACATCCTTGTTGAAAACCTGCTCCAGAGCGCTCTGGGGCTGTTAGTTTTCTAACAGGAAAACGACCCTAAGCACACAGCCAAGATAACAAAGGAGTGGCTACAGGACAACTCAGTGAATGTCCTTAAATGGCCCAGACTTGAACCCGATAGAGCATCTCTGGAGAGATCTTAAAGGCTGTGCAGCGATGCCCCCCATCCAACCTGATGGAGCTTGAGAGGTCCTGCAAAGAAGAATGGGAGAAACTGACCAAAATAGGTGTGCCAAGCTTGTAGCATCATACTCAAAAAGACTTGAGGCTCTAATTGGTGCCAAAGGTGCTTCAACAAAGTATTGAGCAAAGGCTGTACTTAGGAGTACGTGTGTACGTGGGATTTTTTTATTTTTTTTTTATTTTTAATAAATTTGCAAAGATTTCAAACAAACTTCTTGCACGTTGTCATTATGAGGTATTGTTTGTAGAATATTTAGGAAAATAATGAATTTAATCCATTTCATAATAAGGCTGTAACTTAACAAAATGTGGAAAAAGTGAAGCGCTGTGAATACTTTCCGGATGCACTGTAATTGTATTTCTATTTTTTAAGCTGCATACGGTTGGGCTTTAAGTAATATCCCAGATTTTTGACTGGTATTTATTAAGGGCTTGTAGTAGTGTTACAAATATTAAGTAAATTGTGATTTATGTGTGGATTCGTAGTGGCAAAAGTAGAGTTTTTATAACAGAAAAAGTACACCATTGGATAACAGTCAGTATTGTTTATAAAATCACACCGGCATGAACAGTAATGAAGGCTTACGGGGAATTAAATATCCCAAAATATCTCTTGTCAAATTGAATTAGCCTCTGAGATGCAAATATTTTTGTTTTATAAGTACATTTATGGAGTGTGAAACCCGTCACGTGGCCATGTCATGCTGTAGAGTAAATTTACATATTTGTACAAGCCTTGTTTGGCCGGTCGCTGAATTGCGCCATTTAAATGGTAATCATTAGCCAAACCTCGGAAATGCACGGGCTGTTATATGAACAGATTGTAAATACATCTTTCAAGCTGTGCAAGCCACTAGTGAATGAAAACATTCCAGATGTTTTTCTTATTTAAAATCAATTTCACCTGCCAAAATACACATGGATTTTCAGTGTACCTTAGGGGTTTTTCAATTTTAGTTTCATGCTTTTTGTATAGCCTGGTTAAAGAGTCACCAATGGACATCAAAGTTGTCTTTGTACCCTTTGGATTAGATCCGAGATGATCCCCTCTAATACAATTGATTTGGTTATTGATATTGAGAATTTTATCTTTATTCCCATGAGATCTCAATCCTGTCTTCAGTTGTTTTGGATATTGTGGCATTCTTTTTTGTTATCTCTGTTACAGTATTTGCTCTTTTTCATAGCTGACTTGAATACTTTTTGTAGTTCTTTCATGCTGTCTACATATTTGTGTGCGGGTGTCCTGCAGTGTTAACTTTGGTAGCTTTAAAAAAAAAAAAAAAAAATGACAGCAGTCCATCATATAAAAGTCCAGTGTATGCAATATTTTTAATCTAATGTGTTCTTTGCAAATGTCATGATTACAAAAATCTCCTTACCCCATTTCCCTCATTGCCAGGAGCCACTGGTTGCGTGGACTGGCTGTTATGCACAGGCGCTGCCTGCTAACTTGGATCTGCCCTTTTCTTTGTGGGACTCTGACCAGGCATTACGCAATCTATACAGCTCCAGGAATAGAAGCACAGGCTGCAATTTTGACAGCGTGAACACTAGCCTCCGGGTGGTGGGATTCTGGGAGGCCACCCCCCTTCACCTGTACTGTGAGTAGCATGTCCTTAATAGGCATAGCAAGCATGCCAGATCTGATTTGAGGCAGATGGGTCCTTGGGCACTTATCCCCCACATCACTATTTGGGACAGTTTTTCTTTCACTAACTCATGTTTTGGGCAACAGACTGGCTCTGACTCTCAGTATTGAAACAATTGGCAGTATATGAGAAGGTTTTCCAGTGGTCTCCATAACAGAAGCTGCCTTGTCAGTTTGCCCTCCCACTCTTGTTATATTGTAGGAGGGAAGGGTCTGTGGAAGTGGATGCTTTTGAAATGGATTCCTCCTCCTCTGAGGACGAATTCACTATCCAGCATTGCCCAGTCATAAAGTTCTGTGGTAAATTTGCTCACAGAGGTAGACTGTAATAATCTGAAGCCATCACTGCCAGAACCCTCAGGGCCAGAACTGGAGGTTGGAGAACTAGAACATGCTCAAACTGACAAAATACTTTCCATTGCATCCTCACACTGAGGAGAATCTGTACAGACTAGGCACACCTAGATAAGGTGTTTGCTTCTCTTCATCAGGGGAACTTCCTGACCTCAGTGGATGTCAAGGTTGCCTACCTACACATCCCCATTATTCTGCCTCATCAGCTCAATCTGCTGTTTGCAGTGGGGGAGAAAACATTTTCAGTTTGTGGCTCTGCCCTTTGGCCTGGCTATGGCACCATAACTATTCATGAGTTGTAAGCCCTGGTGTTAGCTCTTCAGGGAGTAAGGGGGATTTCCATTCTGGGATATTGATTCTCCTTTCTCCCCGTGGTGTGGAAGGTGCTGACGACAAATGCCAGCCTGTTGGCTGGGGAGTGGTCTTAAACTGAATATCACATTAGGGGGCTTGGTCACCAGAGTTATTTTGAATGCTGATCAACGTCCTGGAGTCGGAGCAGATTCAACTTGTCCTTCAGCACTGGACCCCCATACTCTGGGGATTGCCAATCCAACAAGGCTATAGCAGTGGCATACATAAATCATCACATTGAAACCAGTAGTTGGGTAACTCTTTAAAAAGTGGAGCTCATTTTGACTTGACATTCTAATCACCCTCTCAGAAGCTCCTGTATAGTCTGCTTTGTAGGATTGAGACGGAAGGCATCCTGGTTATTCTCATTGCACCGAATTGGCCCAGGAGGGCATGGCACTAAGATATATTGTCAGATACTTAGCAGAGTCTCCGTGGTCCCTACTGAACCATCCAGACCTGCTTGCTTAAGATCCTATATTCGTTACTGCTTCACAGTTGCTGGCTTTGATGGGTTGGCTTAAAGGGTAACTCCACTTTTGTAGGAAAAAAATAGCAAATAAATAAAAATATAGCACATATAATTGCGACACTAATCATTTTGTAATTAAATGTTATGAAAAACTACCTTTGCCTTTCAATCTGCAGCCAATGTAATTTTTTGAGAATACTTTGCAATATGGCTACCTGGAGTTTTCTGTACACAGAATGTACTGACCACTCCCCAGAAACATCATTTCCTGCTTGTGTGATTGGCTCACCAATTTTCACAGAAGTCTGCCTAAGATGCAAGTCAGTTTTCAGGCATCCCCTGCAACAAAAATGTCATTTTTTGAGAGATAATTTCAATAGGAACATGTCTAAAGGGATGCAGGCCCAGCAGATTTCCTCATTAGTGCCCTTGTAGCTCAACCCCTGACAGTTAATTATGAAACCACTCCCATTAGACCTACTCAGAACAGAGGCACAGAGAAACACACAGGGATTTCTTCAGAATAACAAAAGGTAGGAATTTGCAACAAAGTTTGTTATAATCCCTGCAATGTACATTGATCACCCAGAGGGGAATTTTTTTTTCTCAACAAAAGTAGAGTTGCGCTTTAATGGATAGGCATCTTTCAGATTCAGTGATTGTCCCCCTTACTGAAGGGCAGAAAGCCCTCATGCTGTAGGATTTACCATTGCACATAGAAATCATACTTTACTTGGTGCAAGAATGTGAAACGGTATACCAGGAAATATTTTGTGACATATGTTTCATCATTCCTTCAGTAAGGATTGGATAAGTCTTTGGCCCCGAGGACTATTAAGGGTCAGATTTCTTGGTTGGCAGTGCTCTTTCAGAGACTGCTAGCTGTCTTCCAGTTACTTGGCCAAAGTCTTTGTTTAAGGGGAGCTCACATTGCACCACCAGTACACTCTTGACACCGTGGGACCTCAAGCTGGTATTATCGATCCTTCAGAAGCCACCATTTTGAATGTATTTCAGGACCTTTCTCTCCCTATCCTTTCCTGCAAGGTTGCTTTTCTGGTAATCACTTTGATTAGGAGGGTGTATGTACTTGTGACCTTATCCTGTAAGGAGCTGGTTCTTGTTCTTCAACAAGGGCAAGGTTGTTCAGAGACATAGTTACATGGTAAGGTTGAAAAAGACGCAAGTCCATCTAGTTCAACCAATAAATGGGGAAGAATTAATAGAAAAAAACAATCATACATTCCTATATACACAATCCTATACCCACAGTTGATCTAAAGGAATGCAAAAAAACGCAAGCAAAGCATGTCCCAATTTGCTTCAGCAGGGGAAAAAATCCTTCCTGATCCCCCAAGAGGCAATCGGATATTCCCTGGATCAACTTTACCTATAAATGTTAGTATCCAGTTATATTATGTACATTTAGGAAAGAATCCAGTACTTTATTAAAGCAACCCACTGAGCTGGCCAGAACCAGCTCTTGAGGGAGTCTATTCCACATTTTCACAGCTCTTACTGTGAGGAAACCTTTCTGTATTTATAGAATTAATCTTTTTTTTCTCCAGATGTAAAGAGTGGCCCCTTGTCCTCAGTAATGGCCTTAAAGTGAATACCTCAACACCAAGTTCACTATATGGACCACTTATGTATTTATACATATTGCTCATATCCCCCTTAATCTCCTCTTCTCAAGGGAGAATAAATTCAGTTCCTCTAATCTATCCTCATAGCTGAGCTCCTCAATGCCTCTTATCAGTTTGGTTGCCCTTCTCTGCACTTTCTCCAGCGTCCGGGGACCTTATAACTAATTTCTGACTAAGGTGGTATGGCCATTTCTTTTAAACCAGGTCATAGTATTGCTTTTGTTTGGCTCCTAAGTATCCCCAAGGAGTTTGCTTTCCAGTGCCTATCCTTGGCCTCAATTTGTGTTGCCTTAGGTTTCCTGAAAGGGACAGACTGCCTTTCCATCCACAGTTGCCAGGTGGCAGATCACTACTCAGGTGTACGACATGAAGGGAAAAAGTCCCCACTTCTCCTGTAAAGGCTCACTCCTCCAGATAAGTTGGCTTTTGGGCTTTTTAGCATCAGGCCTTCGTTTCCCAGATCTTTAAGGCTGCCATCTGATCTTCCTCTCTCATGTGTGCCACGTTTTACAAGGTGGATGTTGAGGCTTTGGCAGTTTGGTTATTATGGACCTGTTAGCTGTTTACTGTTGCCCTCCCCTCATGAGTTTGCTTTTGAATGTTCCAATGATCTAAATCAGGGCTTGACAAATCCCAAGTGCCAGGTCGCTGCGGCGACCAGAAACCGTGTCTTGGTGTCTGGGCCCCCGCCAGCCCACACTGCTTTGTGCTCTCCCATTCCCCATCCTGTGTCCTTTGCCTACCCCTCTGGCCTACCCCCCTGTCCTACCTCATAGAGCGCAGCTAAATCCAGTGTCCCGGACCCCGGAGTCTCCTCCATACCTTCCCATGTACAGAGTCCAGGCAGAGCCCTTCAGTGCACACTTCTCCCAGGCAACAAACTTTGCTGAACTCCCTGCACAGCCCTATGAGACCTGGAGGACACCTCAGGCTTGTCTCCCATCACACCCTGGAGAGCCCATGGAGTGGAGGATCTGGCCTCCCGCACTGATCGCTCCATCCATACTACTCCTGCTGCAGCGCTGTATGCCGAAGTTCGTCTTCAACGTGATGGTATTAACTACCAATACATGCTGCTCCCCCCTGGCCAGGATCCAGTACCAACACTCCAAAAACCTCACCCTGCACCTCAGGGAGTGACCCCCATCTCACAATAATGGATATACACCCACCTAGGGATAGGGACCCCCATTACCAGACCATGCTGGCCGGGATCCAGTACCCCACATTACCACCATCCTCGCTCTGAATCTCTGTGAGGGACAACCCCCCCCCCCCACCTGTACACAGTTGCCCCCAAAGCACCCCATACACCCTGTACAACACCACTTCCTGTCCTGCTGCCCCCCTCTCGTGACACTTCCCCCTTCTATCCCCCCACCTGGCTCCTAATTTTTTCAGCTGGCTCCTACATTCAAAGCTAATTTGGCAAGCCCTGGTCTAATAATTTACTTTCCTGTTACCATTTTACAAACGCCACCTAATACAGCTGACTTCTACCTGTGGTGCTAGTTGAGATATGTCATTCATTTCTGTGAGATCCTGACAACTTTGAGGATCCTAAACCTCAGAGATAATGCTGCTGCACTATACTTTTAATAATCTTCTAAGATTTGGGACCCCTTGTGTTCCCGTGATCTTTTCAGGAAGATTGTCAATCTCTTAAGTATAGAAGTCAAAGGTAAGGTATATTTTTTACTCCCTAGGGCCCAAACCCGCCCCCAACCCCGCCCATCCCCCCCGTGTAGTTTTTTTTTTTTTCTCTTTTATAATATAGTTAGCAGACAGAGATGTGTAATTAAGGCAGCTTGATGTAAGAAAATTGCATTGCCTTTAATTGCAAAGTCTGCTTTAGGAGGCAGCTACTAAATTAGATACCGTAATTTTGCTTTTTTACTTTATTGCTAAGTTTAAGATAATTTTATGTCTGTAGGCAGTCTTAGCTGTGCACTGCAATTGCTCCATACTTCATTTTGGAATAGGAAATGGTTATTTCTAAATTGGCAGTTGTCAGTCATGGAGATTTTACGGAAAAGATTAGGTTTGGAATGTGTAATCAAGTAGCAAGCCTGGAACTAGCAAGAAATGAATAAGTCAGAGAGCAATTGAAGTCTTAATTGGTATTAAATGGGATACATGTACTTTGTGTTTTGCAAATGCCGTTTTGATTAAATGGAATAAGTTCATTTTTTCCCTCTTTTCTTTATGTACATATATACACACATGTATAAAACTAGGAAATTTGAAACATGCTCTATTTGATGGTTGGCTTTCTCTTTGACTTTGATTAATCACTTTCAAAGTAAGCAGTGAATCAGTTCTGTAATTTTAAAATTGCACACACGCCGGTTAGCTTGAAACCCAAGCCACGATAAGTGAAGGGTAACTGGAGGTTGGTTATGTTTATGAGGCTCTGTATATTTTTGTAGCATAACTTGCATTCTTACAAGTGCTAATCTTCTACAAAACTGTACCATGGTCCCACTGAGGTTTACGTGAAGGCTTAATACACAAATGTTTAAACTTAGGATATTACTTTCAAAGCCGTGGATCCCTTAATACGTAAATCGTAAAGCTCTGTTGAATGGTAATTGATAGTTTTTAGACAGAATTTTCTCTGTAGCCTTTTGTAGGTTTTCGGTCTTAAAAACTTTGTGGTTTTCATCACTGAGTTTTATAATTTTAAATAGATGGGTTTACATTTTATTTAAAAACAAAATTGCGTATTGAAGTCTTATTCACAGTACTATAGTTGACAGATAAAGTGTTGCCTGAATTAAAGGGCAGTTCCATTTTTGACAAAAATTTTAAATCTAAAAAATCTAAAATTTTTGAAAGGTATGAAAAATTGTTTGGCAATTTTTGTAATTACTTTGTTGGTAAATTTAAAGCAAGCCTTTACTCAAAAAAAATCAGATTGCCCAATATTTGGAGCAGAACTTGCATTTAAAATATCTTGCTGCCTTGGCATTTTCAACAAGATCCTATAAAGGTCAAAATGCTCCAGCACAGTGCAGGAATGTCTCCTTCCACGATTTTGGAACTTGACTGTCCTTAGTATTTTGCTGGGTGGCCCAGGGTGTCACTCTTCCTAGGGGCAGCAAATAGAAAACTTAGTATATTTTTTAAGTTTATTTTTTATTTTTATCCTAGTATGTGAATATTTAGGATGTTTAATACACTATATTGTCAAAAGTATTGTGACACCTGCCTTTACACGCACATCAACTTTAATGGCATCCCAGTCTGTCTATAGAGGTTCAATCTTGAGTTGACCCACCCTTTGCAGCTTTACCAGCTTCAACTCTTCTGGGAAGGCTGTCCACAAGGTTTAGGAGTCTGTCTATGGGAATATTTGACCATTCTTCCAGAAGCGCATTTGTGAGGTCAGGCACTGATGTGGACTAGAGCTGCACAATTAATCGTTAAAAATTTGCATTCTCGTTTCAACCCCCCTCACGATCTTAATCCAGTATTTCCACGATTCTACAAACAAAGCAAAATTTTGTAAACAGCGCAAAGCTGTTCTCTGCTCACTCACAGCTGACCACAAAAAAAAAAGCCTCAATGTTTATCAACATTGTGAGATAACTATAAACAAAGTATCTTTTGATTCTTTTAGATCACAGGAATGGTCTGCAAATGAGGTCAGTTTAACTACTTAGACTAAGCCTTTTTCTGACACTTGTTGCTTACAAGTTCAAATCTGTATTTTTTGCTAGAAAATTACTTAGAACCCCCAAACATATTAATTTTATATATATATATATATATATATATATATATATATATATATATATATATATATATAATAAATAATAATAAAATATATATATATTTATTTGCAGAGACCCTAGAGAATAAAATGGCGGTCATTGCAATGTTTTATGTCACGCTGTATTTGCGCAGTGGTCTTTCAAAAGCAATTTTTTTGCAAAAATACACCTCAATGAATTACTGTATTTATTGGCGTATAACACTCACTTTTTCACCATGAAAATCGGGTGCAAATAGCGTGTGCGTGTTATACGCCAATACTTCAATTACAGCTGCCTCGGAGGCAACGGGGGGAGGGGGGGGCGGGATGAATGCTGTCAGATTACATACAGTGAGAATCTCCTGTTTACTTGGCGGCCTCTGTAATAGGAAGTCAATAGATGGCAATGGCGAGGCTGCTGCATTGATGGCAATGGCGAGGCTGCTGCATTGATGGCAATGGTGAGGCTGCTGCATTGATGGCAATGGTGAGGCTGCTGCATTGATGGCAATGGTGAGGCTGCTGCATTGATGGCAATGGTGAGGCTGCATTAATGTGGACTAATAAGGCTGCATTGATGGCACTTGTGAGGCTGCAGGTGGGAATTAATCAGGCTGCGTTGATGGCAATGGTGAGGCTGCAGATGGGCACTGACCCTTATTTTGCTTCAAAGTTCCTTATTTAAAATTTATGTTTTTTCCTGAAACTTCCCTCTTAAAATGAATGTGCGTGTTATACGCCTGTGCGTGTTATATGCCGATAAATACGGTAAGTACTAAACAGTAAAGTTAGCCCAATTTTTTTTGTATAATGTTAAAGATGTTACGCCGCGAGAATCGTGATCTTTATTCTAAGCAAAAAATAGTGATTCATTTTTTCCAGAATCCTGCAGCTCTAATGTGGACGAGAATGCCTGGCTCACAGTCTCTGCTCTAATTAATCTCAAAGGTGTTCTATTGGGTTGAGGTCAGACCTCTGTGCAAGACAGTCAAGTTCCTCCACTCCAAACTGGCTCACCCATGTCCTTATGGACCTTGCTTTGTACACTAGTCCAAATCATTTGGTGGAGGGTGGATTATGGTGTGGGGTTGTTTTTTAAGGTTTCGGCTTGGCCCCTTAGGTCCAGTGAAGGAACTCTGATGGTGTCGGCATACAAAGACATTTTGGACAATTTCATGCTCCCAGCTTTGTAGGAACAGTTTGGAGATGTCCCAACATGACCGCGCACCGGTGCAAAAAGCAAGGTCCATAAAGATATGGATGAGCGAGTTCTGGGGGAAGGGGGGGTGGTGGACTTGACTGACCTGCACAGAGCTCTGACCTCAACCTGATGGAACAAACTTGGAATGAATTAGAGCAGAGACTGCGAGCCAGGCATTTTCCTCCAAAATCACATCACAAATGCACTTGTAGAAGAATGGTTAAACATTCGCATATACACACTCCTAAACCTTGTGGACAGCCTTCCCAGAAGAGTTGAAGCTGGTTAAGCTGTAAAGGGTGGGCCAACTCAAAATTGAACCCTACGGACTGGGATGCCATTAAAGTTCATGTGCGTGTAAAGGCAGGCGTCTCAATACTTTTGACAATATAGTGTCTTGTTTATGCACAGGGGCAAGAGTCTAAAAAATAAGCAGACATTGCATTTTAATGCAATGTCTGCTCTAAATAGGAGAGCAGCTCCAGAGCTCCAGAACTAGGAGTTCACTTATGCAAACAGCTTTGAAGATTACGAATCTGTTTACAGCTTAGTGCTTTGGGTGCATCTTACTTCATCGTAAAGTAAACTTATCAGACTTTGGCAATTCATACTAAGATAATGATGAAAAAGTTCATAAGCAGTGGTTATATTTGTTGCAAATTATCAGTAGATCCCCGTTTGCCCTTTAAAGAGATGGTGGCCTTATTGCTCTATAGTTAGAGCAGGTTCACACCTCTGCAGTTTGAGTGCAGTGCAATGTATCCATGTTTTTACGTGTAGTTTTAGATGCACTCTCATTGACGTCTGTTAGACCATGCCTTTTCGTGAGAGCGAAGTCCTGCATACTGAACCTTTTTGATGTGATTTCAGAAACCACACAGACTAATAGAAGTCAATAGGAACAGAGTGTAAAACGCCAATAAAATCTCACTTAGGCCCCTTTCACACTTATACGACTTGTCCCACGATTTTGTACTGCAAAATCGTATGACAAGTCATTCTCCATGATTTTCAATGACTACCATTCATATTGGCACTACTTTAAGTCGTGCCGACTTGAAAGAAGTCCCTGCACTACTTTGGTCCAACTTCCATGCGAGTTGTACTCCATAGACCTCAATGTCAAACCCTCAAGTAGCATGCAAATCGTGCCTGAATAATATAGAAACGATTTCAGTACAACTTTGTAAGCACAAGCCTGGCTCACTGATCGGGAAAGGAAAACTTTTTTTTCCTTTTGCTATGAGCGACAGGCAGTGCTGACAGCTGTCTGGTATGAATCCTGAGGGGGAACGCTGCGCCAAGTTTTAAATTAAAAAAACGGCGTGGGTCCCCCCCCCCCCGGGGCATACCAGGCCCTTAGGTCTGGTATGGATCTGAGGGGAACCCCCTACGCCGAAAATTCGGCGTGGGGTCCCCCCCAAAATCCATACCAGACACTTATCCGAGCACGCAGCCTGGCCGGTCAGGAATGGGGGTGGGGACGAGCGAACAACCCCCCTCCTGGACCGTACCGGGCCGCATGCCCTCAACATGGGGGGGTGGGTGCTTTGGGGCATGGGGGGCACCCTGCGGGGCGCCCCCCACCCCAGAGCACCTTGTCCCCATGTTGATGAGGACAAGGGCCTCTTCCTGACAACCCTGGCCGTTGGTTGTCGGGGTCTGCGGGTGGGGGGCTTATCGGAATCCGGGAGCCCCCTTTAATAAGGGGGCCCCCCAGATCCCGGCCCCCCACCCTATGTGAATGAGTATGGTGTACATGGTACCCCTACCCATTCACCTAGAGAAAAAAGTGTCAATAAAAAACACAGTACACAGGTTTTTAAAGTAATTTATTAGGCAGCTCCGGGGTCTTCTTCTGACTTCGGGGGTCTTCTTCTGACTTCGGGGGTCCTCTTCCGACTTTGGGGGTCTCTCCGGCGTCTCCTCCCGGTGTCCTGATCTTCTGCCGGCTCCTCCGCTATTTTCTGCAGCTCAATTGGTAGCGGTGGCCTGGACTTCTGCCTTCTTCTTTTCTTCCAGAGATGTTGACACGACGCTCTCTCCAGCTGGAATGGTCTCTGAACGCTCCGCAATGGACTTATATAGGCGGTGACCCTGCCCCCTTATGAGGTCACTGTCCCGGGGCATGCTGGGGCTGTGCCATCATAAGGGGGCGTGGTCATCACCCGGTGACCACGCCTCCTAAAACGTCACAGTCCCAGCATGCCCAGGGACTGTGACGGCGTAAGGGGGCGGGGTCACCGCCTATATAAGTCCGTTGCGGAGCGTTCAGAGACCATTGCAGCTGGAGAGAGCGTCGTGTCAACATCTCTGGAAGAGAAGAAAGAAGAAGACGATCCAGAAGTGCGGACCACCGCTGGCAAAAGAGCGGCAGAAGACAGTGGTGGAGCCGGCAGAAGATGCGGACGCCGGGAGAAGACGCCGGAGAGACCCTCGAAGTCGGAAGAAGACCCCGGAGCTGCCTAATAAATTACTTTAAAACCTGTGTACTGTATTTTTTATTGACACTTTTTTCCCTAGGTGAATGGGTAGGGGTACCATGTACCCCATACTCATTCACATAGGGTGGGGGGCTGGGATCTGGGGGCCCCCTTATTAAAGGGGGCTCCCGGATTCCGATAAGACCCCTGCCCGCAGACCCCGACAACCAACGGCCAGGGTTGTTGGGAAGAGGCCCTTGTCCTCATCAACATGGGGACAAGGTGCTTTGGGGTGGGGGGCGCCCCCCCATGCCCCAAAGCATCCACCCCCCCCCCCATGTTGAGGGCATGCGGCCTGGTACGGTCCAGGAGGGGGGGGGGCGCTCGCTCGTCCGAACACCCATTCCTGACCGGCCGGGCTGCGTGCTCGGATAAGGGTCTGGTATGGATTTTGGGGGGACTCCACGCAGATTTTTCGGCGTAGGGGGTTCCCCTTACAATCCATACCAGACCCAAGGGCCTGGTATGCCCCTGGGGGGGAACCTAAGCCAGTTTTTTTATTTAAAACTTGGCGTGGAGTTCCCCCTTATGATTCATACCAACTACTGTATATTTTCATTTGTTAATGCCAAAAATGTGGCAAAGTTGCAAAGTAGCACTGCTCCCAAATCGCGGTAAAATCGCGCGACTTTGAAGTCGTATAAGTGTGAAAGGGGCCTTACCGTGTGCTGTGGCCAAACCACAGCTCATCGGTGTGAACCCAACCTTAGATTTGGCAGGTAAAAGAAGAGGTGATATTAAAACTTTTATTCCAAAACACCTAAAGATTGACAAATAACAGCAGCCTGCATCTACAGATCACTTTGACATGCAGTGGTCATTATTATATTGATATATAGGCATTCTTTTTATCATATGCTCGTTTTGATTTTACCGCATTTCTGACAGCAAGTTTAAATCAAACCTGTGGAGTATTTTACCAGTGTATAAAGAAAATTGTGAATATAGTTTCCTTTTTACCTTTCAGTCCCACTCTTTATGGACTCTCCCCATTTTTATAGGCCTACTTGGAGATAATTATGATGAGTGACATCAATGGTTAATAGGGTTGTGTCTAGTATGCAGGGTTAAAGTAGAGGGGTAATATATTAAGCTACATTGCCGAATCAGAAAAAGTGGAGAGATTTTTTTCTGACTTTCAAGGAAAACCGTTATATGTTTTCAAACTAATTTAGCGATTTGCCTAGAGTTTTTTACTTTAAAGCGGAACTTTAGTCTTTTTTTCATCTTTCCATCTATTAAACCTTCTGCTCTTGTTGTATTAACTTTGGATAGTAAAACATATTTTTTTTATGCCAGTAAATACCTTATAAGGCCCACTTCCTGTTTCATGTCTGGTAAAAAGCCTAGGCTTATGAGATCATGCCCAGCTCCAGGAAGAGAGGGGGGATGCGTCATAAGAGGTCCCATGAGAGCTGCAGAGCTGGAAGTGTGCCTCTGTGTTAATCCAGGAAGTGATCAGGCAGTAGCTTCAGCTGCCCACAGTTAAAAGGGCTGCAGCCAGACTCAGTGGAGGCAGATTTCTGCAGCATATTTGCCAAGTACAGAATCGCAGTATATATATATATATATATATATATATATATATATATATATATATATATTGCAAAGTATTTGGAGGGAGGCTTCAGAATGGCGAAGGTGTGTTTTTATTACAAATTATGTGAGCAGACTGCAGTTCCTCTTTAATATTAAGGTATCTTTTGCTAGTACTGGGCAATTATTTGTTCCGCATATATTATCTGGGATTGCTTTTTAAGTGCAAATTGTTCCTGTTTATTTGGAATTCAACTAAAATGTCCATTATTTCCAGTCTGACTTATCTGGCTACCTGAGTTGTCCCTTTCCGACTGCAAATGTTTCCATCAATAGCGATGACCTTAACATATGACCTGACCCTTATTACCAACCAGTGCTATTGTTCCAGGGGCAATGGAGGGAGCTGCATGAGATCTGAAAATAATGGCTGACATGGTCCTTAAATTATTATTTATATACAGGATTTGTATAGAGCCAACAGTTAAATCCTAGCATCTTCTGCCTGGCTTTTTGATAGGTTATAATCAGTTATTTTTCTAATATAGACCTCAGTGGCAGCCAAAGGGTGCAGTGATTTATGGTCTGCAAAGGTCTACAGCGACTTTTTAATTTGCATGTATGTGCATATGAGATTTCCTCAATTTACCTTTTTTTCATAGATTTGCAGCTAATTATATCCTATGTATATAATAACTGATTACTTAATGTCAGCGCATGCTAATGCTTACCACAGCTTGCACGTATTTACCTTTACCAAGCACTTAATAAAAAATGTTCGCCCCTGTTGCAAAAAAATAATTTTCAAAGAACTTTTTCCAATCATTTTGAATTTCTCGAGTTAAAATGTGATGGTCCACAGACAATTTATAATCCTTTTCCTGTTAAAACCTTTTAGTAAATTTTGATGCAGTTGTACTGCATGAGTTTATGGAAACACGACTTCAGGTGGTTTTGAGTAGAGCAAAATCTTTCATTTTTTAAATTTTGATCACACCTGTTTTTACTTAGTTCCCCCAGCAACAGCGTGCTATCTAAATGGTTACAAGACCACCCTGAAATTTGAAAGCAGCGCAATGGAGTGAAATCATTGTTTCCGCCCGCTTTCATTTTTATGACAGATGTTGTTCTGATGTTCTGCATTTGCAGCAAGTGTTTCAGATCTTTTCAAAGTTAAACAAATTTAGGTGGAACCATCAGTGCTGCGAAGACACTGGACGTGAGCATGTTTTATTCTTTTTTTGCACTACCCTTCTCAAGCTGCCAATTTATTCTAGAGTTTGTAAGGATAGTTTGGTATTTTATAAGCTTTTAATTCTGTCAGAACTCGAAGCAATGGCACGTGAGAAACACGAACACCTTGAATGTATTAATATGTTAATGTCGGGAAATGTGCGTCTTTTGTTTCTGTCAAAAATAGTTTTGCAGTCAACTGTTGAATCCCTGGTCATTCTGATTAGGATAAGCTCAAAAACGTCCTGTTGGTTTGTTCCCAGTTCATCCTGCCTCTTAAAAAGGGTAGGGGTACCTTACTGGCCAATAGGAGGTACAGGAGCCAAGATAGGGTGGACAAGCATCATCATTAACAGGTAGTGCCAGGGAATCACCTGATCAGGAGAACCATGGTCACTGCACATTAAACTTGTTAGCAAAGTTTTATATATTTATTTTTTGAGCCAGTTTTACACTTATAGTCTTATCAAATTATAAGAATACGAGCCCTAGAGGTTGTACCTGAAAATAAACGTTGGCATTGCCTTCTTCGATTTTGAAGGACAAGTTAAATAATTCCCTAATCCCCTCCTCAGCCCCCTAATATATCCCATGCAGGTACCATACTCCTTCCATGTCTACATTCTGGCTGAAGAAAGTCTAGTGCTGGGCTGCTTGAACATGGACACTAACCTTCCATAGACTTGAATAGGACATCTGGCAATATGGTTATATCTTTTCAAGTCTGTAGGATGTAAATGCACAAACATGGGCAGCCAGCCACTCCAGGGTTGGGATTGGTGGCGGAGGTCAAGTTACCGTATATACTCGAGTATAAGTCGAGTTTTTCAGCACTTTTTTTTTGTGCTGAAAGTGCCCCCCTCGACTTATACTCGAGTCAAGCACTTTTCTGCAGCAAAAAATTTCATTTTCCGAACCGTATCTCAGGGCCACTTTGTGCTAGGAACCCCAAATTTGGTATGCAAACCCAGTGGAACTGGTACCACAACATATCCAAAGCTGGGGTTCCTAGCACTAAGTGGCCCCGAGATACGGGGCCCCAAAATCTGTTCGGAAAATGTCATTCTCTGCTGCAGAAAAGTGCCATTTTCTGAACCGAATTTGGGGCCATGTATCTCAGGGCCACTAGGTGCTAGGAACCCCAAATTTGGTGTGCAAACCCAGTGGAACTGGTACCATAACATATCCAAAGCTGGGGTTCCTAGGACCAAGTGGCCCCAAGATACGGGGCCCCAAATCCAGTTCGGAAAATGTCATTCTCTGCTGCAGAAAAGTGCTTGACATTTTCTGAACCGATTTTTGGGGCCCTGTATCTCGGGGACA
The DNA here is from genome assembly GCA_037952925.1 of Lithobates clamitans. Classification (NCBI taxonomy): domain Eukaryota; kingdom Metazoa; phylum Chordata; class Amphibia; order Anura; family Ranidae; genus Lithobates; species Lithobates clamitans. The sequence continues at coordinate 3,284,991 of JBBGZY010001202.1, forward strand.
CTTGGTGCTAGAAACCCCAGCTTTAGCTATTTTATGGTGCTAGTTCCACTGAGTTTGCACACCAAATTTAGGAACCCTTAGCTACCGAGTTTGAAGTTCAGGGGACCTATGGCTGCAAATGGGCACAGTGAGGCATGCAAATGGGCATTGTTGACCCTCTTTTCCACTTACAGTAGCTGTGCATTTCTCACCCTCGTCTTATATTCGGGTCACTAAGTTTTTCCCATTTTTTTTGTGGTAAATTAGGGGCCTCGACTTATACTGGCAACGACTTATACTCAAGTATATACAGTAACTGTATTGGACTGAATTTATTTTAAAAATTGCTGGAAAATAAGCTAATAATCATCAATTTATTTTACAGCAGTATTCCTGGTTTTATTTTGTGCTCATTGCCTGTTTTTCTGACACTCTTAATACCTGTTTACTTTGATTTTTGAAGCTTCCTTAGCAAGATTAGTTTTATTAACCCCAAAACAGCATTTACGCTACGCTCACCAAAATTAGGTCTATAGTAATGGAGCTTGAATAGCAGAGCTCCAAATGTTGATCTTATCTTAGCCCCTTAGGTTTCCTGATGAAAATCTTTCAATATAAGTAAATGTCTGACAAAAAGGAATGCAAGAAATGCTACTATAATATAAATAGGCCTCTAATATTTATATTGCTTTACTGTGCATATTTCCAGACGGAAAATATGTGTTCAGCTTTTCTGAGAAAACCAGGTATTGTGTCTTAATAATTAGATCTTTGGCCAGGGATCAGTGTCTTAAAAAGGTTCTGTCCCTTCATTAAAATACATTTTTATGTAAAGTCAACTTTAAGGGCTCTTGCATATGGTCGTAGATTAGGATGTATGAGCGTACAGAGTAAAATTTGCTGCTTGTTGTGAATCCTGAAATCTGCAGTGTAATCTTGCCCATTGACATGTATTATAGAATACCCTATGGCCGTAACTGCTTACAAGCGCATGCATATGGGCGTATTTTACAAAACATTAACTTTTACACTACAACAAGCATATTTTACTCTGTATGGTTAAAGGGAAGAAAGCAGCGCCCACTAAGTGTAGTACAACTCGCATGTAGGGGATCTTAAGCATTGCATATAACTAAAGGTGTTCTGTGTCTTTAGGTCAGTCCTGCTGTATCCTTCGGTCAGTCTCTTGCAAGCCAGGAAAGAGCTGCAGCCGCGTCGGTAATTCCCAATGTTTTCTGGCTGAATAGACAGCTGTACACTGACACTCCAGTGACAGATCGGATGTGAGACCAAAAATGACATCAGTGGGGCCTGGCGCACGTTCAGAGAATGCGTGCTCCTTCCTCAGGCCAAAATGTTACAACGTACACATGCAAAAAAGACATTTACCTCCAGCAAGGCTTATTTAAAACGCCTAGACATTTTCAAAAAACATTATCAAAAATAATGGGTTTTTGGTTACACCATATTGCTATATGGTGCTTAAGCCCACTTACTGCGACAAAGTACCCCATGATTAGTGGGTCCTACACTATCCATAGATTGGGAGATCCTGCTTCTCTAAACCATGAGCAATACACTCCTCTATATGGGAGAACTTGAGGTCTTCACCCATGACACAGGTGGACACTAATGAGAGTTCCTCAGGCCTGACAGACTCCTTCCTCAGGCTACTTCCTCAGAGACTGACCCAGGAATACAGCAGGACACCATTACTTGTATGCAATACTCATGATCCTCTACATGTGAGTTGTTCGCCTCAGAATAATTGTGGTTGTCCTTACATACTACACTTAGTGGGCTCTGATTTTTTTTCCTTTTAATATACTACAGAGCTGCTGCTACTCTCTCAAGCTGGCAGCCATGGTGTAGCCCGAGGATGGATTCCTCAAGGACTGTCGTCCTCTTCTCCCCCCCCCCCCTTTTTTTTAACTCACCTATTTATTTGATTCATTTTAGTCCCTTGAATTTTCTCCAACTCCCCCCTCCTTTCACTGGCTCCTAATTCTTTAGCTCAAGACATCCGTGGACATCGCTGGACAGAGAGGGGGCTCAGGTAAGCATTAGGGGGGCAGAGGGGGGCTGCTGCACACAAGGCTTTTTAACCTTAAAGTGATTGTAAAGGTTTGCATGTTTTTTTTTTTTTGTTTTTTTTTTTATATATAACAAACATGGCATTCTTACCTCCACTCTGCAGTTCGTTTTGCACAGAGTGGCCCCGATCACTGACTTCTGGGGTCCCTCGGCGGCTCTTGCCGCTCCTCCTCTTATCAGATAACCTCCTAGGAGAAGCGCTCTCCTGGGGGGTTACCTTGCAGGCGTGCTCCCGAGTCCAGCAATTGCATCCATAGACACGAATTCTGGACTCGGCCCCGCGTCATTGGATTTAATTGACAGCAACGGGAGCTAATGGCTGTGCTGCTATCAGTCTATCCAATCAAGAGCCGAGAACTCTGGGCAAAGGAAGAGCGTGGCTCCGCCAGGTGAAATTTCAGGGCTCAGGTAAGTAAAACAGGGGGGCTGGGGGGCCAGTGACTGGCAGGTGTTTTTTCACTTTAATGCATTAGGATGCATTAAGGTGAAAAAACACGAGGGTTTAAAACCCCAATAAGGCATCCAATGCTTTAAGATAAAAATCCTTCTGCTTTTACAACCCCTATAATGTATGGCCGTGTGCAAGAGACCTAAAAATGTCTAATCTGTATCACTCTTCAAAATTAAGTATTTACTGCACAACAGTTCACCACAATGTGGTACTTTATGTGAGAGTTGTTTTAAAGGGCCTTTTCTGGTTTCCCACCTGAGCACACTAAAAAGACCTGCTGTAGAGGAATAGTAAAGTTTTCTGTATCACTGGACCTTCTTTGCTGTCATATATTTATTAATCACTGCCACTGCTGTCTTCCACACTGTAATTTAAAGTAGTATTAAACCTTCACAGATTTTGACTTCAATACGTTATATACGTTATATATTGGCTACAATACATTATTGCACCCAAGCACTCTTAGTTTGTGTTGCAAAGCTACTGTGTCCTGCACGTTCCGAGCTACGTCCTGCCTGGGAGAGCATGCACTGACTAGGTCACAAGGAAAAGTGGTCTTCAGGTGCTGTCAATCATGTAGCTTGGAGATGGGGGGAGCAGGGGTGTGTCTTGCTTTCCTGAGGTTTCAGTCTTTGTGATTGCTTTGACGTGTACACAGTGTAGGTGTAGGGACAGTTAGCTGGGAGTGTGCACACAAAGGTGGTTCTATAGGATTGTCTCAAAGCGATATTGAAGCCTTGTTTGTTAAAAAGAAGACAAACACGTCATACTTACCTGCTCTGTGCATTGGTTTTGCACAGAGCAGCCCAGATCCTCCTCTAATCGGGTCCCTCACCGGCGCCTGGCCCCTCTATCTTGCCGAGTGCCCCCACAGCAAGCAGCTTGCAATGGGGGGCCCCTGTGCCACTGCTCTGTGTCCAATCAGCCACGGAGCCACGACTCGGCCCCACCTCACCCATCTCCTCATTGGCTCACTGACCATTGGCTCCCGCTGCTGTGTCTCAACGAATCAGGAGGGAGAATCCAGCTGGATCGAGAGGGGCTGAGGGGGGCTGCTGCACACAGAAGGTTTTTTTTATCTTAATGCATAGAATGCATTAAGATAAAAACCTTTTGTCTTTAGAACCACTTTAAATCCTTTGTTGGTGAGGTGGGCCTCATGCCCCTCTATCTTAGCCTGTGTGTCCATGCACACACAGGTGTTTAGAGGCAGAAAAAAGAGAAAATCTCAGGGCCAGTGCATGCAGAAGAAGGAGCATTTCAGTGTAAAAAAAACTCTTGACATGCCTAAATGCTTTTAAGCGCTTGGTGCCTTTAGCACCTGAATGTTCATTCATTCCAATAGCCAGAATCTGGGCCATGTAATGAATGCCCAAACGCTTGATGCACGTAAACGCGTTTACAAAATGTGGCTTTATGTGCGTTGTTAACACCACTTTTTCCTCCCCTGCAGCAAGGCGTCTATGGGAGGAAAAAAAAATGTCCAGTGTGCAAGAGGGAATAAGGTTGGGAGTAGCAAAGTGGCTCAGAAAGGTCTCTTGACCAATCTCTTAGCTTGGCTTACTCTATAACACAATTTGGTGAAAAGTTTTTTAGAAAGTTCCCACCAATAGACAGTAGTGTATATAACTGTCTGATATTTAGTTTAATCTAAACGGCACTAATGAAAGTCACTAGTCTTCATTAAAGTGCTACCGTTATACCTTTTATGAGCAGATGAATCTATCTATGTCTCCACTTAATCTCCTGACTTTTTGTTTTTATAGCTGCGTTCTGCATCCATTTTATGGTTGTTTCCATATCTCAGAAAGAAGCAGTCTGTTGCATCCTTGTCTGCTTTTATTAATAGAGAATCCATTCGATAGAAGCTTTAACCTAACACCAACTTACAGTATCTTTAGGGCAGCTGTTAATGAGGGGAAATTTTTCCAATGGAGACTACTATTCCAGTGACAGTGGTCCCCTCACTTTGAAAAGATTTCTTCTCCGTTTCTTTTGAGCTTCCAAGATGGGAAGTGAAGGGTAATTTCCCTGATGCCAACAGCAGACAAAAAAATAAATAGTTACATGGTACACCAGTCCATCCAGTTCAACCTAAGTGAGTGTGGGTGCGTGTCTACAATTATCCCTATTTATTCAATTTATGCAGCGCTCCACACATACATCGCACACTCACATCGGTCCCTACCCTCGAGGAGCCCACAATCCAAGGTCCCCAACTCACATTCATATACTAGGGCCAATTTTAGACAGAAGCCAATTAACCTACCAGCATGTCTTTGAAGTGTGGGAGGAAACCCACGCAGGCACAGGGAGAACATCCAAACTCCAGGCAGGTAGTGTCGTGGTTGAGATTTGAACCAGCGACCCTTTTTACTGCTAGGCGAGAGTGCTACCCACTATACCACTGTGCCGCCCGAACTACACCACTGTACCGCCCGAAAAAAAAATAAAAAAAATTGGGCTTTAGATATACTTTAAGGGCTTATATCCTTCCTACATCCTAACATGTATTAAAACATAGTCTGGAGACCGCATGCGAAAAAAAAAATCTTTTAATATGCTTAGTGCTGAATTTCTGTTATAATTTCTGTTATAATTTATGTTTTCTGTCATTTCTTGAAGAGCATAGTTCTTTCTTTTTTACTTGTTGTATACACGTTTTTGGTTGTATAAAGTTGTGGTTAGTTCTTCTTTGGTCCAGGTCACTGTGATCATTGTGCTCCACTTAGTAAAGGGAAGCCAGGTTGATTGCGGCGTTCTTTCTGTTATAGAGAAGGGAAATGGATACTTGTACTATGTCTGGGGGAATTGAAGCTACACAACATCATTCTATATTACTTGGCCCTCTTCATTTATGGAAGTGGATTTCAGGAAACCGCCTGTGATAAAGAATCAATGTGACCTTACTAACTAGTAGCTAAAAAATGTAGAGTAAAAGGTCCCCAGAGAGCTTTCCATATTTATCCCAGGCTGCTATCAAAACCTAATTATTCCCATATTGTGATAGTCTAAGCTCCATTTTACAGTTCATGGAGCTCTGATGGAAGTCTGCCCGAAATTAGTGACAAATATCATTACAAGATGTTTGCTATGGAACTCTACCGTTTCTCAGGATGACAGCTTTATGTTCTACTTGATTTACTTAACAGTATTAAATTTAGTATATCTGACAATGCAAGGCTTCTGATTGCTGTTCAGTGTGCATCCTGTGGAAATAAGATAACTTGACTTAGAAAAAATGGATGCTTCTGGCTAGTGCCTTTTACAATTTGTGTCTTTAGGAATATAAAGATTTTTTTTGTAGGTTTTATGGTAATCCACCCCACGCTATCCAAAGCTGAAACAAAGTGTTTGGCTATATTCAAACGTACTCCTATAGTTAACAGGAATTTGTCAGTGTCTGTAATTGTGTTACATATGCTCCCATTCCTTATTAAAAAAAAACAAAAAAAAACTCCACTCATGCCCATACTATGGACAAAGTTTGGACATATTCCAGTGTTTCTCAATCTTTTTTTCAGTCAAGGTACCCTTTAAAAATATGGAGAATCTTGAAGCACCCTAAAATTTATGGACAGTCTTGAGGCACCTCATTCTAAAAAAAACTATTTTAACCACTTACCGACCATCTCCTGTACATATACGTCGGCACTTTAAAGATGGTTATCTCGGTAACGGCAGCAGTTGCTGCCACAACCGAGGTACAGTTATCCATCTTTTCAGGAGCCAGTCGTGTTTACGATAATTGTGGTCTTTGCGGCGGATTCCCCGCGAGATCACCGTTATCGGTGGCAGGAGAGGTGCCACCGCCCTCTGCTGCTTACCTGAGCTGTCGGTAGCGGCTGAGGCGATTGGGACCTGTCATGTCTGTGGTATGGAAACGAGTGAGGGGAAGATGGCCCCCACCCGTCTCCATACCATAGGAGGGCGGAAGCGACATCAGCTCCGCCCGTATGTCTTAAAGGGCCATTTTTTCAAATGACAATTTTTTTTTTTTTGCATTTAAGTCCTAATATGAGATCTGAGGACTTTTTGACCCCAGATCGCATATATAGGAGGAGCTGTCATGCTTTTTTCTATTACAAGGGATGTTTACATTCCTTGTAATAGGAATAAAAGTGATCCAAATTTTTTTTTTAATTAAAAACAGTGAAAAAATAAAAAGGAAAAAATGTTTTTATTAAAGCGCCCTGTCCCGACGAGCTCACGCGCAGAAGGGAATGCATACATGAGTAGCGACCGCATATGAAAACGGTGGTCAAACCACACATGTGAGGTATCGCCGCAATTGTTAGAGTGAGAGCAATAATTCTAGCCCTAGACCTCCTCTGTAACTCAAAACATGCAACCTGTAGAGTTTTTTAAACGTCGCCTAGGGCTGAAGTGGTTAAACAGTGGTAAAATACCGCAGAAATGAGTGGCGCTTTACCACTAACACAAAGGCGGCCCCAGTGTGAAAGAGGTCTAACTAAATACATTGAGTGATTGTTGCTCATCCCCAGAATCTAATTGACACAAACGCATATTATTTCCTCCTTGAGGCTTTTAAATGCAATATTAAAACTTCCATCATGAATATAAATAAAATTTCATTACAGCTTTATTGATAGAAAATTAAAACATTTCACGTTAAGTAGGGGGTATACCAGGGCTTGTGTGTCTTTTTTAATTTTATATCAATAAAGCTCTGTTGGAATTTTCGTCATAATGGAAGTATTTGTTTGCTGCATTTAAAAGTTTCCAGGGATGTAATGGGATTTTGTATTAATTGAATCTCAGGCTACTGAGCGATTAAACCTGTCAGCAATTCTTTTATTGGCATTCTAAGAAGACGAGATATCTCTATGGAAATGATTTCCATTGGTGCAATGAATAGGTAGTGCACAGGTTGGAAAGTGTCTTTACAGATCATGGGAAGAAGAATTAGCATTTGTAAAGTTGTTGGGTGATTCCCAGTGTCACTTTTCTGTGATGTAGAAATAAGATGTTCGCAGCCATTTGGCTGCTTATATACTAGACGGTTGATGACAGCAATAGGAAAAAAAGATTGAGTCACATTTGTTTTACAATCTGAATTTCTTGTTAATCATTTCTATTTCCCCCAGTACTCTAGACTAGAACAAACATTTAGGTTTTTTTTTTTTTAGCTTGGTGACACTGTGCCACCTAGTGGATATCTATTACAATCCTCCAGGCAGAGCTTAATATAAATGATTACCTAACAGTATTGTATGGATAATAATTGGTTTTATTATTATTGCAGGGATACCAGATATAAAATTCTAATTACAAAAACATTTTTATATTGTAGTGTTTTTCTGACCTATAAAAAAAAAAGGTAAAAATAATGCCCTTTAATTTATATGGTAATATGCCATTTGTAAAATTTCATGTTTTTTGTTTTGTTTTGTTTTGCCATGGATGCCACCTGAATTACAAAAAACTGGATCTTAGTTTGAGCAGCTATACATCACCTAAAAGCTGAAATAACGCATGTGCAGGATATGCCTGCCATTTGATTAGATGGGTACATAGAAGAATTGCCTAGGTGAGAGAGGACTCAGCATGGCATTGGGGTCTCATCAGTGTGTGAATAGTTCATGGTTGCATAAATGTGTGCATTGGGGGGTGAAACAATCTTTTTATGTATAGGCTCTAAAAATTGTTATGGTTATAAAGTGTGTGCATTATATTATTCATCTCTTGACTGGTAAAACATTTCCAAGCGCCTCTGTTCTGCAGGATCTGCTTGCTCGGCGGGGGATTGCTCAGCTGAGCAGGCGGATGACAGGTCCATCTCCGCTTACTGATCTGAGTGGAGATGGACAGAGTCCCGCTCTCCACTATAAGGAAATGGACCGCTTGTCCGTTTTTTTTATCCGACCCGCCAGACGGTTTTGTCGGTTAGCAGCGGGTGTCAGTGGACATGTAACTGCTGACCTCTGCCGCTCCATACAGGGTGAATGGAGTGTTTGATCAGGTACGCCTGAAAAACTGACAAGTGGACCTGATCGGACAGCTCGTGTGAAAGGTGCCTAAATGTTGGCATCTTGAATTATCTTCTACTCTTTTACGCATATATGCGATGAAAGTACATTCAAATTTATGGTTGTTAAATTGGGTAAGAATTCATCCTGGAGCTAACGATCTCTCTAAACAAATGTTTATACCGTTTAATGTTTAGATGGGAATTTAGCCTCTATGGCCCACCATTAAAAGTGATACGGAACTTCATATAGAGTTTTTATATATACTTTTGCTATATAAGAGTACATGTATTTAAAAAGATCCATATATAAGGTTTAAAAGAAAAAAGGTCATGGAGAAAGGAAAGGCCAAAGTATTTGCTGCTAAGAGACTGCTTGGAGGTATGGTGTTGAATATTGATGCTTTTTTGTGAGTGGAAGCATTTAAAGTGTATGTAAACCTAGTAAATATTGCATATAAACTTTAACAGGTATAGTCATTTGAGTCGTATTCAATATTTGTATATTGATAAAAAAACAATAGTGTAGTGCTCAAAATACAGTGAAAAAGAAAAATTGTCAATGAACAATAAAATTGATATATAAAAACTATCAAAAACTATAAGGATAGCATGACATATCCTATTAGTCCATCTTGATTGGGTGAACCACAATGGTGTGAGTGAGAACCAACAATGGTGAATATAATGCAGTAATAAATCTTGAAAAGTGCTTGATCATGAAGTGCACTCAAGGGAAGTAAGGTTGGCACACTTACCCGATATGATGGACACATGTAGCATAAAATATATGGGTCAAACGGGCATGGTGAGGAATTGGCCTCGATGAAGTCATCTGTAGAAGGAGCAATGGATGGAAGGTTATCAGGAACAGGTGATCACACTTCAAACAGATGAACTCCAAATTATACGGCAGGTAAATTTCAGATGTTGGATCATCCCATGGGCATTGCACATGGAAGACAAATGAATCCACATACTGTAATTTCGTAAGATCTTTTATTTTAAAAAAGAGGGGTTCACACTTAAAAGATAGCCGATAAAACAAGCTTGTTTCTTAGGAGGTAAAAAGCGATTGCCACGAACGTCATCCAATGCGTTTCATTCCACCGGACCTCTTCTGGGGTGTAACAATATTTGTATATGATCAACTTTCTATAAGGTGATGCTTGGTGATCCTGCCATGAAGGTTCTTTTGTGGGCAGTTCCTGTTATAGAGTGACCATGCCCTGTCCTCGTCCCCATTTGTTGTGCATTGTCACCCTATCATCCAGTCTTCTGATGGAGACTAGAAGTGGCAGTTTGATGGCACAGACATAGTCTACATTTGCTCACAGTGAAGAAACCCACCATTAGAAATGCCATGCAGCCATTGCTGGAGTGCATGTAGACAGGAAGTGGCTGAAAAGTGGCCAAAGAAGATCATTAGACCTGAGATGTAACAAAGGATAAAAAAAAAAAAAAAAAAGATATTAAAGATTGGATTGTATTTATAACTTGAGCCGGAAAAAGTTGCTCGAAACGTAGTAAAAAAAAAAGTTGCTTTTTTATAAGCTTATTTTTCCTTTTCAACTTTTGTAGAAACTGACCCAAAACATTTATGCTATATATTTTTGAATGTAATCTTTTTCCACTCTTTTCTACTAGAGAATTTTCAGGGCCTGGCAATTGGCAATTCTGTCACACAATCTTCTTTGTAATAAAGCCAGCCAGCGGAACTTTGAACTAGGACTTCTCCACAGCACATAAAACCCTGGAGTAATTTCACAGTCGTTATCTGCACATTCTTCATAGTGATTATGCTGTTAATCAGACCTTACAACCGTTTTTATATTTCTTTTATGATGTTGCAAGATCAAATCACACTTTAAGAACAAATAATGTTGACGTATGTATTGTGCGATCTGCTTAAGCCCATTGCCATTTTAAGAAGGAAAAGTATAAACATATCTCGGGCGATTTAACAGTGATTAGAAATTATAATGAAGGGTTTAGATTACAGAGCTTTTATTATGTTTGCAGGTGTAGCACTGTAATAGACCCAGCCTGTTTCTGTAAACTTAATCTAGGGCACTAATTCATAGCAGTGCAAGAAATGGTGATTTAATGACTTGTACTAAATGTTACATTTCTTTTGTGACCACAGTATGGAAGTTGTGTCTTAATTGCCTGGGCCCCAGGCTGGGCACATATGGATAGAAATCTCCCTGAGATTTACAATTTGGGAAATGTGTCCGTCCTTACTTGACCCGCCTGAGTTCCAAGACCCTTCACTATCCTTGCCTGATTCTGGCATTGGTGAACTGGTGACACCAAGGGAAACAAAGTATTGGCCCAGGCCTTAAAGGAGTTGTAAACCTACGTGTTTTTTCACCTTAAGGCATCCTATGCCTTAAGGTGAAGAAACACCTGGCAGTGATCGGCCCCCCAATCCCCCCCCCCCTTTTACTTACCTGAGCCCTGAATTTCCAACATCGAGGACGCATTGTCCCTCTGCCCGGGGTCCTCGGCACTTGATTGGATAGATTGATAGTAGCGCAGCCATTGCCTCTGGCTGCTGTCAAATCCAATGACGCGGCGGGCGGGGCCAAGTCATGCATTCGGCGTCTATGGATGCCGAATGCTGGACACGGGAGCGTGCGCGAAAGGTAACCCCCTGGGAGAGCGCATCTCCTAGGGGGTTATCTGATGCGGGGAGGAGCCGCAAGAGCCGCCAAGTCGTGTTCGGGGCCACTCTGTGCAAAACAAACTGCACAGTGGAGGCAGGTATGACATGTTTGTTTTAAAAAAATAAAAATATTTGAATTTTACAATCACTTTTAGGGGATTTCCTAGCATGTTTGTGAATCTCCATTTGCAATAAGAAGTGTCAACTGCTTGAGGTGCTTAGTATATTGCCCTCTAGAAAATCAGAAATATCCCTATAATTACAAGTACTGTATTGTCTAAGGGCCCATTCACACCATTTGTGTTTACACTGATGCCCAGCGCAGTCCTCAAGCAGAAAACAAGGCAATTTGCCTCATTTCCCATGGTGTGATTTCACACCACTGCGTTGCATGCACTGCTTTTTTCAGCGCAGCGGGCTATGGCAGAAAGTACCGCTGTGAATAGAGCTTAAAGTGGAACTTCAGTCATTTTTTCAACTTTCCATCTATTTAATCATTTGCCCTTGTTTTAGTAAAACAATTTTTTTTTTTTTTTGCCAGCAAATACCTTTTACGGCCCGATCTGCTGACAGCCTAAAGATTTACTACGGTTCAGGGGTTCTGGGCTTCAGCAAAATGGCAGCCTCTAGCAAGAAGAAACGGGAACAATTTACAGCACACACTCATTTTGTTAGCATAATTATTAATGTGGAAAGTATGTTCCTTGCTAAAGAACATTATTTTTATCAAGTTGTTATGGGTAAAGTTCTACTTTTAATGAAATGCGACGTTTCAGTAACATCAGCATCAAAAAATCAACCACAAGTGACTGAGGCTTTACCTGCCCCACAGCCTCATGAATACTGTACATGCCTCTCGGACTAGTACCTGAACAACCCTGAACAACAATCCATGGTCCGGAGGATGAGTAAATCTTCTTGATAGGGACATAGACAGCAACAAAACCTTACCTAAGAGTAAACTTTCTCCCCTCGTCTTTCAGGACAGCACCTGGAGAGAGCGCAGCTCCACCCACTTTTCCCAGGAAACACTGCAGTCAGTTTTTTCTTTAAAGACCGGACACTTCCACCATGGCCTCGTTGTAGTGTTTCCTCCGCCATGGTGGAAGCGCTGCAGGGAACCAGGGGTGTGCTGCGCTGTCTCCAGGTGGAGAGAGTTGGGGCATACCGGTATTCTGTTTTCTTTTGTGGCAGGCCAGCCCAGCTTCCTCCCTTCACGTGCGGGGGTTGCTCCGGCGTCCTCCCCTCTTCATACCCGGCGAGGGTCAGGCTGCGGGGGGTCCCAGTCCCTTCAGACCGGCGGCTGGCTTGGAAGGAGCGGGTCTCCTCTTCAACCCCATTGCACAGCCTTCCGGGTTCCGGTGGCGAGCGCGTCACTACGGCCAGGGGCGGGACCTCCAGCGGCGCGACGCGGCTTCCGGTTCCGGCCGCTGGAACGCAGGGGGGGAGGGCAGGTCTCTTCCGGCTGACGTCATTTCCGGCCCTCGCAGCGGCGAGTGGACCGGGAAAGTTTAAAAACAAGCACCAAACGCCATTGCAAATCCTGTCAATATGGAGGAGGAACAATCGGTGGTGGCAGGAGCAGGAGCCACACAAGTCAGCCAGGCCCAGGTAAGCGGGGACAGCGTGTCTCTGTAACTTACTCTATGGGCATGTTTTAGTTCCCTCTTTGGTAAATGTTTTAAAGAGCCTGCAGCATTCTTCCTGGGTATTGAAGCAGGAAGTAAATGTGTTTAAGATTGTGAAGTAAATCTGTGGGGGGATTTACTGGCTGAGTGAAGGAGGGGGGTTAAAGTGTTAGCTCTCCACTCTTTTTCAGCATGCTGTTTATAGGTGTTTTCTGTTTGTGTATTTCAGAAGGCAAAAGAAAAGACCAAGCATTCGTCTTTTCCTGTTAAAAGAAAATGCCCATCTTGTAAAAATGTGCTTAAAGAGTCTTGGGCAAAGGTGTTATGCAAAGGATGCATTGCAGACTTAGTTAAGGAGGAAACCACTCCTAGTGTACCTGTGGTTCAGCAGGACTTACTGAGCTCATTTAGGAAGGATTTGGCGGAGACCTTTGAGTCATTTAAATCCTACCTTGACAAACGTCCAGCCGCAGGCAGCTCAGTACCTCGTTCCCAGTCTTCTGTTTCCGCATATAGGGGTGACAGTGACTCGGAGGAGGAAAATCGTAGCGTGGCTACGGAATCAGAGGAAGAAGCAGATGAGGAGAAAGAATCTTCTTCTTCTTCTTCTCGATATAAGTTGTCTCTAGAGGAGGTGGATGATCTACTAAAAACTATCCACACTACTCTTAATATTACAGAGGACAAGGCCCAGCTGTCGTTACATGATAAGATGTTTCAGGGCATGGGTGAGGTGAAACACAGGATGTTTCCGGTGCACAAGTTTCTGTCAGAAACAGTTAAAAGAGAATGGAAGGACCCAGAGAGGGCCCCCTTTTTTTCTAGATCCCTCAAACGCAGGTTTCCCTTTGAGGAAGATAGCGCACAGGTCTGGAACAAAAAACCTAGACTGGATGCGGCCTTCTCTCAGGTGTCGAGAAACACTGACCTCGCGTTTGAGGACATGGGTATCCTCAAGGACCCCATGGACAAGAGGGCGGACTCCCTGCTAAAGAAAGCCTGGGATTCCACCCTAGCAAATTTAAAGCCAGCTATGGCATCAACAGTGGTAGCCAGAAACCTGGAGCACTGGTTGGAACAGCTAAAGGTTCATATCGAGGCAGGTACACCTCGTAAGGATCTTTTGGAGACCTTACCAGTGCTTATGAAAGCCGTTGGATATATAGCAGATGCTTCGGCTGAATCAGTTAGGATGTCGGCCAGATCATCTGCCCTAATCAACTCAACGCGCAGGGCTCTGTGGGTCAAGACTTGGACCGGGGACACAGCCTCTAAAGCCAAGTTATGCGGTTTACCCTTTGAGGGGGATTTGGTTTTTGGCCCAGGTCTTGAAGCCATTCTTGAGAGAACGGCTGACAAAAAGAAAGCCTTCCCCATTAAGAAAAAGGTGGTTCCTCAGGGCAACAAAAATTTTCGTCCTTTTCGGAAAACCACAGACTCAAAGGAGACAGGATATAAAAGACCTTGGAGGTCTCAGAGAGGCAGGGGCAAGTCAGGGGTACTCTTTCGCCCCCCTACCCCAAATACTAAGAGCCAGTGACGGTCCCCAGTCTGTGGGAGCAAGGTTACAAACCTTCTTCCCACAGTGGCAGAGGATAACAGACAGTCCGTTTATCCTAAAAACTATAAGGGAGGGTTACGGACTGGAGTTTGCCCAACCCCCTCCGGTTCGATTTTATTTAACTCAGGCTCCCAGAGACCCGGAGAAGCTTACGGCTATGTCAGCAATTCTGCAGGAGTTAATTCAGCAGAAGGTGGTAGTAAATGTTCCCCCCAACGAGGTAGAACAGGGGTGCTATTCTCACATCTTCCTGGTGAAGAAGCCTTCAGGCAAGTTCAGATTGATCCTGAACCTGAAGATACTCAACAGAGCGGTCAGGTACAAAAGGTTCAAGATGGATACGATCTTTTCGGTAAAGGGTCTCCTGACCCCAGACTGCTTTATGGTATCCATAGACCTAAGAGATGCATATCTCCATGTGCCTATAGCACCAGCATCACAGAAGCACCTCAGATTTGCGATCAGGATAGGGGGATCTGTCCTACATCTGCAATTCAGAGCTCTCCCCTTCGGGCTGTCATCCTCTCCGAGGATATTTACAAAAATTCTGGCGGAGGCCTTGGCCCCTCTCAGAATAGAAGGAATTTCGATTGTCCCATATCTAGACGATCTGCTAATATTTGCCAAATCAAGGCACATATTGGAGAGAGATCTGCAAAGGACGAGGAGGCATCTGGAGAGCCTAGGGTGGTTAATAAACGAGGAAAAATCGAACCTGATCCCATCACAGGCAATAACCTTTCTAGGTTACACTATCGACTCCATACAGGGAAAAATGTATCTCCCAGAGGAGAAGATAGTAAAGCTTCAGAACGCTGTAAAAAAGGCCCAGACAAACCTGCCAATTTCTATCAGGGCAGTGATGTCTGTTTTGGGGCTCCTTACTGCAGCAATACCTGCAGTACAGTGGGCACGGTTGCATGCAAGGGAACTTCAACAGACAATTTTGAAAGGTTGGTCTTATGGAGAGTCCCTAGAAAAGATGATAACGATATCTCCCCGAGTTCAGAGGAAGCTCTGGTGGTGGAGGAGCTACTCCAATCTGAACAAGGGCCTGCTCTGGTTTTTTCCCCAGGAGAGGAGATTAACAACAGATGCGAGTTCCTGGGGGTGGGGAGCCCACCTGGAAGGACAGATGGCTCAAGGCAATTGGACAAAAAGGGAAGCCAGGAGATCCTCCAATTGGAGGGAATTAAGGGCTATTCTCCTAGGGCTATGGGCTTTTGAGGAAATAGTCCGGGGGCATCATGTTCAGGTGCTATCAGACAATGCCACAGCAGTGGCGTATGTTACAAGACAGGGGGGCACGAGAAGCAAGGTCTTGCTAGCCTTGTCAGTTCAGTTACTATCCTGGGCAGAAGGCAACGTAAAGTCCCTAACAGCTGTACACCTAAAAGGAGAGCTGAATCTAGTGGCAGACTTTCTAAGCAGAGAAAGGATACTAGAGGCAGAATGGAGTCTGAACAAGGAGGTATTCCAGGAATTAACAAGGAAATGGGGAACTCCTCAGATAGACCTGTTCGCATCCCACAAGAATGCAAAGGTGAGAGCCTATTACTCGCTAAACAGGCAAGATCAGGCGAAAGGTTTGGATGCGCTGGCACAACCATGGAACTTCCACTTGTGCTACGCCTTTCCCCCCTTTCAAATGATCCCTTGGGTGTTGAAAAAACTACAGCGAGAGACCACAAGTTTAATCCTAGTGGCTCCTTTTTGGCCCAAGAGACCCTGGTTTGCAACCATACAGAGACTGGCAGTGGAACCACATTGGGTTCTCCCACTTCGAAAGGATCTGCTATCCCAGGGACCCCTTCAGCATCCAAATGTCAATCAGCTCAGGCTGACAGGTTGGTTACTGAGGAGCAGTTGCTAAAAAGAAGGGGCTTCTCAGATAAGCTGGTATCAACCCTGTTAAATAGCCGAAAGAAGGTTACCAGGGGTATTTATTTTAAGACATGGAAGCGGTTTAATTCCTGGTGCATGACTAAAAAATGTTCACCACAGGAGTTGCCCTCAATTTTAGAGTTTCTCAATGAGGGTATGGAGATGGGGCTGGCAGCCAGTACCCTGAAGGTCCAGGTAGCTGCCTTGTCGGTGTTTCTTGAGAGAAAGTTATCTCAAGAACCATTTATAGTGAGATTTTTCAAAGCATTGGCCAGGCTTAGGCCGGTACCTTTCAAATCCTTTCCTAAATGGGATTTATCTCTGGTGCTACAGGGGTTGATCAGATCACCTTTTGAGCCACCACAGGAAGCAACTTTAAAAGTATGGACGCTTAAACTGGTTCTTTTGGTGGCAGTTACCTCAGCCAGAAGAATTAGTGAGTTACAGGCTCTATCTATAGTAGAACCCTTTTGTTTGATATTTTCAGACCGGGTAGTGCTGAAAACTGACCCGGGCTTCTTGCCAAAGGTCGCTACCTTTTTTCATAGGGCACAAGAGATAGTTTTACCTACTTTTTGTCCTACACCATCCAACTCTAAAGAGGAGGCTTTTCATACCCTGGATGTGAGGAGATGTTTACTCCATTATTTAGAGATTACGAGAGAGTTTAGGAAGACAAATTCTCTTTTTATTCTTTTTTCTGGATCACGCAAGGGTCATTGTGCTTCTAAAAGCACTATAGGCAGATGGCTTAGAATGGCGATCAGTGAAGCCTACAGGGCTGCAGGGGCTGATCCTCCCACAGGGGTAATGGCCCATTCAACAAGGGCAGTAGCAACGTCCTGGGCAGAAAGAGCGGGGGCTTCTCCAGGCCGGATCTGTAAAGCGGCCACGTGGACAAGTTTCTCCACCTTCACCCGCCACTACAGGTTGGACTTGCTATCAGCAGCGGATCAATCGTTTGGCAGGAAGGTCCTGCAGGCGGTGGTCCCACCCTAGAGTAAGTACTCTTTTATCATCTCCAGGTGCTGTCCTGAAAGACGAGGGGAGAAAAACCCTAGTTAGACTTACCGGTAACGGTATTTCTACGAGTCTTTCAGGACAGCACCGATGACCCGCCCTAATTGGTTTATAAAAATGTGGTGTTATTGCTATGTTCTGCTTATCTAATTTCAGCATGGCTGGAGGTACTCTATGAACAACTGAGGCCATGGTGGAAGTGTCCGGTCTTTAAAGAAAAAACTGACTGCAGTGTTTCCTGGGAAAAGTGGGTGGAGCTGCGCTCTCTCCAGGTGCTGTCCTGAAAGACTCGTAGAAATACCGTTACCGGTAAGTCTAACTAGGGTTTTTTCTACATTCTAATAAATATTTTTGAGGTTTAGGGTGCACTTCAATTGGGATTGCTTAAACTCAACTGCACCCAAGTTGTCCTCACTTCCCCATTGGTCTACACTCAAACTGGGCTATAAGGAAGTGTTTTTGGACACACACATACATACATATACATATACACACACACACACACACACACACACACACACACACACACACACACACACACACACACACACAATCACCTCTGCTAATCAGACCAAAGTGATAACTGTTTCTGTACATGGTCATTAAGGCCCCTTTCACACTGGGGCGGTAGGGGGCGTCGGCTGTAAAACAGCGCTATTTTTAGTGCTGTTTTACCGCGGTATTCGGCCGCTAGCGGTGCGGTTTTAACCCCCCGCTGGCGGCCGAAAAAAGGGTTAAAGCTTCTCGTATAGCGCGGCTATAGCCGCGCTGTCCCATTGATTTCAATGGGAAGGAGCGGTTTAGGAGCGGTGAATACACCGCTCCTTCCCCGCTTCAAAGATGCGGCTAGCAGGAGATTTTTTTTCTTCTCCTGCCAGCGCACCGCTTCAGTGTGAAAGCCCTCGGACTTTCACGATGAACAAACAGCGGAGGCTGTTTAGGGGTGGTTTGCAGGCGCTATTTTTAGCGCAATAACACCTGCAAACCGCCCCAGTGTGAAAGGGGTCTTATGGAGAGTTCTGTGCTCTGGCTTCCTGGGCAAAGCTTGGAGCATTCACACTACACAAACAAATAGACCAAGGGAGATAGCCTGTGCCTGAGACTGGTTAAAATGGCAATGTGGATGCACCCTAAGGCACACTTTAATTTACATTTTTTTTGTCTATAGAGTACCCCAAATTATTTATACAAGTCAGAAATAGTGAAGCACTTAACTTTTTATCTAATACGTATGCAAAAAATTTACATACACATCAATCAAAGTGATATTACACACATCTATCGCAAATAAATATCTTTTTAGTAGAGAAATAAAATGTAAAGTCCAGTGATATAGTCCCACTAAAATCCAGTGATTTACACAACACATTACTTGTGCATAACCATGGATACCATAAAGATGATCTAGCCACCCTCTTGTGCAAATCTGTGAAACTCCACCCACAGTGCGCCAATGGATGTGCCCTCACCTCCTGCACTGGCCAGTAGAATAAAAGATCGAAACTCGTTTTTTTTTTATATAACCAGGCTTAGCAGATTTCTTCCTGCAGTTGTAATACCATCAGGGGTCTATTGCCACTTTAAGAGACTGCTTTCCACAGACCCTTTTCCTGGAAATACCCTCCTCCTTTTCGGGGAATCAGGCATACACGTAAGAACACAGAAAAGCCTTCATAGTAAATAACGTTTATATTTATTTTAAAGCTTAAAAAAGCAGATTCACTTGCATACAAAGAAAATAAATCCAAGCTTCTCTGTATACGTCGCAGTCCACAATTGTTACCAGTTATTGAGATCGCACAGTTCCAACATGGATTCTCCTAGCATGATGACGTCAATGCAGCCATGCCCGTACTGACACGTTGCGTCCATTTTGGACTTTGAACCTTTTTAAAGTCCATAGGGACGCAGTAATAGTTACATAGCTGGTAACAATTGTGGACTGTGATGTATACAGATAAGCTTGGATTTGTTCCTTTTATATGAGTGGATCTGCTTTTTAAGTTTTAAAATATAACGGTATGCACTATAAAGGCTTTTTTGTGTTCTTGTGTGTAGTCCCAGAAATGGAGAAGGATATTTGTAGGAGGAATATCTGTGGAACCTGGTCTCCTAAAGTGATGTTAGACCCCTGATGTGATTACAACTGGGGGAAGAGATCTACTAAGCCTGGTTATAAGAAGTGAGATTAGGAGACTGAGGTGAGGGCACATCTATTGGTGCACTGTGGGTGGAGTTTAACAGATCTGCGCAAAAGGGGGTGGCTATATCATCACCTTTATGGTGTCCATTTTTATGCGCAAGTAATGTGTGGTGTAATTTACTGCATGTTTGTGGGACTATTTCACTGGACTTTACACTTTTTAGTAAAAAAAAAAAATAAAAAGATATTTTATTTGCTGTATACCTGCGTACGATCACTTTGAGTGATTTTATTATACAAAATTGTTAACATTTTTTTGCATATGTGTTGGATAAAAAGTGGAGCACGTCATGGTTTCTCACTTACATAAATTGTTTTTAGTGGTGTGATTAAACATTTATAGTGGGAGCTGCTCCCGGCTGTTGGCTTTTATTTAGGTATCATGAGTAGCTTGGAGATATTTAATTTAATTTTACCTCAAACTTATAGCCCACTCTATTGATGTGGCCTTAAGCCTGGTACACACATACCGAAAGTTGGCTGTCATAAACATCATTGTGTTAATACAAGAAGCCGCTGGTTGAAAGAACAAAAAAAAAACAGAAAACTGAACATGTATACCTGCTTTACTTTGTTCCTTATACTGGCTGTATATGCTTGGTTAGAAAACTAAAGGAAGAATTTATTAAAATGTTGTTATTTTTTTTAAAGGATGCTTTTTTACCAAAATAGAGACATGTCTGTCCCTATTTATTTACTGTGCAAAACCTTTATCAATGTTTTTTTTTTTTTTTTTGCGCTGTCAAACTTGTGAAATATGGTTATGAAGATGAAAATAACCTCCTAATATAATAAGGTAAAAAAACTCCTCGCAAGAAAACAACCCTGTACAACATATACTGTGTTTTATTATTTATGAGCCTCTGATTATAGCAGCACTTTAATGATCTTTTTGCTTTTGATGGTAAAATATGACTTGCAGTTAGAATCTCGCTGTATACTTGTTTCATGCATAAAAGCAGACTATTATTATTATGGTTTAATATGTTCTTTATGCCAGAGGGAGAGTTCTCCCTGGATGTGAATGACAGCTGTGCAGATTTAAGTTTCTCTGCTGAGTGCCTTGCCTTGAGGCCTGCAATCCCATAACTTTTTTCAGGTGCAGTAGAAACTATTGGCTAATTTGTTATGAAAGTGAAAGAAAAGTTGTTTGATAAATGCAAGGGAAATGTGCTACGGTCATCTGTTTGTAATGAGCGTACATCCTTTCAAAACCATACTGTGTTACTGGTGTGATTGCTGCATTGAAGTTTGCATCCCAGAGAGGGAATCTGCGGATGGCTGCTACTTCCGCCTTCGGGTCCTTTTTTTATATGAGGTGTTTTTAACTGTGAATGACATGCCTGTCCCATCTCCCCCAGGCATAAAAACAGCACTGATCGTCCTTTGGACAGTAATCTGCTGGTATTAGTAAGAATTCTATTTTTTCCCCTTTTGAACTTTACAATTCACGGTTAAACCTGCAGCCTTGGGATCACAGTCCAGTGGTTAGCTGCGTTTTCTTTCCATATTTTATATATTACCTATGTGTACACTTGGGTCATCATTATCCTGTTATAATAAGGGGATGTAATGGCAGCTGCTTTCTTTCCCTTAGGTCGTATTCATGGCGTTGTGCTTCACTGAGTGTTTTCATGCACATTACTGAATGTAATTTTAGAACATGCTGGTTGTAAATGGTTAGTTCACATAGCAATAAACACTATACACAGTTCTGTTATGCACCTAGCGTAGACTACTATCCACAAAAGAGGACCTGTTTTAGATGGCCGAAACTTTATTATGAAGTAAGTCAACTTCTGTATGCTCAGGGCGCTGGTTCTGTTTGTACTTTGTTAGTAAAATCTTACCAACCCGCGAGCTTCCTCTTTTTCTCTTTCGCTCATTGACAGACACAGCGCTCCATTATTCAGAACCATAGGGTTACATCTCCTCCTACAGGAGTAGGACACTAGGCAGAAAAAAGACTTGGCTACGCCTATGGGCAGTCCTAGTTGATATACACCCCCCTCTCTGCTATAGGCCTTCAGTTTTTTTTATGCCTAGTCAGGAGTAAGGACCTAGTTCCCTGCTGGGATCTCTGGTCCTGGCAATTTTTTTGCTTTTGCTTTTTAAATTACTTTTTTCTCTTGGATTTTTTCCTGTGAGATCTGCAATCAACTGTCGGACTGGGCGATGGGCTGGACACTAAGATCCAGTGATCTCCCCAGTCTGGCTAGCGAGCGCGTGCAGACCGCAGCTACGCACTAGGTCGGCCGCAACATAGCCCCACTGGACGGGGCTGGCCCTGCGAGTTAAACGTCTCACGAGGTCGCATACGACCACTTGTATTGGACAGTGGTCGCCACCAATGCCAGTCTGTCTAGGTGGGGAGGTTTCCTGGGACTGGGTTCTGCTTAGGGTCGTTGGACACTGGAAGAATCCGGACTGCCGATCGATATCCTAGGACTTCGACCGATCAGACTTTGTATGGATCATAGACGTCGACTTAAGGGGCTCCTGGTACGGATCCAGTCGGATGATGCTACGGCGGTGGTCTATGTCAATTACCAGATCGGAGCGAAGAGTGTTGGCAGCCCTAACAGTAGCCATCCTCCTCCGGTGGGCCTTGTTCCGGCCCTCTCCACCGTATGCATCCTAGGAGTGGTAAAATGGCAGGCGGTTGCCTCAGTCGGCTAGTGTTGGTCCACGGAGTGGTCCCTTCACCAGGACATGTTTCATCGTATATTTCTCCGATGGGGCACTCCCAAGGTAGACATGTTAGCTTCCTGGCTTAACGGAACAGTACTTAGGTTTCTGGCAAGGTCACAGGCTCCTCTGGTGGACACTGCAGATGCTCTGGTGGCCCCGTGGGTCTGGTATAGTCTGATCAATGCCTCTCCTCTCAAGATTCTGCGGCAGCTTTTGCACAGAAACTAGTCCGAAGGGATTCCAGTCATTCTAGAGGGCCCGGATGGTCTTGTCGGTCTTGGTACGCCAACCTGGTGCTCATGGTCACTGACGTCCCTTTGCAACTGCCTCTTGAGGAGATTCTACTGTTCCAAGGGCTGATCTTCCATCCTCCTTCAGTCACTGGTTTTAAAGGCCTGGCTGTTATGAGCCAGGTGCAGAAGTTAACGACGCTGCTGAAGGCTAGGAAGCCTTCTTCCTGGGAAGATTTACCACCGGACATGGATAGCATACATATCCTGGTGTGAGGCACTTGCTGTTTGTTCCCTTGTTCTTTCTCGGTGGCTCAGATTTCGATATTCCTTCACGGGGGGTAGAGCAGAACTTGGCCTTGAGTACCATCAAGGGCCAGGTGTCGGCTTTGGTGGTTTTCTTCGGCGTCCCCTGGTCTCACTATGCCTGGTGAGTACTCTTAATCAAGGGGTTCGACATCTGCCTCCACCGGTGTGGTTGCTTATACCGCCGTGGGATCTACTCTTGGTGCGTTCGGTTCTACAGGAGCCTCCCATTGGGAATATTTTGCTTGCTCTGTCCCAGAAGGCGGCTTTTTTGGTTGCTATCACCTCTGCTCGCAGAGTTTCGGAACTGTAGGCTTTACCATGTCATACTTCTTACCTGGTGCTCCACAAAGATGAATTGGTTCTTCGTCTGTGTCTGTGTTTCCCTCCTCTAATTCCTTTTGACTAAGGACGTTGTATTGCCTTCTCTGTGTCCCAGGTAAAAATTTCCTAAGGGATTTACCTTACATGCCCTGGATGTGTTCGGCGATTCGGGTGTATTTGGCAGTCACAGGGCCTTTTCGGATATCAGACTCACTGTTTGTGATCATGGACGGGTCAAAAAAGGGGCTGTCTGCTTCTACTGCGACCTTTCTGGATCAGACAGACAATCACTCTGGTCTATTCTATCAGGGGTTGGGTTCCTCCTTTCCCCATTACGGCGCATGCTTCTTGTTGCTTCTTGGGCCTTCCATCATCAGGTGTCAGCTGCACTGGTTTGCAAGGCGGCCACTTGGTCATCAGTGAACAATAATACAAAATTCTACAACGTGGATGTGCTGGGATCTGTGGATGCTTCTTTTGGCTGCAAGGTGTTGCAGGCTGCTGTTTAGAGGGTCTATTCCTTCTTGAAGGGGTATTTTTCAGATTGGGCTCCAGTTTCTGTTTTGAGCTCCTGTTACTCGGTTGGCTCTTGTATTAGCCTTGGGATTTTTCGTTGTCCTACACCTCATGTTTTGGCACTGCTTTGGGATGTCCCTATGGTTCTGCATAATGGAGTGCTGTGTCTGTCAATGAATGAAAGAGAAAATGGGATTTTTGACTTGTGTAAAATACATTTCTCTGAGTTCATTGACAGACACCCACCCCTCTAAGGAGTTTTGATGCTTCTGACACTACTTGTTACTAAACTGAAGGCCTATAGCAGAGAGGGAGTGTATATCACCTAGGACTGCCCATAGGCATAGCCAAGTCTTTTTTTTCTGCTCAGCGTCCTACTTCTGTAGGGGGCGATGTAACCCTATGGTTCTAAATAATGGAGAGCTGTGTCTGTCAATTAACTAAGAGAAATGGATTTTACAGTAAGTCAAAAATCCCATTTTCTTTGGGTCCCCCGCTGGCTTTCCTGACCCCTCCCCTCTATGCAGTGCCCCCACGGGAGGCCGCTTCCCATGGGGGCACTCATACGTGCTCGAACATGAGCCCCGATGCTGTGTCTTTTGACAATCCCCTGCTCCCTCATCACTGGCTTTGATTGACAGCACTGGGAGCCAATGGCTCCTAGTGCCCCAGCAAAGCCAGCGAGACCCAGAAGTTGGGGGAGAGTAGAGCCGCAGACGTGCATGGCGCTGGATTGCATGAGGGCTCAGGTAAGTTAAAGAGGGGGTAAGGGTGGAGGCTGACACCTCAATACTTTTTTACCTTTAATGCAAAGAATGCATCAAGATAAACATTTTTTTGGCGTTACAACCTCTTTAACTTGGGTTTATTGTGTCTCCATTCCATTTTGTGTGATAGCAAGCGGAGGATAAATGAGTAGGATGAAAGAAATGTATCAAACACAAAACTGGACCTTGTTTACATTTTGTTTAGATGTTTCTTTGGCTGTGGTAGAAATCCTATACCAGGGGTCTCAAACTCAAATTGCCAGAGGGCCACATGACAAGTTTTCACATCCCATGGGGGCCACATGCAAACTTTCAAAACTTCAAAAAACTATACCAGCAATAATATACTATACCCAGCACTGATGTCAGCAAACACATTATTAACCCAGCACTGATGTCAGCAAACGCATTATTGACCCCCAACACTGCTGTCAGCAAACGCATTATTAACCCCCAACACTGGTGTCAGCAAACGCATTATTAACCCCCAACACTGGTGTCAGCAAACGCATTATTAACCCCCAACACTGGTGTCAGCAAACGCATTATTAACCCCCAACACTGGTGTCAGCAAACGCATTATTAACCCCCAACACTGGTGTCAGCAAACGCATTATTAACCCCCAACACTGGTGTCAGCAAACGCATTATTAACCCCCAACACTGGTGTCAGCAAACGCATTATTAACCCCAAACACTGGTGTCAGCAAACGCATTATTAACCCCCAACACTGGTGTCAGCAAACGCATTATTAACCCCCAACACTAGTGTCAGCAAACACATTATTAACCCCCAACATTGGTGTCAGCAAACACATTATTAACCCAGCACTGATGTCAGCAAACACATTATTAACCCAGTACTGGTGTCAGCAAACGCATTATTAACCCCCAACACTGATGTCAGCTAACGCATTATTAACCCCCAACACTGATGTCAGCAAACGCATTATTAACCCCCACACTCCATAAAATGCCCCCCACACTGCACAAATCCCCCCACACTCCATAAAATACCCCCCACACTGCACAGGTTTCTACCCCAGTCACCCCACTAAGGACTTTGCCTCAGTGTGATGGCTCACTCACCTCTCCTGGCAGTCAGGATCATCAGCCTCCTGAGTCCTCTCCTCCTGGCTCCCACACAGGCCTAGTGACAGGGGACCCAATCTCCCGCCCTGAGGTCAGTGCCTAGGTGGGCGGGGCGATGGGCGGATCCTTCCTCCACTCTGTTCTCTCTCTGGGCTACAGCAGCGAGGACAGAGCAGATTGAGACGTAAAGCTCTTCGGCGCCTCCCCCTTTGCGGTGCAGTGCAAAAAGACATCCTGGATCGGCCCTGCCTGCGGGCCATTTTTAACCGGGCCGCAAATGGCCCACGGGCCGGTACTTTGAGACCCCTGTCCTATACAGTCGACCCCTGCCCTATACAGTCGACCCCTGCAAAGTCACAGTTCAGAGTTTCTGGCCTCAGTTGTTGGCGGATTTGAACTGTATATATCTTTTAGTACTGCGAAGAGAACACAAAGCAATCGGAGGAAAAGTCAGCATGAAGCCCCACCAGAAGAAGACCCATCAGAAGATACAACGACTCCTGAAGAGCCTGAAGAAGAGGCGCCACTCGAGGAGCTGTAAATCCTCTTTGCTGTGCAGTCATTATCTTACATACCTTCATCTTACTGCACAGCTAAATCATCATCATAATCATCAAAATTATCATCAATCAATATCATTCATTATTGTGGAGTACCCAACATCTGTATTTTACATTCTAGCAATGAAAAATAGGCGCTTTTTTTTTTACCACATCCAAAATTTGCTTTTTTTCACAATTCGAGGGTGCTCTAGAAACCTAACCCCCAACACATTTCAGTGGTCATCTTTACACTTCTTCAGATGCAATGGATTTTGTTTTCTATTATACGGTGATAATGCTAAAGATACTTGCATGCAGTAAATGCAGTATTGTCTCTTTTAGGATCATTAAACACAATAGTCTCCCGCTCTCTTCACTCCTCAAAAAGAACAAATGTTGTTCTCTAAACTGTTGTGGAGTTGACCCCCTGACCCCTGCGGTCTAGGCATTCAACTTTATCTATTGGATATATTACCAAAAATAGTTCTGCAATGTAGGTTAATTAGACCAACCATTAACATTTTGTTTTCAGTTAACAGTTGAAGTCCAGTCAGTTTTTCTTTCATCTATGCTGCGGTGGGTCCACTGATTCTCCTGGTTACACTTGGCTGCTTTTGAGATTACGAATTAGTGATTTACCATTGCTTATGATGGAAATTTAGTCATTTTCTTAGCTAATCAGTTTATGTTATGGGTATGAATTTATAATCTACTTTAATATACTCATTAACAATAATTTTGTACTTTGGCCAGCAGCATAAAAGTTTATCAACTCCTTGGCTACGTTTAAACTAAATTGTATTCTGCTGCATGTTCTGGTCTCTTGGTGTAGAAGCCAGAGCCAGATATTACAGAATTCGACACATTCATTCTTAAACTTATTTTATTATATGATCCTTTGAGCAGAGATGTTCAGTGACCACTTTGTGACCTAGCCAAATACAGGCTACCTAGCATACAGTTTATGCTTTTTATAACTAATTGGGTAGTGTTTACTTTACTAAATGTCATGTGGACATTATAAAAATGGTGACCTGCATTGAATTAGTGTAATTGTTGCACAAACACAACGTGACATAGTTTCAGCCTCATACAGGAAAAGAGAAAGTTGGAAAGATTTTTGGGTATGATAAATACAAACTAAAAGATATGAACACGCAGTGTGCGTCATACCTTGGTTTTACTTTTAAAAAAAAAAAAATGAAATTGTTGCTTTTTTCCTTTTTGAGGTTTCTGAGG
This sequence comes from Lithobates clamitans, assembly GCA_037952925.1. Classification (NCBI taxonomy): domain Eukaryota; kingdom Metazoa; phylum Chordata; class Amphibia; order Anura; family Ranidae; genus Lithobates; species Lithobates clamitans. The sequence goes on from JBBGZY010001202.1 coordinate 3,312,175, forward strand.
TTAATCTTGATATTTGTGGAAAAGAAAAGCCACCAAGAGATAAGAGCTCATGTTTCTTAAGCTTAAAGAGACACTGCTACTGCTCATTCAGGAAAAAGTGAGCATGTCTGTTGATAGCCCACCCAATTTAGCAAGACATACTTACTAGAGCTGCACGATTATTCGTTAAGAATCGAAATCGCGAACTTTTTCCCTTCCCGATCTTCAAAACAGCATGTCAGGATTCTTTCTAACAAGTGCAGAGAGTTCTCACAGCTGAAAAAAAAAATCCAGGCAGCCTGCCAAGTTTTATCACAACACCAAATAAGTAGAAACAAAGTATCTTTTCATTCTTTTATCAAAGGAAAGAACTCCAGCATGTAAATGAGGGAAGTTTAACCACTTATAGACCAAACTTTTTCTGACATTTGTTGCTTACAAGTAAAAATCATTATTTTCTGCTAGAAAATTACTTGGAACACCCAAACATGATATATATTTTGTTTTTTTAGCAGAGACCATAGAAAATAAAATGGGGGTTGTTGCAATATTTTATGTCACACCGTATTTGCGCAGTGGTTTTTCAAATGCAATTGTTTTTAAAGAAATGCACTTTATTTAAAAAAAACAAAAAAAAAACAGTAAAGTTAGCCCAGTTTTTTTGTATAATGTAAAAGATGTTACACCTCATGAATCGTGAGAGAATCATGATCTTTATTCTAAGCAAAAAAATCGTGATTCTCCTTTTAGCCAGAATCGTGCAGCTCTAATACCCATCCGTGTGCCCTTGTGGCCTCCCCCGTTCATTGGAGTTGTTGCTTCAATGGGCTTTCATGTATGTGAGCATGTGAACTCACCCATGTGACATTGCTTGGCTTGCGCAGCCAATTGCCACGCCATGAATATCGTTATGTGGGAAAGGGAAGTAATATCACGCATGTAATCTAAGCCACCCATCTATACTAAAGCTTACCAAGGTTGGACTCCTGTAGCTGATAGGCAGTGGTGGAAGTCTGTATGGGCAAGTCTAACCCGGTTGGAGGGAAATTCCTGTATTTATAACCTGTGGTTTTTGGTTGCCTTTTCATAGTTTGTTTAGAGTAGTGTTCTGTCCTCATGGTGTAGATTGATCCATAATACTTGATAAGTGTTGAACCTTTCAGGATACACTGGTATCTACAGTTAAACCTCTTAAAACCCGTTCAATGCATAGCAGTTATTTCCATTTAAAGAGAAACTAGAGGGAAAAAATATTGCAAGCAGGCAGGCTCCTTATTTCAGTTATTGTGCTTTTTTGGTTTTTTTTAACCGTAATGAATTAAAATCAGTTTGTAAAGATCTGTTTTTTTGTAGATATCAAATGATATCTTAATATCTTAAAAAAAAACAAAAAAAAACAAACCAAGGCTTTCAAACTATCTCAAATAGACTTTTGGAGACTTGAATAATGCTAGCAAATTTACTCATGTCTTAACATATTCCACTAAACCTTCTGCCATACTTGAGATGCGGGAACAGAAGTCCCCTTCCAATTTTTGGAAAATGACAAGCTTCCATTGGCAAAGGTATGTCTTTTTGCTGATAACACAAAGGTGTGTAATAGGGTGGATATCACTGGAGGTGTCTAACATGGAACATGATTTTGCATTGCTGGAGAATTGCTCAAAGCAGTAGACTGCAGTTAAATGTTTCTAAATACAAAATAATGCACCTAGGAAAAAATAATCCCCTGAGAGCGTACAACATTGGGGGTACAGTGTTGGCCAGCACTACAGAGCAGAAAGATTTGGGGGTTCTTATTTGAGGTTGCCAAATGAGCAAACCGTGTGACCAGGCAGTGGGAAAAGCTAATGGAGTTCTAGGATGCATCACCAGCAGGAGGTCCTGATTCCCAATATAGATCTTTAGTGAGTCCTCATTTAGAATACTGTGTCCAGTTCTCGAGACTTCACTTACACCAAGATATTGATCAGATAGTACGAGTCCAGAGACGGGTAACAAAATGGTGAAATTTTTGGGGGGGTATTAAATAATACGAGCAAGTATATACACTCTGGACACCGGTATTAAAATGTTGACTTGCACATTAACAAACCAGTTGAGGCAATTATAAAACCTGGAATCAATGTCTTAGCTCTTTTTGGGTTTGTACTTTTTTTTTTTTTTTTTTCTACACATTTCGTTAGGGGAAAACCTAAAAGTAGATATACTGTTCATCTGTTAACTACACCAACATATTGGTTATTATGTTTGACAAGCTATGTCTTGTGCATTAATCACTAACAAAATTCAACCATTTTTGTTCCATTCCTCTGTTTCTGTAGCGGCTGCGTCCACAACGCTGTGACTTTCTGTATGCACCGTTTATAAACAAATAAACACTATGTACAGTTTGAAGGAAAGAAGGGATGCATAATTGAAACCTTTTAGGCCCCTTTCACACCAATACATTTTTCCTCTGCAAGAAAAACGCAGGAAAAAAATGTTTTACTTGTTAATTATATGGGACTTTTCGCAGCACTGCGCTGTGGGTTCGGTACGTTTTGAAAAGTCCTGCATGCTGCATCTTTGGTGTTTGAAAACAGCACCAAAAACGCAGCTTACCATTTAAATGGAAAGAGCTGCAAAATCGTGGTAAAATTGCTGTAAAAATTTTACAAGTGTAGGCAACCCAAAAACACACCAGAAATGCATATGAAACACAGCAATATCATGGAAAAAAACCACGTGTCTTTACTGCGATTTTGCTATAGAGCAGTGTGAAAGGGCCCTTAAATACATCAAGGAGGTGAATAAGGTTCAGGCAGTTTTTTCAATATGAAACCAAAATCAAGAACACGGGGACATGGCCTCAAACTGGGGGAAAGTTTAACCACTTGCTTACTGGGTACTTAAACCCCCCTCCTATCCAGACCAATTTTCAGCTTTCAGCGCTGATACACTATGAATGACAATTGCGCGGTCATACAACACTGTACCCAAATGAAATTTTCATCATTTTTTTCTCCACAAATAGAGCTTTCTTTTGGTGGTATTTGATCAACTCTGTGTTTTTACATTTAAAAAAAAAAAAAGACTGAATTTTTTTTTTTTTTAATATTTTGCTATAAAAAATTTAAAACAAGTAATTTTTCTTCTTCTTTGATGTACGCTGATGAGGCAGCACTGATGGGCACCGATAGGTGGCAGTGATGGGCACTGATGGGTGGCAGTGATGGGCACTGATCAGTTACACAGATACGCAGCACTGCTAGGTGAAACCGATTGGCACTACTGGTGGGCATTGATAGGTGGCACTTTTGGGCATTGATAGGTGGCACTTGTGGGCATTGATAGGTGGCACTGTTAGGTGGCACAGATGAGGCAGATGTGCCTTTTCGACTTCGGGACCGATGTCCCTTGCAGCTGAGCCGGTGATCGGCTTTTTTTTTCTACTCACACTATCAGCGTGAGTAGGAAAAGAAAAAACAGTTACTGATCTTTTGTTTACATCATGTGATCAGCTGTCATTGGCTGACAGCTGATGACATGGTAAGGGGCCGGGACCTCAGTGACTCTGTGATCACAGCACGCTCGGCGTGCTCCCTGTGCGCGTGCACAGGGGAGGCCTCCATATGATGGCCTCCCGGAAATTCAGGTCCACGCTTTGGCCATCATTCGGCCATAGCGCGGATGTCAAGTGGTTAAAACTAATCTTAGCGTTATTTTACTGAAAGGGTAGTTGATGCTTGCAATAAATTACCAGCAGAGGTAGTGAGACAGTCCATACTAAATGGCTTAAAATGCTTGACAAACACAGATCTATAGTCGGACAATAAAAGTAACGAAAGAGGGGGGGGGGGGAGACACTTGATGGACTACTCAGTCTTTTCTGAGGTTACTTTTCTATGTTTCTATGTAGGCTCGGGTGCTAGGAGAATAAAAAAATATTAATAGTTGAGTACCTTGCAAAACATTCTCAAGCTATCACCTTCCTCAGGAGGGCAAATGACTTTTAACAAAAACTCTGCATTTAGGGGTATTCCCACTAGACATGGCACGTAGTATACAGCATTTGACATCCCTGAAAACACAAAGGTGAGGAGCTTGGGTCAAGTTTCTTTAGGTAGACCAAGTACCATCTGGTGAGAACTTTTAGGATCGCTTCATTGAAAGAAACATTTAGGTTGCCTTTATAAGATATGTGAACAGCAGCATGCAAGGAATTCTATTACTTGTTAATATTAAATACCCCCCCCCCCCAGTCTCTTATGGTAAGGCATTTTGGTGGAGATATCTAGTATAAAGTACAGTATATAGTATATTGAGTATAGATAGTGGAGCTGCCACCACTCTGACCTGTATCTTGTGTACACCATTTCTTATATGGCCTCACCCTAGGGCCTACGGTGAGGTCCGCCTGTAAGGTTTGTAGAAAATTAGAATGTTTCTGACTCCGGCATTCTTATGCCCCGTACACACGGTCGGATTTTCCGATGGAAAATGTTCGATGGGAGCTTGTTGTCAGAAATTCCGACCGTGTGTAGGCTCCATCGGACATTTTCCATCGGAATTTCCGTTACACAAAATTTGAGATCTGGATCTCAGATTTTCCCGACCACAAAATCCGTTGTCGTAAATTCCAATCGTGTGTACACAATTCTGCCGCACAACGTTCCACGCATGCTCGGAATCAAGCAGAAGAGCCGCACTGGCTATTGAACTTCATTTTTCTCGGCTTGTCGTACGTGTTGTACGTCACGCGTTCTTGACGTTTGGGATTTCCGACAAGATTTTTGTGACCGCGTGTATGCAAGACAAGTTTGAGCCAACATCCATTGGGAAAAATACATGGATTTTGTTGTCGGAATGTCCGATCATGTGTACGGGACATAAGACTCTCTTGTAGTGTTGAATGGCCATTTATGAGTAAAGAAGTGACCAATTCAATATAAACCTTTTATTCAGCCACTACGTAAAGGCCTTCTGGTCCCTACTGGGGGGAAATGCTGGGTTATTGCAGCAACTAGTTTTCCAAAACGTCTTTCAGGACAGCACCCGAGAGATCATGGCTCCTCCTCCCACAGGAAACACCTCATCAATTAAGTCTTTTAAATTGGAATCCTCCACGTTGCCTCATCAGTTTTTTGTGTTTCCTCCAGCTGGAGGAACACCTCTGGTGGGAGCCATGATCTCTCAGGTTTATCCTGGGAGACACAGGTTCTCACCTGTTAGGTCTTTTTAGGCCAGGAGAGTGAGCCTCCCACTTGCCTCTTACATGGACGGTCCCGTGGGCTCCCTCTCCCTCTTCCGTGCTCGGGGAGAGCCTGTACGCCGGGGGTGCTGCCTCAATTTTTGGCCTGACGGGCGGCCGCCCTCTGTTCCTTTTTGGGAGCGAGCGGTGGCGGCCGCCATGTTGCTGGTGGCAGAAGAGCGCTTCAGCCACGTACAGGCAGCACTTCCGGGTCGGCGCGTGCGTCATTTCCGGCGCAAAGCGCAGTGGGAGAGGGCAGGGTCACCTGGCGCCTTATTTCCGGTTCCAGGTCAGCGCGGCGGCGTTTTCGAATCTGGAACCGGTCGTTCACCACGCACCGCAGACAGCTATGGATAGCGATGCAGCGGATAAGGGGGCAAGCCAAGGCGCCAGCAAGGCTAAGGTAAGGGACTGTGTCCTCTATTACCCTGGGCCGTTTTCTCCTGTGGGGGGGTTACTCACCCTTTCCCCCCTTCCCCCACCACCACCCCCCCCCCCCCTCCCCTCTCAGAAGGTATGTTGCAGTGGCTAGATTTAGTATATCTGCCCTACAACAGGGGATTAGGTGGTGGTGGCTTGCATGGGCACATGGAAAATGAGATGTTCCTTCCTTAGTGCACCTGGGTGTATTGTTTACGCTGTATTACAGCCTTTTAAGCGTGGTTCCATGCCTCTTTTCTGTTTGTCCAGGCCAAAGGTTCTGCCCAACCAGTCAAGAAAAGGTGCCCTGTCTGCAAAGAAAAATTAAGCGATGCTTGGACCAAAACGCTTTGTGCAGAGTGCATTACAACTTTGGTCAGAGAGGAGACTCCATCCGTTTGTGGCGACTTAGTATCAACAATAAAGGATGAGCTCCGGGCCACCTTTCAGGCTTTTAGGTCAAACCTAAGAGAGGAGCCAGGTCCCTCTAGGGATCCTCTGGTTCCGCAGCCATCTTCAGAACCCCAGAGTGGTTCTCAAACAATTTTTGGGGGTCCAATATCCCAGGACGCTTCTCAAGGGTCCGTTTCCCTCGCTCCAGATGATACAGATTCTGAGGAGGAGGAAAATGAATCAGATACCACTTCTAAATACAAATTGTCACTAGAAGAGGTGGGAGGACTCCTGAAGGTAATCCATGCCACTTTGGGGATAGAAGAGGAAAAGAAGGAACTCTCACTGCATGACCGCATGTATGCTGGTTTAGAAGATTCAAAAGGCCGTTCTTTTCCAGTCCATTCAGTTATCACTGATATGATTAAAAAAGAGTGGCTGGAACCTGAGAAAAAGCCTTTCTTTTCCCGGGCTCACAAGAAAAGATTTCCATTTGAAGAAAATCCAGATTCTGTATGGAATAAGGTTCCAAAATTGGACTCTGCCTTTTCTCAGGTCTCTAAGTCTACGGACCTAGCCTTTGAGGATATGGGCACTCTGAAGGAGCCCATGGACAAAAGGATGGACCTGCTTCTTAAAAGAACCTGGCAATCAGTAATGCACAATCTGAAACCAGCAATGGCAACAACCTGTGTTGCAAGGAACTTGGATCACTGGGTTAACCAGTTGAAAGCCCATGTCATAGCAGATTCCTCAAAACAGGAGATTCTAGACTCTTTTTCAACCCTGTCGGCAGCAATATCATATATTGCGGATGCGTCTGCGGAGTCTATCCGCATGTCAGCAAGGTCAGCAGCTTTAACAAATTCTGCCAGAAGGGCCTTATGGCTGAAGACGTGGCCAGGGGATGCTGCATCTAAAAATAGATTATGTGGTATTCCGTTCGCAGGTGATCTGCTATTTGGTTCAGAGCTAGAGTCCATTCTTGACCGCACGGCAGACAAGAAAAAGTCGTTTCCGGTTAGGAAAAAACAGGTGCAAACCCGTAAGCGTTTCTTTCGGCCCCAAAAAGGTCAGCAGGAAGCAAAAACGCAGGGCAAGAGGAAGGCATGGTCTTCTCAGAAGCCCAAAGGTAGGGGTGGAGTGCTCTTCAATCCTCCTGCGGCCACCACAAAACCACAATGACTCTGTCAAGGTGGGGGGGAGACTTCAGGAGTTTCTTCCTCAGTGGAGAGCCATTTCCTCGAATCAATTCGTTGTAAAGATGCTCTCCCAAGGGTATGTGATAGAATTTACGGAAGAACCTCCAAGGAGATTCCTAGTGACAAACGTCCCAAGGGACACAGTCAAGGCTCTCGCCATGAAGTCCCTAATTCAGGAACTGAAAAATCAGAGAGTCATTGTTCCGGTCCCAGCAGGGGAGTTCTTCCAGGGGTTCTACTCACATGTCTTTCTGGTTCAGAAACCTTCAGGAAAGTTCCGTCTTATCCTGAATCTCAAAATGCTAAACAAATCAGTGGAATACAGAAGGTTTCGGATGGATTCAATATTTTCAGTAAGAAACCTCCTGTATCAAGGGTGCTATATGGCATCAATAGATTTACAAGATGCCTACCTCCACATTCCTATTGCCACCAGGTCGCAGAAATATCTGAGGTTAGCACTGAAAGAAGGGAAGAAGGTGGTACATCTGCAATTCAGGGCACTCCCGTTTGGTCTGTCATCATCCCCAAGGGTCTTTACAAAAATAATGGCCGAAGCTCTGGCGCCTCTGCGTCTAGAGGGAATCTCAGTTATTCCTTATCTGGACGACCTGCTGTTTTTTGCCAAGACCAGAGAAGGTCTTCAAGAAAACTTGCTCAGAGCCCGGGTTCATCTAGAATCCATGGGGTGGATTTTAAACCTTCAAAAATCAAATCTGATTCCCTCACAGGAAGTGTTATTCCTGGGTTTCCGTATCAACTCTTTAGAACAAAAAATTTTTCTTCCAGAGGAAAAACAGAAAAAGTTGATACAAGTGGTGTCATTGCTACAGTCCAATCAAGTTCTGTCCATCAGGAAGGTTATGTCAGCATTGGGAACCCTGACCTCTTCCATTCCGGCCATCCAGTGGGCAAAGCTCCATTTCAGACCTCTGCAAAGTTTTTTGTTAAAAACCTGGAATCACCAGCAGGATTCACTAGATTCATTAGTGAAGATCCCTACTTCAGTAAAAAGAAGTCTGTGGTGGTGGAAGAACCAGACAAGGTACTCAGAGGGGCTGTTATGGTCCTTCCCAACTCAGGTGAGGTTGACGACAGATGCCAGTTCCTGGGGTTGGGGGGCTCATATGAGCGGCCGGTGGGCCCAGGGCTCGTGGGACACAAAAGATGCCCTAAGGTCCTCAAATTGGAGGGAACTAAAAGCTATAGAAATGGCCTTACTGACCTTTGCGAAAGAAGTCCAGGGGCAACATACTCAGATCCTGTCAGACAACGCCACGGCAGTGGCTTACATAAACAGACAAGGGGGAACCAGAAGCAAAGTTCTGCAGAGCTTGGCAAAAGGCATTCTGAGTTGGGCAGAGCTCCATACTCTATCCTTATCCGCGGTCCATTTAAAAGGGACCTTAAACAGAGTAGCGGACTTCCTAAGCAGGAACCAGATTTTAGAGGCAGAGTGGCAATTGAATCCAGAAGTCTTCCAGCTAATAGTGCAGAAATGGGGGCGTCCAAGAGTGGATCTCTTCGCCACCCAGGAAAACTCGCAGATGTCTCGCTTCTTCTCCCTGAACAGGAACGAGGCATCACTGGGAGTGGATGCTCTGGCACAAGATTGGAAGTTTCACCTCTGTTACGCATTCCCTCCGTTTCAGCTTATCCCTCGGGTCATAGCAAAAATCAGGAAGGAGGAGACAATAGTGATCCTCATCACTCCTTTCTGGCCAAAAAGGCCTTGGTTTTCATCCCTTCTTCAGATGCAACAAGAACCTTACTGGCACCTTCCGTTAAGAAAAGACCTTCTGTTACAAGGTCCTCTGTTTCACCAGGAAGTAGCAAAACTAAAGCTCACGGCCTGGCTTCTGAGGAGCAGCTCTTGAAGAGGAAAGGTTTCTCGGATAGGTTGGTAGCTACCCTCCTATCCAGTAGAAAGAAGGTTACAAGAGCAATCTATTCCAAGGTCTGGAAAGTCTTCAACTCCTGGTGCACAGCATCTGACAGATCTACAAAACAAATTTCGTCTGTGCTTGAGTTTCTCCAAGAAGGGGCGGACAAGGGCTTAGCGGTCAGCACCCTCAAAGTTCAAGTTGCTGCGCTGGGGGTATTCCTGGAAAAATCTATTTCATCAGAACCTCTAGTAATAAGATTCTTCAAAGCTCTTACCCGGTCTAGACCAGTGGTAATCAAAAGCTGTCCAGCATGGAACTTATCGGTTGTTCTACAGGCCCTGACCAAGGAACCTTTTGAACCCATTAATTTAGCCTCCCTGAAATTGATTACTTTAAAAACCGTGTTTTTAGTGGCGGTTACAACAGCCCGAAGAGTCAGTGAGCTGCAAGCCTTATCAATCAGGGAGCCTTTCTTTTCCATTTTTTCAGACCGAATTGTTCTGAAGACGGATCCTAATTTTTTGCCGAAGGTCGCTTCGATCCAGAATCGAACTCAGGAAATAATACTTCCTACCTTTTGTTCTAATCCATCGGGTAAGAAGGAAGAAGAATTCCATACCCTGGATGTTAAAAGAGCAGTCTTGAGTTACTTAGAAAACACTAAAGACTTTAGATGTTCAGATGCTCTGTTTGTTTTATTTTCCGGTAATAAAAAAGGAAGACAAGCTTCTAGAGGAACCATTGCCAGATGGTTGAGAATGGCTATCTCAGAAGCCTATTCCCTTACAGGTCTGGAGAGTCCATTAAATGTCCGGGCTCATTCTACAAGAGCTTCCGCGGTGAGTTGGGCAGAAAAAGCTGGCGCCACCCCCGAACAAATCTGTAAGGCAGCTACTTGGACAAGTCTGACAACCTTTGCCCGTCATTATAGGTTAGACCTCATGACGGCTGGGGACCAGGCTTTTGGAAGGAAAGTCTTACAGGCTGTTGTCCCACCCTAAATGGAGTAAGTCTCGATTATCCTCTCGGGTGCTGTCCTGAAAGACGTTTTGGAAAATTGCAAGTTAGACTTACCGGTAACTTGTTTTCCAATAGGCTTTCAGGACAGCAGTAACCCGCCCTTTGTTTATGCTAATGCTGTAATACTATGATATAACTGTCGCTTATGTGTTGCAGCTGGGGCTGGAGTTCTCTACAAACAACTGATGAGGCAACGTGGAGGATTCCAATTTAAAAGACTTAATTGATGAGGTGTTTCCTGTGGGAGGAGGAGCCATGATCTCTCGGGTGCTGTCCTGAAAGCCTATTGGAAAACAAGTTACCGGTAAGTCTAACTTGCAATTTTCCTGACCTCCCTAATGGCTCACTTATCTCAGAATGATAAAAACTATAAAAACTTCACTCTTATTTATAGGTACTTTGAAATTTTGCTGAAAATACTTGACAGTTGCATGTTGTGCTTTTTGGCTTTTTTTTTTTTTCATACAAGTATCAAGTCCTCTTTGAGAACGAATGTTTTTAAAGTGGTAAGTGAAGCTTTTCCCACTACGGTGTTCTGTAATTTCGCTAAATCGCACCATTTTGATGTGCCTGTCTATAATCTTTGTGCTAATGTAAAATCCATTCTATCATGTTGTATTGTTTAAACAGTAATCTGCGTGTCCTGATGCATGTGACTATGTTTCCATAACACAGGGCATGTTGACTTTATTATGTGTCTATGAGAAGATGACTTTACAACCTTAATTGCGTCATTTGTCACATAAAAAAATAAAACCTTTGTACTTTTTTAATAAAAAGAGACACATTTACAGTATGCAGTTAATGGTTGTTAAACTACTGGTTGCCATTGTAAAAGCCGGCTACTAGTGTAATGTGACTGTTTCTTCCTTTTAGTCCAATAAAATAGGTAAAAGGGAATCCTTGTATTTTTACAAAGCTTTCATTACCATTTCATTTTGTAACATTTAGCTGAAAGTCATATTCACACTTGTACTTGTTGCAGTGCTATATTGGTCTGATGGTTGATGTCAATCGGGTATCTGGGTGGATCCCAAAAATATGGTTGGGATCTTTCCAGAGCCTGGAGCTGCTCTGTGACATCAGCTGACAGCGGCCTTTAGCCTGCCGTCAGTTGATTCTTGGTCACAGGAGTGCAAATGTAAGTGTACTCTTGTGACCCACAGAGAAGTATAGCCAAAAAAGCTTTGCCAAGTTTTTTCCACTTTGGTTTTTCAGTGGAAGCCTTGACAGGTATACAGCTGTAGGTTTATTATTTATTTATTTCAGGTACTTGTATAGCGCCATCAATTTTTGCAACACTTTACATATACATTGTGCATTCACTTCAGTCTCCTCCCCTTAAGGAGCTTACAATCTAAGGCCCCTAACTCACATTCATACATACACATACTAGGGCCAATTTAGACAGGATCCAGTTAACCTACTGGCATGTCTTTGGAGTGTGGAAGAAAACCAGAGTACCCGGAAGAAACCCACGCAGGCACAGGGAGAACATGCAAACTCCAGACAGGTAGCGTTGTGGTTGGGATTTGAACCAGCGACCCTTTTACTGCTAGGCAAAAGTGCGAACTACTATACCACTGTGCCACCCATTAAAGTAAGCCTGGCACAAACCTGGGCGTTTCATGAGCAAAAGTTACCTTCAGTGTAAAAAGCAATGTAAAATGATTTGGCCTGGAGATAGGCAGCTGAGGTTATAGTTAAATCTTTATTTTTTTTTTCTGTAAAGTAGAGAACCCCCCCCCAAAAAAAATGCTGAACCTCAAACGCTAATAACCTAAAGTAGTGTGCATGGACACATAGGATAATGCCATTTAGCTTCTGGGAGCAGAAAAAAATGCTAATGGCTTCTTGGAGCTTTAAAAACTACTAGTGTGCATGTTTCACTATTTTTATGTCCGGGTATGTATATTATTTGGCGTGTATTTATTTTTTTTTTTACCAATTGGCAAGCCAGGAGTGGAAAAGGCTACCAAGGAAGAATAGCCGCTATGGTTTCCTACATATTGGTTAGTGCCATTATATTTTGTCTCGGGGATTGTTTAGCTGTGCCAATAGAGGACACTTTTAGCTCTAATGGTAAAGCATTATTCTGGGGAATAACTATTAGACTGCAATGTTATGATTTAGCCTGGTGCTATAAAAAGTTTGATACATATAGAAAATTGTGCCGGAACTTCCTGTTTGTTTTTTATGTCTGGGGAGTTTGTTGCCGTCCATCTGCCACTTGGGTAGCAAGTCTAATTTGCAAATTGTATTGCCTTTTGCAACTTTACCACTATCCACCTGGTCCAAACTGCAAAATCCAAAGGTGGGTTTTTTCATAGTACCATCAGGTGCCGTTCTTCTCTCTGATAACATTTATGACTCACTGAGATTAACTGTATTGATTGACAGTTTTAGTGACAAGCCTGAAATTATTTTATGTGATAAAGGAAATGATCAGTAGTGAACTTGACTATCACTCCGATCAAGTGTACACATTCCCTGACATAAAGAATCTCAACTACGGTTATAAACTATTACAGATACCAATCGCCGTATGTGCTAAATTGGCATGTACTGAAGTGCCTTATGTACAGTATATTCACAATGTGTATGGCCTTTTTATATTGAATTAAATCCTAACTTTAAGACCTCTTTCACACTGAGGCAGTTTTCAGGCGTTTTAGTGCTATAAATAGCACCTGTAAAGTGGCTGAAAACCGCCTCCCATTCATTTCAGTGGGACTTTTCACACTGGGGCGTGCGCTTGTGGGACGTTAGGAAAAGTCCTGCAAGCAACATCTTTGGGGCGGTTTGGAAGCGCTGTATTTAGCGCCTCCAAAATGCCTCCATTGAAATGAATGGGCAGCGCTTCCAAAGCGCCGCAACACGGGTGCTTTTAACCCATTTTTGGGATTAAAAGCACCCTGCTAGTGGCCAAAATGCCCGGCAAAAGTGCCACTTAAACAGTGGTAAAGGACCGCTAAAACGAGCGACGCTTTACTGCTAACGGCCTGTGCTGCCAGTGTGAGTGCTAAAGTGTTAACCAATCCACAACCATAAAATCGGTCTATATATTAATGCAGTAAAGCATGCTTGGTATACTTGCTGTGGAACCTAAGGGGTTAGGTAATCCTGCGCATTGTCTTCTATGATCCTCCTTCTTTCACAGTCCCCAATCCATCCCCTGATAGTACAGAGCTTTTGGGGCATTCTGCACATGCTAAGATTGGGTGCATATTGCTAGAGAGTTTTTTTAATAGTTACTAAAGTTTTCATAGTTACTAAAATAATTGCATTTCCATGTTATGTGTACTGTGGGAGACAATATAAAATGAATGCAGGGTCCTGTGTTTGGTAACACTTTAAAGCATATCTAAACGAAAAAACAAAATTGTATATATTGCAGTTTAGCAGTCTTTAGATATGAGGTGGCTACATTAGTTTATTCTTAATGGCTTTTTTTCTCCTTTATTTTTACCTGGTAACCTTGCCACTCCCTGTCATAGGGTAGCTACTCAAATTTCTTCACTGTATCTCTGGAACAAGTCATGGTTGGAATTTTAACACATCTGCCTTTTGTCATCGTCATTGAATAGTTTTACAGAATAAAGATACAATTGTGACTTCCAGTGGGGGTAAACTAAAGGTATAAAACAAAGACGCAGAATTTCTGTGGGTAAGGAAGGGGAAGAGGGAGATTTTGGAGATGTTATGTAGAAAGCATTAGGGCTCACGTCACTGCATGGACTTCCAAATCCTTGTTCAGCCCCTTGGGTGCAAGATTACTGAGGCTATATATACAAAAATAGCTTCAATGCCAAAGACCCTCAAACCAGTCGGGTCTTTGCCGTTATTATCCGAAAAATGTTGAGATGCTGAATATTTATCACTCCCATTTATAATAGCCTGCTTATGTTCTCTGAATCTGACCCTTAGGGGACTAGAGATGTGGTCAACATATAATCAGCCACAAGGGCAGATAGGACCATAGATCACAAACTGTGTGCCACAATTAAGGAATTGCTTGATGTTATGTTTTTTACCATCCTTTCCAGCGACCTCCTTCTTGAGGTGCCACATGAACTTACATTCACTGCAGTTCTTAACGCCACACCTATAGCTCCCCTTTTGGTCAAATAAGGATGTTCCCCACTGGCAAAAGTCTTGTCATAACTGACTTTACTCCACTGGGTGCTATCATGCCCCTTAGATCTCTCGGCCACCTGAAAATGATATTCAGTTTAGTAGGAAGAATTTCTCCTAGGATGGGGTCTTGTCTCAGGATATTCCAATTTCTGCCAAAGACTTGTTTAATCTCAAACGCCCTATTGTTATACCTTGTACAGAAATAGGCTTGATTTTTGGACTCCATTGGCCTAGACCTCTAAACATTCTGTGTACGATGCTCTATTTTTCAGATATGGCTCCTCCCCCTATTAGTGACGCTTTACACCTTTTTCTCCAAAAAGGCGGGCTTCTGTTGGGCTGGCTGCCATACACACAGGCCGAATGTTGGCTGGTATTGAACTGGCTGATGCTGGCCCACATTCGGCCTGTGTATACTAGGCTTTACCCTAGTGGGTGTGAAAGGTGGAGGAAGTCCTGCAATCTGTATTTTCAGTTGTGCCCTCCCTATTGCTGGGTAGTCTCAGATCATCCAACCTTCACATTCTCCCTCCAGAAAGAGACTTTCTTAAGAGCATAATATCTCTTGACTTTTGATTTCAACAAATCTGTACATTAACTAACAAATAGTTCCAAACGATTTGGAGACGCAAAGTTAGGAGCCCTTTTTGCAGCAGGTTCAATTTGGAGTCTGAAAAGACCTATTTAGAAAGGTTGTAGATTTTACTAGTAGAGCGACTTGGATTGACCTCTTTTTCTTTTCTTCTTTTTTTTATTTTTTATTTTTTCCTCATCTGGTGTTCCTCCCCTCTTTCTCCTGCTATTTAGAGTCCAGCTTATTCTTTCAGTGCCTGCCTCTTAAAAAAAGAAAAAAAAGACTCAGCACTGTCTTTGGGGACATTTTGATCACCATCCCCGTCTCCACTGTTGTCCCCAGCATTCGCCTGTAGGTGGGGCAAATTGTCTGCCTCTGCTATTGATTGTTGCAGGGTACTGTACAGGCCCAAGGGAGTGGACCCCAAACATGAAAAGGGTACACCCAGTCCTTGAAGGTTCTCAAGTGACAGGAACCCCGCTGTCATGGGGTATGATGGTGCACAATAGTGCACCATTTTGCCTTGGTTTACCATGGCGCACGTGCGTTCGCAAGAGTGTCGCTGTGCTCAGTAGTTTGCACGTGCGCCATGGCCGCCAAAACATTTGCAGAAGCGCCGCTGGACTTAGTAGTTTGGCAGCCATGGCGCACGTGGCTTCGCTGCACAAGGCGCAGTAGCCTTTATCTGGGCACACGAAGATTCGCGTCATATGCGAATACAGCCTCGTTCAGGACCATGCTCGTACATTCACACGCATGCACAGTGCGTTCCGGCGCACAGTCAGCTTATTTAAGCTGTATATGCCAAGCATGCGGTGCTTCCAGAAGGCAGCTGTGGGACACAGAGCAGACTCTGAATAGGCACTTACAGTGGTTCATTTCTCCTTACCAGGGTCACGTGAGTCATCAATGTTGCTTGGCAGACTAAGGTGCTTAGCAGGATTGTTGCATAGGGGTTTGGTGAGCCCTATTAAACGGTCTCCCTTCTGAGGTGTTTTAATAACATACCCAAGTATTCTGCTTTTGTGGCTAGTAAATGTCTTCAAAAAAGAGGAGTGGGACTAACACTACAGGGAAGGGCACACCTATGTCGTCAGTAGTTTCTGATAAACAGAGTCATATCCCTGGTGTGTTGTATCCCCTGAAGGACCAGAGGCTTCTGGGCAATCTGAGCTGCTGCACCTATCTGGTATTGTGCCTACAGTCAATGCTGCTGCTTCACCCTTTATCATCAAGGATGAGCTGTCCTCGGCCTTAGCCAGGTTAGAGCACAGGATTGCTGGCAGGATTGCTTCCAAGAAGTGTGACAGATCCCCCTCCCTGGAGCCTCCTAGTTTGGAGCAGGAATGGGTTGAGAATAGGAATGAGCTAAAAGCTCAGGATTCTTCGGAGGGCCTGGCAGCTGAGTCTGCTTCCGAGCAATCTGGACAAAAAGATATCCAGTTGATGTCTGCCTCTCAGTTGCAGAGGCTTTTCATCCTGACTCTGACTGAAATGGTTCGTTCTGCCTTTTTAAGTTGCCTCTTGCAGAGGTGACTGGGCCCCCCTGGTCCTCTTGGGATCCCTGAGGCCTCTTCAGGCCACACAAGCTTTCCCCCTACACCCCCTGCTGGAACAGGCGGTGTATGCTGATTGGGAACATCCTGACAGAATTTTGTTCCTCTTAAGAGGTTTTCCTTTTTTTATATCCCATGGATGAAAAGTTTGTTAAAGGGAGCATGCCAGCTGTAGATGCAGCAGTCTTCCTTAGACAAGAACTTGTCCGGTAGATAACGCACATGGCTTGAAAGACTCCGTTGACAAGAAATTGGAGTCATTATTAAAGGCTTCCTTTTCTTTGGCCAGTTCAGCTATTCAGCCTGCTGTTGCAGCAATTGGTATCTGCCAGTCCATAAAGGATCATATCGGATGGCCTGACAGGCCTAACCAGGAGGATGATCTGGCTGAAAATAAGACGGATATTTCTCGTGCTGTGTTTTGCTGTTGACGCCTTAAAGGATTCAATACAGCAGGTTTCTCGTTTGGCTCTTTTGTCTGTACATATGCGCAGACATTTGTGGCTTATGAACTGGACAGCCGCGAGCTTCCTTGTGAAAAGTTATTGGCAGGTTTCCCTTTTTCATGGGGAACGTTTATTTGGTGATCATTTGGACGAATATATCCAAAAGATTTCCGGAGGGAAGAGTTCCCTACTTCTTGTGAAGAAAAGCACCAGGCATCCCTCATTTAAAACTTTAGGGACTGCTTCCTTAAATGTCTCAGCGCCAAGGCAGTTTCGCTGCCAATACGGCGCTAGGGCCAGGGGCAAGTAGCAAGGCCAGGGCCACAAAAAGCCCTGGGTCCCAAATTTTTCTAAACCCAGCACCAAGGCCTCCTTTTCAGGGGACGCCCCTACTCCATTGGGTGGGGGGGAAGGCTGCTGCACTTTGCGGACATTTGGAGAACGATAATTCAGGACGAGTGGGTCACCTCAATTATATCCTGCGGTTACAAGCTGGAGTTGCGGGGGTTCCCCCTCAGAGGTTTTTAAGATCCAGCGTTCCCACGGATCCCCCAAAAAGAGACATAATGCTTCAGGCACTACATCATTTAGTGCATCAAGGAGTGATTGTACAGGTTCCTGTATCCGAAAGGTTTAAAAACCGAACTGGTTCACAAGGCCCCTTTTTGGACCTAAGATCCCTGAACCAGTATCTACTAATCCAGTCCTTTCGGATGGAGTCTGTCCGCTCAATTGTAACCTTGCTCCAAATGGAAGACTTTTTAGCCCCCAATCAATGTAAAAGACACGTATTTACATGTACCTATCTTTCAGCCTCATCAGAGCTTCCTGCAATTTTGCAGTAGAGGAACGTCATTTTCAGTTTGTGGCTCTACCCTTCGGGCTTGCTACAGCTCTCCAGGTGTAAACAAAGGTCTTAGCACCAGTAATGGGTCTTTTAAGGGCCCAAGGTGATCCTGGAGCTTGGGTATCTGGATGACCTCCTGCTCAGACATCACTCATTACAGGTTCTAGAACAGAGCATACCATGCACAGTGCGGTATTTGAAAAGCTTAGGCTGGATCAGAAATACTGAAAGGTCAGCCTTGAAACCAGCTCAAGGTCTAAAGTATTTAGGTCTGATCCTAGATACGGTCCAAGCAAGAGTATTCTTGCCACCCGCAAGGATCTGTGCCCTGAAGAATCAGGTGCGTCCGATAAGGGGCACCAGACAACCCTCCATTCGGCTCATGAGTCTTCTAGGGAGGAAGGTATCCTCCTTTGAGGTGGTGCCCTATGCCCAGTTCCATTCCAGGCCTTTACAACGAGACATCTTGTTGGCTTGGAACAGGAGAGGACAAGCCCTGGTTTATCCAATGTTCTTATCTCCTCGGGCACGCTTAAGCCTAAACTGGTGGTTCCAGAATCAGAACCTGCGAAAGGGAAGATCCTTCCTTCACGGTAACTTGGAGAGTACTGACTACAGATGCCAGTCTCTCAGGCTGGTGAGAGACCCTAGAGGGGCTCTCAGCTCAAAGGAAGTGGTCAAGGACAGAACAGATCCTGTCCATCAACATCCTGGAATTACAGGCAGTACAACTGGTCCTACTGTCATGGATGGTGGAGTTCAGGACTGCCCTATCAGGGTTCAGTCCAACAATGCCACTGCAGTGGCCTATGTAAACCACCAAGGCGGTACCAGGAGTCGTTCAGCTCTGAAGGAGGTGAATCACATACTAGCCTGGGCAAAGGGACATATGCCGATTCTATCGGCAGTCCATATCCCGGGAGTAGAGAACTGGAAGGCAGATTATCTCAGCCACCAGTAGATCTGCCCAGGGGAATGGTGGGAAATTTTGCCAGCGTTGGGGATGACCAGAGGTCGACCTACTGGCATCCAGGTTCAACAACAAGCTACAGCAGTTTGTGTCTCGAACCAGAGATCCTCTGGCAATTGGAGCAGATGCTCTGATAGTTCCATGGAGCCAGTACTCTTTGGTTTATGCTTTCCCTCCGATCCCTCTCCTCCCAAAATTGTTGCACAGGATTCGGAGAGAGGGGGTTCCAGTCATTCTGGTGGCACCAGCCTGACCCAGAAGGCCCTGGTTCCCAGAAATTGTGAGACTGACGATAGACGGGCCATGGAAGCTTCCACGTCGCCCCGATCTACTGTCTCAAGGTCCTATATTACACCTCAGTTTACAGTCTCTAAATTTGACGGCATAGCTATTGAAGCCAGGGTTTTAAAGGACCATGGCATCTCGGGACCAGTGGTGTCCATTCAAGTGAATGCTAGAAAAGCTGTCACTAGGAAGATTTATCATAAGGTCTGGAAGACTTCTATTGCTTGTTGTGAAGCCAGACAATGGCATCCTCGGAAATATGTGATTGGGAGAATGCTCGCTTTTTTCTAAAGTCAGCTGTGGAAATCAAATTTGCTTTGAGTACAATCAGAGGTTACGTTTCAGCCCTATCAGTATTCTTCCAAAGGCCTTTTAGCCTCCCATTCACTGGTCTGAACCTTTATGCATGGGGCAACTCGTTTGCTTCCCCCCATTAGGTCACCTATGTGTCCTTGGTACCTGAACTTGGTACTGTCTGTGTTACAGAAACAACCATTTGAACCTATCAAGGAAATTCCATTAGACTTGCTGTCACTTAAGCTAGCCTTCCTGATGACTGTCGCCTCGGCTAGGAGAGTTGGCGGCCCTTTCATGCAGGGAACCGTACTTGAACCTTCACCACGACAGAGTCATGTTAGAACCTGTTCCATCCTTTTTGCCAAAAGTGGTGTCGGCCTTTCATTTAAATCAGGACATTATTTTGCCTTTTTTTTTTCTCTCTTTGGACGTTGTCTGGGCAGTCAAGGTTTATTTGTCTAGATCTGCGGAGATCCGAGGATCAGACTTTTTTTTTTTTTTTTTCTTTTTGTTTTACCAAAGGGACCCAAGAAGGGGCAGGCAGTTTCCAAAGCTTCCATTGCCAAATGGGTCTGTCAGTTGGTCGTTCAGGCCTACGGTCTGAAACATAAAGGTCCTCCCTTTTAGGATGAGAGCTCATTCTGCCAGGGGTGTAGGACCCTCCTGGGATTTTCGCCATCAGGTATCTGTGGCTCAGATTTGTAAGGCTGCTACCTGGTCTTCAGTGTATAAGTTCACAAAATGTTATCAAGTGGATGTTCGCGCAGCCGAGGATTCAGCTTTCAGCCGCAGTGTACTGCGAGCTGCTGTATAAGTTCTGATGGCTATTGTTTGGCAGGGTGTCTCCCTCCTCTCAAGGCTATTGCTCTGGGACGTCCCAGCAGGTAATGAATATTAGCCTGACTCTGTGTCCCGTGATGTATGAAAAAGAAAATAGGATTTTACGTCATACTTACCTGTAAAATCCTTTTCTTTGAGTACATTATTATTATTATTATACGAGATTTATATAGCGCCAACAGTTTACGCAGTGCTTTACAATGTATAATGGGGACAACACAATTACAGTACAGTTCAATACAAAAGGTACAGGAGGGCCCTGCTCGTAGAGCTTACATTCTAAAGGGAGGGGGTGGTGGTACAAAAGGTAATAGCTGCAAAGAATGATTGGATGGGGGTGGCTTAGGGACAGTTATGTGGGTGTGGGATAGGCTTCCCTGAATAAATGAGTTTTTAGGGATCTCCTAAAGGTGGACAGGGTAGGGGCTGATCGGACATACTGGGGCAGGGAATTCCAGAGGATGGGAGAGGCTCTGGAGAAGTCCTGAAGGCGAGCATGGGAGGAGGTAACAAGGGAGCTAGAGAGCAGGAGGTCCTGGGAGGAGCGGAGGGGGCGATTTGGGCGATATCTGCAGATGAGGTTGGTGATGTAGATGGGGGCGATGTTGTGAATGGCCTTGTATGTTATTTTGAATTTTACACGGTGGGGTAAGGGAAGCCAGTGAAGGGATTGGCAGAGAGGAGCAGCAGTCACGGATCGATTAGTGAGATGTATTAGTCTAGCAGCAGCATTCATAATAGACTGAAGGGGGGATAGCCTGCTTAAGGGTAGGCTATTAAGGAGAGAGTTGCAGTAGTCAAGGAGTGAATAAGTTGCTTTGTGATGTCATTAGTCAGGAAGGGTCGATTTCTGGAGATGTTGCGGAGGTTAAGGCAGCAGGATTTAGCCACTGATTGGATATGGGGGCTGAAGGAGAGGTCAGAGTCAAGGATTACACCCAGGACCCTGGCATGTGTGGAGGGACCAATGGTTCTGTTGTTGTTAATGGTGAAGTCACAGGAGGGGGACCGTGAAGGAGGAAATATAACAAGCTCAGTTTTAGAAAGATTAAGTTTGAGGTAGTGGTGTGACATCCATACCGATATGTCATTCAGCAAGTTTGAGATCCGTGAGGAGATAGTGGGGGTGAGTTGAGGAGTGGAGAGATAGATCTGTGTGTCATCGGCATAGAGGTGGTATTGGAAGCCATAGGAGGTTATCAGCTGGCCCAGGGAAGAGGTAAAGAGTGAGAAAAGGAGAGGCCCAAGGACGGAGCCTTGGGGTACCCCAACAGAAAGAGGAAGGGGAGCGGAGGAAATGGCGTTGTAAGTGACACTGAAAGTGCACTGAGATAGGTAGGAGGAGAATCAGGATAATGCAGAATCATGGAGTACATCATGGGACACAAAGATCCCTCCCCTCTTTTTTGAGTATTCAGTGCTTTCTACAAAACTGAAGTGCTTCCTGTATGGGAGGGGTTATATAGGGGATCATTTCCTGTCTGAAGACCTTTGGTCTACCAGTGTCCATTCACCTAATGATGAAGTATAACCCAGCAGGTAATGAATATTAGCCTGACTCTGTGTCCCATGATGTTTTCAAAGA
Organism: Lithobates clamitans; assembly: GCA_037952925.1. Classification (NCBI taxonomy): domain Eukaryota; kingdom Metazoa; phylum Chordata; class Amphibia; order Anura; family Ranidae; genus Lithobates; species Lithobates clamitans. The sequence continues at coordinate 3,333,845 of JBBGZY010001202.1, forward strand.
AAAGGATTTTACAGGTAAGTATGACGTAAAAATCATATTTTTTAAAATCTTTGCCTAAAGTGATACTTAACACATATTAAACAATCGGTTTTAGTGCAGATATCAGTTTTCCACAACATTCGTGATATTGCTGTGGTAAGTCTTGGCGCTTTTGGCTAAGATTCTCTAAAAGCCTAACTTTTTCTTTTGTTAATTTAAATTGCTATATTGGCGTAAAGCAACTGTTTTATTTTCTAAGGATGGAAAACTAAACTCTACATAAAAGTCGGCCATATAGTCTGGTTTAAGCTCTATAAAACTTTTATAAGACGACAAATAGTTGTTCTGACTTGTCATTACAACAGTGTACGAGCTGAAGTTTCTGTAAATTATAGGGAATGCTAGTTTAGCAAAGTTGCAAATAAAAGAGAGGCAGAATATAGCATTTCTTTATAAGGTAAGACACAAAACATAAGGTAATGATATCAATCATGGTGGGGGGGGAAGTGCTTTGTCCTGTACAGTTACCATTTAGACAATTGTGTACTTCCATTTGAGTAAGGCCCCTTTTTGTTCCAGCATGACCGTGCCCCTTTGATCGATCAACTTGGGTATAACCAACATGTTGTATCTTTTTATATGATTACTGCCAGCCTCCACTGTGTGTTCAACCAGCAGGAACGGGTCCCTGCACACCTCTACCCCCCCCCCCCCCCCAAGCTTTGATTAGCTTGATGTGTAGAAGCTCGAGTAGTTGATCCCCTACTGATTTTGTACATTTGCCCACTCACAAAGAAATGAGCAGTCTATAATTTTAATGATGCATTTATTTTTACAGTGAGAGACAGAATAACAAAAATATCCAGAAAAATGCATTTTAAAAAAGTTATAAATTAATTTGCACTTTAATGAGTGAAATAAGTATTTGATCCCCTAACAATCAGCAAGATTTTTGGCTCCCAGGTGTCTTCCATACAGGTCATGAGCTGAGAATAGGAGCACTCTTAAAGGGAGTGCTCCTAATCTCAGCTTGTTATGTACATAAAAGATACCTGTCCACAGAAGCAATCAATCCAATTCTAATCTCTCCACCATGGCCTAGACTAAAGAGCTGTCCAAGGATGTCGGGGGCAAGATTGTAGGCCTACACAAGGCTGGAATGGGCTACAAGACCATCGCCAAGCAGCTTGGTGAGAATATGACAACAGTTGGTGCGATTATTCGCAAATAGAAGACACACAAAATAACTGTCAATCTCCCTCGGTCTGGGGCTCCATTCAAGATCTCACCTTGTGGAGATACAATGATTATGAGAACAATGAGGAATCGGCCCAGAACTACATGCGAGAATCTTGTCAATGATCTCAAGGCAGCTGGGACCATAGTCACCAAGTAAACAATTAGTAACACACTACATCGTGAAGGACTAAAATCCTGCAGCGCCCGCTAGGTCCCCCTGCTAAAGAAAGCATATGTACAGGCCCATCTGAAGTCTGCTAATGTACATCTGAATGATTTAGAAGAGAACTGGGTGAAAGTGTTGTGGTCAGATGAGACCAAAATTGAGCTCTTTGGCATCAGCTCAACTCGCCGTGTTTGGTGGAGGAGGAACACTGCCTATGACCCCAGGAACACCATTCCCACCGTCAAACATGGAGGTGGAAACATTATGCTTCAGGGGTGTTTTTCTGCTAAGGGGACAGGACAACTTCACCGCATCAAAGGGATGATGGACAGGGCCATGTACCGTGAGATCTTGGGTGGGAACCTCCTTCCCTTATCCAGGGCGTTGACAATGGGTCGTGGATGGGTATTCCAGCATGACAATGAACCAAAACACATGGCTATGGCAACAAAGGAGTGGCTCAAGAAGAAGCACATTAAGGTCCTGGAGTGGCCTAGCCAGTCTCCAGACCTTATTCCAATAGAAAATATGTGGAGGGAGCTGAAGGTTCCACTTACCAAATGTCAGCCTCAAAACCTTAATGACTTAGAGAGGCTCTGCAAAGATGAGTGGGACAAAATCCCTCCTGAGATGTGTGCAAACCTGGTGACCAACTACAAGAAACGTCTGACCTCTGCGATTGCCAAAAAGGGTTTTGCCACTAAGCACAAAGTCATATTTTGCGAATGGGGTCAAATACTTATTTCACTCATTAAAATGCAAATCAATTTATAACTTTTTTTAAATGCGTTTTTCTGGATATTTTTGTTATGTCTCACACTGTTAAAATAAGCCTACCATTAAAATTATAGACTGATCATTTCTTTGTCAGTGGGCAAATCTACAAAATCAGCAGGGGATCAAATACTTTTTTCCCCTCGCTGTACAAGCCAGGTCTTTTCAGCCAACTTTAACAAGTTAAGTGTCCCAATGGGGAGGGAATTTCCTTATTGGACAGTTTAAGCTAGAACAGGTTCCCCCCTTTGAGGATTTGTTCTTGTTCTGGGGTGTAAGGCTACATGTACACTAGCCTACCCTGACCAGCGGTCAAGACGTTCCTATCCTGAACGTGATTCTTCCATGTCAAGGAGAGGGAGGTTTAACCTCACCTAAACGCGGCAGCTCCCAAACTCTCCTAAAAGCCTATGTGGACACATAGGCTTGTATGGACTTGAGTTTACGAGCTTTGGCAAAAAAAATGCCAAAAGCTCCTAAACTCAAGTTTAGGAGCTGGTTGTATACATGAAGCCTAAAACTTCACATTTGCCCTAATTTTTCTTTGTGAGGGGTCACCAGTACTAAGAGAGAATATGCCCAATTGAGACATAGGCAACTATAAAAAGGTGAATTTAAACAAAAGGTTTTCCCCAGAAATACAGTTTGAGCTTATATTACAATTAGCTGAATTAGTATTTTTTTTCTCTTCTCCCTCCCCTCCTATTGATTTGTATTAATTTCAGTTAGAAAGTGACTGTCTGAAGGCAAACAGCTTCTACAGTTTGCTCAGTATGGGAGCACTCTGAAATAATAATTGTCATTTAAGGATTTAATAAAATAGTATTAAAAAATAAATGTTAATCTTGTACACTTAAAAAAAATATACACTTTAAAAAAAAATCAATTTTAGTTTCCCTTTAATGTGGAAGAAAAAAAAAATAACAAAATCTTTGGTTTCTGTCAACATTTCTTTGCTTCTATCCCAGCTCTTCCTGAGATAAGATAAAGCTAAATGCTGTTAGGATTACAGGATAAAGTCCCCACTTTCTTGTGTCTAAGCTTCTGTTTCTTCTCTTTATCCAAACAAACTGCTGACTAGAGAAATATTTGCAGTAGTTAGTTTTTATGAAGGCAGAGGAGATAAGGCGATAAACTCATGTGGCTTGAGTTCATCAAGAGCAGTGCTTGCTGTTGCAGAATATTTATGGGTTAAAACGTGTTAAGCACAGCTTGTTTGTATGATACATTATTCTCATGTTTGTGTACATCTTTTGCAACTATAAAGAACTGTTCTGATTCATAGTCTGACATAAAATGTATATTCCTACACAAAAATGCTTACTCCTTTATAATAAAATACCTAGTTTGTTAGATACAAAAGATACCCCTGGCAAACAGTAAAATAATTTAACGATGAGGACATCTAAGAAGCATTAAAGCTCAGCTCATTTAGTGGCCATCCCTTTTAGTAAAGTTCTCCCTCAAAGCTTTCCCCTACCCCCATTGTTGGAACCTGCATAGTAAAATACTAACCTTCAACCCCACTCCCAAAATCTTCCCTGTCTGGCTCTGCCTGGTAGCACAAAACCTTTGCTCAAAAAAGTCCCAACTGTGCCCTATGCTACATGCCTGACAGTGCCTGATACACTCCTGTCATAAAACAGCACTAATACACATGTGCAGAAGTGATGTCATCCTGCCCCGGCCAATGAAGGTGGATGCAGCCTGGCACCTGGGAGAAGCCAGGTAGATGTCGGTTCCAGCGAGGGACTTTGGACCATTTTGAAGAATAGCAAAGTATCATAAAGTTTAACTCTACTCCAATTCATCATATGATCACATGGACCAGCCAACACGTTTTTGGAGCCAACATCATGCCCACTTCATCAGGGCCCCGTGAACTCAAGATGGGTTCAGTAAAATGAAAAATCAGTTCTTTAGTTTGCAGGTAAATGACCAGCAGAACTATGTAGCGCTTTTCAGTAAAAGCAGGAACAGCTGCTTCTTATTAATAGCAGATCCAGCCATCCAGAGGAGGACAGGCCCTCCATAGGATAGACTAAGACTGCAGTGCTCATGGGCCGGTCGGGACTTTTTTTGCGAGCAAAGGCTGTGCTGGGTCGAGCAGGCTTGAAACTTTAAGCATTTTGCTCTTTTGGTTACACAGATGGGGAATCTCTAAAGAACAGCTGTGCAAAAAAGTGTAGTTGTCTATTAAAGTGATAAATTGTAAAGTCTAGTTTTTTTTTTCTTTAAACATAAAAAACATGTCATACTTACCTGCTCTGTGCAGTGGTTTTGCACGGAGCAGCCTGGATCCTCCTCTTCTTGGGTCCCTCTCCGGCGCTCCTTCCTCTTGAGTGCCCCCACAGCAAGCAGCTTGCTATGGGGGCACCTGAGCCGCAGCTCTGTGTGTCTGTTCAGACACGGAGCCGTGGTTCTGCCCCACCCCTCTCTCCTTATCGATTATTGACTTTGACAGCAGTGGGAGCCAATGGCGCCACTGCAGTGTCTTGGTCAATCAGAAGGGAGAGTCCCTGGATCGAGAGGGTGGCTCAGGTAAGTATTAGGGGGGCTGCTGCACAATGAAGGTTTTTTTATCTTGATGCATAGAATGCATCAAGATAAAAAACCTTCTGACTTTACAACCACTTTAAGTTTTATATGATTTTTCCATGAGTCTTGCAGTAAGATTCGGTGGGGATTTTTCGGTGCCTCTTGTTACCCATCCTCTCCTGTACAGCCTTTCTCTACCAGAGCTACAGCTCCCTTCAACAAATGCTTTTATTGATCCTAGGAGTATTTATAGCAAGTATGAGCGCATACATTATAAGCTGTTTTCCACCCAATATGAGGGGTTAGTGACTTGGTATTCTCTGGCCTGTATAATTAAAGATTTGGATACAGGGAACACTTGTAGTAAACTTACGAAGCAAGAACTTGTGACGCTTAGTTAAAATGGATCTAAACCTAAGAACTAGTATGAAATCTATTGCAGCTTACCAGTTCTTAGTTGTGGTCGCTGCATTCATTTTTAGAATAGTTTTTAGAATCGCTGAACAGCCTTGGTAATGATTGTGCAACAAAAAAACAATGACCTGTTGGCTGTATTCTTTTACTAGTCTTTAGTTTTCCCTATCTTCTGTATTGTTCTTTAAAATAGATTTTGTTGCGTGTTGCCTGATTTATGCATCGTCTTTTTTTCCCCCTGTGCCTATTGGAGAATAGAAACTGAACTGCACCACAGTAATGTATTTTACTGAAAGGCTACAGGTAAATCCAAATGCAGATTACAATGAGTGGACTTTCTGACTTTGGCAAAATTACAGTTTGACTCAATGGCATTCTAAACTTTCTGTTAAACCTGAAGCTTCTTAACCACTTGCTTTCTGGGCACTTAAACCCCCTTCCTGCCCAGACCAATTTTCAGCTTTCAGCGCTGTCGCACTTTGAATGACAATTGTACAGTCATACAACACTGTACCCAAATGAAATTTTTATAATTTTTTTCACACATAGAGCCTTCTTTTGGTGGTATTTAATCACAGCTGGGATTTTTATTTTTTTGCTAAGCAAACAAAAAAAGATGGAAAATTGTGAAAAAAAAAATCATGTTTCATACTTTGTTATAAAATTTTGCAAAAAGGTAATTTTTCTCCTTCATTAATATACGCTGATGAGGCTGCACTGGTATGCGCTGATAGGCTGCGCTGATAGGCTGCGCTGATAGGCTGCGCTGATAGGCTGCGCTGATAGGCTGCGCTGATGGGCTGCGCTGATGGGCTGCGCTGATGGGCTGCACTGATGGGCACAGATAAGGCTTCACTGATGGGCACAGATAAGGCTTCACTGATGGGCACAGATAAGGCTTCACTGATGGGCACAGATAAGGCTTCACTGATGGGCACAGATAAGGCTTCACTGATGGGCACAGATAAGGCTTCACTGATGGGCACAGATAAGGCTTCACTGATGGGCACAGATAAGGCTTCACTGATGGGCACAGATAAGGCTTCACTGATGGGCACAGATAAGGCTTCACTGATGGGCACAGATAAGGCTTCACTGATGGGCACAGATAAGGCTTCACTGATGGGCACAGATAAGGCTTCACTGATGGGCACAGATAAGGCTTCACTGATGGGCACAGATAAGGCTTCACTGATGGGCACAGATAAGGCTTCACTGATGGGCACAGATAAGGCTTCACTGATGGGCACAGATAAGGCTTCACTGATGGGCACAGATAAGGCTTCACTGATGGGCACAGATAAGGCTTCACTGATGGGCACAGATAAGGCTTCACTGATGGGCACAGATAAGGCTTCACTGATGGGCACAGATAAGGCTTCACTGATGGGCACAGATAAGGCTTCACTGAGGGGCACAGATAAGGCTTCACTGAGGGGCACAGATAAGGCTTCACTGAGGGGCACAGATAAGGCTTCACTGAGGGGCACAGATAAGGCTTCACTGAGGGGCACAGATAAGGCTTCACTGATGGGCACAGATAAGGCTTCACTGATGGGCACAGATAAGGCTTCACTGATGGGCACAGATAAGGCTTCACTGATGGGCACAGATAAGGCTTCACTGATGGGCACAGATAAGGCTTCACTGATGGGCACAGATAAGGCTTCACTGATGGGCACAGATAAGGCTTCACTGATGGGCACAGATAAGGCTTCACTGATGGGCACAGATAAGGCTTCACTGATGGGCACAGATAAGGCTTCACTGATGGGCACAGATAAGGTGACACTGATGGGTACCAGTTATAGGTGACACTGATGGGTACCAGTTATAGGTGACACTGATGGGTACCAGTTATAGGTGACACTGATGGGTACCAGTTATAGGTGACACTGATGGGTACCAGTTATAGGTGACACTGATGGGTACCAGTTATAGGTGACACTGATGGGTACCAGTTATAGGTGACACTGATGGGTACCAGTTATAGGTGACACTGATGGGTACCAGTTATAGGTGACACTGATGGGTACCAGTTATAGGTGACACTGATTGGCACTGATAGGTGACACTGATTGGCACTGATAGGTGACACTGATTGGCACTGATAGGTGACACTGATTGGCACTGATAGGTGACACTGGCACTGATAGGTGACACTGGCACTGATAGGTGACACTGGCACTGATAGGTGACACTGGCACTGATAGGTGACACTGATTGGCACTGATAGGTGGCACTGATTGGCACTGATAGGTGGCACTGATAGGTGACACTGATGGGCAGCACTGTTGATGAGGCACTGATGGGTAGCACTGTGGACACTGATGGGTGGCGCTGGAGGGCACTGGTAGGCGGTACTGTTGGTGGAACTGGCAGGTGGGCACTGAGGAGCTGGCAGCAGCTGTCCATGATCGATGTCCCTTTCACAGCTGCTGGTGATCGGCTTTTTTTCATTTTCTCCTCATGCTGTCATCGCATATATATATATATATATATATATATATATATATATATATATATATATATATATATATATATATATATATACATACATATATGTGTGTGTACAGTATCTCACAAAAGTGAGTACACCCCTCACATTTTTGTAACTATTTCATTATTTCTTTTCGTGTGACAACACTGAAAAAATTACACTTTGCTACAATGTAAAGTAGTGAGTGTACAGCTTGTATAACTCTGTAAATTTGCTGCCCCCTCAAAATAACTCAACACACAGCCATTAATGTCTAAACTGCTGGCAACAAAAGTGTGTACACCCCTAAGTGAAAATGTCCAATTTGGGCCCAATTAGCCATTTTCCCTACCTGGTATTATGTGACTCGTTGGTGTTGCGAGGTCTCAGGTGTGAATGGGGAGCAGGCGTGTTGAATTTGGTGTTATCGCTCTCACTCTCTCATACTGGTCACTGGAAGTTCAGCATGGCACCCCGTGGCAAAGAACACTGAGGATCTGAAAAAAAGAATTGTTGCTCTACATAAATCTGGCCTAGGCTATAAGAGGATTGCCAAGGCCCTGAAACTGAGCTGCAGCACGGTGGTCAAGGCCATACAGTGATTTAACAGGACAGGATCCACTCAGAACAGACCTCGCCATGGTCGACCAAAGAAGTTGAGTGCACTTGCTCAGCGTCATATCCAGAGGATGTCTTTGGGAAATAGACGTATGAGTGCTGCCAGCATTGCTGCAGAGGTTGAAGGGGTGGGGAGTCAGCTTGTCAGTGCTCAGACCATATGCTGCACACTGCATCAAATTGGTCTGCATGGCTGTCATCCCAGAAGGAAGCCTCTTCTAAAGGTGATGCACAAGAAAGCCCACAAACAGTTTGCTGAAGACAAGCAGACTAAGGACATGGATTACTAGAACCATGTCCTGTGATCTGATGAGACCAAGATGAACTTATTTGGTTCAGTTGGTGTCAAGCGTGTGTGGCGACAACTAGGTGAGGAGTACAAAGACAAGTGCGTCGTGCCTACAGTCAAGCATGGTGGTGGGAGTGTCATGGTCTGGGGCTGCATGAGTGGTGCCGGCACTGGGGAGCTACAGTTCATTGAGGGAACCATGAATGCCAACATGTGCTATGACACACTTAAGCATAGCATGATCCCCTCCCTTCGTAGACTGGGCCGCAACAGAATACTGAACATTATAAAGGTATTATACATATAAACTCTTCTATTACTGAAACGACAGCCAATTAACATACTGTGAACCGAAGTACCCTAAGTTGTATCTTAATCTTTTGATGATCATGAGGTAAATGTAACGGCAATTCAGTAGCTATTAAAAGCCAAAACTTTAACCTTCCTTAACAGCTGTTATCTCCAACCCTAAATCACATACTCCGTGTGCAGTGTTATGATGGGTTGTAAAGCGCTGATCACCCTGTGCCGTGCACAGCTCTTGTACTTGACGCTTTTTTCCAATCGATATACAGCAGCACAGCAGCTTATCAGAAATCAATAGCCGCTCTAATGACCTGGGGTTGATAGACAGTTTAATGACAACTCGTGAAACTGCAAGTCATGCAATACAAAGAAGTGTCTGCATAAGCTGCAACCTTCCATTTAAAGGATACCCACTTCAGTGCATAAAAATAAATATACACACACATCCAGTATCTCACAAAAGTGAGTACACCCCTCACGTTTTTGTAACTATTTAATTATATCTTTTAAGGTAACAACACTGAAGAAATGACACCTTGCTACAATGTAAAGCAGTGGGTGTACAGCTTGTATAACTGTGTAAATTTGCTGCCCCTCAAAATAACTCAACACACAGCCATTAATGTCTAAACTGCTGGCAACAAAAGTGAATACACCCCTAAGTAAAAATGTCCAAATTGTGCCCAAAGTGTTAATATTTTGTGTGGCCACGTTATTTTCCAGCACTGCCTTAACCCTCTTGGGCATGGAGTTCACCAGAGCTTCACAGGTTGCCACTGCAGTCCTCTTCCCCTCCTCCATGATAACATCACGAAGCTGGTGGATGTTAGAAACCTTGCGCTTCTCCACCTTCCGTTTTGAGGATGCCCCACAGATTCTCAACAGGGTTTAGGTCTGGAGACATGCTTGGCCAGTCCATCACCTTTACCCTCAGCTTCTTCACCAAGGCAGTGGTCATCTTGGAGGTGTGTTTGGGGTTGATGTGTTAGAATAATGTCCTGTGGCCCAGTCTCCAAAGGTAGGGGATCATGCTCTGTTTCAGTATGTCACAGTACATGTTGGCAGCATTCATGGTTCCGTCAATGAACTGTAGCTCCCCAGTGCCGGCAGCACTCATGCAGCCCCAGACAATGACACTCCCACCATCATTCTTGACTGTAGGCAAGACATACTTTCTTTCTACTCCTCACCTGGTTGCCGCCACACACGCTTGACACCATCTGAACCAAATAAGTTTATCTTGGTCTCATCAGACCACAGGACATAGTCCAGTAATCCATGTCCTTAGTCTTTTTGTCTAGAGAGAAGAATTATAACACCTGTCAGGTTTTTATTGCTGTCTGTGCCCCTGTTAGGGACATTCACCCTTGTCTATTTCTCAAAACCCTGTTTACTGTGAAATTCAAAATTTTGGGTCCTCATAAGAATAGAGGGGAAATCTTCCAACGGGATCTACAAAGTGGAGGGATTTCCTTTCGCTTCCTGTTTTGACTGTGGTATAGGAAGTGAAGGGAAATCACCCAAATGGGGCACAGATTGCAAAAAAAAATGATGGGGTTATAATCCCACCCCTGCTATATCCAAGTATAGAGAAAAAAAATGTTTTGTTCTTGGTTAACGGGTTGAATTTTTATAGGGGAAACAATGGAACTGTTCAAATCGGTGCGGTGCCGACTCTGCTGTGCCGCACCGATTTAAAAAAGAATTTATTGCACTATTTTAGGCGATTTTCAGGTGCGCCTTGCATAGATATCTGTGCATGAAGCCGCACAGATGTCAGCCAAGTTGCACTGACATGTGGCTTTGAAATTGTGCGATTTCAATTGAAGTCGCATGATTTCAAAGTCGGATTTCGGTGTCAACGAGGGCTTAGGATGGGATGAGCAAAATAATTTGACTAGTAAAAGTTTCCCTATATGTATTTCATCTGTGTTTTTAGCTGTTGACTGAAGCTGTACTTTATATCAAGTATTATAACCAGTATTCGAAGAACAATGTTTAAATTATTTGATTTCAAGTTTTTTTTACACCTGTATGTCAATGTATTTTTTTTTTTTTTTTTTATCTTTGCAGGCAATATTTATGATTCCCACAAATCCCCCACCTACCTTCAGGAAACCTGAGCTGTGGTCAGATGAATTTACAGATTTTGTAAAGAAATGTCTGGTGAAGAACCCGGAACAAAGAGCCACGGCCACACAGCTCCTGCAGGTAGGAATAGCATTCGGTCACATTTCTGAAATACGGAATGCCCTGATTGTGTCACACGCCTTGTTCATGATCAATTGTTTTGTCTTATCCGAACTGTTACATAGAAGGTGAGGTTGAAAACAGACACAAGTCCTTCAAGTCCAACCTATGTGTGTGTTTTTATGTCAGTATTACCTTGTATATCCCTGTATGTTGTGGACGTTTAGGTGCTTATCTAATAGTTTTTTGAATTTCTCGATGCTCACTGTTGAAACCACCACCTGCGGAAGAGAATTCCACATCCTTACCGCTCTGACAATAAAGAACCCTCTACACAGTTAAAGGTTAAAGCGCGTCTCTTCTAATTTTAGTGAGTGGCCGCGTGTCTCTTTAAATTCCCTTTCGCAGAAGAGTTTAATCCCTATTGTGGGGTCACTAGTACGGTATTTGTACATTGAAATCATATCCCCTCTCAAGCTTCTCATCTCCAGAGAGAATAAGTTCAGTGCTTGTAATCTTTCCCCATAGCTGAGATCCTCCAGTCCCTTTATTAGCTTTGTTGCCCTTCTCTGTACTCGCTCCATTTCCAGTACATTCTTCCAGAGGACTGGTGCCCAGAACTGGACGGCATACTCTAGGTGCGGCAGGGCCAGAGTCTTGTAGAGCAGGAGAATTATCGTTTTATCTCTGGAGTGAAATCCCCTTTTTTATGCATGCCAATATTCTGTTGGCTTTGCTTGCAGAAGCTTGGCATTGCATGCCATCGCTGAGCCTATCATATACTAGGACCCCCACATCCTTTTCCATCCTAGATTCCTCCAGAGGTTCTCCCCCCAGTGTATAGATTGCATTCATGTTTTTGCCACCCAAATGCATTATTTTACCTTTTTTCTACATTAAACCTCATTTGCCATGTAGTCGCCCACCCTATTATTTGTTCAGAACTTCTTGCAAGGTTTCCACATCCTGCAGAGAAGTTATTGCCCTGCTTAGCTTAGTATCATCCGCATATACTGAGATTAAGCTGCTTATCCCATCCTCCAGGTCGTTTATGAATAAATTAAACAGGATTGGTCCCAGGACAGAACCCTGGGGGACCCCACTTTCCACACCGGACCAATCCGAGTACTCTCCATTTATCACCACCCTCTAAAGTCGCCCCTGTAGCCAGTTTTCAATCCATGTACTCACCCTTTGATCCATGCCGACAGACCTTAGCTTGTATAGTAAAGGTTTATGGGGAACTGTATGAAATGCCTTTGCAAAATCCAGATACACCACGTCTAAAGACAACACCTCATCTGTGATATCTCACCTCAAGGTTTTATAATCCATATACTCAGGCATCAGACTCAAACATGTCATGCAGCAAGCTTTTAATACTATTTATTAGTGAAGCATGTTTATTTTTTTAAGCAGTATCATACTTACCTAGGGGGCAGCAGCATCGGTCCAATCCCGCATCTGTCCCCTGCTGGCACTAACACTGAACCGAGCGATCAAATGCAGCTGATCGCTTGGTTCTCAGGGTTCCACCTTGCCTAGCCAGTCTCCAGACCTTAATCCTATAGAAAACTTATGGAGGAAGCTGAAACTTCGAGTTGCCAAGCGACAGCCAAGAAACCTTAAGGATTAGGAGAAGATCTGTTAAAAAAAAAAAAAAATCCCTCCGGAGATGTGTGCAAACCTGGTAAACAACTTCAGGAAACGTCTTACCTCTGTGCTTGCCGACAAGGCTTTCTCCACCAAGTACTAAATCATGTTTTGCTTGGGGATCAACTACTTATTTTACTCATTGAACTGCAACTCAATTTATAACATTTGTATCATGTGTTTTTTTTTTCCCGGATTTTGGTTGATATTCTGTCTTTATCATTTAAAATATACCTATGATAACAATTCTAGACCCTTCATTTCTTTGTAAGTGGGAAAACTTACAAAATCTGCAGGGGATATAATAATTCTTTTCCCCACTCTAGTATTTTCTTAACCATTGTATAAACAAAACAAAAAGCTGGAACAAACGTTTACACGCGTTTTCGAGCTTCTTTGGGCTTTTCTGAGCCCTTTGGGGGGTGGACTTGGTGTGCTTTTTTTTTTTTTTTTGCTTCTATGAGCATATGCCTGAAAAAGCCATAGTGTGTATTGACACATTGGCCAACATAGAGGTGAGTTTCTAGGCAGAAAAAAAAAGAGATCAAATGCCTGTAGGAGCCGCTTCTTTGAGCTCCTTTGAGCTGCAGCGTGCATGAGCCCTAAGATAGCAAATCTTCTTCACTCTTTAAACTGAGGTCCACTTTAAATAGCCACATAACTTGGTAGCCTCTTTTTGTTTACACAAAGGGTAGCACAGTTTTTTTGCTTGCACAGCAAGCTCCATTAACACTTAACACTTAAGTCAGTGTAGAGTCTTTGTAGAGTAGAAGGTATGGCCTTTACTATTACAGTGCTGATATAGCTGACCGCACAGTTACATCTGGAATGGTTGTGTTGCAGCTCCTAATGCTTAGCACAGATCCTCTATTGCTCGCAATCTGTTTGTGCTTGTTAACAGCCTGTTCTCTACACTAGTTGCTAGCATGTAATTTCAATGTGGATTTCACAGCAGTGTGGACTTTAATGGTGTTTTTCTAAGTTTTATGGAGTAATAAAGGTAAATGACTACTATCTACTATATGGTTATGGCTTGCTGAGAATAGAAATTTCTGTTTACTGAATATGTAGCTGTGCAGTTTGCTGACCCAATTATAGCAATGCTTTAGTACTTATATTGATGGAGCTCAGTTCACCTGGGAAATGATGGTAACTATGGGACATCTGTTGTCCCCAAACAGAGGAGCCATCCATTTTATTAAACGGTATATTTCTTATGCCTTGGTAAAGACCACAGAGCATGAAAAATATTTCATTTTACTCATTGCGTTAACGTCAATTTTATTTATCCTCTCTTAAATGCGTCTTTTTCTGCCAATATTTAAATTGCATATGTCCCCAGACTATTAACATTAAACTATTGGCATGTGATAATCAAGCAGTAAAAGAGCTTTACGGCTCCAGTCAAACCAGCCTGGAATGCTGTGGTGAATTAAATGCATGCACACCGCCTAACTTACATTTACGTCAGTAGTTTCAAGTGGTATTCCGTGATGATGCCTGCAGCCAGTGACCTGCTTTTATGTAAAAGCCATACTAGCAGCTAATTAGCAATAGGCAGTGACAGGCACTCTTTATAGCGAGATCTGGTGTCTATAAGACCACTGATGTATCCTCTGCCCTTAATAGCATCTAATTACACCAAGGTTACTTCCGGTTCCAATACCATAGAGCTGATTGGGGATCTTCTTGCCCTGATCAGTTCTCTGGTAAGCTGGGAAACTGCCGGCTTCATTCTGGGCTTGCCGATGGGACGGTAGAGTCCAGAGAGGCACCTGCAGGGTTTTTTTTGGGGGGGGGGGGGCGGTGGGGGTTTCGCCGGCTTACCAGAGAGCTTATCAAGGACCGGAAGATCCCCAATCAGCTTTATGGTATAGGAAACCGAAAACAACCTTGGTGTGATTAGATGCTTTTAAGGGCGGTGGAGACATCAGTGGTCCGATAAATACCAGACCTTTCCATAAAGAGTACCTGCCATTGCCTATTGCCGTCACAAGGGATGTTTACATGTGGGGCTGTGTCATATCTGGAACTGTTCCCAACAGTGCTGATCATTCATTCATACAAGTGAAAGGTCACTCAGTGCTGTGGAGTTGTATGATCCATCGACTGCTATGTATGTTTACAAGCAGTCGCAGATAGATGCACATCACCACAGAGTTGAAAGATCTTTTGCTATTATACAAGATGATCCAAGCCAATAATAAAAGAATGTTCAGCTTAGAGAGGGGGTAGAGGCTTAGTTCTGTCTAACTCCCCCCCCCCCCCCCCCCCCCATAGGAGTGCCCATAATTTGGAAATAAAAATGTGGTGGACAAACAGCCAGCAAAAGAGGGGTTTTTAATCCCCAACCGAGCTACTGCTCCAAATGCAATCAATTGCGTATAGCACTTAGTTCTCTTTTGGGTTTAAAAGAAAGTGAGAGTTCATCTTTAAAGTGGACGTAAACCCAATTCATGAAATTGAGCTGGGCACATATATCTGCAGTGTTTTCTTATCTCTCCTCAATGCCATATGTCCCGTAGCTGTCTATCATGCCCCGTTCAGTTCTGCAACACAGGAAATAAAAACAGCTGGAGTTTTGTGTTGGGGAGGATGCTATAATTAGATTAGCAGAGTGCTGAACGATTCAAGGAACAGATCTGGAAGTCTCTACCTATGAGGAGAGGGAGTGTGTGCCTTTCCTCCAATCAGCTGTCTTGGCTGTATGCCCAGGCTTCACTGCAGTGATAAGCAGGAAGAGAAAATCTCGCAACACAATGTGAACTTTCTAAACAGTATTTAAAGATTGAAGACAGCAAATATACAGTATCTCACAAAAGTGAGTTCACCCCTCACATTTTTGTAAAAATTTTATTGTACATTTTCATGTGACAAAACTGCCGAAATGACACTTTGCTACAATGTAAAGTAGTGAGTGTACTGCTTGTATAACAGTGTAAATTTGCTGTCCCCTCAAAATAACTCGACACACAGCCATTAATGTCTAAACTGCTGGCAACCAAAGTAAATGTGCACCTTAAGTGAAAATGTCCAATTTGGGCCCAATTAACCATTTTCCCTCCCCGTTGTCATTTGACTCGTTGGTGTTACAAGGTCTCAGGTGTGAATGGGGAGCAGGTGTGTTAAATTTGGTGTTATCGCTCTCATTCTCTCATACTGGTCACTGGAAGTTCAACGTGGCACCCCATGGCAAAGAACTCTTTGAGGATCTGAAAAAAAGAATTGTTGCTCTACATAAAGATGGCCTAAGCTATAAGAAGATTGCCAAGACCCTGAAACTGAGCTGCAGCACGGTGGCCAAGACCATACAGCGGTTCAACAAGACAGGTTCCATTCAGAACAGGCCTCGCCATGTTCGACCAAAGAAGTTGCGTGCACATGTTCAGCATCATATCCAGAGGTTGTCTTTGGGAAATAGACTTATGAGTGCTGCCAAGATTGCTGCAGAGGTTGAAGGGGTGGGGGGGTCAGCCTGTCAATGCTCAGACCATACGCCGCACACTGCATCAAATTGGTCTGAATGTCTGTCGTCCCTGAAGGAAGCCTCTTCTAAAGATGATGCACAAGAAAGCCTGCAAACAGTTTGCTGAAGACAAGCAGACTAAGGACATGGATTACTGGACTATGTCCTGTGGTCTGATGAGACCAAGATAAACTTATTAGGTCCAGATGGTGTTAAGCGTGTGTGGCGGCAACCAGGTGATGAGTACAAAGACAAGTGTGTCTTGCCTACAATCAAGCATGGTGGTGGGAGTGTCATGGTCTGGGGCTGCATGAGTGCTGCCGGCACTGGGGAGCTACAGTTCATTGAGGGAACCATGAATGCCAACATGTACTGTGACATACTGAAGCAGAGCATGATCCCCTCCCTTTTGGAGACTGGGTCACAGGGCAGTATTCCAACATAACAACCCCAAACACACCTCCAAGATGACCGCTCCCTTGCTAAATAAGCTGAGGGTAAAGGTGATGGACTTGCCAAGCATATCTCCAGACCTAAACCCTATTGAGCATCTGTGGGGCATCCTCAAACAGAAGGTGGAGGAGCTCAAGGTCTCTAACATCCACCAGCTCTGTTATGTTGACATGGAGGAGTGGAAGAGGACTCCAGTGGCAACCTGTGAAGCTCTGGTGAACTCCATGCTCAAGAGGGTTAAGCCAGTGCTGGAAAATAATGGTGGCCACACAAAATATTGACACTTTGGGACCAATTTGGACATATTTACTTAGGGGTGTACTCACTTTTGTTGCCAGCGGTTTAGATATTAATGGCTGTGTGTTGAGTTATTTTTGAAGGGACAGCAAATTTACACTGTTATACAAGCTGTACACTCACTACATTACATTGTAGCAAAGTGTCATTTCTTCAGTGTTTTCACATGAAAAGATATAATAAAATATTTACAAAATGTGAGGGGTGTACTCACTCCTGTGAGATACTGTATATGTCAAACTTTTATATAGGGAGTTTTGTTTCATCCCTTGGTATCATCTGAGGATGTTCACATCACTGGGTATGTGTGAGGGTTCACACTAGTGCGACTTTGATGTGGATGACAGGAGATTGTGACTGGCTCTCTATGGAGCCAATTCACACTTCTCCGGAGCAGCTGCGGATCGCTTTGCACAGGAGTCCTGTGCGTCTTTGGCTTAGTTTCAGGTCCGAATTCAGGCAAAAATTTGGGTTTGATTCGTCCCTGAAATGGAGAACAGGGAGGCACCGGACCCCTGCTGTCAGCCGTATCCGTGTTTAGTGTGAACCCAGCCTCAAGGGATTGTAAAGCCTCATGGTTTTTCACCTTAATGCATTCTGTGCATTAAGGTGAAAAACCTTCTTTGCTGCAGTTGCCCCCAGTGCCCCCCTTTTTCTTACCTGAGCCCATATGTTTCAGCAAGAAGCATGAGCCCAGTGGTTTCATCTAGCCTCATTGGATAGGTTGATAGCAGTGGGAGCCTTTGGCTCCTGCTGCTGTCAATCAAATACAGTGATGCGGGGCCAAGTCCCTCTGTGTCAAGCGAGTCTCCATGGAGGCAACCAACAAAGGGGAGGAGCCAGGAACGGCCCCGGGGCACCCCAGAAATGGAGATCAAAACCTTTGCACAGTGCAGTTAAGGCCCCTTTCACACCTGTGCGACTTGTCATGCGACTTTAAACAGTCGCATGACAAGTCGTACTCTAGGATTTCCGATGATAACCATTCACCCGCCATCGCTCCTGAGAGAGAGAGAGAATATGGGGGATCTGTCAATGTAAACGGACAGATACCCCATTCTGTCAGGGAGAGGCGAGGCATCTGCTGTTTTCTAGAGATTAGAAATAGCGATGTCTCTCTACTCCCAGTCAGTACACTGCCCCCACAGTTAGAAACACCTTCCTCAGACACACCTCACCCCTTGATCACCCCTTAGTGTTAACTTCTTCCCTGCCAGTGACATTTATACAGTAATCGGTGGCAATTTTTAATTCTGATCGCTGTATAAATGTCGCTGGTCCCTCAAGTGTCCGATCTGTCCGCCGTAATGTCACAGTCATTCAAAAAAATCGCAGATCACTGCCATTACTATTAAAAAAAAAAAAAAAAATAACATCTATTTTGTTGACGCTATAACTTTTGCGCAAACCAATCAATATACGCTTATTGCGATTTTTTTTTTTTTAATCAAAAATATGTAGAATACATATTGGCCTAAACTGATAAATGTTGTTTTTAATAAAAAAAAAAAAATTGCCATTTTATTATAGCAAAAAGTAAAAAATCTAGTTTGTTTTTTTTTTTCAAAATTGTCGCTTTTTTTTGTTTATGGCTCATAAAATAAATGCTACCAAAAGAAAGCTTTATTTGTGGGGAAAATATTTTTGTTTGCGTACAGCATCACACGCACAATTGTCAGTTAAAGCGACGCAGTGCCGTATCGCAAAAAATGGCCTGGTCATTGAGGGGGAAAATCCTTTCGGGGCTGAAGTGGTTAATGCCAAGTTGTTTATTGTAAGATCACAACGAAAACTAAAGTTTTTTTTCCATTCTGTTTCTGTGTGTTTCCTTTAGAAGGTTGGCAGTCTGCCAGGATCTCTTAGGGAAAAAAAATTGTTTTCTGTGCCTGTGTTTTGGACTTTAAAAATGAAATTTCCTACAGTGCATATAGATACAGAGATGAGCGCTTTTATGCGCCATGCCAATGAGTAGTTTGTCCCCAACAGCAAAAATCTGTGCACTTTTTGGCACCCAGGAGACAGAAGTGCAACCTACAGCCCGCTGCCAGCAGCTTTTCAAAATCAATCACAGGTTGCAATATGCAATCGTTTTACGCTGTTCCTAGTGGTACTTGCGAACAGGGATGTATGACCCAACAAGTCCATGCTCCGTGCATATGGCCCTGTGTGTACGAGTGCCACTTGCAACAGCATCCAGCATACTCTACGTATTTCTGCCTGTCATTGATTTTGGCAGGACATCAGCCACCAGTAATAGGTAGTGAGAAGTCGGCTAACAACTCCAAATTTTAACAGTAACTGAAGGGACCCAATTTCTAATGCAAACTAAAAAATTGTTCTTTCATGACACTGAAATTGACAGCATATCAACTGCCCTCATCTTTCTGAAGATAACACTTCTTATTTTGGTATTGAATAACTTTTATGAGCTAGTTACTCAGCTATCTGATTTAACATGGAAGCATTCCAAATGAAATAAATATCAGCTCTCTAAGTGCTGGTGTTCACTGATTGCCCAAATGATTAACAGATTCTGGAGCTCGGCCCTCTCAGTGACTTATTCTAGGTCAGTGACATAGAGTGCGAGGAATGCACTGCACTCACATATGAAGGGCAACATCTAAGATTATGGCAAACTTTCTGTTTCCTATGTGGAAATACAGTCTGGATACCAGGGGGATCTGTGCACCGTCACTTGAAGGCAGACTGAGGTTTAACTCTTTCTCAGCTGCAGAATTACTGGTGGCTGTCAGAAATGGCTTTTATAGCCTGCAAGAATTTCTATCACAGCGTATTTTCCACCCCTTTGACCAACTGAGCCTTAATAGGGGTGAAAGTACTTCTTTATTGCTTACCTTTTTATTTCCTTGAAAAGTATCTACTTAAACTTCTCTGGCCCTCCATTGTATGCATATAGAGATAACTGAAGGTCTGTGAAGCAGTGAAATGAAAGTGCCTAGTATTAAGGCTCATTCACATCAGCACACATGATCGCTGGTGTGCACTGAAAATCACACTACCTTTATTGAAATATCAATAGTGACATTTCATTAAAGTGGAAGGGTTCATTACAGTTATTCTTAAAAATGCTGACTCCCCTTCATCCTGCCTGTGCGAACGCCCCTTCCTCTTACCTGCGCCGACTCACCCCCCTTCCTTTTGCCTGTGCCGACTCCCCCCCCCTTCCTCTTGCCTGTGCCGACCCCCCCTTCCTTTTGCCTGTGCCGATTCCCTTCCCCCCTTCCTCTTGCCTGTGCCGACTCCCAACCCCTTCCTCTTGCCTGTGCCGACCCCTCCTCCCCTTCCTCTTGCCTGTGCCGACTCCTCTCCCCCCCTTCCTCTTGCCTGTGGCGACTCCCCCCCTCCTTCCTCTTGCCTGTGGCGACTCCCCCCCTCCTTCCTCTTGCCTGTGCCGACTCTCCCCCTCCTTCCTCTTGCCTGTGCCGACTCTCCCCCTCCTTCCTCTTGCCTGTGCCGACTCTCCCCCTCCTTCCTCTTGCCTGTGCCGACTCTCCCCCTCCTTCCTCTTGCCTGTGCCGACTCTCCCCCTCCTTCCTCTTGCCTGTGCCGACTCTCCCCCTCCTTCCTCTTGCCTGTGCCGACTCTCCCCCTCCTTCCTCTTGCCTGTGCCGACTTTCCCCCTCTTGCCTGGGCCGACTCTCCCCCTCTTGCCTGGGCCGACTCTCCCCCTCTTGCCTGGGCCGACTCTCCCCCTCTTGCCTGGGCCGACTCTCCCCCTCTTGCCTGGGCCGACTCTCCCCCTCTTGCCTGGGCCGACTCTCCCCCTCTTGCCTGGGCCGACTCTCCCCCTCTTGCCTGGGCCGACTCTCCCCCTCTTGCCTGGGCCGACTCTCCCCCTCTTGCCTGGGCCGACTCTCTCCCCCTCTTGCCTGGGCCGACTCTCCCCCTCTTGCCTGGGCCGACTCTCTCCCCCTCTTGCCTGGGCCGACTCTCTCCCCCTCTTGCCTGGGCCGACTCTCCCCCTCTTGCCTGGGCCGACTCTCCCCCTCTTGCCTGGGCCGACTCTCCCCCTCTTGCCTGGGCCGACTCTCTCCCCCTCTTGCCTGGGCCGACTCTCTCCCCCTCTTGCCTGGGCCGACTCTCTCCCCCTCTTGCCTGGGCCGACTCTCTCCCCCTCTTGCCTGGGCCGACTCTCTCCCCCTCTTGCCTGGGCCGACTCTCTCCCCCTCTTGCCTGGGCCGACTCTCTCCCCCTCTTGCCTGGGCCGACTCTCTCCCCCTCTTGCCTGGGCCGACTCTCTCCCCCTCTTGCCTGGGCCGACTCTCTCCCCCTCTTGCCTTGGCCGACTCTCCCCCTCTTGCCTGGGCCGACTCTCCCCCTCTTGCCTGGGCCGACTCTCCCCCTCTTGCCTGGGCCGACTCTCCCCCTCTTGCCTGGGCCGACTCTCCCCCTCTTGCCTGGGCCGACTCTCCCCCTCTTGCCTGGGCCGACTCTGCCCCTCTTGCCTGGGCCGACTCTGCCCCTCTTGCCTGGGCCGACTCTGCCCCTCTTTTCTCTTGCCTGGGCCGACTCTCCCCTGGGCCGACTCTCCCCCTCTTTCCTCCTATCTATGCTGCATAGCCTGTTTAAAAAAGATCAGTGTAAATGCCACTTTTAATTTTGGTCTGGTCACATGATCAGCAGCTCTGGCCACACTGTGTCAGAGAGCAGCTGCTGCAGAGGAGAGGAGGGAGCTCTGACCATGGAGGAGCAATAGGAGCCTGGGAGGTGACATTACAGCTCTGTTTTTGAGAGCTCTTACACAGGGAAGCTGCAATGGACCTGATAATAGGCATTTATATTTATTTAGTTAAACGTGCATCATTTAGGAGATATTTACATTACATGCAGCCAGTGACATCACTGGCGCATGCGCTCTGAAGGAACACTCACCCGTGCCATTCCTAAAGAGCCCTGTGCCATAAATGGCGGCACCCACGTGAGTGCACGGGAGTGACAGAATTGCGGCTCTGGCCAGTCTCAGGGTTGGAGCCCGTGAACTCGGAAGCAAGACGGGTGAAGATGGGAGCCCCTGCAGTGCTGACACAGCTTTACCTTGCAGGAAAAAAAACGCTTTATTGTGACAACCAGAGTTCCTGGGTGACACATTCAGCAATGCATTGCTGGTCCCATTCAGCTGCCAGCCAGGACATTCCCTGGCTGACAGCTGAAGTAAATAATATGGCAAGGATGCTGGCTGACATCATTGTCCATATATGGTAATGACAATATTTGGGTAATGACATCAGCCAGCGTCCCCTCCCCTTTGATTACTTACTAGCTGTCAGCCAGGGAATCTGCTGGACTGCAGCTGAATAGGACTGGGGATGAATCCATTGGTTGCTAGGATGCTGCCAGCTGCAGAACCAACAGTTACCTAAATGAAACATGCACTGAGGAACCAAATGTCTGCCTTATGGACAATCTAGCCTTGGTGCCACCCCACTTTATGCTACAAATTCATGCTCCCTAAATTTGTCGTGTGGACTTCTCTATGAATTCCCCACTGTGTGTTTATACTGAAGCTAATTCATATAACCCTTTTAGCTTTTTGTAATGCTAGCAAACTCTGCAGTAGTGAATTGAACATTAATGTTGATTTAAACACTCAGTTGATCTAATCTATTTTACAGCCCCCCTCTCTTTTCTACCCCTCATATAACATGGGGTAACATGTGGTGGGGTCCCATGGGCACTGCTAAACGGTAACTCTTGGCAGGAAAGTAGAAATACTCTGTGGATTGCTTCACAACTCCAGGAATTGCTTACTAGGATCTCACCAGAACCACCAACTTGACACTATAAAATGATAGTTCAGTGATGAAGAGTTTGATAATACCAGGATTTGCCTATTTATTGGTATTTTAGCATTATAGCTTCAAGATATAGCACAATATTTTGGGTTATCCTGGACCTTTTTAATGTGTGTTATAAGCTGTAATTGACTTTAGGCAGATCCAACACGTGTGTCAGCTTGAACACGGATCTCCGACTCTTTGCACCAGCCATGTGCCCTCTGCTATGTGAGTTCCAAGCTTTTTGGAGGTTTGGTAGCATTCAAGATGGTTTCACATGGGTGGCAGTGCCTACCAGCCATGGGCAGTATTTTAACGCCTTCCAGGTGGTGATAATCCTGAATGTCAAGTGGGATTTTGTATTAAAATACCGCACTGTAACTGTAAGACACTGTAAGCTTTTGGCTCATGGTTGCTTAGTGCTGCCATTGACTTGAATGGGGGCATTTGACAGGCAATGCTGCCTTTCAAACTTAGCTAGCTAAGTTCAAATTGCCACTGCATGTGTTTAGCCCCGTCAGGCTGTAATGGTGAAATTTAGGTGGACCATCATAGGGTGATAGAATTGTGGCTCAACAGCCTCTTTTTTGCCACCTGTGTGAAGGAGCCCTAAGTGTTCAAATAGTGTAGATGGGGGGAGGATAACTGCAGAATGGCTTAGAAAGTGTTTAGTTCTCCTTTTACATCAGTCCCTGCCACTAACCAGAAAATTGAATGTTCCTACTATGGTTAGGCACATGCACACGTCATATCAAGTGAAAGGTAATATGGTTAGTTGAAAAACTAATGTCTTGAGTAAACATCAGCAATGTCCTGTTATAATGAAAATATGTAATCCTAATAAAGAAGACTTTTTTTCTGTGGGTTTTAACCCGTTGTGCCAGATCTACAACACTAAATATAATTTAGCCATGTAATAACTGAACACCTCCCCTTTATATTTTGGAAATGAAAAGAGGGGGCAGTGTTCTGTAGTTCAGAAGGGAAAGCTGAGCAGAGCTGACAACAGATGTCAGCAGAATAGGAACCGTGATGTCGGCTCAAACAGGAAGTCAGGAGCACATTCGTTTTCTGGCAGTTCAACAGGTATTTTTCTGTATTTGCAGAATTTTTAAAGGGCTAAAACATGGCGAAGAGTATTACACTTTTGGAACATGTTAAATGCTCCAGCATCTGCAGCTCTTACATCCCGTCCCTGAGACAGCATCATTTATTCACAGTTACCATTGTGGCTGATGGCTTGTAGTTCTCAATGAACTGCGAGGGCTCTGGTAAGCCCTCTCATAATCCATTGATTTTCCTGCACTCTGCCCGTACTTAGCCCCCCCCCATGCCGCCATCTTCTTCGGTGACATCATCAGAAGCTGCTGGCCTCTCCGGGTTCAGCCGGGGCAACTCTCTACTGACATGCCCATAGGCCCTGCCCCCTTAACCAAATGATGTGCATGCGCAAAAACAACACTACACTATACTAAAAGAACACCATACCCACAGTAAAGCATGGTGGTGGCAGCATCATGCTTTGGGCGATTTTTCTTCAGCTGGAATAGGGGCCTTAGTCAAGGTACAGGGAATTATGAACAGTTCCAAATACCAGTCAATATTGGCACAAAACCTTCAGGCTTCTGCTAGAAAGCTGAACATGAAGAGGAACTTCATCTTTCAGCATGACAACGACCCAAAGCATACATCCAAATCAACAAAGGAATGGCTTCACCTGAAGATAATAATTAAAATATTGGAATGGCCCAGCCAGAGCCCAGACCTGAATCTGACTGAAAATCTGTGGGGTGATCTGAAGAGGGCTGTGCACAGGAGATGCCCTCCCAATCTGACAAATTTGGAGTGTTTTTGCAAAGAAGAGTGGGCAAATATAGCCAAGTCAAGCTGTGCTCATACCCAAAAAGACTAAGTGCTGTAATAAAATCAAAAGATGCTTCAACAATTTTTTTTATTTTTGCTTCCCTCCACCTAAAAGATTTCAGTTGTTGTTCAACTGTGTTGTACAGTTTATAGGTCACATTAAAGGTGGAAAAAGTTTTGAAATCATTTATTTTTGTCAGATTTTTTTACGTCACAGAAACCTGACATTTTAACAGGGGTGTGTAGACTTTTTATATCCACTGTACATGGTACAGCAGGCACATATCAGGAATATCAAGTGTTGGGGTAACAAACACTTTAATGCACACGTACATTGCAAAGGAACTGCACAACAACTGCCTTACGGTGCACAGCCATGGTATTCTTCTTGTAATAACTGTCAAAGCCTGCATGCCATCGGTAGTGCTACCATAACCCACAGCTCCTGGTCCATAGACAGTGTTTGAATTGCCATAGTTGATCCCATAGAAGTGTATGGGCCTGACAGCTGCAATTCATATGCTGAGTAGGAGAGTAAGCTGCCGGTAATAGTAATGCTACCTCTGGGAAGCAAGATTTGACAGCAGATTGTTCTTCAAAGCACACCACGTAGATAAATGGAAATTGCACATTACGATACCCTCCGCTCCAATGGTCCTTTAGATAAATACTTCAAGGTGTTATATGTACAAAGCTGTGGGTCCTGTTTAAATAAAACCCATTGTTCTCTTATGAAAGCATTTAAAGATACATTCTTAAGCCGCGTACACACGGTCGGACTTTTCGTCTACAAAAGTCCAACGGACGCTGATGGACTAAAGCTGGCTGGTAATCCGATCGTGTGTGGGCTTCTCCGGACTTTCAACTGACTTTTTTAGCCTCAAATCCGACGTACTTTAGATTTGAAACATGCTTCAAATCTTTCCGACGGACTCGAGTCCGGTCGAAAAATCCGCTCGTCTGTATGCTAGTCCGACGGACAAAAACCCACGCTAGGGCAGCTATTGGCTACTGGCTATGAACTTCCTTATTTTAGTCCGGTGTACGTCATCACGTAAGAATTCGACGGACTTTTGTGTGATCGTGTGTAGGCAAGTCTGTTCGTTAGAAAGTCCGCCGCAAGTCCGTCGAAAGTCCGCCAAAAGTCCGTCGAAAGTCTGTCGGACAGGCTGTCGGACTTTTGTAGCTGAAAAGTCCGACCGTGTGTACGCGGCATAAAACATTTTGTTGATTACCGTATGTACTCGAGTATAAGTCGAGTTTCTCAGCACATTTTTTTGTGCTGAAAGTACCCCCCTCGACTTATACTCGAGTCAAGCACTTTTCTGCAGCAAAAAATTTCATTTTCCGAACGGACTTTGGGGCCCCGTATCTCAGGGTCACTTGGTGCTAGGAACCCCGAATTTGGTGTGCTAACCCAGTGGAACTGGGTCCACAACATATCCAAACCTAGAGTTCCTAGCATTAAGTGACCCCGAGATACGGGGCCCCAAATTCGGTTCGGAAAATGTCATTCTCTGCTGCAGAAAAGTGCTCGTCAT
Organism: Lithobates clamitans; assembly: GCA_037952925.1. Taxonomy (NCBI): domain Eukaryota; kingdom Metazoa; phylum Chordata; class Amphibia; order Anura; family Ranidae; genus Lithobates; species Lithobates clamitans. The sequence goes on from JBBGZY010001202.1 coordinate 3,359,905, forward strand.
TTTCTGAACCTATTTTGGCGCCCCGTATCTCAGGGCCACTTGGGGCTAGGAACCCCAAATTTGGTGTGCAAACCCAGTGGAACTGGTACCATAACATATTCAAAGCTGGAGTTCCTAGCACCAAGTAGCTTCGAGATACGGGGCCCCAAAATAGGTTCGGAAAATGTCATTCTCTCCTGCAGAAATGTGCTTGACATTTTCTGAACTGATTTTTGGGGCCCTGTATCTCAGGAACACTTGGTGCTAGAATCCCCAGCTTTGGATATTTTATGGTGTGCAAACCCAGGTTCCACTGGGTTTGCACACCAAATTTGGGGTTCCTAGCACTAAGTGGCCCCGAGATACAGGGCCCCAAAGTCGGTCAACTGTGTCCATCTGCAGCAATCTCATTTTGGGACCCTTTGGGTTCAGAGACCCCAAATTTTGGCTGCAGCTAGGGGGCATCTAGGAACCCTCAACTACCGAGTTTGAAGTTCGGGGGACCTATGGCTGCAAATGGGCACAGTGAGGCATGCAAATGTGCACAGTGGGGCTGCAAATGGACATTGTTGACCCTCTTTTCCACTTACAGTAGCTGTGGATTTCTCACCCTCGTCTTATACTCGGGTCAATAAGTTTTTCCCATTTTTTTTTTTTTGTGGTAATTTAGGGTCTCGACTTATACTCGGAACGACTTATACTCGAGTATATACGGTACTTTTATATCTGATTTTTTTTGGCATGAATTAGGCTGACAATACACTCCTGAATGTTGGTTTACCTGAACACAGGGCAGAATCTACTTGATCTAATGATTAAAGTCTAATGAGAAATAAGCAATCATGCCTATTATTCACAACTCTCATGATTATTTTATTGAGTGTGTAATTTACTCAATGAAACACATATTTTTTTATTACAGGATTAATAGGTAAGCAGCCTAACCTTTCTGAGCACTAAACAGACATTGAGTTTATGAACGTATAAAGTGCACCAGCCTTTGGCAAACTACGGGGTCCTTTTGAAGTGGTCAAACTTTAATACAACTGGGAGCTCTAGGGTTTACATTTAATGTACATTTCTCCTTGGTGTAAGTATACAGTGTAGAGTTACACATGTGCATGTCCACATGGCATTTAAACCCAGCTAATTGCATTGTAATTGGGTTTAAAGATATTTTGGGAATGACTTAAATTAAGCTCTTTCCTTGTTTACAGAAGATATTATCGTTTTTTTTTTTCCTTTTTATTTTTCCTGTTGCATGGTTCAGGTTACAGATTCACTGTTCTTACAGCCTTGAAACACATCATGATTGAAGCAGCAGCGAGAGCTACCTAAATGCAGCTTCTAAACTGTAATGTAAAATAATATAATAGCATTAGCTTGTAAAAAAAGCCATAAGTGACTTACATTTGTCATGTGTACTGAAATACGTTGCCATTGCTATGAAATTACCATTTGATTTACTAAGCAAAAATGGGCTCTTTCCTTAACCAGTTTATTTGATGTGGTGCATAAAGAATTATTAGGTATGTGAGTTATGTAAGGTTTTTGTAAGACCTAAAGCAAGCAAAAAAAAAATTCAAAAAGTATCCATCAATAGAAGGGTATTTATGCTTGCCTCTCCAGTGGTCCATGTCACATGCCATCCCTCTGTTCAAGTACTGCAACTTCTTTCGGTTTAAGCATTTTGACACTTCTGGGAGTGTCAGATGCCTTACGTTTCCTCTGCAGGCTGTTCCATCTTCCAACCCCTGCTTCACGTCAGGACACAGCCGCGGTGGTTAAGAGAATGGAACCATGGTGCATGGCGGGGGGGCACATTTATCCAACATTCTAGGAAGTGTTAAATGCTGGTGGAGAATGCAGTGCTGGTACTGGACTGAGAGAAGATATGAGACTGCGAAGGAGGGTGAATATAATAAGTGTTCTATTACAGGCAACTTTAAAAAAAAAGAAAAGAAAAAAAGCTCCTGCCCCTTTAAGGTGTGTATGTGTATGTATATGTATATGTATATATATATATATATATATATATATATATATATATATATATATATATATATATATATATATATATATATATAGCGCTTTTGTAGTGTCATTTGTCCCTTTCCATGTTGTGCAATACCTGGCTGATCCTGCCTGTTCCTGTCTTCCCCTCTATCATTTGACCACACTTCTCATAGCTGCTGACCCATGATAGTGTTGTCAGTTTCCGTGGTCACATGTTCCCCCTCTGCTAGCCTGCATACGTTAGAGGGGAGTCTCAGCCTCTCCTACTGTACTGCTTTAGATAGAGAAGTAGAGCAGAGGGAGGACACGTGTCCACACAGCAGAGCTGGGCAAAGGTATTTAGCATCATAATTCAGAAAAAAAAAAACACACACTGTATATAATATGTTCCTAAAACAGAAAATAATATAATAGATGTAACTTTACAACCACTTTAATATAGAATGATGCTGTCACATGAGTTCAGCCAAAGAGTCCATAGCTCAGTATGAGCTCAAACCAGCTGATTTGAGAATGTACACAGGGCTTTTTCTGTGCTTTTCAGGGCTTTTCCTGGTCGTGGCGTTTGAATGTAGTAGGAAGGGAATGAAGAAAGTTGAGTATATGCTGTAGGAAGATTACTGGACCTTTTTGTTTTGTCCTTCACTGACAAAAGAAATGTTTACTTTGTTAGCAAGAAACGGCTTGATTAAACTATGCTTCTATGGAAGCATTGTGTACAGTAGTTTGACCAGTTATGACCTCCTTGGTGGAGGAATTGACAGCGACCATTTACTCTGGCCATCATAAATGCTTGCTTTTTTTTTGTGGAAATTTTCTAAGCTGGTTCTCACACTTGCACCCTATAGTCGGCTGGGTATTACAGCTGCTCCCACTGAGAAAATATATGCCCAGCTATGAAGAATAGAAGTTTTAGTAATTTCCCTTTGGGATTCATAAAATATTCAAAATCTGAAACTTTTATGTGTGGTGCCCAACTTTCATGTTGAGCTTTTTTCTGCTGTATCCAATATAAATGTATAACCCCTCATGATTTAATCCTCTATACAACATTTCCTCAAGGGTTTCGTTTAATAAAACTTCCAACCTGGCCAACAAACCTTTCCTTCTCAGAGATGCCTCCTGAGATCAGTGGAACATTCCAATCATCACTTCATCCTTTTGGTTTTACTGGTGTTGGACAATGATCACCTAATATCTATGCGAACCTTTACAAAACCATTTCACCTCACTTAGCTTGTTGTGATTTCATTACTTGTGGCTTCAAGGATTCTTTTTTCTCTTTAATCTCCAGCACACGTTCATCAAAAATGCGAAACCTGTTTCAATTCTCAGAGACCTCATCACAGAAGCTATGGAAATCAAAGCAAAAAGGCATGAGGAGCAACAGAGGGAGCTGGAAGAGGAAGATGAAAATTCAGTATGTGTCTGTTTCCTATTTCAAACTGATGTTGTAGATAACAGTGTTATCTGTGGGATGCAAGCTATACATACACCCTTTCTAGGAAAAATCCTAGGGATTTTAAATTTGTTTAAGCATCCTCTGTCTAATACATGCATACTTTACATATAAACACACACTGGATCCTGAAAGTTGTAAGGCTGAACCAGGCAATATTAGATCTTTTTGGTTTTCTGCAATGTATGTAAATCACACTTCCTTCTGTTTCTCAGTGGCCAGTGTGCCCAAAATTAAGACTCAGGTCAGAGGGCAGGCTGGTACTCGGTGAGAAATAAATATGTTCTGAAAAGGATGACCTCTGCGCTGGGCAGGGCCACAAACTGAAAATTGCTGGCCCGCATGGCACTCTGTGCTATTTATCAAGGAATATGTTTATTAAAACTGAACTTGTCCTGTTAATCTCTCAGGAGCAAGATAATTATTCTGTTCTTGTATCTCTAGTATAGTGCGCTGGAAATCCCATACCATGGGTGCTCCCTGTATACAAAAAGAATTCCAGGTATGGTATATTTTTACATAGTTACCTTGGCCCAGCTTGGTCCAGGGTAGCTATGTATATACCATACCTGCCCGATGCCCATGGAAGTTGGAAATCACTGAAGTAGACACCACTACTCCATAGACCCGGAAGCAAAGGGAGTTCACTGGATTAGCGGTGTCTTCAGTGATTTCTAGCTTCAAGGGGCATCAGACTGGTATGATATAAACATGGCTACATTGGTCCAAGCTGGAATTCTTCTTTAACCACTTCCCATCTGGCCTATAGCAAATTGACGGCCGGGAAGTTATTCTTTTATCCTGACTAGGTATCATATGACGTCCAGCAGGATAACATGCCGTCACGCCACGCAGCGATCGGAGGTGTCCGACACACTAAATCTCCGATCGTAATAAGGAACCTCTGACAGAGGCTTCTTACTGCTTTATCAGCTGTGACCAATCACAGCTGATCGTCGCGTGAACCAGGAAGTGCCGGTGAATAGCATTCCTCGGTTCGGGCTGACAGGAAGAGCCAATCGGCGCTCTCCCTGTCGGGGGGGGTGGGGTCTGTGCTGATAATCAGCACATTGATTATCAGCACAGCCCCCATCAAATGTGCCCATTAGCTGGCAATCATTGCCCATAAGCTGCCAGTCTGTGCCCCATCAAACACCTATCAGTGCCCACATTAGTGCCAATCAGAGCCAACCACAGTGCCTATCAGTGCCCAGCAGTAACACCTCTCAGAACCTCATCATCTGTCAGTGCCACCTGTCATTGCCCATGAGTGCTGCATATCTGTGCCGCCTATCAGTGCCCATCAATTCTACATATCAGTGCGGCCTCATCGGTGCCAGTCAGTGAAGGAGAAAACAATTTAATGACTAAAACTAAGAACTATTTTATTTCTGGTTTTTTTTTTCAAAAATGTTGGTCTTTTTTGGTTTGTTTAGCAAAAAATAACCCCAGAGGTGATCAAATACCACCAAAAGAAAGCTTGTGGGAAGAAAATGATTAAAAAATTATTTTAGGTACAGTGTTGCATGACCGCACAATTTTCTTTCAAAGTGCAACAGCGCTGAAAGCTGAAAATTGTACTGGGTGAAAGTGCTTAGTATTGAAGTGCTTAAAGTGTTACTAAATCCAGGACCTTAAATTCACTATATTTGGTCTCCCACAGTACACAGTACACAGAACATGGAAATGCAAATATTTTAGTAAATATAAACTGCTAAATACCTTTTTCTCATCAGCAGTGTCTGGTTAAAGCTTGTAAGAGGGGGATTACATTCTCCCCTGATTGTCCTATGAGGCTGCAAGACCCTTGACTCTCTGTCTGGACAGTGCGGATTGGCCCTGTGCTGATCACATGCACTCTCCCAAGAAAAAAAAAACTCCCTAGTAATACACCCCAAACGGGCTTTGTACCATCAGCAGATGGATCGGGGACTGTGGAAGAAGGGGAGAACTGGAGAACACAGGATCAAACAGCCTTTTTACACAATGCAGAGGATTAACCCCCTAGGTTTCATAGTGGCTATAACAAGCATGCTTTACTGCATATATAGACTGATTTTACTGTTGTGGGTTTAGTAACACTTTAAATGTTTATTTATAAAATACTAGTTTGTATGTATGGTATCTAAAAGCATTAACTTTAACTTTAAAAGGGATGCGGGGGAAATGAAAATAAAAAACTATCATCGTCTCCTAGCTGGCTGCAACATTGATCTGATGTTGCATCTGTCCCCCATTGCTTCTACATCAAGAACTGAGTGATCATATACTGCTGATCGCTCAGTTCTCAGTCTATAGTGGTTACAGAGTGGTGACTCAGTCCCTAGCTTTCTGCTTTGCCCCTCCAGCGCTCACTGGAGCTCCAGGCTGTGGAATGGGTGGGAGTGGCTGTCTCAGACTCTCAGCGAGATCTTTCCAGAGTCTGGACCGCCTCTGGGACATCAGCATACGTAACCCTGCTGTTGGCTGATTGCAGTTCACAGGAGTGCGGAACTAAGTTCAATCCTGTGATCCATAGGGTAAGTATGGCCTAAAAAACTTCTACTTCTCCTTTTAAACAAATTTAAAAACAAGATTGACTCTAAATTTTTATAGTATTCCTTTCATGACTTTGGTTATCTAACTGCTGTATGACAAAGTAACATTGTTTGTGCTCTTTGAAACAACATTGTGTAAGTCAGAATTCCCATTCATACAGTGATGTGACTTTATACACGTACAAAGCCTGGCGCTTTTCATACAGGCAGTTAGTTACAGTGAAAATATGTCAACCTTTGTCATTCACTGCTATAGCACATTAATGACACAAATTGGTGAGGAATAAATGACAGTAAGTGCTAAAGTTTTTTTTTTGGCATAACTTTGTATTTGGTTAAAGATTATACACACACACAGCAAGCAAAGGGTGAAGATTAAATATGAGCTCAGATAAGATCATAGTGATATGATTAAGAATGGAATAGTTTTTTATACATAAGGCACAAAGTAGTCTGTACTTTCCTTAGGCCTACAGTGGGTTTCTTTTGCACCCAATTATATAAATCTCTAACAAAGAGGTACTTTGAAATCTGGGCCTTGGTGGTATCAGGCAGCAGCTGTCAGACCTCGGGTGACCTCTGACTCAAGATAGAGAGTCAAAGGGGCAAATATAAATAGTTTATAATTAAGCCTGCACACTGATATTAATTTCATGTTCTGTTCTAAATGAGCTACCAAAGGGGGTATGCAGTTCCCTCAAATACACCCAAACTGACACCCAGACTGGTGACACAAGTTCACATAATTCACATTTACCAAATTCCTCCCAATTTTTCATGAACATTTAAAGAGGAAATCCAGGTATGGATACTTTATACAGTTACATTGGTCCAGCTTTATGCGATGTAACTATGCATATATCATACCTAGCCAATGCTTCTGGAAATCACTGAAATAGGCATCACGATTCTCCACTTGCCTCTGGGTCCTGCACTGAGCTGCTGCATTGTGAGCACAGGAAGTCATCCGCTCAGCGCACCATTCAGGTAAATCTTCGCATTTTCTGAATAAATGCACAGCCTTTTCTGGATGATGTCGTAAGCATGACATCACCACCCTGCCTCGCCACCTCATCCAATCAGAAAATGCCTTGCATTCACTCAGAATGCAGAGCATTCTTTGAATATCGCCTGTGTCAAGCAGCCGACCTGTGTTCACAATGCAGCAGGGCAGCCACTTGTTGCAGGACCCAGAAGCAAGTGGAGATGACTGGAGCAGTGGTGTCTATTTAAAGGCTAAGTTCCCCTTTTTGTTCACTTTTTTTTTCTAAATTCCTGCTCCCCTATGTACCAATACAGCAGTAATGTACTTTTTTTGCAAAAATAAAACTGCTTTCCATTAATTCTAAACCGGCTTACCTAGCTCTCTCTTCATAGATGTTTAACTGCTTCCGGACGGCCCGCCGTTGTTATATGTCGGTATTTGGACATTGAAGATAGCTGCCATAACCTCGGTATTTTCTGAAACGGCAGTTCGCTTTGGATAAAAGTGGTCTCCACGGTGCAAGATCACTTTTATCGGCGACAGGAGAGGTGCCCACCCCCCTCCCGCCACGTTTCGGTTGTCTCCACTGTTTACCGGAGCCGTCTGTAGCGGCAGAGACGATCCGATCCTTTCCCCTCAGTGGAATGATGGCCCCACTCGACTCAATGCCGTTGGATGACGGAAGTGACGTCAAACGTCCCTTCTGCCCAACAGCCTTAAAGGGACATTCTTTTTCAATTGAAAAAAAAAAATACTTTTTTTTTATTTATTTTTTTTATTGCATTTAAGTGTAAATGTGTTATCTGGGGTCAAAGAGACCTCAGATCTCACATTTATACTTAAATGCAATAATAAAAAAAAAAAAAAAAGTATTTTTTTTTTTTCAATTGAAAAAGCGTTTGTCATGCTTTTTTCTATTACAATGGATGTTTACATCCCTTGTAATAGGAATAAGTGATCCAAATTTTTTTTTTAAAGAGACAGTGTAAAAATAAAGTAAAATAAATTAGGAAAAAAATAAATTAAAGTGCCCCGCCCCACCGTGCTCAAGCTCAGAAGCGAACGCATAGGTAAGTCACGCCCGCATATGTAAACGGTGTTCAAACCACACGTGTGAGGTATCGCTGCCATTGTTAGAGCGAGACCTCTGTAACTCAAAACTGGTAACCTGTAGACATTTTTAAACATCGGCTATAGAGATTTTTAGTTGTCAAAGTTTGTCAGTATGACACGCCGCACTCGCGATTGCCGAGCTGCGTGCCGGCATGTTAACCTGCTGGACGTCATATGACACCCAGGCCAGATTACAGAACCACTTCCCGGCCGTCAATCTGCTATAGGCTGGGCGGGAAGTGGTTAAACAGCTTTGAAGAGAGTTGGGTAAGCCTGTGTAGAATTCATGGAAAGCTGTTTTATTTTTGCAAAATAAGTCCATTATTGCTATATTGGTACATAGGGGAGCTGGAATTTAGAAAAAAAAGGTGAACTTGGCCTTTAAGTAATTTCCATCTTCCAGGCGGGGCATTGACCGGGCATGGTATATAACAATGGGTATAGAAAAGAATCATCCGCCTTTTAAAATAATTACATTTTGTTGCTTTGCAACCTGAAATGAAGGAAGACAGTTTTTGTTTTATTTGGTTTTATGTACTCAGTACAACTTATAACATCCAAGTGAAAGATATAACCCCAACAAATCAGAACAAATTCAAAAACTCATCAGTGAGTTGGAAAAATTATCATCCCCCTCTTAAAAATGACTTGTCGACTCAATCAGGTGTAGCTTATCTTCTTAATGGCACACACAACCATTTGACTTTCAACTTTGATCAGCTGTGGTCATTTTTGATTAGCTCAGCATTAAAAGTGCTTTCCTGGAGCATTTCAATCCCTGGTAGTGCAACTGAAGCAAACAATCAACTATTGGTGGCAAGGCACTGTTAAAAGATTTCTGGGATAAAGTTGTGGACAGGCCCAAGTCAGGAGATGGATACCCAGAAATGTCAATGCTTTATCAATGTCTAGAAGCACAGTGAAGTTTACGATTAAGAAAGGCAAGGTATTTGGTACAACACAGACCCGCCCTGGATCAGGACATCACTCTGAACTGGATGAAAGAGCCAGGAGGAAACTGGTCAGAGGCGCTACCAAGAGGCCTACAGCTACTCTGAAGCAGTTGCAGGAATCTATGACGAAGAGTGGTTATTGTGTGCATTTGACAACAATATCACGAATCCTCTACAAATGTGGCTGGATTGGGGGAGGAAGGGGGGGGGGTTGCAAGAAAAAAGCCATTCCTTAAGAAAGGCCACATGCAGTCAAAACGCACATTGAAGATTCTGAGGCCACATTGAAAACAGTGTTCCCGTCAGATGAAACTAAAATTTAATTATTTGGCCTCAACACCAAACGATAGGTCTGGGGGGAAAACCAATACAGCTCACCATCCAAATGACACCATTCCTACAGTAAAGCATGAAGGTGGTAATATCCTGTTATGGGGGTGTTTCTTTGCAGCAGGGACTGTAGCATTTGTCAGGATAGAAGGAAAAATGGATGGGGCAAAATACCATTAATTTCTTGAGGAAAATATGCTGCCCCCTGCCAGAAAGTTGTCACTGGGAAGAAGGTTTACCTTCCAACATGACAATGACCCAAAGCACACAGCCGAAATGACCAGACAGTGGTTGAAGGAGAAAAAGGTGAATGCCCTTGCATGGCCTAGTCAGAGCCCAGACTAAAAGTGGTTCTAAGGTCAGAAGGTTTTTTTATCTTCATGCATACTTTGCATGAAGATAAAAACCTTCTGCGTGCAGCAACCCCCCCAATACTTACCTGAGCCCATCTCAATCCAGGTAAGTTGCATGAGAGTCTCGGCTGCCCGGGGCTCTCCCTCCCCATTGGCTGAGACAGCAGCGGGTCGCTATTGGCTCCCACTGCTGTCAATCAAAGTCAATGAGCCAATGAGGAGCGACGGGGCGGGCCAAACCATGGCTCCGTGTCTGAAAGGACACACAGAGCAGAGGCTGGGGTGCCCCCAAAGCAAACTGCTTGCTTTGCAGGCACTTGGCAGGAAGGAGGGGCAAGGAGCGCTGGCGATGGACCCAAGAAGAGGAGGATCTGGGCCACTCTGTGCAAAACCACTGCACAGAGCAGGTAAGTATGACATGTTTGTTATTTGATGAATGAAAAAAAAAAGTTTTATCACTTTAAACTTCATTGAAAATCTGTGGAATTACTTGAAGATTGCAATCCAAACAGTCACCTTCAAATTTAACTTAACTTGAGCAGTTCTGCAAAGTTAGAGACATATCCCAACAGACTAAAGGCTGTAATTAAAGAAAAAGGTGGTTCAAAAAAATACTGACACAAGGGGGTGATCATTTTTCCAACTCAGTGATTCTGTTTTTAAATTTTTTTCTGACATGTTGGTGTTGTATCTTTAACTAGGATGTTATAAGTTGCACTGTGTAAATACAGCTGGATAAAACAAAAGCGGTGTCTGTCTTCATTTCAGGCTGCAAAGCAACAAAATGTGATTATTTTAAGGTGAGTGGGGTGATTCTTTTCTATATCCACTGTACTGTTCATAGTTACATGTTCCAAGCTGGATTAGTGTAACTATGTATAAAGTATCCATACCTGGAATTCTTCTTTAAGAAATGCAGCGCATTAGGTGTCAGTGGATGGAACACACCCCATCCTTTGGAATTAAGTGCTCTTTAGCTGCTACTTCTCTATCCAGTGATAGGGTATTTATTCATTATTGAGGCTCTTATTGGTTAGAGAAATTGTAGGTGGGTGGAGTTTAACAACAAACTTTCAATCCAGAGTTGAGGAAGTTGGCCCTGGAAAATGTGAATGCAGATCAGAAGAGTGTACTGAAGACATCTGGCTAACTTGTGTTTCTTGCTCCTAGGCAGGGTAATTAAAGTTTAAACCGTAGAACTATCCAACCAAGTCACTATTTAAACATCCAAAACTTTTATCATTTGCAGAAAGTGACTTGAACATCTAGGGGGCTTCTTTATAAATCTGGGAATTTGACATTCACAAAACATTCACTGCAGTTAAATCTCCCAGGTTGTTGTTTTTTAAATGACAGTAATTAATTCACCACCAGTGAATGTTTGAAATTTGGATTCACTGTTTTACAAATCTGAACCTGTGCTGTGTTCCATGTAGGGTAGTACAAAAGATTTGCTTAACTGGTGTCCTGCCCAAATAAGTGCATTCACCCTCCATTTGCTTTCCCATTGGTCACTCCGCCTTCAGGAAGTAAGAGAAATGCCCTCAGTGTGAATGTGTTGGTGTTTTGGCTGCTTAGATACCCAGATGTCGGATGGGGAAAGGGAGAAAGTTATTACATTTGTGCTTGGTGATTGGCTCCTTAGCTTGCCAGCACTGTCAGATTTTGGGGGACAATACCCTATGTGGTAGCTTCAATCAATGGCTTACTGCATAGCTTTCACAGCTTTTTTGTTTCCAGCACTTAAATGGAATGGCATGGAAACAAGAAGCAGCCAAGTGAGTCTTTTTATCTGCCCTGCTTTTAAAGCTAAATTCCAGGTCTCCTGTTAAAGCAGTGGTCCCCAACCTTTTAGGAATAGGGGACCGTTTTTTTTTTTGGAAGAAAATGTTGCCAAGGACCACTGGATGCTTAAGTTGGGGTTGATCGGGAATTTGGCGGTGGGAGATTTGTCGGGCGAATGGCTGGTGTTAGCATTTCAATCTTTCCGACAGCATGGTTGATATGGTGTCAGGATGATTGAATCACATTATTTATATTACTACGTTGTAATATATAATGAGATAGTTCAACTTACCATAATGCAGAATCAGTGGGAGCCCTAAGCTTGTCACTTGCCTCTGTCGTCTGCCACCAGATGCAGCTTGTCACTTGCCACTGTCGTCTGCCACCAGATGCAGCTTGTCACTTGCCACCGTCTGCCACCAGATACAGCTTGTCACTTGCCACCATCTGCCGCCAGATACAGCGTGTCACTTGCCACCGTCGGCTGCCGCCAGATGCAACGTGTCACTTGCCACCATTGCCTACCACCAGATGCAGCATGTAGCTTGCCACCAGTTGCAGCGTGTCACTTGCCACCATTGCCTGCCACCAGTTGCAGCATGTCACTTGCCACCATTGCCTGCCACCAGATGCAGCGTGTAGCTTGCCACCAGATGCAGCGTGTCGCTTGCCACCATTGCCTGCCACCAGATGTAGCTTGTAACCCCTTCTGGCTCCCCTTCCATCCCCACTCAAGGAGAATTCTTCTATCTGCCTTTGATTACAGGAGCGCCGGAGCAGGCGCCTTACGCTGCCTGAGCTCCGACACACCGGAGCCTGTGAAGGTTATCACCCCTCCTGCCGCTGGCTGCAGGTGTGGCTCCTCCCAGTGGCTGTGCAGCCCAGCATCTGACAGACCACGGACCAGTACCCGTCCGCGGCCTGGGTATTGGGGAACCCTTCTCTAAACAGTTCCATTCTGAACCAATCAGGCTTTGCAGCTGTGGACATGTACTGTTAATGAACATGCTGATAGGTGGACAGAGCAGAGGCATGGCTTTCTCTATGTGATGCTCCTCTTTTGTTGTCTAGTCAGCAGACTGAGGATATGTTTTTGAAGAAGCGGAGTTGCTGCTGCATTTATAGGTGGAGGATCAGGTTATACTGGCAGGGGCCCATATTACAAATCTAGCTGTATAGAATTACATATCATTTGGCAGATAAACAATTCCCATATATGTATGCATTTCAGCTGTGTATTTAGTTGCTTTCCGGAAGTTCACCGACCATGGATTGACTGTGATATAGTAAGTAGTTGGCGACACTGATTAATCAGTGTGATGGTCTATATCGTAAGCCGCAATAATAACCATCTCCAATTATCCATACAATTTTGTTTCTTAGGAAGATGTGATTGCATTGTTAGGCTAGCAGTCATCATATTTCTTTTGTAAATCAATCTACCCTGTGGAGTTTTATAGAGGAAAATTGATATTTAATTCTAAGTCGTAAGAAGTCACAATGGCATCAGCCAAGCTTCTGCCCAGTCCTTCCAAAACACAATAGATGTGTGTTCATGTATTTAGTATAATATTTAAAAAAAAAAAATATAAATAAATATATATATCTCACACAATGAGTATAAAAAGTCTACACACCCCTGTTAAAATGTCAGGATTATGTGATTGAAAAAAAATGAGACAAAGCGAAATAATTTCAGAACTTTCTCCACCTTTAATGTGATCTTTAAACTGTTCTGTTTTTTTTTTTTTTTTGGGGGGGGGTAAAAATAAAGAAATTAAAATAATGCGGCTGCATAAGTGTGCCCACCCTCTTATCACTGGGGATGTAGCTGTGTTCAGACCATGGGCGGATCTAGGGAGGTGGGGCCATGATCTCATTGTTAAAAGGTATGAGTGTGGAGAAGGTCACAAAAGACTTTCCAAGTCATCAGATATACCATGGAACACAGTGAAGACAGTCATCATCAAGTGAACAATATATGGCACAACAGTGACATTACCAAAAACTGGATGTTCCTCCAAAATTGATGAAAAGACGAGAATAAAACTGGTCAGGGAGGCTGCCTACAGCAACATTAAAGGAGCTGCAGGAATATCTGGCAAGTACTGGCTATGTGGTACATGTGACAACAATCTCCCGTATTCTTCATATGTCTGGGCTATGGGGTAGAGTGGCAAGACGGAAGCCTTTTCTTACAAAGAAAAACATCCAAGCTTAGCTAAATTTTGCAAAAACACATCTGAAGTCTCCCAAAAGCATGTGGGAAAATTGTATTCTGGTCTAATGAAACCAAGGTTGAGTTTTTTGGCCATAATTTTAAAAGATATATTTGCCGCAAAAACACTGCACATCTCCAAAAGAACACCATACCCACAGTAAAGGATGGTGGTGGCAGCATGCTTTGGAGCTGTTTTTCTTCAGCTGGAACAGGGGCTTTAGTCAAGGTACAGGGAATTATGAACAGTTCCAAATACCAGTCAGTATTGGCACAAAACCTTCAGGCTTCTGCTAGAAAGCTGGATATGAAGAGCCCAGACCCGAATCCGTTTGAAAATCTGTCAGGTGATCTGAAGAGGGCAGTGCACAGGAGATGCCCTCGCAATCTGACAGATTTGGAGTTTTTTTTTGCAAAGTAGAGTGGGCAAATATTGCCAAGTCAGGATGTGCCATGCTGATCAACTCATACCCAAAAAACTGCTGTAAAAAAAACAAAAGTTAATTCAACAAAGTATTAGTTTAAGGCCCCTTTCACACGTGCGGACATTATGTCCGTATTTCATCCATCCGTTTTCAGATGAAATACGGACATACATGCATCCCTATGGAATAGCGTGTGTCAGCGGATGAATATCCGCTGACACCCGATATCATCCGTCCCCGCTATAGTCCGATTCTGCAGATGGAGGAAAATCCTATTTTTCTATCAGTCTGCAGAGCGGATCGGATGAACACGGACAGACTTTTTGATTGGCATCATTCATGTTCTTTCTGGCAAACTCAATCAGGTCAACAGTGGTATTCAGCTGAGAAATAGCCTCCTGGCTTCTGCATTTAACATCTCTGAATTTTGTCAAAGCCTGTTGGTAAGCACGTTTGCAGGCCTTTGTAGAGAGTGATCCCAAGCGAACATAGTAGCTTGCATTCAATGTTGATACCTCAAATCCCTCTGTTTTTGCAGCCTCCTTTGCTAGCTCCTCATCAGTTGGCGGGAGATATTGTTCCAGAAGAGTCTCAGACTTCGTAAGTGCATTATCACGGTGTGCAGGGACCGCCCTGTCATCCGCCGTCTCAGCGGGCATCAACGGAGCGATCCCTGCTGAGCAAGTGGATGTTCATTGGGCGGATCATCACGCATCCGTCCCGTGTGAAAGGACCCTTAGGGTGTGCACACTTATGCAACCATATTATTTAATTTTTTTATTTTTAATTCCCTCCACCTAAAAGATTTTAGTTTGTTGTTCAACTATAGTTTCCTTCTTGGTGACTGTACTAGAAGAAGCATTATTTAGCGAATTGGATATTTTCTTTGAGTTAAAGCAGGGGTGTCCAACCTGTGGCCTACGTGCTGCATGCAGCCCAAGACAGCTATGAATGCAGCCCAACACATAATCATAAACTTACTTAAAGCAGATCTTCACTGCATCTGAGCACGACAAACCAAAAACACTATTTAATTTTAATATTCAGCGCAAACTCCCCCATCCATCCATGTCTCCATGCTTTATTTCGTTGAGAAATCACTTTGAAAATCAACCCCCTAGCATTTCTGTCCGTGGCTATCTTGAGTAAGGGCAAAAGATTCTAGTAGCATTTACTACATAATCATGACATCATTTGCCTAGGCAAAAAAACATGATGTACCTAAAGAAATAAAAAAGTTTAAAATGGGAAAATATAACATATTTACTTATCTATTTACTAATGCTAGCAGCATAAGGATTCTAAATCAATGTTGATTGGGAGAGTCAAGTTTATTTATTTATTTTTTTTGTAAAAATAATTTTACACTTGGCAAACACTGTTTTGTCTGGACTTTTCTAAGTTTTATCTTCCCAAAGAAAAATCTCCCACTCTTCATAATCACTTCTCCATTCATTTCAACAGTTTTCAGCAGCACCTATATTTGTGAGTATGATGGATGAGCCGAACACCCCCCTGTTCGGTTCGCACTAGAACTTGTGAACAGGCAAAAAATTTGTGCGAACACCGTTAAAGTCTATGGGACACGAATATGAATAATCAAAAATGCTAATTTTAAAGGCTTATATGCAAGTTATTGTCATAAAGTGTTTGGGGACCTGGGTCCTGCCCCAAGGGACATGGATCCATGCAAAAAAAAGTTTTAAAAACAGACGTTTTTTTTGGGAGCAGTGATTTTAATAATGCTTAACGTGAAACAATAAAAGTGTAATATCCCTTTAAATTTTGTACCTGGGGGGTGTCTATAGTATGCCTGTAAAGGGGCGCATATTTCCCGTTTTTAGAACAGTCTGACAGCAAAATGATATTTCAGAGGAAAAAAAGTCATTTAAAACTACTCGCGGCTATTAATGAATTGCCGGTCCGTCAATACACATAAAAGCTCATTGATAAAAACGGCATGGGAATTCCCCACAGGGGAACCCCGAACCAAAATTTTTTAAAAAAAGACGTGGGGAGTCCCCCTAAATTCCATACCAGGCCCTCCAGGTCTGGTATGGATATTAAGGGGAACCCCGGCCAAAATTTTTTTTAAGGGTCCCCCTAAAAATCCATACCAGACCCTTATCCGAGCATGCAACTTGGTAGGCCGCAGGAAAAGATGGAGGGGATGAGAGAGCGCCCCCCCACTCCTGAGCCGTACCAGGCCACCAGGTACAAAAGTACCCCTACCATTTCACAAAAAAACTGTCAAAAATGTTAAAAATGACAAGAGACAGTTTTTGACAATTCCTTTATTTAAATGCTTCTTTCTTCTATTTTCTTTCTTCTATCATCCTTCGGTTTCTTCCTCCATCTTCTTCTTCTTCTGGTTCTTCCTCCGGTGTTCTCGTCCGACATCTTCCTCCGCGGCGTTGGCGTCTTCTTGCCTTCTTCTCGGGCCGCTCCGCATCCATGATGGCATGGAGGGAGGCTCCCGCTGTGTGACGCTTCTCTCTTCATCTTTTTCTCTTCATCTTCTTCTCTTCATCTTCTTCTCTTCATCTTGAAGTCCCCGTCAAGTCCCCTGCGTCACAGGAGGCGGAGTCACTGGGTGGCTCCGCCCCCCGTTATTTAAGAACCGTCAGAAGAGGAGAAGTGTCACACAGCAGGAGCCTCCCTCCATGCCATCATGGATACGGAGCAGCCTGAGGAGAAGAAGGGAAGAAGACGCCGCGGAGGGAGATGCCGGACGAGAACACCGGAGGAAGAACCAGAAGAAGAAGAAGATGGAGGAAGAAACCGAAGGAAGATAGAAGTAAGAAGACGCATTTAAATAAAGGAATTGTCAAAAACTGTCTCTTGTCATTTTTAACATTTTTGACAGTTTTTTTGTGTGAAATGGTAAGTACCCCCTTACCATTTCACACAGGGGGGTAGGGCAGGGATCTTGGGGTGTCCTTGTTAAAGGGGGCTTCCAGATTGCGATAAGCCCCCCGCCCGCAGACCCCCACAACCAGCGGCCAAGGATTGTGGGGATGAGGCCCTTGTCATGGGGACAAGGTGTTTTGGGGGGCTACCCCAAAGCACCCTCCCAATGTTGAGGGCATATGGCCTGGTACGGTTCAGGAGGGGGGGGCGCTCTCTCGTCCACCCCTCTTTTCCTGCGGCCTGCCAGGTTGCGTGCTCGGATAAGGGTCTGGTATGGATTTTTGGGGGGACCCTACACTTTTTTTTTTTTTTTAATTTTGGCGCGGGGTTTCCCTCAAAATCCATACCAGACCTGAAGGGTCTGGTATAGATTTTGAGGGGGACCCCACGCCATTTTTTTTTTTTCATTTTGGCCGGGGTTCCCCTTAATATCCATACCAGACCTGAAGGGCCTGGTATGGAATTTAGGGGGACCCCCACGTCTTTTTTTTTTTTTTTTTTTTTTTTTAATTTTGGTTCAGGGTTCCCCTGCCGTTTTTATCAATGAACTTTTATGTGTATTGTCGGACCGGCAATTCATTAATAGCCGCGAGTAGTTTTAAATTACTTTTTTTTCCTTTGAAATGTCATTTTGCTGTCAGACTGTTCTAAACACGGGAAACATGCGCCCCTTTACAGGCATACTATAGACACCCCCCAGGTACGAAATTTAAAGGGATATTACACTTTTATTGTTTCACTTTAAGCATTATTAAAATCACTGCTCCCTAAAAAACAGCCGTTTTTTTTAAACTTTTTTTTTTTTGCATTGATCCATGTCCCCTGGGGCAGGACCCAGGTCCCCAAACACTTTTTATGACAATACCATGAATATAAGCCTTTAAAATTAGCACTTTTGATTTCTCCCATAGACTTTTAAAGGGTGTTCCGCGGCATTCTAATTTGCCAAGAACACCCCAAATTGTTCGCGGTTCGGCGAACTGGTGAACAGCCGATGTTCGAGTCGAACATGAGTTCGACTCTAACTCGAAGCTCATCCCTATTTGTGAGCAACTATTTTCAAGGATGAAGCACACAGAGAGCAAAATTTTAAACCACAATAATTGATGAGTACCTTGAGAATGCATTAAGAATTACTATTACATCCATCAAACCAAATATTGATGTGTTTATCTAAAACCATGTCAAATATCGCACTCTTTTTATCATCTCCCCCAACTGTCCCTGATTTCGAGGGACTGTCCCTGATTTGGAACAAAGTCCCTCTGTCGTCCTCATTTGTGTCTGATCTCTGTATAGTTGTATATAAAACTCACTTTGTCTTTCAAAAAGTGTTTCCCAGTGCTCAACCTTTTATAAGCCAGTATAAAGGAATAGCAGTGGTAAAAAAAAAAAAAACTTTTGGGTTTAACTAATTTTTTTTGTATATTTCTCCTTTAAGTGGACGTGGCAGGGATATATTCTATGCCTACATACTTTTATTAATAGATATCCATTGTTCTCATCTCAAAGTTGGGAGGTATGGTTTTATGTTAAAACACAGCTTTATTACACAGGTAGGTACATTATCTATATCAGTGATCGTTAACTTGTGATCTGCCTTACTTTTTCTGCTCGTCAGCTCTCCTTATTGTTAGTGGATTTTATGTGTGACCCAAGAAAATTGCTCTTCTTCCAATATGCCCCCAGGAAAGTCAAAAGGTTGAACAACCCTGTGTTGAAGCCTAACTCATGGGTACTCAATCTGTGGCCCTCCAGCTGTTGCGGAACTACAAGTCCCATCAAGCCTCCGCCTTTGGGAGTCATACTTGTTTAACCGACAGCCTTGCAATGCTTCATGGAACTTGTAGTTCCACAACAGCTGGATGGCTGCACAACCATGGCCTAACTCCAGGTTTACTGTGACTTTAAATAGTTTGTTCGAGCCAAGCTGGCCCAAACAAATTTTCTTACTAATAGATGTACAGTTAAACTTTGGATTGCAAGCATAATTCGTTCCAGAAACATGCTTGTAATCCAAAGCACTTGTATATCAAAGCAAACTTTCCCATAAGAAATAATGGAAACTCAGATGATTCGTTCCACAACCATTTATTCATAAGTCCTTCAGATGATAGTCCAAATAAAAAGATTTATATAAGTTGTGTAACCATAAAATGTCCATCCACAAATGGAAGCCTCCACAAGGGGATTAGAAGCAAAATCCAGCAGGAACTACAGAGCATAAAAGAGGAGAGAGGCGCCTCTAAGTGTAGCAATATGGTTACATTTAATGAAGGTACAACATTTAGCAAATCACATGGTTGATGATGAAAAGAGGCACATTTAAGTATGGAGACACACCGCCGGCTTTCACTGCTGTCGGTCTGCAATCATGACCGGGAAGACTACCCTGCAGTAGAGCGATCTGAAAGAGAGGCTTGACGTGCTCGTGAAGCGCAGCGTGGAAGGGATGGCAGGGTGGAGGATGGTCTATGTGGACATCTTTACCCCGGATGCCTGCATACTTAAGCTGGCCATACACCTATAGATTATCTGCAGATTTTCTATGGTTAGATGGCAAAAGTGCAACAGATTTCTCCATGTTCGCTAAACTGTGTGGATGGAGGAATCTCCCACTTTTTCCATCTAACCATAGAAAATCTGCAGATAATCTATAGGTGTATGGCCAGCTTAAGATGTGCCTGTTTTAATCATCAGCCATGTGAGTTGCTAAATGTTGTACCTTCATTAAATGTAACCAACCATATTGCCACACTTAGAGGACCCTCTCTTCCTTTTTATACTCAGTTGTGACTTGACGCTACTTTTATATCAAGACAATGCTTGTATATCAAGTCAAAATGTATTTCAAAATTTTGCTTGTCTTGCAAAATGCTCTCAAACCAAGGTTTTACTGTATTCATTGTCAGTGCTGTATAAATGTTATGTAGCATCAGCTACATATGGTATACAGAGCTGTGTTCTGGCACCGGTATGGGGACTCCCTGTCCCGTTCCTGGAACAAAACCGAGTCGGACTGAGCGCTGCTCAGCCATCTGTAGGAAGCCTTGGAGATGGAGAGGCGGGTGGATGATGTCACGATTCCAGTGGGCACATCTGTTGGTAAAGAAAAAGTTTAATCCAAACAAGCTATTTGAAGTCATAGCAAACCTGGAGTTCCGCTTCATGTTGGCCAACCCCGGACCAAATTTTGGCTGATTCCCGCTGAGCTAAGAAAGGGATGTTTCTTTTGAATTTACATAGGATTTATCGCCCTTAAATGCTTAGAGGAGTTTGTATAAACCTGTATATCCTCCATGTGAAATCTATTTTGGAAAGGGGAATATTTGCAACTGAATCGGCCTAACTAGGCAGAAGTACTATAAAAAGGGAAAATAGAATGACCCTGTTCTTTAAGGTAATAAATATTTGGACATGTTCCCTGCAAGCTGTCATGAACTGAGGTTTGATTGTGATACATTCCACCGCACAGCTGCTTGACCTCCTGAATCAAAATCCTATCCAAAAAAATTAAAATTCTCTAGAAGAGGCCAGTCATAGTCAGCATGCTTAAACTAACATTTAAACTTTCAGATCTCAATGACCCCCCCATAGAATACTTTGCTTGCTGTTTTCAGCTAATTAAAAAAATCTGTTTACTTACCTCAGCACCTATCAAAACATGTCAGCCTGTCACAAAGCGTTTCCATCATACGGCTCAGGCCAATAATATTTTAAATCCATTAAGAACGAATAGCTGGATTTGGTCACTGCCTGCACTCGGCACTGTAAAATCTCCAGACATGCGCAGTGCTGGCCACCATCTTAAAGTGGACCTGTCGCCTATACTCCTTGGTATGTGGTGGGTAGAATACTGCAGTCAAACCTAGTCCGTTCTTGCTGTCAAAATAGCGATAGATTTAAAGCCCAACTCTGAGCACAGGAAAACAAAATATCCTTGCAGTCAGACCCCCCACACTGACACGGGGGTAAATGCTTTGAGTTTAGGGATAGAGGAATAAGGTGTAATACTTGCCTCCCTCCATCTGTGTGACCAATCCACCACAGATTCCTCTGTTGTTCGTCAGTTGCATCAAGTAAAATGTAAGATTAATAGCCATCTATGGTACCTGATCACACAAAGGGCTTGTCTACAAGTCGGTATGAGTAGGGTAATACAGGCCCTTCCTCTACCCCCTAGACTTAATGAGCATTTAGGCTTTAATTTTTATTTATTTTTTTTGTAAGTGACGCTCTACCAAAATGTGTGTTTTATTTTATTTATTTTTTGTTTTTGTAACGATTGTTAGAATTTCCATCCAGTATTTATTGCAGACTTATGTCCCCCATTAGCATAGCTTTCCCCTTATTCTCTGTCTTGGTGTTAGTGCAAAGGAAAAAAAAATCTCTAGTGCAGACTGATTAACAATAAAAGAAAAAAAAAAAGAAACCTTTTGTGTTTATAATCGAAATGAGAAAAGTCTGAACTCCGGGGTATTATCACTATTTGCATCCCTGTTAGGGGAAAAAAGTTATTAAGAAACTGACTTTCAACTTCATATAAGCAGTCTCTCTGCACTGCCATATTTAGATGCCCCAACATGTTAAAGACAAACTCCACTTATAAATTATAAATATTTTTTACTTTTTCTGGCAAGTTGAATTCCATGCTGACTTTTTTTTCTTTGGGAGGATCAATGAACAGTGTTCCCTGTACTACGAAACTACATGCTGATATCACAAAACTAAATGATAGTTTCACGCTTTGTCAATGAAGTACCCATGTAACTGAAGAGTCCGGCTGTTGGAGTACACCGTTATTGGGACCCTGTTGGAGTATCACACACACACACACACACACACACACACACACACACACACACACACACACACACCCCCATGGAAAATCTTACACCTGAGATAGAAGTCATTTTGTAACTCAGCCCATTGACTTTCAATGTGTATTAAATAGTTTAAACATTTAATAGGTAATAATCACAGTGACTTAGTGGTTAGCACTTCCTCCTTGCAGCTTCGGGGTACTCGGTTCAAATGCCAACCAGGACACTAAGGCCTGTTTTACACAGGCTTCAGCTTGTATTATAGCAATGTGAGCAGCAAGCTTTGACAAAGCATTTGCAGAGCTTTCAGCAAGCTGTGCCACCTTAAGCAAGCTGGTAGGCAGTGATTGTAAAGGTATTTTTTTATTAATTTTTTTTACATAACATACATGTCTATATTTACCTGCTCTGTGCAATGGACAGAGCGGCCGCAAACCTCCTCTTTTCAGATCCCCAGTTGGCGCTCCTGGCCCCTCCCCTTTGTCCAGTACCTCCATGGGAAGCTGCTCGCACCCGAGCCCCACTGCGTCCATGGACGTAGACAGTGGGACTCGGTCCCATCCCCCCCGCTCCCTCGTCACTGGCTTTGGTTGGCAGCACTGGAATGTTATGGAAGGCAAGGATTGCTTTTGTTTAAGCATTAAATCCATGTTCAGCACTTTATGAAGCTTGTTGAAAGCCTACTAAAACCTGCTAGCAGATTTCTTAAAGTGGCTATCAGCGCCATCTATTAGGATCTGTGTTCAACATTTACAAACTGGAGCTGAATGGTACTTTGAAAGCTTTAACAAAGCTTGCTGAAAGCTCTGCTTTGTCAAGGCTTGCTGTCCACACGGCTCTTGTACAAGCTAAATCCCCTGTGAAACAGGCCTATCTGCCCAGAGTTTTGTGTGTTCTCCCACTGCTTGTGTGGTTTCCTCTCACGCTCCAAAGACATTGATTTGTATTTATTACAGGTGCTTCTATAGCACCATCAATTTACACAGTGCTTCACATATATATTGTACATATACAGCAGTCCCTGCCTTCGAGGAGCTTACAATCTAAGGTTTTGTTCTTCCATTCATACACATACTAGGGCCAATTAACCTACCAGCATGTCTTTGGAGTGTGAGAGGAAACCCACTCAGGCCCAGAGAAAACATGCAAACTCCAGGCTGGTAGTGCCATTGTTGGGATCCAAGCTGACAGCTCTTCTGCATGGGCAGCACTAAGGTTACCCATGTAGCCACTGTGCTGACCATGCTGGTAAGTTTTTTTTCTTTTTTTTTTTTTTTTTTCCGGAATTGGCCCTAGTGAATGTATGCATGTTGGATAGGAACCTTTGATTGTAAGCTTCTTAACAGCAGGGACTGATGTGAATGTACAATATTTAAATCATTGTGTACATTATTGGTGCTATAAAATGCCTATTAGAAAAATAAATTCATGAATGTTCTCTACGTTCCTGCCTTGAAAATGTAGCTATCTAACCCCAAAGTTGTTGTGTTGACCTCTTTGTTTTTCCTTACAAAAAATGTATTCAAGAAGAAAGAAGGTATATGCATCAGGTTAGCTTTGTGTTTAGCACATTGAGTGGGAAGAAGTACATTTAAACAAAAAAAGTGTCTATTTTTTTATTATGACACATGTAGAGCTATTCAATAGACTGCACAATGCAAAGAAAAATAGAGCAGTTTATACATTACCATGCAGAGGTATACTCCACAGGAAATGTGCATTCGCACCCCCCAGGTCTTCATGTTCTGTAAACACATTCTGGTGATCTGTTATTTCCAAGGTTAGAATTTTGTCTGCTGCTCTGGCCTTAAAGCCCACTACATGGGAAGCTTTTTTTTTTTTTTTTCTATTGATAGATTTAAAACAGGATTAAACATATTGACAAGATATTCTGCATCTGACAATTAGTGTTGATACAGAAAGCGGTAATCAAACAAATAAACATAAATTATCAATGTGGTGCAGAGAGCGCCAGTTGACAAATCTTAAATCCCTTATAATGGGTATTTCATCAGTCACATAAATGGGTCCCAATAATTATAACCTGTAAAATGCTCCAAAGGTGAATTTAACCTTCAAACTGGCTAAGTATTGCCTACAATATTTCATTGCCTGTTTAATCAATAGTATAAATCTAAAACGGTACCTTCAGCCATAGAAATTCTGGTATACAGTGCATCCAGAAAGTATTCATGGCGCTTCACTTTTTCCATATTTTGTTATGTTACAGTCTTATTCCAAACGGATTATTTTCCTCAAAATTCTACAAACAATACCCCATAATGACAGCGTGAAAGGAGTTTGTTTGAAATTTTTGCAAATTTATTAAAAATAAACGGAAACATAAGTATTCACAGCCTTTGCCATGACACTCAAAATTGTGCTCTGGTTAACGGTGCATGGCAGAGCACAAACCAAGCCATGAAGTCCAGGTAATTGTCTGTAGACCTTTGATATAGGATTGTATTGAGGCACAGATCTGGCGAAGGGTACAGAAAAATTTCTGCAGCATTGAAGGTCCCAATTTGCACAGTGGCCTCCATCTTCTGTAAATGGAAAAAGTTTGGATCCACCAGGACTCTTCAAACAAACTTATTTCACGTAATTGTGGGGTATTGTTTGTAGAATTTTGAATAAAATAATGAATTTAATCCATTTTGGAATAAGGCTGTAACATATAATGTGAAAAAAAGTGAAGCGCTGTGAATTTTTTCCAGATGCACTGTATATCCTAAATGAATGGCACCCCAATGCACTTCAAACTGTTTTTGTGCCAATGTGGTAAAACTTTTTTTTTTCTGCATGCTACTGGATCGAATCGTTGTCAAGCAGCCCTTTTTTAAAATTTTTTCCAGTCTGCTGAATTCAGAAGATCTTCTGCATTTTTGTATTATTAACTTCCACCCAAAAATGGAACTTCCACTTTAAGTGCAGGTGACCCTCTGACATGCCACATTTGGCATATCATTTTTTTTTGGGGGGGGGGGGGGGATACCCTCTTTTTAGAGGTATCCAGCTCCCACTTCCTCCCAGGGCCCCTGCGGCTTCGGAAGGAAGATTACCTCGCCCCCTTCTCTCCCTGCAATCTTCTGGGACACGTCACAAGATTGCCCAGCTATCACAGTGCGCAGCGCATGCACAGTGCGTTGCCGGCAATTACTTACCTGAGCCCCATCTCTCTCCAGCGATGTCCACGAATGTCTAAGCCGATCGGGACACTCCTCCTGATTGGTTAAGACACAGCAGCGGCGCAATTGGCTTCCGTGGCTGTCGGTCAGTCAGCCAATCAGGGGAGAGAGGGGCCGGGTTGGGGCTTCGTGTCTGAATGAACACACAGAGCTGTGACTCTGCTCAAGTGCTGCTGACTGGGGAGGCACTCGTTAGGAGGGAGGGGACAGAAGCAACAAACGGGCCCGCGAAGAGGGGGATTGGGACTGCTCTGTTCAAAACCAACTGCACAGAGGAGGTATGTATAACATGTTTGTTTAAAAAAAAAAAAGTAGACTTTACAATCACTTTAACCACTTAAAGACAGCACATATACTGCGGCAGGGCGGCTCTATTGCGCGAAAGTACGTACCTGTAGTTTCATGCAATAAATAGTGTGGGCATGCCCGCTGCACGGAGGAGGAGCTGATACGCAGACCCGATGTCCGCCGGCCACCCGCGATCGCGGTACAGAGAGGAACAATGGGGATATACACACACACACACACACACACACACACACACACACACACACACACACACACACACACATCCCTGTTCTTACAGGGGACAACGTAAAGATCTGCTGTTCCTAGTGATCAGGAAAAGTGATCTCTGTGATGTTCCTGTCAGCACTCCCCCCCACAGTTAGAAACACACTGAGGGCACACAGTTAACCCTTTGATCGGCCTTGTAGGTAACCCCTTCCCTGCCAGTGTAATTTTTACAGTAATCTGTGCATTTCTTTAGCACTGATCACTGTATTGGTGTCACTGGTCCCCAAAAGTGTCGCTTGGGGTCAGATTTGTCTGCCACAATGTCGCAGTCCTGCTAAAAATCGCAGATTGCCGCCATTACCAGTAAAAACAAACAAAAAAAAAAATCCATAAATCTATCCCATATTTTGTATATGCTATAACCAATCAATAGATGCTTTATTGCGATTTTATTTTATTTTTATTTTTTTAACCAAAATTATGTAGAAGAATACATATTGGCCTAAATTGATGAATACATTTGTTTATTTATATATATATATATATATATATATATATATATATATATATATATATATATATATATATATTTTATTTTTTTTTATTTTTTGGTATGTATTATAGCAGAAAATGAAAAATATATATTTTTTTTTTTCAAAATTCTCGGTCTTTTTTTGTTTAAAGCGCAAGTACAAAGGCTGGCTGAAGGCTAGCCTGCATTTGTGGGAGGAGTCTGAGAGGGCTATTTAAGCCTCCTCCTCTGTCAGGTCAGGGCTCGTGGGCGCTCTGGGTTCAGTAGGGGGCGGGGCCTATGCATCACTTCCGGATCAATAACAAGATGGTGGCGGTGCCTCTCTCGGTGCTTCACCAGGGAGTGCACCTCTCCACCCACCTGGTTCCCCCTTTGGCACCCACATTCACGGGTCCCCCTTCTGGTAATTCAGCAGGGGGGGGGGGGGGCGATCGGCCACCCGCCCGCCGACTCCTCTCCCCATGCATGCAGCTCCACGAGGGAGCCTCTTGCCAGCTAGCTCCTCTCTCCCCTTACCAGCTTGCTTCAGGGGGGGAGCTGCTGACCGCTTCTCCGGCTATTGAGGGGAGGGGGGATGTCTAGCCAGCTGTACACGGCGCCACGGGATTTCCTCGGTGATCTTGCAGAGGGAAGGGAGGGGGCCGTCCATCCTCCACCCACCCTCCTTCCCCTCGGCAGCAGCCAGTCAAGTGCGGCCCGCCCGCTTCTCCCGGCGAGTATGCCGGGGGAAGGGAGGGGGGCCGTCCATCCATCCGTCCTCCACCACCCTCCTTCCTTCCCCTCGGCTGCAGCTGGTCAGGTGCTGCCCGCCCGCTTCTCCCGGCGCTCGTGCCGGGGGAGCGAGGGGTACGTCCTTCCATCCTGCACAGCTCCACATGGCCAGCACGCAGCCCAAGCTTCTCCCGGCGCTCATGGGGGGGGCGCTCATAGCGTTCAGGCCCTGCATTTCTGTCATAGCGTTCAGGCCCTGCATTTCTGTCATAGCGTTAGGCCCCCCTGCATTTCTGTCATAGCGTTCGGCCCCTGCATTTCTGTCATAGCGTTCGGCCCCTGCATTTCTGTCATAGCGTTCGGCCCCTGCATTTCTGTCATAGCGTTCGGCCCCTGCATTTCTGTCATAGCGTTCGGCCCCTGCATTTCTGTCATAGCGTTCGGCCCCTGCATTTCTGTCATAGCGTTCGGCCCCTGCATTTCTGTCATAGCGTTCGGCCCCTGCATTTCTGTCATAGCGTTCGGCCCCTGCATTTCTGTCATAGCGTTCGGCCCCTGCATTTCTGTCATAGCGTTCGGCCCCTGCATTTCTGTCATAGCGTTCTGACCTTGCATTTCTGTCATAGCGTTCTACCCTCGCATTGCTGTCTCAGCGCACAGTCTCGGCATTTTCTGTCAAGGCGTTTCTGCCCCAGGTTTTCGGTCACAGCATGGCTGCCCAAGATTTCTGTCATAGCGTTTCTGCCCAGGAGTTCTATCGCAGCGTTTCTGCCCCGGATTTCTGTCATGGCGGCATTCTGCCCCAGCATTTCTGGCTTGGCGTTCAGTCTCAGCTTTTCTGTCTTGGTGTTTCTGCCCCAGGTTTTCTGTCATTACATTTCTGCTTTAGCGTTCTGTCATAGCGTTTCGGCCTCAGGATTTCGGTCATGGCATTTCTGCCTCTGCGTTTCTGCCCCAGGAGTTCGGTCATGGCATTTCTGCCTCTGCGTTTCTGCCCCAGGAGTTCGGTCATGGCATTTCTGCCTCTGCGTTTCTGCCCCAGGATTTCGGTCATGGCATTTCTGCCTCTGCGTTTCTGCCCCAGGAGTTCGGTCATGGCATTTCTGCCTCTGCGTTTCTGCCCCAGGAGTTCGGTCATGGCATTTCTGCCTCTGCGTTTCTGCCCCAGGATTTCGGTCAGGGCATTTCTGCCTCTGCGTTTCTGCCCCAGGATTTCGGTCAGGGCATTTCTGCCTCTGCGTTTCTGCCCCAGGATTTCTGTCTTTGCTTTTCTGCCTCTGCGTTTCTGCCCCAGGATTTCTGTTTTTGCTTTTCTGCCTCCGCGTTTCTGTCAGTGTTCTATCATAGTGTTTTTGCACCAGGATTTCTGTCATTGCAGTTGTCATTACGCTCTGCCCAGGGTTTCGGTTCTCACGTTCCTGCCTCAGCTTTCAGTTTCAGCATTCCTATCACAGCGTTTCTCAGAGGGGCGTTGTTGTTCAGTCACGGCATACTTCGGTAGCTGGTTCTATCTTCCTTGTTTGTCATGTCTCATTGTATCTTTGTTCATGTTTGTACCTGGGTCAGTTAGCTAGGGCTCACATGTCAGGATCTGTCACGTCTACAGATCCATACGGGCTGAGGTTTCGTTTGTTAATGATTGTTGACCACAATCTTCTCGCCCGTATAACATACGTCATACGATGCACGTTCATTCACCACACCTGTACGATTACCCACCACGGTCTGTGGGTACACCAGCCCTGAGTTTTCAGTCAATTACCTGTCTCTGCGCAGCAGGTTACTCGGGCTCACTCACTACTTACACGAGGGTGGGGGGGGGGGGGGTGGTCCATCATCAGCTTCATTCACGCGCAGTGGTCTTGACATTTCTGCTCATGTTCTCATACTTGGGTAGGCTCAGAGGGGGATTGCTGTTCTCATGTATTGTTGCCTGTCATTTCTCTTGTTCATGTTCTCAGGTTAGGCTGCATCGGCAGCCATCATCCCCTTGTTGGTCCTTAAGTGGTAGGTTTGGGCAAACGTCATCATGATTCTGGATTCTACACTCGGGCCTGATATCTTGTCTAGGATGTCGCCTGGAAGACTGCTCAGGGATGTCAGTTCAGTAATTTTTTACGTTCCCCAGCCGGTTTCAGGTAGGGGGGGGTTTCTGTCACTTTGGGGTATGATTGTTTCAGGCCATGTGACTTATTTCCCCGGTGTGGAGTCTGACCCTCCTTCCTCGGTTCAGGATTCAGACTCGGCTGCAGCACGACCTGATCAAATCAGGTGGGACCAGCATTCGGTGTCTGGCATGGTTTCTCCACGTCGTCAGTGCTTATTGCCTTAGGGTTTGGGCCTCAACCACCTACTCCATCACATCCTTCAGGTATTTAACTTTTTGAACTCCTGCCAGTTGTCCTTTGGCACTTACCCTCGCTCTTTACCATACCAGTATGGGTAGGCCAGGGCTTGGGGGGAGGGTTTCACGGAGCACTTCCCAGGGTCTGGTCGAAGTTTTGATCTTCTCGGCTATCATTTTGCAGGGGCTCCTTGGGACAGCCATGGCTCCCCTTCCCCCACGCATCCTCTCATTCACAGTAGTTCATTCTCATGTCTGGGTCGTCTCGGGCTCCAGGCTCTGCCCAAGCGTTCATGGGACGTTTCGTTGGGTTCTGGGTAGCTTCGCAGGTTTCTACAAGGGATTCTGTCTCATCACCGAGTCGGGGGTTTCTCCTGTCATAACGGACACTCATCAGTTATATACTGTTGCCATTCGGGCACGCACTACTCCACTTGATGGATTTTACCTTCCCTTTTTCACCTAAATTAGTGTCTTTTGCCCTCTTTTCAGGCATACTGACCAGTCAGGCCAAGGCACACCTCAGGCCTTGGTGCTTAGGAGTATCACTTTCTAAACTCGAAGACTCTGACTACAAGTACAAAGGCTGGCTGAAGGCTAGCCTGCATTTGTGGGAGGAGTCTGAGAGGGCTATTTAAGCCTCCTCCTCTGTCAGGTCAGGGCTCGTGGGCGCTCTGGGTTCCCACCCACCCGTTTTCCCCAATATTCATACTTACTCATATTACTTTTCTTACATTCAGGGTATGCCCTCTTTTCAGGCATACTGACCAGTCAGGCCAAGGCACACCTCAGGCCTTGGTGCTTAGGAGTATCACTTTCTAAACTCGAAGACTCTGACTACAAATAATTAAAACTGTAGAGGTGATCAAATACCACCAAAAGAAAGCTCTATTTGTGGGTAAAAAAGGACATCAATTTTATTTGGGTAAATCGTCGCACGACCGCGCAGTTGTCAGTTAAAGTAACGCAGTGCCGTATCGCAAAAATGGCCTGGTCATTAACCACTTCCCGACCAGCGCATGCCGATGTACGTCAGCAGAATGGCACGGCTGGGCAAATGGGCGAACCTGTAAGTCCCATTTGAATTCCCCGCCCTGCCATTGCGTGAGCGCCGCCTGGGAGCTCCGTGAGTCGGGTCGCGGGTCCCGCGGACTCGATCGCCGTGGGGATACCCACGATCGCCTCACGGAGAGGAAGAATGGGGAGATGCTGATGTAAACAAGCATCTCCCCGTTCTGCCTGGTGACAGGCTCACTGATCTCTGCTCCCTGTCATCGGGAGCAAAGATCAGTGACGTGTCACAGCTAGCCCATCCCCCCTTCAGTTAGAAAACACTCCCTAGTACTGACTTGCCCCATAGTGGTTAACCCCTTCACTGCCAGTGTCATTTACACAGGAATCGATGCATTTTTATAGCACTGATTGCTGTATAAATGACAATGGTCCCAAAAATGTCCGATGTGTCCACCATAATGTCGCAGTCGCAATAAAAATCGCCGATCGCCGCCATTACTAGTAAAAAAAAAAGGAATAAAAATGCCACAAAAGTATCCCCTATTTTGTAAACGCTATAACTTTTGCGCAAACCAATCAATAATCGCTTTTACCAAAAATATGTAGAATATGATTGGCCTAAACTGAGGAAAAAAAATGTTTTTTTAATTATTTTTTTGGGGGATATTTATTATAGCAAAAAGTTTTAAAAAATGCGTTTTTTTTCAAAATTGTCGCTGTTTTTTTAATTCTAGCCTAAAAAATAAAAACCGCAGAGGTGATCAAATAAAAAAGGACGTCAATTTTGTTTGGGAGCCATGTCGCACGGCCACGCAACTGTCAGTTAAAGCGACGCAGTGCTGAATCACATAAAGTTCTCTGGTCAGGAAGGGGGTAAAATCTTCCGGGGCTGAAGTGGTTAATGGTCCTGTAACCTGTTTCCTGAAATAATTTCTTAAGCCTCGTTCACACGGGCGCTAGTGGGATGGGCGTGTTTACCTGCACAGGTGTTCTGTCCGGGTGCAAGCAGTCCTATTGATGTCACCTGGGATACAGTGGCTGCACGGATACAGCGGCTTCTACCAACCTGACATCCATGCGGGTGTATGGCCTTGAATGCACACTGTCTGAGTTCCGAGCCATGCACCCTCATGGATGTCAGATTTAGAGTAGGGTCTATCTGTGCAGCCGTGGTGTCCAAATGACATCAGTAGGACTGCCTGCACAGGGATGCACGGAACACCTGAGCATTCCTGTGCGGGTAAACAAGGCCCTCCATGGGTGTGCGCTTTAGTATGGCTCTTGTAAACAAGGCCTTGCTGTGCTTTTTTGCCTACTTGTTACATTCTCAACAAGCTACCAAACCTCTCCTTTTTCCTCTCACTTCAGTTGGTTTGGCATGAGCACTGCACGTTAGTTGCAGTTATGTGCGGTCCTCTATGCACACAACAAATCTCATAGTCCATCTCGGGTCCAAGCAAGAGAGAGTGGTTCCTACATACAGTGGGAACATGGAGAGCAAACTTAGCCATGGTCTAACTGAAAGTCAGATCACAGCAGCAAAAAACAAACACTTCTCAAAACAAACGGTATTTCCATGTCTATCCTAGAAAATGTAGGATTACAATGTGCAGAATCAAAGAGTAACTATTTCTGTTGCATCGTTATGACTATATCAGTCACTATTACTAATGTTGAACTCATGAACAATATGGATAACACAGAAGTTGTTCTATTGCTATTAAGTCTACAAGATAAATTTATATTGTTGTCTCTGGCACCTCCTAGTGTCACTTGGCTGAAATGAACACAGAACATTTCCAAAAATTTTCCTTATTCCAAATGGGTCTCCTTGACTGACTGGTGTTAATAGATCCTAACATATTATAGCTACTTACTACTCATACATACTCGGCTGTCTACCAGCATGTTCCTTTCAGGGCATCTGTAGAACAGTCACAGTAAGATGATGGGGTACAAATGATGCATCTAGTAAGGTGCCGCTGGTAAATGCATTAATAGAAACAAATGTGTGTGTGTGTGTATCTATATATCATTTTTTTTTATTATTTTATATATTAAAAAAAAAAAATATATATATATATATATATATATATATATATATATATATATATATATAGAGAGAGAGAGAGAGAGAGATACAAACCCTATCTGAGCATCTCCTCTTTTCCTAACAAACTTAACTTATAGCATTAGTTTAATGGTCAGATAAATCATGTACTTTGGACATCTGCTATAATTTCCTGGACGTTCAATATAAACATTTTTTTTGAACCACTTCCCACCCGGCCACTGCACATAAACGGCCGGGTGGGCTATCTCTCCTTCTGAGTGGATGTTCAGGAACATCCCTCAGAAGGAGCGGGATCACCCGGACACGGCGCATCCCTGATCGGTAGGAGGGCTCTGCGATTGGCCCTCCTGATCACATGACGGCCGTGTCGAATCACAGCCGTCATGTGATGTAAACACAGAGCCGGTTGCTAGGCAATCTGCTCTCCTCACACGGAAGTTGTCAGTGAGGAGAGGAGAGCGGATCACTGCAGCCGGCTGATGATCAGTGAGTATGAGCTGTTTTTTACAGCTTTTTACTCACTGATCACCAGTCTAGTGTCCCCACACATGTAAAAAAACACAAAGTAAACACACAATGTCCCCAAAACACATGTCCCCAAAACACATGTCCCCACATAGTAAAAACACCTGTCCCCCACATATGTCCCAGTAAAATCACATGTCCCAATGAATATCTGCACACATATGTCCGTGATCACCTGCGCACATCTGTACATGATCATTTGCGTACATGTGTCAGTGATCACATGATCCAATTATTATACAATTTACGGGATTTATTTTTTAACAAAAACATGTAGCAGAATACATTTTGGCTTAAATTTATGACAAAATTCGATTTTATTGGATTTCTATTAAAATAGAAAGAAGAAAATATTGTTTTTTTTTACAAATTTCCGCTCTTTTTTCGCTTATATCGCAAAAAATAAAAAACGGAGTCATGACTAAATACCGCCAAAAGAAAGCTCTATTTGTGTGAACACAATGATAAAAATTTCATTTGGGTACAGCATTGCATGACCGCGCAATTGTCATTGAAAGTGTGAGAGTGCTGAAAGCTGAGAATTGGTCTGGGAAGGAAGGGGGCGAAAGTGCCCAGTATTGATGTGTGCTGTGTACAAAAGAATTACCTCTTAAGATTGAGAAAATTGAGTACTGTCCGTGATACTTTTTTTATTTGCACTAACATACGATTTTTCAGGACAAGCTTTCGGGGTATGTCCCCTTCTTCAAGGTCCAAGCAGTACTGCTTGGACCTTGAAGAAGGGGACATACCCCGAAAGCTTGTCCTGAAAAATTGTATGTTAGTGCAAATAAAAAAAGTATCACGGACAGTACTCAATTTTCTCTGTCACAATTGCACTAATACGGCTACAATCAAATCAAGTAACTCTTAAGATTGGTAATCCTAGGTCATGATTGCTTCTATGTAGTGTAAAAATGCTAGCTTTAAAGTGGTAGTAAACTCTGAAATTGTATTTTTTACCTACAGGTAAGCTTATAATAAAGCTTACCTGTAGGTATAATTATTATCTTCTAAATCTGCACCATTTAGGAGACATTCTTGTAAGCAGCAGCCGTGTGTGTACTTTAGTTACGTTTTGCTGTGTGTTATGTGTGCAGCCCTAATCACAGAGGTCTGCAGACAGGGACGTGCCTTCAACTACCATTTAATTAGTATTAAGGGATATATGTTTACACAAAAACATTAGTTAATCACATGGATAAAAGTTTTTCTTTACAAACCCCAGTATTTAACCCTCAAATCTATCGGCTAAAAATGTTACTGGTCTGTCACTTAAAATTTAAATACATCTTAGGTAACTTATAAATGTTTTTGCATCCTTTAGGCCCCTTTCACACTGGGGCGGGAGGTGCGTCGGCGGTAAAGCGCCGATATTTTTAGCGCTGTTTTAGCGGCGGTATTCGGCCGCTAGCGAGGGGGTTTACCCCCCGCTAGCGGCCGAGAAAGGGTTAAAAATATAGTATAGCCGTGGTGCCCCATTGATTGGGCAGGAGCGGTATACACACACCGCTCCAAAGATGCTGCTAGCAGGACTTTTTTTCCCGTCCTGCTAGCTCACCGCTCCAGTGTGAAAGCCCTTGGGGCTTTCACATTGGAGACAAAGCAGCGGCACTTTCAGGGAGCTTTGCAGGCGCTATTTTTAGCTCTGTAGCACCTGCAAAGCGCCCCAGTGTGAAAGGGGTCTTATAGTTGACGGTTTTTGCTCCAAGATTTGCCATAACCACTAGTGACAGTAAATTTAAACACAACTGGATTTTAAGCTTATTCTTGAAAATGTTTCACCTCTCTTGCAACTGTCTTCTTCAGTCTGTCTGTTTATTAGATGAACTGGAGAAGACATTTGGATGAGTGTGAGAAATTTTCAAGAATTGTCAGCATGTCTAGTTGCTTCATATTCCATACTTAGTTGACAGGAAGCCTTAACCATGTCAGTAGTAGCCTGTGATACCCCTTCATTATTGGGCCTTTTTTCCGTTTTCAATGCGTTGACAATTTGACCATGCGACGCTGTATCTAAATTATTTTTATATAATTTTTTTTTCTTATGATGGTATTAATATTTTTTATTTATTTTTTATTTTTTTACTATAAGGCCTCATGCACAAAGGATTTTTCCTTCCCTGGATGCCTTTGCTCCTGGCAGGAAAGAAAACAGTTTAAAAGCACCTTTATGCACATTTACGTGCTCATTGATTCCATTGGCCTGAATATTAATATATTAATGTTCTCTGGCCTTTGGAATGCATGAACCCTCAACTGCTAAATGTGCCCAGCGTTCACACACTCTCCTGAAAACGCTGGTGGTGGAGTTTTTTTTTTTTTCTTCGTGTTTTCTTTTTTTTTTTTTTTCAGCCTGCAAACTCTTATGTGTGTATGGGCCATATAGGTGCGTTTACAGCAGGGGTCTCAAACTGGCGACCCTCCATCTGTGGCGAAACTACATCATGCCTCTGCTTGTGGGAGTCATGGTTTTAACGGTCAGCCTTGCAATGCTTCATGAGACTTGTTATTTTGCAACAGCTAGAGGGCCGCCAGTTCGAGACCTCTGGTTTACAGGCTAATAAAAAATGTTAAGCACCTAGAAAAGCGGCGCAAACTGGCGTTTTTTATGTCCTGTGCGAATGAGGCCTAAAAAAAAAAGTCCAAACAATTTGAAAAAGGAATGGTTCTCTTTCTGTTATAAAACACCTCAAATATGTATGATAGGGCAGTACATACACCCTCAAAATTACTATTTGGGAAAGTAAACACCTCAAAGTGATCTTATTTACACTTTTTTTGGGGGGGTGGGGGATAAAGATGTGGTATTGAGGTGGCAAAAACATGGAGTTTGGCAACGGTGAACTAAATTAAATGAATGTAGCAATCGTATACAGAGGGAGGATGGAGAAGAGGGGGGTTAGTGTATACACATGCAGGATAAGAGAAGTGAAGGGGTTCATATACATGTCACATGTAAAGATAGGCTGCCTGGCGGTGCTTTCTCCAATGTTGCTTTATAAATGGTTCCGGGTTCATACTGTAAATGTATGGCAGTAGTGAAGTGGTTAATAGACTTCAGCGTTGTTTTGCTTTGCATCCTTTAAGGCTCTTTGCAGTAAACCAAAGGAAGCAATAAAACCTATTAATGTTTTATTAAACTAAATGCTGCCTTTACAATTTTAGGAAAAACAAGTCAAGGCTTACAGTACAAAGTATTACAAAATATTTCTA
Organism: Lithobates clamitans; assembly: GCA_037952925.1. Lineage (NCBI taxonomy): Eukaryota > Metazoa > Chordata > Amphibia > Anura > Ranidae > Lithobates > Lithobates clamitans. The sequence continues at coordinate 3,395,911 of JBBGZY010001202.1, forward strand.
TAGCATGCACAAGCTATTTATCCTTCCTAGCAAATAAACATGTACAATGTATGTGATAGACATACACTAAAAGCTAAACAGTTACTTAACTTGGTACTTAATGGTGGTAGTCTTCTTCCAGGATGTTCCAGACTGCCTCGTTTCTCAGAGTCCTGCAAAGCTTCCTTCTTTCTTTAGCACAAACAACCAGTACTGCTGTTGTGTCTCAAGAACATGGTTTGTTCAAGTCCTTTTCCCCTTCCCCCTACACCCTAGCATCATTTCCTGTCCTTAGCTTCATGAACCAGTCCAACAGGTTCGTTAGCATATCAATGGAAGAATCCTAACTTTTAAACAATACATGGTCTTTAAATGTTATTCCATATTTATGCTATAAAAATCAATAAAATAGCCAAAGCAACGTAAGCATTGCCCTTCCAGAATACCCAAGGGCTGTCATAATGGTCTTTGGCTGTGACTACCTTTTGCTACCAATTTATTATGCAGAATATTTTTTCTCTCCAAGACCACAGACGTAGACATATCAAATGTCTAGTATCTGGAACACAATGTAAGGTTGAATTCAGTTTTTGGTGGTTTGACCCACAGTTCATGCCACCACCGATGTAGAGGTTTTCTGCGTAGTTAGAGAACACAATTTATTTGAATCTATTGGAAGTTGCTTCTCCAAAAAGTTTTAATTCCATCTGTCTGTCTCTGTTTCTACTCTGATAGCATTCTGTTTTCATGACATGGAAGAGAATCAGAGCTCATGGACAGGCAGGAACATGCTGTAAAAGTAATTAGGATATCACAAACGGTCATCGAGTTTAGCTAATTGGGACCATCTGACAAGCAGCAACATTCTGCCAGTTGGGCTGCATCATCTATTGTGAAACAATACAGAGGAGAGGAGAATTCAAGCTCACTTTACTGTTTAAGCCATTGTTAATTGCTTGCTGTCCTTTCATATAACGGTTATTGAAATATATACTGCTAAGAAGTTATGTTTGCCCTGTACAACAAAAGAAATATTACATGTTGTACTCATTACTGCAGCCTAATCCCTCTCAAGAAATTGTTGTGTCATAGGCGGCATGTCAAGTTTTACTACCACTAGTATTATAGTATACAGATTGCTGGGGGGGAAATGGCGATCAGTAAGACTTTTATTTACTGGTTGAAACTTTTTGAAAATGTGTTATTTATTTTACTGATTTTTGCTATTACACGTTTACCATTAAAAAAATGTATAGTAAATAACATATACCTGCAGACTAGCTACTCATTAGCTTGTGTTTACTGTGCAAGAGGCATAGGAAAGGTGAACTCCAGACAGACCTAAAAGACACAAATGAATGCAGCTTCTCTTGAATTAACATCTCAATTGAGTCATCAATTGTTGCCAACAAAACAATGGATAGCAACCTAAAAGAAATCCATGGTCACATCTTACATTTTCTTTTTAGACCATCAGCACTGTAATAACAGTACAAACAAATGTTATTTTTGACAATCCCATATAAGTCTACTTAAAAAAATCTCCTTTCATGTTGTGAGTTCTGCCTGTCTGCGACCTTCTCTTTCCACAACTTCACGGATTCCCTGCATGCTTTGCAGCTCCTCTTGGTTTTGGCATTACCCAATCTTATAAAAAACTGAAAATTTATTGATTTGATGGGAGTTCTGTTTTAAGCAAGTGCGTTTTGGTATGATCAAGTGATCAACCAATTTAATACCATTTATTATCGAAGCCTTGCATCAACAAGCCATAAACTCAACATGTAAGCGGCCTTAAAGTGATTGTAAATCTGACATTAAATATGAACAATGCATATCCCTCTATATTGTGTACTTGCCTCAGTCCAGACCACTAAGCGTCATTTCTGTCTGCTGCTTTATTCCTCTACTATTGGCATGAATCACTTATGACAGGTTTTCCTGACACCAAGCGATAAAAGGTGACAGGGAGGAACCTCAAGCACACCGCCTCAGCTCCGTTCCTGTGTGCTGTGTGAAGGATGGGGGTTTCCTTCTCTTCAATCAGCTCTCAGAGCTCTCAGAGCTCTCCTCACTAAACTCTGCAGAGTGTAATTTCATCTCTCCGCCCCCTTTTTTTCTGATTGCTCAGGCAAGCTTTATAGATTTTTTCACTTTGAACCGATTTAGAGAAGACAGCAGATAAACAGGTACAATTCATGTAGGAGGATTTGTTTCATCCCTGTGTATCACCTGAGGCCAGTCACTTCACTGGGTATGTGTGAGAATTTACAACCACTTTAAGTATTTCAATACTGAAGCTGTCTTTCAAACCATATAGCGACAGAAAAGTTGGTGCTAACAGAAAAAGAAAAATTTGAAAGCACCGTTAGATCATCAACCACTTGCCAACCAGCTGCCGTCATTATACGGTGACAGGTTGACTTGTTCCCGCAAATTGCCGTAGCTGTACCGGCTACAGTGGGCGCGCGGAAGCCAATGCGCATGGCCCCACCGGCCACCTGCAATCGCTCCACAGAGCCAGAACGGGGATCTGTCAATGTAAATAAACAGATCCCTGTTCTGACAGGGGAGTTCAGAGTGATCGTCTATTCCTAGTGATTAGGAACAGCGATCTCTCTACTCTCAGGGAAAACCTTTAACCCCTTGATCACCCCTAGTGTTAACCCCTTCCCTGCCAGTGACATTTATACAGTAATCAGTGCATTTTTATAGCACCGATCGCTGTATAAATATCAATGGTTCCAAAAATGTGTCCGACCTGTCCGCCGCAATTTCGCAGTCCTGTTAAAAATCCCTGATCACCGCCATTGCTAGTAAAAAATAATAATAAAAATGCCATAAATCTATCTCCTATTTTGTAGACGCTATAACTTTCACACAAAGCAATCAATATACGCTTATTGTAATTTAAATCTATAGAAAAATATGTATTGGCCTAAACTGGTGAAGAAATTAGCTTTTTTACGTTTTTTTTTTTTTGGATATTTATTATAGCAAAAAGTAAAAAATCTATATATTTATTTTGAAAAATGTCTTTTTCTTTATAGCGCAAAAAATAAAAACCTCAGGGGTAATCAAATACCACCAAAAGAAAGCTCTATTTGTGGGGAAAAAAGGACATTAATCTAGTTTGGGTGCAACGTCACACAACCAGGCAGTTTTCAGTTAAAGCGATGCTGACATTTATTTTTTTGGGGGGGAGACTGTAGCTTATCTTTAAACCAGAGTTCCACCCAAAAGTGGGACTTCTGCTTTAACCGGTTCAATACAGGGCATTTTCCCCCCCTTCCTTCCCAGGACAATTTTTAGTTTTCAGCGCTGTCGCACTTTAAACGACAATTGCGCGGTCGTGCAACGTTGTACCCAAAAAAAATTGACGTCCTTTTTTCCCCACAAATAGAGCTTTCTTTTGGTGGTATTTGATCGCCTCTGTGGTTTTTATTTTTTGCGCTAAAAACAAAAGAAGAGCGACAATTTTGAAAAAAACACAATATTTTTTACTTTTTGCTATAATAAATATCCCAATTTTTTTTTTTTAAAAACAAATTTTTTCCTCAGTTTCGGCCGATACGTATTCTTCTACATAGTTTTGGTAAAAAAAAATCGCAATAAGCGTATATTGATTGGTTTACGCAAAAGTTAAGTTATAGCGTCTACAAAATACGGGATAGATTTATGGTATGTTTTTTTATTTAAATATTTATTTTTTTAGCGGCGATCCCGTTTTTTTTTCGTGACTGCGACATTATGGCGGACACATCGGACACTTTTGACACATTTTTGGGACCATTCACATTTATACAGCGATCAATGCTATAAAATTGCATTGATTACTGTGTAAATGTGACAGGCAGTGACGGGGTTAACCACTAGGAGGCGGGGAGGGGTTAATATGTTTTCTAGGGAATGATTCTAACTATAGGGGTGGGGACGCACAAGGGGAGGAGACCGATCAGTGTTCCTCCGTTCTGGGAACACAGATCGCTCTCCTCTCCCCTGACAGGCTGTGGATCTGTGTGTTTACACACACAGATCCACGGTCCGGCCCGGTTAACGGGCAATCGCGGGTGCCCGGCGGACATAGCGGCTGTCGGGCACACGCACGTCATATGACGTCCACCCAGGATGGGAGAGCTCATCCCAGGACGTCATATGTCTATGGCTGGGTAGGCTGGGTAGGGAAGTGGTTAAGCACTCCTTGCCCCCTTGACATGCCACATTTGGCATGTCATTTTTCTGTAGGGGGGTACTTAGTTTAGAGTGTGACTTCCTGTCCCACTTCCTCCTACCTGCTCTTGGCCGCCTAGGTGACTCCTCTAATCCCCCTAGGTGGCCCCACCCTCTCTGCAATCTTCTGGGACATGTGACAGGTCCCAGAAGATTGCCTGACCACTAGCAGATCGCAGCGCGACTTGTGCCCGGCCATGAAGCCGAAAGCTGTCACGGCTGGATGCTCACAGTGGCTATTACGGCGCCGGCGGAAAGGAGGGGGAGAGGAGCGAGGCTCTGGGCGGCCTTATCGCTGGACCGTAGGATTGAGTGTCTGTTTATTAAAAGTCAGCAGCTACACTTTTTGTAGCTGATGACTTTTAATAAACGAAGAAACGCGTGGAACGCCGCTTTGGGGCTGGGTTTTACACCTAGCCTTTTGTAAATGAGCTTTTTTGCACAACATGCATTAAGCAGCCCATTCGTTTAATTTTAATGGGCTGTAATACTCGCAACAAAGGAACTCAAACAGCTAATTTTGCTTTTTGGGCATTGAGGTTCATGTGCCTGCTTGCTGCATTTGGGGTGCTGTTCACCATGAATGGCATTGCACGCATGACATATGGTTTATGGGCGCCTTTGAGCATGTGCACGAAACACTCAGATTTGAACCCAGCCTTAGAGTTTCGCTGTACCTTCTGTACATGCAGTGGATCACATGTAAGGCCTCCAAAGTGTCCAGAATTGTTGGCGAAGGTTTTATTTGCATCTTTCCTGGACTGAGTCCTAGCTGTTGTTTGCTGTGTTTTGTGTGTGTGGATACTACTGTACATGTCATTACTGAAAATGTGGATGAGTCCATAGTCCCTTATACATAAAACAAAGTGTGGGAGAAGCAATATCTTTTTCCTCTTTATTTTCAAATATTTGTGCTCCATATGGGGTTTATGAATCATACACTGGATTATCATCAGTTCGGCTGTGCATTCCAGGAACATTACTGCCACTGATTGGAAATGCTGTTGTATCCAAAGCTGGAATCTGTTCTTTTCAACAATTCCCCCAGCATCTGCTGAGCAGATCTTTCTGTTACTAAAAATGACTTGCTTGTTTTTTCTGGGGATGAGAGAGTAGTAAAATATGGCAGCGTCTATAAATTGACATCACACTTCATGTTTGCAGCACAAAGGTGCCTCCTGGTGTTCCTCTCCAACCCTACTGTCTTTGCTGCACTTTAATTGTAAATTATGACCCAGAAAAGTAGTCAAACTAATAAAAATGTGCGGTTAAAGTTCATTGTTTTCCAGCCTGGGACATTTAGTATTTATGTCAGTTTGAGGTTTTTGTGATGTGGTTTCGGGGGAAATAAATTTATATAAACTGATCTTTATTCTCCGGGTATAATATTTCAAAGTGTTTCCATGAAGGCTAATCATGGAATTGGACTTTAGTAACTCTTTGTGTTCCTGTCTTTTTTTGTGTCTAGGAGGAGGACGAGCTGGACTCTCACACAATGGTCAAGACCAGTTCTGAGAGTGCGGGGACCATGAGAGCGGCTAGCACCATGAGCGAAGGAGCTCGGACCATGATTGAACATAATAGCACCATGCTGGAATCAGATTTGGGGACCATGGTCATAAACAGCGATGAGGAGGAGGAAGAAGAAGAGGAGGATGGCACGATGAAGAGTAGGTTTTGTTATACATGGCGAAAATTTAAAGTGCTATACCATCATATTCTCAAACAGATATTTCAAAGCAGTTTGGAATTAGAGGTTCCGGAGTCTAATTTGCTTGTTCAGCATGTAAAAATGACAAAAACAGATCAATATGAGTCCAGTGAGGTATTCTATGAGCGTGAACATTATGAAAAGCTTATATTAATCAGCTAATTACCATGTGCATCATTTTTTGGTCTTCTGCTCCTTACAATCAATGTTCAAAGCTATAACTCAAGCTTTTTTTGCCATAATGATCATTATTTACAGCAAATTTAAATATTTACTGTAAATAATGATTCTTCCAGAAAATGATGCATGCATTTAAGTTTTATGAATTGATTCTTTTGTTTACAGTCATTTATCATAAGCAGGCCTCAATGAAGAGCTTGCGGTGTCTGTCAGAGTTTTCCCTAAGGCCTCTTTCACACGAAGGGTCAGATCAGGTCTGCCTGTCAGTTCTTCAGGAGGATCTGACCTGACTGGACCATCTATTTGCCTCTATGGACCAGTGGGTGTAAACGGACTTGTGTCCATTTACACCTGCCTACCTCTGATCCAATACGGTCCTCTAAAAGAAAAAAACGGAAGGGGATCTGTCATCCTCTGTCTAGGCAGAGTGGATCAGAGGACAATTGGGTGTAAATGGACAGGGAAATCTGCTTGCATAGGACCACCCATAGAGCAGAGCGGCTCTGTCTGCGTCTGTGTCTGCTCTGCATAAACTGAGTGGACACAGACCTATTATCTGCCCGTTCTGCACTGAGCAAGACCTCAGAGGACATATGATCAAAACTGAGCCTGCCCTGTGTGAAAAGGGCTTTAGTAAAAATGTTTACCTGTCAAAGGTATGCTGTGATATGAAGAAAAGGCTTACAAAACACAAGTTGACTACCACATTTTAAAGCTAGATAGGAAAAAAAACTAACTTAACTGTTTCAACTAGTCCGATAAAAACAGATTTTGGTTGCATACATTTGTAATTACACATGGAATCCAAACTGCTGCGACATGGCACCCCTGATAAGTGTCTTGATGTGGCAGTGCCTAACTCTGGGCTATTTGTGTTCCAACTATGATACATACAGTATACAGGGGTGATCCTGCTCTCCGTGCATTGATGTATACAGTATGTCCCATAATTGGGGACTCAGATAGTTTAGAGATGGAAACCATACTTCTCAGAGGGGCCTTTATGTGTTAGTGTGGCTATTTGCAAATGTATGCAAGGAATGGCAGAATGTAAAGTACATTTGTCTCAAATCTGGCCAGTGCAAACAGCATATAGAATGATCAAATGCAACAACATTGAAGGATTTGTAAATTCACTGATAAGGCAGAAGAATATTTGCAAATTTTGACCTTTCATGTAGAATTCAAACTTGGTCCTGACATATCCTGAGCCTCACTGTTAGTAATGGGTGGTTGTGAAATTAAAGACCCCTGTATGACGATCTAAATAAGTACCAGATCCAGTTACTCTGTGATGTACAAGCATCAACAAAACGTCCTTTACTTTCCATGACTGAGCCAAATTCCATTTCATTTTGTCTCACATGTTTCCCCCTCCCAGACACTGCAGCACACAGCGGGGTGGTTTCAGCAACAGAAGCAGTGCTGCCATCTAGAAAGGTTCTAAGGGTTCCTAGGTGCTAAGGCCTTATACACACTGTTGCTCCTAAACTCATGTTTTTGGAGCTTTGGGCATTTTTGCCAGAGCCCCTGAACACAAATCAATAAAAGCCTAAGGGGTTGATTTACTAAAACTGGAGAGTGCAAAAACTGGTGCATCTGTCCATGGTGACGAAAAAGCCTGGGAGCTGATTGGTTTCAGTTTTAGTAAATCAACCTCAATGCACAAATAGACTTTTACCGGAGTTTAGGAACAACTGCATTTAGAGGAAGCAAAATACTCCTCTCCTGAATGCAGAGGAATTGCAATCAGGAGAGGAGAGTTTTGACGGAAAAAATGCCAGGCGCGTCTAAACACATGCTAACGCTAGGCGCGTTTAGCACTTTCATTTCATTGGCCAGAATAAATTATTATTCTGGCCAATGAAATGAATAACGCCCAAGCTCTGGACCCTGCTAAACACGGGTCAAATGCGTCTAAACATGGTTCACACAATTACCAGCGGCCAGTGTTTTTCTGCTGCCAGGAGAAAGGTGTCTAGGGCACGTCAAAGTGTGCATGAACCCTAATTGATAAGCTAGAGGCTTTTGAGTCAGCAGGTACAATGATGATAGCCACACCACTGCAGTATCATCGCCTCCCACTGTAGTGTAAGCAAGCACAGTAGCCATCACAGGAAGCTTTATTAGGTGAGCGTCACTGGTGGACTCGGCAGGTATACGTGGTACTTTCCAGGGTAAGTACAGCATTTTTCTTTTTTTTTTTTTTTCTTCTTTGTGGGCGTCTATCGTTTCATTTAAATTGTAAAACATGCATATGGTGTGATAACTCCATTACATGTGCATAAGGAATGTATTCATGGCAAAACTTGCCTGTCGAAATATCTGGCTTTAAAACTTCCACACCTAAATCAATCAAGCAAATTTAGAAGCAGAAAACTAACACACCACAGGTCTATTTTTTTTAAAGAGTTCTGCAATCAGAGTAGAAGTAGTGATAAGGATTTAGGGGACTTATTGTTATTCAGTGATGAACATAGTACTCTGAAAGTGACAGCAAGGACAGAATTGGTTTCTATTGAGTGCTTAGCGCTATGAATTTTTTCTCGTGTTTCAGCCTACACCTAAGCGAATGTTAATAGTCTGTGTGGCTGATTTTATTCTGGGGGGCTTTCATCTTCTTACAGAGGGGGGTGGCTTTTGTTTGCGTTTTATGACATGGGAATAAACTCAATCCATAAAACCTTATATAAGCTATAATGTGTTTAATGTAATTTTAAGACATTTTCAATATGTTTAACCTCCCCTTCACACTATACATTGCGTTAAACAAAACAGTACTGTTTTTTAAAGGATAAGGTCTCCTTTTGTAACATGTTACATGATACACCCATACAGTATTCAGGGTGTAACATGTTATAAATGCTCCAGCACAACAACCCACTACCCCCCCGAGTCCCTGTTTTCACAGTTAGCGAGTGGTCTTCTCCCCCCTAGCTGTCACAAACTAAAAAAAAGGTGGCCGTTAGGGGCTCTGCCCGCCTAGTTTTCCATTTACAGTGTTCTGTGAATGCAAAAACTCCCGACTTGTAGTTCTCATTTAATTATCAGAGTGCTCTTGCTCGCTCTAGGTAGTTCACTGAGCTTCCTGTCAGAGTGGAACTGTCTGCTCATATCAGAGGTACAGACAGACAGATATACACAACAGTCTACAGGATCTGATAGTACACCGGTGATTTGCTGATCACGGTTGCAATGCTTTACAGATCTCTAAAAAAATATATATATAGAATGCATACAGTTGTGCTCATAAGTTTACATATCCTGGCAGAATTTATAATTTCTTGGCCGTTTTTTAAGAGAATATGAATAACACAAAAACATTTTTCACTCATGGTTAGTGTTTGGCTGAAGCCGTTTATTATTAATCAACTGTGTTTACTCTTTTTAAATCATAATCACAACAGAAACTACCCAAATGACCCGGATCAAAAGTTTACATACCCTGGTGATTTTGGCCTGATAACATGCACAAAAGTTGACACAAAGGGGTTTGAATGGCTATTAAAGGTAACCATCCTCATCTGTGATCTGTTTGCTTGTAATTAGTGGGTGTGTATAAAAGGGTCAATGAGTTTCTGGACTTCTGACAGACCCCCTTACATCTTTCATCCAGTGCTGCACTGACATTTCTGGATTCTGAGTCATGGGGAAAGCAAAAGAATTGTCAAAGGATCTGAGGGAAAAGGTAGTTGAACTGTATAAAACAGGAAAGGGATATAAAAAGATATCCAAGGAATTGAGAATGCCAATCAGCAGTGTTCAAACTCTAATCAAGAAGTGGAAAATGAGGGGTTCTGTTGAAACCAAACCACGGTCAGGTAGACCAACTAAAATTTCAGCCATAACTGCCAGGAAAATTGTTCAGGATGCAAAGAAAAACCCACAAATAAATTCAGGTGAAATACAGGACTCTCTGAAATCGTGTAGTGTGGCTGTTTCAAGATGCACTATAAGGAGGCACTTGAAGAAAGATGGGCTGCATGGTCGAGTCACCAGAAAAAAGCCATTACTACGCAAATGCCATACATCATGGGACACAGAGTTAGGCTAATATTCATTACCTGCTGGGTTATACTTCATCTTCAGGTGAATGGACACTGGTAGGCTAAAGGTCTTTAGACAGGAAGTGATCCCATATATAACCCCTCCCATACAGGAAATACTTCAGTTTTTTACCAGTGTCTGCAAGGTGGATGGCATGGTTTTTTGAGCTCTCTGAGCTCTCTGAGCTCCAGGTCTCTAGTCTCACAAACGGTTCTTAAATTAATCAAGGGATTGACCGATCGGATCCATTTGACACAATCTTTATATGCTTAGATAAATGGTACCCGAGCCTCTCAAAGAAGGTTCAAGAAGGACCAGAGGCTTCCGGGCAATCAGAGCTGCTGCGCCTATCTGGGTTTGTGCCTACAGTCAGTGGGCAGCGACGCTTTGCGGCCGCTTTTAACCCTGTATTTGGCCGCTAGCGGTGGTTTAAAAGCGTTCCGCTACTGGCCGAAAAGCACCTCTAAAACGACAGTGAAGTGGGGCAGCGCTGTCAGTGTGAAAGGGCTCTAACTGTCTCAAAAGCTTCCAGGGAGACCTCAAGTGGCCTTTTTATCACATACCACAAGCATGGTCCACTGATTTTACCATCAGACAATCCATCCCTAGAAATGTCATGCAACAATCACTGGAGTGCATGCAGACAGGAAGTGGCTGTAAAGATATTGCAGAAGATCAGGAGCAATGAGATGCAACAAATGTTGAAACAAGTATTTTACTAAAGAAATGCCATTTGTATATGATGCATACTGCTTTAGCAAACTACTCATCCAGTAAGGGTCTACATCTATTTTAAAGTTGAAGTTTAGATCTGTTATGGGTACAGCACCAGGAACATAACTTACCTCTAAGGTAGTTTGTCCCATGTCCTGCTGACTGCTGCTTACTGGTGTGGGGGTGGGGTGTGTGTTAAGATCAGCTGCAACTGAGAAAGATTGGTGCTGCTCACCCTCCCCATTTACAGAATTATTAGTATTTTTTACCCCCCAGAATGCAGAGTTCTGTGATTGGATGAGATCTCGTCATTCATTTGCACTTTTTCCATGCATAGAGTGCTGTGCATTCTGGGAAAAAAATACAGTATGTTCTATGAATGGGTTGGAGCGGAGGATTTGGAGGGTCAGCAGCACTGGTGCTTTACAGTCACAGCTGCTATTCTCAACCTCCGCAAGGCTGGAGCATCACTGCTGTGGGCAATATGCAGCACCAGTGGAGGGAAGATCTCTCCAGGAAGCAGCAGCCAGCACAACATTGGATGCCCTTCATTAAAGGAGAAGTTCACCTTTGGAATCATGTTCTATCCGTTTTTGGGGTGGAACAGGTTGCATGTTTCCAATGTTGCACCCCTCTCTCCCTGTGACAGCAGTACGGGGAGAAGTTTCCCATACTAGCTGTCCTTTTTTGTAGAGTGCAGCCGTGTGGGGCTCAGCCCACACAACCGCATCGTTCATTCACAAGTACATCCTTTGCGACTGTCGGCTTGTAGTTCTTGGTGAACTACCACAGTAATGGTTTGAGTCTTCCTGTCAGTGTGAAACTGCTTGTCCGAATAATGTACGACAGTATAATGTATGACAGTTTACACCTACAGTCTGCAGGAGACCGGCATGGCATCAGCGATCTGCTTATTGCTGGTGCAATGCTTTCCAGTCTCCTAAAAAACAGTAAATGCACTTTTTTTTTTTTACCTGCAAAAAAATGGGCATTTTATTATTCTTTTATAAAAAAAAACTTCTCCTTTAAGATAAAGGTAAGTTTTGTCCCTGGTGCTGTGTTCACAACTAAACTTTAGCTTTTAGCCTATTAACATCAGTTGATATAAAAAAGATTTATGAATGATCGCTAAAAGTGTGACCACTCTAATGCCTAGTACACATGATGAGAAAATCAGATATAAAATAGTGCTTTTGGAGCAATCGTCCATTAATCTTATCTATGGAAACAAGGCAGATCACTGTTTAGACGGGGGGAAGGGATGGAGTTTGTGTCCCTGCAAAAATAAATTCCTTCTCTTCCCCTATTAAAAGCACCCCTCACACATATATGGAAACATTGGCTAGGCACACAGTGATTGTAAAGTCTTTTTTTTGTCTAAATAACAAACATGTTATACTTACCTGCTCTATGCAGTTGGTTTTGCACAGAGCAGCCCAGATCCTCCTCTTCTCGGGTCCCTCTTCTGTGCTCCTGGTCCCTCCCTCCTGTCGAGTGCCCCCACAGCAAGCAGCTTGCTATGGGGGGTACCCGAGCCGAGTCACAGCTCCCTGTATCCATTCAGACACGGAGCCCTGCCCCCTCTCTCTCCCGATTGGCTGATTTTGCCTTTACAATCCCTTTAACTTTTTGATCGCTCCTCATAACCCCTTCCCAGCCAGTGTCATTAGTACAGTGACAGTGTATGCTTTTAGCACTGATCTTCTATTAATGTCACTGGATCTCAAAGTTTCACAATCCCACTGTAAGTCAATGATCGCCGCCATTACTAGTAAAAAAATAAAAAAATCCCATAGTTTGTAGACATTATAACTTTTGCGCAAATCAATCAATATATGCTTATTTGGCTTCAGGATACATATTGGCCTAAAGTTATGAAGAAATTAGATTTTTTTTTCAAAATTTTTTATTGGATATGCTTTTATAGCAGAAAGTAAAAACATATTTATTTCTAAATTGTCCGGTGCTTTTTTTTTTTTTTTTTTAAAGCGCCAAAAATAAAATAAAAAAACAGAAGTAATCAAATGCCGCCAAAAGAAAGCTCTATTTATGGGGAAAAAGACATGAAGTTTATTTCGGTTAAAGTGTCACAAGACCACGCACTAGTCAGTTAAAGTAACACAGTGGCGTATCACAAAAAATGGTCTGGTCCTGAAGGGGGGTAAATCTTCTGGGGGTCAAGTGGTTAATCAGTACAGTATTCGTCTCTAAAAAATAAAATCAAGTGACCAAGACTGTGCATGCTCATAAGCATAAGAACACATTATATCATTGTGGGAAGTTGTATTCTGTCTTAGGATAATTTTTAAAACTGTAATAACCTATTCATTTTCAATATGATACTAACATGAAAAAAATAAAATAAACCATATCATTCGTTCGATATTCTCATTCTGTGTACGAGGCTTAATCACTACTCCCCCTGTGTAAAGTGATATTTTGGTGTCCCTGCTATTCATTGGCACTGCATATCTGAATCAATATAAAAAACAAAGCTTTAGTTTGGTACGTAGCAATATTTACCTCTAACAAAGCCAAACAAAAGGATTTTCTGATGTGTGCTAATTAAACTCAGGCTCTGTTCATTAGCTAGATGGATCCAGTTGGAATCCTGTCATAACTTATTTAACCACTAGGTGGAAATGAAGAGCAACTAATGGATTAGATAGTGGGCCAAGAGCTCCTGAACAATTTTATTTTAGCTGTAATTATTAGAAATATGTTCAAATATTTGACTTTAGGAATCTTTTTAAAAGACTGAAAAGGGATAATTTTTCAGTTTTGTAGCAAATGATAAAAAAAAAAATTATTAGTAAATAACAGTCCATTCAGGTGCACCATCACTCAGTGGTAATGGATGTAAATTTAAAGGAAATTGTCCAATCAAACTTTAATCTGTGTGGACAACTGCAGCCCTGATTTCAAGTATTTGGGCAATTCCTTCAACTTCTACAGGCCCCAAAACTCTTACAGAATGCAATGTGATTTTATTGAAAATCATTGTTGGCTTCTTGGACTTAACAAGTAACAGTAATGGGTTGTGTGCTTTATATGCCAGGATACTTATAATTTCCAGTCTAGCACTGAAAAGAATGTTATATACAATAGCTTACATTGTTTCCCCACACTTATTATGATGCCATTTTCAAGTACATGTACCATCTTTTTCAGTTCCAGTTGATGGGATACCTGCTTTTTGGATTCGTAAGGAACCTTTCAACCATTGTAAACCTTTAAACATACATTTTCTGTGCCACTCTGATCTTGGTTTCATTTTGGTATTAAAGTGGTTGTAAAGGCAGAAGGTTTTTGATCCTAAAGCAGATTTCCACTCATATTTTATAATTGGGCTCATTATAATGTCCACCCATAGTGCTGTAATGTTTGGATAGTTATATCTTGAAACTTCTAAAGTGAGTAACTTTTTTTTAATTAGTCTTCCCCTTGACCTCTGGTCATGGCGGCCTAGGCGACTATGTCAGCAGCCTGGCCTGTTGACTCCTGGGATATCTGTGTCATTGATCCCAGAAGTCTTCGGGCATCTCCTATTATTTCCTAATTGCATCTACGGGACTACTGTGCAGGCATGTTCTTCGCGCAGGCACGAGAATGGGAGACGGCAGCTGCAAGAAAACCCAGAAATGAAGCCAGGACAGCTTCAGCTGCCCACATCCTCTATGGCCACAGCTGAATCCAGGCAGAAAAAAGATACCTAATTAGATTGTAAGTAATTAGAATGTGCACATGGGCATCAATTTCTGTTGTGGTTCTGGTGATTTTGTTAGCATAATGTTGGCTGGGAGACTGGAACTCTGCTTTAATGCCTTATGAATGAGGGTAATTAACCTTCTTGGTGAAGCTCCCACCCCCCTCCCCCCCAATACTTACCTGAGCCCCATCTTGATTCAGCGATGTGCACAAGAGCAACAACTCTCCTTGGTCTCTCTTTTTTTTTCTTTCTTTCTCTCTCTCTCTTTCTCTCTCTCTTCTTGGGTCACACAGCAGCGGGAGCTATTGGCTCCCGCTGCTGTCAATCAAAGCCAGTGAGCCACGCTCTGTGTGTGTGAATGGACAATGGCCATTCACAGTTGTGTGGCTCGGGAGCGAGCCTGGTCGAGTGCTCCCAAAGGCTTGCTATTGGGGGTACTCAACAAGGGAGCAGAGCCAGGACCACTGCCAGGGGACCCAGGGAAGATCGGGACTTCCCTGTGCAAAACCATTGCACAGAGCAGGTAAGTATAACATGTATTTTGTTGGTGGTGTTTTTTTTTTTTTTTTTTTTTTTTTTTTTTTTTTAAAGTTACAACCTTTACAATCACTTTAAGAGCTTGCTTTCTTAAACTTTTGAGCCCATGCACCACCTTCCTGGCTTTTAAGAGCACCATTACTGGCTGCAGAGGTTCTCACATTGGACAGTGGAATGACAGGCAGACAGTAAAAAATGGTGCAGGGCTTAGCTCAGATTTGGACAGGGTGACCCCCCAATTGATATCAGGATCAGACAGCAATAGGGGAAGCTTTCCTGGCTAACCAAATGTCTGTGTTGTGTGTTCTTAGATGTAACTTTTAGTTATAAACAATTAAAATTATGGCCCAGTTCTCTAAAGTAGAATTCAACTCCACTATATTTTTTTAAATTCATGGACCCTCAGGAGCATTATGCCATAATGTGCTAGTATGTACAGCATGTTAGCACATTATGACAAACTCACTTCTCAAACAAAGCCCTCCAGCGCTGTGCTGTCGGTGCCCCCACTAGTCACAAGTGATTCCATCTTCTCCGTGTCGTCCTCCTGGGTTCACTCAGTTCGGCCACTTTAGTTTCTGGCCAGCAATGGTGTCAGTCCCACATTATCATGGTACATAGTGGTGTAATAAATGTATGCTGACCTGCACATCACAAGCAGAGATAAGGTTTCATTACAGAAGAGACCGACGTGGTCTTTTCTTCCTAAAAACCCTACTTGTCAGAATTCTTTACAATTTTTGTGTTTTTAATTCTGCTTTAAATAGAGTAACTGATTTACTTTAAAGGTTGGGTATGTCCAAACTGGTATTTCCTCTTTGCACGTTAGTTTGCAGTTGACTTGTTATTTTGTGGCTTTGCCGATGACTTCTATCTGCTGGATCGCCCAGTCCCAGCAGATCCCACCGCCATTAAAGTCACTTTATCACAGTGAAGTCATCATTATGTAGCATTCAAAAGTCCAGCAGAAAGGCAACATTTTTCTCGTGTCCATCTAACACAGAACCTACTGCGGGAAATCGTTGCTGTTATGCAGTTAAAAGCTGGTAGGTTATTAATCACTATTAATAAAGGATGCTGGCAAATATCCATTTTCTATGGAGCGGTCCTTTATTTCCAGGAATGACAGAAATATTTCTGGGGATGTGACCTGACGTGATCAGAGGTGTATCGTCTTGTGATTTGCTCTGGCGTTTTATTTCAGATTTTAGTTTGTTTTTGTTTACAGTGTTCATATAGCGCCAGCATGTTGCATGAGCTTACTTTGCCAATTAATCTTGTGTTAAGGTACATATAGTATATGTAGCGCTGGTAGATTTGCGATCTACCATATGTTAGGTAAATTTAGTAATTTGTTCGTTAAGAAGGTTAGGTTTGCCTCTGTTCCAGCTTGCCTGACAATGTGTGTGTTTCTATACTGATTGGTAGGTGTCGCTGTTATCACTGGTTAGTGTTGGAAAGGCAACGTGTCAAAGCGTACGGATGCTCTTCTGTCCTGGAGACAACTTGGTAGAGGTGGTCCTCCGAGTTGTATTCTAGGCGAGGGTATATATGGGACAGATGCCATATTTTGGGGTTCGTTTCACAGCCACCTGCTGGCCCTCCTGGCCAACAGGTATGCATTAGAGTGCTACCTTGTGGTCCTCCGTTCCGGAGGCCCACGCTGCTGCGGCGCAGGGGTGGGCCCAGAAGCTTGTCTGGGGATTACCACAGCAGCCAAGGATTGGTCCTGAGCTGTCTATCCCGAGTGAAGAAGCTGGACAACTGAGGAGATCCCAGGGGAGGACCCGTCATGGAAGGATCACGCAGCGTGCTGGGCTGGAGAGGGGCCCGGTGACTCGGTTGGAGGACGTATCCTAAAGTAACTATACAGCATAGTGTTGCCGGGTTGGCTTAAAGGTTCAGGCACTGTGACTGACGTTCATTGCAGAAAAAGACAATACATCCTGTGGCAGAGGATCGTACGGCTTTATCCCAAACAAGTCTGTGGCAGAGACTTTTGTTCGTGCTACGTACTGGCTGCTAGGCAAGTGAGAGAGGCCTATCCAGGCGAGCAAGGAGTGTGTCCCACGAGGGGAGTGCATTCTATTATAATATTCAAATTCTACCAGGTCATTTGTCAAGAATCCTACAAGAAGATATTTGAGTTTCTTCTGCAGTTTCCCTTCTGCCTCTTTCCTGCTACTTCCTTGTTAAATTGTTTAATAAAGTATTGAAAACGTACTCAAGTGTTGGTGCATGTGTCATCCAGAGGTAAACTCAACGGAACCCTAGACCCAGTGCCGGTGAAACAGAGGGAAGGAGAGTGAAGGTAACAAGCCTGCTTAAACCAGCAGCTCCACCGAGAGTTATTGCTACATATAAAAACAGCAAGTTGGTCTACCTATGTGTTTTTTATATTGTGGTAGGAAGCAGGAGCACCCCTAGGAAACTTACAAACTTTCAGGGAGACTACACAGACCCCTTGCACGCAGTATATTGGTGGGTCTGAACTTGGAGCATGGGACTCCAGCACAGCAAGGCATCAACAATAACGACTTTTCTGCCAGACACACACGCCACACGTGCTTATACAGTGTGTGTTGTCGTCCCAAACGCACAATAAATTTAAGAAATTTACGGATTTCGAAGTTCAGAAGTGCTCAACCCCTTTCAGGGGCATCCGTTGCCTGCTGTGTGTGTCTAGTGAGATCCTTTGACACACAAGCTATACAGGAAACCTGCCTACTCCATCTTTGCTCTTCTTTGTCGGTGAACAGTGATCAGTCCCCTCTCCAGGCTAACAAACAAACCCAAAATGTAAAGTGATCCTCCTAAATAAGCTTGACGAGGCACCCATAATATAGGTACGGTTTGTTTTGCAGCCTGAAAGAACTTTGCCATAGCCATGATCAGAGCCCTTTTGGGCTTAAACGTGTAAGCTGTATCTGTATAATGGGTGATTTAATTGTTCGATAAAGCTTATGTCAGAGGATTACTTCAATCGTTGGCCTAGAAGCTAAGGAGCAACTATAAGCAAAAAGGTAAACAATTTAGTGAACTGCTTATGCTACCAGTATGTAACAGTCTAGTATGGTTAGGAACAGAAAAATGTCAGTTTACCCTTATCGAAATGTAAATTGTTCAGTGAAGCCAAGTTTAATAAGCTTTTCACACTACTAGAAATGACTATGTCCTCTTTTCAAATCTATGCCATGAAGCCGCCTCCTAGTTCTAAAGTCTGTGTGGGTAAAGGTGAACGCAGTTTAAAATTAAACTACCCTTACAGTGCTGGGGAAGTCCCATCGAAATGCTTGTTTTCGTCTATGATAACATTACTATATGCTCCCTCCCCAGCTTGCGCTCTTCCCTTCCCTCTGAACTTCTGGGTTGTGGGCAGACTCTGAGTTGATCACTTACAATGCAGGGCTGCTTTTCCTGTATTGTACATGATGCGGTTAATGGATGGAGCAGAGGCTTCAGAGGACCGGACATATGGAGAGGAGGAAGTCTGTAGGAGCAAGGGATAAGTAAAATTGCACTTGGTGCCATTAAAGGAGTTGAAGTCCACTGTTGGCTGATGTCACAGAGCCGGTCCAGGCTGGATAAAGATCATGACCATATGGTTGGGATCCACCCAGGAGCCTTGAGCGGCAGCTGGCTCAACCTGTCAGCGAGCCGCTGAAAGCCTCAGCCAGCTGCTCCCACAGTCCAGCCCTCCAGTGAGCTAGGAGGGGGCAGAGCAGAGAGCCGGTGACTGACAAAGTATTGATTTCACATATCTATTTTATAAAAAATGTTGAAAACCATTTATCATTTTCCTTCCACTTCACAATTATGTACCACTTTGTGTTGGTTTATCGCATAAAATCCCAATAAAATAAATTTACGTTTTTGTTTGTAACATGACAAAATGTGAAAAATGTCAAGGGGTATGAATATTTTTTAAGGCACCTATTTTTTTTTTTTTTTTTATACCTATATAATTTTTATTCTACACACCTTTGAGCAGGTAGGGAATAACAGAGTTACTCCTATTCACACTGTACATGCAGGGTGCCAGACACCTGAATTTCAATGGAAGTTTTTTTTTTTTTAAAGCGCATGATTAGAGATCAAGGCTCTAATTGGCTTCCAAAATTGTGGGCTTGAGGTGCAGAGCACTGCGCCCTAGGCCCACCCACTTGTGTGATGTGTGCACCGGTGATTGGAGTGGAGAAGAGGAGTAGAAGTGCGGAGAAGGCGGGGGTGCTGGCGGCAGCCAATGAGCGCACAGTCTCCAGCGGTGACATTTGCAGTGCAAAGGAAGAGTTGCCGTGTACCAACCTGACAGAGAAGAGCGAGTGCAGCCGCTGCCGCGGGCATTCCCTTAAGCAAGATGCCTGGGGCTTGGCAGTCCTTCCCTTCCCTCCCCCACATTACACACTCCGCTGTACACAGGAGAACATGGAGGAGTCCAGGGAGCCGTGCGTGCATGAGAGAATATTATCCCTGCTGGGGCTGCTGCTGGCCGGGGTTCTGAACATGGTGATGAGGATCCTGCAGGGGCTGAGGATGTCTGGCTGGTGGAGGAGCAATCTCACCTGGTATGGGTGCTGGGCAGGTAAGAGGAAGCCCATGTCATAGTATTATTATAGAGGAAGGCAGGCTATGAGCGGCGTGTGTAAGGTGAGCTCCAGCCAGGGAAGTCTCATGTCCTTCTATAGCGCCATGTGTGATCCGTGAACTACCACGACTGTGGATGGGGTAAGTGCGGGCGGGGGTTTTCTCCCCCACCCCCCAAAAAAATGGAGCACCAGCCACCACTGTGTGATGACTCTATTAGTTTCCTTTTTAGGCTTTCTTTCCTTTTGTTTTCATCTGGTGATCCAGCCAGCAAGTCTGTTCTTTTTCAAAAGCACAAGCGCACCAGCAGAATCCATTTACATGGATGAGACAGACCATTTAAGCCTGACGGGGGTGATTTAAAATGTTCAGGTTTTATTTTATTAATGTAAAACCTTTATCCCAAAAGGAAAACTGTTTGCTGTAAGTGCTTATAATGTGTACACTGGAGTTTGGCTTTAGTTTGTTAGTGTATATAAATCTACAAATACATTGAACACTACCCCCCCGACAATACAGCTGTCTGCTGTGCCTCCTATTCTCATTCCTCCAGGGTTGTGTCTCACTAATACAGAAGCTGTGTTACTGGCCTGATCACCAGAGGGAAAAAAAAGGTAAAGCAAACGAATGCAGCCACCTAATCTAATGATTGGTAAGCTGCAATATTTTGGTTTTTGGTTTTTGGGTTTAATACCGCTTAACCCTTGCACTGCAGGGAGTAGTTTTTTTTTTTTCCCCCCGAGTTCTCTTTAAAGCTGAGGATGGCTTGTAAAGAGGCACTGCTAAAACCTGTGACCATCTTGTGTGCATTTTGTCAGGATTATATTTAAGGCCAACCAAAGATTTAAAGACTGATTCATCTGGTAGGCTGTGGACGGGGAGGATACATTTCACAGGCCATTAGCACAATGAAACCTTGTTACCTTTGATTAGATTTGCTATGGATGATAAAAGAAAGTAGGTTTACTCCACACCTGCTAATATCCAGTTATTGAGACTAAGAACTCAACATTAATTTATGAATGTTTTCAAGAGTCCGGTTACATGCCTTGGATGTCCTGTTCTGTCCCTGTGTGCATCTCTTTGGGTAATTATATCATCCTGTTATTATGTATGGCTCTGTAAGACCTGGTAAGCACATGGAGAGGGAATGTGTTGTACTAGCTGTCTGGCTATCTAATTTTCCATCACACAACAGAACTCTGCTTCTGGTACCATTTCTCCCAGTGGCGTTTGTTTGCGAAATATAGATCCCTCAAGAGACACACAGCACAGGCAAGTTGTGGCGGATTGCTGCTTTATTAGTATCAACATCAAACTCATTCTATCCTTGTAAGTCCAAAGAAAAGAAGCCGGCAGCACACAGTAAAATCCAATGCTTGTAAAAGCTTTATTATGGATGTTGAAATGCCTTCCCCATCACTACGATTAAGCCCAATCGTGGGTGAAAAACGTCAGAGTAGGTGGTTCCAGACTGGGCTTTGTGTTGATTGTGCAGAATAATGAAGAGTTGGATTTTACAGTGTGCCGCTAGCTTCTTTCCTTTGGATATACTGATAGTTTGGGGAAAGGGTGAACCTCTGTTTGACATTGGCACCCAGTCAGCCGGGGGAGTGACCCAACCTAATAGGCTTGGGAGCAGCCAGAAACTTTTGTTCGTTCTGTCCCTAGCTGAGATTATCCATAGCCTTAAGCATACATAGTGTACATGTTCTTGTCTCTGCTTATGTCTAACTTTTTAAAGCGGTGTGTTTCAGATATGGAAAATACACGCAGATCTGTGTTTACAGTAATAGTATTTCTTCCCCATATCTATTTTAATGAAATCTTCGTATACTGGTCAATTTATCGATCTTGGACCTTGCAATCTGGAACTTCTAAAATCTAAATGTAGCTGTTACCTATTTTTCTTAAAATAGAAGTATAATTAAAGGCAAAACGTTGTTTTTCGTTTTGGACAGCGTGGAGATAGATTAGAAGCCCCGACAGTTTTTATTGCTGTCTGTGCCCCCATTAGGGAGATTCACCCTCTCTATTTTGTCCTGTTTTACCATTATCATTGAGGCTTCATGCACACTAGCTTAACAAAAATGCTGCTGCTAGAAGAGTTTAGTATTTTGCCTGTTGAAGCAACTAATGTTGTCCTATGTGTCCATGCACATTAGGTAGCCTACAGGCATTTAGGTAGTCTACTCAGCATTTAGTGGCAGGAAAAAAGCCCCTTCTGTTTTGCATTTTTGTGAGCATATCTCTGGAACAAATGGAGCTTTCTTTTGGTGGCATTTAATCACCACTGGGTTTTTTATTTTTTGCTAAATAAACAAAAACAGTGTGAAAATGTTGAAAAAAAACCCACCACAAAAACGTTTGTTATAAAACTTTGGAAACCAGCAATTTTTCTCCTTCACTGATGAGCGCTGATTAGGCTGCACTAATGGGCGCTGATTAGGCTGCACTAATGGGCGCTGATTAGGCTGCACTAATGGGCGCTGATTAGGCTGCACTAATGGGCGCTGATGGGCACTGATGGGCTGCACTGGTGGGTGAACCTGATGAAGCAATGATTGGCAGCACTGGTGGGCACACATTGGCAGCACTGGGGGGGGGGGGTTACTGTTTGGACTGCACTGATAATCAGTGCACATGTCCCTTTTTAGAGAAGCTGGTTATCAGCACTCCTTTACTCATGCTGACAGCATAAGGAGAGGACTTAATATATTTGAGGCTAAGCACAACCTTTTTAGTATTATTTTAAGTGGATAGCAGTGACAGTTTCAGGGAATTATGGGATGGGCTGCCGTACCTCTTACCTGCTCTATCTGGGGCATCACAGCCTGGCAGCCACCCATCTTGTAACTTATGGGGCTATAGATATTTTTCTGGATGGCCATCATCAGGAATTGGAACTAGCATCGGCCTTATTCAGTACCGCCAGACAATATTAAATGGTGGCTGTAGGAGGAAACGAGAAACACCTCATTGTGGGGATAAAAATTTGTTGCAATAGCAGTGGAACCCCAGTTAAGAAACCCTGATCCAAATGATATATAATTCACATAACTCCTTAGATGTTAGCTGCGTATACCTTTCTCTCTTTGAGCTTGATTTTATCACGTCATATTCAGATTTCCAAGTCAAGTTGCATTTGATTGCATTGATAGCTTCTTAAAGACTGTATTTTCCCCATGGAAGAATCTTAAATTCAAGTTAATTAAGCCTTGAAATTGCTTAATGGCTTAAAAGTTTACCAGGAGGGTGTTTTTTTTTAAATCTAGGAATAGCTGTAGTGCTAAATCTGACATGTAACTAGAGATGAGCATGGGCATTCTCTGAACTCACATCTAACCTAAACCCCAAACTCCTGCTTTTTGTACTCCAGTGAGCTGCGGGCTGGGTTAATACTTGTCCTAAAAATCACAGAATCTGTGAAGCGAGAAATTACCCAAATCTCAGAACAGAATAGCAGGAGTTCAGGTTACAGATGAGTTGGGGGGATTTCCCAGCTTATCCTCTATTTTTAACCAATAACTTGTATGGTATGGGGATGTTTAGCTCAGAGGTGGTGAGCATTTTTTAAAGTGAGTTCATGTCAGACAGGAATTATAGTTATGGGCTTGGCAGCCCACTTTTATTAAAAAGCAACCGAAAGTCCTTACAACATAAGGATTCCCACGCAAATGTTTCAGCTTCACACGAAACAATGTTAAATGAAAATTCCCAGCCACCTGGCTCTCCTGTCTGCCTCACTGCTGCTCACTCCAGTCTCCCAGGCCATGGGCTCCTCAGGTTCTCTCAGCCTATGACTGCAGACACTCACTACGGGCCCCACTCCTGGCCTTAGGATAGGTTTCTTCCAGCCCCCCCCCCCCCCCCCGGGCTCTCCCACTTCTCAAGAACACAGGACTTCCTCCAATCCCTTCTGTGAACTTGCTAGTCACCTCAGCTCTCCAGACCTGTGTAGCTATCCTGACTTTCCATGTCCCATGGGCAAGAAGCCCCCCCAACATAGGGTTTTGTCTTCCGGGAACGTCACCCTTCCTGGCTAGAGCACACTCAGGTTCTGTGTCTGAATGGCAGCAACTGCAACTTATGTTTGCAGGAAAGAAAATTGCTCTGTCTATAGCTTGCCTTAGACCTTGTTTATAATGATCCTGTACACCTGTGCACCTACACTAGCTGCAGGGAACTAGCAAAGCCCAGACACAGGATTGAGGCTGGGTTCACACTGGTGCGACACGACAGCCGTCCTACTTTGGATCCGACTTTGCCCTGCGACATGAAGCCGGCATGTGTCCGATTTTCAATGAACGGGGATCCGACTTGGATCCCCGCCAATGCCCGGCACTGTGTTTGGTATGAATCTTTATGGGGAACTCCGCGCCAAATTTTAAATAAAAAACCGGCATGGGTTCCCCCTCCAGGAGCATACCAGGCCCTTGGGTCTGGTATGGACCTTGAGGGGAACCCCCTACGCCGATAAAAATGGCGTGGGGGTCCCCCCCAATCCATACCAGACCCTTATCCGAGCACGCAGCCCGGCCGGACAGGAATGGGGGTGGGGACGAGCAAGCGCCCCCCCCCCCTCCTGAACCGTACCAGGCCGCATGCCCTCAACATGGGGGGGTTGGTGCCTTGGGGGAGGGGGCGCGCTGCGGCCCCCCACCCCAAAGCACCTTGTCCCCATGTTGATGAGGACAAGGGCCTCTTCCCGACAACCCTGGCCGTTGGTTGTCGGGGTCTGCGGGCGGAGGGCTTATCGGAATCCAGGAGCCCCCTTTAATAAGGGGGCCCCCAGATCCCGGCCCCCCACCCTATGTGAATGAGTATGGGGTACATGGTACCCCTACCCATTCACCTAGGGAAGTGTCAATAAAAAAAACCACAGTACACAGGTTTCAAAATTAATTTATTGGGCAGCTCCGGTATCTTCTTCCGACTTCTCCCGGTGTTCCGCCTCTTCTCCCGGGCCCCGCCGCTATCTTCTTCCAGCTCTATTGCCAGCGAGGGGCCCGGTCTGCTGCCGCTGTCTTGTCGCCGCTGTCTCGCCGCTTCTTCTCTTCATCTCTTCTTCCGATGTTGACACGACGCTCTCCCCGGCTGGAATGCTCTCTGTGCGCTCTGCTCTGACTTATATAGGCGGTGACCCCGCCCCCTTATGCCATCACAGTCCCTGGGCATGCTGGGACTGTGACGTTTTAGGGGGCGTGGTCATCGGACCACGCCCCCTAAAACGTCACAGTCCCAGCATGCCCAGGGACTGTGACGGCATAAGGGGGCGGGGTCACCGCCTATATAAGTCAGAGCAGAGCGCACAGAGAGCATTCCAGCCGGGGAGAGCGTCGTGTCAACATCGGAAGAAGAGATGAAGAGAAGAAGCGGCGAGACAGCGGCGACAAGACAGCGGCAGCAGACCGGGCCCCTCGCTGGCAATAGAGCTGGAAGAAGATAGCGGCGGGGCCCGGGAGAAGAGGCGGAACACCGGGAGAAGTCGGAAGAAGATACCGGAGCTGCCCAATAAATTAATTTTGAAACCTGTGTACTGTGGTTTTTTTTATTGACACTTCCCTAGGTGAATGGGTAGGGGTACCATGTACCCCATACTCATTCACATAGGGTGGGGGGCCGGGATCTGGGGGCCCCCTTATTAAAGGGGGCTCCTGGATTCCGATAAGCCCTCCGCCCGCAGACCCCGACAACCAACGGCCAGGGTTGTCGGGAAGAGGCCCTTGTCCTCATCAACATGGGGACAAGGTGCTTTGGGGTGGGGGGCCGCAGCGCGCCCCCTCCCCCAAGGCACCAACCCCCCCATGTTGAGGGCATGCGGCCTGGTACGGTTCAGGAGGGGGGGGGGCGCTCGCTCGTCCCCACCCCCATTCCTGTCCGGCCGGGCTGCGTGCTCGGATAAGGGTCTGGTATGGATTGGGGGGACCCCCCACGCCGCTTTTTCGGCGTAGGGGGTTCCCCTCAAGGTCCATACCAGACCCAAGGGCCTGGTATGCTCTTGGAGGGGGAACCCATGCCGGATTTTTATTTAAAATTTGGCGCGGAGTTCCCCCTCAAGATCATCTGAGCACAAGTCGCGTGCCGAAGTCGGATCATGCAAGACGGCAATCCGACTTTGATCCGACTTCAATGATAGTCAATAGGCTGAAGTAGGATCAAAGTCGGACCAAAGTAGTACAGGGAGCATTTCTAAAGTCGGAACGACTTGTGTCGGACCAGTTAGGACGGCTCCCATAGGGAAACATTAAATTTCACACGTCATGCGACATGAGCTCCCAATGTCGGAGCGTTTGTCGGACCAGTGTGAACCCAGCCTGAAGGTTCCTTCCCAACCTTGACATTTCAGAACATTCAAACTCCAGGCCCCAGTCCAGGATTAAAACACCCTCCTCTCACAATAAACATGCTGGAGCCTCTCAAACTTTAACTTTGAAAAAACTCTGTCCTTTCTACCTAAATTCACATCATGGCAGGACCTTGCACTGTCACACCTGGTGTGTTGGGAGCCCCCGTTCCTGTACCTCAACGTTTGCAGACCAGGTAATTACGAATGCACCCTTTGTTAGCTCCTTGCTGTTTCTTAAAAGGGAGAGGAAAGTTACAAACCATAGGATCATGTGACCAGATGCTACATGTGAGATAGCATATTTAAGAAGCAGTATGTCAAAGCATCGTATGATGCCAGGCAATTGCAACCTGATGCAGAACAATGCTAGGCACTTTGCAGAGCACTGACGTTTACTAGACATGCTGAGAAAATATGGAAGCTGCCATCGCCTACCTCTCTGAAAGTACTAGTTGCATGGCAGTAATGCTAATTCAATTCCTTCAGTGCTTGTGTTTTTTTTTTTTGCTTACTGGAGTTCCGCTTTAACCGAGCGTTCTCCTGAAGAACAGTCACACTAGCAGAAGGCATAAGCAGTCTTTAGAGCTAAACATGGGAGATGTCATTCTATTGTGTGAGCATTTTAACCCCTCGTTGAAGCATATTGATTTCAACAAGATAATTTTATACAAGCTGTTAAATCATTAAGTGACGTGAGAGTAAAGTTGCCCATGTAGTTTAACCCTTAACAGAGATGTTAAGGATATATGTTCCTTGTTGGCTGACCATCTGTTATAAATAAACACTACACACCAGTTCTGCAGCAGCACGTCAGCATTTATTCACTGTAGAAAATTCAGCACTTATTCCCTCTTGCCGCCCACATAGAGCGAATCCTGCTGTTTGAGCCTTTCCCATCAGCACATCCTCTAGGCAAAACCATGACATCCTTCTGCACTGATAGTGACGGTTGAACGCTAATTGACTGTTCCACGCTGTATATAAACGGCACTTGCCTGCAGCAATATGTATCAGCCTCCAATATCTCCTTACTCATCATTCTTATTGGTCATTGGTGAAGATGAGCCCCAAGTATCGTGTTTGCACCATTTTTAGCTAACTCCACTTTCGTGCTGTTACTTTATATTGTGCTGCAATGCTTTCCCTGCCTTGATTTTGTATAGCATTTCATTTAAAAGGCTGATATTTAATTCATTATCCTTTAGCTGCTTTTTTTCCCTCAAGCTCTTGGTTGGACCTAAATAATTAATGCGATATATTAATATTAATTGTTTTCAGATACACTTGGGGTCTCTACCCCTAAAACTTTAAATTCATTGTTTGATCCAGTAATAATAAACTGCTCCCCTCATCTGTGTTATTTTAATACAAAGTGCTGATCCCACCTCGAACCAATGTGCTAAAAAGATTTTGGACATGAGAAGCGTGGGCTTGTTCCAGCAAGGGATCGTTCAGAAGTACTGAATCGTGGAAAACAGCGCTAAACTATTTTCTCAGATGGGAGACAAAGGAAAAAGAGATTAGCACTTCAGCTCAAGTGTGGAATAAATCAATCCCAATAATCAGCATTATTTTTTTGAGCTATCATCAGGGTGTACAATAGTGTTGACAGTTTGGCTGCAGTGCAAAATCTTCATACAGAGTCCCTAGTGCCATATTACAAGCAAAGCTTTTGGCTTGATGGTCCATATGTAATTTCCAAGCTCCACCCAAAATTGTTATTTCAATTTTGCGTGGCTATTGGCAAGGTGAATTGGATGATGGCTTGTTGCAGTGATTAGGGACTCTGGTGGTAGGATATTCTCACCAGGTTTCCAATTTCCCTGCTTTTTAAAGGCCAAATATAGGTTTCTTTCCCCTCTGATAAATTTTCCAGAATGACGATAAAACAAATAATTTGGTATTGCAGCTGCAAAAGGTTGACATCTTCTTTATGGCCTTGGTATAGGGAAGGAGAGGCAAGCCACTGCAAGGAATTGTAATCCTTGGAATTTTACAAAAGCCATTCATGACAAAAAAAATATTAGCTTTGGGTGGAAATGAGTTTTGAACCTGGACTCCAGGATGCACTCTATTTTCACCTTCCCAAAAAACAATATGTAAAACTTTTTTCATTAACTTTTTTGGAAGTGGTTGTGACATCATGGCTTCAATAATACTGCAGCTAGGCCCTAGCCACTTTGAGAGGCGATCTGTGAGAGGCTCATACATGTAAGTGTTTGCTGAATTGGATTGGCAGAGAAAGACTGAGGGTTTTTACGGACCAGGTCCTACCGCTGCCGGTGGTGCCTAAAGGGGTTGTAAAGGCAGGTGGTTTTTTATCTTAATGTATTCTCTGTATTAAGATAAAAAGCCTTCTGTGTGCAGCAGCTTCCCTAACACTTACCTGAGGTCCCTCTCTGTCCAGCAATGTCCCCGAGTGTCTTGGCCGTCAGAGATTCTCCCTCCTGATGGGCTGAGACACAGCAGCAAAGCCATTGGCTGCTGCTGCTGTCAAAGTCAGCTAGCCAATTGAGAGAGTGTGTGGGGCTGGGTCGGGGCTTCGTGTTTGAATGGACATGGCCTTTAGATAACTGAAGGATCACCTTTCACCAGGCTCCACCTATGACTTTCCTGATCATTTTAGGACTAAACCTATAACATCTCTGATTAGAATAAAGAGTCTAAAAGCAGGTTGCTTTCATGGAGTTAGTAAAATAAGTTATATCTTTATAAGTTATCCTTTAAGTAAGGATCTTAACTGAGGAAAATCTGGCACATTTTGTGCATTCTGAGGACAACCTAATTGTAACTCTAATCACAAACAGTTACTAGTCTGTTTTCCTTGTGTATCAGAAAGCTTTTCCACTAGACATTTTTTTTTTGAATGCTCTTCTTCTGCCATGTTTTTTTCTCTGGGGGCTTCGGAAGATGAGAGGAGCTGAAATTTTACTGAAAAGGGTTTTCTAGGGGCATCTGTTACTGTTAGCCAAGCTTGAGAAAGTATTGAAGTAATATTCACGTGGAGTAAGATGCTTTATTGGTGATATAGTGCAATCATTTTAACTGGAAGGTAATTACTTTGGAAGCCATTTCTATAAGCTGTTTTAGGACCCATGCACACTGGAGCTCATAAACGGCCGTTCTGAATGTCGGATTGCTGGCAGGAAAATGCTGCTTTAAAAACGCGATTTTATCAGCGTTTTGCATTGCCGTCAATGCACGTTTAGCGGCGCTTGCTTTATACCGCGTTTCTCTGCCTCTATTCAAAATCAATGGTTCCCTATGGGAGCTCAATGATTTGAATAGAAGTCGCACCAGAAGTTGGATCATTATGATCCGACTTGCGGTGCGACTTGTGTGCTGAGGATAAAGGGGAACCCTGCCACAATGAAAAAGAATTTGACGTGGGGTCAGACAATACCACGCCCTTCGGTCTGGTATGGATTTTAAGGGGAACCCCCTTCGCTGAAAAAATCCATACCAAACCCTTATCCGAGCACGCAGCCCGGCCGGTCAGGAAAGGGGGTGGGGACGAGCGAGCGCCCCCCCCCCCCTTAACTATACCAGGCCGCATGCCCTCAACATGGGGGTAGGTGCTTCGGGGCAGTGGGGGCGAGGCACCCCTCCACCTCAAAGCACCTTGTCACCATGTTGATGAGGACAAGGGCCTCTTCCCGACAGCCCTGGCCGTTGGTTGTCTGCGGGCGGGGGGCTTATAGGAAACCGAGGGCCCCCAGATCCCGGCCCCCCCACCCTATGTGAATGAGTATGGGGTACATCTTCTCTCATTCACCTGGGAAAAGTGTCAAAAATAAAACACACTACACAGGTTTTTAAAGTAGTTTATTAGTCAGCTCTGGGGGTCTTCTTCTGACTTCAGGGTCTCTTCCTTCTTCTCCGCGCTCTCCGGCCTCTTCTCCTGCTCTCCGGTTCTTCTGCCGAGCTACTACTTTAAAAACCTGTGTAGTTTTATTTTTGACACTTTTCCCAGGTGAATGGGTAGGGGTACGATGTACCCCATACTCATTCACATAGGGTGGGGGGCCAGGATCTGGGGGCCCCCTTATTAAAGGGGTCTCCTGGATTCCTATAAGCCCCCCGCCCGCAGACTCCGACAACCAACGGCCAGGATTGTCGGGAAGAGGCCATTGTCCTCATCAGGGGACAAGGTGCTTTGGGGTGAGGGGCGAGGCGCTCCCCGCCCCGAAGCACCTACCCCCATGTTGAGGGCATACGGCCTGCTACTGTTGAGGGGGGCGCTTGCTCGTCCCCACCCCCTTTCCTGACCGGCCGGGCTGCGTGCTCGGATAAGGGCCTGGTATGGATTTTGAGGGGCTCCCACGCCGTTTTTTTGGCAAAGAGCGTTCCCCTTAAAATCCATACCAGACTGAAGGGCTTGGTATTGTCTGAGGGGGGAGCCCCACGTCAAAATTTTTTCATTGTGGCGGGGTTCCCCTTCATCCTCAGCACACAAGTCGGATCATGATGATCCGACTTGCGGTGCGACTTCTATTTAAATCAGTGGGCTCCCATAGGGAACCATTGATTTTGAATAGAGGCAGAGAAACGCGGAACGAGGCTTAACACTCTTTTTACAGCGTTAACCCTCGTTTAACACCTTTTACCGTTGTCCGGCGATTCCAGTACTGCTCTTGAATGCAAATTTCTGGCGTTCAGAAAAAAGCCCATAAACCCCACTGCTCATTAAAGCTAAAAAACGTTCATGTGTGCATGGACACATAGGCTAACATAGAGTGGAGTTTATGGGCTTTTAAAAAAAAAAAAAATGCCAAAACTCCAATAAACTGCAGTTTATCAGCTCCAGTGTGCATGGAGCCTTAGAAGTGAGAAAGGGGCAGTTTCTGATAGCAGTCATTCATTCATGTAACATCCCCTGGAATAATGGAAACGGGTGGTCACGCTCCCTTTGTTTCTCAGTGTTATGTGGGCTGTTACAATCCGTAGACCTATAGATAATTTAGGATCATTTATGCTTTATATTATTACATATTCTTGGGAGCTGGGAAATGTAAATTTCCAGAGCCTGCAGGCAATTCACACCAAGCAACCAATGTGGGTTTTTGTGGATAGCAAAACAAAAGCTGCATTACTCATACTAAAACTGTACATCTGAAAAATAAGATATTTTACAAAGATGCTTTTGTTTATTACAGGTATTTATATAGCACCAACAATTTTCATATTGCTTTACATATTGTACATTCTCATCGGTCCCTACCCTCAAGAAGCCTAAAATCCTAAGGTCCCTATAACACATTGCTACGCACACATTTTAGGGCTAATTTAGACAGGAGCTAACTAACCTACCAATACACCAATATCTACTTCCCTCTGCTAAGTTCCTTCTGGAACTGTTTGATGGCCAAGGCTAAAGTCTCAGGTATCAAGCAGGAGTTAATAATGCAATTTCTTCAAGCTTCTTCATTGATTGCTGTATCAATTTCTTACATTGAACTGTAGGAGTTGCACTATTGTAGCAGTTACTGCAGATCACAGACTTGTAAGGATATTTTGCAGAGAGCCCCTTGCCGCCTCCTCTGGGGTCCCCCATCGGCGCTATCTACTCCTCCTTTTCTCCATGTGCCCCCACTGCAAGCCATGTGCTAGGGGGGCACGTGTGGGCGGAAACAGATAAACAGGTACAACTTGTGTAGGAGGATTTGTTTAATCTGTGTGCATCACCTGAGGCCAGTCACTTCCCTGGGTATATGTAAGGGTTTTCAACCACTTTTAAACATTGCAAGAATTTGTTTACGGACAAAGTGAAAAGATACTTCCCCCTCCAACAATGGGACAATAGGTTATTATTATGTGGCACATATCTGCTGGGGCTTTGACTAAAACCTCATTCCACCCACCATTTTTTTCCTGTCCTTCCTCCTTTCCATTCCTTCTTGCTAGTCTTTCCTTCCATAGAGGTCTCCCTCTCTTCACTGCCCTTTCCCTACCCTACTTCACCCAACCCTCGCTTGTCGATCAAATAGCAAAAAAGAAAAACTCTACTGGGCCCTTAGTATTACTAAACCTACAACAGTAAAATCAGTCTGTATATGCAGTAAAGCATGCTCGTTATAGTTGCTGTGGAACCTAAGGGGTAATCCCGTGCATTGTGTAAATAGGCTTTTTGATACTGTCTTCTCTGATCCTCACCTTCTTCCACTGTCCCCAATCCATCTACTGACAGTACAGAGCCTTGGGGGCACGCTGCACATGTTCAGTTTGGTGTGTGTTGCTAGAGAATTTTTTATTCTTCCTTGGGAGGGTGCATGCGATTGGCACAGGGCCAATCCGCAATGCCCAGACAGAGGTTCAGGGGTCCTGCAGCCTCATAGGACAATCAGGGGAGAATGAAAACTCCTCCTACAAGCTTTAAAGCAGAGTTCCACCCAAAAGTGGTTCTTCCGCTCATTTGTCTTCTCTCCCCCTCCGGTGCCACAATTGGCACCTTTAGGTGGGGAGGGGGGACAGGATACCTGTCTGACAGGTATCCTGTTCCCACTTCTGGGAGCCTTGGTCGCAGCCCGTGACATTACCGCGGGGCTCCCTCCTCTGCCTGTCGCCGGGCCAGTAGGAGAGGAGAGCCGGGCCTCGCGCGTGCGCAGTAGGGTTCCCGGCGTGAAGCCACACTGCCGGGTACCCTTACCCACAATGGCGACGGCAGCACCCGACAGCTGATGGAAACATCATCTGCGATGCCGACATCACTGGACTCCAGGACAGGTAAGTGTCCTATTCTTAAAAGCCAACAGCTGCAGTATATGTAGCTGCTGGCTTTTATTTATTTTTTTGGGGGGGGAGAAACACCGCTTTAACAAGTCAAAAGACTGCTATATACTGCTGATGAAAAGGGTATTTAGCACTTTATGTTCACTAATGTTTTTATTTACATCCATTTTTCTTAAGTGTGCTTGTTTCTTCAAAAAGGGATGAATTGGTATGTAATATTAGAGACCAGCAATTTTTTCATGAGGAATGGAAAGAATAGCTAATTGTGGATAAAACGCTATATTCTCACCTGTACCAACACTCCAATATGTTTTCATATGATGTATGATTTTCTTTGTATTTGTGTTAGATCTGTTTTTAAATTGTTTGATTTATGAATCTCAATGTGTCCAACTCTACTGGTCCTGACGAAGTGGATGATCCACGAAATGCGTTGACCCTTCTAGCAGACCTTCTGCACAGACTAGTTTGTAATGTATTGGTAGCAACATATGCTTTTAATAGTGTGTAAAATAAAGACAAAATTATTTTAGACGTATTGTATGTTATTAGTATCCGTTTCTATGTTATTGTGCACACGGGGGTATATCTAAAGTACCAACACCCATTCTTCCTCTTTGCTACTATATACGGGATGATACCCCTGTGTTCACATGTTTTCAATATTTTTTTTTTTTATAACAAACATGTTATACTTTCCTGCTCTGTGCAGTGGTTTTGCACAGAGCAACCCGAATCCTCCTCTTCTCTGGTCCCATGCCGGTGCTCCTGCCAGGTGCCGCACCCAAACCATGGCTTCTGTCCATTCACACATGGAGCTGCGGCTCAGGCCCGCCCCCTTTTGTCTCCTGATTGGTTCACTGGCTGTGATTGACAGCAACAGGAGCCAATGGCTCCCACTGTTGCCGAAAGCCAATCAGGAGAGCAAGTTCCCGGAGAGACAAGGCTCTCGTGGACATCGCTGAATCGAGAGGGGACTTGTGTAAGTATTGGGGGGGGCTGAATGCATGAAGGTAAAAAACCTTGTGCCTTTACAACCACTTTAACTGTATGGACCATGATTTTATTTTTTTTTACACAGAGCTTTTTGCCCTTTTATTTGTTTTTTGTTTTTTTTTGCTGTTGATCCTGCATTCTCCTGGGAGATGTGATGTAATTATCCCAGCAGCCTACAGGACCAGGTACACATTCTGGCCGGGCTCAAAGTAAAAAAAAAAAAGAAAAAATTCCCTTTTGAGAGTTAGGTTTCGTTTTAATGGTGGGTTATGCTTCTCCGATCCTTACTATACCCGCTTTTATATGTAAATGTTGACAGGCTTGTATGATAAGGCAGATAGAAATGTGGGAGGTGCAATATCCCATAGCAACCAAACAACCATTGCTTATGCAAAAGGTGCAATACACTGAACCAGATTACTGCACTTTTTTACATCCCCTCTGAGTACTGCTGTTTTAAATTAGGCTGCCTGTTTCTTTTAAAGCGCTTGTAAGCTTTTTTTTATTTTACGAAAATAATGTATTATACTTACCTGCCCTGTTTTGCACAAAGCAGCCCGGAACTTCCTTTCCTGGGTTTCCCCACCGACGCCTTTGGCCCCTCCCCTTCTCTGTGCATCACCAAAGAAAGCTGCTTCCTATTGTGGCACATGTGCAGACTCGCTCCTGTGCCGGGCTGTGTGCGTCTATAGACACCGCTCAGCGCCTAACCCCTCTTACTTCCTCGCTGGAATGGATTGACAATAGCAGGAGCCAATGACCATCAATCTACCCTTTTAGACCAGGGAGAAAGAGCAGTGCTGCTGCAGACAGGCATGGTTCCTCTCTCTTGCCAAATACATACCTGCGGTACAGGACACAGGTATGTATTTGTCAAGAGAGAGGAACAATTACTGAAAGGTTTTTTGTTTTGTTTTTTTACCTTAATGCAAGTAAACCTTTTGATTTTAGAACCACTTTAATATTTTACTATTCACTATAATCAAAATTTAAACTCTGTTTATTAGTTTAAGTTTTCATACGGTCATTGTTAGACTGCATCAGCCAATCAGACTGTCTTTTGTTGGTAATCTGGTGATGCTGGAACATGCTCCCGGGTGATGCTGGAACATGCTTCCTGGTGATGCTGGAACATGCTTCCGGGTGATGCTGGAACATGCTTCCGGGTGATGCTGGAACATGCTTCCGGGTGATGCTGGAACATGCTTCCGATTGATGCTGGAACATGCTTCCGGGTGATGCTGGAACATGCTCCCGGGTGATGCTGGAACATGCTCCCGGGTGATGCTGGAACATGCTCCCGGGTGATGCTGGAACATGCTCCCGGGTGATGCTGGAACATGCTCCCGGGTGATGCTGGAACATGCTCCCGGGTGATGCTGGAACATGCTCCCGGGTGATGCTGGAACATGCTCCCGGGTGATGCTGGAACACCCTCTTTGTTGTCTCTCACAGAAAATGTAATTTAAAAATGGCAGTACAAGAAGTTTCTCTCAGCCTCCAGTAATGATAAAACATGTTTTGAAAATGTGAAAATTATCTGAGATGCAGGCAGAAAGAGAAAGGGGAAATTACACTGCACAGACTTCAGGTACTATACC
The DNA here is from genome assembly GCA_037952925.1 of Lithobates clamitans. Lineage (NCBI taxonomy): Eukaryota > Metazoa > Chordata > Amphibia > Anura > Ranidae > Lithobates > Lithobates clamitans. The sequence goes on from JBBGZY010001202.1 coordinate 3,431,277, forward strand.
CCCATTAAATAATGATATTTGAAGCGCTTCACAATGTGCATGAAAATGAATATAAAAGTAAATATAAATAGTCAAATAAATCCAGCGGTGAGTAAAAATTCCTAAAAAATCCAACAATCAAAATAGTGTAAAACTATAAAAAATTAGTGATACCAAATGTGTAAAAAATTCACATAAAAAATCCACATAAAAATAAATATATAGGGATGTATTCAGAAGGTTCAATTATACAGGTGTGGAATCCTGATTGGTATAGAGCTTTTGATCACTAGCAAAGCTGTTTAAAAACACTTGCTTAATTAAGGTGCTCATTGATCTTAATAGTACCAAAGTGTTTTTTGCTTCTATTCACAACCAATGTGAGAATCATAAACAGGCAAATAAGAGAAAAAGTCAATCATTGTGCAATAGTTAGGATACCAAGGTACACAGGTAAACTTCAATCCACTCACGTGTGCCTTATAATGATAAGGCATATGCAGGTTTTACTATAGCAGTCAGCCGCCTTAGACAGGAGCAGATTCAGTGCAGTACACTGTGTGAAACTGCTGATCTGCACAGAGCTTCCTTGGCTCCTCCCACGCGTTACATCACAGTCACGTGACTTTTTCAAGGATCCTTGAAAAAGTCACGTGACTGTGATGTAACGCGTGGGAGGAGCCAAGGAAGCTCTGTGCAGATCAGCAGTTTCACACAGTGTACTGCACTGAATCTGCTCCTGTCTAAGGCGGCTGACTGCTATAGTAAAACCTGCATATGCCTTATCATTATAAGGCACACGTGAGTGGATTGAAGTTTACCTGTGTACCTTGGTATCCTAACTATTGCACAGTGATTGACTTTTTCTCTTATTTGCCTGTTTATGATTCTCACATTGGTTGTGAATAGAAGCAAAAAACACTTTGGTACTATTAAGATCAATGAGCACCTTAATTAAGCAAGTGTTTTTAAACAGCTTTGCTAGTGATCAAAAGCTCTATACCAATCAGGATTCCACACCTGTATAATTGAACCTTCTGAATACATCCCTATATATTTATTTTTATGTGGATTTTTTATGTGAATTTTTTACACATTTGGTGTCACTAATTTTTTTTATAGTTTTACACTATTTTGATTGTTGGATTTTTTAGGAATTTTTACTCACCGCTGGATTTATTTGACTATTTATATTTACTTTTATATTCATTTTCATGCACATTGTGAAGCGCTTCAAATATCATTATTTATTCCTTTTTAAGTGACTCTGAAAACACTCTCTTTTGATAGCAGCCTCACTTGGTTTTATGTGTAATTATCAGCTATTTAGCATCACAGCGCTTTGTGTTTTATATATATTTTTTCCACTATACCCCCATTGCCTTCTTAATGACCCTCTCAGTAGAGAAGTGTGTGCCTATTCTTTAGGGGACTACCACTAACTTTCTAAGGCATACTGAGCAAAATCCTCAATCATTGTATCCCTTCACTTACTGCTGAAATCACTCTAATTTAAACCTTTGGTTCATTAAAGTATGATTAATATTCTTTACATTTTGAGTATTTTTTGTACAGAATGTTTGTCTTGCCAAGCTGATATACATGTAATCCTTTTTATTTTTAAGGAAATGCAACTTCTCCTCAAGTGCCGCGACCGTCATTTATGGATTACTTCGATAAACAAGATTCCAAAAATAAGCCCCATGAGAATCATAACCAGAATGTCCATGACCAGTTCCTTATATCCAAGAATGTGTTCCCCGACAACTGGAAGGTTCCTCCAGATGGTGACTTTGACTTTGTAAGTATTTGCATTCCTTTCATTCTTCTTTCTAGCATTCCTTTTCTAAGGAAATGTATTATAGAAAAGCCTTGGGTTTTTTTTGTTCTGAGCATTGCAGTGGGTTTCTTGTAGCTCCAAAGCAAATTTTTCCTACCGTGGATTGTTCAGGTAATAATATTTACCAGGCGAGTAAAACTATGCAAGGGACTGTGTTTGAAAAGGGAGATTTTTTTCCAGCAGTATAGAAAGGCATTTGTTCTAGAAAAAAAAGTTAAGCTGTAGAAATGTATTTTATATAATAATGTATTTTTTTTTTAATGAAATTGATGTTGCATTTGACTTATCAGGCTCTTCTAACCCCCTGTACAGCAGCATTCAGATTGGGAGAGATATTGGTAGTAAATCGGGCGCATGTACTTCTGCAGAGAAGGATTATTCTAATAGGAGAGAGGACAGGGATAACCTAATCAGTCTGCTGCTACTTTTTCACTGGCCTGAAGCCTTAAGGGCTTTTTATTATTATTTGTAATTGTTTAAAGTGGTAGTAAACGTAAAAAAAAATACAGGTTAATACCACAGAGCGCTGGCATGTACTGCATACTAGTTCATTATGGCAGACTTGCCTTACAAACGGCGCTTCCATCGTTACCAGGTCTTCCTTCTGGGTTCATGCTCATAGGTTCATTTGAATGGCCAGGCCACAATGACATCAGTCCTGTGCATGCGCACGGAAGCCATCTTAGTGGCACGGTGCGCTCTGCATCTATGGCACATTCAATATTTCGTGCATGTGTCAACTTTGTAATTGGCTTAAGCTGGTCTTATCTACTAAGTGGTGCAAGTTGAAGCTGTTTTAAAGGCACCTACAGGTAAGATTTTTTACAACCTTACCTGTAGGACAAAGTCAAAATTTAGACTTTACCACTACTTTAACCACTTGACCTGAGGAAGATTTACCCCCCCTTCATGACCAGGCCATTTTTTGAGATGATGCACTGCGTTATTTTAACTGACAATTACACGGTATTGCAAAGCTGTACCCAAATAAAATTTGTCCTTTTTTTTTTTTTTCCCCCCCACAAATAGGGCCTTCTTTTGGTGGTATTTGATCACCTCTGGGTTTTAATTTTGTGCGCTATAAACTGACAATTAAAACATTTTTAAAAATCAAATTTCTTCATAAATTTAGGCCAATATCTTTTCTATTACATATTTTTGGTAAAAAATAAACAAATCCCATTACGCCTATATTGATTGGTTTGCACCAAAGTCATAGCATCTACAAACTATGGTGTGTGTGTGTGTATGTGTATATATATATATATATATATATTTTAACTAGTAATGGTGGCGAACAGCTACTTATAGTGGGACTGCAATATTGCAGTGCAGAATTTGGACAATTGACACTTTTTGGGGACCAGTGACACTAATGCAGCAATCAGTGCTAAAAATTATGCATTGTCACTGTACTAATAACATTGGCTGGGAATGGGTTGACATCAGGGGCGTTGAAATGGTAAATGTGTGCCTAGCCTATATTTTTCTAATCTGTGGGATGTGCTTTTACTAGGGGAAGGCATGGATCCATGCCCCTGCTTTGCAGGAACACAGGATCCATGCCTTCCTTACTGACAGAACCAGCGATCTACCTTGTTAACATAGAAAGACCGCCTTTCTGCCTCTCTCCTCGATCATCGGCAGGTGGCGGCGAACATCATGTGTGTGATCCCAGTGGGAGCGAGCCTCCGGTGGCGTGCATGTGCATGCCTTACCCGGAAGAGCCGGATCACGTATATATGTGATTCAGCGCACAGGTGCCGCCCTGTAGCCGTAAAACTGCTATGGGGCGGACCTGAGCTGGTTAATACTGGCCTCACCCATTGGAAAATCTTATCCTTAAAGCAGTCCTTTAGAGGTTCTTTACAGAAAAGTCATCAGCTACAAATAATGAGCTTCCCACTGATCGAGCTCCTCTGCACTTTGTGAATGGTCTCAGCTTTCTGGGGCCTGTAACGTCTATCAGAAGGCTGTAAGGAAAGGCGTGGGGGGGGCTGAACTTCCACTTGAACTGCCACAGTGATCCAAGTGGGAATGGGTACCTGTCTAAACCAGGTACTCGCTCCAACCCCCCCCCCCCCCCAAAAAAAATATACCAGTGCCAAAAGTTGGAGGGCGAGGTTCCACTTTAAGTGCTTATTCATAAGTGCATTAGCCCAGAGCATCCGATTCTAATCCCTCCTGTACTGTCTGATATGGATTCTGATTGGTCTGTGTGGATTACGGTACTTAAAGCTCCACTCTAGCCAAAACCTTTCATTTTGTTCTGGATGAAATAGGAAAGAGTTAGAGCCTCTGTCAGGTTTTTCTTGCTGTCCAGGACAGTAAGTGTTGGGTAATGTCTTCAATGGGAACTTAGTCAAAAATAAAAGCTTGACAGAAATATTATCTGTTCCCAGATATATCCAAAACAAAAGAGAGAAACATTTTGGCTGGAGTTAGGCCTTTTGGCACTTTCTCTCTTTCTTTTTGAACATGTAGTTTGTTTGACTGAGATGTACTTTAAACAAAACACCATCCTTTATAAATGCTCAGTCATGCATATTATTGCCCAGGCCGTCTTCTAGCTCTTACATATGTAAAGCAGCTGATACTTGGTGATATTTTCATAAAATCGTAGACTGCGGGTAGATTCCTAGCATCCTGAATAAGAACATCTGTAAGTGCAGATCATTTTGTTGATGAGAAAGACAGTTTGCATTTTAAATTGTCAACTTTTTTTAAAATGTATGAATATTTTAAACTGCTGCCATACTGTCTGTGAAACATTTATGAGAATTGTGTGTAACCGAGAGAAATACAAACTTACATTGACGCTTCTTGATAATCTACCATCTTATCTCAAAAATACTTCAGATCAAAAACTACAGCATTTTTATTAATATATTGAAAATTTTCTGTAAATTAATTGTTGGTTCCTCTTTTTAATTTTTACGCGTATGCAGCTGCTGTTATTTTTTGTTCGCTTTTTTTTTTTCTTGAGTTGCTGTTTGTATTACATTCCTTGCTTCCTGATCTCAGCCTAAAACAAATTTTAAATTCCAGGGCTATATAGGCTGCCATTGGTGACCTGAAAATGCTAGTTGCCTGGCTTCTTCTGACTTTATTAGGTTCTGAGTTAGTGACCTGGAACAAGCAAGCAGCCAGTAGAGTCATGGCTCTTTTATATGTTATAGTTCCAGGTCAGTGACTGATAATGTATTGAAACTTTAAATGTAGAAGTCAAGGTATTCCTTTCAGCGCTGCTTCCAGATCTAGTCCTATTGTGTTTTGACATGTAAAGTCTTCCTCTTAACCACTTGCCCATCAACTCCCACCAAACCCCCCCCCAAGATTTTGCCCCCTTCATAACCAGATTGTTTTTTGTTATTCAGCACTGTGCTACTTTAACTGCCATATGCGCAGTCATGCAACACTGTACCCAAATATCATTTTTATCATTTCTTTTCACACAAATAGAGCTTTCCTTTGGTGGTATGTGATCACCACTGGGTTTTTTATTTTTTATGATCTAAATGAAAAACATGCAAAATTTGGGGGGGGGGGGGGGGGTGGAATATATTTTACTTTCTGCTATAAAACATATCCAATACAAATTTTAATAAATTATAATTTCTTCATAAATTTAGGTCAAAATGTGTTCTGCTACATGTCTTTGATAAAAAAATAAATAAATAAATATCCCAGTAAGTGTATATCCAGTGTCCCAGTAAATGTATAATATTTGGTTTGCGTGAAAGTTAGGCCCCTTTCACACGTGCGGACCGTATGTCCGTATTTCATGCATCCGTTTTCGCATGAAATACGGACATACATGCATCCCTATGGGATAGCGGGTGTCAGCGGATGTACATCCGCTAACACCCGATGTTGTCCGCCTCCGCTCTCGTCCGATTCTGCGGACGGAAGAAAATCCTATTTTTCTATCCGTCTGCAGAGCGGATCGGAGGAACACGGACAGACAGTCCGTGTTCCTCCGATCCCCCATAGGGGAGAGCGGAGATCTGACAGGGCGGTCCCTGCACAGTGTGCGGGTCCCGCCCTGTCATCTGCCTGCTCAGCTGGGGAAAACGGAGCGATCCCTGCTGAGCAGCGGATAAACACGGGGCGGATCAATACGGATCCGTCCCGTGTGAAAGGGGCCTTATAGTGTCTGGAATAAATACTGGAATTTGTATTTCTTTTTTATACTAGTAATGGCGGTGATCAGCGACTTATAGTGGGACTGTGGTAGAATGAAGGGCAGTCTGACACTAGCTGGCTCTGGCTGGGGGTACACTGACATCAATAGTGACACTAATACGGTGTCACTGTTTTAATGACACTGGCTGGGAAGGGGGTTAAAATCCAGGGGTGATCAAGGGGTTAAATGTGTGCCTAACAATTAGAGGTCGACCGATATGGGTTTTTCTCTGGCCGATGCCGATATTTAGAAATCGCGGTGGCCGATGGCCGATATATGATGCCGATTTTTTTGGGCCGATATATTAGGCCGATTTTTTTTTTTTTTTTTCTTTTTCCCCCTTCATCTCATAAAATCTAACAGTTAGACCCCTTTCACACTGGGGCATTTTTTTTAGGCGCTTTTGGGCTAAAAATAGCGCCTGTAAAGTGCCAGTAAAACGGCTCCCCTGCAGTCTCAGTGTGATATCCTGAGTGCTTTCACACTGAGGCGATGCGCTGGCAGGATGTAAAAAAAAGTCCTGCAAGCAGCATCTTTGGAGCGGTGTATACCGCTCCTCCACCACTCCTGCCCATTGAAATGAATGCGTACCGCTGCCGAAGCACCTGCAAAGCGTTTTGGCAGCAGCACTTCAGGGGCGCATTTAACCCCTTCCTTGGCCACTAGCTGGGTTATTAGCGCCCCGCTAGCAGCCGAATAGCGCCGCTAAAATGACGGTAAAGCGCCGCTAAAACTAACAGCGTTTTACCATCAACGCATGCCTGCTCCAGTGTGAGAGCAATCTTAAGTAATAAGTGATACAGAAATTTTTTTACATTTAAACATTTATTGAACAAAACAAACCTCCAATCAGTTCACTTGTATGTATAATTTAGATTAAAAAAAAATAACTATATCTTAAATATTAAATACACAAAAACAGGTAATCAAAACTTTTGGACGAAAAAAAAATGGGCTAACTTTACTGTTTATTTATTTTTAATTTTTTTTAGTGTATTTTTTTTAAAAAAAGACCGCTGCGCAAATACCGTGTGACATAAAATATTGCAACAACCGCTATTTTATTCCCTAGGGTCTCTGCTAAAAAATATATATATAATGTTTGGGGGTTCCAATTGATTTTCTAGCAGAAAATACAGAATTTTTACTTGTAAGCAACAAATGTCAAAAAAGATTTAGTCTTTAAATGGTTAAACTGAGAAATTCTACACAGAGTTCAGTCTATTGATAAAAAGAACCTGAAAGAGATACAATGTATCTTCTTATCAGACTTGGCAGGCTGCCCAGAGGAGGAGAGAAGACAAACTTCAAACAGCTTGCAATTGACTTCTATTACAGAAGTCATTTGCAAGTCCCGCTGAACCGGCTTTTTTTATCAGCACAATCCGCTGATGCCGATTAAGTAAAAAAAGCCAAATATCGGCTGATATATCGGCCGGCTGATATATCGGTCGACCTCTACTAACAATGTTTACTGTGTGTTTATGTTCTGCTTTTACTAAGCGATCTTGCAGGTTTTTTTTTCCCTGCTAAAACAAACGGCAATATCAATGTTCGGAGCTCTCTTCCCTGAATGATGGAGCCGATCAGCGGGTGCCGGTAATCATTCATTGGCCGGAACCCACTGCTCGGCTTGTGCTGTAACAAATCACAGCACAGCCGGGGCGGCGGGGGACAGAGCGGCTGCCCTGCTGCAGTAAATGTAAGTGGAGTGGTCGCAAAGAGATTAAAGGCCCGTTCACACCAGAACGTGGTTCGGGAAAGGAACGTTCCGTGTAAGTTTCCCACGCTGTGTTACAAAAAACAAAAAAACGCTGCTTATGCGTTCTGCTGCAGATGCCAATGTAATGTTAATTGTATCTCAAATGCATAGCCATTGCAGGCACCAGTTTGAATGGTACAATAGTACCATGCGATTTGATGTAGAAAGGCTTTTAAAAGTAGTGTATGCACTACTTTCTCCACGTTTCGCTGCAAGTTGAGCTGAATGAGCTTCAAAATTGCACTAGGCAGGAACACAGCGTCCTAGAGTGAAACAGCCCTAAACCTCAATGTAAATGTGGAAAAAATATATACAATGCCTTGAAAAAGTATTCATACCCCTTGAAATGTTGCAACCAAAAATGTAAATGTGAATTTTATGTGATAGACCAACACAAAGTGGCACATCATTGTGAAGTGAAAGGAAAATTATAAATGGTTTTCAATTTTTTTGGACAAATATCTGAAAAGTGTGGTGTATTCAGCCCCCCTGAGTCAATACTTTTGTAGACCCACTTTTCGCTGCAAGTCTTTTTGGGGATGTCTCTACCAGCTTTTCACATCTAGAGAGTGAAAATTTTGCCCCTTTTTGCCAAATAGCTTCAAGCTCTGTCAAATTGGATGGAGAGAGTCTGTGAACAGCAGTCTTGCCACAGATTCTCAATTAGATTTAGGTCTGGACTTTGACTGGGCCATTCTAACACATGAATATGCTTTGATCTAAACCATTTCATTGTAGCTCTGACTGAATGTTTAGGGTTGTTGTCCTGCTGGAAGGTAAACCTCCGCCCCAGTCTCAAGTCTTTTGCAGACTCTAACCGGTTTTCTTCTAAGATTGATTGTGAATAAATTACTGCGCCACCAATGTGAGAATAAGCTGCTAACACAACAATAAGACTAATTGCATGCAAATGTGAGTGAAAACGTGTAGCGCTAATAAAGCATATAAGCTCTAGATATAAACCTACGGAAAGGTGCAAATACACCCCTAGAATTGTGTAAACATTATCAGGGTGATAAAACCAAAATAACCAAAATATATATGGAAAAGGGAATTTAGACAAATTCAAAAGAGAAGTTCAAAACAAAACATAGATAAGATATTACTATAACAGCTGGCTCAACTGAATACAGGCATATGAGGTAATATCTAAAGTGCACATGCATACACATCAGTGTTCGGATAAACAGAAGCAAAATGTGACAAAGTGATAAATCCAAACAAATGGGATTTCAGGGCATAATCCACAAAGGGAATCTTTAGTAGAATGAAAGATATTAATATAGCCCAAAAGGAGATATTAACCCATTCATGACAGCCTATTTCTGACATTTGGTGACAGTAATAGGTGGTGACAGGTACTCTTTATGGAGGGATCGGGGGTCTAAAATAACCCCGATCCCTCCTTTGCACTTCAAAGTATTCAGATTGCCATTTTCGGCGATTCTGAATACTGTATATTTTTTTTTAAACCAGCGCCATTGGCAGCCGAGTAAACGGGAAGGGACGTCATGACGTCGCTTCCGTGTTTACAACTCGAAGACTGGAACGAAGCTGCTTATGGCTTTGTTCCAGTCTGTCCCTAGCAGCCGGAGGCGGCGGATTGTTGATCGGGGCTCCCGGTGGAACGGGAGGCGCGGTAAGAGCGGCAGGAGGGGGGGCGTCCCCTCCCTCTCCTCCGGTATAACAGCAGAGCGGCTTTTAGCCACGTCGGTTGTTTTCCTTGGAAAGCCGATCGCCGTGCGGAGCGTGCCTTCATCTCAGCCATCTAAGGAGATAGTAATCTGCAATCCACGTTTGCATCCTTGCACCGCCACTGGTGTGTGGGTCCACAACTCATGGTAAGAGTACCTACCCCTCCCATAGGTGGTGGAAACACAGTCCTGGGTGCCGTCTGATTTTGAATATCATCATCTGCAACCTTTTGGGCTATATTAATATCTTTCATTCTACTAAAGATTCCCCTTGTGGATTATTCCCTGAAATCCCATTTGTTTGGACTTATCACTTTGTCACATTTTGCTTCTGTTTATCTGAACACTGATGTGTATACATGTGCACTTTAGATATTACCTCATATGCCTGTATTCAGTTGAGCCAGCTGTTATAGTAATATCTTATCTATGTTTGACCATTTTTTGAAGCTGATGATTTTCTGTAACATTATTACTACGGATTTGTATGGATCTTAGTTTTCACTTGTATATCTTTTTCTTTACATTGTACATTTATGATTAATATGCTTATTCAATTCCATAAAGCCCCTTTCACACCAAGGCGTCGACGGTAAAGCGCCTCTATTTTTAGCGGCGCTTTACTGCCGTTTTTGCAGAGGTTTTCGGCCGTAGCGGGATGCTTTTAACCCTCGCTAGTGGCTGAAAAAGGGTTAAAACTACCCACTGCAGCGGCACTTTGCCGACGGCTCAGCAGCGCTGCCCATTCATTTCATTAGGCAGGGGCTCCAAAGATGTGGCTTGCAGGAGTTTTTTTAACGTCCTGCCAGCGCATCGCTGCAGGGGAGTCGTTTTTCAGGCGCTTTACAGTCGCTATTTTTAGCCCAAAAACGCCGGAAAAACGCCTCGGTGTGAAAGGGGTTCAATTTAAAGCCATCAGCGTTACAATCAAATTGTAAAGATTCTCATACACCTGAGGGATTTCCATCCCTGGAATTATTGAGTCAATTAGTTATAGCTGCAGCAGAGGAAGAAAAAAAAAAGGTTTACTATGTTCTATCAGCCTGCTCAGCACAAGCTGAGTACCATGTGGAATGGAAATCTGTTTATTGCAGCAACACCAGTGTAATGATTTCTGTCACATTGATGGAACTATTTCCAAGCGGCCATGGTTTCCAGATTGTTTGGCATTGGACGTGAATGTGCACATCTTTTTTTTTTTTTTTTTTTTCAGTAAGCTTCCTGTTTTAAGTACACAAATTTGAAGTCCTCTAAAGATTTTGGAATGGTAACAAAACTTGAAAGAACCATCTGTTAAGCGAGACAGAATATTTAAGTGTTCTAATGAGCAGAGGAAATAAATTGGAAACATGGCTGACTGAGAAACACAGGAGTTGTGACCTTAAGCTAAGGTTGCCACACAGGGCTGCAGTCTTCCAGAGGAATGTGGAACATGGGGGCTACTGGTTACGAAGCATGTGGAGATGTTCTTGCTGTATGCGATTAATAAAGAACGGCAAAAACTCTTCTTCCTGCAGATTTAGTTTATTCCATTTTAATTGCAAACCATCACTTTTTCCACTCCGCTGAGCTTTGTGTAGCTTTGTTCAGACCACTGGTAATATAAATATTTATTAGCAGACCTAGCACCCATGTGGCATGTCTTTAATTCGCAGCCTAATTACTTATGTTGCATGCCTGCAGCATGTCTTGCGAGTTCGTTATGCTCCCTGTTGTAGGATGATTGCCTTTGGGCAAGAGGGTTTTAAATTAACTGTCTCAAGCTACTGTAGAAGCAGATCCACATTTTAGGTGACTATAGACTGGTAGATCACGCTCTAAGGTCTTGTTCACATGGGGCGTACTATAGCATTCATCAGTACGAAGGCTGCATTTATCCACTCGAGGACACACAGATGTTCCAGGCCTTGACTGGTCACTCTTAAGCATCATTCATGGAGTGAACTGTAGCATATGCCTGTGTGAGTGCTGTACTTCCCTAAACAAGGATGCACAATTACTTATCTAACGACAACCCAACATTTTTGATTTTTTTTAACTTTCATTGATAACAGTAAAACAGGGCTAATAAAGAGGGTGAATCTCCCTGACGGGGGCACAGACAGCAATGAAAACTGACAGGTATTCTAATCCCTCTCCACTAGTTTGTCTTTAGTTATACTTTAAAGTGGAGCTCCACTCAAAAGGGGAAGTTCCGCTTTAAGGGCCCTCCCCTCCCCTGCCATATTTGGCAAATACATTTTTTTGGGTGGGGGAGTGGGTACCTAGTCTTCCGATAGGTACACTACTTCTTCTTTTTTATTTTATTTTATTTTTTTAATACACAAACAAACAACAAGGATATAGGTATACATGCGAGCGAACATCGCTCAGATCTTAATGAAAACATTTGTCTGGTATCCCGTCAATAAACACAAAGCGTCATAAAATTTAAATTTCTAATCTGCTTGATTCGACCCTTATAGGGTCTAGGTATAGACATACATTTAACATAAGCCAGTGATACAGCCTCATCCCATCGATCAGGGAGCAGGTGGTATGGTGTGATCTGAGCTAACCCAAGAATCCCAAATCTTGGAAAAAAATTTTAGGGCATCCTCTGGCTTCATATGTCAAATTCTACAATGGGATGGCATGGTTAACAACAGTGAGCCAAAAGGCTTTAGTGGGTGAGGATTGAGATTTACAATGCATGGTTATTGATTTTTTGGCATAGGGACACTATTTCTGGTGAATTTTTTGAAGGCCTTCTCTTTTGCTTTTATATGCATTTTTACATTGGCGTTAAACCATCCGGGGCTCTTTTAACTGCTTGCCGACTAGCCGCCGCAGTTTTACTGTGGCAGAATGGCACAGCTGGGGGAAACTATGTTACCTTACGTCACTTCACCTTTTGGCCACTAGGGGCGAGTGCGCATGCCCACAGCCAATGTGAGTGCCCGGCGGGCGCAATGACCACCGGGCCTCCGCGATCACTCGTGACAGAGCGCGTACTGGGATCTGTGTGTGTAAACACACAAATCCCGGTTCTTTCAGGGGAGTAGACAGATCGTGTGCTCTCTCTCTGTCCCATCCCCCCTACAGTTAGAACACACCTAGGGAACACAGTTAACCCCATGATCGCCCCCTAGTGTTAACCCCTTCCCTGCCAGTGACATTTATACAGTAATCAGTGCATTTCTATAGCACTGATCGCTGTATAATTGTCATTGGTCCCAAAAATGTGTTAAACGTGTCCAATTTGTCCGCCGCAATATCGCAGTCCCTATAAAAATCGCAGATCGCTGCCATTACTAGTAAAAAAAGTAAAAATATTTTGTAGACGCTTTAACTTTTGTGCAAACCAATAAATATACGCTTATTGCAATTTTTTATTTTTTATTTTTTTAACAAAAATATGTAAAAGAATACATAACGGAAATAGGAAAAAATTTGTTTTTTTTTTTTTTTTTTTGAAAAAAAAAAATGTGGGATATTTATTATAGTAAAAAGATATTGTGTATTTTTCAAAATTGTCGCTCTTCTTTTGTTTATAGCGCAAAAAATAAAAACCTCAGAGGTGATCAAATACCCCCAAACGAAAGCTCTTATTGTGGGAAAAAAGGACGTCAATTTTGTTTGGGTACAGTGTCGTACGACCGCGCAATTGTCAGTTAAAGCGACGAAGTGCCGTATAGCAAAAAATTGCCTGGTCATTGAGCAGCCAAATCTTTCGGGCTGAAGTGGTTAAATTTATTACCCAATGGGATGCACTGGCTAATGCCCTTATTTAATATGCTCTTAAAGTGAACCCATCTCTCCTCCGTGTTCTTTGTTCCTAAGGTTTTATCCCAATTTATATCTTCTAGCAAGGTTCGTAGTTTAGGTAGTTGGCTCTTTTGAAATTCAGTGTCTTTGTATTTCCCTTATGTTTCCTATTTGTGTGATTTATACTGAAGCCAATTTATCTGTGATCTCGGTTTCCTCAATTGCCCCGTATTTCCCCATCCATGATCAGGTCTACATTGCTGGTAATCAGTAGATCTTGTAAAGCTTTATTTCTAGTTGGTGCATCTACCATCTGACCCATGAATTTGTCCTGCAAGACATTTAGGAACTGGCGAGCCTTAGACTAATGCGTGGTTCTCTCTGCCCAGTCTATGTCTGGATAATTAAAATCCCCCCTTATGATAACACTTCCCATCCTTGCTGCTAACCCAGATTGTGATAGGAGGACCGCCTCCCCCTCCTCCTTCAGGTTAGGGGGCCTATAGCATGCGCCCAGTATTATTTTCCCCTTATCTTCATCCCTTTGGAGCTCTACCCATAAGGATTCCACCTCCTCCCTAGCTCCCTTAATGATGTTATCTCTCACATTCACTTGTACAATATTCTTGATATACAGACATACCCCTCACCCTTTTTTGCCCTCTCTATCCCTGCGATAAAGGGTATACCCTTGAATGGTTGCCAGCCAATCATGAGAGCTGTTGAACCAGGTCTCTGAAATTCCCAGAAAATCCAAATCCTCCTCGTACAACAGTATCTCTAGTTCACCCATCTTGTCCGCCAGGCTCCTGGCATTGGTGAACATGCCACGTAGTTTAGACCGTTCGCATACTATCCTCTTATTAGGTGTTCTGAGATTGCAACTTGGACTTGTTACTATACTTGCCTTGGGTTTATGTGCATTAGTCAACCTACCACTAATGCCCCAATACTACACTCTGGACTATGTTGCGCGCTGACTATCTCTACCTCTGGACCCCCCCCATCACCTAGTTTAAAAACCCCTCTAACTTTTTGGCCATCTTTACTCCCAGCAGATCTGCACCCTCCTCATTTAGGTGCAGTTTGTCCCTTCTACAGTACTGGTAACCCACTGAGAAGTCGGCCCAGTCCTCTAGGAACCCAAACCCCTCCTTACTACACCAGCTCCCCAGCCACTTGTTTACCTCCCTAATCTCCCTCTGCCTTTCTGGTGTAGTTCGATGTACCAGTAGTATTTCTGAGAATACGTCCTTGGAAGTCCTTTTCCTCAATTTAGCTCCCAAGTCCCTAAAATCATTCTTTAGGACACTCCAACTGCCTCTGACTTTGTCATTGGTGCCAACGTGCACCATGACAGCCGGGTCTTCCCCAGCCCCTCCCAGTAATCTGTCCACCAGAACTGTGATGTGCCAAACCCGAGCGCCCGGTAGACCGCATACAGTTCGGTGCTTCAGGTCTTTGTCACAGATTGCCCTCTCTGTCCTTCTGAGAATCCCCTACCACCAGAAAAGGTCTATCCTTTCCCTTCGCTTTCCCCCCACTCTCACTGGAGGAGTTCTTCCCCTGGCAGCTAGGAGAGCCCCTCAGCTCCAGCAGTGCTGGTCCCTGACTGGATGTCACTCAATGGAGCGTACTTATTGGGATGCTCCAGCCCAGGATTGGCCTCCCTGGCACTTCCCCCCTCTATCCTTCCTGACTGTCACCCATCTACTTTTTTTTTTTTTTTTTTTCCTGATGCCTACACCTCTTTGTTTCCACACGCCTCTGTGCTGGCCCCTGCTGGCACCTTGCCGGGTACGTTCCCGGCTCTCCTTTAGTATGGAGGGTCTTCTCAGTGCTGACAGTTGCTTCCCTAGATTCAGAACCTGGGCTTCCAGGGAAACAACATGCTTACATTTTGCACAGCAGTATTCGCCCTCAATCAGATAATCAAGGAATGCATACATGCCGCAAATGTACACCGAGTCGCATCTCCACACCCGCCGGGCATCGTACCTACCAATTTAATGAGGATTGGGATTATACCCTTCCCAAATTACCTAACAACTAGCTTCCTGACACTACTACTCAACAATACAATACTCAGGTACTCAACAAGACCATTCACAGGTACTTGCAGACCCACGTGCACTCACAGACCCACGTGCACTCACAATACACAGGTACTAAAGATCCACACACTACTCAGACAACACTCAGGTGCTCACACTACACAGGTACTTTGAACCCTGCTATAACCTTCTGTTTTCAACTCTGGTTTTTAACTCGCCATTTAGTCCAGTTCCACTTGATCTTTACGCCGGAAACCCTACTGGGCATGCGCAAGGCTCCACTCCTCTCTCCTACTGGGCCTGGGAGGGAGGAGGAGGGAGTCCGGGCAGTAACGTCAATACTTACGGCTGAGGCTCCCGGTAGTGTAAACCGAATACCTGTGAAAGACAGGTATCCTGTGCCCCCCAACCCCCCCCCCCCCCCCCGAAAGGAGCCAAATGTGGCACTGGAGGGGGGAGGAGAGGACAGGAGTACCAGTGGGCGTTCCACTTTTGGGTGGAACTCCGCTTTAACTCCTTCCCAGCCAGTGTTGGTTCAGTGACAGTGTATGTTATTAGCACTGATCACTGTATTAGTGTCGCTGGTGATGTCCGTTTCCACAAAGTGTCAGTGTCAGATTGCCCGCCGCACTATCACAGTCCCACAATAAGTCACTGATCACCGCCATTACTAGTCTAAAATAAATAAAAATTAAGTATATATCCCATAGCTTGTAGACGCTATAACTTTAACGCAAACCAATTCATATACACTTATTGGGATTTTTTTTTTACCAAAGACATGTAGCAGAGTACATTTTGGCCTAAATTCATGAAGAAATTTGATTTCTTAATATTTTTTTTATATGTTTAATAGCAAAATTAGAAATATATATATTTTTTTTTTCAAAAATGTTGGTCTTTTTTTAGTTTTTAATGTGAAAAATAAACCCAGCGGTGATCAACCAAAAGAAAGCTCTTTGTGTCAAAAAATTATATAAATTTTGTTTGGGTACAGGGTTGCATGATCGTGCAATTACCAGTTAAAGTAGTGCAGTGCTAAATAACACAAAATGGCCTGGTTGGGTAAAAATCTTCTGGATCTCAAGTGGTTAAGTACCTGTAATAAATAAATGAAATAAAAAATCCAGCCAAAAACACATCAAATTGCATGTACATGCTACACATGTGTTTTCATGCTCTCCCATTTAAGTTTTTGGGGCAAAAAACAGCCACACAGACCAGTTTGATGCAGTGTGCGGCGTATGGTCTGAGCATTGACAGGCTGACCCCTCACCCCTTCAAACTGCAGAAATGCTGGCAGCACTCATACGTCTATTTCCCAAAGACAACCTTTGGTTACAACGCTGAGCACATGCACTCGACTCCTTTGGTCAACCATGGCGAGGCCTGTTCTGTGTGGAAGCTGTCCTGGTCTTTTTTTCAGATCCTCAGAGTTCTTTGCCATACGGTGACATGTTGAACTTCCAGTGACCAGTATGAGAGGGTGAGAGTGATAACACCAAATTTAACACACCTGCTCCCCATTCACACCTGAGACCTTGTAACACTAACGAGTCACATGACATTGGGGAGGGAAAATGGCTAATTGGGCCCAATTTGGACATTTTCACTTAGACCCCTTTCACACTGAGGCGCTCTACAGGCGCTACAGCGCTAAAAATAGCGCCCGCATAGCGCCTGTAAAGAGCCTGTCCTGTCTCTCTAGTGTAAAAGCCAGAGGGCTTTCACACTGGAGCCATGCGCTGTCTGTCAGGACGGTAAAAACAGTCCTGCAAGCAGCTTTACCGCCGACGGCCCAATGTGAAAGGGGCCTTAGGGGTATACTCATTTTTGTTGCCAGCAATTTAGACATTAATGGCTGTATGTTGAGTTATTTTGAGGGGACAGCAAATTTACACTGTTATACAAGCTGTACACTCACTACTTTACATTGTAGCAAAGTGTCATTTCTTCAGTGTTGATATAATAAAATATTTACAGAAATGTGAGGGGTGTACTCACTTTTGTGAGATACTGTATATCTTTGTGTATATATGAGTTATTGTATTTTATTTTAGTAATATTATTTTGATCACTGATGAACTTTATATATTAACCACTTCAGGCCCGGAAGGTTTTACCCCCTTAATGACACTCATTTTTTGCGATACGGCACTGCGTTAGTTTAGCTGACAATTGTGCAGTCGTGCAATGCTGAACCCACATAAAATTTATGTCCTTTTTTCCCCACAAATAGAACTTTCTTTTGGTGGTATTTCATCACCTCTGCGGTTTTTATTTTTTGCGCTATAAACAAAAAAAGACAGACAATTTTGAAAAAAAATATTTTTTTATTTTGTGCTATAAAACATTCCCAATGAAAAAAACAAACAAATTTCTTAATCAGTTTAGACCAATATGTATTCTGCTACATGTTTTTGGTAAAAAAATAAAAATAAGCATATATTGATTGGTTTGCGCAAAAGTTTTAGCATCTACAAAATAGGGGATAGATTTTATGGAATTTTTATTTAATTTTTTTCTTGAATTAATTTTTTTACTAATAATGGCGGTGATCAGTGATTTTTAGCGGGACTGCAACTTTGCGTCGGACATTTTTGACACTATTTTGGGAACCAGTGACATTAGTGAAAAGTGCTAAAAATATGGACTGATATTGTACTAATGGCACTGGCTGGGAAGGGGTTAACCCTGTCAGAACAGAGATCTGCCTTGTTTACCCTGTTCTGTCTCTGCGGAGAACGATCGCGGGTGGCTGGTAGACATAGAGTCCGCCGGACCCGCTGATTGCCTTCCCTGCTGGCCAATCGGCGCGTGTGCCCATAGAAGCTAGTACACCGATCGCCATACCGGCACGGTGATTCTCACAGCCGAGCCGCCTTGCCGCAGTATAACTGCGGCGGGTGACTGGCAGGTGGTTAATTAATCTATGCACTTAACGTATTGAAGGAGAGCACTGCACCCTTTATTCTAATATATATTTATTGCATTTGCACAAGAGGTTGGATACAGACTGGTGTTTAGCTGACTCCTATATCATTAAGTTTTGTAGCACAGTGTTCTTAGATGTAGCTATAGGGATGGCGCGAAACGTTTTATATATACGTTTCTTTTACTTTCACTTTCAATAGGAATTATAAACAGGAAAAAGAGTGTGAATCTTCTTAATGGGGGCACAGTCAGCAAAAAAAATACTGGCAGGGGTTCTAATTCCTCTATCCAAAACTAAAAAAATAGTTTTGCATTTAGTTATACTTTAAAGTGATACTAAAGGATCGTTTTTGTTTTTTTTAAATAACTATCATGTCATACTTACCTCCACTGTGCAGCTCATTTTGCACAGAGTGGCCCCAAACATGCATTTCTGGGGTTCCTCGGCAGCTCTTGCAGCTCCTCCCCACATCAGATGACCCCCTTGGAGAAGCGCTCTCCCAAGGGGGTTACCTTACAGACCCACTCCCGAGTCCAGAATTCGGTGTCCATAGAGGCCGAATGCATAGGATGCATTAAGGTGAAAAAACACGAGCCTTTACAACCCCTTTAAGCTTGCAGGTGAAAAGCATTTGCTCCTCTAAGGTATCGCGTTGGCTGTTGTATTGTTTTTCTAAACAGAATAAAGGGACAAATGAAGTGATCTGGAACACTGTGAAGTCAAAAACACAGAGAAACTCAAAGGAACATTTTGTTTTGATTCCTAAAAACTGTCTTAAATTAAACATTACGACTCTACTTGTACCAAATGTATGTCACAGTAATTATGTCATTTTAAGGAAATGTGGAGAATATGCAGCAGCTGCTAGAAAACATCAGCAGATCAAACCTCCCAGTAATAAATAGTCCGGAAGCCTGCTGCTTAGCGGAATATTCCATTGTCTGGTTTGGTCAGGACTGACGGCACTGTGCAGTCAGCTGACCGGCTCTGCTTGTACGGTTATTAGAACTTGTTGGCATCCACTTAAGGTCATAATTTATATATATACAGAGAGAATATAATCCATGTCAGTAGGGACTTTTGGCTTTACTTGTTGAACGGCTGTTTTTTGTAGGTTTGTATGAACATGGAAGCATTGTTAATGAATGCTTGCATATTTTACTGCCATATTTAATTTTTTTTCTATTTGTAGGTTGGACAGCTCTTAATTTTTGCACTTTTATGGCTAACTGAACATTACTCAAGCATTGTCAATAAAAGGTTGAAATTTCCAGATTTTAGTTTGATTCTGGGTTTTAAAGCTTAGGCCCCTTTCACACGGGTGCCTCCATGAAGCGGGATCCGCTTGCTCAGTGGGGGATCTCTCTGCCGATTCCCGCTGAGCAGGCGGATGCTAGGTCTGTATCCGTCTCATTTATGGGGCAATCGGATGGAAATGGCCTGCCTGTCCGTTTCTCTCAGATGCCATCCGATCCACTGGACGGATGGAAAATAGGACCACCATCCATCTGTTTTTGGCGGACAGGAGATTGGATGGCTGCGGGTGTCAGCGGACATGTTTCCTGCTGACATCCGCCGCTCCATAGAAGAGACTGGAGGGTCCAATCAGGTCCGCCTGAAAATCTGACAGGCAGACCTGATCGGATCGTCCGTGTGAAATGGGCTTTCTAGTTATTCAGGGGTGTCCAGTAGTACAGAAACCCAACTCTTTGCCCTGCGACTTGAAGTCCGACATCTGTCCAACTTCATTAACAGGGATGCGACAATGCCAGGCACTTTGTGTCTGGTATGAATCTTTAGGGGATACTCCACGCCAAATGAAAAAAAAAAACGGCATGGGTTCCTGAACATTTCCTGAACCATACGATACCACATGCCCTCAAAATGGGGGCGGGGGGGTTGGTGCTTTGGGGCAGGGGGGCCCTTGCATTCACCTAAAAAAAAAGTGACCTAAAAAAAAAAGTGTCAAAAGTAAAACGCGGTACACAGGTTTTTAAAGTAATTTATTAAGGCAGCTCCGGCATCTCTTCCGATTTTTTTTTTCTCTCTCTTCTCCGGCTCTTCTGGCTCCTCCGCTGATGTCTTCTGCCTCTGCCGGTTCTTCCCTCTTCGGGTCTTCTCCGCTGATGTCTTCTAGCCCTCTCTGGTTCTTCTCCTTCTGTCTGCTGTCTTCTACTTCTGCCGGGTCTTCTCCACTGTCTTTTTGCTCTGTTCTTCTTCTGATGTTGACTCGATGCTCTCTCCTGCTCTGTTAGGTGCGCAGTGTGCCACTACTTATATTGGCATGGGGGAGGGTCACCAGGTGACATCATTCGGAGGCCCCGTCCCCTTATGATGTCACTGCCCGGCGCATGATGGGGCGGTGACGTCATAAGGGTGCTGGGCCTCTGGGTGCCGTCACTCGTGACCCCGCCCCATGCCAATATAAGTAGCAGCACACTGCGTACCTAACAGAGCGGGAGAGCGTTGAGTCAACATCGGAAGAACAGGGAGAGAAGACAGCGGAGAAGAACCGGCAATAGAGCGAGAAGAACCGGAGAGGGCTCGAAGACATTAGCGAAGAGCGGAGAAGAACCGGCAGAGGCAGAAGACATCAGCGAAGGAGACAGAAGAGCCAGAGAGGGGAGAAGAAATCAGAAGAGACGCCAGAGCTGCCTTAAAGTGGAGTTCCACCCACTTTTACAACTCTTCAGCATCCCTCACTAAACTGTGCACTGTAAACAAATTGGATATTTTTTTTTTTTCTCATTACCTACTGTATATCTGCTGTATTCATTTTTCACTTCCTCCTCCCTGGCCGCGGCCCATCGCATCATTTCCTGTTTGCAATGCCTTCTGGGAAGGGGCGGCAACTTCCTCTGAAACTGCCATTGCTATGGAAACCTGACCTGAAACCTATTACACTGCTTGTGCTGCACTGAGCATGTGCGAGATTTGCAAGGAGGAGATCCAGGAAGAAATACAGTCTGGCTTCAGATGCCCACACTTAAGATGGCCACAGCCTGCTGTAAGTTTATAAAATGACAAACTACTGCTATAAACTAACAAAACAGAACTTAGTTTATGGACTAACTTTACTACAATACATTAAGCTTGTGTATTATAGGGGTATTTTTATTTAAAAAGTATAATTTCGGCCGGAACACCACTTTCATAAATTACTTTAAAAACCTGTGTACTGTGTTTGATTTTTGACACTTTTTTTGTTTAGGTAAATGGGTAGCTGTACAATGTACCCCGATACTCATTCACATAGGGTGGGGGGCCGGGATCTGGGGCCCCCTTGTTAAAGGGGCTTCCAGATTCCGATAAAACCCCCGCCTGAGGACCCCGACAACCAACGGCCAGGGTTGTCGGGAGAAGGCCCATGTTTCCATCAACATCGGGGGAAGGTGCTTTGCTAATATTCCCTGACCCGAACATAAGTGGCTGGATCTAGATAGTGTTCATTTATGCCTGTAGGTTGACCAGAGTTGAGCAGATAACTGGTGGTGAGACTTCTGCAAATACATGTGTGTACCTTTTACTGTATTAATGCATCCATCCAAGCCTATTGGTGGTGAGAGTACAGATAACCCTCCAAATTTACCTCTTGCCGAAATCATACTCTCCTTTTTTTTTTTTTTTTCTCCAATGAGCTGTGGTTTGGGTCATTCCCTCTGTTTACTTGTAAGAGGTCTATTCGCCTCAAAAGATGAGAAAGTGATGGTCAGCAGAGGCGCCCGAATGTGAAGAAGACGCTTGAGAAATGGATTACCAGTACGATAGGATGTGAGGCACAAGCTGATGCTAAGTTCAGAAGAGTTGCATGCACCAATTTCTGTGGCAAAACCTCTCTAGCTAAAGAAATATTTGGTGAAACCCTGAAAAAAGCAGGGATCCTTATAGACCTCCTGGGAGGTATGCATCCAGCTCTTTGCCTTTGGTCTCCTAACATCTCCAAGGTCCAATGGAGGTTGAGGCTGAAGGACTGCTCTGCATTATGATCGCAGTGTTTCATGCACTATCCTGTAGTGCCACGAAACACGCTCATTGGTGTTTTATACTATTTTTCAAGCAATAAATATTGAATCAAATAAGAGTGCATTTCTCAGCTTCATTCAGGCGCCTCTGCTAACACCACTTTCCCATCTTTTGGGATTCATAGACCTCCTACTGTGCACACACCAGAATCTTCAGACTACAGAGCGTAGGATCGTTCAGATCACCCCACCAAGCATTGAGAACAACCTTACTGAGTGCAGAGACAGTCATATTCCCTGCAGGCTTTCACTTCACATTGTTTGATCCACTATTAGGGAACTCGGCAACCTCACAGATGTGAGTACCACCATTGTATTTTAACTTCTTTATCGTCTCTCTCCTATATTTCATCCAATTATCTGTCAAACTTTCTTTTTTTTTCCTTTCTTCTCTCTATCTTTGAAGGAACCCCAGTTTGTTTACTTGAGCTGTGAGATGGGAATGGCCTGCCACGCTGCTCATTAGAGTAAAAAACAGAGTTTTAAGTTTGGGCTGAGATGAGTTCACAAGTGGCCCCAACTCACCCTTACTGGAAAGGCATCTGCTGAGGCATTGCATGATTCTTCTTGACTTGGTCATAAGAAACACTCTACAGAGAGTTTGTATTTTTGTCCAGTTCAATCATTGGCCACTCTTATGGAGCTTTTCCAACATTTCTTTTTTGATAACCATTACTTCCAGGTTCCGGGAAAAGTTTGTTGTTGCTAGCTCATTAGCCCCAACGTAGCCGAGTCATTGTCCAGTTGATAGTAGTGATGATTTGTCTGAGAACGCCCTTATTTTTGGTTATTTGTGTGTACAACTTATGGTGGAAGATTTTGAAGAAATATTGGATGAATCTGCTGTATTAATGCCAAGTAGCACATGTTGTTTGTATAACTATAGACCTTTTGTCAGTTGTAGAGCAATTACAGCCAGCATGAAAGGCAGCAGTGCTACACGGACTTTTATGTTAAAAATTAGACTGGATAAACTGTGATTTGTGGTTCCTCAACAGCTGGAGGCCAGCAGGTCACCTAGGTTTGTTTTACAGCGAGCCAGCCAAGGAGATCCTGCAAGGAAGATTTTGGTTTAAATGTTTGTGAGGTATTTTAGCTTTTTTTTTTAGTAGAATATGCACTTCTGTTTTATTAGTAAAACCGTCTACAGAGCTGTTTGACTTTTAATCTTTCTTTGAAGCCATTAGGATTTATGTATAAGGAGCCATGTTGGGCAAAAAGTACCCTCTGTGTATTCAAACCATGCCACAGTTTGACCAATTCTGATACACAGTGCCTGCTTTTGGCAAGTCCTGGTATTTCAGTAAACTGCGAATCTCAGGGAGGAATGAAAAAAAAAAAAACATATGTCCTAATGTGACTTATGCTTTTTAACCATATATAGTATTAAATTTTAATGTGGTCTCTGTGTTTTTGTTTCTTTATTGTGTTTTTTTTTCCCCTTTTAATTGCTCTTTTTGTTAATTTTCTAACCACTGTCTGAATAAAATCTGGAATCTTCTGGTCGTCATCTTATGTGGTGGAATAAATCATTGTTTCTGTGACTAAATATCTCTGCGTCTGTTAGTTGTTCAGCATGTTTCCTCCTAGAGCTATTAAGCAGCTTTAGTGTTGGGTTTGGTTTTCTTTTGTTTTCTACAACTGTGCTTTCTTCTGCAAGCCCTGATTTACTGTATTCAACATATGTTGTTCATGGTTATGCATGAAAATATTTTTCCAGGATTACCTACAAGGTTCTGGTAAGGCGAAACCCTCTAAAATTGTTCCAACTGGGCAAGATCAAATATTTAAAAATCTACTTAGATGCAGTCCAATCAAACCAAACCCACCATCTGTTCTCAATTCTGAGGGATCCATGCTCAGTTCACACATTGATAAAGGGAAAGCTGGCATTTTGCAGTATGTTGGGCCTGGGAAATTGTCAGATTCTGTAGCACAGTACCTGTAAGCGCCCATTCCCACCAGCGGATGCATTTTATGCT
Source organism: Lithobates clamitans (assembly GCA_037952925.1). Classification (NCBI taxonomy): domain Eukaryota; kingdom Metazoa; phylum Chordata; class Amphibia; order Anura; family Ranidae; genus Lithobates; species Lithobates clamitans. Next base: position 3,455,478 of record JBBGZY010001202.1, read on the forward strand.
CTGTATAATGCACACACACACTGGTACCTTTTTTGTACCCATTTTTTTTTTTTTTACTACACTATATTGCCAAAAGTATTGTGACGCCTGCCTTTACACGCACATGAACTTTAAAGCTTCAACTCTTCTGGGAAGACTTTCCACAAGGTTTAGGAGTGTGCCTATGGGAATGTTTGACCATTCTTCCAGAAGCACATTTGTGAGGTCAGCCACTGATGTTGGATGAGAAGTCTCCACTCTAATTCATCCCAAAGGTGTTCTATCAGGTTGAGGTCAGAACTCTGTGCAGGTAAGTCAAGTTCCTCCACCCCAAATTCGCTCATCCATGTCTTCATGGACCTTGCTTTGTGCATTGGTGCGTAGTCATAATGGAACAGGAAGGGGTCATCACCAAACTGTTCCCACAAAGTTGGGATTATGAAATTGTCCAAAATGCTTTAGTATGCTGACGTCTTAAGAGTTACCCTCACTGGAACGAAGGTGTCAAGTACCGTTCTCCTGGCAACCGCCAAACCCAGTCACGTCCATCGGATTTCCAGACAGAGGATCGCGATTCATCACGCCAGAGAACACGTCTCCGCTGCTCTAGAGTCCAGTGGTGGCATGCTTTACACCATTACATCTGGTCGCTTTGCATTGCACTCTGTGATGTAAGGCTTGGATGCAGCTGCTCAGCCACAATACTTTTGGCAATATAGTGTATTTTGAGAGTTCACAAAATGACATTTTATTTCTCTGCACTGTTGCACCTTACAACACGTCATGCTGTGTAAAGATGAAACCCGTCCTACTTTTTTTTAACTGAAACAATGGGGCAGATTTTTGAGACTTCAGTGAACAACACTGGCCAACACAGCCCAATGCATATGATGTGCATGGGTCCTAATATTGCAAGACTAATGCTACTGTTGGTAAAATCTGTGTTACACTAGACCTAATTATAAAATCAAAAAGAAATGTATATTGATGTATCTTTCAATTCAAACACGTGTGTGTGTACACATGCAAAGAAAAGTCAATGATTTTTCTTTTTTTTTGTTTTTGTTTGTAAGCATTGCGGTGAGGTACTTTTATGAAAAATGCATGAGCCTTTTATTAAAGCAACAAAGACTGCTCAGGTCCACTCCTTGTTCCCAGGTACAAAGACTATATAAAGCTGCCAAAGAATATTAAAATCACCGCCAGTCCTTTATCTGGGATTTGTCACTCTGGTTCAAAAAGAGAGATTTGGAACTTGAAACACAATGAATGTAACAAAGGAAATTCTTAAAAATGCTTATCTTCTACCCTCTTTATGTCTCAGTTTTGATGTATTGGCTACTGCAGAAATAAATCTTGGAGGATAAATGCAGTTTTTGTTGCCCTTCTCGCCTCTCAGCATTGTGATGGTTGTAATAGATCGCACTTACATTAAACCCAGCTCTTCTGAAATCTTCACTTTCTACGCTGGTACTACATAACTATCACCTGCAAATGTGTCTGTGGGGGGGGGGTATGGGCTCCATTTGCTTCAGTATAAATAACTTTTACAGACTACCAATGTTCATTCCATTGAAGAGAATTCAGTGTTTGGCACACAGATGAGGCAATGAAAAATCTGCGTGGCATCTTTTACAAAAAGATACCTTAAAGAATAAGAGGGCCAGTATGTGAAATTCATTAAAATGTACCACAATGCAACCACAAAATGTGCATGGACTATTAAGCATTACTAAAGAGGTTTGACTGGACAGGATCCTGTAATGTTGGGGTGCCAGGGAATAGGACCATGTTGGGGGCTTGTCATTGAACATCCTTGATAATCCAAACAAGCGATGCTTTAGAGAATTGACAGTCACTATTTATGTTAAAGGTCATTTTCAATATTTAGACATCTGTGTTATCTTAACTTATTACAAAAATGCCGGTAATTAGCATGCTGACTGGTATCCCTGCAACACCTGGCCTTGCGCTTCCTAGAAAAACTTTTTTTGCTCTGCCGGGAGATTTGGGACTCCTCAGAGTGACTATTTGACCAGGGTTATTGACTGATTTGGTTGTGCATGGTTATACCCCTAAGTGGCCTCATCTTTCATCCTAGTCTTTGAATACTTGTTGGCCTACAAACTCAAAAGCAGCCCATACACTAGCTAAATACCTGCGCAGAACATTCAAGGGCGGACTTACATGGGTTGTTACATCAGCGGCTATTGATGGGTCCGAATTTGTCCTGTTCCTTCTGAACCAGCCAAATTTCAATCCTTCTTTTTGACAGCTTAAAACAACCTTTTTTAGTAAATATTGTTATGTATGTTACATTTATGTGTGTTGCATTACATTGTAATTGTGGATTTTTTTTTCGTGGATGATCATGGTCTTAATGAGAACTTTTAGTCCTAAAGAGGCATATGTGTACTTTCAATAAAAGATCTGTCTTGTCATAAGATACCTCAGCCCCCTTGTGCAGGCCTGACATGTTGGGAGAGTATGAAATCGGGATATCTTTATAGAGGAAGGCTTCCCTGTGGTGCTAAGAAAGTTTAGGGTCTTTCTTTGAGTGCCAGCTCTAAGTAAATGTTTCCACTAGCTAAATTTTGTGTTAAACTTGAAACAAAAATTTCCGTTTAATTCGTTTTTTTTTTTTTTGTAGTCTTAAAGCCCCTTTCACACGCGCAGATCCGTTTTTACTCCTCCGCTTGCTCAGCGGGGATCGCTCCGTTGATCCCCGCTGAGCCGGCAGATGACAAGTCCGTGTCTGCACTCTGTGCAGGGACGGACCTGTCAGAGCTCCACTCTCCCCTATGAGGGGGATCGGATGGATTTTGGGGGGCGGATCAGATGTCAGCAGACATGTCACCGCTGACATCCGACTCTCCATAGAGGTGCATGGAGCGCCCGTTCAGATCCGCCTGAAAAAACTGACAGGTGGATCTGAATGGTCCACACGTGTGAAAGGGGCCTAACGCTGCATTAATCCGTTTTATTTATTTTTTTCTACCTCTCCTGGACACAAATTAGAAGTGATAAGTTAGCTTGAGTAGATAAAATGTTTAATTGTTTCAAAACCACCAGGGATTTTTTACTCTGTTTAATGATGGAGTGTGTTTTTCTGCAGATGTAAAGACAGAATAGGGAAATGTATTGTGAAGAGATCATCTGCTAGCTCTGTCCTTACAAGAAATGAGAAAAGATTCCCTTTAATTTCATCTAAATATTGGTATAATGTTTACCACATAAAGACAAAACCACACAGTGACATTTCTGCATTATTTATGGAAATGTGCCTCTAATGCTGCAGCAGAAGAAACATTCCTTTCTCTCTGTTTTCCACTTAAGCACAGCATCTGTTTTACTTTACTTACAGCGTAAGTTGATTCGGAAAAAAGTATTTTTTTTTACTTAAAAAGATGCAAGGAGTTCTGTACTATCATGGCTCAGGTCAACTTTGCCATCAAATGTATCATCTATTTTTTTATTTTTTTTATTTATTTTTTTATGCTGCAGTGTTTGAGTCCTGGTGTTCATGGAAAATTAATATTTGTGTCTGAATGGTCATGACTAGCTGTAGAGCCAGAGTTTCTTGTTTATGCTCAGGTTTATGATAGTGACACAGAAAGACTTAAAAGGAGTTGTAAAGGCTGAAGGTTTTTTATTTTAATGCATTCTACGCATTAAGATAAAAAAAAACCTTCTGTGTGTAGCAGCCTCCCCAGCACCCCCTAATTACTTACCTGAGCCCCATCTCTCTCCACAAGTGTCTTAGCCATCCGGGACTCTCCTCCTAATTGGCTGAGACACAGCAGCGATGCCATTGGCTCCCACGGCTGTCTATTAAAATCAGCCAATTGGGGGTGGGGGCGGGGCCGGGTCAGGGCCCTATGAATGGACACACGGAGCTGTGACTCGGGCTCGGGGGCCCCCATAGCAAGCTGCTGGCTGTGGGGACACTCGATAGGAGGGAAGGGCCAGGAACAGGGACCCGAGTAGAGGAGGATCCAGGCTGCTCTGTGCAAAACTGCATTATTTGGGAGCTGCTGTACTATTCATGCAGGGTTAGTCCAGCGATATCCCCTGCTGAGCTGTTGTGTTCTGACCGGGGGACGGCCCCCTGTCAGAACACTCTGATCAGTGCGCATTGCCATTGGTTGAGAGCGCTGATCGGGTGTCGACCGGCTGCTGAGTTTCAAGCATACTTGTCCAAAATACACACAGGCAGAATGACGGACGATATTTTTTGTACTGGCAAATATCTCCTGACATTCTGACCGTGTATGGGGCTTAAGTAGCACTTAAAGCGGAACATCACACTCTCAAGCAACATTGACTATTGTTATTCCTTATATTGCTATCATTAGTAAATTTACTGCTCAAAATAATTAAAGGAACACTTTGAAAACACATCAGATCTCAATGGGAAAAAATATACTAGATATCTATACTGATATAGACTGGGTAATGTGTTAAGAACGAAAGGATGCCACATAGTTGGAAATGAAAATTATCAACCTACAGAGGGCTGAATTTAATGACACTGAAAATCAAAGTGAAAAAATGGTGCAGCAGGCTAGTCCATTTTGCTGAAATTTCATTGCAAGAACTCAAAATATTACTCAGTAGTTTGTATGGACCCCACATGCTTTTATGCATGCTTAACAACGTCAGGGCATGCTCGACAATGTCAGGGCATGCTCCTAATAAGACAATGGATGGTGTCCTGGGGTATTGCCTCCTTGATCTGGACCAGGGCATCACTGAGCTCCTGAACAGACTGAGGTGCAACCTGGCGGCGTCAGATGGACCGAAACATAATGTCCCACAGGTGTTCTATATGGCTTAGGTCAAGCGAGCTTGGGGGCTATGCAGTGGTATCGATTACTTCATACTCCAGGAACTGGCTACGTACTCTCGTCACTTGAGACTGGTCATTGCCGTGCCCCAGGGGGAACCCAGGACCCACTGCACCAGCCAGCGATAGGGTCTGACAGCGGGTCCAAGGATTTCGTCCCAATACCTAATGGCAGTCAGGGTGCCATTGTCTAGTCTGTAGAGCTCTGTGCGTCCCCCCTATGCCTCCCCAGACCGTCACTGTCCCACCACAAAACCAGTCATGCTGAATGATGTTACAGGCAGTATAATGTTCGCCACAGTTTCTCCAGACCCCTTCACATGTGCTCAGGGTGAACTTGCTCTCATCTGTGAAAAGCACAGGGCGCCAGTGGCGGACCTGACGATTCTGGTGTTCAATGGCAAATGCCAATTAAGCTCCATGGTACCAGGCAGTGAGCACAGGGCCCACTAGAGGACGTTGGGCCCTCAGGCCACCCTCATGAATTCAGTTTCTGATTGGTCAGAGACATTCACACCAGTGGCCTGCAGTAGGTCATTTTGTAGGGCTCTGGAAGTGCTCATCCTGTTCCTCCTTGCTCAAAGGAGCAGATAATGGCCCTTGTATTGGGTTAAGGACCTTATACGGCCCTGTCCAGCTCTCCTAGCATAACTGCCTGTCTCCTGGAATCTCCTCCATGCTCTTGACTGTGCTGGGAGACAGAGTAAACCTTATGGCAATGGCACATATTGATGTGCCATCCTGGAGGAGTTGGACTGCCTGTAGTACAAGCTCTATAGGGTCCAGGTATCTCCTCATACTACCAGTGGTGACACTGACCCTAGCCAAATGCCAAACTAGTGAAAAATAGTCAGAAAAAGATGAGTATTTTCAGGGTGTCTTTGAATTCAGCCCTCTGTAGGTTGATCATTTTCATTTCCATCCAATGATATCGGTATAGCTATCCAGTGTGATATTTTTCCCCATTGAGATCTGATGTGTTTATTTAATTACTTTAACATTGTTTAATGTTCCTTCAATTTTTTTGAGCAGTGTACATAGGAAGGTATATCATACTTGTTTTTAAACTTTTTTTGCATTTCTTCAATTACTTCCTTGTTTCCATGGCTAGGCAAATAATGTCATGCATCACAGGAGTCCTCAGAAAAGGAGGGGCCTTCTCAACTAAGCACACCCTGCTGTTTGCATGTCTGAGCTAAGGGCAGATTGATTCCAGGAAGTAAATGCTACATAAACCATCTGCCCTTATTTAATATTGCCATGGTCAGAAATGCTAGGGGGTGTTTTTCAAAGTGATTTCTCAGCAAAATAAAGCATGGAGACATGGGTGGACGGGGGAGTTTGCTTTAAATAATAAAAAATGAATTAAATTATGGTGCTTTGTGGTGCTCAGATACAGTGTAGTTCAGCTTTAAGTGTTAAGCCTCGTGCACACAGTACGATTGTTGGCCAACCGAACGTCTGATTTTTGTCAAAAGGGTGTGTGCCAGGATCTTGTCTTGCATACTAACTATACACAATTGTCCTGCCACAAACACAAATGTAGTGACGTACTGCAAGGAATTTCAGCTCTTGAGCGCCACCCTTTGGGCCCCTTCTGCTAATTTCATGTTTTGGTGTGCATTGATTCCAAGCATGCGCGTTTGTACTTTCGACTTTTGTGTGACGGATTTGTGTACTGACCATCCGAAAATCTGACGTCAAATCACTGTCTGTCAAAAATTTACTAGCCTGTCATACATTTGTTGGCCGAAAGTTGGACAACAATTGTCAAAAGGAGCGTACTAACGGTAAGATTTTAAGACAACAGTCTGTCAACAGACAATCCCTTGCCAACAATCGTACCGTGTGTACGAGGCTTCACTTAGTAGGTTTATGGTGTTTCATTTGGGGTGCCTTGTGATACTAAAATGAAGATGATAAAAAAAAAAAAAAATCTCAGTCTACTTTATTATATAGCCAAAGCAGTTTAAAGTGGTGTTCCGGCCGAAATTATACTTTTTAGGTAAAAATACCCCTATAATACACAAGCTTAATGTATTCTAGTAAAGTTAGTCTGTAAACTAAGGTCTGTTTTGTTAGTTTATAGCAGTAGTTTGTTATTTTATAAACTTACAGCAGGCCGTGGCCATCTTAAGTGTGGGCATCTGAAGCCAGACTGTATTTCTTCCTGGATCTCAACCTTGCAGATCTCGCACATGCTCAGTGCAGCACAAGCAGTGTAATAGGTTTCAGGTCAGGTTTCCATAGCAACGGCAGTGTCAGAGGAAGTTGCCGCCCCTTCCCAGAAGGCATTGCAAACAGGAAATGATGCGATGGGCCGCGGCCAGGGAGGAGGAAGTGTAAAATGAATACAGCAAATATACAGTAGGTGCTGAGAATTTTTTTTTTTAAATATCCAATTCGTTTACAGTGCACAGTTTAGTGAGGGATGCTGAAGAGTTGTAAAAGTGGGTGGAACTCCACTTTAAAGTGCACCTGTACCTATAGGACCGCAAAGTAAAAGTATCCCTGCATTCAGGATTTATTTAGTTTACCAGTGCTAGAGAAGGACGACGAGGTAAATTGTTAATGTAACAGCATGTCTGGGAACATCAATGACAACGCCAACTGAAATGGAGTCCAGTCAGTTGCTAGGTGGAAATTTATTAAGGGTTTACCGCAGATAACATTACAATTTTGAGAAAAGAAATACAGCAATGATGATCTGAAATAATTCTGTGCGTGGAGTTTCTTTTGCTTTGCAGTTCTATAGGTGGGCACAGGTGCACTTTAAAAATGCTGCAGGGATATTCCTTTTTTCCATGGCTGTGAATGAGGTTTGGTATGGAGGCAAAGTTTTGTTAAAAGGGCACATGGGAGTCTGCACAATCATTTGAAGATAAAGCTTGTGTACAAGCCTGGGAAGAGGTTAAATCCAGCATATTTGCTGGAGTCATCAGTTAATAGCATCATGAACCAGGAAACCATCCCAAGCTCATGCAATATGGTAAAGAACATTACAGTTTAACTGAAATAGTAACGGTATCTTTTAGAGGACACAGAAAAAATCCGAATGTATTTTATGGAAGCCCATGTTATTTAGCTGGGCCACAGGTGTGTTTTGTGATCTGCATGGTTGAGCAAGTGGATGCTTGAATAATATTCATTTATGCTTTACTCTGTGTAACTAATGAGTTGTATCACTTTAATTTTAAAAATCCTGTGCTCCTTTGGCGGTTTAAAACCGATAAACTGTTTCAGGTCTGCTTAAAACTGAATATTGCCTCAATGCTTCTCTCAATAATCCTTGATAACAGATGAATTGCTCAAGAGGACCCCCTCCACCTAGCAGCTTGAATGCATACCCGTTTTATAAGTTTGTTCAGTTTAAACTATTCTGCTGCATTGTGTTGGAAAAAAGGTCCTGCATGTTGCTTTTTGGGTGCATTGACCTACATTTTCTGAATATGTATGCTGATGAAGTCTTTGAAAAATGCAGTGAATCTAAAATGCATGTTTCCATGCCATGTGTTTTAAATTGGACTTAACCACTTGCCTACAGGGCACTTAATACCCTTCCTGCCCAGGCCATTTTTCTGTTTTTGACAATTGCGCAGTCATGCTATACTGTAGCCAAATTTTTGATTATTTTCTTTACACAAATAGAGCTTTCTTTTGGTGGTATTTAATCACTGCTGGGTTTTTTATTTTTTACAAAAAAAAAAAAAAATTTTGAAAATTTTTTTTTACTTAGTTTCTGTCAGTAAATTTTGTAACTAAGTAATTTTTCTCCTTCACTGATGTGCGCTGATGAGGAGGCACTAATATATGCCGCACTGATAGGTGGCACTGGTGGGCACGGATAGATGGTACTGATGGGTATTGATGGGTGACATTGGGCATTGATCGACAGCAGTGATTGGCATTGATGGGCAGCACTGATGGGTTGCACTGGCTGGCATCGCTAATAGGCACTGATCGGTGGCACTTATGGGCAGTGGTGGGTACTGCTGCCACTGGTGGGCACTGATTGGTGACACTGGCGCTATATTGTAACCAGGGCACTGATTATCAGTGCCCTGATTACATGTGTAGATGTCCCCCTGCGTGGAGATGCCACTTATCGGCTCTCCTCGCCACACACTCTGTCAGTGTGAGGCGAGTAGCGCCGATTACAGGCATTTCTGTGTTTACATGTAACCGGCTGTGATTGGACACAGCTGATCACATGGTTAAAGAGCCGCGGATGGCGTCATTTGACAGTGGGCGGGCGGCAACTAGTTAAACAGAACCCTTTAATATTTTACACATTGCCTTAAATACTTCCTGTGCCTTATTCCTCATAATTGTATATCTGTCATATCAGATCATCTAAGGCACTGTTAACTCTGACTGCTAGTTTTACGATATTTGGAGTGATATTTAGGCATGTCACTGTTGTAATTCTCGATGTTCTCCATGCTGGAGAGGAATCTGTACCTGGGGACCGACAGTGCACCGCCCTCGTGGCTTCTGCTTCATCATTTCAGTGAATACCCTTTCTTGTTGCTTCCTGATTTTTACCCCATTAGTCGTCAGGGGGCAGCTCTGACCTGAAGAAGCAAAGCCAGCGCCTCTACAAAGTTGGTTACCTCTAAAGGGTTATGCATTGCAGACAAAAGCAGGATACATCAGTAATGGGAAATTATCAGCTGCAGGGAGCCCATGGTCAATACTGGTGACTAGTTCTTTTACCCTTTTGCTTGTTTTTAATTTATTTTTTTACATAGCTTCAATACTATTGGCCCTTTATAAAGCATGCATTCTAATGTGCATGAGCCTTAAACCCTATTGAGTAAGGCCGGGTTAAAACATATGTGAATTGGATGCTGGTTTCCCCGCATCCAATTCGCATGACATGGAGAGTCTTACCGGCTCTTGATGGAGCTGGTTCACACAGTTTCGGGGCGGCCGTAGTACCGCATTTAAAAGGGGTCCTGTGCGCGATTAGTTCCAATTCAGGTGTGAATTCAGGGACAAATCCTTACCTGATTCACACTTTAATCGGTGAACAGGGACGCGCCGGACCCCATGGTGTGAACTGTGGCCCCAGCATATGCGAACCCAGCCTAAGACATAGTGATGTTCTAAAGAATATACTGTTAGACCTAATTGTGCTTATAGTTTCCCTGTAGCATCAAGAGTTATTTAGCTATATTTATATCCTCTTTAATATTCTGAAAGTTTCAGCAATATATTGAATGTTCATACTGCTGGGAATTAGATCATCGGACCAGACTTGCTCTCCCAGCAGTTTGTTACCTTATTGCAAATTGCTTTAATATTGCTTGACAGTGGGGTTCTTTTTTTCCTTATGCACGGAGTGTATTTATATTTTGCCAAAGCATGTATTCTGTCACAGCAGTTACAAGCCTGATAATAATTATTTTTCTTAGCAGTCAGATAAACCCTTCAATAGACTGTTCACTGTTCTGATGATTGACACACGAATGAGTCTTGACATGAGCATCATGCTTGTTTGCATATTTGTGCCGTGAAGCACATTGTCAGAGTTTTTATTTTATGTAAGATTTTCCAGAAATAGTTTAGCTAGAGGCTAGAATGTGCATTGTGTGGGTATACATCTTTTCACTCTTCAAATATGCTGCCCTCAATTAAATGTGTGTGTTTAACATTCTATCAATTATTCATGCACAGCTTTCTCAATACATTTTATTATTATACAGGATTTATATAGTGCCAAAAGTTTGCGCAGCACTTTACAAAATAAAGGGAAGAGGTGCCCTTGCCATACAGCCACGGACAAAGTTTTGAGAATGACACAAATATTAATTTTTACAGTCTGCCGCTTCATTGTTTTTAGTTATTTTCTGTCAGAGGTTTCTATGGTATACTGTATAGTTTAATTACAAGCATTTCATAAGTGTCAAAGGATTTTTTTTTATTGACAATTTCATTACGTTTATGCAAAGAGTCAATATTTGCAGTGTTGACCCTTCTTTTTCAAGACCTCTGCAATTTGCCCTGGCAGGCTGTCAATCAACTTCTGGGCCACAGCTGATGGCAGCCCATTCTTGCTAATCAATGCTTGGAGTTTGTCAGAATTTGTGTGTTTTTTTGTTTTGTTTACCCGCCTCTTGAGGATTGACCACACGTTCTCAATGAGAATAAGGTCTGGAGCCTTTCCTGGCCATACATTTTGATGTTTTGTTCCCCAAGCCACGTTATCACTTTTGCCTTATGGCAAGGTGCTCCATCATGCTGGAAAAGGCATTGTTAGTCACCAATAAGAAAAGGCTGCGCTCAGAAAAGAAAGTCTATGCAAATGACATCAAGGAGATTTTCAAATCCTTCCAAAGTAAAAACACCACCACCGTTTACTTCTAAGCAGTAGTGACAATCCACCCTAGTAGTTAAGCCTGCTTACCAGATGGCAAGCATAAAGGGCAGGTGGCTATAGCCCAGCCAAGGCCTTTAGCTTGCTGGCAGTCCCGGTGTTCATATGGGGGGTAATTCTCCAGGTTCACTTGGGTTGTCACAGATCACAATTCGCCACGAGAACCACGGGTGACCCAAAAGGAAGAAGAACTCACCATAGTATAAAATCTTTCAGATATTTATTTAAAAAAGTAGTCACTTACAGTTAAGTTAGTAAAATCGCATGTACGAAAAGCCGGCCGGCATGCAAACATACGGAGCCTGTCCTCTCACTCCGGAAGCGTGGTGACGTCAGTGCGTACCTTCCCAGACGTGTTTCGTCATCATCTGACGTTGTCAATGGGGAACGGGCAACGCAGCGACTCACCACAATATAAAGGGAGCCAAGCCTCGTTCTGAACTACGAGCATCAAGGCGCCATATTGGATGTGGGAAACAGTTCCCTTAGATTAAGAACGTCCTGAAAGGCAGTGCATCGCTACACATCCGTCCCAAAACGAGCAACAACCTTACCATACCCAATTCAACACATTAATGGAATTAATGAATTGGGTATGGTAGCTACTGATGGTAGCGCTCACGTTTTTATCTCTGGACAAGGTTTGCCCCAAACAATCGGAAAGGGTCATCGGCAGTCCAATCCCTGTACATTTTGCAGAATATCAGTCTGTCCCTGATGTTTTTTCCTGGAGCGAAGTGGTTTCTATACTGCCCTTCTTGAAACCAGGCCATTCTCCAAAAGTCTTTGCCTCACTGTGCATGCAGATGCACTCACACACTCCTGCCTGCTGCCATTCCTGAGCAAGATCTGCAGTAGTGGTGCCCCGATCCCGCAGCTGAATCAACTGTAGGAGACGGTCCTGGTGTTTGCTCGACTTTCTTGGGCATCCTGAAGTCTTCTTCACTACTATTGAACCTCTCTCCTTGATCCGATAAATGGTTGCTTTAGATGCAATGTTAGTAGTGGCAATATCCTTTCCCAGTGTATCACTTTTTGTGCAAAGCAATGATGACTGCACATATTTCCTTGCAGGTAACCATGGTTGACAGAGGTAGAACATCGATTTCAAGCACCACCCTCCTTTTTAAAGATTCTGTCCTAACTCAATCAGCATTACAATGGGATTTCCAGCCTTGTCCTCATCAACACTGACACCTATGTTAACGAGAGAATCATTGACATGTCAGCTGGCCCTTTTGTGGCAGGGCTGAAATGCAGTGGAAATGTTTTTTTGGGGGGATTAAGTTAATTTTCATGGCAAAGAGGGACTTTGCAATTCATCTGATCACTCTTCATAACATTCTGGAATATATGTAAATTGCCATCATAAAAACTGAGGCAGCAGACTTGTGAAAATTAATATTTGTGTCTTTCGCAAAACTTTTGGCCAGGGCTGTACAATTCAAGAAAAGCAAGTAGCAAAGAAAGTTTACAATGTAAAGGGAGGGGCTAGTGATACCAAAGATAGCCCAGATGACTATGAGGGGATGAGCTGATGTAGCAAGTAAAAGTTCAGTTTTTAGGTAGAGTATGGTTTGTGTAATATTTTGAGATGAGGTTGGTGATGTAGCTCGGGGCAGAGTTGTTGATGATTTTGCATCTTGTCAGTATTTTGAACTTTTTCAGTTGGGCCAGCAGAAGAAGCTAGTGGAGAGATTGGCAGAGAGTGGTGGTAGACGCTAAAGGGTTTATGAGGTGGATAAGTAGCTGCAGCATTTGATATTTTAACCACTTACCCACTGGGCACTGAAACCCCCTTGCTAACCAGACCAATTTTCAGCTTTCGGTGCTCTCACATTTTGAATACCAATTACTCTGGCATGCTACACTGTACCTATATGAAATTTTTGTCCTTTTTTTTACACAAATAGAGCTTTCTTTTGGTGGTATTTAATCACCGCTGGGTTCTTTTATTTTTTTGCAATATAAAAGAAAAAAGTCCGAAAAATTCTGTAAAAAAAATGCATTTTTCTTTGTTATAAAATTTTGCAAATCAGTAATTTTTCTTCATATACTTTGGCCAAAATGTATACTGCTACATATCTTTGGTAAAAATAAGCCAAATCGGTGTATATTATTTGGTCTTTGTGAACGTTAGAGTCCAAAAGCTATGGTGCCAATCTCTGAAAATTGATCACACCTAATGCACTGACCCTGCAGACCCTGACAAGCCAGGAAAATACAAATACCTCCCAAATGACCCCTTTTTGAAAAGTAGACATTCCAATGTATTTAGTTAGAGGCATGGTGAGTTTTTTGAAGTTGTAATTTTTTCCCACAATTCTTTTCAAAATCAAGTTTTTTTTGTTTTGTTTTTTTTTCACTAAATTTTCATATTAGCAGACTATTTCTCACACACAGCATATGCATAGCACAAATTACACCCCAAAACAAATTCTACTATTCCTCCTGAGTATGGCAATACCACATGTTTGTGACTTTTACACAGCGTGACCACATACAGAGGCCCAACATGCAGGGAGCGCCATCAGGCGTTCTTGGAGCATAAATTACACATATTTCTTGATTACCTCATGCACTTTTGAAGGCCCTGGAGAACCAGGACAGTGGAAACGCCCCAAAAATGACCCCATTTTGGAAAGAAAACAGCCCAATGTATAATCTATGAGGCATAATGAGTCTTTTGAACATATCATGTTTTTCTACAACTTTTTGGAAAATGTGTAAAGAAAATGAAAATGCATTTTTTTGTAGACAACGTTGTCCATATACATAATGTTTCTAACACATAGCATGTACATACAAAAAATTACACCCCAAAATAGATTCTCCTACTCCTCCTGAGTACGGCGATGCTACATGTGGGAGACTTTTCCACAGCGTAGCCATATAGAGAGGCCCAACATGCAGGGAGCACCGTCAGGTGTTCTAGGGGCATAAGTTTCACATCTAATTTGACTACCTATTACACTTTGGTGAGGCACTATAGTGGCATGGATGATAACTGATGTGGCATGGATGAGCATGAATGGGGATGGATGAGCCGTGGATGAGGGTGGCTGAGTGTGGATGGGATGACTGAGCATGAATGAGTATGGATGGATATGGCTAATTATGGATGGGGTGGATGGGTTGCCTGAGCATTGATGGATGGATGAGTATTGCTGAGGATGCATGGATGGATAAGTATCCTGAGTATGGATGGCTGAGCATGGATGGATGGATGAGTATTCTGACTATGTAAGGCTATGCTTAATATGGATGGATGAATATGTTGGGTATGGATGAGTATGCTGAGGATGGATAAATATGCTGAGTATGGATGGGTATGCTGAGTTTGGGAGGGTGAGTATGGATGGGTATGCTGAGCATGGATGGCTGGAATGGGCACATATCAGCGCTGTGGACACTACAGATCCAGCCCACAACTCTGCTGACACCGATCTCTCCCCTCTCCCATTGTTTGACACAGGGGTCACGTGTCTTCATCAGGGGGATCCCTGATGAAGACACGTGACCCCTGTGTTGAACACGCGTAGGGGAGGGGCCAGGACGGAGTGAGCAGCACTGAGCACATCTGGGAGAAGCGTTTACCACACTACACGCTGACCGGCGTTTTTTTTTTAAGCTTATATGGAATGGTGCACTGACGCACCAGGGAAATGTGAGTACCCCTATGTGGGGAGTGGGTTTATGTTTTAATAAAGATATTCTTGATGGTATTACACTATACATCTCTCTTTATATTTATGGTATGGAACCTATGGAGCTACATTGACCCAGGTTGGAGACCGCACCTATTAGTTATACAGAGCCCGGGGGTGGCTCCACAGCGTGGTTTAACATAGCTAATCACTGTGTCACACGCTCTAAGGTGAGCGCAATCACTTTGGGGGGTCACCGTGTTACACCGCGGCATGATTGTGTGACACTTGGATCAAGCACGCTGGATGACACTTGTTTTGGACATTTAACATTATTTTTGGACACTAATATATATATTTTGTCTGGACATTTTTGGACACTGATATATGCATGTCTTTGGGCGATGCATGCACAGATACTTCTATAGATATAATTTATTTATATAAGGTTCACTTGGCACTTTAATGTATTTAATTTTTGCTTACAATATAATATATGCATGCTGCACTCAATAAGAATTATTACACGTTTGTATGAATTTATAGCAAGGAATAGGCACTATATGGCAAATTAGAGTTTGTATTGTACTCACTTTTGGATGTTCGTGTGATGGTGAATTCAAGTTGGCTTGGGTTGTGAGGAAAGTTCCATCTTTGTACCTTTCGTTGGAGTAGGCATGACTGTTGCGATGCTTACACGCATTCTGGCTGCTGCATATTTAGAGAAAACAGAAAAAGGAAAAAGGAACAAAAGAACATAAACATAAAACGAAAAGGCAATATATTCGCCAAACTTGTGTAGGGTCGGCATTTTCAAGGGCCAAACCCAAACCTGAAAAAACAAACGTTAATGTACAGCTTGATGCTGTTCAGGTAGGTGGGGGAAATAGTTCAGGCCTGAGAGCACTTAAATCAATTTCCAGGGATTGGTAGGTTTTAGATAACCATCCTGAGTCAGGAGTGTGTTTTTGCGTTTTTTGTAGTGACCGTCTTCCACGCCGGTTCCACTGATCTGGGCATGTTGGCCGAGATGGTCTCCTGTTCTGGTACTATTTTCCACTCTTTTAGAAGAGAGAGGCCTCTCTCTAGTGAATTCACCACGTGAGTGCGTCCATCTTTAGTGACCGTGAGTTTGGTAGGGTATCCCCATCTATATGTAATATGATGATTTCTCAAGGCTTTGGTGATGGTATTTAAATTTTTCCTCTTTTGCAAGGTGTATTGAGAAAGATCAGCATAGAACTGCAGGTGTTGAAATTGCGCGGGGATTTGATCTTTCTGGCGCATTGTCAACATCAGTTGCTCTTTGGCATGGTAGAAATGTAATCGCAGAATCACATCTCTGGGGATGTGCTCTGATAAGAATGTCGGCTTTGGCAGGCGATGTATTCTGTCGATGGTGATCTCCAGATCTGATAGATCAGGTAGGAGAGATTTAAACAGTGAAGTGGCATAGGATCTTAAGTCAGGTTGCAGGACTGTTTTAGGGATCCCCCTAATTTTTAAATTGTTCCTCCTATTGCGGTCTTCGAGGTCTGCGATTTTGTCTTTTAACCAATCTGTGTCTCCTTCCCTTTCCTCATGGGAATCCACTAGATCATTGATAGTGACTGCATATTCTCCCATCTTTTGCTCTATGTGTTCAACCCGTGTTTCTACAGCTTGAAGATTAGTATTAAACTTATGCATACACTTCATCATATCTGATTGCAGTGAGCTTCTCAGCGATAAGAGCATATCTTTCATCACTGTATCTATCACTGGTTGATGCATGGTAGGAAAGGTCTCTATGGAGTCGGGGAGCTCACGTGTATCATCCCCTGAGTCCAGGCCTGGACTCGTCGCACCAAGGGATCCCTCTCCATCCAGTCTAAACTTTGCCTTAGCAGGGCTACCCGTTGGCGGGGAGGGAGAGTATGGGTGTGGGCTGTCTGACGGTGATCTATTTTGCCTGTGGCAGTTCTGTGTGTTCATATGGCTGGCGGGGATGTTTGCCGGGGTAGAGGATGACCCGGCGCCATCTTGCCTACCTTCATGTTGCTTCATGCTATAGAAGTCCGTCAGGCGCTGTGGCTTTCTTTGTTCTTTTCGTTTCCTGGACATCCTCTCTGTCTTGTCCCAGGGTGAATCGCCAGCAGTGGAGCGCAAAAACGGGACTCGATGGCGTGTTTTGAGCCGCTATATCCCTGAAAATCACCGGAGCTCCGGTTCTATGCTGCCATCTAGCTCAAGCGCAGGCCACGCCCCCTTGTATGAATTTATATACACATTATGTGCACAGTATATTTATTTGTGATTTCATGATTGCTGTTTGGAAGATTTATACATATTTAATTTATGTGCAGATTGCACTTTGAGCAATTGTGTATAAACACCTCTCATAATCCTTTTAGTTTAGTAATAATTTTTTAAAATTTTTTTTGGTTATTATAGTCACGTTGAGGAGTTCACATGATAATACTCTAGCGCAGCACAAACCTTGTTCTATATTGCAAGTTTGTAAGTTCACCTTTACAGAAAAAGTAATAAATGCATATAAGTTTGCAGAAAAAAAAGGTGCATTTATAATTTTTTCCTGCAGGAGCCAGGAAAGCATTGCACCCACAATCGGTAGATAATGGTTGCAATGTGGACTCCTGCAGACATGTCCTCCGGATTTCAGGCCATACTTCTGTACGGCCTTTTTGTTCAAAACCTGGAGCACATGTCAGTGGACTACGAGAGTGCTCATTTGCACCCCCACAGCACAGTGAAACTACAAGTCTGTCTGCTGCCATGGCAGATGGTACTTGCAGAGTTCGCATTCACAGGAATAAATGAATGAAGTTCTGCACAGTATTTCTAAAAAGTGAAAGCGGGTGCGGGGAGAAGAACCCCCACCTGCTGTCATTGGGAGGGTGGAGTGGGGGAAGGAGCTGAGACATGTTCCACCCTAAATGTTCCTAAGGTAAACTTGTGATTCATTCCCCTGTAATTGGATGCTTACTTGCTTTTGTGTCCTCCATGGGTCTTTTAAATTAGCTTTAAAGTTAGTTTGCCTAAATGTGCTAATTTTGTTTTTTTTGTTTTTTTAGGTGCTAGGTTATTGAAAAAATAGCAGCCTACCAGTGGTAGCTCCTATTTTTAAGGCAATATCATGTTTTTTGGCCAAGAGTTTTTTTTTTTCTTCAATATTTACATTTTCTTAACAAGCAGTACTAAATGTTTTAAAACTGTGCTCTCCAAACTCCAGTCCGGGGGCCGGATATGGCCCATTGCTTGCTTTTATTCAGCCCTTGTGGCATTATTCCCCCCACTGTTGCTGACATCTGACACTGGGACACTATTCCTTCCATTGATACCAACGACGAGGTCATCCCACTGACACCAACTGTGGGACACTATTTCTCCCACTGACACCAACTATGGGGCACTATTCCTCCCACTGACCCCTACAATGGGACACTATTCCTCCCACTGACGGCAACAATGAGGCACTATTCATCCCACTAATACCAATAATGTGGTACTTTTGCTCCCACTGACACCAACAATGGGGCACTATTCTTCCCATTTTTTCAATGATTGGGGCACTATTACTCCCACTGACACAATAATGTGGCATTATTTCTCCCTGTCATACCAATAATGGGACACTATTGCTCCCATTCCTCCTATTGTTACCTATAATGGGGCATTGAATACTCCCACTGACTCCAGGACATTTTCTTCTCCCACTGGCCACAGTCCGGCCCGCCTAAAGTTGGAAGGGCAATACACTGGCCCTTTGTTTAGAAAATTATGAAACCCCTGCTTTAAAACAAGCTCTCACTGACTTCTGGAGCTGAAGGCACTGTGGAGAAAATCATTTTTTAACAATGGGACACTATTCTTCTACCAATACCAATAATGGGGCACTATTTCTCATCCTACTGACCACAGGCGCTATGTAATTTTCCTAACCCTACTGACAACCAAGCCTGAAGCATTGTTTAATCCCACTGATGCTGGGGTATGTTCTACTCCCAATGTCCACAGTCCAGCCTCCCTAAAGTCTGAAGGACAATAATCAGACCCTTTTGTTAAGAAAGTTTGGAGACCTCTTCATTATAGAATAGAAGGCTGTAAGTCTGATAATTCACTCATGGGAAGAGTTATCAGAATGGGCTAAGCTGCTGAAATGAAAGTGAACTTATTTTCTGCCGTAAATTTTGAGAATGAATTACTGCACAATGACTGCAGATATAGGGGTCAATGAGGTCTTTTTTTTTTTTTTTTTTTTTACAAAATCCCAAGCTGAATTGGGGACATGAACAGAAGGGGGGGGAGAGAGAACAGCAGGATCTACGAGGTTTTTTTGCAGGGTACAGAAAACAAATCCCATAGTGACTGAGTATGAACAGCATGTAATACACCATTTGATAGTTTTTTTTTTAATGATGTGGGTTTAGTGACACTTTAAAGTCAAAAGAGCATTTTGGCCAAATCTACACTGAGTGTAATTAAGTGTTTTGCTTATTAAAGCCATACACTGTTTGCTCCTATCCATTTGATCTCTACTGTGTGTTTGAACTATACTGTAGAGTTTCGGCAGTCTGCACGGGCCAATGAGTTTTTTCTCATCCATAGATACAAATTTGTTGAGGATCAGGTAAATGGCAAGCACATATTTAAGTGGTTAAAAAATAATCATGGTTCTTCTGTAAAATGGTAGAACATCCACTTTAGATTTGCTGGAAAATCACAAATATGTTTGCTTGTTTTTCACAGTCACTCTAATCTGTTATATCTGTATGTTTTCCCATGCTTTGTTTCTTTCTTCTAAGCTTTAACTCGATTGTGTGATTGTCTACCCCTTGTAGATATCGAACAATATTTAATAAGGTCAGTGTTTGCATATGGAAAATATATTTACTGTATCTTCAGAAGCTGCACTGTCTAGTCTGACAGAGCATCACACTCGGTGGGGTCTTCCATCTATGTAGAGTGGACAAAATGAAGTTAAATAGAAACATGACTTGGATGTAGCCATGTCCAACATCTAAACGCTATATCCAATCTGTCTGCCAGATATTTTCCATGCATGCATAATGTTCAAGGGCTGGCACTCAAACACTTTTTACTCCATAATACAATTTGCATTCAGAATTTGTGATAATAATCAATGCCACCCCACTGAGATTTTCTTTTTCTAACATGCAGAAAACAAGGTCTGTTTAATATTAGAAACAGCCAGAATTGTTATTTACAAGTCTCAGGCAGGCTTTCAGCTACTTTTTTTTTTCTCTGTCAAACAAATCTATACTTACCACTTCTTAGCTCAAAGCCGATTTAAACGTAAAAATAAAAATTCATAGTATTGCAGCTTACGGGTGTTTAAATGTGGTGGCTGCATAACTCTTTTTTTTTTTTTTTTTACGTTTATGTTCAACTGGTAAACCTTACATTGAAAGGAAAACTATTTTTTTTTTTTTTTACTATTATTTACCTCCCCAGGAGACCAAGTGCATATAGCACTTTGTCCCATTTCTGACTGTTGTGCCTTGTTGTCCCTTAAACACACTTTAATACTGACTGTAGCTCCACCTCCTTTTTAAAGCCTGAATTATGGGCATTCCTGTTGGGAGATACAGCCCCACTACCTCTTTAACCACTTGACCTCCGGAAGGTTTAACCCTCCCATGACGAGGGCAATTTTTTTTTTTTTTTTATGCTATTCAACGCTGTGCTACTTTAACTGGCAATTGTTCGATCATGCAAAATTGTACACAAAAGATTTTAACATACCCCCCCCCCACACACAAACACACACACACACACACAAATAGAGCCTTCTTTTGGTGGTATTTGATCACCACTGTTTTTTGTTTTTGTTTTTTTTGTTTTTTTGCAGTCAAAATGAAAAAAGACCAAAAATGTACTTTATTTTTACTATTTGCTTTCTGTTCTAAGACATATCCAATAAAATCAAATGTCTGCATACATTTATGCCAAATGGCAAATGTATTTTGATACATGTCCTTGGTAAAAAAAAAAAAATCCCAATAAGTGTGTATTAATTGATTTGTGTAAAAGTTTTATAGCGTCTACAAACTATGGTGTATATATACTGAAATTTACACAGCTATGATATTATACTGGTAATCCAGTGGTAATGGGCTGGCCCTCTGGCGCTAACAGGCCCTTGCTGGTAGGTACACTGAGACTGACATAGTGACATTAATACAGTGATCAGATTTAATACTGTACACTGCCACTGTACTAATGACACTGTTCTGGGAAGGGTTTAACATCAAGGGTTTAACTGTGTGCTGCTTTTACTAAGAGTGTTTACAGAGTCCTGTTGTGTGTGTGTAAACACTGTCATCAACTTCAGGCTTGGCAACGTAAATAAATGTTGCCGGCTTACTTCCTGCTAATCTACGCTCTGATTGGACACAGACAATCAGCAGGTCTTGGCCATAAATCATTGGCTGGCACCTGCTGACAAAATTGTGCTTTGTCCAACCACAGCGTGGATTAGCAGGAAGTAAGCCGGCAACATTTATTTATGTTGGCAAGCCGCGCAGTCACAGTAGATCTACTGGGACCAAGTAGTTAAAGCAGAGTTCCACCCAAAAGTTGAACTTCCGCTTTAGGCACTCCTCGCCCCCTTACATGACACATTTGGCATGTAATTTTTTTTTTGGGGGGGGGGCGTGCCTAGTTTTGACAGGTACCTAGCTCCCACTTCGGTGGCAACTCCTCTCCCCCTCCCTCTCTGCAATCTTCTGGGACACGTCACAGGTCCCAGAAGATTGCCTGGCCACTAAGAGAGTGCTGCGGGACTCGCACCTGGCTGTGAATCCGCAAGCTGTCACAGCCGGGTGCTCAAACTTGCAATGCCAGCGCCGCAGAGAGGCGTGGGAGAAGAGCGAGGCTTCGGGCGGCTGCATCGCTAGACCAGCAGCTACACTTTTTGTAGCTGTTGACTTTAAACTTTGAAACGAGTGGAACTCAGCTTTGATCTGAGTGATCTTTTACTATTCGGAATGAACAATCAAAGCTGTTTGTTCTTTGAGAATAGTAAAGATCACTCAGAGCTTTGGCTCTGTGTAATGTATCTGCCAATGTCCTGTGTGAGTAGAGTGTATACAAGAAGCCTCAGATACTTTATGCAGAGCCATGGTTCTGAACGACTTTTTATTATCATCAGTAAACGAGCAGTGTTGATTGGTCCTTCATAACAGTGACAGATCACTGATCAGAGTTATGGATCGCTAATTGGTTTCTATGAAGTGTTGCACCAGATTTTGCGCTCTCCGGCTTTAGTAAATCAACTCCTGTGCATCTGTCAGTGGCTGTTTGTACACATACATATCCCGGCCGATGGATTACATCGTGCCGCAACACTATGTGAGGTTTCACATTTACGAATTGACGATCCATGATGTCACGCCAGCCCAGTGTATACCACAACCCGACATCGTCTATATCGCTCATTCAGAAAACCACACTAGGTCATCCATGAGCCAAGCTGTGTATGTTTACAGGGGCTGATGGACATTACTCAATGCCATGTAATCTTTATTTGTGACCTGCAGCGCTGGTCTCCAGAGTGGCCCCTGCTGCCAGAGACTAGAACTGTCAGTAACAAAGCTGTCTTCTTCCTGGTGGCATTGTTGGACAATGTGGAAAAACCTGTCTTATCACGCTGCTTAGAAGCTGAGAGATGAATTTGAGCAGGACTAAGTTGAATATAATTAAATATTTTTTAATGGTTCTCTTCTTTAAAACACCAGCTGTTGTAGAGTGGCAACCATACCGAGCAGCATTGTCATAATAGTACAGTAACAGTCTAGAGACAGATTTATGAACAACTAGTGTGTAACTCTTTCAGTGGTTTAATTAACAGACTAAAAGGGAGTAAAAAAGTGACATTTATTGTTAAATACACTTTAAAATGGTTCTAAATGCTCAAGGAATGCATGAAGGTTAAAAAAAACTTCTGTGTGCAGCAGCGCCCCCCCCCCATACTTACCTGAGACCCATCGTGATCCAGAGATGTACGCTAGAGCCTCGGCTCTCCCTCCTCATTGGCTGAGACAGCAACGGGAACTATTGTCTCCCGCTCCTGTCAGTTACAGCCAGTGAGCCAATGAGGAGAGAGGGGGGGGCAGGGCTGAGCCACGGCGGTGTGAATGGACAAGCAGAGCAGCAGCTCGGGAGCAAGCCTGCCTGGGTGCATCCAATGCAATCTGATTGCTCTGGGAGCACTCGGCAGGAGGGGGAAGGCCTGCGGACCTGAGAAGAGAACGGTCGGGGATCCTCTGTGGAAAATCACTGCACAGAGCAGATAAGTTTACATTGTTTTTAAAAAGGGAAAAAAAATGCCTTTAATGTCACACTCGGGCCAATTGTTTTTTTTCTTTTAGAAAGTACAGGCTGGCAATTCGACAGCTTCTCCATAGAAAATATTTATTTAAGCATTACAGCAGTAAAATCATACAAAAATTCTGACACGTTACGGCCTTAGGCCTTCATCAAAAGCAGGCCGAAACGCGTCAGTATTTTTGGATGATGTTACTGCTGTAATGCTTAAATAAATATTTTCTATGGGGAAGCTGTCGAGTTGCCGGCCTGTACTTTTCTATGGATCTTTTGTGAGCTTAATTAGCCAGAGCACCGACTACTCTACACACCAACTATACTATATAGCGGTAGAGCTTGGGTGAGTTTTTCTCTTGTTTTTTCTTTTAGTTAAGGATAGTAAGTGATTGAAATGGATAGAACCTCTGTCATTTATCTTTTAATGTGTTAGGCCCCCATTGGAGAGATGTCCCAGGAGCACAACAGGAAATGAGCATAATTTTTCCTTAACGAGGGATTTCTCTTGATTCTCTTGATGCCCCCTCTACTCCCATGTTGGTGGCAACCAAAAAAGATTACTTTCCCTTTACTGTTTTGAAAACTGTAATCACAAGAACAAAAAGTGGGGAAAAGGGAGCTCAGGCAGCAAAAAAAACCTGGCAAAAGTTCTGAACACTATTGATCCCCGGTCAACATTTTCATGTATGATCTTGCCTAAATAATATGTGCTTTCACTAAGGTACTTTAATTAATTTATTTGAGTATAGCATTTGTTGAAAATGTTCTGTGTGTGAAGATAGAAATGTCTTAAACTTCTTAAAACACTCCAAACTTTAAAGAGTTGCGCCAGCAACATTATTAAAACGTATTGCTTCAGTTTGTTGAATTCACGTCGGCATCAGCTTAATTAGAACATTCTAGGTGATTTAGGAGTGTAATTAAGAACAGATAGTTGCTTCATTGAAAATTGATGTTCGCTATCAGTGACTAGTAAAATGAGTTGCTTATCAGATGTTTAAGTATGCAGAACTGTTCCCAACATCTGTAGAACATTTTATCCTTGAGGAGCAGTCTTTGGGTCAGTCCATGGCAGGGGTATTCAAACTACGGCCCTCCAGTTCAGGAACTACAATTTCCATGATGCCTACTCATGTCTGTGAATGTCAGAGTTTTACAATGCCTCATGGGATGTGTAGCTGGAAGGCCGTAGTTTGAGGATCCCTTGATCATGGGGTAGTTTTTTTTTTCTTTTACAAACAGATTGTAAAAACATACAGAGCCAACTGATTGAGGCAATTATTCGGAGTGCACAACATAACTTGGAGAATAGCTCCAAATTGCAGTAAGAGAAAAGAAAGTTAAAATAAGTAAAATATGGAATTATTAAACCAATCCATTTTATAAATGTAATGCTCAAATGTTCCTTAAGATAGAACATAGTTATCTGCAATAACAAAAATAAAGAAAAACTGAGAAGGCCGAACCTCAGGAACCGTGAGGAAAGTCTCCAATTTACGACATGTTCTTGGTTATTATACCGGAGTAACGACAGTCAACTTGGGTATAGGATGAAAAATGCCTCCCAAGATGAGTAGGAGGGGGTTGAAGATACAGGATGGGTGAAAGTGGGAAGAGGAAAAATAGTGCTTTCAGATGACAATACACCTGAATGATGTCATAACGTCAGTTTTTTTTGTTTTTTTTTCGTGTTTTTTTTGTTTTTTTTTACTGTTTGGTTGATGGGGACCTAAAACTGATTTTAGCCATCTTTGAGATCACATTTACCTTTGTGCTGGGCCTTGTATGCCTTTATATAGCTATAATCCAACATTTGGATAGAAATTGTGCTTTGAAGTTTATTTGTAGTGGCCTAAAACGTAGATTTTATGTGATATCAGCATCACTTCATGGCTTTCTCACTAGTCAGATTGAAACTGAGAAATGGCCTAGTTCTGACTTTTCTCACCTCTGCAAACAAGTAAACACATGAGTCTCCCAAATCATTATATTATAAATAAAAGATAGTGGAGTTAACTGGTGTAGAACCGTTAGATAAATTAAAGTAGGCTATGCTCCCTGTGTGAATTTCAAGGCTTGAGTTTTTATTATTACTTGATTTGCCAGCAACCTTGCCGAGCTGACATATCAGCTTTGAGACTGGGCTGACCTTTCGGAGCTGTTTCTGCATTGCCAGGTACATTACGATGTTTCACCTGTAATCAGTTTTTGGTGGATTGTTTCCAGTGCACCAGAAAGATTAAAAAAAAGGAGGAAAGTGAAATAATTAAGTGAATAAGTATGGCTTTTAATGTCCTTTTGTTCATGCTAGCCTCACATTGTGGTTTGAAAGCTTGGCTGTGCTGTGGAATGTTTGAAGAATCCCATTGTGTTTATTTTCATGGAAAACATCTTAATGGAAAGAGCTACCTTCTCCTAGATAATAGAAAACCGTTATAGTTTTGGTTCTGTCTTTTGGCAATCAAAAGATTTTAGTTATTTGATTAATTGTTATGTTTTTCTTACAATCAAGTCTGAACATTTTGTTATAACCACTTACAATTAAAATATTTGCCCATGTAAACCACATTTAGGACTGGTTTTCATTTAAAAAAAAAAAAAGTGAAGCCGTCTCCAGAAGAAGACACTAAAAGATGTGAAAAACGTGTTTTTTTTTTTTTTGCTTTGTTTTTTCAAATTTTAGAACTGCCCAAAAAAATAAAATAAAGCACCTCTAAACTACTGAGGTGAACCTTGCAGCGTATGTCTTCCTGCGGTGAGAATTTAGTTTTAGAAACTCCAAGCTTAAACCGTTAAGGACAACCTTGGTGTACTTCAGTTCAGTTTAGATCAGTCTACATCTATTTTTTCATCCGTTGTTGCAGAGACCAATCAGAGGTGACAAAAAGTATCAACAAAAAAATCTTTTTTTGCCTACAAACGGACATAATTGGAACCGATGTAAACGGAAGGCAGCTGTTTACATCAATTCAGATCTGTCTAAACAGAAAAGGATACATCTCGGGTTTTAAAAAACGGACCTGAACGGATACAGATGTAGACTGATGTAAACGGATGATCATTTATTTACATCTGCCCATCTATAGACATTCATTGTGGTTCAGTCTGGATCCATCTGAAAAACTGCCAGTTGTATCTAGGTTGAACAACCATATGAAAGGGGTCTAAGAATATTATAATGGCGTATATAAAAGCTCATTAGACTTGCCTGTATTTCGGTGGTTAATGGGAATGTGTAAGTGCTCAATAACTACACGTCACCTATAGGCCAATGTCTTCTGTGCCTAATGGAAAATCCAGCCCTGGAAATATGATTTCTTTGCTCTAGGTATAGTGGGACAAGGTTTGGTTCATTGTTGACGGTTACCTGATGTCAAAATCTCCCCTGACCCCGATATAGCTGTAACATATAGTGGGGCCACCTGAAAAAATCCACAACTTTCTGTATATTTCCCATGGGGCATACGCTAGAGGGCTCCAAAAACCCAATGGGGCTTTGAGGCTTGCCCCATTTCACCCAAAATGGTGAAATGACATCCTTTGAATATCCTTTGAATATCCCGTTATATAATGGGGTTTAAGCAAAATTAAAACTTTTAATGAGATTTTTACTGTTCCCTCTAGAATTTCATCATAATGTTTGTTCCTCTGGGCCTTGGGTTTTCTTGTTATAATTTACCCCCCAAAAAATTAGGACTGTTGACATTCAGAGCCCCACCACCCCCTTCCTTTAATGCCTTTGAGAACTATTAGGGGCAGAACCTCTAAAGTGATTAAAAATGTAGCTCTGTCATAAGCTATGATATTTCCCTTAAGGGGGGGGGGGGGCAATATTCAAAACATTTTGTCTATAGGAAATATCTAGTAAAGTTACCTGTTCCTCCTGAGACATAGCCCGGCCACTCCTGTGTTTTTAGTGTGACTAGGTCACTGCCTGCATACTCCTGCCTTTCACAGCTATTCTATAGAAATTTGGAGCTTCTCCCTGATCACTGAAGTGATAGTTGGTGATGTTCACTACACTGCTCATTTTTTTTTGAAGGCCAACTTGAGAGGAAACTATAACCCTATTTATCATTCATCCCACCAGTACTCAGTTCACCATTCATGAGCTACTTCGTGTTAGATCACTAGTCATCCAGGGGGAGGTCGGACTTAAGGAAGCAAATTCCTCCGTCTCTACAAAAATGGCTGCCGCCATACCAAGACATAGCATGGGATGAGTCATGGTAAGTTAGTCATGATGGAAAGGTTGGCTGTAGGGAGCCTACAGAAAGTATTAGTGAATAGTCCTTGATTTTTCTGTAGAATTTTTTTATTTTGGACCCAGTTTCGACAGTTTATAGATATTCTGTATTGGTTCAAAGTCTATCAAATCCCCATTAAATTTAGTATGAACTAGCAATAGTCATATTGTTGGGGGGTAGCAAAAAAAAAATATTCTGTCTTAAACCCCTTTCACACTGAGCCGCCCTGGGCGTCAGCGGTAAAGCGGCGCTTTAGCAGCGCTATTCGGCCGCTAAGGGGTTGGTTTTAACAGCAGCGGCGCTTTGCCGGCGGTATGGCGGCACTGCCCCATTGTTTTAAATGGGCAGGAGCGGTGTATTCTGCAAAGAAACTGCTGGCAGGACTTTTTGTGATGTCCTGCCAGCGCAGCGACCTAGTGTGAAAGCACTTGGGCTTTCACAATGGGTTTGCAGCTAAGGCTTTTTTCTGGCACTATGCAGGCGCTATTTTTAGAGCTGTATCACCTGAAAAACACCTGCAGTGTGAAAGGGGTCTTACTGTACTAACAAAATCGGGTATCTGCTAGGAATTTAGTGAGTGTAAGCTGGCTCAGTGTCTTATTCAGGTTAAATCCATGTAACATCCCTCTGCAATCTTCTCATGTTCAGTATCTTACTGAATACATTTGGGTTGAAGCACCATCAAGAATGCCAGAACTAACGATCACCGCAGGCAGGAATCGCTGTGCTTCTATGTGATTGCTATGACAGAAGCAGCTATCTCCTCCGGTCACAGATGAGATCTTGCATCAGCTGCTTTCTCTTGTAACCTCTCAAATTGTGCTTATTTATAGCAAGATTTTAAGATTTAAATGGACTAGTTGTAACATAAATGCACAAAACGTGCGAAAAGAGAAGGCCGCTGTGTTCAATTAACTTTGCATTAGAATGAAATGTTTTCTTTTCCAGTTGCAATTTTATTTTGCCGCCTGCCAAACTATTGATTGAGATGTGTGCAAGCTGTCCCTTGTTCCTTGTTTTGGTTTTATGAGTGGCTTTCTAAATTGATAAGGGAGAAGGGTTGGAAGGGAGCACTTGCTTCTCTAATACTTTTCATGGGAGGTCCTTTGAAAGAAGCTTATACCATTGGCCACCAATGCTCTCTTTTGCTGCATAATTTAAAAGTCTGACTACCCCTTCTAGCTGAAGGAATGGTTTCTCAGTAGTGTGTTAGTGGAGGCCTCTTATTCATTTGCACAGACTTGTGGCTTAAATTTGTATTAAACCCATCTTTAAATTGACCTCCTTATATGATTTCCGCTCTGGACACTACTGATTTCATCTACTTCAGTTTTAGGTTAAGCTTCACAGACCCGCCTATACCTTGTCCAGTAAGAATGCCCCTAGTTGTTCCATTAATTGCTCTCATTGGACAGGAAGGTGGCAGTTGCAGAGTGCTTGACCTAGATATCAAACTAAATTAGAGAGGTGCACAAATCATTAATTTATGTTTTATAAAGGTAACCAATTTTTAAATTTCATGAAAAAATTAAAGTTTATATTTCAGGTGCTACTTAGAATAGTCAAACATGTATAGTTAATAATCATACTATTAAAATCACTGTAAAACACCTTACATAGGCCACCTGTGGTGTGCCGATTTATTAATATCACAATTTGTGATTTAAATGTTAGGCACAAATGGGTGTTCTTTGTAAGTTGTGCTAAGTAGCACCTGAAAAGTCCTAATAAACTTTTGTGACATTTTATTTTCTTATCTAGCTTTGTGGAATGTTGGTATGTTGTTATAGCTGGGACCTGTTAGAAATGCTTGAAGCACATCTCTGAAGCACCAAAATGTCTCCTCCAGTGATCCACACTGAAATGGCTGCCGGCATCTCTAGTACTCATCCAGAAGTTGCTCGTATGTGCAAGTGTGAGAGCATCGCACTCCCGACAGCCTGATCCTAAAGTGGATATCAACCCAATTTATGAAATCTGACCTTGGCACATCTATCTGTAGTGTTTACCTATCTCTCTCCAAAGCCCTAAGTGCCGTGTGTTTCTACTGCTCCGTTCCTCTGTTATCAGCATGAGAACTTCTGACAAGCTCTCCCACACACGACATAAAATCAGCTGGAAATTTGTGTTGGGCAGTAACTTGGAGACAGATAAGCAGAGAGCTGGTCTATTCACAGCACAGCTCTGCAAGTTTGTTGCTCTGCCTATGGGGGAGAGGAGGGTGCCTTTGCTCCAATCAGCTCACACACAGTGAATGCCCAGACTCCCCTCCCACTGCTGAAACAGGAAGACAAATTTCTAACACAATGTGCATTTTCTAAAGAGTCTAGAAAGCTGAAGACAGCAGATATACACATAAAATGAGTATAGGAAGATTTGTTTCATCTGTGTATCATCTGAGGCTGTTCACTTCACTGGATATATGTGAGGGTTTACATCCACTTTAAAGAACAGAAGGGAGCGGTCTCAGCCTGGCTGGCTTTAAATATCCGATTTCCCATAAAGCAACCCCTAGATTTTATATTCCTAAAAGTCCTCAAAGGCATTGGCAACAAAGAGGGAGATGGGATTCTCTATGGCCACTATCCTATTTTTTGGGGTGTAAATTATAACAAGAATATTGTATATTGTAAATCATTTCATTTCCTTACAAAGTCTCTTTAATTTTTAAAATCTGCCCTCCTATAAACATGCATACACAGTGTACATATTTATATCAATGGATCGTGGGGAAAATCTTCCACAACAAGCTTTTGCCCAGGGGAGAAACAAAAGGGGGTCATCTGTAAAAGACCATAAAGACTACGTTCTAGTTTTTCTAAGACATATCTGTCTGCATTGTCCGCTGCGACCCGTAAGCACGAAGACATTCTGACAGCCCTGCCAATAATGCACTATACCAGACAGAGCATGCTTTTACTGATCAGCAGTAGAGCAGCTAACATTTGATATGGTTTTTCCTTGCAGTTTGCATTTGTAAGACATCAGACAAATTGTAATGCTAACCTTTCTGACTGCAGTTTATCATCCCTCTGATTAGTTTCATGTGATTGTTATATACCCCAGAAATTTTGTTTTTCTGAGTTTTACCTATACAGCGTCTTTGTTATCACTGACTGCATTTTTCATCTCCATGGTTGGCTTGATTCGATCTTATTCTATTTTTTTTTCTTTTAATAGGCCTCTGTTGTTGCTATGGTAACAGAACAAATCTTATTGTGTTGATGTCTAGGTTATTTTATTCATCAAGGACCATAATGGACAAACACGAAACAGTATTAAGGATTCTGCCTATTGCAGTAGAAGTTGTTTGTTGCGTTTCTTTTCTGTGTACAGTATAGGAAGACATGGCAAAGAGGTATTACACTAAACTGTATTGTGATTGATCAGAGCAAACTGTCTGCTACTGATGCATGCTTAGACTTGCAATTGATGCCAATGTACTTCTAATGCTGCGTACACATGAGCGGACTTTTCGACCTGACTGGTCCGGTGGACAATTCGACCGTGTGTGGGCTTTATCGGACCTGCTGCGGACTTTTTTGGTCGAAAATCTGACGGACTTTAGGTTTGGAACATGTTTCAAATCTTTACGTCGGAACTCCGCCGGACCCAGTTCCTATCAAAGTCCGCTCGTCTGTATGCTAGTCCGACGGACGAAAACTGATGCTAGGGCAGCTATTGGCTACTGGCTATCAACTTCCTGATTTGAGTCCGGTCGTATGGCATCACGTACGAATCCTTCGGACTTTGGTGTGATCGTGTGTAGGCAAGTCCGTTCGTTGGGGAAGTCCGTCGGACCAGTCCGGTCAAAAATTCCGATGGTGTGTATGCGCCATAAGTATTGTTATCGGGTATTAAGGGCTCCCCTTCCTTTTTTTTTTCTCCATTTTCCTTGGCGGCTGTTAATATTCTTCAGTGTCTTTTTGATATTATAATTATTATCCATAATAACACATATACTTTATATTATATTTACTTGTTATTTTTTATTTTTAGAGTTTTGTGTCTTAAATTGTAAGTTTAAGTTTGATTACTCATTATTGTCTGCCCTGTTGTAAGATGGGAATTTGTACAAAAAATAATGTTATGATGCTTGGTGCTGCGGGAGCCAAAAAGATGTTTTGTGACCTAATTTCTATGTCTCCATAGCTACTGTTTAGGCTACTTTTACACTGTGGGGGGGGGGCGTTGGCAGTAAAGTGTCGCTTATTTTAACAGCGTTTTTCAGCCACTAGTGGGAAGCTAACCCCTACTAGCGGGCGACTAAAGGGTTAAAAACGCCCGCAAAGTGCCGTAGCACTGCCCATTGATTCCAATGGCAGGGGTGGTGGAGGAGCGGTGTATACTCGCACCGCCCGAAAGATGCTGCTTGCGGGACTTTTTTTAACATCCTGCAAGTGCACTCAGGCTTTCACACTGGGGCTGCAGGGGAGGCATTTTTCAGGCGCTTTACATGCTTTACAAGTTACAAATACTAAAAATGCATGGATAAGGGTAGTCTGAAATCCGTGCGGAGCTCTGAAAAGGTTCTTAATTTTCCGTCATGGAAAACGTGGGACATATGTGAGATACCATAGTGTTTCCATTTTTCGCCATATCGCAGTTACGCTATTTCCTGAAAAGGATTATTATCCCAGATGGGGCTATATTGAGTGAATCCCGTAACCCCCTGCATCATCCTAGCCTTGTTTCAAATCTTCTGCATAAGGGCGTATGTAGGGTATAGTTTATTAGATTTGCTAAAATGCAATGCTTCAAATCCATCTGCCACCCCCTTTCCAGTCGTAAAACGAAGAAGCCGAGTCGAGGAGTCTAGTAGGTTCATCGGTTGATCCTGCAGTGGGCAGAAGACCCTCGCTATGTGTTGCAATTGTGAGGCTAAGTAATAAAGCCAGGGGTTGGGCAACGCCAACCCTCTGGCGTCTTTTGGGCGCTGTAGTTGCTCCAGCCTTACTCTAGCAGGTTTAGAATGCCAGATTAGGGATCTGAAAATTGTGTTGATAATTCAGAATTTTTTCAACGGGACAACCTTTGGCAATTATGTAGGACATTGTGGCAAAGTAATTGTGGCATCAAAAATCATTTTGATAAGATTTATCCTGCCTACTGGAGACAGTTTCAGCCTGGTCCACACTTTAACCCTATCGCGACAGCGATTGAGTAGAGGCGACAAATTAAGCCGGAGATAATCTAATGGATAGGGGATAACCTGTATACCCAAATATCTAAAAGAGGTAGATACCAATATATCCTGTATAGTTAATATAGGGGGTTTTGGTGTTCGATCTAATAGCATTATGGAGGACTTAGTCCACTTAATGACTAGGACTGAATACTCTCCAAATGTTCTAATAACTGTCATCGCCTCCTTTAGGGAAGTAGATGTATCCCCTAAGAACAGCATATTGTTGTCTGCGTACATCATTCATTTTTCATGAAGCTCTCCATAATGAAATCCCTGTATTAGGGTTAGAGGTCGACCGATATGGGTTTTTCTCTGGCCGATGCCAAAGCCGATATTTAGAAATCGCGATGGCCGATATATTAGGCCGATTTTTTTTTTTTTTCCCTTCATCTCATAAAATCTAACAGTTAGACCCCTTTCACACTGGGGCGTTTTTTAGGCGCTTTTGGGCTAAAAATAGCGCCTGTAAAACGGCTCCCCTGCAGTCTGTGTGAAAGCTCGAGTGCTTTCACACTGAGGCGATGCGCTGGCAGGATGTTAAAAAAAAGTCCTGCGAGCAGCATCTTTGGAGCTGTGTATACCGCTCCTCCACACCACTCCTGCCCATTGAAATGAATGCGCACCGCTCCCGAAGCGCCTGCAAAGCGTTTCGGCAGCAGCGCTTCAGGGGCGCATTTAACCCCTTCTTCGGCCGCTAGCTGGGTTATAAGTGCCCCGCTAGCAGCCGAATAGCGCCGCTAAAATGACGGTAAAGTGCCGCTAAAATTAACAGCGTTTTACCGTCAACGCATGCCCGCTCCAGTGTGAAAGCAGCCTTAAGTAATAAGTGATACAGAAATTTTTTTATATTTAAACATTTATTAAACAAAACAAACCTCCAATCAGTAAACTTGTATGTAGAATTTAGATTAAAAAAAAATAACTATATCTTAAATATTAAATACACAAAAACAGGTAATCAAAACTTTTGGACGAAAAAAAATGGGCTAACTTTACTGCTTTTTTTTTTTTTTTGCGTTTAAAAGACCGCTGCGCAAATACCGTGTGACATAAAATATTGCAACAACCGCTATTTTATTCCCTAGGGTCTCTGCTAAAAAATATATATATATATAATGTTTGGGGGTTCTAAGTGATTTTATAGCAGAAAATACAGGATTTTTACTTGTAAGCAACAAGTGTCAGAAAAGATTTAGTCTTTAAATGGTTAAACTGAAAACTTCTCCACAGAGTTCAGTCTATTGATAAAAGAACCTGAAAGAGATACAATGTATCTTCTTATCAGACTTGGCAGGCTGCCCAGAGGGGGAGAGAAGAAAACTTCAGACAACTTGCAATTGACTAATATTACAGAAGTCATTTGCAAGTCATTTGCAAATCGCCTTTTTTTATCAGCACAATCAGCTGATGCCGATTAAGTAAAAAAAGCCAAATATCGGCCGATATGCCGGCCGATATATCGGTCGACCTCTAATTAGGGTATTAGACTGCATGAGGGCAACCAAAGGTTCAATGGCCAGGGCAAATAAGAGGGGACAGGGGGCATCCCTGCCTTGTGCCCCTATGTAAGCTAAAGCTCAGCAAAATCCTTCCCTCCTCTCGAACGGCCGATACAGGGTCACAGTATAATAATTGTACGCAAGCAATAAATCGGTTGCCAAACCCAAATTTACGTATAACTGCCCCTAAATATTCCCATATGCACGCACATATGGGACACACCGCCACTGATAAACACATGCACATACATGCACACTCACATACATACGCACACACACATACATACATACGCACACACACATACATATGCACACATGCATACATATACATACATGTGCGCACGCACATACATGCATACATACACATACATACACATATGCACACACACATGCATACATACACATACATGCACACACACATGCATACATACACATACATGCACACACACATTATACATTAGATAGATATTCTTATAAAAAACGGCACACCTTTACCTTAGCTCTTCCTGCCGGGTACTGCACTGTAGGGGGAGACGAGGAGCACAGCACACACTGCTTTCACTTTGATGAGCTCCCTGCACAGTCAGTGCCGATTACAGTTCGGCTGACAAACGAGGAGTTCAGTCTCAGCCGTTCCTTCTATCGGAGTACAGGGGGCCCTCAAGGGCCCCCTGCAGCAAGGGGCCCGGTCGCCATGGCGATCTCAGCGACCCCTATAATTCCGCCACTGGCCATCAGTCTTTTTGGGAAAGATGCAACAAGTTTTTTACACCTGGATTTGGGGATCCTCTGTCATTCCTCCTTGCAGATCCTCTCCAGTTCTGTCAGGTTGAATGGTAAACGTTGGTGGACAGCCATTTTTAGGTCTCTCCAGAGATGCTCAGTTGGGTTTGTTAGGGCTCTGGCTGGACCAATCAAGAAC
Source organism: Lithobates clamitans (assembly GCA_037952925.1). Lineage (NCBI taxonomy): Eukaryota > Metazoa > Chordata > Amphibia > Anura > Ranidae > Lithobates > Lithobates clamitans. The sequence goes on from JBBGZY010001202.1 coordinate 3,490,531, forward strand.
AGTCATGGAGTTGTTGTGAAGCCACTCCTTTGTTATTTTAGCTGTGTGCTTAGGGTCATTGTCTTGTTGGAAGGTAAACCTTAGGCCCAGTCTGAGGTCCTGAGCACTCTGGAGAAGGTTTTCGTCCAGGATATCCCTGTATTTGGCCGCATTAGTCTTTCCCTCGATTGCAACCAGTTGTCCTGTCCCTGCAGCTGAAAAACACCCCCACAGCATGATGCTGCCACCACCATGCTTCACTGTTGGGACTGTATTGGACAGGCGATGAGCAGTGCCTGGTTTTCTCCACACATACTGCTTAGAATTAAGGCCAAAAAGTTCTATCTCATCATCTCATCTGTCTCATCAGACCAGAGAATCTTATTTCTCACCATCTTGGAGTCCTTCAGGTGTTTTTTTTTTTAACAATCTCCATGCGGGCTTTCATGTGTCTTGCACTGAGGAGAGGCTTCCGTCGGGCCACTCTGCCATAAAGCCCCGACTGGTGGAGGGCTGCAGTGATGGTTGACTTTCTACAACTTTCTCCCATCTCCCGACTGCATCTCTGGAGCTCATGGGTTCATAGGTGATCTTTGGGTTCTTCTTTACCTCTCTCAACAAGGCTCTTCTCCCCCAATAGCTCAGTTTGGCCGGACAGCCAGCTCTAGGAAGGGTTCTGGTCGTCCCAAACATCTTCCATTTAGGGATTATGGAGGCCACTGTGCTCTTAGGAACCATTTTTTTGTAACCGTGGCCAGATCTGTGCCTTGCCACAATTCTGTCTCTGAGCTCTTCAGACAGTTCCTTTGACCTCATGATTCTCATTTGACATGCGCTGTAAGGTCTTATATAGACAGGTGTGTGGCTTTCCTAATCAAGTCCAATCGGTATAATGAAACACAGCTGGACTCAAATGAAGGTGTAGAACCATCTCAAGGATGATCAGAAGAAATGGACAGCACCTGAGTTAAATATATGAGTGTCACAGCAAAGGGTCTGAATACTTAGGACCATGTGATATTTCAATTTTTCTTTTTTAATAAATCTGCAAAAATGTCAATTCTGTGTTTTTCTGTCAATATGGGGTGCTGTGTGTACATTAATGAGGAAAAAATGAACTTAAATGATTTTAGCAAATGGCTGCAATATAACAAATAAATATTAAAAGAAAAAACACACATATCCATGTGAAAATAAGAAATATCACATCTGTAAAATAAAGTCCAAATGTGAATTCAAACAAATGTCCAATAAAGTGCAATGAAGTTAGTAAATCCTTCCAGTAACACCACGTGTAAAAATCCGCCACCAGATAAATTGAATGCTTACCAACGGCAAGCTGAGAAACTCCTTGTAAATAGACCAGGCACACAATCGTAATAACGTCCCAAAAGGATCGACAATATGGGGGGAGGATGACCAGGATAGCCAGGCAGACCAGGCAGATCAGGGTAGCTCCGTCCAAAGGATCAGTGTACAGGCAGCAGGGAGGACCCAAAAAGAATAAAAACACGGCACTCCATAGCGCAAATCAGTGAATGAGCAATCTATTGAATAAAGTATTGCACTTACGTAAATAGTAGAGTATAAATACATGGGTTAATATAGCAGTAGCCGGCTGGCCAGTGAATACCTGTTCGAGACGAGACACACAGCGATGACGTCAGTGCGCCAACCTTCCGACGTACGTTTCATCTTAGGAAGACGTCGTCTAGGGCGACGCTCTGACTCATCGCTCCAAATACACATGGAAACCACGCCTCGCTGTGAAGCATGTGTGGCAACACCCAATATCCAAAACGGAAATTGAAAGTAACCAGGAAGCACTAGAAAGCTAATTGAAATAGAATTAGGTAATTAAGAAGCGACTTAGAAAACAATATATAAAGGCCAGTTAGTACATTGCATCAATAAATAACACAGCCCAAATATAACAACCCTAAAAAATTCTTGAAAATGTAAGGGTCACGTACCGCTATCTAGTGGAAACATGAAACTGGATATGGACTGGACAATTGATTAGTACCAGATGATAAAAATGATATAAAAAATAGAACAATATTCCAATGGAAAAAATGCAATAGAAAATCGCATTGCGTATAAAATAAAATGAAAATAAAAAGGGAAACGAAATAAAAAAAATTTTGATTTTATTTTTATACGCAATGCGATTAATTTTCTATTGCGTTTTTTCCATTGGTATATTCTATTTTTTTTCATTTTTATCATCATCTGGTACTAATCAATTAATTTTTTGAGGCATGTCCAGTTTGATGTTTCCACTAGATGGTGGTACGTGACCCTTCTATTTTCAAGTATTTTTTAGGGTTGTTCTATTTGGGTTGTGTTCTTTATTGTTTATTCTTTATCCTAACTGGCCTTTATATATTGTTTTCTAAGTCACTTTTTAATTACCTAATTCTATTTCAATTGGCTTTCTAGTGCTTCCTGGTTACTTTCTATCTCCGTTTTGGATATTCGGTGTTGCCACACATGCTTCACAGCGAGGTGTGGTTTCCATGTGTATTTATAGCGATGAGTCAGAGCATCGCCCGTTCCCTAGATGACGTCTTTCTAAGACGAAACGTACGTCGGAAGGTTGACGCACTGACGTCATCGCTGTGTATCTCGTCTCGAACGGGTGTCCGCTGGCCCGCCGGCTACTGTTATTTTAACCCATGTTTTTATACTCTTCTACCTACGTAAGTGCAATACTTTATTCAATAAATTGTTCATACTCACTGATTTGCGCTAAGGAGAGCCGTGTTTTTATTCTTTTTGGGTCCTCCCTGCTGCCTGTACACTGATCCTTTGGACGGAGCTATCCTGATCTGCCTGGTCTGCCTGGCTATTCTGGTCATCCTCCCCCCATATTGTCGATCCTTTTAGGATGTTATTACGATTATGTGCCTGGTCTATTTACAAGCTGTTTCTCAGCTTGCCGTTGGTAAGCCTTCAATTTATCTGGTGGCGGATTTTTACACGTGGTGTTACTGGAAGGATTTACTAACTTCATTGCACTTTATTGGACATTTGTTTGAATTCACATTTGGACTTTATTATTTTACAGATGTGATATTTCTTATTTTCACATGGATATGTTTGTGTTTTTTTTCTTTTAATATTTGTGATCCCTCAGACATCCATTATAATTTATTTGTTTGCAGCGCGGTTCCAACCTACCCACTATCCTATTTGATTGTGTGTATCCCACAATTTTAGAACTGCTGCTTTTTTATTTCATTTATTATTTCTAAATATTTTATTTTTACATTTCATTAATTTTTGTGTTAGCGCAGTAATTTTTCTTTTCTATTTATGCAATATAACAGAGTGAAAAATTTAAGGGGGTCTGAATACTTTCCGTCCCCATTGTATGTAGGATAAACAATTGCGTTAATTTTTGGGTAGCGGATAATGATACCTTTGGTGTAGCGGACAGAGCCATTAACCACTGATCATCTGACAACGGTCCCAAGTCTCGTTCCCACTGAACCCTAGAGGGAATATCTACAGATTCTTTAAACTTATGCAGTATCTCGTAGAGTCGTGAAATAAGACCCTTCTTTTGACCTCTATCTTTAAACAATGATATTCTTTTAGAATTATTGAGTTTAAATTCAAAAGTACGAGCTCGAGCCTGTAAGGCATGTCTGAGCTGCAGATATTGGAAAAACCTCTGTCTTGGGATCCCAAATTCATCAGATATTTGAGTGAAGAATTTTAGACTATCATTCCAGAACAGTTGTTCTACATATCTCAACCCTTGTGTTTGCCATAGCTCAAACCCTTCTAACTTCTGCAATTCCTCACAGTTTGCATTGTTCCAAATTGGGGTATAGGAAATTTAACCCATGATATTGGTGATATTTTTCATTTCATGCCAGACCTTAGCAAAATTTTACCTGTCATTAACTTTTTATCCATTTGTAGGATTTTTGTCTCTAGTAAGGAGATCAATGTATATCCCATACATAGCGGCAATAGTAATCCCTGTATAGGATCGGACTCCACAGCCTCCATCCAACTAAAAAAATTGCTGTATTTGTGAGGCTAAAAAGTAATTTCTGGGTTGTGAAATAGCAATCATCATCTTTAGCTAACATTAAACTCGTTAATTTTATGCGTGAGAGTTTTTTCCGACATATAAGCTCACGGAAGAGAGATTCTACCTTCCTAAACCAGAGCGTTGCTATCCAAATAGGGCAATTATGAAAAATATACAGTAGCTGTGGAGCCCAAATCATTTTTATAAGATTAGCTCTGCCAATCACTGTTAATGGGAGTTTGCACCAACTCTGACACTTGTCCCTAAACCTGAGCAGTAGTGGTTTGAGATTCAAATCAACATAGTCTCCCCACATTTTGTGTTACCTCGATTCCAAGATACTTGACTTTTATGTTTTATTTGTATTTGAATGGCACCCATATGGTAAGGAGATGTTCACATCATGTAGTTGCATCAATATTGATTTCTCTCAATCAATACGAAACCCTGAGAACTGTCCAAATGCAGAGACAAGCGTCATAAGTTCCTCTAGGGATCCTGTGGTATCACCCAGAAAGATGAGGGCGTCATCCGCATATAGAGCTATTTTTTTCCCTCCCTTCCTGAATGTCGAAACCCCACTATCCCCTCCGCCTGTCTTATGGCCGCGGCTAGTGGTTCTACTGCCAAAGCAAACAGCAGTGGGGATAATAAAAAAACTGGTGACATTTTATTAATTCTCAGTCTCGCCTTTGGATCTTTATATAATAATTTTAGCCAAGATAAAAAAACATGGGCTTATACCGAAGGCAGTTAATATCGTCCACAGATATTCCCATTCCACCATATTAAAAACCTTCTGTGCATCCAGGGACAGAATGGCACCAGTTCCCCCCATTATCCATTGGTAGCTGCAGGTTCAAAAAGAGTCTTCGAATATTTATTGCTGCTGATCTAGATGGAATAAACCCTGTTTGATCCCTGTGAATCAAAATGGTAATATGTCTGGATAACCTATTTGCCCATACCCTGGCTAAGATCTTAACATTTGACGTAAGAAGAGAGATTGGGCGATATGAATCTGGTTTTAATGGGTCTTTACCTGGTTTTAAGATTACTATCATTATTGTTTCTGTCATTGATTTAGGGAGTTCCTGTGTAATATAATCTTCATTTAATACTTAAAGAAGTTCTGGAATTAAAGTCTGGCCATATATTTTATATATCTCCACAGGAAGTCCATCCCTGGGGCTTTATTATTTTGAATTTCCCTCACTGCTTCTTCCAACTCTACTAGGGATATCCAGAGATTCACTTTCTGTTGATGTCAGTTTAGGTATGACTAGATTATCCAGAAATTTTTACATTGATTTATTTTATTTGAAATTTCAGATTCATAGAGCCGTGTATAAAAATCCATAAATGTACTCTGGATACTCTGTGTCATATACCACTACACCTTTTATATCTTTAATAACAGCTATACCAGACAGGCCTTCTTGATTCCATGCTATCATAGTCAGCATATGTCCCTCCTGCTCCTTCATTTCATAATGCTTTTGACTGTAGAAATCTGCTATTCTCTGCCTTGACTATGGATACATTTCTGTATAGCTTCTGAGCTTCCTGCCAGTCTGAACGTTTTTATTCTGTGGAGTCTAGTATAAACTCCTGTTCTATTTCCTTAACTCTTTGCATTACTTCTTTCTCTGTTGGTCTTGTTGACTTTTTAATTCTATTTCTATTTCTTCAATTATCACGCCTCGTAGATAGGCTTTCATGGCATCCCAAACTTCTACCATAGAGGTTGAGCACTTATCTCTAAAAAAAAATCCTTGCAACAATAATTCTATTTGACTCGTCTCTGGAATCAGGGTCAGCCACTGGGGGTTAACTTTCCACAGTGGACAAACAAGTTGTTCCCTCAATTCCAGAGACATTCGTCCTAACAACAACATCCAACAAGATGGGGAGTGGCCACTTATTACCAAGCTTGTGATCGTCCAGAGAGTGTATGTCAGCATGTGGCTCTGTGGTCCTCGGCCCCTCAATCATGTGCATTTTTCCTTTTGTAGGGTGCAATTTAATTGTTGGATGGTTACCTCCCTCTTCTTATGTTTACCATCTGGTGATTGGTTGGTTCCAAATATGCGTGTTAACTGCCCTAATTCTCACCCGCCCATCTGTGATCATGGTAAAGGTGTAATTGGAATATGATGTCTAGTGTTGTTATGAAATGTATTTTAATATGTTTCATGTTAATATGGTATGGCGATTGCTTGCCTTATGCCCTGTCATTTGCTGTCCCCATCTAGTGTACCTTGCTTGCTATAAGAAATTTATACCTAACCAAATATATTGAGATTGTCTGTCAGAGATTTATGGAATCAAACAACACCACCTTTTAACCATAAAGGACTAGTGCCAAATCCTTGTCGAATACATGGATGGCTCCAGTACACATTGATTCTTACAAAATGCGTTGCAACATTGTATGTTAACACATATTATTTAATATACTCTTCGTTCTGTTTAAACTTATGATTGGTGTCCTTCTGGTGTATAATTAACCGGGTGTCTCTGCCATTGTCTGGGGAAAAGCTGAGTCAACACTGGGTTCTTACTGAAGAGACGATCTCACCCTTTGAAACAATGGGGCTATTAACCCTGGCTTTCCTTTGATCAAAGGCCTTGATATCTGGATCTCAAAATACCAGTTTGACCATTGTCAGTTGGTTTTGTGTAAAGTGGCACCTATCTTCAGGTTATTCTGTTTCGACATAAGGCTTGTATATTGACCTTAACCCTCCACTGGAGAGGATAATCCAATCAACCTTCCCTCTGGTGGGGGACGCTCCCCTGGTATGATGACTCCTTGGTTGAGTGTTTCCCGAATTATGAAACTTTTTATGTATCCCAGGCCATGACAAGCTGATTGTCTCTGCCTTATATGAGACTTTCTAAGCTAAACAATCGGCTAGCCAAAAATGGATAATATCAAATATAACAATATTTAACATACTATTAATAGGAAAAAAAAATCATTTTTGACTTGACTTGCACGTTAAATGTAAATAAAGATGTGCTGTGTCTATGTCCACTCTGCATAAAGGGAGCTGGCCCGGACCACTGCCCTGCTCAGTAGGGAATCAGCGGACATATATCCTGCTAAGCAAGGAGTATTCCGCCCCATGGGAAAGGGGCCTTTGGTGTTTATCCCCACTGCTTCTTTAAATATTTATATATACTCTAAAAAGAACCACACCCTCTGTAACTTGGCAAGAATACAGAGATACTGTAGACCTTTTAGGTGCTTAAGGATAACAAACCAAAGTTTATTAACAGAATCCATTAAAAACATACACACACAACATTTAAAACTAGAGCTTTATCCAATTGTGAATCTGTGATTTTTTATGGGACCCCACCTAAAACTACTGCAGCCAGCACATCTATAAATTGTAAGTTGCAAAATAAAACATTTTTTGTTTCTGGATTTGTAGTGCCCTGAAAAAGTATTCACACCCCCCAAAAACATAAAGGTATTTTATTCGATAGACCAACACAAAGTGGCACATAATTGTGAAGTGGAAGGAAAATTATAGTTTTCCATTTTTTTTTACAAATAAATATGTGAAAAGTGTGGCGTGCATTTGTATTCAGCCCCCTTTACTCTGATACCCCTAACTAAAATCTAGTGGAACCAATTGCCTTCAGAAGTCACCTAATAAGTAAATCGAGTCCACCTGTATGCAATTTAATCTCAGTATAAATACAGTTCTTCTGTGAAGCCCTCAGAGGTTTGTTAGTGAACAAGGGGTTTGAATACTTTTTCGAGGCACTGTAATACCGCCTTAAGGGTCTTTTAAAGCTCTATGCAGCATAGTGAAATGGTTCATATGCCGTATGTCCTACTTTGCAGCTAGAGCACAACTACTGTCTATTTTATTACTGATATATTGTTAGCTTCAGCCAGCTGCTGCTTTTTCACATCTCCTTTTGGCTTTCTGTGCTGAGCGAAGGTGAAGATTAGTGTTTTGGCTTTCTGGAATACATCCAGTAGCCAGCACAGAAGGGCATAATTGCTCAATATTGTTAATATTTTATCCTTTATTCCTGTTATTTCTACTTGTTCCTTTGTCAAACTGTCATAAACAATTTTAAAAATTGAAGCCAAGGTCTGGAGGTTCTGACTTGTGCTTTTTACAGATACATCAAGCTGAAAACTTGTAATATAAAGGGTCAATCAACCCCAAACTACAATATTATATTTTAGTGGATTCTGGAGAGAGTCAACTAGTGCTTTCTTCTGTTTCTCAAGGACATCTCAGTACCCACAGTGTGTTTCAGGATCTGGCCACCCTGGCATTTGTGAAGTGGTTACACACCGATGATTGGCTTTTGAAATGATAAATATGTAAGGCGCGGTGGGGAACAGAGGCAAGCATTATTTATCGCAAAGTCCTTTCTCGGGGCTACAGATGTCCACGTCAAGTTGAGATGATCAGCTTTTTTTTAGGTGAGTAGTGAACTGCGTCTTGCAGGTGGCAGCCTTTGCTGAACAAATAACAGGCTTAATTTGTACTCGTGGACAAATGGGCTTGTCATTCCAACACAATGAGAGTGAGGACAGGTAGAGATACTCTGGAAAGAAATATTCCTATTCATTTCCCTTTCTCGGCAAATGTCCATGTATTCTAACCGTCAGTTTGTGATTAATACCTCAGTTCATAGACATGAATGGACATTGACATCTATACAGAAAAGCGGGTGTAGCTGAGGAAGTTCAGAATGGTGAGTTGAACAGCTCGTGAGATGAGATCGAAGTCTCATTAAGTGTGCATTGTTTTCAGGGTTCTGGATATCTATAGACTGGCATTGTAAGAAGAGACTACTTTTGCAGTGAGCAAATATGGCTGTCCCCATTTACATATAGGATTACAATCTACAATAAAAACATTATTTTTTAAAGGCCTGTTCACACCAACCATGTGCGTGTGTGGTGTTATTTTTTTATTTTTTACTTTGATATGTCACAAAATGACACTTCACTCAACTCTCTGCATAATAGTACTCAACAGCCTTGCATTGATCAATGCTGATTAGAGCATCTCAACGATCCTGGTGGGAACATCTCTGAAATCATTAAATGCATTTTTAGCATGGTTTTTTCTTTTCACAGTGTGGAAAGATTACAAACTTTTATTGCCTTCCGTGTTCTCAGTGGTGAGAAATCTCTCCAGCAGTGTTAATTTTGATGTCAAATTTCAATTTAGTTTTAGTCATAGTCTTTTGTCTTAAAATGCCATTTTAGTTTCCCGCATTTTAGTCATCTGACTCATATAGCACAGCGGCTAAATCTATGTCTGTGGTGCTCCTTAAGAGCAAGGACTAATGTGAATGTACAGTATGCATATGATGGCGCTGTATAAATGCTGTAAAAGGTTCAGCTCGCACTACAGGGTATAAAGCGTTGGACTGATTACAGCTCAAGTTGTCACAAAATTGAAAAAATATCCATTAGGCAATGCTACCTGAAGCAGGATCCCTTCAAGAACTATTATTTTATGAGTATCTATAAAGAGAATGGGTTATTACTGGATATATGCAAGTCTTCAATGATTATATGCATGATTGCATTTACATACTGCTAAAAATACAACAAAACCACCGCATTAACAATTATTGCAGTGGCGTTAGATTCTTCAATGTTTAATGAGGCAGTGTAAAAAAAATCCAGCTCCCCATTGCTTGGTTAGATTATATCTAATTTGAAGGGCGAATAATAATCTGAAAGTTAGAACTAGATTGTTCTGGATTAATGATACTTTGATACCAATCTCAGTTTCTGCAATACAGTCAAATATTCTGGTGAATCAACGTTTCTGGGAGAAACCAAAAAAGCTTCAGAACATTAACAGTAACAATAAAGGCTGAAGACCTTCTGGTCCTCCTAAATCAGAGGGCTTCAAACTTTATAAACAAAGAGCCAGCTAAGTGCCGGTTCACACAGGGGCGACTTGTCAGGCGACCTAGTGGCCTGACAAGTTGCCTCCCGTTCTGTACAATGGAACAGTTCTAATAGGAGCGACGCAAGTCGCTCCGACTTAGAAAAAGGTTCCTGTACTTCTTTTGGGGCGACTTGAGGCGACTTGCATAGACTTCTATACAGAGGTCGTTTTGCAAGTCGCCGTGGATGTCGTGTGCAGGTCGCCTCGGTGAGGCGACCTGCAAGTCGTGCCGCCCCTAGTGTGAACCGAGCCTAACTGTTCTTCAGGCTATAGGGAGGCTGGACTGTGGCCATTGGGAGTACAAAATATCTCAGCATCAGTGGGAGTGAACGATGTCCCGTCAGTGGGAGGAATTGTGGCCTATCAGTGGGAGGAACTGTGCCCCATTGATGTCAAACGTAGGATATGTGACCCATCGTTGATGTTGTTGGGAGGAATTGTGCCCTGCATTGGTGTCCGTGAATAAAATAGTGCACCAAGGCCGGATAAAAGCAAGCAAAGGCCAAATCCGGCCCCCGGGTCGCAGTTTTGAAGACCACTGTCCTAAATAGACAACATAAGTGATGGATAATTTGCCCAAAACACAAAAGGAAAAAAAGTAAAGTAAGCTGACAGGGATTGCGCTGTTCATTCACAAGAATAGAAAAGGCTAAAAAAAAATGCAGGAAACTTGCTGTATATTTTAAAGGTATTAACTCTCATTTTTTTTTCATCTAGTCCTGTATATGTACGTCAGCACTAAAGTCTGGGTTACTATCACAAAAACACTTTTCTCCTTTTATTTAAGGGATTCTCTTAAATACTTTCCTGAATAGCTAGTGATGCAGAAAATCTGCATTACATAAATTGTCAAGTTCAAGTTTGATAGTTGAAGCGATGTTCTCTGGGGGTATCTTATAATATGAACTCTTGTCTAAAGAAATAATCCACTTACTCTGTTATTATGATCAGAGATATTTGCAATATAATCTTCAACATTTAAAGCAGGGCAGATCAGAACAATCGGAGGGAAGGCTTCAATTTAAAAGATTTTTGTCAAGTTCATATAGATCTTTCCACAGACATAATCGATTAGGTGGTTATTTTTGTGTGACTAACCTAGACCCCTGCTGCACAAATCGATTTCTATGGGGTTACATGTGTAAATGAACATAATAACAAGTATGGTTTATGAATAACTATTAAACATTGTAAAAGCTAAGAACAGTTTTGGTTGCCCCATTTAGCAGAAAAGTTCAAGTGGAAGTAACGACAAAACCTAACTAACTCTAAACCTAATCCCACCCAAATTCTAAGCCTAATCTATATAGGCCTGTAAAGAAAAAATCGCTTACCTTACCTGCCTGCAGCCGCTCTGGTCCGTTCTCCAACGACACCTTCTGTGCGCTTTAGAAAGTTGACAACGGCTAGGAAATGCTTGGGAAGTGATGTCACCCATAGACCTACTATAGGGCTTCCATTGCTGACTGCCTCTCCTACACACTGAAGCTGCCACTGACCGCTAAGCTTGAGACCGGACCTGAGTGGCTGCAGAACAGGTGAGTATAGCGATCTTTTCTTTACAGGTTTCTCTTGCACATGATACTCCTGTTTGAGCATCTACTTTTTCAGTTTATTTTTTTTTTTGTATAAATCTACATTTTGTACATTTGCGCGCAAATGCGTGAAAACATTTACTTTCTGCACAATATGTAGATGGGCATTTGTGTGTATTTGTGTGCATGAGGCATAACTTACTGATCAAAAAAGTAGATTTTTCGTTTTTTTTTTTTTTTTTTTTTTTTTTTTTTACAGAAAAATGCACAGCGTTTGTTTACGTGCCTGTGTGCCTAAGCACATTATAATTCATGGGCTGTATTTTAGCTCAGTAAAAAAAAAAAAAAAAAAAAAAAAAAGCTGTACTGAGCTTTTTCAAGCTGCAGTGTGCAAGAGGCCATGGATAGATAAGACATGCTGGCCATACACTATACGAAAAATCGTCCGAAATTCGGTTATTTGGCCAGTTCGTTTGGTTTTCAGCCAGTTAATGGGCACAAAATCGATTAAACAATGGGACAATTTTGAGCCGGAAAAACAAAAGACAAGTTTGGAAATTTTCTGCCGAACGATAAATTGAAAGGTTAATGTGTTTCCTGTCTGAACTGTTTGCACTAGGTATGTGTAAAAAAAAATGAACAAAAAATCGTTTGCTCTCACGGCCGAATGTCGGACAATTTTTCGTATAGTGTATGGCCAGCATAAGGCTCCATGCACACTAGCATTTTTAAGCTCCTACAAGCTATTAGCGTTTTGTCCTGCTCCTAGAAGCTAAATGTTATCCTGTGACCATGCACACTACTTTAGGCTATTAGTGTTTTTGAGCTTCAACGTCTAGGAGAAGAAAAAAAACATTTTTGTAGTTTTTTTGGAGCGTTTTTCCAGCAGGAAAAAATGCTGGATGCTCCTAAATGCTCTTCTTAATGCTACTAAAATGCTACTAACAGCTTTTTTTTTTTTTTACTTCATGTACTGCAAAAACTGTAATAAAATGCTAATGCTCCTTTAACCACTTCAATACAGGGCATTTTCACCCCCTTCCTGCCCAGGCCAATTTTCAGTTTTCAGCGCTGTCATGCTTTGAATGTCAATAGACTGACAATTTTGAAAAAAAAACAATATTTTTTACATTTTGCTATAATAAATAACAAATTTCTTCATCTGTTTAGACCAATATATATTCTTCTACATATTTTTGGTAATAAAAATGTCAATAAGCGTATATTGATTGGTTTGCACAAAAGTTATAGCGTCTACAAACTGTGGGAAAGATTTATGACATTTTTAATTATTTAATTTTTTTTGTGGTAATGGTGGTAATCTGCAATTTTTAGCGGTATTGCAACATTGTGACATACAGATAGGACACTTTTGACACATTTTTGGAACCATTGACATTTATACAGTGAGTTAACACTAGGGGGCGATCAAGGGGTTAAATGTGTGTTCCCTCACTGTGTTCTAACTGTATAGGGATTGGAATGAGTAGGAGAGAAGACATATCGCGGTTCCTACATAGTTGGAACAAATGACATGTCTCCTCTCCTCTGACAGCACAGGGATTTGTGTTTACACACACAAATCCCCTTGCTGGCGCTTGTGCATCGGGTCCCCCCATGTGCAGCGGGCATGTGCGCCCCTCCGGCGGCTCTTAAAGGAATCCGTACGGGGTTTCGCACAGGGGAGCCATTCTGCCCCCGTAAATACACGTGAGCCAGTCGGGAACCGGTTAAGATGAAAAACCTTCTGTGGTGCTGCAAGCCTCCCCGAGCCCCCGTTTTACTTACCTGACCCCGATCCTTCTCCGGTTGGGAACGAGCACACCAGCTTTACCTGGTGTCTCGTGCCCTAATTGGATAGATGGATAGCGCAGCCATTGGCTCCCGCTGCTGTCAATAAAATCCAATGACGCGGCGCTGGGGGCGGGGCCGAGTCCTGCATTCTGTGTGAATGGACACAGATGTGGGACTCGGGAGCGCACCCCCCGCATAGGTGTCCACCTAGGAGAGCGCTTCTCCAACATGGACACTAGATGCGGGGAGGAGCCACCAGCGGCGCTGAGGAACCCCAGAAGAGAAGGATCGGCGCCACTCTGTGCAAAACGAACTGCACAGTGGAGGTAAGTATGTCATGTTTGTTTTTGTTTGTTTTTTTTTTTTTTTTTAAACGAGGGTTTACAACCCCTTTTAATACATCTGTATACTATCACATACAGACATGACACACATGGTAAGTTTTCAAATGGTCTTGTACTTCAGACCATGCAAGTTTCTTATGAGAGATTCTAACCCTTCCTCAATTTTTTTTTTTTTTAAAATGGCATTGGATACACTTTAAAGCAGATTTTCTGCAAATTCTTGCTTCTGTCTAGTTGACCTGAATTCAGTTCATCGATGTAGAATCCCTGAACTTTTTTTTTTTTTTTTTTTTTAACCATAAAATTATTTTACTTTTGTAATGTAAGAGAATGCATTTTCAGTTGTAGTGAGGAATCTTTTCTGTGATGTTCTCTTCCTTAGCAGTGAAGTTCATGTCCATTGAGCACAGAGCTGCCAGAGATCCTTTTTTTTCTGTAGAAATGGATCTCACCTCCTCATTATATCACATTGCTTGTCATTAGACAGGAGTTCAAGCAATTTATTTTGCATCAAGTTCTCTAATAGAATTGCTTTTTGCACAATACCCAGAAATTTGAAGAAAAAACAAATCCTTTTTTTTCTTATGGCATTCTTGGTGTTGCTGTGAAGGAGGACACTCTAATGGGGTTTTATGCTCCTTGTCTTTTTTCGTTTGCCAACAATTTTTTGTTATTAAAAAAATTATTTGTTCATGTTTAGTTAAAGCAGTATTAAACCCAAAAGCAAGCATGTATTATATTGCAGCTTAATTCATAGATATGACGGCTGTACTAGTTTTCTTTTCTAGTCTTTTTTTCTTCTGTTTACATTTGATGTAGCCAGTAGGGCTGCCCATACATTATACGATTTTTCTTCTACAATTTTTCCTTAGATTGACCAAAACCATATAATATGAGGTTAAACCTAAACGATTTCAATTTGTATGCGATCAGGCAGGCCCTTGCACTACATACTTGAAGGTAAAGCTAAAGGAAATTGATGTATGGCCAGCTTAAAGTGGATGTAAACCCAATGTCATCCTTTCTAAACTACTGCCATAGGGGTTATCTATAAGGATATACACGCCTCCTGCATGTATCTTTACCTGTCAAATGTCTCCCCTCTGTCTGTTATTAGACCCGAAAAACTGCATATTCTGTGGGTGGGTCTGTTGTCTGGAGCTCGGTGGGTGGAGTCGTGATGTCAGTAGACTCCCCGCCCACCTCTACACTCCTCTTGTCAATATGCATTTTCTCCTGTGTATATTTCTTACACTGAACTTCTGCTATGATCTCTAACATCCAGTGAAAAGACAGGAAAGTAACCACATGACTTCAGCATGCCAAATCATACTGAGGTGTGGAACAGTCAATCCTTGCAGAGCTGCTGAAGAAAGGAGTGGGGGAGGGAATTAAAAAAAAATAATGCCTGTCTTAGGCTAGTGCACGAGATATGTAAATCACCTGTCACTCACAGCAAGGGGGAGGATTTGACAAAGTTTTTCTCAGTTTGTCAAGTTTTATCTCACTGAACAATAAAAGAGGATTGCTCAGAGATGGATTAACTCTGTGTGGCAAGACTGGGCTCAAATGATAGGAAATCTTATACTCTACATTATGACATAAAAAAAAAATGAAAAATTGTCGGGTTTACATCCACTTTAAGTCTGTTGTTTTTTAAAACAAGCACTCTTTCAGATGTATCAGTAACAATGTTGAGACAAACCATTTATCACTAGCAGGGGTGCCTACAATGATCAATTTCATTTAAAACCTGTATCCCAAAAGGAAAGAAAACTGTTTGCTTTAAATATAAAGCGGTAGCTGCAGTTTGGTTCTCAATTTGTTGGTGTGTTTAAATCTGCTAGTAAAGCTAACACCCCCCCCCCCGAACTGACAATTCTGCTGTCCAAAGGTGCTCCCTGCACTCTTTCATCCAGGGTGGAGGCACTCTAATACAGGTGTGTTACTGGCCAGATCACCAGGTGAAAACAGGAAAAAGCGTTAAAGAAAACGAATGCAGCCACCACATCTAATGATTGGTAAGCTGCAATATATTACATTTTTGGTTTTGGATTTATTACCGCTTTAATGATTTGTGTTTGGTAAACAACAATAAAAGGATTAAATCCTAAGCATTAAAGTTAATTACTGTAAAAACAACATATTTATTCTCTTTTATTCCATGTAAAATAACCTCTTGCTGAAAAAATCTAATTACTGATAATAAACCATTTACATAGTGCCACTCTGCTTCCCAAAGCATGTTCTTAAAGCTTGGCTCCCAAAGGATTTCAAAGAGCATTCCTTTTTACACTAATGTATATGGAATATACATCATTTGCATAGTAAAGCCTTCTAAGCAAATTCTGTCAAGGAGAACCAAGACAAAACAAACTTAACAACTTGCTTACTGGGCACTTAAACCCCCTTCCTGCCCAAACCAATTTTCAGCTTTCAGCGCTGTCACTCTTTGAATGACAATTGAACGGTCATGCTACACTGTACCCAAATGAAATTTGTATCATTTTTTTTCAAACAAATAGAGCTTTCTTTGGCGGTATTTAATTGCTAAATAAAACAAAAAAAGACAAAACAACAAAACTATTTCATAGTTTGTTAGAAAATTTTGAAAATGGGTAATTTTTCTCCTTCATTCATGTGCGCTGATGGGCACTGATAGGCTGCGCTGGTGGGCAATGATAAGACGGCACTAATTGGCACTGATAGGTGGCACTGATGGGTAGTACTTAGAAGTGGCACTGATGGGTGGCACTGATGATCACTGATGGGTGGCACTGGTAGGCAGCACTGATCTGTGGCACTGATTATGGGACACTGATGAGCATTGATAAGCAGCACTGGTGGGTGGCCCTGGTGGGTATTGGTGGGTGGCACAGTGGGCACTGGCAGCTGACACTGGTGGGCACAGAAAATGCAGCCACGGCTTTCTGTTTGAGGGACCGATGTCCCTCTAAATGAAGCCGGTGATCAGCTTTTTTTTTCCCTCACGCTGACAGTGTGAGGGAAAAAAAATACAGATTATCGAGCTTCGGTTACATCACGTGATCAGCCGTCATTGGCTGACAGCTAATCACGTGGTAAGGGGCCGGGATCGACTCCTTACTCTGATTTGTGATCAGCCGAGTCTCATAGACCCGCAGGGATGCGCAGACAATGATTGCTCAGGAGGACGTCCATGGACGCCCTCCCGGCAATTAAGGCCCGTGCTATAGCCGTCTTTTGGCTATAGAGTGGACGGCAAGTTGTTAAAGTAGATCTAAAGGTGAAACTGTCGGTTTTTTATTTCGGTCTTTTTTTTTTTTGGCATTTTTAGCTGATTGGTGAGATTTCTTTTCACTTCCTGTCCCATTGTCAAAACAGGAAGTGAGAGGAAATCCCTTTCTTCTTCAAATCACCAGGGTTACCAGACCTAGTGTCCCCAGTGGAAGATTTCCCCTCTGGTCTTGTTCTGGTGAAAACTAAATTTTGTTTTTTTCTTTCACTTTCACGCTTGGTGATTATGCTAAACAGGACAAAGAGAGTAAGGACACAGGCAGCAATAAAAACCTGACAGGTGCTTTAATCCCTCCCTACTCTATCCAACATGTAAGTGTATTGCCTATCTTCTACATTAACCACTTCAGTCCCGGACCATTTGGCTGGCCAAAGACCAGAGCACTTTTTGCGATTTGGCACTGCGTCGCTTTAACTGACAATTGCGCGGTCATGTAATGTGGCTCCCAAACAAAATTGACGTCTTTTTTTTCCCACAAATAGAGCTTTCTTTTGATGGTATTTGATCACCTCTGCGGTTTTTATTTTTTGCGCTATAAACAAAAAAATAGCGACAATTTAAAAAAAACGCAATATTTTTTACTTTTTGCTATAATATCCCCAAAAAATATATAAAAAAGCATTTTTTTTGCCTTAGTTTAGGCCGATACATAATCTTCTACATATTTTTGGTAAAAAAATCGCAATAAGCGTTTGGTTTGCGCAAATGTTATAGCGTCTACAAAATAGGGGATAGTTTTATGGCATTATTATTAATCATTTTTTTTACTAGCGATCAGCGATTTTTATCATGACTGCGACATTATGGCGGACACACTGGACACTTATGGCGCTTTTTTGGGACCATTCTCATTTATACAGCAATCGGTGCCATTAAAAATGCATTGATTACTGTGTAAATGTGACTGACAGTGAAGGGGTTAACAATAGGTGGCGCTGTAGGGGTTAAGTGTGTCCTAGGGAGTGATTCTAACGGGGGGGGGGCTGGCTATGTGTGACACGAAACTGATCACCGCTCCCGATTTACAGGGAGCTGTGATCAGTGTCCTGTCACTAGGCAGAACGGGGAAATGCTTGTTTACATTAGCACTTCCCCGTTCTTCCTCTCCGTGAAACGATCACGGGTATCCCCGCGGACATCGAGTCACACTCACGGAGCTCGCGGCGCGCACGAGATGACACGGCGGCAAATTTAAAGAGACGTACCTGTACACCCATTTGCCTGTCCGTGCATTGCGTCGACGTATATATACATGCGGCGGTCGGCAAGTGGTTAAAACATGATCTCTAGATATTTTTTGTGTTGTGAAATGTGAAAATGTTAGTTATCACTGACAGGTGCGCTTTATTATCGCACACAATATCACTGTATGTGGTGAGAAGTGAATCTGTTTTTAAAGCATATTTCAGGTAATCTGCATTACCCTGTGCGGAATGTGTTAGGATAGGATTACATAAAAGCAATTCCTGCTAATCAGTGCGATGATTATACTGGTACATTATTGATATTAGGAAAGGGATGAAGAAGGCTATGTGTTAAAATGCAGACTAAGATAAAGGAATAAAGATGCGGATACATTCCTTTAATCTATGGGAACAGTTAAGCTGCCCATAGGCATGAAATAAAAGTGGATCAGGCATCAGTGTCTATGTAAGCAGGCAGACATCTGACAGCTGCCAATTTCCCGAGGCCATTAATCCTAAAAGTTACCAAATGCCTACCTCAATTGCTACGATTTTCCCAAAGACACTGGAAAAGGAAAGTGCAGTACAATATATAGACAAAAACATTTTTTTGTTACGTGTCTATCATAGCTACAACTTGATGAACAAAA
Source organism: Lithobates clamitans (assembly GCA_037952925.1). Lineage (NCBI taxonomy): Eukaryota > Metazoa > Chordata > Amphibia > Anura > Ranidae > Lithobates > Lithobates clamitans. Next base: position 3,509,293 of record JBBGZY010001202.1, read on the forward strand.
GTAAGTGGACACACCTTTAAATAATTGCGCTCAGGTGTTTCCAGTGCAGGGTACTGTTAGAGCCCTTTCACACCGGGCCGCCCATAGTGTCAGCAGTAAAACGCCGCTATTTTTAGCGGTGTTTTACCGTCGGATTAGCGGCGCATTTCGGCCGCTAGCGGGGCGCTTTTACCACCGCTTGCGCTCGAGAAAGGGTTAAAACCACCTGCAATAGCGGCGTTTTGCCGGCGGTATCCCAGCGCTGCCCCATTGATTTCAATGGGGAGCAGCGGTGGAGGAACGGTAAACAAAAAATCTGATAGTGTGTATGGGGCTTTAGTGTTGCAGCATGCAAGGTCTTTTCAAACAATTGTGCATCTCCAACCATGTGGTCACAGTTTGGGGAAGGCCCTTTTCTGTCCCGGAATGACTGCACCCCTGTGCGCAAAGCCAGTGAGATTGTACGCCACACCAATTCACACCATCACTTACGCCAGATACACCCAAATAAACATACCCAAAATCAAAAAAGTTTTGCAAATAATGGCTGCGGCACTTTATTGGTTTAACATATGAAAATAAAATAACCGTATTTTATTTTTATTGACCATCAAAACAGCATAACTTTAATCAAAAATAAAATAAATATCTGCGCTAAAATGAACCACAATAACATACAGCAGCTAAGCACTATAACTCAGATAGTAGGCACAAAAACATATATATAGCAAAAAAAGTGCAGCGCTATAAATTTAAATAATTTTAATTAATATGAGTATGTGTGTACCACAGTTGAATATTAAAGTGCAAATGGTATCCGTGATAATAAACCATATAAATCAATACAATGCACACCGACGGTTGATTGAGCAAATCTCCAATACATCAATAGTGCACAAAATACGAATATCCATATGATGATATAATTAATGAGTGACTGTAGTTCATGGGATAAAATCCTGGTGCACTGTGAAATGAATCATTCATGAATAGTGAGATAAGAAAAACTTGACCACGTGAGACCACCACAGAGAGACAGGAGGCTTACCAGAAAGCCAGTGACCACCACCCTTATTCAGGGGGGGTCATACAAGGCTTGTTGGATCTGAGATCCGTTGGGAAAGTCCTGGTAACTGAAACCTGGAGAGATGTCCTAATGTGCTGGGCCTTCACCACCAGATGATTTCCACAGGCGCTGGGCGATAATCCAATCCAGTCCCACGGCTTGATGAAACATGCTCCTGAGTGTCAGCTCCAAGGACAAAGTCCCTCTGATACCCTTCCAGCACAGTCCAGGACACAGATTGCATGATCCCATTTACATAGTAACAATAGAAGAGTTCACAGATACCATCTCAGTGTGAGAGAAGTTCATACCCAAAAGAGATTGCATGTCTTTCAGAAGCAATGAAATGACCCCAACAAAGATAACAATTTTAATAATTTTGCCTCCGGCAAACTGAATTCCATCCTACCGGTATCAATGTGAATACCCAAGAATTCCAAAGACGTGGTGAGTGGACACATCTTCTCCTTTGCCAATGGAACTCCAAAGTACTGAGAAATTTCCCTGAATGCCTGCAACAAATTATCAGAAACCAATCGACTCTGGAGGCTCCAAAAATCACTTCCTGAATGAAAACAAATCACCCAGCTTCATATGCCCACTCTTATCATGGCAACAGGCCAGAAGATGATCATCTAAATTGTAAGATTAAAAAAAATATATGCTTACTATCCACTAGCAAATATACATATATTTTGTGTTTTTACTGCAGTGTGAGGGGATGCCTGGGGGAAAAAAAATAATTTCTCTGCCTGGAACTCTGCTTTAATGCATTCTGTGCATTAAGATAAAAAGCCTTCTGTGTGCAGCATCCCCCCTAATACTTACCTGAGGCCCATCTCGGTCTAGTGATGTTGCACGAGAGACTCGGTTGTCCGGGACTTCCCTCCTCATTGGCTGAGGCAGCAGTGCGGTGGCATTGGCTCCCACTGCTGTCTTTCAAAGTCAGCGAGCCAATGTGAAGAGAAAGAGGGCAGGGCTGGGTCACCGCACCATGTCTGAATGGACACAAGGAGCTGTGGCTCGGGTGCCCCCATTGCAAGCTGGTCATTTTTTTATGCCCAAGAATCAGAGGTTGCTACAGTCCTTGAAGGGCATAGAGCCGAGTAGGGGCCATCTTGCCCTCACTCAACTTCCTGCCCAGGATCACTATTCTGCTATTCCATATTACTACCCATGGTTTGGGAATTGGATGTTTAACAAACTCTTATAGATGTGATGGTCAGATGTCCACAAAATTTGCAAACATGCTGTCTATTTTTTGTGTACGTTTTAAGTTACTAACATCCACCCTATTAGATTTATTGTAAAATTCAAAAAGGTATGTACTACACCTAGAAGCACGGTACTGCTCCAAAATTATTTTTATATATACACAATGTAGAACGTAAATACTGGATATCCTATAGATGCTTCTGGGCAGCACACATGTTACACAAGATCATTTTAAAAGCCTTCTGAAAAATTTACAAGGATTTAGGAAGGCTTGGCACATGTCAAATAACCTGCTTTTTCATTTTTCTTTTTAAACTTTACAGCTTAGTCATAGCTCAGCTTGTCCTAAAAGATATCTAAAAGATCAAATATTCTCAGAGATGTCTGGCTCTGTGGCAGATGTAAAAGGCAGATACATGGCATGTGAAGTTCTTGAATTGAAATTTCAGCGTGCCCAGCATACATTTTCAGGTTTTTTTCTTTTTAAAGCTCCTGAGGCTTGATTTTTTCACACTTCTCAGGTGCTTTGTTATTAGATTTTAAAAATTTGTTTTTTTCTGTGAGACGCTGGTGTCCAGATTAGGCGAAGTTGGTCATGAATGCATTTTAGAAGTTCAAATTTATGTTTTTAAAATCTCAGATTTTTTTTTTTTAGTTTTAACCCCATGGGGACAACGCCTAGCTGCTGATTGTGTTTATTCCCAGCAATAAATCTTGTCCTGCTGGCTGCCCTGCTTATTAAATTACTGTGATTGGTATATTTTTTTTCTTATTCACCCTGGATTGTATTTCTGCAAATATAGGCTAGTTTATTCCCTAGTGATGAGCACTGCCCTCTGATGTCAGGTAGGAAAGTGGCACAGAACAATATCATCTGGCCTACACCCGCAGTCTAGAAGCTGTCTGTGGTAAGCCTGAAGAGGAGCTCCAGGCTCCTTCAGAAAAAAATAAGTCAGCAGCTACACATACTGTTGCTGTTGACTTAGGTGGCCATAGATGAGTTGAAATTTGGTCAGTTTAGCAGGGATCAGTCAAATTTTGACACGTGTCCATGCTTATTGAAAGTTGTTTCTCTTTATCCACCTCCACCTTGCTTGTGTGGATGGAGCAATCTATGGTCAGTTTAATAGGAACACAGAGGAAGACCCTACAGAAACATTTTCCATAGAAAAGCTATGCCTTTGGGTTTGCATAGACTTTATGGTGTCTTGACATTTGCACCGCCTTCCCATGCCTTCACCTGCTGCTGTATTCCACCCACATTGGGGAGGTACCCAAATGAGACCCAAAATTTTTAGGCTTTCAGAATCGCTGGTCTGTGTCTAACCGCCATCTACTGTATGGTGTACTCGAGGCCTTGGTAATCACACCTTCCTGCATTTCTCTGACATTTGGACAACAAAGTGCTTCTCTAGCTGGAGAAAGATCGCCTTTTTTTCCGTTTTGCTATTCTTTAAACTAGGGATGCACTTTTTTGACTCCGAGTACGAGTACCGATACTTGACATCATGTACTCGCTGATACCAATTACCGATACCTGATTTTGGCCATGTGATCATTTTTTTAAAAAATGAAAAATTACACATTTTCACCATAATATGAGGAATTGAAACGCAGTCAAAAGATTATGAAAGAAAACATGTTTATTTGCTGGTCACCAAGCTGTTAAAGCGCAAATTGCACAGAACATGTAATATAAAAAAATGTTAATTGTCAATGTCATCAATGACATGTACATTGCAAGTTCACAATGTTTAGGCATGAGGAGAATCAAGAACAGTACAGTACCTCAGTCAACTCACAACGCAAGACATTATTTATAAAATTTCATGAGGGGACATGGTGTAAGGAGGATGTCGCCATGTGGGGCAGCCATGTAGCAGGCGCAGCAGCAGCAAAACACGTCTGTCAGGAGGGAAACAGCACTCACCGCCGTGTGGAGAGGCCGCAACCTTATCCGGTTCCCGAGCTCCGCCCAAGCTGACGTCACTTCCGGTATCGGTTTCTGGTATTGATGTACCGATACCCCCGAAAATGCCAAGTACCTGCACCGATACCGGTATCGGTGCATCCCTACTTTAAACCTATTGGGCATTTTTATAAAGCAGCAAATCTGACATTTAGAAAACATCCTTGCTAGGTGTATCTTCCAGGTGCATGTATTCTAAATGGCAGAGAGAATCAGTCACTAGGATTCACCAGAGAATGTTTACTAAAAGTCACATTCACTGCTTTTTAATAGATCACTGTGTAGTTGACAACCAATTTTCTAGCACAACGTGAACTTCAAGCTGAGCTATGTTTTCTGTCTGCGTTATTATATGTGTCACTTTAATTTCTGTTTTTCTGCCTGGACTATCCACTGCATCTTTACAGAAATATTGGAGAGATACTTGAGTTCCGTACAGAAAGGGTACATGTTGTTCTTCGCCATCTTAAGTGGAGAAATTACAATAAAAGTAAATTGTCTAACTCTTAATGACCGTCGTATTATTATTGCGTGTCATCTAAGTGGAAATATTGTTTTCCATTGAGTGTTATTCTTTTTTGGCATTTTTTATTTTTTGCTATAAGATTGCAGTCAGACGAGTCATTGACATTCATTACTATGAGTGGCCATGGCAAATTATGTCTGCCTGAGTTATTTTGTTGTTCATATGCATAAATGTATAATGAATAGCAGCAATGTGTATTTCCCCGATGGTATGGGAAACATGGTTAGCTGTGAGACGTGTTCATGCAAAATTGCTATTCATGGAATTTGTTTTGAAAGAGAAAGCATAGCCATGTATGTTCATATGTAGCATGAATTATTCACTGTAATAAGCAATAGAAATCAAGTGCCTGCTCCTGTTTTTGGAGGGATATCCACTTTCTGTTTTAATCATTTTTATTATTTTAAAAGGCAAGGTTAGCAACAGTAGAGCGCACACAGGGGCAATAGGCCAAAGTACGCTGGCAACATTAAAGCAAAGTAAAGCAGAATAAAAATAACTATAAGATCCCTTTCACACTGAGGCAGTTTTCAGGCATTTTAGCACTAGAAACAGCCTCTGAAAAGCGCATGAAAACTGCCCCCATTCATTGCAATGGGTGCTCACACTGGAGCGGTGCCCTTGCGGGATGTTAGAAAAAGTCCTGCAAGCAGCATCTTTGGGGCGGTTTGGGAGAGCTATAAATGGCGCTCCCAAAACACCCCTGCCCATTGAAATGAATGGGCAGTGCTTCCAAAGGCCTTTGAAATCGCTGCAAAATAGGTCTTTCTTCCTTTTTTTTTTTTTTTAAGGTCACATTGTCACGTGACCATAAAAAAATGCCCTGCTAGCGCCTGAAAAACACTACTAAAACACCGCAAAAACCATTGTTTTAGCGGCGCTTCAGTGTGAAAGAGGTCTTGGTTTTCTAAAATGTGCATAGAAAGCATCAGAGAGTCCACCCAAAGGATGGTATAATGGAGGCAACCATATGACGCTCCTCCAGGAGGGATATCCACTTTCAGTAGCATAACAATGTTTTTATTCTGAATTTAATTAGTTAGTCATATGGGGAATTATATATTGTACTTGCGGTGCTTTCTGCATCCTTGTCAGGCCTTGTTTTGTAAAAATACAGCAGGGACTACTGTCAGCGTAATGTTAAGGTATGGGGAGCACGTTTCTTTATTTAATTTTTAGAAGTATGCTCACCAGCCAAACAAATCTGTGATTCTAGGAACAGTGATCTACTGACGTGTGCATTTGAAATCGGACTTGTGAGCCAATTGCTCTGGTAGAAATATAGTGCCTTGTATTACCTGAAATGCACACTAGGGAGCAACATTTCTTATTTTACCTTCTACCGTCCTTCACTGCACAATTACAAGTATGAAGGTTTAGCACCAGAGTTATTGGAAGAGAATATGGTGGAAGACACCATGTCTGAGGATGCAGTACAGCATAATGTTAGGTACATTATAAATATATTAAAGATATTCATAAGATTTCATAAGAAGTGAAAAAGAAACAATGGTGCACATGGCTAGAGAGACTTTCTGTATCCAGTTTCAGACTTCTAGATCAGTGCAGATAAAGCTACTTTGTGTTCCGCCATTCAGGGTGAGAAATCTTCCATCCTCAACATTTTTTTTTTTTTTTTTTGTGACAATGTGATTTACATGGCACACAGCCACAACAGAAATTACCTATGTACATTGATTTTCACTATTGATTTTTCAGCTTTGTATGTGAATGTAGGTATTACTTTATGAAAAATAAAGAAATATCTGCGCTATGAAGGACAACAATAACGTACGGCAGCTAAGCGCTATAACCCAGATAGTAGGCACATGAGCAAATCTGTAGCAAAAAAGTGCAACGCTATAAATTGATCAGTATGTGTGTACCACAACTAAATATTAAAGTCCAAAATTGCAAGCAATATCCATGGTATAAAACCATAAATCATGAAAAACAATAAGGAAAAACAAACAGCAGTAGATTAACCATTTCAGCCCCGGAAGATTTTACCCCCTTCCTGACCAGAGCACTTTTTGCAATTCGGCACTGCGTCACTTTAACTGACAATTGCGCGGTCATGCGACGTTGCACCCAAACAAAATTAACGTCCTTTTTTTCCCACAAATAGAGCTTTCTGTTGGTGGTATCTGATCACCTCTACGGTTTTTATTTTTTGCACTATAAGCAAAAAAAAAGAGCAACAATTTTGAAAATAAAACGCAATATTTTTTACTTTTTGCTATAATAAATATCCCCCAAAAATATATGAAAAAGCTATTTTTTTCCTCAGTTTAGGTATTCTACATATTTTTGGTTAAAAAAATCACAATAAGCATATATTGATTGGTTTGCACAAAAGTTATAGTGTCTACAAAATAGGGGATAGTTTTATGGCATTTTTATTATAATTTTTTTTAAATTAGTAATGGCGGCGATCTGCGATTTTTATCGGGACTGCAACATTATGGCGGACACTTTTGACACTATTTTGGGACCATTGACATTTATACAGCGATCAGTGCTATAAAAATGCATCAATTATTGTGTAAATGACACTGGCAGTGAAGGGGTTAACCACTAGGGGGCGATGAAGGGGTTAAGTGTGTCCTAGGGAGTGATTCTAACTGTGGGGAGGATGGGCTACTAGTCACATGACAGAGATCACTGCTCCTGATGACAGAGAGCAGTGATCTCTGTCATGACACAAGCCAGAACAGGGAAATGCCTTGTTTACATAGGCACTTCTACGTTCTAAAGGCTCTGTGACACGATTGCCGGGAGACCGGCAAACATCGAGTCTGCCGGTCCCGCAGGCACGCGCCTGCTATCCCCCCCTTTTAAAGGGGACGTACAGGTACGCCCATTTGCCCCTTGCTGCCATTGTGCCGACGTATATCGGCGTGCAGCGGTCCGCAAGTGGTTAAACAAATGTCCAATATGTCAATAGTGCACAAAATACAAATAAAGTTAATGGGTGACTTGAGTTCATAAATAAAATCCCGGTTTAAAGTGAATCATTTATACTTAGTGGGCCATGAGATAGACTTGACCACGTGATACCATCACCACAGAGAGACAGGAGGCTTACCAGAAAGCCAGTGAATGCCCTTATTCAGGGGGTCATACAAGGCTTGTTGGATCTGAGATGTTGTTGGTGGAGTATCCTGATAATTAAAGCCTAAAGAGATGTCCCAATGTGCCGGGCCTTCGCCACTGGATGGTTTCCACAGGCGCTAAGAGGTAGTCCAGTCAAGATTCACAGCCTGTTACTGATGTAGAAAAAGGAATTCCAAATAGTGTGCACAAAAAGTTGCTGCCATGAGGACCTCATGGCAGCACCTTCTTGTGCCCATTACTGATCGTCTGTTCCCTCTCATCGGGAGCAGCGATCATTGACGTGTCACTCGTAGCCACACTCCCTAGGACAAACTTAACCCCTTCCTAGCCCCCTAGTGGTTAATCCCTTCACTGCCAATCACATTTACACAGTAATCAGTGCATTTTTAATCGCACTGATCGCTGTAAAAAATGTGAATGGTCCCAAAATAGTGCCAAAAGTGTCCGATGTGTCCGCCATAATGTCACAGTCACGATAAAAATCGTGGATCGCCGCCATAACTAGTAAAAAAAAAATATTAATAAAAATGACATAAATCTATCTTCTATTTTGTAGACGCTGTAACTTTTACGGAAACCAATCAATAAACCCTTATTTCGAACTTTTTTTTTTTTTTTTTTTTACCAAAAATATGTAGAAGAATACGTATCGGCCTAAGGTGGCATGAGGCAAATGCACTGATAATGTCAACCACCACTTCCCAAAATGGAGCAATAGAAGGACATACCAGAGAACATGAAAAAAGTCCCCTTTAGACTGATGGCATCGCCAACAAGTGGAGCTCAACTTGTGGAGCCTGTGAGGAATAAAGTACATCCTGTGGAGGATTTTAAATTGAACAAACCCGTCTATGGCAGAGACCAATTTTTTAAAAGGCAAATATTGGATCAATCCCCATCAATATCTGGTATATCCCTTAGCCATTTATGATGATCGAAAGTGTCAGTGTGTCAAAAATGAGATGCTGGTATGAGGAGACCATTTTATGGAGTTGGTAATCTTGTAGCAAACATTCCAATGGTGAACAATCTAAAGGCAGGTTGTGGTGGGGGAATTGTTTGGGGAAAGATGTGAGAAGGTTGCTAGTGTCTGAACTGGTAGTATAGTGGCAGATAACATTTGTGACTGTGGGTATTGAAAGACAATTGCCCACCAATGACATCCCCCAGTGTCTTTATCCTAAATGTGATTGAATTATGGGGATCTGAGAGCATGTAAAAATGGGTTAGAGTAGGATTATTTCATGGCTCGGGGAAAGAGGGGAAAGCGTAAGGGATCCTGTGACTCCCACTGACTAAGCTTTTATGGTAGTTTACATAAGGGGGGTAAGTGTGTAAGGGGCTTTGACACCCAGAAATAGATGTTTAAGGGCATTCACGTGACACCCGCCAACATTACAGAAGAATTACTCAAATTTGGCACTAGCCACAAATAATTGAGTTGAGTGGCGATGAAATACAAAAATCTGACATGGCAAGGCCTCCTTTGTACGATTGGTCTGGAAAGTGTGCCAAATTTATAACTTGGGGTCTGTGTACCCTACAGAAAGTTGTTTGAAAATGAGATTTGGGGATCCAGGGGGCAAATTCAGATTGAGATATGTAAATTTAGGATCTTCGTTTTGGTCAAATTTTTACGACCACTTAGGAACAGATGCCTTTAGCCTGTTTTTCACTTCAGAAAGCAAAACAACCAAATTTCATTCCACAAAAGATTTAACATCACAAGATATTATGACACCCAAGGTAGGTAAATGATTTAACCCACTACAGCTGCAAGCCCTGGGGCACCAGAGCATGTGCACCTAAGTCAATAGGGAAAAGAAGTGACTTATGTCAGTTGACTTTCTACCTAGGAGCATACGCGAGGTGATTGAAGAGGGACACGCCTTAGATTAGCTCCTATCCTTGCTCCTACTCACCAACACCGGGCCACGGTTCGGCTTTATATAGCAAGGCTCCCTGCACCTCAATCAGCTCTGACACTTTCCTTCACCCGCATGGCCCTGTCAGAGCAGAAAGTGAAGCTCCAGAGTCGCTCTATCAAGGATGCACTAGTCCAGGCTGCAGCTCCCAAGATGGCACTTCAGGATCCAAGTGAGCCCTCTCGCCCCTTAAGGTGCACATAGTAAAAGCCATAGGGCTCTTGGCTCAGTTAACACAATGAACAGAGGGTTTGTAACAGAACCAAAAACAGGGTGAGTTACTTGCGGTTAGACATCTATTGACATTCATAGGAAAGATACGCAGCCAGGTTTTTGAGAGGTGGGGCTGTCAGCTGGTATCTAGCTGCGGCCAGGGAATCAAAGAATCTAGTTGTTTCATCATCCACGATGCGAAGGCAGCTGCGGTATAAGAGGATGAATCTAATGCCCTTGTCCCAAAAGGGATTTGTGGACCTTCATGAAGGAGCTTCGATGCCGTTGTATCCCCGAAGAGTAGTCGGGGTGCAGGGATACTTGGATCATTTACCTGTGCTGATAGTTCAGCAGTGGAGCTCCAGAGATTGGAGGTGTTGGGGCGTTCTGTGTGTTCTTTTCACTGTTGGGGGGAGGTCCATGAGATCCAACAGGGTCGTGACGAAGGTTTTAACAAATTTGGCGGCATGTAGGCCCTCTGCCCTCTCAGGAATCCCCAACACATGCTCATTGTTGCGGTGAAGTCTGTTCTTCTTGTCTATTGACTTTTCTTGTAGGGCTTTGACCTGGCGCTGCAGGGCCCACATATCTGTAGAGTTTGATCTGACCATGTCCTCCGTATGGGAGATGGCAATCCTCCAGCCTCAGATTGGTGTGCTCTGAGTTTGTCCAGATCATTGCAGATAAGGCTAATATCAGTAGAGGAGAAGTCTATTTTGGATATCGACTCCTCCCTGCAGGTGGTAATGGCCACCGGAATGTCAACGCTGAAGGATCGCTTGGCTCATTCCCCTCCATGGTTGTCTGTGAAGCAGCGGATTTGTGCTTACAGGAGGGAGAAGACCCCGAGATGGTCACCATAGGGGGACTGAATGCAGCATATTATCAGAAAATATTGGGAAAAAATTGCTTTCTTCAGGTCAAAAGCTGCCCATGGGGCACATTTGGACTTTCCAACATAATGATCCAAAATATAAGCCACATTGACCTTATAGCAACTGCAGCAGAGAAAAGGTTCTGGAGTGGCCATCACAATCTTCTGACCTTAATATCATTGAGCCACTTTGGGGAGATCTCTAGTAATGAATTTGAAGGACCTGGGAACTTAAGGAGCTTTAGTACATTAGAAAATAAAGGTCCTTATTCACAATTCTCACAAAAGACTGCAAGCCATCACTGATGCTAAAAGATGTAGTACCTTTTATTTTCCTGTATTGCTATAGTTTAAAGTGGTTTGTGTGCAGAAGCACGGCTCAGCCCCTCTAATACTTACCTGAGCCCCATCTCCTTCCAGTGACCGGCCGTCCAGGACTATCCCTCCTGATTTGCTGAGACACAGCAGCAGTGCCATTGACTCACGGTGTTGTCAATCAAAGTCATTTAGCCAATGAGGATAGAGAGGGGGCGGGGCCAAACTGTGGTGCTGTGTCTGAATGGAGACACAGAGCTGCGGCTGGGCTCGGGTTCCCCCATAGCAAGCTGCTTGCTGTGGGGGCACTCGACAGGAGGGAGGGGCCTGGGGGCGCCCAGAAGAGAAGGATCTGGGCTGGGCTGTGCAAAAACACTGCATAGGGCAGGTAGGTATGACATGTTTGTTATTTTTAAAGAAAAAAAAGACTTTAGTATTTCTTTAATGGTTGTGCTATTCTGGGATGCCAGCAAGTTTTATTTTTAATCGCATGAACAAAAAAAGTGTATGGTCTGTTTTCCTAAAAAAAAATGGTTCACGTTTTACAAATGTATTATGTTAATGCATGAGCACAGCTGTATGTAGCTTGATATACTAACAATCAGATAAATTAGCAAGATCATTTTTAGTAAGGTAACTTAATTTTGTGCTTGGTATACCCATAACCCAGGAAAATTCCCAAAGGTATACCACTTTGTAGTACCCAAAATAGACTACAGTGCAGCTTTAGCTTCTAACAAAACAGCCAATGGTACAGTTCATGCTCTTTTTTTTTTTTTCTTTTTTTCTTTTTGTTGGGTTGTCTATCAAAGAAGCCCTACATTTTTGCCCAAGGCACACATACAGAGGAGGATGAATTGCCCAAAACTTCAAACATCTATTGCATCATAATCGAAATCATCTCCATGACATGAACCAATAGGAGATATTAGGAGATCAGTAAGTTATTTATGTAAGATATCAAGAAGAAGAAAGTGGCATAATCCATACATTGCCTGAAATATTCATCATGGGATAAATAAGTAATTGAAATCCTGATGGTTTTTTCAGAGATGCACACACTTTCAGTAGCGTAAAAGGAGCCTTGCATTATGGAATGTTGCCTTTTTTTTACTCCTATTGCTTGATATATCTGTAGCCCTGCAAGCGTTGGTGATGTAGCTATGTGTCCCAAATGGCATTGCTATGTTCTACTTAAGGTTATTTGACATCCTCTTGGTGCTCCTATTTTCTCTAATGATCAAAAAAATGCTAATTGGTTAATTGGTCCAAAAATTTGAAGTTTCTCTTGTGTAAATATAACTGATAGGATATTCATGTGTATGCAGTTTCAGGAATAGGGACTATTGTGAGCACTACTGTCTCCCCTGTGAAAGTCTGCATTAGAATTTATTGCTGTTATACCAATTAATACATATTCTTAAAAATGAAAATCTAAAATATTGCAGCTTACCAGCACTCGGTTATAATGCCTGCGTCAGTTTTATTTTTTCCTGGATTTTTTCCTTTTAATTTTTTTACCTTGTCATCCTTCTAAAAATACACCTGTTGTCTTAGGGTGACAGTTTTCATGACTGTATTGTATCTATGGAGTATAAGTATTGTCACTCTAGACTGCCCTCCTGATTTGGACTACAAACAATTCCCCCTCTCCTTATCTCTGTTACCTGGGAAAGATAGTTCGAAAGCTGGTAGCACTTCAGTAGACCATACATTACAAGGGCACAGGGTTTCTGTCAGGATCAACAAATCATTTTTGTACATGGAGAAAAGGCACTTGGCCTTAAAAGATAAAAACGAACGCAGCCATCACATCTAAGAACCGGTATGCTGCAATATATTACATTTTTGTTTTCTGAGTTTGGATATATCTTGAATAGATGATGTATCCTAGTTTGTAGTACCTAAAATGCAAGGGAGCAGCAATTACAGGTTAAGGTTTTACCAGTGGTAAGTAACAAATGGGGTTGTTTTATAATGGATCCTGTATCTCAGATACGCTATAATTTTTGGTGGCACATTTTAGGAGAAGAATACAAATACGGAAAGCATGCAGGAATGCTGTGCAACATAATTCAGGCTATATTCATAAAGAGAGATAAATATGTGTGTAGTAACGGCAAACAGCGAACCCAGCTAGCAACATTTTAGTTAATGTTTTACTACAACTTATAAAAATAAAAAAAAGAAAACTATTGCACAGTTCATGTACTATGTTTAATAACAGGTAATAGAATATCCCAGCACCTTTCCAAAGGGTCTGTTATAAAAGGGGATGAAACACACAAAACATCTGAGAGTGCAAGACAACAATATCTAAAACATTTGAAGGCATTGGACTCTCATAAGAAAGTCACAACAAAGAATGAGAAGTATGGTGTACAAAACATGGAGATTGCTGAAAATGTTTTTTAGGGCAGAACATCTGCAGCAGCAAACTGGGCAGAGATAAGGGAGCTGCCTTTTTGTTTTGTTTGAAACCCTCTTTTTTTTTTTATATGGTTTAAAAGATACATACGACTTTATTTGGCACATTGTAGAAATGGGCTCTGGGTTTTTTTATTGTAGGCTGACAAATGCGCAAAACTTTTTTTTCAAAATATAATTCTTGTAAATTGTGTAGTTGTATCTAGCAATTGCAGTAGTAAAGAGGGGCGCGCTGCCATCTTCAGGCTACAGTGGCATCTGTAATGCCATCCGCAGGCTAAAAACCTTCTTTTGTCAAGGAATTCTCTAGCCTCCATGTGATAACTATGCCATAGCTTATATAGATACCGTGTAATCAGGAACCACTCTAATCTTTATTGTGGGGATGCTTGGGTATCCTCCAAACTCATCTCTAATAAGGATGGGCTTGGGCGTGTTCGCACACTCGACGTGCAGAGCCCGCCAGGAAGTCGGAACGGCGCTGCGCTAATCACAGGCAGTGAGACGTTTCCTGATCTCTGCAGCCGCACATTGGGAAAATGTCTCGCTGCCTGTGATTAGCGCAGCGCTGTGCCAACTTCCTGGCGGGCTCTGCACGTGGCGTGTGCGAACACGCCCGAGCCCATCCTTAATCTCTAATTGAGACTTCAAATTCCTGCTTTTTCGTAGTAAATGGTGGACTGGGTCCTTCCCTGCAGCTCCAGGGAGCGAAATGACCTGACCCGCAGCTCATTGTTTTTAATAAATTTGCAAAGATTTCAAACAAACTTCTTTCATGTTGTCATTATGGAGCATTGTTTGTAGAATTTTGAGGGAAATAATGAATTTAATCCATTTTGGAATAAGGCTGTAGCATAAGAAAATGTGGGAAAAGTGAAGCGTGTGAATATTTTCTGGATGCACTGTATCAGCAGCATAGCATATGGATACAGTAAACATGTGGGCAAGCTATGAATTTTAATCTATTTAAATATTCTTAACAAGCAAATTAGCTCTTACTGGCCTCTGTAGCTGCAAGCACCGTGAAACAATTCATATATACAGTTCACAGCTGAAGCACTAGAATTATGACTCCCATACAAAAATAACTGCCTCCACATACAGAGACACAGTGCAGAACATATTAAAGTGGTGATAAAGCCTTAAAGTGATTGTAAAGTCTCATGTTAAAAAAAACACAAAAAAAAAAACAAACACAATATACTTGCGCAGAGCAGCAGGAGACATTGACTCCCACTGATGTTAATCAATTGCTGTGCTGAGCGGGCGGAAGGGCCAAGCCACCCACTCTGTCTATATAGACGCAAACAGGATGGGTGCCCCCATGGAAACCAGCTTACCATGGGGGCACTTGCCGAAGAGGTGGAGCCTGGAGTGCTGGCAGGGAAACCCCAGAAGAGGAGGATCGGGCTGCTCTGTGCAGGACCACAGAGCAGGTATGACATGTTTGTTATTTTACATTTTTTTTAATTAAGCTTTAATGTTGCTGTAAGTCAGCAGTGGGAAAAAGTTCAGTTGCAAGGAGACCACAGGCAATACTGTGGACTAGTCCTTTGTCCTTTGCTTGCATTTATGGGACACGACTTCCTGTTGTGTCCAGTACAAAAATACTCATAATGTGTGTGCATTGAGAATAAATCTCCAAAGCAAACTGTTTCCAGTGTGTAAAGTATATATTTTATCATAAAATGTTATATCCAGACTGTATCTTTTTATGTTTCTCAGTGTAGAGACAATAACTGATGAATGGGTATGTAATGACTCTATTGAACATTTGCTTCTGCCAGAAGCCCAAGCATCATATTGACCTAAAATTCAGTATTCCCTGTGAAATATTCCTTTCCATAATGTTAAATTTAGGATCTGATTCATCAGGGTACCTGAAATAACTTCCTACTCGATGACTATATCAATGGAATATATCCATGTAACATCGTAATACGAGCAGAGTGCTATTAGAATGACAAAGTGTTTATATATTTTATCTTTGTCCTCTTTTATTAGCTTGCTGCACTCTTTGTTTCAGCAGTAAATGTAGATGGCAGTGCTTCTATCTTGGGTACGTGTACAGTTCCATACTACCTTTCTTTTATGTTATATTATTTAAAGGATAAGTTCACCTTTAATAACATGTTACACCCAAAGTCAGGGTGTAACATGTTATGAAAGAACCGGCCCCCGCTCCCCCTACGAGCAAGCAGATACAGTATCTCACAAAAGTGAGTACACCCCTCACATTTTTGTAAATATTTTATTATATCTTTTCATGTGACAACACTGAAGAGATGACACTTTGCTACAATGTAAAGTAGTGAGTGTACAGCTTGTATAACAGTGTAAATTTGCTGTCCCCTCAAAATAACAACACATAACCATTAATGTCTAAACCGCTGACAACAAAAGTGAGTACACCCCTAAGTGAAAATGTCCAAATTGGGCCCAAAATGCCAATATTTTGTGTGGCCACCATTATTTTTCAGCACTGCCTTAACCCTCTTGGGCATGGAGTTCACCAGAGCTTCACAGGTTGCCACTGGAGTCCTCTTCCACTCCTCCATGACAACATCACAAAGCTGGTAGATGTTAGAGACCTTGCGCTCCTCCACCTTCCGTTTGAGGATGCCCCACAGATGCTCAATGGGGTTTAGGTCTGGAGACATACTTGGCCAGTCCATCAGCTTTACCCTGAGCTTCTTTAGCATACAAAACTGAAATACTGTACACTGACAAGTCTGCAGGAGTCCTGCATGGCATCAGCAGTCTTCTGATCACTGGTGCAATGCTTTACAGGGTCCTGCAACAAAACAATAATACACATTTTGTACCTGCAAAGAAATGTGCATTAATTATTTTTTTGTAAAAAGGTGTAATATCCTTTAAAGTGTAAGTAAACTCCAACAGTTAACTCCTCTCATTTTCTCACTATGTATACCGTTAAAAACATTGATTATATCTGTTCAGTAAGTGCAAAAAATAGTCCTGGATCCAAAAATCCAATGCTGTCTTTGCTTTTATATCAGCCCAGTCCATTTTACCCATATAAACCACTGAACACCTCCCCTTTTTTTATGGAGATGATGAGAGGGTGACATCTCTGTTTCTCCATGGATACAGTATATTGAGTGATCGCTGTCACCATAGGACACTATCGGGGTTGTTTTACTAAACCTGGAGAGTGCAAAATCTGGTGTAGCTGTGCATAGCAGCCTATCGGCTTCTTACTTCAGCTTGTTCAATTAAGCTTTGGCAGAAAAAAAACTGGAAGCTGATTGGTTTCTATGCACAGCTGCACCAGATTTTGCACTCTCCAGTTTTAGTAAATTGACCCCTAAGTGTCGGCAGAATTCTTGGTGAAAACTAAGGTAATGATGTGGCATTTTGCCTATTTATGTTGCTTGATGTATCCATAGACCCACGAGCATGGTGGCTTAGCAGTGTGTCCCAGATGGAGCATCTTTTTTTTTTTCTTCTATAGTTGTATGCAGTGGCGTCACTAGGGTTGGTGTCACCCAGTGCGGTAAAACATGGTGTCACCCCCTCCACCAACTATAGTCGCCCCTCAGTACAGACCCCCCACTAAGTATAAACCCCTCTCTCAGTACAGACCTCCCATCAGTATAGACCCCCTCAGGACAAACCACCCCCCTCTATTAGTACAGACCCCCCAGAACAAACCACCCCCCTCCATTAGTACAGACCCCCCATAACAAATCACCCCCCCTCTATTTGTACAGACCCCCCCAAACAAACCACCCCCCTCTATTAGTACAGATCCCCCGACAAACCACCCCCCTGCATTAGTACAGACCCCCCCAGCCAAACTACCTCCCCTACATTAGTACAGACCCCCCAGGACAAACCACCCCCCTACATTAGTATAGACCACCCCCAGAACAAACCACCCCTCCTTACATTAGTATAGACCCCTCCAGGACGAAACCACCCCCCTACATTAGTATAGACCACCCCCAGAACAAACCACCCCTCCTTACATTAGTATAGACCACCCCCAGAACAAACCACCCCTCCTTACATTAGTATAGACCCCCCCAGGACGAAACCACCCCCCTACATTAGTATAGACCCCAGGACAAACCACCCCCTACATTAGTATAGACCCCCCAAGACAAACCACCCCCCTACATTACTATAGACCCCCCCAGGACAAACCCCTCCCCCTACATTAGTATAGACCCCCCCAGGACAAACCACCCCCCTACATTAGTATAGACCCCCCCAGGACAAACCACCCCCCCTACATTAGTATAGACCCCCAGGACACACCACCCCCCTACATTAGTATAGACCCCCAGGACACACCACCCCCCTACATTAGTATAGACCCCCCCAGGACAAACCCCTCCCCCTACATTAGTATATACCCCCAGGACAAACCACCCCCACCTACATTACTATAGACCCCCCCAGGACAAACCACCCCCCCTACATTACTATAGACCCCCAGGACAAACCCCTCCCCCTACATTAGTATAGACCCCCCCAGGACAAACCACCCCCCCTACATTACTATAGACCCCCCAGGACAAACCACCCCCCCTACATTACTATAGACCCCCCAGGACAAATCCCTCCCCCTACATTAGTATAGACCCCCCCAGGACAAACCACCCCCCTACATTTCTATAGACCCCCCCCAGGACAAACCACCCCCCCTACATTACTATAGACCCCCCAGGACAAACCCCTCCCCCTACATTAATATAGACCCCCCCCAGGACAAACCACCCCCCCTACATTACTATAGACCCCCAGGACAAACCCCTCCCCCTACATTAGTATAGACCCCCCCAGGACAAACCACCCCCCCTACATTGCTATAGACCCCCCAGGACAAACCACCCCCCTACATTACTATAGACCCCCCAGGACAAACCCCTCCCCCTACATTAGTATAGACCCCCCCAGGACAAACCACCCCCCCTACATTACTATAGACCCCCCAGGACAAACCACCCCCCTACATTACTATAGACCCCCCAGGACAAACCACCCCCCTACATTACTATAGACCCCCCCAGGACAAACCCCTCCCCCTACATTAGTATAGACCCCCCCAGGACAAACCACCCCCCCTACATTACTATAGACCCCCCAGGACAAACCACCCCCCTACATTACTATAGACCCCCCAGGACAAACCACCCCCCTACATTACTATAGACCCCCCCAGGACAAACCCCTCCCCCTACATTAGTATAGACCCCCCAGGACAAACCCCTCCCCCTACATTAGTATAGACCCCCCCAGGACAAACCACTCCCCCCTACATTAGGTTAATTTAAAACACCCGGGCGGCAGCTGGAGAGGAGAGGACAGTATGCAGCCGCGCCGCCCGGGTGAAGTGTGTCAGACTTGGGAAGCATGCGTCAGGGAGGTCGGAGGAGGAGAACTGTCTGAAGTGGAACACGTTGGGCACGCCCCCCCCCAGTGACGTTAGTCACGTCTTTGCGCGGCTGGCCTCTCACACAGAGACAGCCGCTCCGATCTAATTTCGCTCTCCTCCTCTGACAGGAGGAGGGAGGAGGGACGGGGGATGGGCTTCGACACTCTGCAGGTCGAGGCGGCGTTCAGCAGAGAGCCGCCTACGGACAAGGAAGAGGAGAAGGGAGGGGAGCACTCTGGCGCTTCAGCGCCCCCACCTCTGTGGCGCCTGGGTGCACTGCACCCCGTCCAGGATCGTCCCTGCTCGGGATAGTGTCACCCCTCTAGTGGGTGGCACCCGGTGCGGACCGCACCCCCCGCCCCCATCTAGCAACGCCACTGGTTGTATGTAGAGCTGCACGATTAATCGTTAAAAAATTGTGATCTCAAATCAACCCCCCTCATGATCTTAATCTGGTATTTCCATGATTCATTCATGTAACATATGCAGAGCCATTCTCTGCTCACTCACAGCTGTCAAGAAAAAACACCCAGCAAATGCTTATCAACATTGCTCAGCGCTGAGATATAAAAAAGAAACAATGTAACATTTAGTTCTTTTAGATCAAAGGGATGACTTTCAGTCTGTAAATTAGGTCAGTTTAACCACTTAAACAAGTTGTAAAGGCAGAAGTTTTTTTTTATCTTAATGCATTCTATGCCTCAGCCCCCCTAACACTTACCTGAGGTTCCTCTCTGTCCAGCGATGTCCCCGAGTGTCTTAGCCATCCAAGATTCTCCCTCCTGATTGGCTGAGACACAGCAGCAGCACCATTGGCTGCTGCTGCTGTCAAAGTCAGCTAGCCAATCAGGGGAGAGAATGGGGGCAGGGGCCGGGTCGGGCTCCATGCCTGAATGGACACAGGGAGCTGGAAAGGAGGGAACGGCCAGGATCACAGAAGAGGGACCTGAGAAGAGGAGGTTTTGAGCTGCTCTGTGCAAAGCCACTGCACAAGAACAGGTAAGTATAACATGTTTGTTATTTTTATTGGAAAAAAAAAGACTTTACAATCACTTTAAAGACCAAGCCTTTTTCTGACACTTGTTGCTTACAACTTAAAATCAGTATTTTCTGCTGAAAAAAATTACTTAGGACCCCGAAACGTTGTGTTTTGTTTTTTTAAGCAGAGACCCTAGAGAATAAAATGGCAGTCGTTGCAATATTTTATGTCACGCAGTATTTGTGCAGCGGTCTTTCAGAAGCAACTTTTTGGGAAAAAATACACTTCAATGAATTTAAAAAATAAAAGTAAAGCTAGCCCAATTATTCTAAATGAATCGTGCAGCTCTAGTTGTATGATATTCTTGCTGCTCTGGTTCCTGCCATCAGAAATTTTCATAGTGTAACTATGACCGATAGGACAATCATGTACATGTTGTTTTGGGGTAGGGACTAGTACATCTGTGTCCCCTGTAAAGGTCCTCTGTAGACTTTTAGTGCTATGCAATTTTGTTCCTTTTCCCTTAAAAATTATAATATATTGCAGCTTTCTAGTCATTAGATGTGGTGGCTGTATTAGGTTTCTTTCTTTTCTTCTCTTTTTCTTTTTACCTGGAGAGCCTGCCAGTAACATACTTTCTGTTCTAGGGCACTGACCATATGCTATCTATGGAAAAACAACATTGTCGCCGTTACATAGGAGAGGTTGTGTAGTTCAATGTTTCTCAACCACTGGGTCATGGCCTAGCTCTGGGAGGCAGCTTCTTACCTGTTAGCCCATCAAATTTGCCATCAGATGCTCTGAAGCCCCCTTACCAACCATGCTACTTCTGGGCATCACTGTCCTTCCTGCACTTACAGTGGGGCAAAAAAGTATTTAGTCAGCCACCAATTGTGCAAGTTCTCCCACTTAAAAAGATGAGAGAGGCCTGTAATTGTCATCATAGGTATACCTCAACTATGAGAGACAAAATGTGGAAACAAATCCAGACGATCACATTGTCTGATTTTTGAAAGAATTTATTTGCAAATTATGGTGGAAAATAAGTATTTTGACAATATCAAAAGTTCATCTCAATACTTTGTTATATATTCTTTGTTGGCAATGACAGAGGTCAAATGTTTTCTGTAAGGTTGTCACACTGTTGCTGGTATGTTGGCCCATTCCTCCATGGAGATCTCCTCTAGAGTAGTGATGTTTTGGGGCTGTCGCTGGGCAACACGGACTTTCAACTCCCTCCAAAGAGGGACCTTGAAGTGCTTCTTACGAAGCCACTCCTTCGTTGCCCAGTTGGTGTGTTTGGGATCATTGTCATGCTGAAAGACCCAGCCACGTTTCATCTTCATTGCCCTTGCTGATGGGAGGAGGTTTGCACTCAAAATCTTACGATACATTGCCCCATTCATTCTTTCATGTACACGGATCATTGTCCTGTTCTCTTTGCAGAGAAACAGCGCCAAAGCATAATGTTGCCACCCCCATGCTTCACAGTAGGTATTGTGTTCTTTGGTTGCAACTCAGCATTCTCTCTCCTCCAAACACGACGAGTTGTGTTTCTACCAAACAGTTCTACTTTGGTTTCATCTGACCATATGACATTCTCCCAGTCCTCTTCTGGATCATCCAAATGCTCTCTAGCAAACCTCAGACGGGCCCGTGCATGTACTGGCTTAAGCGGAGGAACACATCTGGCACTGCAGGATCTGAGTCCCTGGCGGCGTAATGTGTTACTGATGGTAGCCTTTGTTACATTGGTCCCAGCTCTCTGCAGGTCATTCACTAGGTCCCCCTGAGTGGTTCTGCAATTTTTGCTTACTGTTCTTGTGTTCACTTTGACACCACGGGGTGAGATCTTGCGTGGAGCCCCAGATCGAGGGAGATTATCAGTGGTCTTGTATGTCTTCCATTTTCTAATTATTGCTCCCACAGTTGATTTCTTCACACCAAGCTGCTTGCTTATTGCAGATTCAGTCTTCCCAGCATGGTGCAGGTCTACAGTTTTGTTTCTGGTGTCCTTCGACAGCTCTTTGGTCTTCATCATAGTGGAGTTTGGAGTGTGACTGTTTGAGGTCGTGGACAGGTGTCTTTTATACTGATAACAAGTTCAAACAGGTGCCATTAATACAGGTAATGAGTGGAGGACAGAGGAGCCTCTTAAAGAAGAAGACACAGGTCTGTGAGAGCCAGAAATCTTGCTTGTTTGTAGGTGACCAAATACCGTATTTATCGGCGTATAACACGCACCGCAAGTTTAGGAGGGAATTTTAAGGAAAAAAACTTTTAGGAGGAAAGTTTAAGGAAAAAAAACTTACATTAAAATGCCCATCAATGCAGCCTTATCAGTGTCCATCTGCAGCCTTGTCATTGCAGCCTTTTCAGTGTCAGTGCAGCCTTGTCCCAGTGTCCATTGCAGCCTTGTCAGTGTAGCCTTGTCAGTGCAGCTTTGCCCCAGTGCAGCTTTGCCCCAGTGCAGCCTTGTCAGTGCAGCTTTGCCCCAGTGCAGCCTTGTCAGTGCAGCTTTGCCCCAGTGGTCAGTGCAGCCTTGTCATTTCAGCTTTGCCCCCAGTGTACAGATTTAAATATGGCGCAGCAGAGTTCGCAGGGACTCGGCGGAGCTGAACGAGCGCCGCCGAGATCACAGTGACTGGACGGAGCCGAGATACACATAGCCGAGTGTACTTGGCTCTTCTCGGCGCCGCGCAGTCACACCCTATGATGGACATAACACAGGTCCAATGGCGGGACTGGGCGTGACTGTGAGCGGCGCCGAGAAGAGCCAAGTACACTCGGCTAAGTGTATCTCAGCTCCGCCCAAGTGATCTCGGCGGCGCTCGTTCCGCTCCACCGAGTCCCTGCGAACTCCGCTGCGCCTTTTTTAAATCTACACGCTATGTGTATGGCGGTGGCGATCGCCCCGATCGATCAAAATTAGCGGGGAGCGGCGTATAACACGCACCCATGATTTTCCCCTGATTTTAAGGGGAAAAAAGTGCGTGTTATACGCCGATAAATACAGTACTTATTTTCCACCATAATTTGCAAATAAATTCTATCAAAAATCAGACAATGTGATTGTCTGGATTTGTTTCCACATTTTGTCGCTCATAGTTGAGGTATACCTATGATGACAATTACAGGCCTCTCTCATCTTTTTAAGTGGGAGAACTTGCACAATTGGTGACTGACTAAATACTTTTTTGCCCCACTGTATCTAGCCTGGTCCTACAGGGTATGGGCAACTGTGGATAGTAGCTCCGTCATTTATCTCTGCCCACAGCCCCTGTCACCTCCCCCAGCAGGAGTTTTGCCTTAAAGCAGAACGTCACCTAAAATCGGAAGTTCCACTGTAACTACTCCTCCCCACCTTCTCTGCCACTAATAGAAACATTTTTGGGGGAGTGGGTAGCTATTTTTAAATGCCCTCTTCACCACCCACAACCTCCTGGGACATGTCCCCATTCACAGGGTACAGCACGGCCATCGCCTGCACAGTGGGAAGCTGGCTGTGAAGCCGCAAGGCTTCCCACAGTCAACATATTGATCCCCCAGGGGAAGAACCAGTCCAAGTGAGGACAGTTCTGGATCCCTAGATATGGTGTCTGTTTATTAAACATCAGCAGCAACAGGATTTTTTCAGGTGCTGACTTTTGTTTTTTTATTTTTTTAAATGACCAAAGTAACTGTGAGCAATAGAAGAAGACTGCAGTCTGCAAGGTTTGCAGGGGAGAGCAGTGCTCGAAGAGAGTTGTAGAGTAAATGGTGTTGGAAGAGGGTGGTAGGAGAAGCAGAGGTGAACTTTGTTGTAAGCGGGTGGCAACGGGTGCAGGGCTACATAGTCTAGGAAAGTGGGTGCAGGGGGCGCACATTCGCTGTCCTTCAAAAGCCAAAAGATAGGTGTCATAGCTGAGAATGTCTAAACCAGAAACAAAATGCTGTACTCCCACAATGCACAATGAGTACTTCTATTGTCAAACCATACTGTCAGATATTTTCCAGGTGTCATGTACTGCACTGCATGCTACTTATCTCACATTACAAGCAAATGGGTATGAGCACTACATGTTTATTATTAATAATATCCTGCATTTCTATTGGAACAAAGATATTCTTTAATATAGGCCTGCTCTAGCCATTTTGCCTTTGTCATTTTCAGAGTAGAAAACAGATGTGCACAGAGAGCTGTATATCAGAGTCTAATTATTCCCTGACACTATGAATGAGGAGCAGTCCCAGTATGTGACAGCCGCTAATGGAGAGGAGCTGCAATGATGTCACTACCACTCTTTAAAATGGAAGGAACTGCGAGGCATATTTACTGAGAATGACCCGGGTCTGTCTCATTGTGTGCAATTGCCCCTGAATCATTTCTTCACTGACAGAACAGTAGACGGCCTAGCAGCTAAAGCATAAAATCCTGAATGTAACTGCAGAAGAGACGATTGTCCCAAATAATGGCTTGTGATCTTATCGCTCTATTGGTATTTAAAACTGCTAAATAGAAACCCATAGTAGTTTCAGTAAAACATTTTTTTTCTGTGAAAACAAACTGAATTTCCTATTACCAAATATTTCACATGCTGCTCCAAGTGAGATCAAGCACCACACTGCACAATCACAACTCAAATGCTGGCTTGGCTCACCTCCTCCAAAGACATCACCAGTATGAACAACAGCAATACCGCACATCAAGATGCAAAATAATCTTCCTTTATTAAAATAGCCAGCAGGCACACGTATTCTGACATGTTTCACGCAAGGCACTGATATTTTTAATAAAGGAAAATTATTTTGCATCTCTTTTTGTGGCATTTCTGTTGCTGATTTTCCCATTAGAAACATGAAGGTGCAGTATCTGGGGCCCAGGAAAAGGAAATAGTTACATAAACTGGTAAAGGGTTTTTTGTAATCTACCGATTAACCATAGAGTATGGGAGCTCAACCTGTGGCCCTCCAGCTGTTGCGGAACTACAAGTCCCATCATGCCTCTACCTTTGGGAGTCATGCTTGTAACTGTCAGCAGCTTGCAATGCCTCATTGGACTTGTAGTTCCACAGCAGTTGGAGGGATGCAGGTTGAGCACCCATGCTATAGAGCAGGCATTTTTAACCAGGATGCCTTCAGGTTTTGTTAGGTGTCCCTTTGCAAAATACCTAAAAAATTGCCCAAAAACTGTATACAAACGAAATATTGGAAGATGAGAGAAATGTTGGAATACTAGTCAGAACCAGTGTGCAAAGGAACAATTGCTTTGGAATAATAAATTATTTCTAACGTTGGGTGCCCTGCCTGTGTGGATGTTGCTGAATTATGTAAAACTTTTAGTTTAGTTTTTTACATTTTATAATGTAAGTATTGTATAGTAATGTATAAGTTGCAGACCAACAAACCAGCATTCAACAAAATGCTTTTGTTCTGAAACCATGAGCAGGGAGATCTCGGATGAGGCTTCCACTGTATGTTCTTGGTTCTGGAAGTTTTATTGAGCACTTGATGTTCAATGTGCAGCCAGTCTTTGTACAGAAAATACCTGTTGATCTTACCAGACATGCATTGTCCTTGTTGCTTCCTGTGAACTGGAAATAAAGAAAAGACAATGTTGTTATTCTTTTGTAAATGTCTAGTCCAGCCTTTCTCAACCAGGGTTGTATGGAACACATGGGTTCCTCCAGAGGTTTCTAGGGTTTCCATGAGCAATGGGCAGTTTCCTGCTCTTAAGCCTGAGCTATTGTGTTCTGATAACTGGATTGCCCCCACTGGTCAGCTCTCGCATCCATTGCCTACCAGAGCTGATTGGATGTGGGTCTTCCAACATGCCCATTTGGCTGGCTTCTGTCAGACAGGGTGGTGTACACACGGGCCGAATGTTTTTGTTGAACTTGCTGATTTTGGGCCCATGTGTACCAGGCTTTAGATAAATAGTCATTGACAGCATTGATCTGTTTAGCCCTTTAGCAATCTGGAAAGGGGGGGGGTTCTTCTCTATGTCCACAGAAGTAAGGAGCATCCTGCCCAGTGACCATTGCACTAATGTACCATAAGCTTTACATAGTGTAATTATTACCTGTGGTTCTCTGTGACCGGAAAGTTATTTCTAGAGTTCCCCCATGTTAGATAGGTTGGTGTAGTCCCATTCATACACCGAGTTATGGAGATGAACACAAGCAGACATGTTTGACAACCATGGCTGCCCCCATAGACACATTCAAGAAAAAAGCTTGGATGGGAAGTATGTTTTTTACAGAATTACAGAGTGAGACTAAAGAAGATGTTTGAACAAAATAAAAAAGAAAGCTAATGCAGCCACTACATCTAAGGACTTGTAAGCTGCAATATATTTTTCAGTTCAGATGGGCTTTAAAGACTCCTTATAATTTTTGTGACTTCCAGTCATGCAATCAAGTACATTTCAGATTTACTATGGCGTGCCGCAGTGTTGGATTCTCAGACTCTCGCTCTCCAACTAGTTAATTGCTTCTTTCAGAAGCAACATTTTAAAGGTCTTTTTTTACAAAGTGCATTAATCACAATGAATGTTTTTGTGATCTGTCAGATAGCCATTTCATGAAGCCATAATTTATGTCCGGAAGCTTTGTTGAGAAAATATAGTGTATGTAACCTCCCGATCAATATAATATAGCATGTTCCAGCGGCTCACGTTAGATGAAATGACACCCTGCAGGGTACTTGAAATCTGCTCCGTGACAGTGAGGTCAATGGCAGCTTCTGTTTTTCTTTAGAAAACAAAAAATTTAACACCGTTTTAACTGAAACTAAAGCTTTGTTAACCTCTTCCCATGTCTCTATATATTGTATTTTAAACTCCGACATTTCTGTTTTTGAGATGTTTTAAGCACTCTCTTGTTTGGAAAATATTTTAAAGATGGGAGCCGCATGAGAGATTGAGGTTGTTGCAATTAGTGTAGCAACACTAGTCATATGCATTTCCCTCAGTGGCAACTCATCTACTTACACCAGTTGGGGTGGGGGGGGGGGGGCATTGACATAGATTCTAGTACAGTTTGTAGAAAATATGATGTAAAATGGTACAAAACCAGCCCTAGAAAAGGATAAGTATTAGGGATGCACCAATACCTATTTTTGTAAGAGCAAGTACTCGCCGATACCAATTACCGGTGCGGTGCGATTTGAGCCCATACAAAATGAATCAAATCGCTCTGCAAAGAATAGCATGTGATTTGAACAGGAATACGGTGTGATTCCTGTTCGAATCACATGCGGTTTCCTGCACCGCTTCTGTCTGAACCCAGGCTGAAGTCACTATGACCAGCCTGAGTTCACACAGGAGCGGTGCGGGAAACCTCATGTGATCCGGACAGGAATCGAACCGCACTCCTGTTCAAATCACATGTGATTCTTTGCAGTGCAATTTGAGTCCATTCATTTTGTAGGGGCTCAAATTGCACCATAAAGTTATTGGTTTTGGGTATCGAAGCATTCGCACAAGTACTAGTGCAAATGCTTAGTATTGGCACCGGTGCAACCCTAATAAATATAATGTATACAGTTGTACTCATAAGTTTACATACCCCGGTAGAATGTATAATTTCTTGGCCATTTTTCAGAGAATATGAATGATAACACAAAAACATTTCTTTCACTCATGGTTAGTGTTTGGCCAAAGCCATTTATTATCAATCAACTGTGTTTACTCTTTTTAAATCATAATCACAACAGAAACTACCCAAATGACGCTGATCAAAAGTTTACATACCCTGGTGATTTTGGCCTGATAACATGCACACAAGTTGACACAAAGGGGTTTAATTGGCTATTAAAGGTAACCATCCTCACCTGTGATCTGTTTTCTTGTAAGTAGTGTGTGTGTATAAAAGGTCAATGAGTTTCTGGACTCCTGACTGACCCTTGCATCTTTCATCCAGTGCTGCACTGAGGTTTCTAGATTCTGATTCATGGGGAAAGCAAAAGAATTGTCAAAGCATCCGCGGGAAATGGTGGTTGAACTGTATAAAACAGGAAAGAGATATAAAAAGATATCTAAGGAATTGAGAATGTCAATCAGCAGTGTTCAAACTTTAATCAAGAAATGGAAAAAAAGGGGTTCTCTTGAAACCAAACCACGGTCAGGTAGACCAAGTAAAATTTCAGCCACAACTGCCAGGAAAATTGTTCGGCATGCAAAGAAAAACCCACAAATAACTTCAGGTGAAATTCAGAACTCTCTGATAACATGTGGTGTGGCTGTTTCAAGATGCACAATAAGGAGACACTTGAAGAAAGATGGGCTGCATTGTGGAGTCGCCAGCAGAAAGCCATTACTATGCAAATGTCACAAATTATCCTGCTTACAATACACCAAACAGCACAGAGACAAGCCTCAAACCTTCTGGCACAAAGTCATTTGGAGTGATGAGACCAAAGCTTTTTTGGCCACAACCATAAACGCTACATTTGGAGAGGAGTCAAGAAGACTTATGATGAAAGGTACACCATTCCTACTGTGAAATACAGAGGTGGATCGCTGATGTTTTGGAGATGTTTGAGCTACTAAGGCACAGGAAATGTATGGCAAGATGAATGCAGTATGTTATCAAAAAATTCTGGGGGAACATTTGCATTCATCAGCCAGGAAGCTGCGCATGGGACGTACTTGGACATTCCAACATGACAATGATCCAAAACACAAGGCCAAGTCGAACTGTCCTTGCCTACAGCAAAATAAAGTGAAGGTTCTGAGGTGGCCATCTCAGTCTCTTGACCTCAATATCATTGAGCCACTCTGGGGAGATCTCAAATGTGCAGTTCATGCAAGACAACTCAAGAATTTACAGGAACTGGAGGCCTTTTGCCAAGAGGAATGGACAGCTTTACCATCTAAGAAGATAGTCTCATCCACAAATACCACAAAAGACTTCAAGCTGTCATTGATGCTAAAGGGGGCAATACACAGTATTAAGAACTAGAGTATGTAAACTTTTGAGCAGGTTCATTTGGGTAGTTTCTGTTGTTATCATTTAAAAAGAGTAAACACTAATGGCTTCAGCCAAACACTAACCATGAGTGAAATAAAAGTTTTGTGTTGTTCATATTCTCTGAAAAATGGCCAAGAAATCATAAATTCTGCCAGGGTATGTAAACTTATGAGCACAACTGTTTAATGAGGCAGATTCTATATAGAAGGCTAACCTTTTTCTACTTTATTCTGGCACTAGTTCTCTAGGAGTTAATTGAATTAGATGCATTTCAGGTGCTCACAGAAAGCCCAAGGCTGTAATCTAAAGCAAAGTTTTTTTATGTTTAACATTGATACATATAATCTTCACAAATGATAGCCAGAAATTTGGTGTAGCATCTATACTGTGTATACCTCTGCAGATGGTGCAAACAGTGAAGTGCAACAACGTGTAGCAGTCAGTCGAGCATCACCCTTCAGAATCAGTCGAAGCATGCCAAAGAAATGGGAATTCTAATTAGTTGTTACGGGTTACTGTAGAACAATGGTCTTCACAGATGTAATTCAGTAAAGCCCTTAGCTTTCACACTCGAGAACATTCATGGGTTTTCAGCAGATGACCGCACACTAGCTTTCTTCCGTCTCTGACATTCAGGAATTCCAGCAGTATCACATGAGCAATGGCCGCTGTCAGTGGAGCCGCAGGAAATTCAATTAGACTTAATGTTTATTTTATCTTAAACATCAGAGCTCTTTTATATAGGGATGACAGATGCCACTATGGATGATTTGTCATCTGTGTCCTGATATAGTGATATGCTTTCTCAGACAGTCTTATTCCATTGTATTTTTTTGTATGTATAAGATAATAGGATATCCTTGTTACTTTATTAATCATTTGCTTCATTATTTTGCCCGCAGCTCAAGAATCTCAGCTTTGAGGAGCTGCAGATGAGACTGAAAGCTTTGGACCCTATGATGGAACGTGAAATTGAGGAACTGCGGCAGAGGTACACAGCAAAGAGGCAACCCATCCTGGACGCTATGGACGCCAAAAAGCGCAGGCAGCAGAACTTCTGACAAGGGCTGTTCTGTTCCCAAGAACCTTATACACACTTGGACTTGAGTGCTTTTTAGGAACTCCTCAATTCAAACCTGTGGTCACCTCACACAAATGCTTTTCCCAACAAAACTATGAACATATGTTTTATCTCTGCACAGGCATTAACAATGTTCTCTTCCTCTCAATTTGAGCAATCTGTAAAGCAGGGCTGTGAGTAGTATCTTAAGCCCTACACATTCTTCCCTTTTTGTTCCCATCCTCATTGAACTGTTTTGGTTGCCTATATAGTGGAGCCCTGTCTGCGAATGTTCTTTTGTTACAGGTGAATAGAACTCTCAGATTCAGGAGAGGAAGAACTCTTACAAGCAGATCACCTACGTCTATATGTGGAGATGACAGCCAGCATAGTCTTTTTAATATTCCTTCATATCAATATTTCAGGGACATGTGTTTGCACCTTGGTAAATATTAATTTGCCTTAAAGTTACAACTTATCTATTTATTTCTTTATGTTACATCTGAGTGTGACTTACATTAGTGACCAAACTGTATTCCGTGCTTATGCTTATTAGAGGGTCAGTTAATTCTTGTTTTGGGGAGGTGGTATCTCCTGGAGATTAGCTGTACCTATTATGGATTTTTTATTATGAGGTCTCTGCTTCTGATTTTGGAGGTATGTCCAAATGCTGCAACCATTGCAGAGACGTCTCACTTCATCTTTTGGGAAAATGGAGCAAGAGGAGGGAAACTCTTGTGGTATCGGGGTTATTGGCAGAACCTAGTATACTAGTAGAACCTAGAATACAAGTGAGAGAGCTTGCAGTTGGGGGTCCCTTAGATTTATAAGTAGGCACTAAGTGTTAATACCTGAAAGCATCCATCTGTAGCTGAAACCAGTGTTGACTGATTTGACCCCCTCAACTAGTATAGCTGCTTTTTATTGGAGGAAAGGGAAATAAGTGGTCTTACCCACTGAAATTTCTCAGATACTTGGTTTTGTTCTTCAGCTTACTAGAAGGAATGTAACTGCTGGATTCTGAATGGTTACTACAAGCAGGAGATATTTTTTGTCCTCCAGTTGGGTTTACATAGCTCTACTTGTTCTACATATTTCTAAATCTTTGTATTCTATGCAGATTTGAAGGTTTTTCTGTTGCCTTCATTCCTTCTACTGAGAGGGGTATTTTATCCCAGCATTGATTAGAAAGATTGGCGTGATGTTTGTATTGTGTAGACATTTGTTTGCAGGCAGTCCTCAGAGTGGCTATAATGCACAAATGTCTCTGCAGGAGAGCTAATTGTGTTACCCACAACAACAAATCGGATTTCTTCATTTCTTGTTTCAATTGCAGTATGAGATAATAAAGAGAAATACCCGATTGGCTGTTATAGACCAAAAGAACTGTTCTTTCTGAGTTAGGCCTCTTATTCCTTGACTTTAGGTGCAGTATCATTGAGCATTCCTCTAAGTATGCTGCATGTATATTGAGGTTATGTACACAAAGCAAAGTGTGTGTAGAGGGGTTTTGTATTTCCTCCATTTGGCTTGGGTTCTTCCAGTAATATTTTAGTTTTTTTGGTTGTTGACTTTATTAGTCAACTTTCCGACATCGTAGCTTTTTATACATTCATTAGTCATTCCTGCTACATCAGCTCTGTCAAAAGCCTCCCCTAATACCTGGGGAAAAAAATGTGAGATTTAACTAGCCACCTCCTTTTATTCCAGTGTTTTTGATTAGTTTGTTTCCACTATTTCTCTATGGATCCATGTAGGTTTTTTTTTTTGGCAAATGTTTAGGGTATTTAAACCTGTGAAAGAAAATGAAGCTGTCAGTGCTCATTTGCTACTGCATAAACTTGCTGGCCAGAGCCTCCAACAATTCATTTTAGCATTTATTAGTTCACCTCCATCTCATGATGCAATGCACAGAGCAGAAGTTACTGATCAGCAGGTCTAGGCATTGCAGCATGGGTAGGTGGGGTTTATGTGTATCCTAGGTAAAAACTTTGAGGAAATTGCTACTCGGATGACTCCAGCCTGAGGCGGTAATAATGTGTTGATAGCTACCTGTTGTATTTAGCTAGCTTTGTCATTTTTATATACTCACAGGTTCTTTTACACAGTAAAGGAAGACTACTATCGGTTTTACACTGTTTTTAGGTATAGATTAGGCTAGCAGTCCAGCCACTCCAATCTTGTAGGCAGCAAACACTCTTAAGCTGGACATACATGGCTCAAGTTTCGACTAATTTCTGTGAATCTGCTAAATTTCCAGCTGTGGGTGGCTCTGCCAACACCATAGTGCTCGACAAACTAAAGCTGAAAAATCAAAGAAAAAAGTTGCCTGAATGGTGACTTCAGCTGCGAGAGCAAAGTCTTTATGGTAGAAACCTTTTCATATATTACCAAAAAGTCATTGGTTTGTGATACACAGGACTTTAGGAAACTAAATGTTGCCCCAAGTGTTTTTAGCTCTACTTTTAACATCTATTTTGCCCCACTTGTTCTTTATTTAATCAACCATCTCCCCTGATAATAAACCGGAGCGGGTTATTCCTGTTCTCTTATTAAACAACCTTTTCCGACACCTTCGAAGAAAAGTAATTCTCCAGCACTCTTGTTTTATTTCTTTTTTCCATTTACCTTTCCACATTATTATTGTACTTTAGGAGGCAGCAATGATTGGTAAAATCTGTTCTGCTTTCAGTAAAACATGAAAATGACTAGGTTTTGTCATTCCTCGGTTACATTCAGCGCTTTGTTGGCTCAGATGTAGTAAAGCAGGTAACAATTTTCTTGGATGTTGATATTCCAAAATGTTATGTACGTGAGCTGCAGTATTTTGTGAGGCTCCCCATTTGCTGCACAGCATTAAATGAATGTTAAATGTCTCCGGCGCAGATTCCCACAATGACATTTTGCGCTGATCTTGTCGCCTTCTATGGATTTAAAGCCTATTTTCTCGCCTCGGTAAGGCCAGCAGACTCATTTTGTAGAGCAAGTGACAGTTTTCACATAAAATAATCGGTGAATGAAGGAACTATTATTTAGTAGCAACTGCTTTGTATTTATTAGAGCGCTTCCAGCTCCTACAGCGTTTCCTGGAATAGCTCTACCTTTACGGTGAGCAAATCAAATCTCTCTTTATTAATTGGCCCCTAATTAACCCAAATTAAACTTTTTGGGCAAATTACATAACCTTAGGACAGTAAAGTAATCCATTTTATTCTTCTGCAGGCTGCTGAAGTCAAACTGAATTTCCATCTATACTGACTGTGTTGTTTCAGAAAAACGACACTAAGGCTAGACACACGCCAAGGCTGAACAAAAGAAGATTCTCGCCTGCCAGCTATTGTATATAGACTGCTGCAGCCCTCACAGCCATAAGTATGCAGCTAACAAAGTCAGAACCTCTGCATGCTTGTTGGAAGATGGTGACCCAAAAGTTCTAGAACCAGACAATTACCATGTATGACAGGTAACTAGAATTTTCATAAGGAGAGGACAGCAGTTGCAACCTGTGTCTCAATACAGGTTTGCATTGAAGCTAGACCAGCCACAACTTGAATCTTGGTGGTTGGATCGGGGGACCAGCTAATCTGCATGCTAGCTGTGCAGATAATACCGATACAAAATAATTGTTTATAGATTTTTACAGCTCTGTCATCATAAGAAGCGTTATTGCTGAGATAATTTAGATTAACCTTAATAAAAAACTTTCAGGCAGGTCAGACTTCGCTCATAGACTTATACTGAGTGAAAGGTACAGTAAAGCACAGTCACTGTGCAGTATTACTAAGCAGGAAGCCAGGCCTGCATATGTCTGCCACATACAGTTTGATATACAATTTTTCACTGCTATTCTGTGTAAGGTATGTCAGATTTATTGCAGTCTTCACATTGGGGGTAATTTATCAAGCCCAGGGACAGGCATTGCAGATAAGCAGTGTACGTTTAATTTGGATAGATTTATTGTTGTCCTTCGGCTTATTATTAAAATTTCTCCTAGTGTTTAGTAGTAGTATAATGCCAGTTATAAATAAACTTGCCATGTTGGAAATATGGAATGTGC
The DNA here is from genome assembly GCA_037952925.1 of Lithobates clamitans. Taxonomy (NCBI): domain Eukaryota; kingdom Metazoa; phylum Chordata; class Amphibia; order Anura; family Ranidae; genus Lithobates; species Lithobates clamitans. The sequence continues at coordinate 3,543,370 of JBBGZY010001202.1, forward strand.
CATTGCCCACATCCCTGGTTGCCTGCTGCCATCAGTACTGACTCAGAGCAAGTATGCAGAATTGGGACGTTGGAGGAAACGTGAAAATCTTTATCTGCATATATGTTTCAAATCATTCTTCTAATGTCGTAAAACCAGGGGGTCAGAATGACGACCAGGCAACTTACAGTTTGAGTATATGAGATCAGATGCCGTGATAAATGGTTCAGTCATACTTCTACCAAATAAAAATTTCAGTCATGTTTCAGTTCTATGATAACCCCCCCTTATGCTTGCAACCCTGACTTACAATTATTTCTTGGCATATCTTATTTGGAACAAAATTTTGCAGAGTGGGAGTCTGATTGGGAAGATACATGCGATCTTATTTCTATAAACTGGTGCTTTTTCAATGATTGTATGATCTAACCAAAGAAACCGCGTCCCCATAACCTGAAACATGCGTCCTAGATGATACTGTCGTGTTTTCACCTTTTCATCTCTAAAATTCGTATGGAAAGCATGCACAATGTAACATTGCAGCTAGCAGAGCTGTTTTATTAGATAGTAAAGTTCTGTTTTAAGCACCTCTCATATTGTGTTAGTCAGCCTGCTGCCTGGCATTGTTTGAACTAGAGGATTCAGCACTGCGACCTTGAAAGGACAGCATGAAAAGTCTATGCAGGTTTTTAAAGTACTGGAGTGTTTATAGTGTTGCCTGCATGGCAAAATAAAGGCGATCACGTGACCTGTTGCTTTAGCAGAAAATAGAAGGTCAAATAATGCATTGGCGGTGTGGGCCAACAATACCATCATTTAGTCTTCTGCCTTTTTTTCTTTCTACTGTGGTATATTATAAAACTGATTCCTCACCAAATTGTTCCTCAGTCTTAAAAGGTGTTTCCTGGAAATACTTTGCTTTGGAGGTCTGCCTTTATTAACTAAGAAGGGCCTTCCACACATCCAGTCCCTTTTGTGATGATCTGTGGGACCTCCATACTAATGCATTTTGCAATGAGCATAAGAATACAATGGCTCCAATACATAGCAGCTATATTTTATGGTTGCATTGCAATACTAGATAGCTCCAAATTCAGGGAAATACCAAGAGCTGTTAGAGTAGTCTGTATTACTTTGCCAAGGCATTTTAGAGCTTCTTCAAGTATGTCTTCACTTATCTAACCACTAAAGCAGCTTGTTCATGTCTTTGAATACCACTGAATAAACCACTAAAAACTAGCAGAAACGCTCATTGGTTTGTAAAGGGGACCTTATTTCAGGCCCTATTCAGATGTTACAAAACTAGTGAAACTATAGAGGATGTACCATTCTTGTCTAAGATGATATTGGAAACCTTTAAAGTCGAACTTTATCCCTCTCCTTTCCTAAATTTTTAACTCTACTGAGTTGTCCTCCATAAACCTACTCACAAATCTAATGAATCCAGCCTCGTCTGTTGAAATTCACTGCAAAGCTGCTTTATGCCAGGTACGGGGGCGATGCCATCTTCCTCTGTTATGTCATCGAGAGGTGGCTGTCTTATCAGGTTTTTGAAGCCGCCCCCCGCCCCCAGATGATGTCATGCATGTGTAGTGTGTCTTAGATGGCCTTCAAGCCTCATGGGATGTGTGACATATACTAGGAGTCTTTAGGCAGCTGGGGTCTGTCATTCTTGCCTAGACAAGAAACCAAGAAGTGCAGGCCGATTACATGAAGAAAAAATGAAAATAATGTATATGAGATTGGAACATAGGAGGGGGAGTAGTAATATAGAAAATGTAAGAAGAAGATGAAGATCCATTTTAGGTATATCCAGCAGTCTACTATCTAGATGCAGTTGTGTAGTTAAGTGTATACAACAATTATTAAAATTCCGATTATCCATTATCTTCATTAGGGCATTACTTTCTTGACCTATGGTAAAAGAAGCTGCATACCTGAGCTTATTTAACAAAGTATGAGACTTTGGGACCAAAGTTATATAGTGAGCCATCCTCTTTGGCTTTAGAGGTAGCTTGCTTTGTGCCTGCAACAGATGATGCCTGAAGATCCATATCATACTTTCTTACTGTGCTGCCCACTCCATCTATTGTGAAGGTAAAAAGAAATATATTGAACTATTGTTTTGCCGCCATCATGACCTTTACTGCACTGTATAGTTCATTGTGCCGTGTAGAACAAACATGCTGTTCCTGAGATAGGCAAGCTTTGGAGTTGCAGCTGTTGTCTAACAATACCTTTTGCCTGTCTGTTTCTTGTCCTCTGCAAAATGCACCTGAAATGTCACAGCAGACTATATTTCATGAAGAATGGAAGTAGGGATGGTAGGCAGCGCATCGCTGGTTGTTTTTTAAATATTAATATTTTAGTGTATGTTGGAAGTGTGATGTTTAAGCCCTGTGACCTTGGTCTATGCACAATATTAAAGCAGGAGGTTCGCATTGGGGAGGGAAACCTCCGGTGATCGCTGTGCATTGTCACCTAGCACACAGTGGATAATTTACATGATCAAACTATAAAGGTGTTCATACATAGTCCTTAGTCCTTTCTTATCAAGTTCATATTCTAGTGATATCTGAGCAAATGAACCATGTGCAATTTTCAGTCACATTTAGTGTTGTTTTTTTTTCTTTGGTCAACGTAAAAAGGAAAATGGCCTGACGTTAGAAAAAATGTACATGTTTTTTTCCATAGGGTCGCAATGTGTATGGTATATGAAACGTAATCTTTTTGATGAGATTTTTTATGGCATACAGAACATAAATCATTTGAATTATTATTTGAGACAGATTCTTAATACAATCATATTTTGGACTGAAAAAAAAAATCAGTTGTGAAATTTACAATTAAAAATTTCAATTGAATATAAAAAATGTGCAAAACTGATGTTTGTGGCCATCTTAAAGTTGAACTCCAGGTAAATGTTACAACATAAACTCAGCCAATGAAATCAGTAAATATATTTTTAAATGTACCTATTGTAAGAACCTGAGTCTGACGTATCTGGCTCCTGTAAAGACCTGTACAGTAGGGCTCTGACTAGGAGTGGAGAGATTGTGCTAACAGTCAATCAGGCTTTGCTGCATGCACAGAGAAGAGTACTTTGTGAGCAGAGAGATGAACTCATAAGTATGCTTCTGCTCCTTCATTGTACAGTCAGGGTGTGGGGGCAGGGAGGCAAATTATTCAACAACCAGCAGTAGAGAAAGTCACTAGCCTTCTGTGTAGGTCTGTGTAAATCTCAGGACTGACTTGACAAAATATAAAGAAAATGGTCCCCATATATGTATTACAACAGTGTATTATCTGTTTGCCTGGAGTTCAGTTAAAGGCATCTCGGCCACCTTCAGGCCACACTTTTCTAGGACAAAAAAGTGCACATATTTGCATCCCTGTGCTGACCTGTACTATGTATGTGTTCCTAGTAAGGATAACCGTGATTTTATCACTCAGTAACAGATGTCAAAACCGTACTTGTGTCTCAGACATCCCACTTTGTGGGTATGATACCTGTACCTTGCTTGGAGCAACAGAATCACTTTGTAACAAGCAGTTGAAAACCTTTTAGATTTGAGTTGCTAATAATCATTGCTACTGGCAATAGCACAGCGATCAATATTTATGATGCGGACCACGCTTAATTACATCAGTCTGTGATCCTTTGCAGGCGGCCATCAGTCACATGCTTCAAGCATCTAAAATTCACACGGCAGTTTAGGCTTTACACAGCGTCACTGCATTAAAGACATTTGTTTATCATTTATGAGGCTGCTGGTTACTAGTGTACTCTTTTTACCAATAGTCTCATGAGGCTTTCCGTAACTGCCCTATAGCCTCCTAAACCAGAGATCTTCTCTAAAAACTTTAAGCCTAGGTTCACACTAATGCGGTGTGGGAAACGCTGCGATCCATGTACATTTCCCACATTGCCCTTGCCATCCACTGTGGTTGTCAATACAAAGTTAACGACACCCCAAACACAGGTCACAAACTACCATGCGGGCCGGCTGCAGTTCGTCTCCATAAAAAGGTGTATACATATCTTTGGTCCGATGTGATGTGTTCTGAGCCCATTCAAAATGAGTGGGCTCAAAATGCACCACACTGATTCGCTTGTGAATTGCACAGGAATACGGTTCCTGTTTGATTTCTTATTTCTCATTCATTGTGTGAACTGAGGCTGAAGCTAAGTAAGTCCACCTTTCTAACCATGTTTCCTGTTACACCCATATTTAGGGTATAAAATGAAACATGGGCACAGTTTGCAGCCCCCCAAACCTCCCCCTCCGTTACAGAATTTGGGTTTCTTCCCTCTGGAGTGCCTTGGGTATGTTTGAATTTGGCACCCACAGCCAAATCATTCATTTAAAAGATCCATGAATAAAATTGCTAAAAGCCCCATCTGCCACAGTGGCAGAAAGACCCATAGATCTCAATGGAGCACAAGTGTAGTGACAACACCAAACTTGTAGTCCATTGATACCTCTTCCAGCCCTGTAACCAAAGGTCTGTACCTTACAGGTCCTTACCTTATGTATTTTCCTCATACGGACCTGGGCTGGAGGAAGAGTCTGCAGGAGCCAAGGCATTCCAGCCACCAACTACAGATTTGAAATTGCAATGCTTTGCAGGCTGCCAAAAAAAAATTACCCTTAAAAGATGAAAATGTCTAGCCCTACCCTCTGACCAGCACTTATGTTCTGGGGATGTTAAGGGGAATAGGAAGTAGCTCAAAAAAAATATGGAGTCTCACACTGGTTTATGATTCCAGCATTCTTTCAACAGTTGCCTGACGAAGCTAACCTTTCTATAGCATGTACTGTTACCAAGCCTTAAACTTAACCTGTAAAAAAAAATACATTAAAACCTTCACTACCAAAAGAACCAGTTTCTAATGTCCACCTTTACCAACCTTCTTCTTTTGTCTGCTATGAATCACAGGCACACTTTGTTTCAACCTTTTGCTTTTAAAATTGGAAAACATATTTGTTGTTCTGGTTGCGTGTTATTATTTTCAGCTGTTAAATGTTTCTACTGGGATATAAAGCCCAGATATGTGTGTAATGTTCCGTTTGCAGATTTGTGTGCGAGTTTGTATTACTTCACCCTCCATTGTTTTTTCTTCCATTATGTTCAAGGACAACCACTTCAAAACTGTTCCTTCAATTTGCTTTCTATGAGAATTCATTTTAATATATAACGTACATGCAGAACATATTGAGTAAAGTAAAAAAAAAAAAAAATGACGTGCCTCTTTTTTGTTCGTTTCGGCATAACAAGTACAAAAGTATTTTTAATCAGCATGTGTGCCTACTGTCATTGATGTCTTTGTTTTGGTTATTCGCTCTCCCAGTTCATTCATTATTTACTTGTGTACGTCATGAGCCATTTCTCATCAAACTTCCCTACTATTCACCCAGCTATGAGAGTTAAATAAGTCGTCTCACCAGGAAACTTTTCTTCTTCCTGTCCCCCAGGGGAAAAAGTGCACAGTGCCCCCTCTTGATAGGTGCCTTGGGTGCTAAGCTAGCGTAGTTGACAGCGTGTCCCCTCCTCCTCCTCCCCTATCACTGTCGGACAATGCTGCCCACAAGGTCCAGAATACTAAATGAGATCTAACAGCGCTCATCTCTTGTTGCAGGCATGTGCTAGAGACAATTGCTGTCATTCACAATAACACTGACCACCATCTAGTGTCTCACCGTGATCTCTGTGTCCAAAGCCTGCATTCTCGGCAAATGCCAACATCTCCCAGCAATACGGACTGGTGATGTGCAAGTTCATGAATGGAGAGAATGTGGAGGAGGCAGTACCTAATGCCTCTTAGCTCCCCCATGGAAATGCCCCATAAATTGGGCTTCAGTCCAGGGTGGATCTAACAGTCAACAGAAACTGAATAAAATAGTGCTTTTATTTCCTAATGACAGCATGGCTCTGAACAGAACAGTGCTGCATACACTTGCATATTCATGGTTCCCCTTTACCTATTTGTGTGTGTGTGTTGCCCACACAAGTGTTTCTAAACAATAAATACATAAAAACGTCTGTGTACATGCATCAGAAATGAGAGGTGTCTACTTTAATATGTATCTGTTACATTATGCCAAAAAAGGAGTCAATACTTATACATAGTGTGAATGCTCTCTTTCCTCCCAGTCTTGTTATCTGGGTACTCCTGCCTGATAGCATAACTAAGTTGATAACTTTATTGCACTGCAGCTCAGCAGTACAGTTTAAAACAAAACCAAAGCAATTTCCCAGCTCAAATTGCCAGCCACCCTGCAACCAACCAAATTAACCTGTCTTAACAGTTTGCGTTAAAAAGAGGGGTTTCGTTTGCACACTTTTGCAAATACATGCGTAAGTTGTGGAGGCTGCAACAAGGCACCCCATTATTATTCGCAGTCCTAACTCTACATTTTTTAGAGCCTTCATAATAGCACATAGGCAGAAGGACAGGTGAGCCTGGAGGGAGCCCACTCTTTAAGGCAAAGGGGCGCACTTGACATCCAGCACATAGCACTATGGAAGCAAAGGTGTCCAGTGGGTTCCCTCACCAGTATTCCAACAGTACAAATGGCCACTCACCTTAGTGGCACATGAAAAGGCATCACATGTAAAACAAAATCAAAGAAAATTCTCAGCTCAACTTGTCAGACAGCAACCAACTGAATTAACCTGTCTAACAGATTGTGTTGAAAGCAGGGTTTAGTTTGCACACATTTGCAAATACTTGTGTAAGCTGCGACAAGGTACCCCATTATTATCCACAGTCCTAACGCTATAAATTTTTGAGTGCCTCCATTGTAGAAGCACATGCATTATAATGGATAGGCAGGTGAACCTGGACAGAGCCCACTCCTCAAAGGCACAGGGGTGCACTGGACAACCCAGCAGATTGCACTATGGCAGAAAAAGTGTTCAGTGCGTTCCCTCAGCAGTACAGTTTGGCTATCCATCTACCTCCAACCTGCTGATTGGACAATTAAGAAGCCCCGCAACACCAATCAGATCATTCCTCTGCTCACTCTACCCCCTCCACCTGTCAACCATATTCCAGTGTAAGAATAATAGCACTGTACAATTCAGTAGTGTCTAAGTCAAAGGGCTGCTTTCTCTTTCCCAGCGTAAGTCCTGCTTTACAGGGAATCACTCAAAGCTACGTTGAAGACATATTTGGGTACTAGTGGCATTAATTTAAAATCCTTTATTTTACTCAAGGTTACATAAATACAAGTTATTAGGTTCCCATGTTTTTCACCCATTAATATGTGCTGAATGATAAATTAACTTAAGTGCATTGTCATACCAGAATACATATGGTTAAGATTTGCACAAGAAAAATCAACTATTCTTAAAAATGAGGGGAGACGTAGTATAGGGACAGGGCTTTTTTGAATGATAGCGGTAAGGCAACGGGGTCCTAATATCTTTATCATTTACAGTAGGGGTGGGAACATGGCATGTACAGTGGGTATAGATAGGAATCACACCCCTCCCCCTTTTAAAATCACACTTTGTTGCTTTGAAGCCTGAAATAAAGAGACAGTTTTTGTTTTATCCAGCTGTATTTATTCTTGTGACATCCAAGTGAAAGATATAACACCAACATTAATTACAAATATTTGAAAACAAAATCGCTGAGTTGAAAAAAGGATCACCCCCTTGTGGCAGTATTTTGCTAAACCACCTTTTGCTTTAATTACAGCCTTTAGTCTGTTAGGATATGTCTCTACTAACTTTGCACATCTAGACTTTGCAATATTTGCCCACTCTTCTTTGCAGAACTGCTCAAGTTCAGTTCAATTTAATGATGACCATTTGTGGACTACAGTCTTCAAGTCATTCTACAGATTTCCAATAGGGTTTAAGTCTGGGCTCTGACTAGGCCATGCAAGGACATTCCCCTTTTACTCCTTCAACCACTGTGTGGTTATTTTTACTTTGTGCTTTGGGTCATTGTAATGTTGGAAGGTAAAAGGTCTTCCCATTAACAACTTTCTAGCAGAGGGCACCAGATTTTCCTCAAGAATTTGATGGTATTTTGCCTCATCCATTTTTCTTCTAATCTGACAAGTGCTCCAGTCCCTGCTGCAGAGAAACGCCCCCATATCAGGGTATTACCACCTCCATGCTTTACTGTAGGAGTGATGTTATTTGGATGGTGTGCTGTATTGGATTTTCACCAGACACATCTTTCTTGGCTTTGAGGCCAAAAAATTAATTTTCAGTCTCATCTGACCATAATACCTTTTTTTCACGTGACCTCAGAATCTTCAAAGTGCATTTTAGCTAAGCTCAGTTGTGACTGCATGTGGTAGGTTTTGAGGAGTGGCTTTTTTCTTGCAACCCTTTAATGCAGGCCACATTTTTGGAGAATTTTGTGATATTGTTGTCACATGCACACAATGAGCACTCTTTGTCATAAATTCCTGCAACTGCTTCAGAATTGTTGTAGGCCTCTTGGTAACCTCTCGGACCAGTTTCCTTCTGGCTCTTTCATCCAGTTTGGAGCGATGTCCTGATCCAGGGAGAGTCTATGTTGTACCAAATACCTTCCACTCCTAATAATAGACTTCACTGTGCTTCTAGGCGTTTATAAAGCTTTTGAATTTTTTTGTTTCCATCCCCTGACTTGTGCCCGTCCACAGCATTATCCTGGAGACCATTTGACAGTGACTTGACACCCATAGTTGATTGTTTGCTTCAGTTGCACGATCAGGGACTGAAATGCTCCAGGAAAGCTATTTTCATGCTGAACTAATCAAGATGACCACAGTTGAAAGTCAAATGGCTTTGTGTGCCATTAAGAAGGTGATTAGCTACACCTGATTTGAATTTACAAGTCATTTTTAAGAGGGGGGTGATCGTTTTTAGAAACCCAGTAGTTTTGTTTTTTTTGTTTTTTTTTGTTTTTTTTATATATACAGCTGGATAAAACAAAAACTGTGTCTGCCTTAAGATTATTTTAAAGGGGGTGATTTTTTTTTCTATACCCACTGTATAAAACCAGGGGTCTCCAAACTATGGCCGTAGGCCACATAATTATATAGTTGGTGAGGTTGAAAAAAGACACAAGTCCATAAAGTCCAATCTGTGTAAAATGTGCCCCAGTAGCACACCTGACCCCCTTCCCTGAACAGGTTACCCCCACCACCCTGCTGTGCCATTGGTCACTGGGACTAGCAACCAATGACATGCCTGCCCCAGCATTCAGGAGGACATAACTTCCTCTATTCAGGCCTGTTCTGCCTTCCAGCTTCCATCCTGCTGCTACACCACTTTGTAATCCTAATTACAGAGGCAAGGGGGACTATGATGAAGAACTTGATATAAGGAAGGACTCTCAGGGAGACACTGATGTATAGATGGGCTCTAATAGGGACACTGATGGGAAAAGTGCAAACAATGTATTTTTGTTCAACCTTTATTAACCACTTGCCGACCGCCTCACGCCTATATACGTGAGCCGAGCGGCACGGGCAGGCAAAATCACGTACCTGAAACGTGATTGCCTTCCCGCGGGTGGGGGGTCCAACGGACCCCCCCCCTGTGCCAGCTGCGGTCGGCATTTGGTTGGGAGCGATGAGAGACGAGGGGGAGACCATCCGATCGTGGCCCCCCCCTCGCGATCGCTCCCAGCCAATGAGAGACATCCCCTGCCTCTGTATAGTACACAGAGGCAGAGGATGTGATGTCATCTCTCCTCGGCTGTCAGTTTCCGTTCCAGCGCCGAGGAGAGATGACATGTAAGTAAGTGCACAACACAAACACACACAGTAGAACATGCCAGGCATACATTACACCCCCGATCGCCCCCCGATCCCCCCCCAATCACCCCCCCCCCCTGTCACAAACTGACACCAAGCAGGTTTTTTTTTTTTTTTTTTTTTTTTTCCTGATTACTGCATAGTGTCAGTTTGTGACAGTTAGCAGTGTTAGGACAGTTACTGTAACCCCCCTGTAGGTCTAGGGTACCCCCCTTACCCCCCCTAATAAAGTTTTAACCCCTTGATCACCCCCTGTCACCAGTGTCGCTAAGCGATCATTTTTCTGATCGCTGTATTAGTGTCGCTGGTGACGGTAGTTAGGGACGTAAATATTTAGGTTTGCCGTCAGTGTTTTATAGCGACAGGGACCCCCATATACTACCTAATAAATGTTTTAACCCCTTGATTGCCCCCTAGTTAACCCTTTCACCACTGATCACCGTATAACCGTTACGGGTGACGCTGGTTAGTTAGTTTATTTTTTATAGTGTCAGGGCACCCGCCGTTTATTACCGAATAAAGGTTTAGCCCCCCGATCGCCCGGCGGTGATATGCGTTGCCCCAGGCAGCGTCAGATTAGCGCCAGTACCCCCCCTAATAAAGTTTTAACCCCTTGATCACCCCCTGTCGCCAGTGTCGCTAAGCGATCATTTTTCTGATCGCTGTATTAGTGTCACTGGTGACGCTAGTTAGGGACGTAAATATTTAGGTTCGCCGTCAGTGTTTTATAGCGACAGGGACCCCCATATACTATCTAATAAATGTTTTAACCCCTTGATTGCCCCCTAGTTAACCCTTTCACCACTGATCACCGTATAACTGTTACGGGTGACGCTGGTTAGTTAGTTTATTTTTTATAGTGTCAGGGCACCCGCCGTTTATTACCGAATAAAGGTTTAGCCCCCTGATCGCCCGGCGGTGATATGCGTTGCCCCAGGCAGCGTCAGATTAGCGCCAGTACCGCGAACACCCACGCACGCACCGTACACGCACCATACACCTCCCTTAGTGGTATAGTATCTGATCGGATCAATATCTGATCCGATCAGATCTATACTAGCGTCCCCAGCAGTTTAGGGTTCCCAAAAACGCAGTGTTAGCGGGATCAGCCCAGATACCTGCTAGCACCTGCGTTTTGCCCCTCCGCCCAGGCGAGCCCAGCCCACCCAAGTGCAGTATCGATCGATCACTGTCACTTACAAAACACTAAACGCATAACTGCAGCGTTCAGAGTCAGGCCTGATCCCTGCGATCGCTAACAGTTTTTTTGGTAGCATTTTGGTGAACTGGCAAGCACCAGCCCCAGGCAGCGTCAGGTTAGCGCCAGTACCGCTAACACCCACGCACGCAGCATACACCTCCCTTAGTGGTATAGTATCTGAACAGATCAATATCTGATCCGATCAGATCTATACTAGCGTCCCCAGCAGTTTAGGGTTCCCAAAAACGCAGTGTTAGCGGGATCAGCCCAGATACCTGCTAGCACCTGCGTTTTGCCCCTCCGCCCGGCCCGGCCCAGCCCACCCAAGTGCAGTATCGATCGATCACTGTCACTTACAAAACTCTAACCGCATAACTGCAGCGTTCGCAGAGTCAGGCCTGATCCCTGCGATCGCTAACAGTTTTTTTTGTAGCGTCTTGGTGAACTGGCAAGCACCAGAGGCCTAGTACACCCCGGTCGTAGTCAAACCAGCACTGCAGTAACACTTGGTGACGTGGCGAGTCCCATAAGTGCAGTTCAAGCTGGTGAGGTGGCAAGCACAAGTAGTGTCCCGCTGCCACCAAAAAGACAAACACAGGCCCGTCATGCCCATAGTGCCCTTCCTGCTGCATTCGCCAATCCTAATTGGGAACCCACCGCTTCTGCAGCGCCCGTACTTTCCCCATTCACATCCCCAACCAAATGCAGTCGGCTGCATGAGAGGCATTTTCTTTATGTCCTCCCGAGTACCCCTACCCAGCGAACCCCCCAAAAAATATGTTGTGTCTGCAGCAAGCGCGGATATAGCCGTGACACCCGCTATTATTGTCCCTCCTGTCCTGACAATCCTGGTCTTTGCATTGGTGAATGTTTTGAACGCTACCATGCACTAGTTGAGTATTAGCGTAGGGTACAGCATTGCACAGACTAGGCACACTTTCACAGGGTCTCCCGAGATGCCATCGCATTTTGAGAGACCCGAACCTGGAACCGGTTACAGTTATTATAGTTAGTTACAAAAAAAAGTGTAAAAAAAAAAAAAACACAAACAAAAATATAAAATAAAAATAGTTGTCGTTTTATTGTTCTCTCTCTCTCTATTCTCTCTCTATTGTTCTGCTCTTTTTTACTGTATTCTATTCTGCAATGTTTTATTGTTATTATGTTTTATCATGTTTGCTTTTCAGGTATGCAATTTTTTATACCTTACCGTTTACTGTGCTTTATTGTTAACCATTTTTTTGTCTTCAGGTATGCCATTCACGACTTTGAGTGGTTATACCAGAATGATGCCTGCAGGTTTAGGTATCATCTTGGTATCATTCTTTTCAGCCAGCGGTCGGCTTTCATGTAAAAGCAATCCTAGTGGCTAATTAGCCTCTAGACTGCTTTTACAAGCAGTGGGAGGGAATGCCCCCCCCCCCCAACATCTTCCGTGTTTTTCTCTGGCTCTCCTGTCTCAACAGGGAACCTGAAAATGCAGCCGGTGATTCAGCCAGCTGACCATAGAGCTGATCAGAGACCAGAGTGGCTCCAAACATCTCTATGACCTAAGAAACCGGAAGCTACGAGCATTTTATGACGTAGATTTCGCCGGATGTAAACAGCGCCATTGGGAAATTGGGAAAGCATTTTATCACACCGATCTTGGTGTGATCAGATGCTTTGAGGGCAGAGGAGAAATCTAGGGTCTAATAGACCCCAATTTTTGCAAAAAAGAGTACCTGTCACTACCTATTGCTATCATAGGGGATATTTACATTCCCTGAGATAACAATAAAAATGATTTAAAAAAAAAAAAAATGAAAGGAACAGTTTAAAAATAAGATAAAAAAATAATAATAATAAAGAAAAAAAAAAAAAAAAAAAAAAAAGCACCCCTGTCCCCCCTGCTCTCGCGCTAAGGTGAACGCAAGCGTTGGTCTGGCGTCAAATGTAAACAGCAATTGCACCATGCATGTGAGGTATCGCCGCGAAGGTCAGATCGAGGGCAGTAATTTTAGCAGTAGACCTCCTCTGTAAATCTAAAGTGGTAACCTGTAAAGGCTTTTAAAGGCTTTTAAAAATGTATTTAGTTTGTCGCCACTGCACGTTTGTGCGCAATTTTAAAGCATGTCATGTTTGGTATCTATGTACTCGGCCTAAGATCATCTTTTTTATCTCATCAAACATTTGGGCAATATAGTGTGTTTTAGTGATTTAAAATGTAAAAAAGTGTGTTTTTTCCCCAAAAAATGCGTTTGAAAAATCGCTGCGCAAATACTGTGTGAAAAAAAAAAATGAAACACCCACCATTTTAATCTGTAGGGCATTTGCTTTAAAAAAAATATATAATGTTTGGGGGTTCAAAGTAATTTTCTTGCAAAAAAAAATTATTTTTTTATGTAAACAATAAGTGTCAGAAAGGGCTTTGTCTTCAAGTGGTTAGAAGAGTGGGTGATGTGTGACATAAGCTTCTAGATGTTGTGCATAAAATGCCAGGACAGTTCAAACCCCCCCCCAAATGACCCCATTTTGGAAAGTAGACACCCCAAGCTATTTGCTGAGAGTCATGTTGAGTCCATGGAATAATTTATATTGTGACACAAGTTGCGGGAAAGAGACAATTTTTTATTTTTTTTATTTTTTTTTGCGCAAAGTTGTCACTAAATGATATATTGCTCAAACATGCCATGGGAATATGTGAAATTACACCCCAAAATACATTCTGCTGCTTCTCCTGAGTACGGGGATACCACATGTGTGAGACTTTTTGGGAGCCTAGCCGCGTACGGGACCCCGAAAACCAAGCACCGCCTTCAGGCTTTCTAAGGCCGTAAATTTTTGATTTCACTCTTCACCGCCTATCACAGTTTCGGGGGCCATGGAATGCCCAGGTGGCAAAAAAACCCCCCAAATGACCCCATTTTGGAAAGTAGACACCCCAAGCTATTTGATGAGAGGTATAGTGAGTATTTTGCAGACCTCACTTTTTGTCACAAAGTTTTGAAAATTGAAAAAAGAAAAAAAAAATTTTTTTTTCTCGTCTTTCTTTATTTTCAAAAACAAATGAGAGCTGCAAAATACTCACCATGCCTCTCAGCAAATAGCTTGGGGTGTCTACTTTCCAAAATGGGGTCATTTGGGGGGGGTTTGTGCCACCTGGGCATTCCATGGCCTCCGAAACTGTGATAGGCAGTGAGGAGTAAAATCAAAAATGTACGCCCTTAGAAATCCTGAAGGCGGTGCTTGGTTTTCGGGGTCCCGTACGCGGCTAGGCTCCTAAAAAGTCCCACACATGTGGTATCCCCGTACTCAGGAGAAGCAGCTAAATGTATTTTGGGGTGCAATTCCACATATGCCCATGGCCTGTGTGAGCAATATATCATTTAGTGACAACTTTGTGCAAAAAAAAAAAAAAAAAATTGTCACTTTCCCGCAACTTGTGTCAAAATATAAAACATTCCATGGACTCAACATGCCTCAAAGCAAATAGCTTGGGGTGTCTACTTTCCAAAATGGGGTCATTTGGGGGGGGTTTATGTCATCTGGGCATTTTATGGCCTTCAAAACCGTGATAGGTAGTGAGGAGTAAAATCAAAAATGTACGCCCTTAGAAATCCTGAAGGCGGTGCTTGGTTTTCGGGGCCCCGTACGCGGCTAGGCTCCCAAAAAGTCCCACACATGTGGTATCCCCGTACTCAGGAGAAGCAGCTAAATGTATTTTGGGGTGCAATTCCACATATGCCCATGGCCTGTGTGAGCAATATATCATTTAGTGACAACTTTTTGTAATTTTTTTTTTTTTTTTTTTTTTTTGTCATTATTCAATCACTTGGGACAAAAAAAATGAATATTCAATGGGCTCAACATGCCTCTCAGCAAATTCCTTGGGGTGTCTACTTTCCAAAATGGGGTCATTTGTGGGGGTTTTGTACTGCCCTGCCATTTTAGCACCTCAAGAATCGACATAGGCAGTCATAAATTAAAGGCTGTGTAAATTCCAGAAAATGTACCCTAGTTTGTAGACGCTATAACTTTTGCGCAAACCAATAAATATACACTTATTGACATTTTTTTTACCAAAGACATGTGGCCGAATACATTTTGGCCTAAATGTATGACTAAAATTGAGTTTATTGGATTTTTTTTAGAACAAAAAGTAGAAAATATCATTTTTTTTCAACATTTTCGGTCTTTTTCCGTGTATAGCGCAAAAAATAAAAACGGCAGAGGTGATCAAATACCATCAAAAGAAAGCTCTATTTGTGGGAAGAAAAGGACGCAAATTTCGTTTGGGTACAGCATTGCATGACCGCGCAATTAGCAGTTAAAGCGACGCAGTGCCGAATTGTAAAAAGTGCTCTGGTCAGGAAGGGGGTAAATCCTTCCGGGGCTGAAGTGGTTAATGGCTCAAGTGATTTTGGAATTTCTATGTTTTACTGAACTTTGTTCTGATTTTTTTTTCGGCCCATGAATATTTGTAAAATATATGATTTGGCCCTTGCAAAAGTTTGGAGACCCCCCTGGATCAGACCATTCAATCACACATGCAGAAGCAACATGCATAGTCACCTCTTTAGCAAGGCTACAACGTGATGCTTTCCATTTTAATTACAGCCAGACCAATTTACATGCATCTGGCCTAATGTTGCAAGTGTTTCTCATTTTGTCCTTGAACAGTTACTTATCGTAAAAATGTACATTTGGGCAGTGTGCCTACTTGTCAGGTCTGGGTCAAATACATTTCACAAGACATGTTTAACAGCTTTGCCAAGGCAAAGCATTAATGTTAGGAAGGAAAAAAAACTGATTGAATGAACCAGGCCGGGAAATGGAATTTCAAAGTGTTCAAATTGATTCCATCAGAATTCATTAAAGATCTTCCAAACAAGAGAGGTCATGAAGAAAGTAAATGCGTGCTATAAAGGGTGTAAATTGCAGACATAATAAATCATTTTTTGGCAGGGTGTTCTATGGCATTGTGACACACAGATGTCCTCTGAGCTATAAAGCGCAGGTACAGACAGGACCTTTAGTGGTAATGCATTCAGTCCTTAGCATGTCAAGGAGCTTTATAAAAACGGTCTGTTAGACAAAGAAGACCTTTATCCTAGGGCTACAGCCGCAATTTAATCTTTGTTCTGGGAGATTTACTACTCATTGGCAGTCATCACATTATAGCACGTTGATTTTAATTTGCTACATATAAGGCAACATTCAAAAGCGTAAAGTAGAATTATGGCCTCTCATAAAAGTCTGCAAAGTCTCACAAAAAATCTGTTGATTCTGCCAGTGCTCTATTGCTTCTGAATTCATCCTTCCAGTGGGGAAAATAATTATTGAATCCCCTACAGATTTTGTAAATTTGCCCACTTACAAAGAAATAAAGGGTCTATAATTTTTTATCATGTGTATTTTAAATGATAGAGACAGAATATCAACCAAAAATCCAGAACGAACAAGAAAAAAAATTTCATTCATTTTTTATTTCAGTAAAATAAGTATTATATCCCCAAGCAAAACATGACTACCAGGTTTGCACACATCTTGGGAGGTATTTTAGTCTACTCTTCTTTACAGATCCCCTCCTAAATCCTTAAGGTTCCTTGGCTTGGCTTGGCAACTCGAAGTTTCAGCTCCCTCCATACATTTTCAATAGGATCTGGAGACTGGCTAGGCCACTCCGTGACCTTAATGTTCTTTTTCTTGAGCCATTCCTTTGTTGCCTTGGCAGTATGTGTTGGGTCATTATCACGCTGGAAGACCCATCCAAGACCCATCTTCAGTGTTCTGGCTGAGGGAAGAAGTTGTCATCCAAGATTTTACAATACATGGCCCCATCCATTGTCCCCTGAATGCAGCAAAGTCTGCCTGTACCTATAACAGAGAAACAGCCCCAAAGTATAATGTTTCCACCTCCATGCTTCACTGTAGGGATGATGTTCTTCGGGTCATAGTCAGCATTTTTTCTTCCTCTAAACACTCCCAGTCGAGTTAATGCCAAAGAGCTCAATTTTGGTCTCATATGACCACAACACTTTCTCCCAATCCTCTGAATCATTTAGATGTTCATTGGGAAACATCAGACGGGTCTGTACATGTGCGTTCTTGAGGGAGAGGACCTTACGGGCACTGCAGGATTTCAATCCTGCAGTGCCCGTAAAGTGCCCGGTGTATTGCATTACCAATGTTTTGGTGACTGTGGTCCCAGCTGCCTTAAAATCATTCACTAGCTTCGCCCGTGTAGTTCTGGGCTGATCCCTCACTTTTCTCATGATCATCCTTACCCCATGAAGCGAAATCTTGCATGAAGCTCCAGACCGAGGGTGATTAATTGGTCATTTTGTATTTCTTCCATTTGCGAATAATTACTACAACAGTTGTCTCTTCCAGCTGATGGCCTTGTAGTCCATTTCAATCTAGTCTACAATCTAATCCCTGATGTCTTTTGACAGCTCTTTGGTCTTGCCCATGATGGTGAGGTTTGAATGGAAGAAAGAGATTCTGTGGACAGGTGTCTTTTATACACATAAGTTTTTTGTTAGCACCTTCTTAAATTGACAGGACTAACCTGTGCACCTAACTTACAAAATCTGCAGGGGCTTGCACTACACTGGCATGAGAAGACAATGCAGGGGGCATAGTTATCTTTTTTCACTGCTAATTCACAAGCCTGTAACTGTCAATCACACTAGTCTTGCCCACCATTTTCTGGATCGTCTGCACTGTTTCTGTTGCTTGACCCCTTCCACTGTGACCTGCTGTGTCTGCGAGGGAGCACACACACACGAGAGACACAAATGAGGGAGAATTTGGCACACAAAGGACCAAGGGAAGGGTTTTTTTTTGCTTTATAAAACTTGGGTATCACACACAGCCTGGATTTTAGTACGTGTTCAGACTCACACAGGCACCTTTTAGGTGTACTTTAAATAACCTATGCAGCCATAACTTCAGTCAATGTTCACTTAAAACGGAGCTTGGGGGACATGGAAAAAAAAAAACAAATTTTTACCAGGGTACCAATAAAAACACTTTTACTTACTTTACCATACGCTCCCTGGCAGCCAGTGTTCTCTGCTGGTCCTGCATTGTACAGGATAAAAACAGAAAAAACAGGACAAATCACCGCGCTATATTAAACTAAATAATGCAAAACCACCTATTGACAAATAAAGAATAAATTGTAAATTAAACCCAATCTAATGTGACAAATAAGTGATCAAATATATAAAGCAGCTGCTAAAACGTGAGATACACACATAACAAAATTAGGGAAAAAGAGGAGCAGCGCTGTGAGAAATGTTCCATGTGATGAACAGAATTAGTACATAGGTAAAAAACCAAAAAATTGGGATAGGCTCCAAGTTCATAGGTTATATAAACAACTGGACTGTCCTATTGAGAACCAATCTTGATGGTAAATACGGGACGTGAATATGGGAATCAATGAGTCCTTCACCACACCACTGTGATAATAAAATTGTGCGCTTACCAAATGGCAAGCTTAGAAGAGCTTGCGACCTTAACCCGGTCGGGGCCTTTCAAGGTGGAACCACACCACTTGGTTTGAATTAGGCACACTGTTCTTCCAGTTACCACTCTAAATGGAGATGTGACCCCAGGCTAGGGATAAACCTCCAAGGAGGTATACCAGAGAAAGAAGGAAAGCAACATAGCGTAATCCTGCTTCCACTTTTAATAAAATCAAAAAGAAATGCACTTACATGTAAAAGGATAACAATAAAACATTAGAGCCGGCCGGCTAGAAAGCGAACGCCCGTCCTGTAGACTGTAGACGGTAAATGCAGCACGTCAGCACGCCCGACGTACGTTTCGTCACACTCTGACGTCGTCTGGGGCACGGGCGACTAGAGGCATTCAGGGCCTTTTTGACAATCTGAAGGGGTACTATAAATGTGGGAGATGTCGTGTCTGCAGGCTCAACTCCGTAACATCCAGACGAACCCAGAAATTCACCTCTAATAGCACTCACGAGGAACACGATATTAGGCCCTTCATTACATGTAAAACTGAGGGGGTCGTCTACTTACTGCAGTGCCCTTGCGGCCTACAATATGTGGGTAGGACTAGGCGACCACTCTCCGTTCGTCTAAACGAACACATCACTAACATTTTGAATGGCTTCCCGAAACATTCTGTTTCTAAGCACTATCTGACCACACATAATAAAGACCCCTCCAAAACACTTTTTTTAGGAATCGATAGATATCGTCCCCATTGGAGAGGTAGTTCTTTGGTTAGGAGCATCTCAAAACTTGAGATGCTCTGGATACATAAAATCAAGTGCTATGCCCCCTATGGGCTTAATATTGACACTGACACTAACGCCTTTATCGATAATTCATGAATAATGCATGATTCTTAGAACTTCTGGTTTGTACTCATTTCCACTCCTTTAGTGTTCCTGGGTGCCTCTAATGAATGGTCTTTACACTGTTAATTAGACATATTGGATTTGTACCTCTGTTGGGATGGTAGATGCTTCATTGAAGAATTGTGCCCGTCTAAGGGGGTATGTGTCATATTAGTACCTGCGTGGATCTGGGACTAGTAAATGCTAAATAGTACTTCTTTATTCTCCCAATTTGGTTTATTTCACAATGTATATATCCCTCTGCTTGTATATGGTGTTCCTAATGCTCTCCAGAGATGGGAAAAATCACCTTCCTTTCCTCTAGGAATATCTATCCTCAATTTGATTAGTCATTTTATTTATACAGTTTTGGGCGTTCACAGAGCTATGAAAGGCTCTGGGACGCCCCTATATATGCAGCGAATGATTTTCCTGTCTATTAGCTACGCGGCATGGGATTTGATGGGACATTTCTCTATTCCCCTTTATTCCCACTCATATTTTCTCGTTGGAATAAGTTGCTTGATTTTAATTCATTTAATTAATATTTAATTTTAATTAATATATTTCTATTTACACTTTCGATAATGAGGAATCCCACTTACTGTGGTTAATTACATTTAGGAACGGAAGTTTGTTTTCCTCTGTTTACACCGGAAACCGATATAGAATGTTACGCACATTCCCACATTTAAGATGGCGTTTTTGTGCCATCCGCCCTAAACTGGTGGAACGCAAGGTGATTTCCGGTCCCGTCCTCAGTATGAGGTCTGGTTATGTTGCTTCAGTATATTAATGCGACACGTCAGTGCGTCGCCCGTGCCCCAGACGACGTCAGAGTGTGACGAAACGTACGTCGGGCGTGCTGACGTGCTGACGTGCTGCATTTACCGTCTACAGTCTACAGGACGGGCGTTCGCTTTCTAGCCGGCCGGCTCTAATGTTTTATTGTTATCCTTTTACATGTAAGTGCATTTCTTTTTGATTTTATTAAAAGTGGAAGCAGGATTACGCTATGTTGCTTTCCTTCTTTCTCTGGTATACCTCCTTGGAGGTTTATCCCTAGCCTGGGGTCACATCTCCATTTAGAGTGGTAACTGGAAGAACAGTGTGCCTAATTCAAACCAAGTGGTGTGTCTCTCCTTGATGGTTCCACCTTGAAAGGCCCCGACCGGGTTAAGGTCGCAAGCTCTTCTAAGCTTGCCATTTGGTAAGCGCACAATTTTATTATCACAGTGGTGTGGTGAAGGACTCATTGATTCCCATATTCACGTCCCGTATTTACCATCAAGATTAGTTCTCAATAGGACAGTCCAGTTGTTTATATAACCTATGAACTTGGAGCCTATCCCAATTTTTTGGTTTTTTACCTATGTACTAATTCTGTTCATCACATGGAACATTTCTCACAGCGCTGCTTCTCTTTTTCCCTAATTGTACAGGATAACTTCGGAGCTGCCACTGGCCGATGGAGCACAGGAAAGAAGTGGCTTTGCAGGAACTGGTTGCATGGAAGGAGGAGCCTGCAGGAGTGAGGGATAAGGTAAGTAAAAGTTTTTTTTTTCTGTTTTTTTTTTTTTTTTTACTGGTAACCAAAACAAAAACAAGCATTGATCCTTGCAGTGTGACAGGAGTACCGCTGCAAAAGGTTTGAGCTTAAGACTGGGAGGGGAACTGGAGACACAAAGTTCCAAAGTGAGAGTAATTGTACCAAAGGTACAGTTAACCCTTAAAGGAACACTTTCCTTATAAAGATTCTAGACAGGCTCCAGCATTTCTAACATTTTTCTATAACACTTGGCAGGTATTCTGTGGGACGGTTTATTTAAATTAAAGTTAAATGGGTTCTAAGTAACAATACGCTCGAGCCAATCAAAAGTGCAGCCCCCCCCTCCTACTAATGCTTTTTTGCTTATATGTCATCCACATTAGGTGTCCATTAGTGGCTGGTTCTCCAATTGAGTCACAGCAGTCCAGGAGAAGGCAGGGCCAGTGGTGACACAATATTGTGGGAAGGTTAGAGGGTGCATAGAAATTTGTAGGTGGTTGAGTGTATCAAAAGGGGATGGTCAGCACTCAGGATGACATCCAAAAAATAGTATTCCTTTATTGAAAAGGCATCTTCAACGCTGTAAAAACAGCCTATGCGTTTCAGACATTAGTCATGGCTCAGCATTGTACATCTCCTTTCAATAAAGGAATAATATTTTTGGATGTCATCCTGAATGCCAACCTGTCAGATGTTTATACTGAAATATTAACAGTATTATATTTATGGAAATATGCAAAAATTTATCATTAAGGAGATTTTCACATCTTTCCACAAATCAACTAAAAAATGTGTTTATCCATGCTAGTTTGAAGACAAAAAGGAATACATCGGTGTGCCAAAATATATAAACTAACAATTCAGTGCAAAATAATATCAAAAAGAATTGGTGATGATACAAAGAATATAAATCTAAATATCAAATATATGGGTGATGCAGATGATGAGGAAAATAACCAAAAGCTCTTGTTACAAAATATCAAGTATTTGTGACTGCTTTGTAAATAGCTTTCTTTGTGGCACAACATGCTATGAAAACAACCAGGTGGTGAATCAACACATGATTTCTTCTCAAACAAATAGACCTTCAAGCTTACACTTTAAAAATGCACGGACCAAATGTTATACCGTGCACAGAGCTTGATAATTTAACCAAGACTTATATTTTCGGTAAAGACAATTCTCTAATGCATTTTAGGTTTAAACATACATCATAACAAAACAATTGTATAGACTTTGGAATTAGATTTTGTAGAGATATACTCTTATAATTGGAATATAATTATGTCACGCTGCAGGTAGAAATAAAACAATTCCATTGCTATGCTGCAAAGTGACTAAACCATTTTAAACAAAGGTTAAATGATTAGTCATGTATATGCTAAATAATTCAATTACCAATATGTAAAATAGGAAATTAATACTTTACTTGAAAGAGAAGGCTATTTTGAGAGGTATCAGCTGTGTATCCCACAGGACATCTCTACCACTCCTACATTTTTCCTTTCTGTTTTCCTCCTGCTCTCTCCTTCCTTGTTCCAATCTCTCCTTTCTCTCCCTTCCCTCTGTCATGTGTATCTACTCTATATTCCCCCCAGAATGTGGGTGTGTATTTGACTTACACATAACTAATGACGTCATTTGACGTGTCATTTACCATGTAACCATGACAACACTATCTAGGAAGCCATTTTGTACTTTAACATGCATATCAACAGGGGGCAGTGTTGTAGTAAAATTGATTTTGGCACGTTAAATAACATTATAAGATCAATCTCCACATAACCTTTGATTTAGTCTTAAAAGAAAGCCATAAACTATGAGAAGATGTCATTTATATGTCACTTTTGCTAGACTTCTTGTATGGAACTCAGAAAATTTGGTTTGTAGAATGTCTAACACACACAATTATCTTTCCCCCTCGCACATCTGGAAGATGATATCATTTGTGGCTGGACTTACAATAACCATTATACGTAATCTAATTTAAAATTCCTAAAAAAAAAAATATTCATATTATTATAAGCATACTCTGCTTATGTTAATATAGATGTAATAATACATTTTTATGAGTATATCCAACAACATATAATGAATATAAAAAACAAATATTCTAAAAATACATAAACCAAAGATATATGTGAAATTATTCAGTTAAGTAAGCATAAAATCTCTCCAATGTAATAATAATAATATAATAGAAATGATTGCTAATACAATTACTTGTTATATGAGTAATAAGGTTTGTTTATAAGGCAGTTTTTGAATAAGCCCTATTTTTGTTTCTCAGTCCTGAGAGAAAAAAAGAATATGTCTGTAAGCTCATGGTTCCCCTATCTTGATTATATGACTAAAAGTCTTCAAGATTTATAACCTGGGAGAATGTGCACTGGATCCTTTAAGAGGAAAAAAAAACTCCAGTAACAGTGTCTATTCATCAGCCATGAACTTAGTTTAATGTGGATGTAAACCCGAAAAAAAAAATTTAATTAAGGCTTGCGCCTTGTACAGTACAGGATTTCATGTCATCTGTGCCCAGTCTTGCCACAAAGAGTTGATCCAGCTCTGAGTAATCCTTTTTTCAGTGAGATAAAAACTGACACACATAGAAATAGGAGTCAGTTCTTCCCCCCCTTGCTGTGAGTGACAGGTGATTTATATATCACATGCACGAGCCTAAGAGGCATTCTGTGTATGTCATATCCCCTTCTCCTTTCTTCTCCAGCTCTCCCAGGATTGGCTGCTCCATACCTCATCATGATTGGGCATGCTGAAGTCATGTGGTGACTTTTATGGGTTTTGACTGGATGTTAGTGATCATACCAGAAGTTCAGTGTAAGAAATACACAGGAGAAAATGCATGTTGACAAGGGGAGTGTACTGACATCACGACTCCACCCGCCGAGCGCCAGACAACAGACCCACCCACAGAATCTGCAGTTTTTCGGGTCTCATAACAGACAGAGGGGAGACATTTGACAGGAAAGGATACATGCAGGAGGCATGTATATCCTTATAGTTAACCACTATGGCAGTAGTTTAGAAAGAATGCGAGTGGGTTTACATCCACTTTAACCTCCTAAGAAACAGCACAAAATGGCTTCAACTCGGCTCATGAAAACATATGCAAAATAATATAATTAGGCCTCATATTAATTATTTTAGTTCTTTTAACTTCAATAGTTCTGACAGACCAGTCCTTTCCTTATTCTGGTGCATTGAAGGCAGCAGCAGCCTCGAAGTCTGTGCACTGGGCGGATCTGTTATGTGGGAAGGTTGTAGCGCCTACACACCTATTTTCCCCGGTTGAGTATATTGTCCTTCACAGGTACTGCTGGAAATATCCATTTCTAGCAGGCTTTACATCAAGACACAATGCCTTTTGTATGTAGACCAACAAGAGATGGGTGGGTAATGAGTCAAACATTAAGGAGACTTGTAGAAAGGACTGGTCCCCAGGAAAAGGAAATAGCTGGGAAACAGATGAAAAAGGCATCAAGGTTAGATGATTTCTCTGCAATGACAGATAGACAAGCACACGCAATTCCTGGTGGTCATATATTAGAATAAAATGTGCACATTTTAGAGTCTTGATATAGAGATATATATCTATATATATATATATATATAGATATATATACACACACACAGTACTTTGCAAAGGTTTTAGGCAGGTGTAAAGAAAAGCTGCAATGCTAATTTTTGTGAATTGACAGTGCAAAGTGAGCAGACAGAAGAATCTAATATTTGGTGTGACTACCGTTTGGTATCAAACCGGTATCAATCCTTATACTTGCACATAGGGATTTTGTAGGATTAGAGTCAGGTGTATGATTAACTAATTATACCAAGCAGGTGCTAAGGATCATCAATTTCATTTGTAGGTTGAAATACAGTCATAAACACAAACAGCTGTGTTAGGAGGCTTAAAACCTGGGTGAGGAACAGCTTCTGCTACTATTAAGAGGTTGTGAAAGACAGTTTCATGTCACAGAACATACATGATGGCAAGACTGAGCACAGCAACAAGACACACGGTAGTTATACTGCATCAGCAAGGTCTCTCCCAGGCAAAGATTTCCAAGTAGACTGGGGTTCCAAGATGTGCTGTTCAAGTTCTTTTGAAGAAGCACAAATAAAAGGGCAAGGTTCAGGACCGTTGGTTGGCATAGGAAATGCATGCAACAGATGAAAGACACATCATGGTTACTTTCCTTCAAAATCAGAAGATGTCCAGCAGTGCTATCAGCATAGAACTGGCAGAAACCAGTGGGACCCAGGTACACCCACCTATGGTCTGGAGAAGTCTGGCCAGAAGTGGCCTTCATGGAAGATTTGCAGCCAAAAAGCCATACCTCCAATGTGGAAACAAGGCTAAGCGACTCAACAATGCACAAAAACATGGCAGCAGATGCTCTGGAGTGATGAATCATAATTTAAAGAGGAAGTAAACTTCCATCTTTTGTTTTTACTTATTGGTAGTGTAAATATCTCCTACATAAGCACCTTTTAAGAGATATTTACATTACATGCAGCCAGTGACATCACTGGCGCATGTGCTCTGAAGGAACGACTATCTATGAACGGCAACTCCCGGGTGCAAGCGCGGGAGTGATGTCATCGTGGCTCTGGTCAGTCACAGATCTGGAGTCCAAACCCGGAAGCAAGATGGGAGCCCCTGCAGCGCTGACTTCTCGGCATGGGGGGGGCTTCGTTTTAGGGTAAGTTTAATCACTTCAGCCCTGGAAGGATTTGCCCCCTTAATGACCAGGCCATTTTTTGCGATACGGCACTACTTCGCTTTAACTGACAATTGCGCGTGTGATGCTCTACCCAAACAAAATTGACGCCCTTTTTTTCCCCACAAAACAAAGAGCGACAATTTAAAAAAATAACTTTTTTTTTTTTTACTTTTTGCTATAATACATATCCATAAAAAAAAAATATTGAAAAACTAATTTATTCATCAGTTTAGGCCAAAATGTATTCTACATATTTTTGATTTTAAAAAAATGTAATAGGCGTATATTGATTGGTTTACGCAAACGTTATCGCGTCTACAAACTATGGGATAGATTTAGGGACTTATTTTTTTTTTTATTGTTTTTACTAGTAATGGCGGCGATCTGCGTTTTCTAGCAGGACTGCTACATTGCGGCGGACAAATCTGACCTCAAATTACACTTTTTGGGGACCAGCGACATTATTACATTGATCAGTGCTATACAAATGCACTGACCAATGTAAAAATTACACTGGTAGGGATGAGATTAACACTAGGGGGCAATCAAGGGGTTAACTGTGTTCCCTAGGTGTGATCTAACTGTAGGGGGGATGGGCTGCCGGGACATGACAGAGATCACTGTTCCCGATCACTGGGAACAGTAGATCTCTGTCATGTCCCCTGTCAGAATGGGGAATCGCCTTGTTTACAAAGGCAGATCCCTGTTCTGCCTCTGCAATAGGTGATCGCGGGTTGCTGGAAGACATTGAGTCCGTCTGACCCTCAGGCACACTCATGCAGCGTGCGGGAGCTGCCGTACAGCCATGGCGATTTGTGCAGGAGAGCCGACCTACCACCGTATAATGATAGCGGCTGGTCACCAAGTGGTTAACATAATGTGCCTTTACCTTGCAGGGTAAGAAGAAAAAAAAAAGGCCAGTGGTTTACAACTGCTTTAAAACATTTGGCTGTAGCAAAAGGCAGTTTGTTCATGAAGAGCGGTACAATAATGAGTGTCTGCAGGCAACAGTAAAGTATGATGGAGGCTCCTTGCATGTTTTGGGCTGCATTTCCACAAATGGAGTTGGAGATTTGGTCAGAATCAATGGTGTCCTCAATGATGAGGCAGATACTTATCCATCATGCCATACCATCAGGGAGGTGTCTGATTGGCCCTAAATTTATTCTGCAGCAGGATAAGGACCCCAAACATACAACCAATGTCATTAAGAACTATCTTCTGTTGAATAGAACAAGAATAAGTGATGGTTTGGCCCCCACAGAGCCCTGATCTCAAAATCATGGAGTGAGTCTGGGACTACATGAAGAGACAGAAGGATTTGAGGCAGCCTACATCCACAGATGATCTGTGGTCAGTTCCCTAATTTTGGAACAACCTCTCTGCCCCCCCCCCCCCCCCGCTTTACAGCATTTTGTTACAGCTGCCTAAAACCTTTGCACAGTAGTTTATATACCATTATATACAATTTACATACCATTAGAGGTGGTTATAAACAAAGCAGGTAGTAATGACCCTTCAGGTGATAGCACTATGTATTGTTTTGATGGCCTCATCTATCACTTCACTGCAACACCCAGGATTTATATGGTCTTTGGATCTGAGAGTGCTGGATCATAAAAATGTTTTTAGAGTTCAGTTTTAAATTCAGTGAGTTCTGAAAAGCTCTTAAAATCTTCAAATATGATGAATATAAAACTCCTATGGTCTAGTCAGCTTATATTTATTTACATTGGCTTTTACAAAGCAAATAATGTTCATCTATTTCAATGTATGATTTGAAAGGCCTGTAAAGAACTACAACTCCTGTTTGTAGCTTTCAACTGCAAAATTCTTGTTTATACAGTGACACTCGTGTAGCAGAGTGTGACAATGACCTGTCATTTGAATGTTTAGAAGAAAGAAAATGTGATAACACCCTTCATTTGAGGTAGAAATATTCAGGTAATCCTTTGGATGTCTTTATGATATAACTTGCAATGCAGTTCTCAGCTCTAATATGGAATTGCTGTTTTAATTGAGTCCCAAGAGAAGGCCAAGAGCAGATTCCCCTGGTCCCAACGATAGGAACCTTTGAACTGAGATCCCAGAGTGTTTTCCCTAGCTGAACAGGGAGAGTGATCTTCAGTCTGCAGCTCCCAAGTTCCCTGGCATAAGATTGCGTGATGTACAGCTGCAGGTTACAGCAGGCACAAAACATCATCCAGATGGTACAAGTCCCCTGTCAGGCCACATCATCCTGCTGTGCAGTTATGGGCTGCTATCTGCAGGAAGAACACAGGGGAGACGAGAAGTGTTCAGAACTAGATACATTTTATACATTTAAGGGGTGCAGGGCTTATGGTTTACTAAAATATTACAAACTCACTTTATGCAGCTGTCTCCATGAGAATGATGGGGGAGACATCTGCCTGGACTTGATCATGCTGGAATCTGCAGCAATCTAATTTGCCACTGGGATGATGGACTGGAATTTCTCATCTTTGTACTCTAAGGCATAAAACAAAACAAAAAAGATTCAATTTCACCTGTGTATTGCAGTATTCGCCAATTGATGCCCATTGGAAAACCTAAAAGCAACTCTTCCCTTTAACCACTTTACTTCTGTAAGGTTGAATATAGCATTTTTTTGCTATTCAGCACTGTGCTACTTTAACAGCACTGTTTCTGAGAACTGCTTCACATCTGTGTTGCATGGAGTCGACCAATTTCTGGTACCTGTGAACTGGTATTCCAGCCCAGGATGATTACACTACATTACACACAATTCTGCATTTCTTGGTTTTACTTCAGAAACAGCATTTTTGATGTCACCCCACAAGATTTCTATTGGATTAGGGTCCAGAGATTGGGCTGGCCACTCCATAACGTATCTTGTTGGTCTGGAACCAAGATGCTGCCTGCTTGGGGAGCGTGGCTTGCAGCTAATGGAGTAGGGCGCACAGGGCACTAGCTCCGCCGTACATCCATTCTTTACTCCTGATAACCTGATCCTGAGACTGCTTCAAAGGCTACCTTTCGGCTGTGCAAGCTCCCTGCACCCTGCCCTACAATCTGGTGCCCGTATCTCCAGGGAAGCTATGTCCTGGAGGGGAAAAGCCACACCGACAGCGGCAGACCATGTGGGGCAAGATGGCGCCCGCTCCCTGCACTCTGCAAAGGAGGCGGCTATAAAGCTCTTTTCCAAGCCCGGGACCAAAGACAATCCTGCCAAGACTGCTTCCCTATTCCTGGACCAGGCAGAGCAGGATGAGATGGATATCCCAGGGGCAGCTTGGCAGGAGGATCCCACAGAAACATCAGTTTGGGGCACAGTAAGTACACAGGCCCCCCTCCCTGCAGCTATGAGCACAGTTAGCCTAGCAGAGCCAGCCACAGAACCCACACTGCGGGACATTCTGTCTGCAGTTACCTCCTGCATTACTGCTCTGACCACTGAAATTAAGAGGGTTAAACTGGAGATTAACCTAGTCAGGCATGACATGCTGAAGCTGCATGACCGCACCACCGCATTGGAGGGGAGAATGAGCAATGTGGAAGATTAAGTGGCGCCATTGCTGAGGGAAATACATCACGTGCAGTCTCACTCCTCTGGCAATACTGCCCACTTAGAGGACATGGAGAACAATCTCAGACGAAACAAAGTGAGAGCAGTAGGGATCCCTGAGAAAGAAGAAGGGAAAAATCCAGTAGCTTTCATAGAAAACTGGGTTACTAATACCTTTCTTTGGTGACAAGTCATTTTCAAAAATGTTTGCAGTTGAGAGGGCTCACAGGGTCCCAGCAAAGTTGCCCAGACCTCGGGAACCTCCACGTCCATTCCTCTTTAAACTGCTCAACTTCAAAGACAGAGATGCAGTACTACACCATGCCAGAACCAAGGGAGACCTCATGAAAATTCATAATGCAAGAATATCCTTCTATCCTGTTTTTTCTGTGGAAGTGTAGCGCCGGAGGGCTAAATTCACCAAGGTGAAAAAGCGCCTCAGAAAGTATGCTGTTACCTACGCAATGCTGTACCCAGCCAAACTTCTGTCTCAACTAATGATGAGACTCACTTTTTTGAAAATCCTGCAACTGCCTCTGCCTGGCTGGACAGAGTGGAACACTCTTTGCCAAGAGCAACTGCCTCTGCAGTTTAAACGCTAAAGTTTCCTCTACTGGGGGTCAGGGAAAACCTAAACGGAGCTTTGGTCCTATAATTATCTGGTCTACAGCTTGATCATTATTCCTGTAATGCGGTAACGCGAGATGCTAGAAAACAATGCTATGCAGCATCCTAAATGGGATTACAAAAGTTGCAAGTTCCTTTGGATTGTAGTTTGAACCAAGACGTTGGGGCCCCCTTGTCCCCCTTTTGTTCTATGAGGACAGGTTCCTGTTGAACTCTGCATCTGCTACAGGTCAGACATGCAGTGATTTTATGATTCAAGAAAATATTTTTTTTTTCTTCACATTTCTTTTTCACTATTTGATCTATTTTAAATTTTTTCTAACCCTTGCCTGTTCCAGGGGGCGAACTGTTCTGCCCTCTATTTGTTTGCCTGACATGTACCTTCTCTGGAGGTACCTATATGCTAGATGTACATTTAGTCTGCTGTTGTCTACTACAGAACTCCTAAAGACTTTCTGCCTCTTGGGTTGGTATTTACTAATTGGAGCAATGCCGCCATGGCTATGCTGCAAATAATATACCATACTGTGCTTATTTAATTTTTTAATATGACCTATGGCTACTGCACTTAATTTTCTCTCATGGAATGTACGGGGGCTGGGTGATGGAGTGAAACGAGTGGCCTTATTCTCTACTTTAAAAAAATATATACCTCGGCAGTGGTATGTTTGCAAGAAACTCACTTGCAACCTAACACTTTGTCCATCCTTAAACATGGCCGCTATCATACTCAGTTTCACTCCACTTACACTGCCTATTACAAGGAAAAAAAAGGGTTAGAAAAAATTTAAAATAGATCAAATAGTGAAAAAGAAATGTGAAGAAAAAAAAAATATTTTCTTGGATCATTAAATCACTGCATGTCTGACCTGTAGCAGATGCAGAGTTCAACAGGAACCTGTCCTCGTAGAACAAAAGGTACATAGTTATAGGGTCATATATCGGAAGAAGAGTACACTGGTATAGTGAGGTTGAAATGTTTTTCCTTTTGTTTTTTTTTTGTTTTTCTTTTTTGAAGTTTCTGCAAAAGGAAGATATACTGTGAATTTATATAAGATACAGGATAAAGTCAAAATGAATACTCCCTGTATATGTAAAGTTGTTTATGTTTCTTGTATAGATTGTATATATGCAAATCTGTATTGGAAGTGCCTTTTGCTTTTGTCACAATAAAAGCCTTTTGATTGAAAAAAAAAAAAGATGCTGCTTGCTTACTGATGTGTTTGGGGTCATTGTCTTGTTGAAACGCCCATTTCAAGGGCATTTCCTCTTCGGCATAAGGCAACATGTCCTCTTCGATTATTTTGATGTATTCAAACTGATCCATGATCCCTGGTATGCAAAAAATAGGCCCAACATCATAGTATGAGAAACATCCCCATATGATGCTTGCGCCCCCATGTTTCACTGTCTTCACAGTGTACTGTGGCTTGAATCCAGTGTTTGAGGGTCGTCAGACAAACTGTCTGCAGCCCCTAGACCCAAAAAGAACAATCTTGCTTTCATCAGTCCACAAAATGTTGGTCTATTTCTCTTTAGGCCAGTCAATGTGTTCTTTGGCAAATTGTAACCTCTTCAGCACGTCGGTTTTTCAACAGTGGGACTTTGAGGGGGCTTCTTGCCAATAGCTTGGCTTCACATAGACATCTTCTAATTGTTACAGTACTTACAGGTAACTTTAGACCTTCTTTGTTCACCCTGGAGCTGATCATTGGATGAGCCATTTTGGCTATTCTTAGATCCATTCGAATGGTAGTTTTCTGTGTTCTTCAAAGACTTTCCGGTTTTGTTTGCCATTTGTTTGCCATTTTAAAGCATTTTAAATAATTTTTACTGAGCAACCTATCAGTTTCTGCTCTTCTTTATGTTTTCCCCTCTCCAATCAACTTTTTAATCAAAGTGCGCTGTACTGAATAATGTGTGGAATTACCCATTTTACTTCATGGGTACTCACCAATTCAGCTCCACACTGCTATTATTTTGAACACACCCCTTTCCATTTTTTGATTCAATCAGCAGCATGCATGTCATGACTGTTGGGTCTGTTGGTTTTCTATTACTCTACTACACCTACTAGAGTTGCACAATTCTGACTAAAATGAGAATCACATTTTTTTGCTTAGAATAAAGATCATGATTCTCGCGGTGTAACATCATCTTTTACATTATAAATGGGCTAACTTTACTGTTTAGTTTTTTTAAATTCATTAGCTGCTTCCGGATCAGCTGCTGCAGTTATACCACGGCATGTTGGCTCCCCTGGGCGAGCCGTCATAGCTATACATCGGCTCTTTAAGACGCTGTAGGTGGCGCGCGCACGCCGCCAGAGCCGATGCAAGTGCCCAGCAGGCCCAATGACTACTTGGCACCCGCGATCGCTCATGACAGAGCGAGAACCGGGATCTGTGTGTGTAACTGCACAAATCCCAGTTCTGTCAGGGGAGAGGAGACCGATCGTGTGTATACTACTAAGCATGGACACCGATCGGTCTCCTTCCCTAGTCAGTCCCATCCCCCCCACAGTTAGAACACACCTAGGGAACACAGTTAACCCCTTGAATGCCCCCTAGTGTTAACCCCCTCCCTGCCAGTGATATTTATACAGTAATCAGTGCATTTTTATAGCACTAGTCCCAAACATGTGTCAAAAGTGTTTGATTTGTCTGCCGCAATATCGCAGCACTACTAAAAATCGCAAATTGCCACCATTACTAGTAAAAAAAAAATAAGAAGAATCCCATAAATCTATCCCCTATTTTGTAGATGCTAAAAACTTTTGCGCAAACTTCATCAATATACGCTTATTGCAATTTTTTTTTAACAAAAATATGTATTAGAATACATATCGGCCTAAACTGAGGAAAAATGTTTTTGTTTTTTTTTTAAAATTGGGATATTTATTATAGCAAAAAGTAAAAGATGTGTTTTATTCAAAATTGTCGCTATTCTTTTGTTTATGGTGCAACAAATAAAAACCGCAGAGGTGATCAAATACCACCAAAAGAAAGCTCTATTTGTGAGGGAAAAGGGATGTAAATTTGGTTTGGGTACAGCGTCGTACGACTACGCAATTGTCAGTTAAAGCGACGCAGTGCCGTATCGCAAAAAAATGGCCTTGTCGGCGAGGGGGTAAATTCTTCCGGGGCTGAAGTGGTTAACCACTTAAGGACCGCCTCACGCCGATGTACGTTGGCAAGGCGGCACGGGCAGGCAAAATCACGTACATGTACGTGATTTACCTCCCGCGGGTGGGGGGTCCGATCGGACCCCCCCCCCGGTGCCCGAGGCGGTCCCGTTTTGTTCCCCGGCGATCGGAGATGAGGGGGAGGCCATCCGTTCATGGCCCCCCCCCCCTCGCGATCGCCGCCGGCCAATGGGAACACTCCTTTGCTGCTGCTTGCTAAACAGCAGCAAAGGAAGTGATGTCATCTCTCCTCGGCTCGGTAGTTACCGTTCCGGCCCGAGGAGGGAAGACGGGTATGTGAGTGCACCAACACACACACACACAGTAGAACATGCCAGGCATACAAAACACCCCGATCGCCCCCCCGATCCCCCCCCAATCACACCCCCCCCCCCCCCCGTCACAAACTGACACCAGCAGTTTTTTTTTTGTTTTTTTTTTCTGATTACTGCTAGGTGTCAGTTTGTGACAGTTACTGTGTTAGCACAGTTACTGTTACCCCCCTGTAGGTATAGGGTACCCCCCTAACCCCCCCTAATAAAGTTTTAACCCCTTGATCACCCCCTGTCACCAGTGTCGCTAAGCGATCATTTTTCTGATCGCTGTATTAGTGTCGCTGGTGACGCTAGTTAGGGAGGTAAATATTTAGGTTCGCCGTCAGCGTTTTATAGCGTCAGGGACCCCCATATACTATCTGATAAATGTTTTAACCCCTTGATTGCCCCCTAGTTAATCCTTTCACCAGTGATCACCGTATAACCGTTACGGTTGACGCTGGTTAGTTTGTTTATTTTTTATAGTGTCAGGGCACCCGGCGTTTATTACCGAATAAAGGTTTAGCCCCCTAATCGCCCGGCGGTGATATGCGTCGCCCCAGGCAGCGTCAGATTAGCGCCAGTACCGCGAACACCCACGCACGCAGCATGCGCCTCCCTTAGTGGTATAATATCTGATCGGATCAATATCTGATCCGATCAGATCTATACTAGCGTCCCCAGCAGTTTAGGGTTCCCAAAAACGCTGTGTTAGCGGGATCAGCCCAGATACCCGCTAGCACCTGCGTTTTGCGCCTCCGCCCAGCCCACCCAAGTGCAGTATCGATCGATCACTGTCACTTACAAAACACTAAACGCATAACTGCAGCGTTCGCAGAGTCAGGCCTGATCCCTGCGATCGCTAACAGTTTTCTTGGTAGCGTTTTGGTGAACTGGCAAGCACCAGCCCCAGGCAGCGTCAGGTTAGTGCCAGTACCGCTAACACCCACGCACGCATCGTACACCTCCCTTAGTGGTATAGTGTCTGAACGGATCAATATCTGATCCGATCAGATCTATACTAGCGTCCCCAGCAGTTTAGGGTTCCCAAAAACGCTGTGTTAGCGGGATCAGCCCAGATACCTGCTAGCACCTGCGTTTTGCGCCTCCGCCCAGGCGAGCCCAGCCCACCCAAGTGCAGTATCGATCGATCACTGTCACAAAACACTAAACGCATAACTGCAGCGTTCGCAGAGTCAGGCCTGATCCCTGTGATCGCTAACAGTTTTCTTGGTAGCGTTTTGGTGAACTGGCAAGCACCAGCCCCAGGCAGCGTCAGGTTAGTGCCAGTACCGCTAACACCCACGCACGCATCGTACACCTCCCTTAGTGGTATAGTATCTGAACGGATCAATATCTGATCCGATCAGATCTATACTAGCGTCACCAGCAGTTTAGGGTTCCCAAAAACGCAGTGTTAGCGGGATCAGCCCAGATACCTGCTAGCACCTGCGTTTTGCCCCTCCGCCCGGCCCAGCCCAGCCCACCCAAGTGCAGTATCTATCGATCACTGTCACTTACAAAACTCTAAACGCATAACTGCAGCGTTCGCAGAGTCAGGCCTGATCCCTGCGATCGCTAACAGTTTTTTTGGCAGCGTTTTGGGGAACTGGCAAGCACCAGCGGCGTAGTACACCCCGGTCATAGTCAAACCAGCACTGCAGTAACACTTGGTGACGTGGCGAGTCCCATAAGTGCAGTTCAAGCTGGTGAGGTGGCAAGCACAAATAGTGTCCCGCTGCCACCAAAAAGACAAACACAGGCCCGTCGTGCCCATAATGCCCTTCCTGCTGCATTCGCCAATCCTAATTGGGAACCCACCGCTTCTGCAGCGCCCGTACTTCCCCCATTCACATCCCCAACCAAATGCAGTCGGCTGCATGAGAGGCATTTTTATGTCCTCCCGAGTACCCCTACCCAGCGAACCCCCCAAAAAAGATGTTGTGTCTGCAGCAAGTGCAGATATAGGCGTGACACCCGCTATTATTGTCCCTCCTGTCCTGACAATCATGGTCTTTGCATTGGTGAATGTTTTGAACGCTACCATGCACTAGTTGAGTATTAGCGTAGGGTACAGCATTCCACAGACTAGGCACACTTTCACAGGGTCTCCCAAGATGCCATCGCATTTTGAGAGACCCGAACCTGGAACCGGTTACAGTTATAAAAGTTAGTTACAAAAAAAGTGTAAAATAAAAAAAAATAGTTGTCGTTTTATTGTTCTCTCTCTCTCTATTCTCTCTCTCTTGTCTTTCTCCCTCTATCCAACCATTTTCTACACCCACAAGACCTACAGTTCATTTCAATCTATGACTAAATGGACTCAATTTAATCGTTTTTGTTTACTGAATGTTCCACTCATTTTTTTTGCATGTGATTTATGTGATTATTTTTTGTTATGAAACAATTCACTTGTGTTCATTCATAATTATGGTATTTTCAGTTAATATGATCATGTATTTGCACTAGCAGCGCAGCCTTTAAATTGTATAGCTAGTAAGGTGGAGGTTGTTTCACATCTAAGGTTGCAGCAGCATTTTACATTTCAATTTTTGGTTTGAGATATTTGTCTTTTCATCACACACATGTGGGGATCATTTCCACTTATGGGATAGCGCAGTATTTTTTACGATATTACTCTCTCTATTGTTCTGCTCTTTTTTACTGTATTCTATTCTGCAAGGTTTTATTGTTATTATGTTTTATCATGTTTGCTTTTCAGGTATGCAATTTTTTATACTTTACCGTTTACTGTGCTTTATTGTTAACCATTTTTTTGTCTTCAGGTACGCCATTCACGACTTTGAGTGGTTATACCAGAATGATGCCTGCAGGTTTAGGTATCATCTTGGTATCATTCTTTTCAGCCAGCGGTCGGCTTTTATGTAAAAGCAATCCTAGCGGCTAATTAGCCTCTAGACTGCTTTTACAAGCAGTGGGAGGGAATGCCCCCCCCCCCAACGTCTTCCGTGTTTTTCTCTGGCTCTCCTGTCTCAACAGGGAACCTGAGAATGCAGCCGGTGATTCAGCCAGCTGACCATAGAGCTGATCAGAGACCAGAGTGGCTCCAAACATCTCTATGGCCTAAGAAACCGGAAGCTACGAGCATTTCATGACTTAGATTTCGCCGGATGTAAATAGCGCCATTGGGAAGTTGGGGAAGCATTTTATCACACCGATCTTGGTGTGGTCAGATGCTTTGAGGGCAGAGGAGAGATCTAGGGTCTAATAGACCCCAATTTTTTCAAAAAAGAGTACCTGTCACTACCTATTGCTATCATAGGGGATATTTACATTCCCCGAGATAACAATAAAAATGATTAAAAAAAAAAATATGAAAGGAACAGTTTAAAAATAAGATAAAAAAAGAAAAAAAATAATAAAGAAAAAAAAAAAAAAGCACCCCTGTCGCCCCCTGCTCTCGCGCTAAGGCGAACGCAAGCGGCGGTCTGTCGTCAAACGTAAAC
This sequence comes from Lithobates clamitans, assembly GCA_037952925.1. Taxonomy (NCBI): domain Eukaryota; kingdom Metazoa; phylum Chordata; class Amphibia; order Anura; family Ranidae; genus Lithobates; species Lithobates clamitans. The sequence goes on from JBBGZY010001202.1 coordinate 3,580,109, forward strand.
AGCAATTGCACCATGCATGTGAGGTATCACCGCGAAGGCCAGATCGAGGGCAGTAATTTTTCCAGTAGACCTCCTCTGTAAATCTAAAGTGGTAACCTGTAAAGGCTTTTAAACATGTATTTATTTTGTTGCCACTGCACGTTTGTGCGCAATTTTAAGCATGTCATGTTTGGTATCCATGTACTCGGCCTAAGATCATCTTTTTTATTTCATCAAACATTTGGGCAATATAGTGTGTTTTAGTGCATTAAAATTTAAAAAAGTGTGTTTTTTCCCCCAAAAATGCGTTTGAAAAATCGCTGCACAAATACTGTGTGAAAAAAAAAATGAAACACCCACCATTTTAATCTGTAGGGCATTTGCTTTAAAAAAATATATAGTGTTTGGGGGTTCAAAGTAATTTTTTTGCAAAAAAAAAAAAACTTTTTCATGTAAACAATAAGTGTCAGAAAGGGCTTTGTCTTCAAGTGGTTAGAAGAGTGAGTGATGTGTGACATAAGCTTCTAGATGTTGTGCATAAAATGCCAGGACAGTTCAAACCCCCCCCAAATGACACCATTTTGGAAAGTAGACACCCCAAGCTATTTGCTGAGAGGCATGTCGAGTCCATGGAATATATTACATTGCGACACAAGTTGCGGGAAAGAGACAAATTTTTTTTTTTTTTTTTGCACAAAGTTGTCACTAAATGATATATTGCTCAAACATGCCATGGAAATATGTGAAATTACACCCCAAAATACATTCTGCTGCTTCTCCTGAGTATGGGGATACCACATGTGTGAGACTTTTTGGGAGCCTAGCCGCGTACGGGACCCCGAAAACCAAGCACCGCCTTCAGGCTTTCTAAGGGCGTGAATTTTTGATTTCACTCTTCACTGCCTATCACAGTTTTGGAGGCCATGGAATGCCCAGGTGGCACAAACCCCCCCCCAAATGACCCCATTTTGGAAAGTAGACACCCCAAGCTATTTGCTGAGAGGTATAGTGGATATTTTGCAGACCTCACTTTTTGTCACAAAGTTTTGAAAATTGAAAAAAGAAAAAAAAAAATGTTTTTTCTTGTCTTTCTTCATTTTCAAAAACAAATGAGAGCTGCAAAATACTCACCATGCCTCTCAGCAAATAGCTTGGGGTGTCTACTTTCCAAAATGGGGTCGTTTGGGGGGGTTTTGTGCCACCTGGGCATTCCATGGCCTCCGAAACTGTGATAGGCAGTAAAGAGTGAAACCAAAAATTTTCACCCTTAGAAATCCTGAAGGCAGTGATTGGTTTTCGGGGTCCCGTACGCGGCTAGGCTCCCAAAAAGTCCCCATACTCAGGAGAAGCAGCTAAATGTATTTTGGGGTGCAATTCCACATAGGCCCATGGCCTGTGTGAGCAATATATCATTTAGTGACAACTTTTTGTAAATATTTTTTTTTTTGTCATTATTCAATCACTTGGGACAAAAAAAATAAATATTCAATGGGTTCAACATGCCTCTCAGCAATTTCCTTGGGGTGTCTACTTTCCAAAATGGGGTCATTTGGGGGGGTTTTGTACTGCTCTGCCATTTTAGCACCTCAAGAAATGACATAGGCAGTCATAAACTAAAAGCTGTGTAAATTACAGAAAATGTACCCTAGTTTGTAGACGCTATAACTTTTGCGCAAACCAATAAATATACGCTTATTGACATTTTTTTTACCAAAGACATGTGGCCGAATACATTTTGGCCTAAATGTATGACTAAAATTTAGTTTATTGGATTTTTTTTTATAACAAAAAGTAGAAAATATTTTTTTTCAAAATTTTCGGTCTTTTTCTGTTTATAGCGCAAAAAATAAAAACCGCAGAGGTGATCAAATACCATCAAAAGAAAGCTCTATTTGTGGGAAGAAAAGGACGCAAATTTCGTTTGGGTACAGCATTGCATGACCGCGCAATTAGCAGTTAAAGCGACGCAGTGCCAAATTGGAAAAAGACCTCTGGTCCTTAGGCAGCAAGTGGTTAAAGTGTATTTTTTCGAAAAAAATTGCATTTGAAAGACCACTCCGCAAATACAGTGTGACATAAAATATTGCAACAACCGCCATTTTATTCTCTAGGGTCTCTGCTAAAAAATAATATATAATGTTTTGGAGTTCAAAGTAATTTTCCAACAAAAAATACTGATTTTAACTTGTAGGCAACAAGTCTCAGAAAAAGGTTTAGTCTAAGGGTCGGTTCACACTGGGACGACTTGGGATCCGACTTGTACGCCCTCAAGTCGCCCCAAGTCGCCCCAGAAAGAGATTCACATTTAAGTGAATGGGAGCATCTGAATAGACACTACTGAAGTCGCTCCGACTTCAGGGCGTACTCCCTGTACTACTTGGATCCGACTTGGTAGGCGACCTGTACCATAGAAATCAATGGAAGTCGCCTCCAATCCGGATCTCTCTCTCAAAGTCAAGCGACTTTGCAGGGAAAACCCCTCCCTCCCAGAGAGCTGATTGTCCTGTGATTGGCCACAGCCGAAGTCGCCTGTCCTGGAGGCGACTTGAAGTCGCGTTGTAATTTGCTAAAGTCGCGCTGAAGTCACGCTGAAGTCGCGCCGAAGTCGCGTTGAAGCCGCGTTGAAGTCGCCGTGCAAAGTCGCGTTAAAGTCGTGTTGCCCCTGTGTGAATCGAGCCTAAGTGGTAAAACTGACCTCATTTACAGACAGAAGTTAATTCCTTTGATCTTAAAGAACTACATGTTACAATGTTTCTCTTTATCTCCACCTAAGGATGTTGTGAGAAACTTGGCAGGCTCCCTGGATTTTTTATTTTTTTTCTCAGCTGTCCGAAGTGAGCAGAGAACTCTCTGCTCTTACATAGTTACATATTTAGTCAGGTTGAAAAAAGACACCAGTCCATCTAGTTCAACCAAAAAACAATACAATCCCATATACACAATCCTTCACCCACAGTTGATCCGGAGGAAGGCGAAAAACCCCAGCAAAGTATGATACAGCAGGGGAAAAAATTCCTCCCTGATCCCCCGAGAGGCAATCAGATTTTCCCTGGATCAACTTTACCTATAAATGTTAGTACCCAGTTATATTTAGTACATTTAGGAAAGAATCCAGGCCTTTTTTAAAGCAATCTACTGAGCTGGCCAGAATCAGCTCTGGAGGGAGTCTATTCCACATTTTCACAGCTCTTACTGTGAAGAAACCTTTCCGTATTTGGAGATTAAATCTTTTTTCCTCAAGACGTAATGAGTGCCCCCCGTTCTCTGTGATGGTCTTAAAGTAAATAACTCAACACCAAAGTTCACTATATGGACCACTTATGCATTTGTACACGTTGATCATATACCTTAATCTCCTCTTCTCAAGAGGGAATAGATTCAGTTCCTCTAATCCTTCCTCATAGCTGAGCTCCTCCATGCCTCTTATCAGGTTGGTTGCCCTTCTCTACACTTTCTCCAGTTCTCCAATATCCTTTTTATGAACTGGTGCCCAAAACTGAACTGCATATTCCAGATGAGGTCGTACTAATGATTTGTACAGGGGCAGAATTATCTCTCTCTCTCTCTGGAGTCCATACCTCTCTTAATACAAGAAAGCTTGTGATCTACCAAAACCCCCAGATCCTTCTCCACTATGGATTCCCCCAGTTGTACTCCCCCTAGTATGTATGATGCATGCATATTCTTAGCCCCCAAGTGCATAACTTTACATTGATCAACATTAAACCTCATCCTGTAAGGACATTATTCCACTGCATAGCTTAGTGTCATCTGCAAAGACAGAAATGTTACTTAATCTCAGACCCAATATCATTTATAAAGATATTAAAAAGTAAGTATGAATCAATAACCACTACTATCTGAATTCTGTCTTTTAGCCATTTTTTCTATCCATTTACAAATTGATCTTTCCAAGCCTGTAGACTTTACCTTACACATGAGCCGTGTGTGCGGAACTGTGTCAACCGCTTTTGCAAAATCCAGATATACCACATCCACAGTCACTCCTCTGTCCAAGGTTTTACTTCCCTCCTCTTAAAAAGAGATCAGGTTTGTTTAACAACTTCTGTCTTTCATGAATCCATGCTGTCTGTTGTTTAAAATATCTTTTTTCCAGCAAGAACTCGTCTATGTGGTCTTTTATTAAACTCTCCAGTATCTTCCCAACTAGAAGTTAAACTAACAGGTCTATAGTTACTTGGTAAAGACTTTGATCCCTTTTTAAATATGAGCACCACATTGGCCCTGCACCAATCCAGTGGTACCAGTCCAGTCATTAACAAGTCCCTAACTATTAAAAACAATGGCTTTGGAATGACAGAGTTTAATTCTTTTAGGATTCGTGGGTGGATGCCATCTGGTCCGGGCGCTTTATCTGTCTAAATATTTCTGGACCATATCACTTTTGGGCCATTGTGGATCATTTGGGGCTGTGTCACTACCACCCTCATTATGGCAGTCCGTCTACTGATAGTAGTCTCCAGATCCTGAAGAGAGGACGTGAAAGGAGAAAGAAGGTAATCCTTCGAAACGCGTCAGCCAGCAGCGGTTTGCACGTCCTCTCTTCAGGATCTAGAGACTGCTATCAGTAGACGGACTGTCACAAGTCAAAGATTGTTACAAGTGTGATTTTCCTTCTACCCTTGTGAGTAGTTTTTAATAATGTTTCTTCTGAATAAATGTATTAAAGGATAATGCACAAGGCTGGTGCGCCCTCTCTTTTCTGTTTTTTTGTTTGACTACAAGAATATCCCTATCCTGGAGGGTAGCAAGGCCGAAAGTTATTGTCCACTTTGAACTTTGGACTGCCTGGCTAACATATTCATGCGCAAGAGTATTTGTTTTGCTATATTGATCACCCTCATTATGGACATGAGCTCCCCTTGTATACACAGAGCTGAAAAAGTATTTAATTAATTTGCCTTCTCTTTGTCCCCAGTCACACCACTCTAGATTATTTTGTAAAGGGCCTACATACTCACACCTGACCTTTTTACTATTAATATATTTGAAGAATTGTTGGGGGTTTGTCCTATCTTTTGCAAAATGACGTTCGTTTTGAATTTTTGCGTCCTTGATTTCTTTTTTACATATTCTGTTATATTATTTGTAACATTTAAAGGATGATGGCGTTCCTTCATTTTTAAGCTCTGCATGGTTTGAGATTATCAGGTCCAGCAGAGCTATAGCGTGGACCAAGACAGATGGGTCATGCCCAGCCCCTCCCAGTAATTTATCAACCCAGTCCACCACATGCCGAACCCTGGCACCTGGGAGACAGCAAACCATTTGATTGAGGCGGTCCTGGCGACAAATTATTCTATCAGTCCTTCTGATTATAGAATCCCCTATTACCACCAACTGTCTAGGCCTACATGCACTCCCCTCACCACCCCTACTAGATGGGCTGCTCTCCCGGCTGTTAGGGGGAGCAGTGACCTCTAGGGCTGCCACCTCTGAGCTTGATACCCCACATCTTCACCCAACCTGGCAAATCTTTTAGGGTGCTCAATCCCAGAGCTGGCCTTCCTTTTCTGTAAGCCCCTACAACTCCCTCCAACTGTATTAACCCATCTTCCTACCTAATAATCCTGACTTATCTCTCCACCCTCCCCATTAACCCCACTAGCCACCTGCTCAGCGAACACAGGACACCTTTCAAGGTTGTCATTTCTGCCCAGTGTTGCAATTTGCTCCTCCAGATCTCTAATGCGAGCTTCCAGAAAGGCAAACCTGCTCACATCTGTTGCAGCAGTATCCATCCTGGAGCTGTTGCACCATTGTTGTATACATGTGGCACACTGTGCACTGCACAATACATTCAATCTTGCTAACCCCCATTTTTTCAGTTAAAACTAACAGGAAATTTCACATGTTACTTACAGGTTTGATGACTCCTGTTATAACCTCCTGTTTTCAAATCTGGTTTTTAACTCACCACTTGGTCCAGTTCCACTTGGTCAGAGTTCCAGCAAGCAAAAAGGTGGCAAGCTCAAGGATGAGCAGGCTCAGGAATAAGTTCTACAGGAAGTTGTATAGCACCTGAAGCACCTGTGACCAATTAACCACTCCCCTTAATTAGTAGTCTGAAGGAAGGAAAGAAAAAAAAGGCTGTATAAAAAGTGACAGAAAAGGTGTTAAAAAAAGCTGCAAGGAAAGACCCAAAAAAGAACCTAAAGATGCAAACACCAGCAGTCGAAAGCAAAACTGGTTTTCACTCTCCAGTCAAAGTCCCCACTCTTTAGCTTTCAACCAGCAAATCTTGTTACATAGAATTGGGAAAAAGCCATTTTAAGATCGTGAGGAGAGTTGAATTGCGATCTCGATTCTTTAACAATTAATCATGCAGCTCTAGCACCTACTAGTACATTATTTGTCATGTAGAAATAAAATGTATACCAAAAACAGTGATTGGTCTGGTTAGTGATGTTGGACTCCTATTATTTTTAACACAACTACATAAACAAAAATATACTGAAATTTAAAAAAAAAAAAACGTGTTTCTTAGTTTCTGTTTTAGAAATTTGCAAATAAATAATCTTTCTTCATAAATTTAGGCCAAAATGTATTCTACTACATTTTTTTGGTAAATATAACCCAAACTGGTATACAGTATTTAGTCTGTACGAAATAGAGTCCAAAAACTATGGTATATACAGTATACTGTATATGAAAATTGATCAGTCCTGATGTACTGATGGCCGATCTCATTTCTTGAGAAGATTAAAATGCCAGGACAGTACAAAAATCACCCAAAACTCCCTATCGTGGCAAATTACATAAAGAAGCGACATCTAAGTAAATCCTCACTGAAGCTGGACTATGCTTATATGTTTACTGCTATATATATTAACCCTCCACCCTTTTGCTTATCCAACCTGGATTAGCTGCAAGCTGCCTGCTCTATGTTGTATCCAACGATTACAGGTCTACGTTTACCCTTTTTCTGATCTAGGCTTAAGCTGATTTTTTTGATTTGTGAGCACAGCCTATTGATTGAGGTGGTATTTAGATAATTTTTCCGCACATCCACTATGGGAATAATGTTGCAGTCTTTAGACTGAATATATGTTGATATTTACCAAAAGTGACTGCACATTAGTACTTACTGTGGTTGGTGGAAATGTGTCCGGACTGTGTGTGTATCGATTCAAAATAACGTTTTATTTTTAATATTGTGGTGAAGGTTGTGCTATACATTTTTTGGGGGCTTTTGAGATTTACCATTTTTTCATAAAAAAAAAAAAAAACATTTGTACATGAACCCCCCTGAGGAGTTTCTTCTGTTTGTTAGCCGGTTTAAGCCACATGGGGAGGGAGTAACCTCTTTTCTGCTGGGGTCTGTCCCAGGGTATTTTTTCATTTTGGCTTAAGTGTTGGGTCTTATTCCCCCACATCACGATATTTGACCAGCTGTTCATTGAACTTCCTTCCATGGGTAGAGTTTATTTAATTATCTTCTACCCCCCAAATGACCCCTTTTTTTGAAAGTAGATAGTCAAAGGTATTTAGTAAGAGGCATGGCGAGTTGTTGGTAGTTTTTTTTTTTTTTTGTCAAATTTTTTTAAAGACATTTGAAAAATTTGGATTTTTTTTTTTACTTTTTTTTTCTTCTACACACATACAGCTGTCTCAGGGATGAGCACACAAGAGTGGACCATGAGAAGCACAGAGAGGAGCCCAGGGGGGACCCAAGAAGAGGAGGATGAGGGCTGCTCTGTGCAAAACCATTATGTTTGTTACTTTAACAAAACATGTTTGTTATTTTAAAGAAAGTAATTAACATTTACTATCAATTTAAGTTTAGACTGGAATTCTATTTTAACTTTTTATACATTAGAGCAGCCATTCTCAACTAGGGTTCCTCCAGAGGTTGCATAGGCTTCCTTGACTGTAGCTAATTTACCACCCATTTGCTGGTGCCTGCCAAGGCCTGGGGCCACTTTGCAGATCCAGATGCTTGACTCCAATGAGCTTTTTAGCTCCTTGTAATGTTGGCATGCTGGCCACCACTATAACAGGGGCATTCTTCCCACTGGTCACCAATGTAAGGGGCATTTTTTTCCAATGACTCCCAAATAGTTGGTTTAAGCAGGGCTTCCCAGGGACCTAAAACGATTTCAAGGAGTCCTATGGGGTAAAAGGGCTGAGAAAGGCCATGTTAGAATGTCAGTTCCAAATTGAATATGAGTTGTGGTGGTTTCTGGGGCACCGCACAAATAATAAGCAGAATTTATTCCCGTTGAGAGGTCTGGTAGACATGGGTTCTATGCAAAATGTTGAGTTGTCCAAAAACTTCAACCCAGCCCATAAAATTTAGGGCAGATATAAAGAGTCTGGGAGAATCTTTTGTATCAAAACATCTTTTTCAATGGTTTACCAATGGTGTCACAATTGTTCATGGCCACCAGTTTTTACCTCATGTCTATTGACACCTTGAATTTGTTCTGAGAAATAATCTCTGGAGATCAAGAATCCCGTTTGTTCTATCTTTCTGCATTGTTAGGGCTTTGGCAAGATGAAAATACTAAGATTTCCCTAAAATGTTTTATACTTGGTTGGTATAGATTTTGCTGATATTCAATCTAATTTCTCTTTGCCACTAGCGCAGTGTGAGTCACACTTTCAATGGATCAATGCGGCTTCTATTTCAAATGACAATTTGGCATTGCAGATTAGATTTGCTATCCTGTGTTACTTTGCAGAATGTCAGGAGATGAAGTGCAAAAACCTTTCCTGGGGAAGGTTAATATTCATATCTCTGCTGCTCACAGAAATCTTGATATAATAGAAAATATTTACAAAAATGTGTAGTTCTATATACATTTGAAAAAAAAGGTAGATCAATAGGTAGATATACGGAGGGTGTATGGGTTACACCTTACATTTGATTGTGGCATGGTGACTAGGGGCAAGAATTTCCTAGATTCTGGTTCCTTGCTACTTGGTCGTTCTGTGTTTGTCTCTCCTGAATTCCCATGCCATATACGCTAAGAAAATCGGGTTTCTGGCCAGACTCCTATGCACTCCTTTTTCACACTCACCCAAACACAAGTTGGATTTGCCATTCTGCCCTAGATCCCACTTATAGCAGTGGGTAAAATAGTTCTTATTCAACTACTTCTGACCCTTGTGACAGAATCAGGTGATTTGACCAAGACCACTGCTATAGGTAAGGCCACATATATACATTTTGCCAATGCAAGGATAATCAAATGTTATGTTTACAAAATATGTAAATGAATATGATTTTTTTTTATTCTTTATTTAAAGCTTTGCATATTTTTTGCAATATGCAAAGCTGTAAATAAAGAATTAAAAAAAAAAATATTCATTTACATGAATGATCACATGCACCCTTCCAAGAAAAAAAAAAAAAAAAGTTTGTAGCAATAAACACCAAACTGAGCATGTGCAGAGTGCCCCCAAGGCTCTGTACTATCAGCAGATGGATTGGGGACTGGAAGAAGGGGAGGCCTTACATAATGCGGAGGATTAACCCCTTAGGTTCCGCAGTGAGTATAACAAGCATGCTTTACTGCATATACAGACCAATTGTACTGACTGCACCTAGGTTCTAATAGTATGGTCAGTTTGAAATCGCAGATGAGGTAGGCTAACGAATAGGTAGGAGTTTGGGGGAAGAAGAGAAGTAAGGGATAGGGAGGAAAGGAGGGATATTTAGATTTAGGGAGGGTGCATGGATTTCACTTATATTTGGATGTGGCATTGTGATAAGGGCACAGCTGACCTAGTATGGGGAAGAACCTGTGTCTTGATTAGGTGATGTCACCTTGGCGGGATAGCGGTATGTCTTCTTAGGATGGCATGCCTATTTAGCGGTAGAGGGTTCTGTGCACTGGGGAAAATGGTGCAAGAACTGGGCAGTAGCTTCTTACAAGACCTTGATGAACCTCTCAGAGAGACAGCTGCAGGAGCAGGAATCAAGTGCTGTCAAGTTTCTGAGTACCAGTCAAGTCAATTTCCAGATGGTTTTCTTTCTACTGCATGCACATGTAGATGCAAATGCACCTGTCACCAGATGAGTATTTACATTACAGACTTTCACAAGGAGCGTTAGCATCTGTCACTTTTATGGTGAGATCCTTGCAGTAGCCTTGCTGCTAATGTATACGGATGCCAAGTGGTGAGACTGTCATTTTGAAGTTTTGTAAGTGTTTCTTATATATGTAAACTGTACCTTTATAGTCCCATCAGCTCATTTTACCTGTCGGTGATCATCAGAATCAGATAACTGCAGTAAATCAATAACCAAACTACAATTTGCATAGTTTGGTAACTTATCCTGGGAAGCAAGCTAACACTGGTATTTTCACTACACCTTAAAATAAACATAACCACACAGTGCAGCGCTATCTGTAATGGTGCTATAAAAAGATGTGTATCTCTGTAATTTTTTCCTTCTGTTCACCAAAAGACTGCCTTTTTTAAAATAATACAAATTCATTGTGCCTTTAAATACAATCAAACATATGATAAGATAAAACAATGTCATTACCCTGTTTCCCCGAAAATAAGACCTAGTGTGATTGTCGGTGATGGCTGCAATATAAGCCCTACCCCCCAAATAAGCCCTACCCTGTTTCCCCGAAAATAAGCCCTACCCTGAAAATAAGACCTACAAGGACTTTAACTAGGGCTTATTTGGGGCATAGGGCTTATATTGCAGCCATCACCGACAATCACGTTAGGTCTTATTTTCGGGGAAACAGGGTACCCACATATAATGAAAATCCCAACTGAGCAAAAAAAATGTAAATCACATGAAAATATTAATTAAATGCAAACAGCATATAATAAATATGACTGAAAAATAAGTAATCCAAAAGTATATTAGTGATAAAGTCCAATACCACATGAACAATCCAGTGCTCTCTTTTTTTTTAAACTGTGTTTTTTTGTTATTTTCAGCAAAAGAAGTACAATAGAAACTGTTTACAGATTGTTCACAATATGAGTATAACCGTAGCTCATAACCATCGTTTCTATCTAACAATATAAAATAATCCGGTATACCATAAAAAAATATTGTAAAAGGTAAAATCTTTAGATAATTCCCAAACCATCAGGGGCAGCAATAGAAAAACAGTTCTAAACTAAACAGAACTTAAACAACTAAGCACCTGCATGTAAGGTATTACATATTAGGAGCTGGAGATAAATAAGCTTATTACCAGAGTAACATATAACAATAAGGGGTCCCAAACCTCACTGAACCACAGTGAACCACTCTTTTACCTATGCATCGGGAGTCTAGATCACAGTTCAGGCAACACACAGGTATCAGGGAGTTCAGTCAATTGACCCCAAAGTTTCTCAATTTTACTAGGACGGTCCCTAGCCTTATAGGTGAGTTTATAGATTGGCAGTACCTGATTATTCAAGGCCTTCCATTGATTGAGTGAGATTACTGTGGACAATATCCACTGCAACACTACAGTTTTCCTGTCATAAAATAGTAAAAAAAGTAGGAATTATTTTTGATGTGAATTTAAATCAACGTCCTCCAACACCGCAGATATACACCACTTTGGACTGCACACATTGGGTACATTAAAATTAGTAGCTATAAAATGGGTTACATTTGACCAAAATGGTCATATTTTTCGCAAACCCAAAAAAATGTGGAGTAAATCACCCATGCCTTTATGACATATAGGACTATCCCTTTGCACATTCCAAAGAGCTTTCATGGAGTATAATAAATTCTATGAAAAATACGTAACTGTATCATTCTGTCTCTAGCAGAGATCGTGGTGACAAAACAAGTACTGTACTAAGAAGTTCTTCCCAGTGTTCATCAGATAGATCCGGAATGTCCGATGTCGAATGGTTTTTCAAAGTCTGTAATTGGGTGGATTTATGTTGCATTAGGCTGGATTCACACCTATGCATTTTTTGTGCTTTTTGCATTTTGCAGATTTGCACTACAGATTGTGTTCCATAGGAAACCATGTTAAATTGACTCTAGTGCAAATCTGCAAAATGCAAAAAGCACAAAAAATGCACAGGTGTGAATCCAGCCTTAGAGTACTATAGTAAAAGGAGAATATATCTCTATGTTCCGTTTGTAGCACCGCCTTTTCCAATTTAGAATTTTGAAGTTGAACCCCGCTAAGTCGCAGTTGAGTCATGGCCACATGTTTTAATTGGAGATCTAAATTCCTGCTGTAGTATTAGAAAAGTCTTGACTTGGCCTTGGTCATATAATTGGTGTATACATTTTAACCCTTTGATGCCCAGAGGAAAGTTTCAGGAAGATTTCCAAAAATGACGAAGTGTGGGATTAAACCATATTGGATGGTTAGGTGAAATGGAATCTAAATAGTAAGGAACCAAAGATAGGCACTGCCCATAAATGTTTAGAGAGACTTTCAACATGTCAGTACCCTCCGTGACCTGAATAGCTTTCCGATATATTAAGTTAGTCAGAGCTTCATAGATAGAAAGTAATGCTGCTTCGGTTGCAATAGCTGCATTATTCAATTGTGGGAAGTGCCACCAATGGATATAGACCAATAGTGATGCATAATAATCTTAAATTTGGTAGATCTAACCCCCCTCCCCTGAGACATGGGCAATTGTAGCATCTGGAGGGAGATTCTGAGGTTCTTGGGGTACCATAGAAAGGTTGACAAAAGAGAATAAATCTCCTGGAAGATTTTCTTAGGTAGGTATACTGGACTATTTGATAAAATATACAATAATTTGGGCAGAAAAACCATTTTAAAGAGATTAATACTACCCAATAATATCAATGGCAAATTAGCCCAGCTAACCAGTTTGTTTTTTAAGGATGCTATGCAGGGTAGAAGATTATTTGTAATATATGTAGAATCTGGTAATTGCACTGTAACTCCTAGATATTTAAACTTGGAAGTAACTTGTAGATGGCAATCTGAGAGAAGGTCAAATGGGAGAGCGGGGTCCACAGAGAACACACTGGACTTTGTCCAATTCACTTTAAATCTGGAAAAAATTCCAAAGCTAATAATGAGTTAAAGCATCACTGGGATTGTCATATGAGGATTAGAAAGATAAGGCAGCATATCCTCTGCATATACAGTAACGATACACATTCTTCCAATGAATCAATCCACATCCCTTACAAATCAGGGGAAGATCGAAGAAGTTGGGCCAGGGGTTCTATAGCAAGTGCAAATAATAATGGAGAAAGTGGACAGCCTTGTTTGATGCCATGGTGGATAGCAAAGGGCTTGGAAATGGTACCATTATTTCTAAATCTGGCTAAGGGTTGGTCATACAGTATATGGATCCAAGTAAGCAGATTAGTTCCAAATCCAAATTTCTCCAAAATATAATAAAGATAAGGCCATTCAACAGAGTTGAAGGCTTTATGCGTATCAAGGGTCACAACAGCATATATTGATATGCATGCGTTGTATATTGATATACGTGGATCTCCCAGGAATAAAGCCAGAATTTTGGAAATATTCTTGAGATTTGTATTTATCAAAGAAAACATTCTATAGGATTCACAGTAAAGAGGGTCTCTGTTAGGTTTAGGGATCAATACTACTAACGCATGGACGGGAGGAGTCATCCTTGTTTAACCACTTCCTGACTGCCTGCTGTACATATACATACCTATACGTGATTTTGTTCAATAGCTACTGGGGGGGGGGCATGCTGATTGGCGTCAGGGGGAGCCAGTCAGCGGGCCCAGCAGACGCGATGTCCGCCGGCCACCCACAATCGCTCCCCACAGAGACAGAATGGCGGTCTGCCGATGTAATCAAGCAGACCGCCGTGCTGTCAGGCATGGACACTCTAATCTAGCATTTCAAGAACACGAATCACAGTGTCCATGCAGTGAGCCCCCCCCCCCACAGTAAGAAAGAACAATTAGACAATACACTTAACCCTTTGATCGCCCCTGATGTTAAAAGAAAAAAAAATCTGCTGCGCTTATTTACATTTCAGTACAGATTATAATACAACACATATTGAAGAAAAGTCAATAAAAAGCATATATGGATAAGGTGCAGCGCTTGTAAGTAAAGTCCATAAGAAATCAATCCAGGAACAGATGTCCAATTCAATTCAATCAGTGGTAAAAAAGAAGAAACTATCATTGACACCCAAAACGATGGTTTTCTATGGGGAACCCATCCAGTCCTGGAATTTTGTGTTTAGCAAAGGTTTTAAGATTATGATCTATCTCCTCTATGGAAACAGGCGCTTCTAGGGATAGTTGTTCTTGTTCCCTTGATAATGTGGGAAAAGTTATGGAGTCTACATAGTTATAAAGCCCTAGAGATCCAGTGCTCTTCTTAAAAGGATGTCACTCTTTGTAGGTGGAACAATCCACCTACTGACACTGATCTGCCCATCTCCATATAATGACCTCTAAGCTGGAAATAAGGTGAATAGAGCTTGTTACGCCAGGAAGAGGTTATTGTGGCAAACCGGTCTGCTCTTTTGATAGACACATATAGGAATCCAGCCAAACTTCCACAAAAATGTTTAACAGAACATAAAAGAGAAAACCGGCATAGTGCTTACTGTATTCATTTTACTAAATATAATAAAGATGAATTAAAAACACTCGCAAACAAAAAAGAGGAAAACACTTATCATGTCACAGTTAATAATCTAGCAATGTATCATATACAGCGTTATCCAGCAAAAAGCTAACCGGCCTGTGTGTAAACCTGGTGCAGAGTCACAGCGTGGCTCTGCACCAGGATGAGACTGCCCCTTTACGTGTTACATTCTGTTATGAGACTTCTTCAGACTTCTTGCTACCACCTTAGTGTCTGATGCGTGGTTCCTTGGAAAGTGGAGAGACTGACATAACTTAACATTTCTCTAAGTGAAAGAATGTGAAGACTCACATTGCATTTTGAGCTGTATTTGGGTAGTATTTTCTTTATAATAAGAACTAGACTCCTTTCCTGTTCTGTGACCCAGTTTGTTAATTGTGGCAGCTACCAGAAGGACTGGTGTGGCAAATTATGAATTGGTTGGAGCTCTATAAATATTTTCTATAAATAAAACACATTTTAACATATACATTTAAAGATTTGCACACAATTTGGACACCAAATGAGAGATGTAATATTTGTTATTTTGGGGGAAATTCACATTTAATCCAGATATTGTTATGCAGCTTCAAAGTCACATCGGCATGGTGGGGGAAGAGGGATCGGCCAGTAAAAGGCAATTCAATCTTATGTGAGAAGTAAGACATGAAAATGTCATCCAACAGTCAGCAAGTGGGTGAAGAATGTTCTAGTTTCAGATTCAGTGCTCATTTTCATTCTGAATTTGGCTTTGTTGAATTTTAAAACAAAGTATGCTAAAAGGAAATTAGAATTTCTGCCCAGTCTCCTATGCACCCCTTATTCAAGCGCAAACAAATGTTTGATTTGTCATTCTTTACATAGTTACATAGTAGGTGAGGTTGAAAAAATACACAAGTCCATCAAGTCTGAACTATGTGTGTGATTATATGTCAGTATTAACCTTGTATATCCCTGTGTGTTGTGATCGTTCAGGTGCTTATCTAATAGGTTTTTGAAACTATTGTTGCCCCCCGCTGAGACCACTGCCTGTGGAATGGAATTCCACATCCTTGGCGCTCTTACAGTAAAGAACCCTCTACATAGTTTAAGGTTAAACCTCTTTTCTTCTAATTTTAATGAGTGGCCACATGTCTTGTTAAACTCCCTTTCACAAAAAAGTTTTATCCCTATTGTGGGGTCACCAGTACGGTATTTGTAAATTGAAATCATATCCCCTCTCAAGCGTCTCTTCTCCAGAGAGAATAAGTTCAGTGTTCGCAACCTTTCCTCATAACTAATATCCTCCAGACCCTTTATTAGCTTTGTTGCCCTTCTTTGTACTCGCTCCATTTCCAGTACATCCTTCCTGAGCACTGGTGCCCAGAACTGGACAGCATACTCTAGGTGCCTTAGATCCATTTAATAGAAGTGCTTACAGGATAAACACTGAGTTCTTATTCAGCTTCTGACCCTTGTGAAAGAATCAGGTTATTTGACCAAGACCACTGCTGTAGAGAAGGCCACGTTTACAACATTTGCTCTCGATGTTCATGGTGCAATACATGGAATAAATATGGAAATATTTTATCACTGCAGGATTTTGAAGTTCAGTTATCTCTTTCCAATTTCTTACCTGTCATTTTTTGCCCCATTTTTTTCCAATTATAGATTTGCCTTAGGATGGGTAAAGGTACATTCACATGATTGACTGTTTCACTAACAAAAATGAAAACCACTAGAATCAGTCTTAATAATACTACCAAGATAACCCAACTGTCTGCATACAGCGCTGCTATCTTCATGAGCAATCTGGGGGCCCCTGAATCCAATGGTTCTTGTTCTTGCACACCTCCAAAGTCACTGTGCACCCTCTCATCTTACTGCAGGGCTCTGTGACTCTCTAGCCTCTAGTCAGTGGAAAGGCTTGCAGTGGAAAGGCTGCACCAACAGAACAAGCTAAAGTCTGATATTTACATATATATAGTAGACATTTCCGAGTTTTGGGAATTACAATGTGCCTAGGAAGTCAGCTAAAGATATATAGTTTTAATCTATGGACAGATTTTTTTTTTAAGAATCAAGAGAAGAAATGCTAAGATTGAATGCATGCTTGTTCCTCTGTTGACAAGTATTTCTGTTCATGCCAGGTTAGTTGGATCCATCATAGAACAACAAAACTCACTAATAACACTGGTGTTAATGTACCTTAAGGCAGTGTTTCTCAACTCCAGTCTTCATGGCACCCCAACAGGTCATATTTTCAGGATTTCCCTCAGATGAAATGGCTGTAGTATTTACTAAGATAGTGAAAGTGATCAAATCACCTGTGCAAAATAATGGAAAGTCTAAAAACATGACCTGTTGAGGCGCCTTGAGGACTAGAGTTGAGAAACACTGCCTTAAGGTATAGCTGAAATTGAGTACAGTTATATTTAAATGTAAGAATCGCCATTTAATTCTATCAAAATGCCAGCCACTGTTGGAAAGTATTATGGATAGCCTTTCCATAAGAATGACCGGAGATTTTTCTGCATATGCCCAGAAGAAGGAAAACCTGGCCTGGGAAGTTTCACCCTCTTCCTGCCCAGGCCAATTTTTCAGCTTTCAGCACTGTCACATTTTGAATGACAATTGCGCGGTCATGCAATACTGTATGCAAATACAATTTTTATAATTTTTTTGAGACAGATATAGTATGCTTTTGGTGGTATGTAATCACCTCTGTTTTTTTTCTAAATAAACAAATACCAAAAAGTTTGAAAAAACTATTTTTCTTAGTTTCTGTTATAAAATTTTGCAAAAAAGTCATTTTTCCTCTTCACTGATGTGCACTGATGAGGCTGCACGGATGGCCACTGATGAGGCCGCACTGAGGGGCACTGATGAGGCCGCACTGAGGGGCACTGATGAGGCCGCACTGAGGGGCACTGATGAGGCCGCACTGAGGGGGACTGATGAGGCTGCACTGAGGGCCACTAATAGGCAGCACTGATAGGCACTGGTAAGCTGCATTGCATTATTAGTGTAAATGTTGTACTCACTGTGCCCTGTCAGAGCTCTGATTGAACACAGCTGATCACATGGTAAAGGGTTGCTGTGATATGCCCTTTACCCAGATCTGTTATCAGCTGTGTCCAGGGGGCACAGCGATCACAGACACTTCCCGATGCATGCCTCAGGGGGCACGCAGAAAGCAGGTTCATGGGAGGATATGCAGGGATGTTCCTTCCAGATCTGGAGAGCCGCACTGTAGCCGTATATTGGCTATAGCATGGTGGCCAAGTGGTTATAGTGTAGTTATCCTTTAATGTACACTTGCCATTCCTTTGTAAGGGATGTTATATTCTAAGCCAGGGGTCTCCAGACTTTCTGAACAAAGAGCCAATTTGCTGTCCTTCAAACTTTAGGGGGGCTGGACAATGTGGAATAGAAAATGTCCCAGCATCAGTAAGAATAAACAATGCCTCAGACTTGGTGGTCAGTGGAAGTAAAAACATTACATAGCGCCTGTAGTCAGTAGGAGGAGGAATAGTACCCTATCATTGATATTATTTGGTAGGATTGTGCCCCATCATTAGTATTATTGGGAAGAATAGTGCCTCATCGTTTATATTAGTGGGAGGAATAGTGCCCAGTTGCTGGTGTCAGTGGGAGGAATTATGCCCCACTGTTGTTGTCAGTGGAAGGAATGGTGCCTCGTTGTTGGTGTTAGTGGGAGGAATATTGCCTTGTATCAGTGAGAGAAATTGTGCCCCTAGAGCTGGATAAAATCAAGCAAAGGGCCACATCTGGCCTGTGGGCCACAGTTCCGACACCACTGATCCAAAGGGAATAAATGTTTACTATAATTTAAAGGACAGCCTCATCAAAGACTGATATTTTAGTTTTCCCTAGTTATTGTTATGTTAAATCACATGCTTGTTTCTTATATTTCTTGATAGCTCCAATGACAAGATTTACCAAACAGAATCCCTAGTTCTGCTCAACTGCCACAGCCATCACAAAGTAAATGTCGGTTTCACGCTCCACTGATGGACTTGCCATGCTGTAGAATAAACAAGCAATTGGGGAGGGAAGCTGTGTGAGAGATTGGCACAAGTTACTGCAGAAAAGTCTTGCTATTGGGCTCTCCGAGAGATATAAGAAGAGGGTGATTCAACCCAGCAGCGTCTACCCAAAGCTGAGTTATCACTTATGGTGACGTTGCAATTTCTTTGAGTGTTTAGTTAATTATTCTTGACATGCACATTTAAATTCACATTCTACTCATAAAAATTCTAGATACACTTGAATTTCCACTTTTTATACTCACATTATACTTTTTTATATTCACATCACAGTAGATGTCTTTACTGGCTTATCTTACGAACTAAAGCCTTGCCTGTCCAATTGTCCCGAGAATAGCTTTCAATAAAGCATCTTTCTTGTTTGTTTGAACTTACTTTGCAGCTAGTGTATTCTCGTATCTCAAAGGCTATTATACTGCATAATCCTTTGAAACTGCAGAGGGCTTTTCATGTAAAAAAAAAAAATAGGGTTGACAAAGCCATGCTATTTAAGTCTTGGCATTGCTCCTATTCACAGCACAAGCGACATTCACAATCAGCACAGCATGCTGGAGGAACAATAACATTCTTTACACAGCTTCCACCTTCCTCTAGTTACTTTTCTATAAATCTAGTTATAAAATAGGTTTCTGTTGTTTTATAAGAGTGTGGTCCATTTTATTATCACATAACTAGTCCTACTAGTGTTCTTCCTTATTACGACTTGAGCCAGAGGTGAAAAGCGATAACCCCATGGATTGTACTGTTGAAAAATTGGAGTTTGCGCTATTCTTACCCAGATCACCCAAGTTTCCCACTATCAGCCCACACAAACACAAGTTTTCTAGTTGCCCTGGTTGAATTAGCCCTACTCCTCCTCTGTTCAGTGCGATATCCTTTCTATGTATTTTGATATTTTACTGTGATCTTCCTTCATCCTGCAGTCATCAAATGGACTTTAAAGGTAAATGAATAGGCCATCAATATTTTTCATGTTACGCTTCGATTTTGCTTTGGCCATCTCTGGAGCTGTGTTGGTAATTCCAGTGGCAGAAATGAGCCAGTTAAGGTGCCTGCAGTGTTTGCTTGATTCATCCATTTTCAGTTTGATAGGGAAACATTAGAAAAATATGTAGGCTCCACCATGATTCAGGCCAACGCTCCCTTGCTGAGTCTGCTTGAAGCAAAGTTGATTGATTTGAATGGACTTTCATGGCTGATCACTATTGTTTTTTGTAGACAGGCTGGCAATGTCAGTGCTCCCCTTTTCCTCTTAATAGGGCACAAACAAGAATTGGGAATACCATTTGCTGGCCAAGTTCTGCATGTATGACATGTCATTGTCTAATGTTTATAGGCAGCTTAACCTCCCTGGAGGTATGATTATGTCGGATTTTAGGTGCTGAAAGCGGTAAAATAATTTTGCATGGAAATTTGGCATTTTGTAAGGTAGGCTTATAATTCTTAGGTATAAGTCACTTAAATCTGTCCAAACAAGAGTCTAGTAGACATCCCGGGTATGATAAAGTTTGAAACACAAAATCATAAATTATAATATAATAAATAACTATAAATAATAACAATATATAATAATAATTATACATTTTATTCAATAAATTTTAGTCAATAATATAATCAAATCAAAAACACTGACATTTTTTTGGGCCAAACAAGGGTGCAATATTACTAGCCATATTGCTTCAGTAAACATCCCGGGTATGGTAAATTTTGAAACATGGGGCTGCACAAAGTCCAACGTCACAATCAGGACAATAGAACCTAGTTTCTTTTCAGATTTTCCTTCCAGTGTCATCGCGCTTTGAGCAACAAACTATGCACATCCTTGTGGGTGCTGCCTTTTTTTCAGTTGGTGGGATGTGGTCCATAAAGTGACGACTAGTCAGGCGTTCCGGGTTGACAACACCAGCAGCACGACGTCCAGCTCTGTTTGCAGCCGTTGGTGTTTGGTAGTCCAGAAAGATACCTTCTGCAACTTTTCAAACAAAGTCAGCATGAACCACAGGCTTGTCACTCTTTTTTTTTAGTAGAATGAAGGCATTCCATAGGCCGTGTTCAAGAAGATGCCTGAAGATCTTCTTATAATATATATATATATATATATATATATATATATATATATATATATATATATATATAATATATATATATATATATATAAATATATATATATACGGTATATATATATATATATATATATATATATATATATATATATAAATAAAACCCTTTCATGACTAAGCCTATTTTTGACATTTGGTGTTTACAAGTTAAAAATCCATATTTTTTGCTAGAAAATTACTTAGAGCCCCCAAACATTATATATTTTTTTTAGCAGAGAATCTAGAGAATAAAATGGCGATTGTTGCAATATTTTATGTCACACGGTATTTGTGCAGCGGTGTTTTAAACACAACTTTTTGGGAAAAGGGACACTTTCATGAATTAAAAAAAAAACAAACAGTAAAGTTAGCCCATTTTTTTGTATAATGTGAAAGATGATGTTATGCGGAGTAAATAGATACCAAACATGTCACGCTTTATAATTGCACATACTCGTGGAATGGCGACAAACTACGGTGCCTAAAAATCTCCATAGGTGATGCTTTAAATTTTTTTTACGGTTACCAGGTTAGAGTTACAGAGGAGGTCTAGTGCTAGAATTATTGCTCTTGCTCTGACGATCGCAGCGATACCTCACATGTCTGATTTGAACACCGTTTACATATACGGGCGCGACTTCCGTATGCAGTTTCTTTGCTGAGCGAGCTAGCGGCGACGGGGGCACTTTAAAAAAAAATTTTCTTATTTATTTTATTTATTTTTATATATTAATAAATTGTGTTTAAAAAAAAAAAAAACACTTTTATTGCTGTCACAAGGAATGTAAACATCCCTTGTGACAGTAATAGGTGGTGACAGGTACTCTTTATGGAGGGATCGGGGGTCTAAAAGACCTCCAATCCCTCCTTTGCACTTCAAAGTATTCAGATCGCTGTTTTCGGCGATTCTGAATACTGTATGTTTTTTTAAAACCGGCGCCATTGGCAGCCGAGTTAACAGGAAGTGACGTCATGACGTCGCTTCCGTGTTTACAATTAGGAGACTGGAACGAAGCCACTTACGGCTTTGTCCCAGTCTTTCCCTAGCCACTGGAGGTGGCGGATTGTTGATTGGGCCTCCCGGTTGAACGGGAGGCCCGGTAAGAGCAGCGGGAGGGGGGGATGTCCCCTCCCGCTCCTCCGGTATAACAGCCGAGCGGCTTTTAGCCACATCGGTTGTTATCCCTGGAAAGCCGATGGCCGGCTCTAAAAAACAGTACTGGGATGATGCCTGCAGCTGCGGGCATCATCCCGGTATAATCCCTGAAAGGCCGCACATCTGCGTACGCTCGGCGGGAAGGGGATATATATATATATATATATATATATATATATATATATTTTTTTTTTTTTGGCTTTTTTTGTTTTTTGTTTTGTTTTGTTTTTCTCATTGCCTGGTCGGCCCTGTCAACACCTCCCATGGTGTTGTTGTAGTCTATAACCACTTGTGGTTTCATGATGTCTTTCCCACCTTTTGTTTACCATGACAGCGGAGGTGTTATGGATTGTACTCATTAGCCACATATCTTTTTTGACACGCAATCGCAGTGCCATAATTTTGCCTTTCTGCCAGACAACCATTTCTCCTGTCTAGAGCTTCTTATTGCCAAAGGTTGGCAGCATGTCACGCCGGTTAGCCCTAATGGTTCCATAGGCATCTGTTTTGTTCTGTAGAAGGAACTCGTGGAGCTCAGGAGATGTGTAAAAATTGTCTGTGGTTACACAATAACCCTGATTCAGCAATGGCTCAATCAATGAAAGAACTGAAGAAGTTGCCATTCCATAATGATTGTATTTTTGGTTGAATTTGGTTCCTTTACCGGTGTAAAGGACAGAATTCCAAATATAATCAGTGCTCGATTCCCATAGCATGAAAGATTTTACGACAAATCGTGCCCTCTTTGACGCTATATATTGTATCCAGCTGAGCCTTCCCTTGTAGCCCATTAGACTTTCGTCTATGCTGATGTCTCTATCTGGCACATAGCTCTGTTGAAAATTTTTCATAATCTGATATACCTCCCAAATCTTTTTGAGTTTGGGGGCTGGATGAGTAGTTTCGTCAAATGCTTCATTATTTTCAAAGTGCAAATATTTCACTATCAGGGAAAATTTGTATTCCGACATGAACGTGCCAAAGAATGGAGTGGTTAGTAATTTATTGGTTGTCCAATACCACTTCTGCAGGGGTTTCCCCATCTTCAACATCCACTTTGATACCAGGTGCTTCAGTAAATGGGAATCTTGGGGGCACTACGTGATCCGTACCGCAGTCGATAGAGCACCAAGTCTGCACATCACTGATGTCAGTCGCAGGATCGTCGCAGAAATCACTTTCTGTATCTGATGACAAACTTCCCCACGAATTGCTATTGCTCAATTCTGCAAGTGATTCTGTATCGCTATTACTATTTTCCAGCACATCATAAACTGTTTTTGAGGTAGAGGCACGCTTTTTTGATGCCATGGTCGTTCTGCAGTTTCCAGGCAGAAAGTACAGTAAAACTGCAGGCAAGGGCACTGGATAAAGCACTGGTCAATTTATTAGATACAGTAATGTAATCCAATAAGATAACAATGTATGGTGTGTGTTGTGGTTTATACTTTTTGAATCTGCCGTCGGTTCCACCCCCTTGCGTCGCGACGCTTGCAGGGGAGGGAAGCCAGAACACACAGAGGATCGATCGGAGGAGCCGGCCGCCGTACACAGTGGGAGTACATCGCGGGATCCCGGGGACAAGGTAAGTAACCTCTTCCAGGATCCAGCGAAGCAATCCCGAGTGTGGCTCTGGGTTACCGCTAATGGTACTGAAATCTCACCTCGAGCCGCACTCAGGAATACTGCCAAGGAGGTTAAGGGAGGCAGTGGCTATTGTGAGTTCTCAAAAGTAAATGAGCAGAAGCTCTGATGACTTCCATCATCCAATCATGTGCAAGCAAAAATGCTGTTTCTTTTTTATTTATTTTTTATTCAATATGTTTTATTAATTATTGTCAGATTTACATACAAAAGTTCAGTTAGCATCTAATAACATACATCTCATCACACGAGAACTTTCTTCTCTACAGCTAGCTGCACTTCAACTCTAAGCTTCTAAAACCCTTCCCCCTCCCCTCCCCTGCTCTGGATCAGAATTTTTTATGTCGCTTACATCATTTACAATACCGGCTCCTAAACCACTCAGGCTCCTACCATTTCTGCAAACTTCAAAGAATGTTTAAATATATACCAGTCCTTTCATTTTCTCTCAAATCCCGTTCAGCCCTCCTCTCCACTGAATCTTAAATACTCCAAGTTGTAGATATCATCTACTCTATTGCTCCAGCTCCTCAACGTGGGACTTTCCGGGTCTTGCCAATGTTTAGGAATTAAACTTTTGGCTGCGTTCAGGAGTGCGGGAACAAGGGTTTTCAAATATTGATTAACTGGTGTTTTCGTCCAGTGGAAAAGACACTCCCACTGATCTTCTTGAACTTCCTCTTTTGTTATCTCTTTTATTTTCAGTATTATTTCTCTCCAAAATTGTCTAATTTTGGGACACGTCCACCAAATATGGAACATGGTTCCCCATTCTCTGCACCCCCTCCAGCAGCACTGCGTCGTCTCTGTTTGGTACTTGTGGGCCTTATCTGGAGTTATATACCACCATGCTATACTTTTGAAACAAATTTCTATCATGTTACTATCCTGTGATGTTGCAAACACCAAAATCATAATTTTTCTCATCTCCCACTCATTCACCTGTGACCCTAATTCCTCCTCCCACTTGCTGATGTATGACAGCTTTCCCATCCCAGTCCCCTCTATTAGAGTTTTATATATTATCGATATCCCCTTCCTTTTTTCTGCCTCCATACATAATTTCTCCATTGGTAGCAGATTATCTGCTGATCTCAGGGGTTGAGGGAGAGAATCGAAGAAGTGTTTTAGATGGGAGAAACGCCATTCATCTATCACCATTAAATCATTTTTTTGTATTAACTCTTTAAGTGTACATAACCTTCCCCCTACCATCACATCTTTTAATTGTGCATTCTGTTTTTTTTATTCAATTTCCAAACATATTACTTTTCTCCAATAGAAAATTTTCAGCATCCTTAAGTGCAATACATGGGGAGTTACAACTCCATTTTTCTTTTTTATGTAACATATCCCATATCTCTAATGTTTTAAGTGTCATCTTATGTGATTTTCTCCAAAATTCCTCAAATGTGCAGGTACCCAAATAATTTTCCCCAAGTCTGTCTTACTAATTGTATTTTCCAGTTCCACCCATCTTTTTTATTTATTATTTTTTGCCCAGTCAATAGCCCATGTCAGGAGAACCGCTTTATGATAGTTATTTAAATCTGGAACTCCAAGCCCCCCCTGCTTTTTGTCTCTAGTTAGTACATGTAGGTTTATTCTTGGCTTTTTCCCTTTCCAGATAAACCTAAGGAGAATTGTTTTCCAGGTTTTAAAATATGCTTGTGGGAGAGGGATCGGCAGCATCTGAAGTTGATACGTGATCTTTGGTAGTAGATTCATTTTAAACAAGTTCATTCTCCCCAGCCAGGACATATGTCTTGACGCTATCTTACTTGTTTTTAATTTCATTCAGCAAGGGCAAGAAGTTTGTTTGGTATAACGTGTCCATGGACGTTGTAATTTTAACCCCTAAATATTTTAGTTCTTTCTCTCTCCAAGTAAATGGAAATTCCTCCTGTTATACAAGTGCCTCTTCTAAAGGGACACTTATATTCAGGATCTCTGACTTAACTGGGTTTATTTTAAAATTCGAGCATTCTCCGTACTTTCAGTTCTTTCATCAAGTTTGGCAGAGTTATCCTAGGGCATGAAACAAAAAACAAAATATCATTGGCATATGCGGCCATCTTATGTTCCACTTCTCCCGACCTGATCCTCCTAATGTCTGCGTCCTGTCATATTTTCGCCAATAGTGGTTTAAGTGACAGAACAAACAGTAGGGGGGGCAGGGGGCACCCTTGTCTAGTGCCATTGTGCATTTCAAAGGGTCCTGAAACAGACCCGTTTACCTTCACCCTTGCTGTGGGAAAATTATATAGCGCTCCTATCCACTGCATGTATCTATTACCTATGCCCATCCTCGCTAGGGCATCTCACATGAACCCCCAGTCTACCCTGTCAAAAGCTTTTTCAGCATCAATTGACAGGAGTAGACTGGGGGTCCCAGACTCCTTTATTTCATGCACCACCAGCAATGTCCTGATTCCATTATCTTGGCATTCTCTACTGTGTACGAACCCTGCTTGGTCGGTATGTACTAGTTCACTCATTAATGGTTTCAACCTTCTCGCCAATACTTTAGCAAACAACTTGATGTCGTCATTTAACAAAAGATTGGCCTATAACTCAAACATAATGAAGTGTCTTTTCCCTCTTTTGGTATTATGGTTATGGCCGCCTCTAAAGCCTCCTTCCTTATTGCCCACTTGGTTCCAATCCCGTTTATGTATGAACATAATTTAGGGACTAGGATATCTCCGAACTTTCTATAGTATAACGTTGTCAGACCATCCGGGCCTGGGCGCTTACCCAAAGGAATCTCTCTATCTTAATATTTTCCTTATCTCTTCCTCTGTTACTGGTTCCTCCAGCCCAATCCTTTGCTCTTCTGAGATGTTATTTAGATCTATTTCTTCTAAAAAAATCCCTGGTTTTATCCTTTCTTTTGTTTTTTTGCTGGGATGTTTCATTCTTATTGATCGCGTACAGTTTCGCATAGTATTCTTGAAAAATTTTAGCTATTCCTGATGTATTATAAACCATTGTTCCTGTGCTATCTTGTATTTTTTCTATAATTTACTGCTATTTTCTTTTTTAACATCCTTGCCAGGAGTTTTCCTATCTTATTACACCAAAGATACCTTTCCTTTTTAATCTTATTATAGGCGGCCCGTGTGTCTTGCTCGACTAATTCTTTAAATTCTTCCCTTTTACGAATAAGATTCGCCAAGGTTTCTAGCTTTCCTGTTTTTTTTATGTTGCTGTTCTATCCTCATGATATCTTTAATCAGAGCATTCTTTCTCCTTATTCCTTTCTGTTACCAGTTCGATCAGAATACCCCTAACATAAGCCTTGTGGGCCTCCCACAATGTGGCTTCTGATATTTCTTCCGTATCATTAGTTTTGAAGTACCATTCTAGTTCCTGCCTGATCCTCTCTTCTACCTTTTCATCTTGTAGTAACTCTTCATTTAGTCTCCAGGGGATTTTTCTATTTGGCTGTTCCTCATTCTTAATTCCCATCATTACCGGTGCATGATCAGAAAAAGTGGTGATTTTAATATCAACCTTCACAACCGTCTTGAGCAATCTATGGTCTACCAAAAAGAAATCTATTCTTGATTACGTCCCGTGCACTGAGGAGTGGAATGTATAATCTCGGCATTTATCATTTTGCGTTCGCCATACTTCTATCAGCTGATTCTGTTTTAAGGTCTTTTTTAAAGCCTTCCGCAGTACATTCCCAGTCCTCTGTGTACTTGAGGTACTATCAATCCCTGGAGTCATACAAAAGGTAAAATCTCCACTCAGAATAGTATATCCTTACTTAAAGTTCATGAACTTATTTATGATGTTAATTGTGTATTTTATTGGGTTACTGTTAGATATGTAGATATTTGCCAGGGAGTATTCTTCCTCATTAATTTTACCCTTCAGAAACAGATACCTCCCTTCCGGGTCCGTAACTCTGTCCTCTAGGGTAAACCTTACTCCTCTGGCAAATCCTATAGCTATCCCTTTAGCTCTTTTTATTGGAGAATCCCTATAGTACCAGACTGGATAGTCACTTGATATTACTTTTAAATTAGAGTCATGTGATATATGTGTCTCTTGTAATAGGACTACGTCTGCTTTATAGTGTTTTATTTCTCTTATTACGTTATTTCTTTTTATAGGAGCATTTAAGCCACGTACATTATAGGTCATAGATTTAAGGGTGGTCATCTCTGCACAATGTGCTCCAGGACATCTCTCCCCCTCTCCCTCTCTAGGAGCACCGTGGGCAGAGACCCCCCTCCCCTCCTTTGTGTCTTGATCTATTCCAGAGCAGATCCCTAGGAGAGAGCCTCTCCTTTTTCCCCTCTCCCTTCTGCCCTCCCCCCTTCCCTTGGAGTAGTTGGCCTTCCCAAGACCCATGGATCCAAGGCCCACCTCCTCCTCCTGGCCCATTGGTTCCCCCCGGAGGTTGAACTCGGCCTGTGTGTCCTATCAGACCCGCTGCCCCCCAAAAAGGGATGGCCCTTCCCCCGCCCCCTCCTCCAGCAACATTCTATTATTCTTATTCTACCCCCCGTCCCCCCCAGACCCCCAGTTTCCTCAGTATCTCTCAGTTATTCTTATTTTTCCTTATAATAGGCTGCCATCTCTGTTCCTCCATGGTCGGGGTGTTATTTCGTGTTTCCCACCAGCCTGGTATTTCAACAAGTGATATGTCCAGTCTGTTGCAAAAAGTGGCCGTGTCTTCTGGGTATCTCAGGGTAGCTGACCGCCCCTCTTTTTTCCCTGTTAGACATGCTGGAAAACCCCATGAATATTGAATGTTGTTATGTTTCAGATGCTCCTGTAAGGGTTTCAGTGTTTTTCTTCTGGCCAGGGTCTCGGCTGATAGATCAGGAAAAATCATCATATCTTATCATATTTTATCGTCTGTGTATTTTTTAGGCTTTGCCAGATCTGCTCCTTATCTTGGAAATAATGAAATCTTGCTATTATATCTCTTGGTATTTCTCCTGCCAATGTAGCTGGTTTTCTTACCCGGTGCACCCTTTCAAACTTTATTTTTTCAGTCTCTGTTAATCCCAGCATATGCCCAAATATTTTGTCGATTTTTACTTGTAGATCTTCTCCCTGCATATCTGGTACTCCCCTTATTCAAATATTTTTCCTTCTATTCTGGTTTTCCTGGTCTTCCAGCCGATACATTGTATCTCTAGGATCTTTCAAATCCTTTATTGTTACTGCTTGTAAATCCAGTTGCTCTTCCGTATCTTCAACCCTTCTTAAAATATGATTTAAGTCCTCATGTAAGGTGGCCATTTCCCCCTTAATAGATAACTCTAGTTTTGCAAACATCTCCGCCATCTCTCCTTTGGTTGCAGATGTTTTTTTTTTTTGTCTGGGGTCCATTACCGGTTCTTCCTCTCTGTCCTCACAGATGCTTTCTGAGATGTCTAATGTATCTGTGTCCTTGGGTTGTTTTCTCTGTCTGGTTTTTTGGGGTCCCTATAGGGGTTTTTTACTTTTAGCCCCTGTCTGTTTCCCCGGGCTCTCTGTCCCCCCATCCCGTGTCATAAATTTTTTAATAGAGCCAGGGCTCATGCTCATTCTAGATGGATTCGCACTCGCCCCCTTTATGGATTTCCCCCCTCATACTGTCCTTTTAAATATGTTTCGGGTACAGGTTCAATGTAGTAGTAGTAATATTTATTTTTGAAAAACTCAACTACTGGCCGCCAACGGGCCCGATGACGTTGGGGGGGGGGGGGGGGTTAGAAGGTGAGTGACTGCTTAAATACCGTAAAACCTTATCCACATACCAGTTATCTCCGTTATCACACAGGATTAATGACCTAAGCAGCAGTTCAATCGTTTATTAATATGAAATGAACAGCTCAATGCAATTTATCTTAGTAGGTTGCCTTGATTTTCTGATTTTCTGTTTCACCCTGTATTGCAGTTCTTCACAACGGCTCCTCTTACACCGTCCTGTCAGCCTTTAAACCAGTATGGTGCTTTTTACAGATTTTACCCCCTTTTATGGATTAATCATTATATTACCAGGGATACCACTTTATACACCAAGTTTCTAATCCATCCAGTGTTAGTGAAATGTGCATACAGTCAAGATACAATGGAAAAGCAAGTCACTCACCCTGCTGTCAATTCCTTCCTGAGGGTTTCCTGGGAATTTCCAAGGCCTTTGTTCTTTTTTTTCCTCAGTAATTGTTCTGTGGTAGCGTCATGGACTCCTCTTCCACCGTGCCTGCAGCGTCTTTATCCCCTGTGTGGCTCGGGAGCATCAGCCCAGCCGGGCGGGGGGGCAGGGGGAGACAAACCAACCCGCCCTCACTCACTCTGTAGCACGTCTGCTCCCAGCCAGAACCGGTTTCGCCTGCAGGCACCTACCCTCCCGCTACCTCCGCCACATGATATACACGGGCAGGCTGTCAGATGAGCTCCCGAAGTGCTTGTCTTCCTTGGTGGCCGCTGTACACTTTCGCCGGTACCCAGCACCCGGCACCGCTGCACGTTCCCGCTGGCTCTCCCAAGGCACTCCGGTGCTTCCGGTTGTGCCACTCACGCACACTAGCTGGTTGGCACACGGGTCGGGGGGGACAGAGCGGGAGCCGAGAGAGAGTCCTCACCACTCACTCATGCCGGGGGAGTTTTGCGGGCTTCTCGGGCCAGCAGCAGCAGCTGGGTATGTCAGGCTCCCTCATCAGGCCTGCCCTCCCTCTCACCAAACCACTACTGTTTTTTTTTAATTTTCCTTGCATGTGATTGGGTAAAGTGAAGCCTTACCTCATTTACTAAGCTCTGGTACAACTGCACTTTGCAAAGTGCACAGTCTATTTGCCTTTAGTAAATCAACCCCAATGTATCTGTCTCATCCATTCAGAGAGACAGAAAGCATGGAGGTGGGTTTCTTAGTGACTAATCACTGTGATAACCAATCATAGGTGATCTGGAATCAAACATTCTGGGTCCTGATTGTTAGAATGGGGCAGAGCTCTTGGTGAGATGGGAGTGGTGGGAGCTCGCCAGCACAAAGGGAGATACAAAAATATGTAGCCCCACGGAAAAAAAAGCCCAGTCCAGTGAGGCTGCATATTTGCATATGGTCAGAGTGAAGGGGTTAAGCAGCAAACAAGTTTAAAAACAAGCCATCCCTGGCCTCTCTAGCTGTATGTACTATAAACTAATTAATTCTCAAAAAACCTCCAAGATCACAACAATTGATTTCAGTCAGTTCCTAACAGCTTAGAAACATCTGATGTGTGTATACAATAGAAGGCTGGCAGTCTGCCAAGATTTTGGTACAGTAGAAAGGAAAAGGAAAAAAATCTAAGGTTTCAGTGCCTCTCTTGAGAGGATTAATTTCTCCACAAAGCCTATAGCTACAGAAGTGAACGAGGGCTTGTTCAGAATATGTAAATATTTCAGTGTGCATTGTCTTGACATAGGCTCTCTTAAATTCAAGTATTTCTTACTCGATAAGTGTTCTCTTTCTCCTAGTAATGCCCAATGTATTGGCCTTTAAGCTTCATATGACAGCTGCAGGAAAAATATAGTACAATACCAGAGTACAATGGTGGAACTGGCAGAAAAGCTCTTTTCCACTCTTTTGGGATTTGCTATGTCAGCTGACAAACAGCTATCAAGCTGAGACAATAACCATGAAACAAGAGAATTAAGGAGCTCTGTCAACAGTTGAGATGTCTTTTTATGGCCTGGCATAACTTACCTGGAAGTAAGAGAAATCTGAAATAAGTGGAAAAACCCTTAAAAGGCTTTGAAAGACAAAGCTCTTGGAAAGTGTTTTGAATAAAAGATTTGGTGGGTGCCAAAGAAGACAGCAACAAAGGGTCTTGCAAGCCTGCTCCTTTCTGGAGTTAATTACATGACCATTTGCTTCATGTTAATTAGCATAGCCAAAACCTAAAGAATATGGGCTGGTGTAGTTTATGGAATCTGCTCACTTAGCTAAAAATAGACTGGAGAGGAAGTGTTTTGTGATAATTAGAAACATACCCTTCGATGCCTACCATAAAGATCTGATTTCCCAAGGCCGACCTTTTTTGAACGCACAGATGCCTGCTTCCTGTTGGGAGCAGAACAGAAGCCAAAACACATGGCTAATTATTATTGCAATCCTTATGCTTGCATATTTATTTATGTATGTCTCTTCTGACCTACACAAGGTTGATGGAAGCCTAGAAAATCATAGTTAGAAGGTACATTTTTTGACTAAGTAAATAAAACAATCCAAGCCTCTTCTGGAAGAGAACATCTGTGCGCAAGAAGGTTTGTTTATAATCAGTCTTAACTTGTGGCTTTTGACATATAGTAGGCATTACAAAAGACAGAGGTTTTGGCACCGACTTATAAAATCTTTTGAAACCCTAGCCTACCCACAGTGGTAGGAACATCAAGTTTTAGCTGTTTTTCAGAAGAAGAACCGACCAGGAGGACATGATTAGGAAGCTTGAAAGATTGATTTTCTTTAAGCACGATTTCTTATAAAAAAAAACGAAGAAAAATGGAGCCGCTAGCACTGAATGTTTTTAAAGGTGCAGCTTTGACTTAACTTCGCTACTCATTAAGTTTATGACCTAGAATGATGACATAACTAGAGAAGCCTGAAACATCTGGACTTCGGTTCTGCATGCATGTATAAGGTCAATAGCTCATTAGGTTGCAAAGTCAGGATCAGAATGAAAGCTCCAGAGCCTTCAAATTTAAAGCAAGTCCTTTATCTCTGTTCCCACACATTCAATTTAAAGAAGATCTTTCATTAAAATATATTTTTTTCCATTCTACCCCCTATGGGGCAAAGTGCCATGTGCTATGTTTCTAAGTGCTTTCTAGCCCAAGCAGTGGCGGTCCGTCCATTAGGGGCGCACAGGCGCCGTCCCCCTATCCATGCATCTGGCGCCCTAATCTACATGCAGGGCGCTGGACACATGGATTCCAATGGAGGTTTTTTTTTGTTTTTGAAGCATGTGATTAGAGTCAGAGGCTCTAATAGGCTACAAAAAGGGCTGGCTCTGGGGCGCAGGGCACTGCGCCCTCTGAGCCCACCCAGCTGCGTGACAATAGCGAATGAATATTTCTCCTATCAGGGAGCAGGTCCTAAGAACCGTGTCCCGATTGGCAGAAAGGACGAGCGAGCCCATTGGCCTAGAAAGAGGGTGGGGATGGTATTGAGGCGGGCTCTGGAGCTGCTTGAGAGTTTTGCAGGCACTGGGAGAGAGTGGAGCTGTACGGAGGAGGAGCTGCTGCTGTGCAGAGTATGGGCAGAGAGGAGCGACAGTCCCTGGTGTTAATACTGTACTGAGCCTGACCTGACAGCTGTGTGACCGACTGACCCACGGGGGGGTGACCCGCCGACTGACCAGTGGAAGGTGGCTGTGGGTGCATTGTTTGCCACCCCCCCTCAAAATATACCACCAGCCGCCACTGAGCCCATGTATCAGTAATGATCTGCCCCCATCTCCACCTACTGCAGGCAATCTGACAACAGCTTTGAAGGAGACGGTTGGATTATAGCTACAGCTTATCTCAGCTGTGAACACTTTTCTGAGACAAACTAGAGCAAGAGGAATGCAGAGGGAGGGGGATGTGTTAACCTCTGCTTTCCTCTTGCCATTGCTTTTTTCAGGAATGTGTTCACAGCTGAGATAAGCTGTAGCTATTAATCAACTTTCTCCTTCAAAGCTGTTGTTGGATCGGCCACAGCCAGCAGGAGGTGAGGGGGACAGGTCAGTACACTTAACAAGGGTTAGAAAGCATTTAGAAACATGGGAAAGAGTACTACAGAATTGTAAAATAAAATTATAATGATAAACCTTCTTTAAAAATTAACCTTAGGCAAACAGCTAAATACATCACATGGAAGGTTTTTTTTATCTGCCAAAGGATTTGGTTTTGTTTTGTTCATCCAGCTTGTCCGCCAGCCTGGTGACCTGACTTTTTCCCCTGCCTCCAGCCTATGATTTGGCTGTAAGGGGGAGCAGCAAAGTGATAAGGTAATCTCTGTGATTTCCCCTTGTATCAGCATATTCCTTGTCAGAATATATTTATGCATCACACCTAATTGGCCCCAAATAGTGTCCCTCTCTCTCCCAGTCTGAGTGCTACCGTATATGGTTGCAATAAACAAATTCTGTATTTATAACAGTTATATTTAAAAAAATACATGTTTTATTTATTTTATAAATATATAACTGGATTTATTGGTGTTTGTCTGGTGTTTAGCTATTAGGAACTCTACTAAGCTCTTTTTGCATTCCATCTGGTTATAGAATTTAAAAGCAAAGCAATTACGGTAACAAAAAACTCTGAAAAAAAACCCAAAAAAAATACTGCTTATGGAATTCCTTAATATTCAATCATACTTAAATAGATTTAAAATCTCTTCATGTTATAGCAGAGCAGATATAAACCAGAAAAAAAGCTTAACTCTCAAAGACATCTCGGCTTCACTGACCTTAGGTCACAACAAGTTTCCATTTATTAACAAGTCCCAGGCTTTTTTTATAAAAGCAGAGAAAAGCACAATGGCAATGTCCAAATGCCAACCAAAACAGCAGTCTGATTTCACCTAGAATGATCAGGGCATTTTCTCTATGGTTGCTTGGATTTATTCACTTTGCCCTTTTGTTTATTAATGAATTAAAGACTGTTCCTAAAACACTTGTATACAACATATACAGTATCTCACAAAAGTGAGTACACCCTCACATTTTTGTAAATATTTTATTCTATCTTTTCATGTGACAACACTGAAGAAATGACACTTTGCGACAATGTAAATTAGTGAGTGTATAGCTTGTATAAGGCCCCTTTCACACGAGGTGGACTCCGTTTCCACGGAGCCCGCCTCGGTCCGCCGGCTCAGCGGGAGATCAGTCCGTTGATCTCCGCTGAGCCGGCGGATGACAGGTCCCTCTCTGCTTACTGAGCGGGGAGGGGCTTGTCAGGCGCTGCTGCCTCCTATGGAGGGATCGGATGAAAACGGACAGCATGCCCATTTTCATCAGATCTCACCTGATCCGATCCACCAGCGACGGACCTGGACGTAGGGCCATCCATCTGCTTTTAGCGGATCGGACTGGGTCGGATGTCAGCGGACATGTCTCTGCTGACATCCGACGCTCCATAGACTAACATGGTGCACCCGTTCAGGTCCGCCGTCAAAACTGACAGGCGGACCTGAACAGTCCGATCGTGTGAAAGGGGCCTTACAGTGTGAATTTGCTGTCCCCTCAAAATAACTCAACACACAGCGATTAATGTCTAAACCGCTGGCAACAAAAGTGAGTACACCCCTAAGTGAAAATGTCCAAATTGGGCCCAATTAGGCCATGTCATGTGACTCGTTAGTGTTACAAGGTCTCAGGTGTCAATGGGGAGCAGGTGTGTTAAATTTGGTGTTATCGCTCTCACTCTTTCATACTGGTCACTGGAAGTTCAACATGGCACCTCATGGCAAAGAACTTTCTGAGGCTCTGAAAAAAAGAATTGTAGCTCTACATAACGATGGCCTAGGCTATAAGAAGATTGCCAAGGGCCTGAAACTGACCTGCAGCACCGTGGCCAAGACCATACAACGGTTTAACAGGTCAGGTTCCACTCAGAACAGGCCTCGCCATGGTTGAGCAAAGAAGTAGAGTGCACGTGCTCAGTGTCATATCCAGAGGTTGTCTTTGGTAAATAGACATATGAGTGCTGCCAGCATTGCTGCAAAGGTTGAAGGGGTGGGGGGGGTCAGCCTTTCAGTGCTCAGACCATATGCCGCACACTGCATCAAATTGGTCTGCATGGCTGTCCTCCAAGAAGGAAGCCTCTTCCAAAGATGATACTGGAACCACATCCTGTGGTCTGATGAGACCAAGATAAACTTATTTGGTTCAGATGGTGTCAAGCGTGTGTGGCGGCAACCAGGTGAGGAATACAAAGACAAGTGTGTCTTGCCTACAGTCTGTCATGGTGGTGGGAGTGTCTTGATCTGGGGCTGCATGAGGAAATCATGAATGCCAACATTTACTGTGACATACTGAAGCAGGGCATGATCCCATCCCTTCGGAGACTGCGACGCAGGGCAGTATTCCAATATAAGGAAAATGGTACCCCAGCTCCACTGCCAATATGATGATCTATGAACTGTGGTCCGGTGCTCTAGCCAGGACGTTCAGGCCCCAAAATGCAGTACTTGAATCAGAAAAGGGCTGGCTTTGATGAAGGCTTCTTATCCGAAACGCGTCAGCGTAGCCTGTACCCGTGTACCCATGTAACCCAATAAAGGACTTTTATTCAAGAGCATCCGAGTCGCCAGCCCTTTTCTGATTCCAGTACTCCAATATGATAATGACCCCACCTCCAAGACGACTACTGCCTTTCTAAAGAAGTTGAGAGTAAAGGCGATGGACTGGCCAAGCATGTCTCCAAACCTAAACCCAATTGAGAATTTGTGGGGCATCCTCAAACGGAAGGTGGAGGAGCGCAAGGTCTCTAACATCCACCAGCTCTGTGATGTCGTCATGGAGGAGTGGAAGAGGACTCCAGTGGCAACCTGTGAAGCTCTGGTGAACTCCATGCCCAAGAGGGTTACGGCAGTGCTAGAAAATAATGGTGGCCACACAAAATATTTACACTTTGGGCCCAATTTGGACATTTTCACTTAGGGGTGTACTCACACTTGTTGCCAGCGGTTTAGACATTAATGGCTGTGTGTTGAGTTATTTTGAGGGTACAGCAAATTTACACTGTTATACAAGCTGTACACTCACTAATTTACATTGTAGCAAAGTGTCATTTCTTCAGTGTTGTCACATGAAAAGATATAATAAAATATTTACAAAAATGTGAAGGGTGTACTCACTTTTGTGAGATACTGTACACTATATTATCATAAGTATTGGGAATCCTGCCTTTTCACGCACATGAACTTTAATGGCATCCCAGTCTTCATCTATAGGGTTCAATATTGAGTTGGCCCACCCTTTGCAGCTATAACAGCTTCAACTCTACTGGGAAGGCTGTCCACAATGTTTAGGAGTTTGTCTATGGGAGTGTTTGACCATACTTCCAGAAGCGCATTTGTGAGGTCAGGCACTGATGTTGGAGGGAAGGCCTGGCTCACAGTCTGCGCTCCAAATCATCCCAAAGATGTTCTATCGGGTTGTGGTCAGGACTCTGTGCAGGCCAGTCAAGTTCCTCCACCCCAAACTCATCCATGACTTTATGGACCTTGCTTTGTGCACTGGTCCAAATCATTTGGTGGAGGGGGGATTATGATGTGGGGTTGTTTTTCAGGGGTTGGGCTTGGCCCCCTTAGTTCCAGTGAAGGTAACTCTTGAGGCGTCAGCATACCAAGACATTTTGGACAATTTCATGCTCCCAACTTTGTGGGAACAGTTTGGGGTTGGCCTTCCCTGTTCCAACATGACTGCACACCAGTGCACAAAGCAAAGTCCATAAAGACATGGATGAGCGAGTTTGGCGTGGAGGAACTTGACTGGCCTCAGCCTGATAGAACACCTTTGGGATTAATTAAAGCGGAGCCAGGCCTTCTCTCCAACATCAGTGCCCGACCTCACAAATGCACTTCTGGAAGAATGGTCAGACATTCCCATAGACACACTCCTAAACCTTGTGGACAGCCTTCCCAGAAGAGTTGAAGCTGTTATAGCTGCATAGGGTGGGCCAACTTAATATTAAACAATATGGACTAAATTTTGTAATGCTATCAAAGGTAATTTTTTACTTATAAAGGCGGGTGTCCCAATACTTTTGGTAATAATGTGATTGCATTAAACGTGCACTTTACAAACCGAAATGATTGCTGACATAAGTATGCAACGTTTTTGACAGTTATCAGATTGTGCATCAGACTGTGGGTTTCCAGCACTTTACAGCACTGTACTGTAAGTCCAGGCCGATGTGGTAACAAACACCCAGGAGATGTGTTCATGACACCCTGGGTTCACAGGAAGTGAGTTAAATTACTTTTAACCAATAAAAGGAACAATATTGGAGGATGGTGAAAGGTAGTGCTGGAGTGAGGAGATGGTGAGTATTGCATTGCACCATACTTACCTTTTCCAGATATCTTCAGATTGGTCATGTGATGAGTGGGGTCCTTTTCCAAACTTTTGGTGGTGGGCAGGGAGCTGTTGTGACACCTCCACAAATGGTGGACCCATGACACCCTGCACTTACAGGATGTCCTCAGTGTTTAAACTTGAAGCATGTAAATCTCTAGTGGTGGAAACAGATTACTGTGGGTGATAATGCTTGAGAAGAGATGAGTTTTTCAGCCACAGCTGCTTTTTTTCAACACCTGCTGTGTTGAAAAACATTTTCCCGGAATTGGGCTTTAACAACCTCAGACTAAATACTAGTCTTTTTTTTAACCTTATAGCACCATTATCATAGTGATGATAAACAAACATAACCTACATCTCTGAAGAGACATGAATGTATCACCTGACTAAAGAAACAGACCAGTAACCATGTCCCTGGCATTTATAGGTAATGAAATAACCACAAGTGAACTCGGCAGCATCGACAGCCCATGAGCCTTCCACACTAAATGACCCGTGAGAAGTAATGAGGTTTAGATGACTTCCCAGCCCCGGCAATGAATCACAAGATGGCAACAGGAAAACCCTTCCTTTTATTCCTGAACTGGCAGCTGCAAATGTTCTCTGCTGCTCAGGAAAGGCAAATAAAACAAACATTAGGTAAATAGTAAATCTGAACCATGAAACACTTTAAAAGCTTACTTAAAATTAATATCCACCTCTAACACCCTAGAAAATGAAAATCATAAATGCTTTTCATGGGCACACATATAACAATAGGGTATAAACTTAATAAACTGACATTGCTTCTCTTCTGAGGCCGCTGTTAGCTGTACCATATTAATGTGTACAGTATATAGAAAACTAGATAGAAATAAAAAGAAAAATAGAAAAATCTAAATCAAACCAATATTTGGTGTGACTTCATTGGCTTCAAACCAGCATCAATTCTAAAGCCGGGTACACACGACCGGTTTTGCCGACGGAATAAACTCCGAAGGTTTCGCCGACGGAACTCCGACGGAATTCCATTCAAGCGGTCTTGCCTCCACACGGTCACACCAAAGTCCGACCGTCTAGAACGCGGTGACGTACAACACGTACGACGGGACTAGAAAAAGGAAGTTCAATAGCCAGTAGCCAATAGCTTCCGTCTTGTACTTGCTTCAGAGCATGCGTCGTTTTTGGTCCGTCGGAACAGCATACA
Source organism: Lithobates clamitans (assembly GCA_037952925.1). Taxonomy (NCBI): domain Eukaryota; kingdom Metazoa; phylum Chordata; class Amphibia; order Anura; family Ranidae; genus Lithobates; species Lithobates clamitans. The sequence goes on from JBBGZY010001202.1 coordinate 3,618,846, forward strand.
GACGAGAGGTTTTCCCGATAGGAATTGGTTCTGTCAGAAATATTTAGAACGCGTTCTATTTTTAGGTCCGTCAGAATTTTCTAAAAAATCAGTCCGATGGGGCATACACACGATCGGAATATACGATGAAAAGCTTCCGTCTGACTTTTTCTGTTGGACATTCCGCTCGTGTGTATGCAGCATTACACTTGCACAAAGTCAGGGATTTTGTAGGATTAGAGTTAGGTGTATGATTAACTAATTATACAAAGAAGGTGCAAATGATTATCAATTTCATATGTAGTTTAAAAATACAGTGAATAAACGGCCCCCTTCCACTATCTCGGCACTAAAGATATGTTAGGTTTCATACAATAAAAAGACCTTCCACACTTAAACCATAAAGGCCTTCACCATGTGATAATAATAATTCTAAACAGCTGCCGCTTAAAATGCAAAAGCATAAATTTCAAGATAAAAATTAACAATAATAACAATACCAGAAGACCAAATCAAGTGCCTGTAATTATTATAGCAGCGCTACTATTATAAAGTTCTATGATCTATCAAGATAAAAATTAACAATAATAACAATACCAGAAGACCAAATCAAGTGCCTGTAATTATTATAGCAGCGCTACTATTATAAAGTTCTATGATCAGCTTTCATGTGTCTGCAATACTCATAAGTAGTAATTGACAGATGATGTGAGAAGACAGTCCCAGAAACCGCAGATGGAAATCTTGCTATGTTGTATAAATGACACCCCACAGCAATCTGTGCAACACTCTCCCCTTCGGGGTTTATACTCACCAGAGGCTTGTATGTATCAGGCATGGATTGACATGGACAGTATTCCTCAGCGATAAGGGAGGTATCACACTATATCCATCAGTTCTCAGGATAAAGAAAACTTCCAATAGTATAATTCAGTTTTCTCACTTTTATTAATTAAAAATATTTCCATATATCTTCATCAATCACAGCTTCTTCAAAAGTTATTGTAGGCAAATCAACAGGCAATCCTCACAGCTCTAGGAAGGGGTGACTCACGTTAATACAGGGAGCAGCATCCACCGCTTGGTTTCTGGTATATCACTTCCTGTCTGTGAATCGCACTGATCACGTCCGGTCGTCGCAAGGTCAAGCCCTGACTAGTTTCGTCATTCGACTTCCTCTGAGGGCGGATTTAATTTCATATGTAGGTTGAAACACAGTTATCAACTGAAACAGAAACAGTTGTGTAGGAGGCTTAAAACTGGGTGAGGACTAGCCAAACTCTGCTACTAAGGTGAGGTTGTAAAAGACAGTTTCATGTCATAGGTCATACACCACGGCAAGACTGAGCACAGCAGCAAGACACAAGGTAATTTTACTGCATCATTGCAGTCTCTCCCGTGCAAAGATTTCAAAGCAGACTGGCAGATGTACTATTCAAGCTCCTTTAAAGAAGCACTAAGAAACGGGCAATGCTGAGGACCATAGACGCAGTGGTCGGCCAAGGAAACTTAATGTAGCAGATGAAAAATACATTGTGCTTATTTCCCTTTGACAGCGGAAGATGTCCAGCAGTGGCATCAGCACAAAACTGGCAGAAACCAGTGGGACCCAAAAAGCCATACCTCCGATGTAGAAACAAGGCTAAACGACTCAACTTTGCACAAAAACATAGAAACTGGGATGCAGAAAAATGTCAGCTGGTGCTCTGGACTGATGAGTCAAATTTTTAAATATTTGGCTGTAGCAGGAGGCAGTTTGTTTGCTGAAGGGCTTGAGATAGGTACAATAATGAATGTCTGCAGGCAACAGTGAAACATGGTGGAGGTTCCTTGCAAGTTTGGAGTGGCATTTCTACAAATGGAGTTGGAAATTTGGTCAGGATCAATGGTGTCCTCAATGCTAAGAAATAAAAGGAGGTACTTATCCATCATGCCATACCATCAGAGAGGCGTGTAATTGGCCCCAAATTTATTCTGCTGCAAGACAACGACTCTCATGTATCAGGTGAGACCAGAATTGTGTGGACACCAACAGAGGAAACGTATATAAGTGAAAATATTATGATTTATCTAAGATAAGTCAAAAATATAAACACAACCACCTCCAATATAATACACTGCACAACCAACCAAATCACAGACAGAGACCCACAAATAACAATAATCATATATATATATATATATATATATATATATATATATATATATATATATATAATGGGGAATACCGTATTCATAAACGTAGCCAGGCCAGGGTAATCAACGGGAGGTCAGCAGATGGGGACAGGGAACAAACAAGACAAGGAGAGGATGGATGGATAAGGCTGCAGGGCAAGGGTAAGGGTAACAGGGTCACAGGAGGAACAGGTTCAAGTACAGGGTGCAGGTACAGGGTTCAGGTACAGAGACAGGATCAGGATCAGAGCTCTCAGGTTCAGGTCAGAGCGCAAGGAAGATACCAAGGCAACTATGTGTGTGTGTTGCCGGGTATATATACACATCTCCTGCAATCAGGGTCGGGTGACGCCAGATCGCAGGAGATGATGTCGTCTCCACACTGCCAGGAACCACCTGCTGGTGGACATTGGTACTGCGGCCCCAGGATCAAATAGTACCACCAGCAGGAGAAAGCTTCCCTGACAGTTCCAGATTGCCAGGAGACACCCGCTGGTGGACATCAGTACTGCATGCCAAATGTCTGACAGCGCCACTAGCAGGTGGAACCTTTCTTGACAATGACCACAAACATACAGCCAATGTCATTAAGAACTATTTTCAGCATAAAGAAAAACAAGGAGTCCTGGAAGTGTTGTTTTGTCCCCCACAGAGCCTTGATCTCACCATCTTGGTGTCTGAAGAGACAGAAGGATCTAAGGCAGCCTACATCCACAGAAGATCTGTGATTAATTCTCCAAGATGTTTGGAACAACCTACCTGCTGCGCTATTTCAAAAACTGTGTGCAAGTGTACCTAGAAGAATTGATGTGGTTTTGAAGGCAAAGTGGGGTCACACAGCACCAAACATTGATTGATTTGGATTTCTCTTCTGTACATTTACTTACCATTTAAAAAAATCTAACTTTTAACACTTCTATTTCTGAAAGCATTCTTAATTGACAGCATTTTTTTTACACCTGCCTAAAACTTTTGCACAGAATGAATATTTATACTGTACTTGTAAATTTTCACATACAGACTGTGTAGCTGCACAGAGGTCTTACTTTGGGGTCCACTGATACTAATACAAGATGTGGGTTGGAGGTTTCTGCCTGGCAAATAGATCTGAACGCTGCTTACTGAAAAGTGGGTTGCAGTGTTCATGATGCCCTAACCATACTCTCGGTTTGTATATATCCAAGTGATGCCTGGCAGCAAGAACCTTCTTTACTTTCTACATGACCAGCTCTGAGACATGGAAAATGCTTCTCCCATTTTCTGTTGATAATGTTTTGACCATAGTTTCTCAACCAGGGTTCCTCTAGGGCAGTGGTCCCTGGGGCCGGATGAGGCCCTTTGCTTGCCTTTATCTGGCCCTTGAGGCATTATTCCAGCCACTGCCACTAACAATGGGGCATAATTTCTGCAACTAATACCAAAGATGGGGGATTATTTCTCCCACTATTAATAATGATGTGGCACTATTCCTTCCACTAAAACCAATATTGAAGTACCATTCCTCCCACTGACACCAACTATTTCTTCCCCAATACCAAAGATGGAGCAATTTTTACCACCACTGGGCACAGTCCGGCCCCCCTAAAGGATAATAAAAGTTTAAGAATAAATAATAGAAAGTTTGGAGACCCCTGCTGTAGGGGTTGCTAGGGGTTCCTTGAGCTGGAACAAATTGACCTCCCATCTCATGGTTCTTGCAGAGTTCCATGTAATGCCACTTGACAGAGACAGCAGCAGGACACCATTAATCTTTTAAATGTCTGCAAGGGTGGCATTTTGACCACCAATGTATAAAGGGTATTTTTCCCATGGACCACCAATGCAAGCCGGTAGTCTTCACACTGACTACTACGGTAAGGTAGATGTTTTGAATACCACTGTAAGGGGGGGCATTCTATTCACTGACCACCACTGTAAGGGGGGAATTTTCCCACTGACCTGATTAGTTAATTTTTGCAGTGGTTCACTGAGACGTGAAAATTATTTCAAAGGTACCTCTGGGGTAAAAAGGTTGAGAAAGGCTGGTTTAGACAGTAAGTGAAGCGGTGATGCATATGTAGCACTTACTGCCGTAGGAGCCATTGGAATTTTGCCTAGGTTCTTCCCCAGTGAATTGCCCCACAGCCAAGCACACAAACTCACCCACACTTTTCCTCAATAGCCACTCTAGGGGTGTTGTTTTTATTTTTATTGTTTTTATTTTTGGAGAACTTGGATAGGGTGGGGGGAATTGAGTAAGATACTCCAAAAACAGATACTATGTACAGGTTGAGGACAGTGAACTCCTTTCTGAAAAGTTGAAGCAGAAGTCCTTGCTTGCAGCAAACTGTGGACTTTATAGCAGAAACAGTTGAATGTAGAGCTAAAGCAAAAGTCCTTGCATAAAGCAAACTGTGGACTTGACTTGTAGAGGAAGCAGTTAACAGCACACATGCTTCTTTTTTTTAGAGCAATTAGAGCAGAGTCCCTTCACAAGGAATTCAATAAACTAAGCTTTTCAGGACACCAACCGATGTTCCATTTAGCAAACACATCTCTCTAGCACAAGAGGGGTGGCAGCAGCCCAAAAGTCTCTACGATCTCTCAGCAGTCTGTACTCACAAAATGTCCAGGGAAAGCTGGTTGCCTCCTTCCAACTTCCAAGCAACACCTTCCTCCAGTAATACCAGACTAGCTTTTCAGCAGACAGCCTCTCATTCAGCTCTCAGCAGCTTCAGCATCCAGGTCCTCAGGTCACCCACCTTTGGCCTCATGAACAGCAAGCATGTGGCAGCAATGCCCTGGAGGCTGGATTGATTCTCTCAGGAAAAAGACACAGAGCTCAGTGTACTAAGAGAATTTATACAGACTCCCAACATGCCTTCAGGGCCCTGCTCCCTGGGATTGGCCAGAGAATTCTCACAGCTCTCTGGAAAACAGACTGACAGCAGCTGAGAAAACTGAACTGACCTAATTTATCAGCTGCACTGGCTACAGTCAGCAGAACTAAATTTGCCTAACCCTACAATCACAGCCACACTGGTTGAAATGAGGCAGCTAAATTTCAGCTAAATCAAACACATGCGCAGCTCCACTGAACACCGTGAGCAAGCATTAAAGTGATTGTAAAGTCTTGTTTTTTTTTATGTTACAATAACAAACATGTTATACTTACCTGCTCTGTACCGTGGTGCACAGAGCAGCCTGGATCCTCTTCTTCCCGGGTCCCTGGCTGGAGCTCCTGGCCCCTTGCCTTCTGTTGAGTGCCCCCACAGCAAGCAGCTTGCTATGGGGGCACCCACACCGAGCTGCAGCTCCATGTAGCCATTCAAACACGGAGCCGTGGTTCGGCACCGCCCCCCTTTCTCCTGCTTGGCTAACTGAGTTTGATTGACAGCAGCGGGAGTCAATGGCGCCACAGCTGTGTCTCGGCTAATCAGGAGGCAGAGTCCAGGATGGCCCATTTACTCGTGGATATTGCTGGATAGAGGGGGGCTCAGGTAAACATTAGGGGGGCTGCTGCACACAGAAGGTTTTTTTTATCTTAGAATGCATTAAGATAAAAAACCTGAGTGCGCATGCGCGCGGTGCCGAGGTCGGACATGAGCTGACTCCGCTCCGCACGCCTCCGGCCAGAAAAGCTAAAAATAGCAAAGGGGGAACGAGCGGAGCTCTGCCAAACGGATATCCCGAAGCCTGGGAGCGGACGATGCAGCGGAGAGGGTCGGAAAACAACCGAAACCCCCCACAGCACCTCAGGAACACCCGCGCCTCTAAGGCCCAGCAGTCTCCCTCTCCCAAGATGGCGCCGGGGAAGGGAGATTCCACACGCGGCGGAGCCTCAACACAGCGGCGGCCCCCGCAGCCCTCCACACAACAAAGAGGGGACCTCACAGAAGGCTGCACAGCACAGGACCAGAACTGGGTGACCCAACAGCCACTGCCATCAAAACCAAGGCCAACAGCACCTGAGAAGGTGAGTCCCCAGACACAGCAGCGGCCCCCCCAGCCTAAGATGGCGCCTGTCAACAGCGATCACCCACATGAGAGCAAACAGATGCAGGCACAGCAGAACAAATCGCTCAACCCAATTACTTTCCAGGTTGAGGTGCATAGAGACTCCTTCTCCTCCCAGTCCCAGGAGGGACCTTGCTCCCCACAGAGCGACCACCCGCAGATGTCCCCGTTATCGGGCTCCTCGGACAGGCCGTTACTATTCACTGACTCCCCAGCTTCCTCCACAGACAGGCAAATGGCAGAAATTGCTGAATTAGCCATGAGTCAAAACAGTGGGCCTTCCTCACAGCCACTGGCCCCTGCTGCAGGATATTCAGGCGACACAGTCCTCCTAGCTAGATTTTCAGCACTCCTACAGCAGGAACTGTCAAAAGCTTGCAACATTATCACCACAGGTATGAAAGATGACTTCCAAAATATAGGGGAGAGGTTAGACACGATCGAGTCTAAAATGGATGGGACGGTTAAAAGAGTCAATCAAAACTCCAAAATGATCACATCCCTACAGGATCAACTGGACCAAGCAAACGCAAAAATCGAAGATTTGGAGAATAGATCTAGGAGGTATAACTTCCGCGTGCGTGGCCTCCCAGAATCCGAATTAGACCTGGAAGATTCGATCCACGATCTAATGAAACAATTGATACCGGATATTTCCCCTCACCAAATGGAACTGGATAGGGTGCATCGAGCCCTGACAGCCCCAAGACAAGATGGACTGCCACGCGACGTGATAGTCAAGCCTCATTTCTACCGCATTAAAGAAAGGATCATGTTGGAAGCAAGAAATCAAGGAGACATAACCATCTCGGGTCACCCAATCCAGATTTTTGCGGATATAGCTCAAGTAACAATCCAGAAAAGGAGAGCGTTGAAACCGTTGCTTAACCAACTCATCAACCGACAGATTAAATACAGATGGTCGTTCCCATTCCGATTGTCATTTATCTACAAAGGCAAGTCCCACTCATTTACCACTTTCCAGTCGGGCGAGGCCCTCCTCCAAGATTTGGGCCTTCTGCCCACGGAGCCACAGGAACCCAGTGCCCTATTCGACGAAAGCCGACCGATCTCCCCCCTGTGGTCCCAACCAAGGGGCCCTAGAGCCAGAAAACTTCCGCTAGCAACCTGAACACTACCCCAGAAGCAGATTACAACTTCGGTGTTTGCGACCGAGTATTCTAGTATTGGTCCAAGACCTGCTCTTGAAGACCCTGCTGCGGGCGTCTGACTGTTCCTGAGGACGCAGTATCCGTTGAAGCCGTTCCGGTTTGATACAGACTTAAAAGTTGACTTTATATCAGGTTATAAGTTATGTTGTCTTAGATATCTCGAGAGGGGAGTCTGCCTTATCGGCAGACTCGCCTCTACAAATTTTTTTTTTTTTTTTTCGCCTCTCCCCACCCCTCCACTATTATGTTTGAATTCAGTAGTGAAACTTCCCAATCAATTATGCGAGTGGATCCCGCTCGTCCCCCACTTGAAGCTAGCAAATAGTGCCGGAGGTGAACCGCATGCCACCACAAGTGAACCTGTCTCCACCGCAAGCGGAGAGACAACTTCACGAAACAAACTCAGGGGCTAGATACCCCTGCAACCACACTGAAATGCAGTGTGCAGGTGTCTTTTTAACACCTCTTTTTTTTCTATCCTTTTTTTTATTATTGTTATTTCCCCCTTTTACCTCCCCTAAACAATTTTTTGTGGTTTTTGTCGTGAACAATAGGTTTTGCTTAATACTACAACAAAAAACAGCACTATACTATCTATGCCTCTACTTCTCTAATTCTGCCTTTTTCTCTCCCTTCCCCCTTTTCCACTTCCTGACCGCGCTCCTGCCCCACGCAAGAACCCGAGAGGAGGATCCAGGAGACTTCCAAAAAATTCCACTGAAACAACTAAAATGTGAGTACAGCCTTCCAAACTGCCATGTCCTGTAAAAACCAACCTACCTACACGATATTGACGCACAACACTCAGGGTCTAAACTCCCCTACTAAACGGACCAAGGCCTTTCAGCAATACCATAAATTAGGGGCGGACATCCTCTTACTACAGGAGACACATTTCTCACGTACGTCAGCCCCAAAATTCCTGAATGCAAAATACCCAACGATTTATCTGTCTAATGGTCCAGATAAAAAGAGAGGAGTAGCTATATGCATCGCTAAAAGGGTCCCCTTTACTCCCACTAATGTGATAAGGGACAGGGAGGGCCGCTATATTATGGTAGCTGGTAGAATCAACGACAGTGAGGTCACCTTTTTGTCTTATTATGCTCCTAACGTTGGACAGATAAATTTCTTCAACACAATGCTAGAGGTCATAACACCCCATTTAGTGGGTCACGTGATGCTAGGGGGAGACAGCAACACTTCACTAGATCAAATCCTAGATAAGTCGGACCCCCGAAAGACGACCCTAAAGCATTCCCCTAAACAAAGCAGCACCCTAGCACGCCTGCTCCATAACCACGACCTGATAGACCTTTGGAGAGAGGCCCATCCCACAGAACGGGACTACACATTCTATTCACATGTACATAAAACCTATTCGCGCATTGATCATTTGTTCACACTTTCCCCATTAATCCCATATATCCCTTCGACAAAAATAGTACCTACAGTATGGTCTGACCACTCTGCGGTTCTGGTGGTTCTATCAGATCTCTGGTCGAAATCCAGACAACCTTCTTGGCGATTGAACGAATCATTACTAAGCGACCCCATAATCGCCAAGGAAGTTGAGAAAGCCATACAACAATATTTTCAAGAAAATACCCTTCCGTCCTCCTCTCCAGAGATAGTATGGGCTGCCCACAAGGCCACACTGAGGGGCATACTAATACAATTAGCTACTAGGGTCAAGAGAGAACGAACTCAAACAATTCAACAACAGGAGAGAGAGCTAAATAGATTAACACATGAACAAAAATCCAACCCACACATAGACCTTAGAAGCCAGATTGATACAGCAAGAACAGCATTAAAGTTGAGCCTTACCACAAAGGCAGAGAAATATATCAGATGGTCCAAACACCGCTATTACACAATGGGGGACAAACCAAACAGATTACTAGCTAGGAAACTAAACCCAAGACCATATAACCCGGCGCTACCCAAATTGAGACTGCAGACTGGACAAGTAACACAGAACCCCCAACTCATACTCCAGGAATTCTACACATTTTACTCTAAACTATACGACTCCCCAAAGGAATTCAACATTAACAAAGCTGAAGAATTCCTGAGGGACATACCACTCCCAACCTTATCTAGTGACCACATCGAAAGAATGGAGGCAGAGTTTACGACGAATGAAGTGGCGATGGCTATCAAATCCCTGAACCCGTCGAAGTCTCCGGGTCCAGATGGATTCTCAGGCCACTACTACCGCAAATACACGGAGATTCTGTCTCCTCGTCTTTGCGCCTTCTACAATTCACTAAGAAAGGGACTCCCGATTCCACTTCACGAAAATAAGGCCTTTATACATGTTATACCCAAACCGAATAAAGATCACGGGGACTGTGCGAACTACCGTCCCATATCGTTGATCAATGTAGACCTCAAAATACTAACAAAGATATTAACCACCCGCATGAACTCATTTATTTCGAAATATATCCATCCAGACCAGACGGGATTTGTCCCCAATAGACAAGCGCCCGACCAAACCAGACGCATAATAGATATAATCTCTGCTCTAAACTCGGGATGGGATGGGGGAGGTCGGAGAGGAGCTCTATTGGTTTCATTGGATCTACATAAAGCGTTTGATTCCCTATCCTGGGACTACCTTTTCTATATTTTGGGGAAATACGGGTTTGGATCCCACTTTCTAACCACACTTAAAACAATTTACAGTCACCCCACAGCTAATCTAGTAGTAAAGGGATATAAATCCCATAACATACAGATACTAAGAGGTACTAGACAGGGTTGTCCCTTATCCCCCCTATTATTTATTTTAGCCCTAGAGCCCCTGGCCATTAAAATTCGAGAACATCAGGATATACTGGGGGTGAAATGCGGCGACAGAGAACACAAATGTGCAATGTTTGCAGATGACATCTTACTGCTACTCTCCTCTCCGGTCACCTCCTTACCCAATCTACAGCTGGTGCTGAGACACTTCACGGAATTCTCGGGACTTAAAGTGAACCAATCTAAAACTCAAGCACTTAATGTTTCCTTGCAAACACACATAGTCCAAGCGTTACAACAATCCTACCCTTTTAAATGGCAGAAAGAGACAATGTCATATTTAGGCATCTTCCTCACTCCTACCCTCACTACACTATATAAACATAATTATCCCCCACTATTCAGGAAAATACTAGAAGATATCAAAAAATGGTCAAATAACCCCCCGTCATGGTTTGGAAGGCTGTGCTCAATTAAAATGACGGTTTTGCCGAAGGTGTTATATCTGTTTAGGACCCTTCCAATAGCAGTTGTAAGGAACGATCTACAGAAATTCCAGAAAAAATTGCTGGACTTTGTGTGGGGATACAGGAGACCTAGAGTGAACAGGAGAACACTTTCCACACCTAAGCAGATGGGGGGCCTGGGAATGCCAGATTTACTCAAATATTACCAAGCAGCACAAATGTCCCAATTGATCAAATTCCACACTAGACAGTCTAGACCGCTCTGGATGTCAATCGAATCTTCTCTGTACCCTGACAGAGAGATTAGTCAACTAATGTGGTTAAAGGCGAAGGACAGGCCGGCCATGATGTGCCCGAGCTTGTCTTTCTCCCTAAATTTGTGGGACAGACTATCAACAGCCTACGGGTTTAGGTCCCAACACAACCCATTGGCCCCTCTATTTGGGAACACACTGTTCACTCCGGGTCTTCAACCCCGAAATTTTTTGTGGTGGACCAACAAAGGATTAATACGTATTGCAGATTATTGTGACCACAGGGGTGCTTTGTCGAAATCAACCTTACAGGAGAAATACGAACTCCCAAATTCAGAACTATTCCGTTTTACCCAGATAAGACATTTTTTAGCTACCCTGAATCGCACCTCTGATATCACTACATTCACCCCAATGGAAAACCTCTGTAGGAATTTCGATAAGCACACTGGTCACATATCACGGATATATAATATATTGACCTCATCTATCTCAAAAATGCATTACATGCAAAAATGGGAACAAGATATGGAAATGGAACTAGATATGGAAGTTTGGAATAAGATAATACTGAATGCATCTAAGTCACTTGTTAATACCTCCTTGATAGAGGCAAACTATAAAGTAATGATGCGATGGTACATGGTCCCAGAGAGGATAGCAACTTTCGTTCCAGGGGCGTCCCCCCGGTGTTTTAGAGGTTGTAATGTAAATGGCACTTTTTACCACACTTGGTGGACGTGCCCCAAAGTGAGGAGATTCTGGATACGCACGTACAATCTAATATACTCCCTCACACAAGCGAACCTAGTCAAATCACCTCTGCACGCGCTGTTGGGACGCCCAGTGGAGGGGACATCAAAGTCAATGCGCAGATTGATTACATTTATATTTGTGGCGGCCAGGATTTCCATAGCTAAGTCCTGGAAGTCTCCCACAGTTCCCTTTTACTTATTAAAAGCCAAACTATCATGGATAATGATAAATGAGCGCCTAACGGCAATATTGAAAGATAAGATGACCGGATTTAATAAAACTTGGGACCCTTGGATAAAATACCTCACCAATACGTAGGTTGCCCGACGATTGAGGCACCTACGGTGCGGCAGGAGCGCACCCCTACCACCCCCCTCCCCCCTCCCCCCTCCTAATTCCTCTCATACCTGCTCTTTGTCCTTCTGCCTTTTTTTCTCTCTCTCTCCATTCTCTTCACGATCCTTATTTTTGATTATAGTCAATGATGACTATCACAGTATGTTACATAATTTACCAGATGTTTATTTTACTTTCTGTAAACTTAAAAATTTAATAAATACCATTGTTTGAAAAAAAAAAAAAGATAAAAAACCTTCTGCCTTTACAACAAACCTAACTAATCCTAGCACCTATCTAGGAGGTGCTACTGTACAAATATTATAAACCACAAGGGTATCGGTAAAACTCGCTATCTATATCTATCTATCTGAACCTGAACTCAAAAAGTAAAGATTTGCTATCTTATAGAGAACATCTAGAAATTTTTATTGTGATTAAGCAGTACTTGAAAAATCTACCCCGTCTTTATTTTTTACTGAAAAATGACAGTGCAGTTTCTGACATATACTGTAAGGGTGCCTAGGCACTCTCACATAGCTGTCTATCTGCAGTGTGAGATATAAGGCACTGCTGCCTGTGACTGTTAGTTTCACAAAACTTGGAGTAAAATTTAGTGATGTCATTACTGTGCTGCTCACTGTCCTCCTTGGAAAGGAATCTGTACCTGAGGACCTACAGTGCAAGAAACTCCCTGCTTCCGCTTCATTCATTCTGTCAGTCTGTGCTACATCCACCTCTTTTCTGCCAGCCACTAGATCATCAATTTTCAGGAAGGCAGCTCTTACATGAGGAAGCAAAACCTTGATTCTACTAAGATAGCTGCCTCCACACAGTGTGGAATAACGCACTGCAAATCAGTCATGGAAAAAAACAGCAAGCAGCCAACAGACAATGCTGGCAACTATTACCATGCCCTCTAGTGGTATTTTTGGGCACAGCTTTCAGAGTCCAGATCCTTATAAATATTTGGGCAGTAGCTGAAAGAATGCCTAAATTTTTTTCTGGCATGGGGGACTATAGAGCTGCCCGGTTTCGTCTTGCACCTCCACTAACATAGTGGCCACATCAAGACAGCACTATGGAATTGATGATAGAATGGGGCCAAGCAAAAGAGCTTTACAGAATGCCTACTGTAAAAGTTATATCATCTACAACATACCTGTTTTGTATTGTGTGAAAGATAAAGCTGCCTGAGTCTAGATTCACATTTAGCTGGCCACAACTAGCACAAATTTTCCATCAATACAAGAAAGTTTCAAGAGGCTCAAGCAATACATTTGAGGCTTCCAAGCTACAAATACATTTTCTCTAATTCACAGTGTCTCATATCTCATTGCAGAGGACAGTCAAACAGTTGTAGAAATGTTCTGTCTATCACTTCCAGAATAGCAGGTGAGATTCTATTTAACAGCTGTCATTGTTACAGTGTGCTAGATTCTGCAATGTTTCCATAAAGTTCAATGACCTGTGATGATGCAGGTATGCATATACCTAAAACTTGTTTTTTAGCTTTTGTTAAAAATGAAGGTAGTTCTTGGCTTTTTTTCATTTAATAATATTAAAGGCTGTGCAGGCTATTATTGATCAATGCCACAATTTGCTACCTGCGAACAGTGGCATAGCGTTGGGGGGGGCAGCTGGTGCGGTCGCCACGGGCACAACATCTAGAGGGCCGAGGTCTGCTGAGCCGCAAGTCCAAGGCGTAACAGCTGCAGGCCTCCAAGAGTTAAATCCCTCTCCTGCCATTATAGGCTGGATAGACAGAGCGCCGGCCCGCCACTGGCTGGAAGTTTCGGGTGGGTTCTCCTGCTCTGCGGCCCCTGTGGAGAGTGTACAGCGAGGCTGCTGCAGCCCTTCCCTGCATCTCATTGTGTGTCATTGCCTGATCCCAACATCCTCCTAAGAGGGAGACCACGTGAGGGCACCCTGAGGGGCCGATGTGGACTGAGAGCCAAGGGATATGGTCTAGGAGGAGAGCCCAACCCTGCACAGAGCATCACAGTCCGGAAAATGTGCACAGATCAGCACCTGGGTAATTGGCAGCACAACTTCCTTTGCTTAGCAGTTCATGAACATGGGCTTAATAGGCTGCTTGTGGTAATTCTCCATCCCTATACTGCTGCACACTTTATTCATCAGGTCTTTAGCCACATGGGGCTATGATGGTACTGTATGTACAAAGTAAGGCTACATATATCACATACAGCAGAGTTTTCATTGTCTGATTATTCCCATCTATATATTAAAAGATAATATTCATCTTAAGGAGTGAGGCTGTGCTAACTAGTGTGCCCTAATGTGCAATCCTACGAAATATTGTATGGATGTTAAAAACTTGATATACCTAAATGGTTATTACAGCTGCATATAGATATATGTCGTGCTATGTATTTATACAATATGGACTGGAAAGTAAGTAATAGGCTGCAACTATATATTGTCTGTTTTTTTGTGTGTAAATTACAGCGCATATAGTAAGCTGTTATAAGCTATAGCAGTCATTGTATTTTACTTCTTGGAAGTCATTAAAATGACAAAAACTGCAATCTGAATGGTGGCTATGGGCTATTGCCCAATATTCCTATTGGCATGGCTTTATTATAAATTTTAAAAAAGCCTACTTGTATGCACGCAAACCATGTCATTTAAATGTTTCTGTGTTTCTCTCTAACTCCCTAAGAACTCCTAATTTAAATAAGTTTCTCTGACATGGTATATTGCAGCCATTTGCTAAAATCATTTAAGTTCATTTTTTTCCTCATTAATGTACACATAGCACCCCATATTGACAGAAAAACACAGAATTGTTGACATTTTTGCAGATTTATTAAAAAAGAAAAACTGAAATATTACATGGTCCTAAGTATTCAGACCCTTTGCTGTGACACTCATATATTTAACTCAGGTGCTGTCCATTTCTTCTGATCATCCTTGAGATGGTTCTACACCTTCATTTGAGTCCAGCTGTGTTTGATTATACTGATTGGACTTGATTAGGAAAGCCACACACCTGTCTATATAAGACCTTACTGCTCACAGTGCATGTCAGAGCAAATGAGAATCATTAAGGTCAAAGGAACTGCCTGAAGAGCTCAGAAACAGAATTGTGGCAAGGCACAGATTTGGCCAAGGTTACAAAAAAATTCTGCTGCACTTAAGGTTCCTAAGAGCACAGTGGCCTCTATAATCCTTAAATGGAAGACATTTGGGACGACCAGAACCCTTCCTAGAGCTGACCGTCTGGCCAAACTGAGCTATCGGGGGAGAAGAGCCTTGGTGAGAGAGGTAAAGAAGAACCCAAAGATCACTGTGGCTGAGCTCCAGAGATGCAGTCGGGAGATGGGAGAAAGTTGTAGAAAGTCAACCATCACTGCAGCCCTCCACCAGTCGGGGCTTTATGGCAGAGTGGCCTGACGAAAGCCTCTCCTCAGCGCAAGACACATGAAAGCCCGCATGGAGTTTGCTAAAAGACACCTGAAGGACTCCAAGATTGTGAGAAATAAGATTATCTGGTCTGATGAGACCAGGATAGAACTTTTTGGCCTTAATTCTAAGTGGTATATGTGGAGAAAACCAGGCACTGCTCATCACCTGTCCAATACAGTCCCAACTGTGAAGCATGGTGGTGGCAGCATCATGCTGTGGGGGTGTTTTTCAGCTGCAGGAACAGGACGACTGGTTGAAATCGAGGGAAAGATGAATACGGCCAAGTACAGGGATATCCTGGATGAAAACCTTCTCCAGAGTGCTCAGGACCTCAGACTGGGCCGAGGGTTTACCTTCCAACAAGACAATGACCCTAAGCACACAGCTAAAATAACGAAGGAGTGGCTTCACAACAACTCCATGACTGTTCTTGAATGGCCCAGCCAGAGCTCTGACTTTAACCCAATTTAGTATCTCTGGAGAGACCTAAAAATGGCTGTCCACCAACGTTTACCATCCAACCTGACAGAACTGGAGAGGATCTGCAAGGAGGAATGGCAGAGGATCCCCAAATCCAGGTGTGAAAAACTTGTTGCATCTTTCCCAAAAAGACTCATGGCTGTATTAGATCAAAAGGGTGCTTCTACTAAATACTGAGCAAAGGGTCTGAATACTTAGGACCATGTGATATTTCAGTTTTTCTGTTTTAATAAATCTGCAAAAATGTCAACAATTTTGTGTTTTTCTGTCAATATGGGGTGCTGTGTGTACATTAACCACTTCAGCCCCGGAAGAATTTACCCCCTTCCTGACCAGAGCACTTTTTGTGATTCGGCACTGCGTTGATTTAACTGACAATTACGCAGTCGTGCGACGAGGTTCCCAAACAAAATTGATGTCCTTTTTTTCCCCACAAATAGAGCTTTCTTTTGGTGGTATTTGATCACCCCTGGGGTTTTTATTTTTTGCGCTATAAACAAAAAAAGAGCGACAATTTTGAAAAAAACACATTATTTTTTAGTTTTTGCTATAATAAATATCCCCCAAAAATATATAAAAAAACTATTTTTTTCCTCAGTTTAGGCAAATACGTATTCTTCTACATATTTTTGGTAAAAAAAATCGCAATAAGCGATTATTGATCGGTTTGTGCAAAAGTTATAGCGTTTACAAAATAGGGGATAGTTTTATGGCATTTTTATTAATAATTTTTTTTTTTTAAATGGCGGCGATCAGCAATTTTTATCGTGACTGCGACATTATGGCGGACACATCGGACATTTTTGACACATTTTTGGGACCATTGTCATTTATACAGCAATCAGTGCTATACAAATGCACTGATTCCTGTGTAAATGACACTGACAGTGAAGGGTTTAACCACTAGGTGGCAGTGTAGGGGTTAAGTTTGTCCTAGGGGCATGTTTCTGACTGTGAGGGGCATGGCTGTGTGTGGCACCTCACTGTTCTCTGCTCCGATGACAAGGAGAAGAGATCAGTGACACTGGCACTAGGCAGAACGGGGAGATGCTTGTTTACATGAGCATCTCCCTGTTCTTCCTCCCCGTGAGGCGATCGCGGGGTATCCCCGAGGCGATCGAGTCTGCGGAACCCGCGATCCGACTCACGGAGCTTGCCGCGGGCGCGTGTGCCCGCCTCTTAAAGGGGAACGTACAGGTACATGATTCTGCCTGTACGAGCCCTTCTGCCGACGTATATCGTCGTGAGGCAGTAGGCAAGCGGTTAATGAGGAAAAAAAAATGAACTTAAATGATTTTAGCAAATGGCTGCAATATAACAAAGAGTGAAAAATTTAGGGGGGTCTGAATACTTTCCGTCCCCACTGTATATATAAGTATGTATATATATATATATATATATATATATATATATATATATATATATATATATATATATATATACAGTGAGGACGGAAAGTATTCAGACCCCCTTAAATTTTCCAGATAGCACAATCATACCTTTGAAACCATACCTAGTGGAAGGTACTCAGGAAATGCTAAAAGTCCACAGGTTAAGGGGTGCAAATTCTATCTGTCTTCGAAGACAGGTTCATTTTGTAAATAATTTTTCCCAGCCATCTACTCTAGCCCTTTAGCCCTAAGCGATCCCCTTTTCCCTGGTGTCTACTTACCTCTTTCCAATGACAATGGCCTCTTGATGTTTACATACTCTGTTCAGAACGCTATTCGCCACTGGCCACAGTCAGTAACTTCCAATATTTTGGAATGCGCCTTACTCCAACAGTATGAGATGGCATTCAAACATATGGGAAAGTACTTTGGAGGTGCAGGCAGCAAAAAAATTTCTAAAGCAAAGATGTAAGTAATGCAGGAGCCCGCCACCATTGGGAAGTAGTAAGGAGTCATCTGTTGAGGGATTCAGCTTAGAATAGCTGAGGGACAATATTTTCCAATTTGAGGAACTCTGGCTTCATGCATATTCACTGCCACTGTGGACCAAATTTCAGTTTTGTTTATCATATTGAATGACTCTTAGATTTATGCTATCAAAGGTTGCACATTTTATTCATAGATGTTGGATCCCATGGGATGTTACTTAGCAGGCTCTTAGGATTTGTTTCCTACTCATGTTTCCGTTATTTTGATTACATTTTCTTTTAAATATCTCTGCACACCTGTTTTGTTGTAAACATTGGTAAAATTCCTAATAAATACTGAATGCAAAAAAAAAGAGTAGGTTAGGGGGGCAGAGGAAAAAGTTTTGGAAAGTAAATCTGTGCTTTAATTATATATGTACTAACCTAAAACATACTCACACTAACATTACTGATGAAGTTTAGGCACCTTGTAATGCCTACAAGTATCTGTAAGCTTTATAGTTCTTGGATCCCAGACCCATGCTGTACATGGAACCTCAACTTTGGCCAAGGGGACACTAAGCTCCACACTGTTCAAGAGCTATGCCCCATACCACATTTCAGTTCAATTAGCAGAGCCAAAGTGGCCATAAGAGAATAAGACATTCAACAGTTAATAGGGCAAGACTCAGTGTTGAGGTCCTGTATTCAGCCTAAGCCTAGGATCCAATGAGCTTCACACTCTCCCAGGTTAATTTGAAACATACCCCACAGAAGGCTGTTCTGTTAAAAATAGATAACGTTTTCCACATATGCATAAACATGGTGCAATTTATTTTTTGTAATAATCTTAGACCATCTTTCAGGCCCTCTAGGCTCGTCTTGAGTGGAGCAACTAGCAGTTAAGTGGTGATGTGTGACAGCCCTTTGGTCAGCAATTACAGAAGCTCACGTGACAGGCTGCCAACTCTGACACTAATTGCAAGGTAGCGGCTTCTAAGCAAATAATGATTTTCTTAAGAAAGTTGTATACAGTGTGGCAAGATGCCAAACATAGACAAACTTGATTTAAGGTTTAATTACACTTTAACATGTACTTAGGTGGCGTTATTTGGATTAAAAAAAGGATCAATGCACATTTGAATTTACAAAAGGACTCCAGCCGACCCTATCTTTTCTCCTTTACTCCTGAACTAAAATTTGGAGAAATATATACGAGCAGAAGAGCTTATTTTAGAACCTGTATTATAAATCAAAATTTGTCCAGGTGGCATGAGGCATACAACCTATTAATTAATTAATTAAAGATGACCGTTTGTAGCGATGTTTTAACAATAATAAATTCAGAACTGCAAATGGCATCATTGATAAGTCTAAAAATATATTTTATTGTAATGTTACATACAGTTAAAAAGGATTCGGTTCCGACAGCCTTGGAGGCCATGAACTTTGGCAAATCCAATAAGAAGTACCCGACCTATGACTTAATCCAAAAAATATGGTCCAAGACTAAATATATGCAGGGGGTGACAGGTTTCACAGACTACAGCCCAATATGGTTCAATGACACGTACCCAGAATTAGCTAAGATGCAGAATGGGGCGATATGGAGAAGATATGGGGTGCTGTATATTAGGCAGATTTTCCAACATGGGAAACTGCACACATTTGAGACCTTACAGAGGTTATTTGCGCTACCACAGTCTATGCGGTTCTACTACTTGCAATTGAAACATGCAGTAGTGGCACAGAGTAAATCTACGGATTGGGTCTCTTCACCTACACCCGTGTTTAATGTGATTGCAGGAGCCAATAATACTAAAGGGTTTATTTCACAGTGTTATAGTATGTTACTACAAAGCTTTCTAAATAAACATCCTTTGGGAATGCTTGCTAAGTGGGAGAGAGATGTGGGCCCGTTGGATGGTGATCAGTGGGATGAGGTGTTGCAGGCTGTGCCCACATGCTCCTTGAATGTTACACACAGACTGACACAACTGTATATCATATTACGAGTTTATTATACCCCTCATAGATTATATGCTATGGGTCTTAGACCCACCCCACTTTGTACTAGATGCAAAAGGGAACATGGAGACCTGATTCACCTACTATGGAGGTGCCCAAAGCTTCACCCCTATTGGACAGGGGTTGTGGGGTATTTCAGGTCAAGTTGCCTACAAATCCCAAGCACTGCTTGCTCAATGTGATAGACGAGCTGGGATTGGAGGAATATACTAAAGTGGCAATTACCAAAGTTGTATTCTTGGCACGTAAACTAATTATGAAACACTGGATTTCAGAAGAGCCTCCTGCTCTTAAAGAATGGATTAATGCTGTTGGGGAAATGTTAAGAAAAGACAAGGTAATCTACCAACATAGAGGCTGCCCGCAGAAGTTCGAGAAACTCTGGGGACCATGGCTGAATGTTCCGGGGCTTGCCCCTTTGGATTTGGTCGTGGGAAGGCTGCTGGGGTTGGGGACATGAGACCCTAAGTATTGGATAGTATAGGCTACCTTTACTAGGTATAGTTCCTTATTTGGTTTAATAATTTCCTTTTTTTATGATAAGGTTAGAGTCCTCAATTGGTCTATAATATGCAGTTGTAATAAATAAACTGATATTAATTGGTTAGGTTGGTGATTTAGGACAGGTTAGTTAAATAATGCAGCCAGTTGGACACACAAATGTGAAATGATTGGTAGAAATATGTATTTCGGAATGTAAATGTGAAGTCGGTATGTGTATGTTTTTATATGTTTTTCTCAATAAATTATTTTTCTGGATAAAAAAAATATATATATTTTATTAGAACGCAGCCATATCAGATTTATTGTGGCCTTAGATAATAAAGGTATAATGAACATATAAGAAAAAAAGAACATTCTCTAGTTATGTGAACAATATTATTATAACACAAATTAGATTTTGATACCCCATGGTGCCCTAGGAAATAGACTTGGATTCTCTATAATGTTGTTCTTATCTCCCTCTTTCAATATAACATCAATAAATCTGTCTCTTTTTGTCAGCCTTATTAAAAAAAAAAGAAGTCATAAATCCATTGACACATTGCAGACTAACATTATGCACACACAGTGTGGGCATAATAGTTTCTTTATGCAGTGTAAACAAAGACTTGGGGGGCACAACCTAAAAAATGCATTACATTAAAGATGGTGATGCTATAAGACCATACAAACAGAACAAAAGATTACAGCGCACACATACAAAAATTACATTTAAATACTGCAAGGCTATTTAAAGCACCTGAACATATCAAGCAAAAATACGTGGATTTGGTCACACCATATGGCCATACACTGCTTAAAGGGGTTGTAAAGGTGTTTTTTTTTTTTTTTTAAAATAACAAACATGTCATACTTACCTTCACTGTGCAGCTCGTTCTGCACAGAGTGGCCCCGAACCTGGTCTTCTGGGGTCCCTCGGCGGCTGTCTCAGCTCCTCCCCGCAAGCATTTACCACCTTCATGCGAGCTCTCTCGCACGGTGGTGAGTGCTTGCGGGCGCGCTCCCGTGATACAGCCGGCGGCTATAGCCGCTCGCTGTATCACTCGGCCCCGCCCCCCGGCGCGCCGCGTCATCGGATGTGATTGACAGCAGCGCGAGCCAATGGCTGCGCTGCTTTCAATCCATCCACTGCAGCCAATCAGCGGCCAGGGTGAGCGGAGGAACAGATGTCGGGAACGCGAAGCTGACTTTCGAGGCGTCAGGTAAGTAAAACGGGGGGGCTGGGGGCGGCGGTTCTGTCAGAAGTTTTTTCACCTTAATGCATAGAATGCATTAAGGTGAAAAAACTTTTACCTTTACAACCCCTTTAAGCCCACTACTGCGTCAAAGTACCCCATTATCAGTGGGTCCTACACTATTCATAGAATGAAAGATCCCGCTTCTCAGCCATAGGAGAAATGCACTCCTCTATATGGGAGAACTAAAAGGATTCCTCCTATAACTGAGGTGGACACTAATTAGGGCTTAAGCACTGTATGGCCATATGGTGTGACCAAATCCCCATATTTTTTGCTGAATATGTTTAGGTGCTTTAAATAGCCTTGCAGGATTTAAATTTCATTTTTGTATGTGTGCACTGTACTCTTTTGTTCTGTTTTGTATGGTCCAGTGTTGCCAACCCCCCGAAGTGAAATTTACTGGCAGAACGCCAAAATTTACAAACGGCGCCAAGAAATATCCTCTCCTGGCTGTGTAATTAATGGAAACAGCCTTAAGTAAGAATCCAGTGTTGCAGGGAAAAATGCCTCTAGGCCGCGTTCCGGGATATGTGACCACCCGTGTGGACAGGATATTTCTATGAAAACAGTTGGGACTCCCATCTCCCCAGGTCGCCAAGATCCCCCCTATTGCCGGTGGGCAATACAAGCTGGTTTGACCCTTACAGTATATGCTGTTTCGGGTTCAAACCCTCCGGTAAGCCTCCTAATTTACTGGTTGTGGGAACTTCACACGTTCTTATAGAGGACACTGAGGTGGATTGTGCTTATTTCTGATTGGATCTCCGAGAACCCTTGTCTTTAATAGATTGATGAACAACCATCACCATACTACTTCCATTCATGCTATCTCAGAGCATAGGACAACTTATAATCTTTCCGCTTATTGTGGTGATGGCATCTCATGGTTGAAGACCATTATGGTCCTAATCACTTATAGACTACAATGATGGACTTTTTTCGTTAATATAGACACGTTAAAATTAGTGTTTTTTTTCACCCATGTATTTTATCTCATATTCATCACTTCTCACTTTTTAGCGCTACACTTTGTTTCACAGGTTTATTTAACAAACATTCTTTTTGTTGTGTTAGCTGCTCATTCAGAGTAAGCGCAAAATATATCACTGTTTTATTTTTCCTCCTCCTGTACCCCTTTCACCTCTCCACAGGTCAGGGCAGTACAGTGCTGCCCTGACCTGTGGAGAGATGAAAAGGGCACAGGAGGAGGACACAGCACACTGATGAATCTGATGTGGACTGGAGAAGTAATATGATGGTGAATAGAGCACATCATTCTCTGTCCCCTGCATATGCCATGCAGCCAAGGCCCAGGAACAGAGACTGATGTGCTCTATTCACCATCATATAACTTCTCCCGGCTCCCAGTAATGTCGTAAGGATATTATCCCCCTACAGCTGCTTCACTCAGTTTCCTCCGGTACCTCCGGTCCGCCTGTGACAAGGGTGCACCGGTGCAGTGCAGTCATGAGGACAGAGTCGCCTGGCTGGCCGCCGTGGTCTCTCTCGTCTCTCAATGGAAAATTCGAAAATGGCGCCCGGCAGCGGAATTACGTTACTGCGCATGCGCCGCCCAGCCGAGCACGTACGAGCTTTCCCGAGCACGGCCGGCTTCGGAACGGCGCATGCGCCGTTGCGTGGTCGGCTCGCGGCCATCATTTTTATGGGCACCTGGTGCCTGTAACGGCTTTCACGGGCGCCCTGAAAGAGGGGTCAAATTTACGGGCTGCCCGTAAATCTACAGGCGGTTGGCAACACTGGTATGGTCTTATAGCAGCACCATCTTTAATTTAATGCATTTTTTAGGGTGTGCCCCCTAAGTCTTTCTCTGTTTTATGGGTCCTGACCAGATGCCTTGGGCTGGAGCACCCCATCCCCCCACCATTACCTATAATTAGTGTCCACCTGAGTTATAGGAGGAGTCCTTCTAATTCTCCAATAAAGAGGAGTGTATTTCTCCCAAGGTTGAGAAGCAGAATCTTTCACTCTATGAATAGTGTAGGACCCACTGATAATGGGGTACTTTGACGCAGTAGTGGGCTTAAGCACTGTATGGCCATATGTTGTGACCAAATCCCCAAAATTTTGCTTGATATGTTCAGGTGCTTTAACCACCTCAATACAGTGCACTTACACCCCCCTCCTGCCCAGACCAATTTTTAGCTTTCAGCACTCTCACACTTTGAATGATAATTACTCAGTTGTGCAACACTGTACCCATATGAAATTTGCGTCCCTTTTTTTACACAAATAGAGCTTTCTTTTGATGGTATTTAATCACTAGTGGGTTTTTTTATTTTTTGTGCTAAAAAAAAAAAAAAGTACATTTGGTGAAAAAAATGCCTTTTTCTTTGTTTCTGTCATAACATTTTGCTAATTTGTAATTTTTCTTCATAAATTTTGGCTAAAATTTATACTGCTACATAGCTTTGGTAAAAATAACCCAATTAGTGAATATTGTTTGGTCTTTGTGAAAGTTATATAGTCTACAAACTGTGGTGCCAATCACTGAAAACAGGCCTTCAGTACATCAGGTATATCTCACTTCTTGAGACACTAGCAAGTCAGGAAAGTACAAATACCCCCCAAATGACCACTTTTTAGAAAGTAGACATTCCAAGGTATTAAGTAAGTAGCATGGTGAGTTTTTTTAAGTTGTATTTTTTTCCCACAATTCTTTGCAAAGTTAAGGATTTTTTTTGTGTTTTTTTTTTACAGAATTGTCATATTATCAGGTTATTTCTCACATACAGCATATGCATACAACAAATTACAGCCTAAAATACATTCTGCTACTCTTCCCGAATATGGCGATACCACATGTGTGAGACTTTTATACAGCCTGGCCACATACAAAGGCCCAACATTGAAGTAGCACCTTCAGGCGTTCTACGAGCATAAATGACACATCTCATTTCTCAACCACCTATTACACTTTTGAAGGCCCTGGAGCACCAGGACAATGGAATTACCCACAAAATTACCCCATTTTGGAAAGCAAACACCCCAACGTATAATCTATGAGACATAAGGAGTCTTTTGAACGGTTCATTTTTTTACAAAAGTTTTTTGGAAAATGTGGAAAAAAAATGAAAACGCTTTTTTTTTTTACACAAAGTCAATTTATTAGATATTTCACATAACACATAGCATGTATATAGCAAAAAATACACCCCAAAACACATTCTGCTACTCTTCCCGTGTATGGTGATACCACATGTGTAAGACTTTTACACAGCCTGTCCACATACAAAGGCCCAACATTGAAGTAGTACCTTCAGGTGTTCTAGGAGCATAAATTACACATCTCATTTCATTCCTACCTATCACACTTTTGAAGGTCCTTAAACACCAGGACAGTGGAATTACCCACAAAATGACCCCATTTTGAAAAGCAAACACCCCAACGTATATTCTATGAGGCATTGGCTGCAGATAGGTACTGGGGTACTCTGATGGGCTGCAGATGGGTACTCGGGTACTCGGATGGGCTGGAGACAGGTACTCTGGTAACTTGATGAGCTGCAGACAGGTACTCGGGTACTCTGATGGGCTGGTGACAGGTACTCGGGTACTCTGATGGGCTGATGACAGGTACTCGGGTACTCTGATGGGCTACAGATAGGTACTCGGGTACTCTGATGGGCTGGTGACTGGTATTCGGGTACTCTGAAGGGCAGTGACAGGTACTCAGTACTCAGATAAACCACGACAGGTACTCAGGTAATTGGGTACTCAGATGAACTGTGACAGGTATTCGGGTACTAAGATGAACTGTGACAGGTACTCGGATACTCAGATGAACTGTGACAG
Source organism: Lithobates clamitans (assembly GCA_037952925.1). NCBI lineage: Eukaryota > Metazoa > Chordata > Amphibia > Anura > Ranidae > Lithobates > Lithobates clamitans. The sequence continues at coordinate 3,644,085 of JBBGZY010001202.1, forward strand.
GTACTCAGGTACTCTGGTACTCATATGGACTGTGACAGGTACTCAGGTACTCAGATGAACTGTGACAGGTACTCGGGTACTCAGGTACTCAGATGAACTATGACATGTACTCGGGTACTAAGATGAACTGTGACAGGTACTCATATGTACTGTGATAGGTACCTGGGTACTCAGATAAACTGTGATAGGTACTCGGATACTCAGATGGACTGTGACAGGTACTCGGGTACTCAGATGGACTGTAACAGGTACTCAGATGAACTGTGACAGGTACTCGGGTACTCAGATGAACTGTGACAGGTACTTTGATAGCTGGTGACAGGTACTTTGATGGACTGTGACAGGTTCTTTGATGGGTGGTGACAGGTCCTCTTTATTGGGGATCAGGCAATCAGATCACGTGGTATACAGCCTCCAGCCAATGGCTATTTACCAGCGTCGGTGACGAACAGTGTTACCGGGAACACGCTGCCACCGACGTGCATACACAGCGCTCGCGAGCGAACGCGTGCGCCGTGCAAAGTGGGGCGGTACCATCTGTGATCGGCTGTGACTTCATTATGGCCAATCACGTGGTAAATAGCCATGCCCAATGGCTGTTCACCCCCCTCGTGGCGAGAGGTGTCTCCGTGATACGCTGCCACTGAAGGTACAGGGCTGTGCGCACACGATCGCGCGCATGCTCTGTTTAAATAGACAGACGTCATATGACGCCGCCCAGAACAAGAGCCGCGCCACCTGGCTGTTATATGACGGCTGGCGGGTGGCAAGCGTTTAAATAGCTTTGCAGGATTTGAATGTCATTTTTGTATGTGTGCGCTACAATCTTTAGTCCTCTTTATGCAGTGTGTCTGGTGGTTACTAACTACTCATCAGCGGTCAGGTTGTGTTGTCAGCTTTTAGTGACTGCAGGTTCCTCACCGCAGGAAAGGGGAATCTTAATTTTTCGTTCATTATCCAGACCTATACAGTCCCATCCAGCCCAGGGAATACGAATTATAACCTGGGATCCACGGGGGAACAACAATATTGCTCACAGTATGTATGGAACATATACTACTAAAACCTGAAGCAGCCGGCTGGCTGGGCCCCCTGTTAAGTGGGGGCCTGGGCCCCCTACAGGAAGCCTGGTGGTGCCCCCTTATCAGCGACCCTGCCAGAGGGCGCAAGGTGTCACCTTTGTCTTCATGTCATGGGTAGAAGTCAGGATGTAAATGAGTATATTTTTGCTTTTTCTCTTAATCTTTTTTTACAGGTAGCCCTGCTTTTATCACATAGGGTTGCAGGGGTGTAAAGGATATGCAGACCTTGCCTTTTGATGTGAGTTCCGATTTAGTATGAACTGCCTTATGGAATCGTGCTAATGTTCTTTAAGCCTTCTTTCTATCTGAGTTTTATTTTTACATATGTATGCACAGGTGACCCTATCTACTTATATACATATGCTGCACCTATTAGTATAGCCCAGTGATTAGCTTTACTGCTCCTCTTATCTAGGTACGAGTGTGATGACCTGTGTCCATTGATTTTCATGGAAACACAGATATGTCCTGGTCATTGCTATTTTTCTGATAATTTAGTTACCTCCTTTTGAGTGTTATTTGAAAGAAGAGCTTTAACCAGATTCTTCTCTGTGTACATTTGTAACATATATCTGTACAATATAAGTGATGGGCTTCTGGCTTTTTAGGTCCTTTTAAAGAATTGATACAGCCAGTAAAACAGTTAAAGCCTTGTAGAAGATCTAAAAGCTTTTCATTGTTATAGTGCTGGGAGGAGAGAATCACAATGTGTTCACGTATGACTGTACATCCAGGTCACAAGCTTCCAACACAATAGAAAGGAAACCTGATGATTCAAGTTTTTTCCATGGGCTGTAGATTGGTTGCGTGTTGTGATCATTATGATGAAGAGGTTATCTACATGTAAGTAGATTTACATTTTTCATTAACGACACCAATGTTCTTTAGGTATCATAGGATCACAGCTGGCCCAAGACATTGTGCTGCCTGGGTCCAAGAATGAAATGCTGCACCCCCTCCAAAAAAAAAAAAAAAATCATGCCCACCAAAAGGCCCCCACATCCATTATTTTATATAGTGAAAATTAAAACTAAAATTACATTTATCAGGAAATCAGATTTACCTGCAACAGCACCTTGTCTATATGCAAAATTATATGACATACCATTATGTTCAATTCCGAGGGGGCAGGCTAGGGCAGTATAGGGGTGGGCTAGGGCAGTATAGGGGCAGGCTAGGGCAGTATATAGACAGGCTAGGGTAGTATTGGGGCAGGCTAAGGTAGTATATAGAAAGGCTAGGGTAGCATATGGACAGGCTAGGGTAGTATATGGACAGGCTAGGGTAGTATATAGACAGGCTAGGGTAGTAAATGGACAGGCTAGGGTAGTATATGGACAGGCTAAGGCAGTATAGGGGCAGGCTAGAGTAGTACAGGGGCGGGCGGAGCGGCCGGGGCGCAGTTTTCATCATGACACACAAAACTGCTGGATAAAAAAAATCTTGGTTGTCAATTTGCTGGGTAAATAGAAGAGAATGAGAGGTGGCTGTGATTCAATTTGCTGCCCCTCTCAAAGTGCTGCCTGGGTCCAATTGACCCACTGGGACCCATGGTAGGGCCGGCCCTGCATAGAATGAATTAAACATTCAAAGGAGATGAGTTTATATACCTATTGAAAAGTTGTATTTCTTTATCGTAAATCACGGGACACAGTAATTACTGTATGGGTTAAACGGCACCTTCAGGTGATGGACACTGGCACACCCTAGACAGGAAGTTAAACTCCCCATATAACCCCTCCCCTTACTGGGAGTACCTCAGTTTTTTTGCCAGTGTCCTAGGTGTTGGTCACGAGTAAAGATGTGCTGTGCTGAGCTCCGCTGGAGAAATCTTTGCTGGGGCAAGCCATGCAGCCGGATCCATTCAAAGTGTCTTTTCAGGCCAAATTGAATGGTACCCGGGCCTCCTGGTGGAAGAAACAAGGTTTTGCCTGTAACGCTTCTCTTTTTAGAGAGCTGGACCCCGGCATCCAGTGCTTTGTTTTTTTCAGCCATATTTCCTGGCGGGGTGCTTTAGAGGTCCAGGGGTGTGGAACCTGGATAAGGTAAGGGAGATTCCTAAGGAATACTTCTAATTCTTGTGGGTTTTCTCCTTTAAGTAAATGTTGCCATGCCTAAAGTTGCTACTGGGGGATGTCAAGAGCACATATCTGTTCCATGCTTGTCAGTCTCGCTCTGTGTCCGTACAAGCTGTACGCTTCCTCCAGCCCAAGCCCCAAGTAAGATGTGGGAAGGGGGTTTTTTCTTTCAAATGTCCCCCACCTGGACAGAGGTACCTCTTCTTTCCAGGAGGCAGAGGGAGCATGGGCCAGTCGGCAGTATGCTGCGCCGCTCCAGCTGCCACCGCCATTACGGCGGTTCCCCGTCCATCAGCTCTTCTCCTCCCCAGCCCCCCTACCACATGCGATCCGGTCAGATAGGAGCCACTCACGCGGGAAAACAACCTTTTTTTGAAAAAAGTAGGGGGGGGCGTGGTGGGAAGTCGGAGAAAGGGGAGGCGTGGCTAGAGTAGTGTTGATGTGCCTCAGACGTTCACAAATGCAGGGCTGTGTCTGCTATAAAGTGCACCTTTTTTCAGATGCATTCAGCTGAGAGAGGCACACAGAGCAGACGGGGGCATGCGAGTGTTGGTGACACAGGCATTCCCAGGGCACATTTATTTAGCATCAGGCTGATCATTAATAGCAACGGCAGTTTCTAGACTATTTGCTCAGCAGTGGGTGCATTTTTTTGGTAGTACCTCTGCATTTGTGCTTGGCACTATGACCAGAGGGAGAGGTACAAATACCTCAAAAGACAAGGACACAAAGGGGTCGCCCTCTGGCTCTAAGGACCCTCTCTCTGCAACACCATCCCCCCCTGAAAGGCCTAGGGAGGCTGGTCAGAGCAAGCCATCGGGGTCATCAGGGGTTGCAATTGCTTCCAACAGTTCAGCTGTCTATATTACTGAGGAGGTTTTTTCCTCAGCCATGATTTCAATTGGAGGAAAGATTAACAGCTTTAATCGCATCTTCAGAGTGGAAGAAAACACATTAGGTCCCCTTCTACCACATAGGATCCTGAAACAGAAGAACAGTGGGAGAGGGAAGATGCATCCCCCTCAGGGGACCGTGAAGAGACTGATGACTCCTCTTCTGAGCGATCAAGTGGGGAAGGACCTTCTTCAGCTTCATAAGCTAAGAAATTGCTGGTGCATTCTCTTACTGAAATGGTCCACTTCACATTTAAGCTACCCTTAACTGAGTCGGTTGAAAACCCACTTCTTGTTTGGGTTCACTAAAACCTCCTCAGGCTTTGCGTGCCTTTCCTTTGCTGGAAAAGCTTATGTATTCTGAGTGGTATCAACCAGATAAGCATTTTTTCCCCCTTAAAAAGTTTTCAACACTTTATCCTGTGGATGACAAATTTACAAAGATGTGGAGTATACCAGCAATTGACGCTGCTATATCCTCTGTGAACAGAAGTTTGACTTGTCCAGTTGACAATGCACAAATGCTTAGGGATCCAACTAATAAAAAATTGGAATTCCTGTTAAAAAACATTTTCTCATTGGCAGGTTCAGTGGCTCAACCTGCAGCAGCGGCAATTGGGGTATGTCAATCCTTGAGAGACCATTTAAAACAGGTGCTCAAGGTTTTCCCTGAACAGCAGGCCCAGGATTTAGCTGAGCTGCCAGCGGCTTTGTGTTTTGCAATTGACGCAATCAGAGATTTTATTCTTCAAACCTCTCGCCTTACGCTTGGGTTGGTACATATGTGTAGAATATTATGGTTGAAAAGTTGGTCAGCTGAAGCGCCATGCAAAAAGCTCCTGACTTGTTTTCCTTTCCGCAGTGAAAAGCTGTTTGGAGATGATTTGGACAAATATATCCAAAAGATATCAAGTGGGAAAAGTACCCTTTTGCCAGTTAAGAAAAAGAGTAAATGTCCCTCATTTAAATGGGCTCTTTCTCCAGTGCCAGGGGCATCAGCCTCCAGGCAGTCGCGACGGCCTATACCATCAGGTTCAAGGGGTAAACCTCAGGGTCAACCCCAGGGACAAAAGAAGTCCTGGGGGAGGAAACCTACAAGGCAGAATGCTAAAGCCTCTTTATGTTCGAGTGGAGGGAGACTTCTGCAGTTCTCAAGGGTCTGGCAGGAGGAATTTCAAGACAGATGAGTGGTCTCCACAATAGCTCTAGGTTACAAACTAGAGTTCTGTGAATCCCATCTCCTCGTTTCCTCAGGTCAAATGTCCCTAAAGATCCAGAGAAAAAGAAGTCTCTCTTTCAAGCGTTAGACCGACTTTTGCCAAAAAAAGTGATCATGGTGGTCCCCATGGAAGAGCAGGGGTTGGGGTTTTATTCAAATCTTTTCACGGTGCCAAAACCAATTGGAGATGTGAGACCCATTCTAGATCTCAAAGATCTAAACCGGTTCCGCATGGAATCAATTCAACCAGTAGTCTCCATCCTACAAGGAGGAGAACTTCTGGCATCAATTGACATCAAGGATGCATACCTGCATGTACCTATTTTCCCCGCTCACCAGAAATATCTGCATTTCGAAGTAGAAAAACGTCATTTTCAGTTTGTAGCCTTGCCTTTCGGTCTAGCTACTGCACCTCGGGTGTTTACAAAATTTCTAGCCCTTCCTCTGGCCAGATTAAGGACTCAAGGTATAACGAAAATAGCATACCTAGACGACCTGCTCTTGATAGACCAGTCGGTAGCCTGCTTGGACCAAAGCATGGTCACCACAGTCAACTACCTGGAATACCTAGATTGGGTCCTCAACCTAGAGAAATCTTCTTTAATGCCAGTAAGAAGATTAGAGTATTTGGGTCTGGTTATAGATACAGTCCAGAAGAGGCCCCAGCGTGGCCCAGAAGATCTTGGTATGCAGAAATAGTAAAGATGGCGGTAGGGGCCCCATGGACCCTACCACCACGTTCAGACCTGCTATCACAGCGACCAGTGTTCCATCCTACTTTACAAACGCTAAATTTAACGGTTTGGCTATTAAAACCCACATTCTGAAGAATCGTGGGCTTTCAGGCTCAGTGATATCTACCTTGATTAATGCAAGGAAGCCAGCTTCCAGAGTCATTTATTATAGAGTCTGGAAGGCATATGTTTCCTGGTGTGAATCCAGGGGTTGGCATCCCAGAAAGTATGTCATAGATAGAATTCTTGCCTTTCTGCAAATGGGCTTAGAGATGACGCTGGCCTTGAGTACTATCAAGGGCCAGGTCTTGGCCTTATCGGTAATTGTTTCAACGTCCGCTTGCTTTGCATTCTTTTGTCTGAAGCTTTATACGGGGTTAGAGCACCCCTGAACCCTTGGGACTTGAATTTAGTTCTGTCGGCATTACAGAAACAGCCTTTTGAGCCGATACAACATATTCCCATGGTCCTTTTGACAAGGAAGCTAGTTTTTCTGGTAGCCATTTCTTCTGCAAGAAGGGTATCAAAATTGGTGGCTCTTTCTTGTAAAGAGCCATATTTAATCATTCACAAGGATAGAGTAGTATTGTGTCCTCATCCTAGCTTTCTGCCAAAGGTGGTTTCAGGTTTTCATCTAAACCAGGATATTGTTTTACCTTCATTTTTTCCAGAACCCTGTTCTACGGAAGAAAAGTCACTACATTCTCTGAATGCAGTGAGAGCAGTCAACATCTATTTGAAGGCGACTGCTCAGATTCGGAAAACATGTTTTGTTTGTGTTGCCTGAAGGTCCTAGAAAGGGACAGGCAGCGTTGAAATCTACTATTGCGAAATGGATTTGGCAAGTAATTATTCAAGCTGATGGTTTGAAGAGGAAAGTTCCACCTTTTTTAAGCCAAAGCGCACCCCACCAGGGGCTGTTAGTGTTTCATGGGCAGTGCATCACCAAGCCTCCACGGCTCAAATCTGCAAGGCCGCAACTTGGTCTTCAGTCCATACATTCACCAGATTCTATCAGGTGGATGTAAGAAGGCATGAGGATATCGCCTTTGGGCACAGTGTGCTGCAGGCAGCAGTATAGGTCCTCAGGTCTGATTGTACCCTACTTTTGTTTGTGTCTCCCTCCACTCAGATAGCATTGCTCTGGGACATCCCATACAGTAATTACTGTGGCTCTGCGTCCCGTGATGTACGATGAAGAAAATAGGATTTTTATAACAGCTTACCTGTAAAATTATTTTTTTGGAGTACATCACAGGACACAGAGGTCCCTCCCCTCTTTCTGGTTACACGTGTATTGCTTTGCTGCGAAACTGAGGTACTCCCGGTAAGGGGAGGGGTTATATGGGGAGTTGAACTTCCTGTCAAGGGTAGTAATTACTGTGGCTCTGTGTCCCTTGATGAAATCCAAGAAAAGGATTTTACAGGTAAGCTGTTATAAAAATCCTATTTTTAGATGTATTTACTATTTCAAAAGGAAGCAATCCTTGACCATATACAGTTGTGCTCATAAGTTTACATACCCAGGCAGAATTTATGATTTCTTGGCCATTTTTCAGAGAATATGAATGATAGCACAAAAATTTTTCTTTCACTTATGGTTAGTGTTTGGCTGAAGCCATTTATTATCAATCAACTGTGTTTACTCTTCTTAAATCATAATGACAACAGAAACTGCCCAAATGACCCTGATTAAAAGTTTGCATACCCTGGTAATTTTGGCCTGATAACATGCACACAAGTTGACACAAAGAGATTTGAATGGCTATTAATGGTAACCATCCTCACCTGTGATCTGTTTGCTTGTAATTAGTGTGTATGTATAAAAGGTCAATGAGTTTCTGGACTCCTGACAGACCCTTGCATCTTTCATCCAGTGCTGCACTGACGTTTTTGGATTCTGAGTCATGGGGAAAGCAAACGAATTGTCAAAGGATCTGCGGGAAAAGGTAGTTGAACTGTATAAAACAGGAAAGGGATATAAAAAGATATCCAAGGAATTGAGAATGCCAATCAGCAGTGTTCAAACTCTAATCAAGAAGTAGAAAATTAGGGGTTCTGTTGAAACCAAACCACGGTCAGGTAGACCAACTAAAATTTCAGCCACAGCTTCCAGGAAAATTGTTTGGGATCCAAAGAAAAACCCACAAATAACTTTAGGTGAAATACAGGACCCTCTGAAAACATGTGGTGTGGCTGTTTCAAGATGCACAATAAGGAAGTACTTGATGAAAGATGGGCTGCATGGTTGAATCGCCAGAAGAAAGCCATTACTATGCAAATGCCACAAAGTATCCCGCTTACAATACGCCAAACAGCACAGAGACAAGCCTCAAACCTTCTGCCACAAAGTCATTTGGAGTGATGAGACCAAGATTGAGCTTTTTGGCCACAACCATAAACGCTACATTTGGAGAGGCATCAACAAGGCCTATGATGAAAGGTACACCATTCCTACTGTGAAACATGGAGGTGGATCTCTGATGTTTTGGGAATGTGTGAGCTACAAAGGCACAGGAAATTTGGTCAAAATTGATGGCAAGATGAATGCAGTATGTTATCAAAAAATACTGGAGGAACGTTTGCATTCATCAGCCAGGAAGCTGTGCATGGGACGTACTTGGACATTCCAACTTGACAATGATCCAAAACACAAGGCCAAGTCGACCTGTCATTGGCTACAGCAGAATAAAGTGAAGGTTCTGGAGTGGCCATCTCAGTCTCCTGACCTCAATATCATTGAGCCATTCTGGGGAGATCTCAAACGTGCAGTTCATGCAAGACAGCCCAAGAATTTACAGGAACTGGAGGCTTTTTGCCAAGAGGAATAGGCAGCTTTACCATCTGAGAAGATAAAGAGCCTCATCCACAAATACCACAAAAGACTTCAAAGCTGTCATTGATGTTAAAGGGGGCAATACGCAGTATTAAGAACTGTGGTATGTAAACTTTTGATTAGGGTAATTTGGGTAGTTTCTGTTGCCATTATGATTTAAAAAGAGTAAACACAGTTGATTGATAATAAATGGCTTCAGCCAAACACTAACCATGAGTGAAAGTAAAGTTTTTGCGTTATCATTCATATTCTCTGAACAATGGCCAAGAAATCATACATTCTGCCAGTGTATGAAAAATTATGAGCACAACTGTATATACAGTACACACAAATACAGAAAACTTGGGCATGTTTAAAAGTCAGAATTCATTATGGATTGAAGTATATACATTATGAATTTAATTGCTCACATCTCACATAGGTTCTAACGTATTCATATAATTTTAATAGTCTTTTCTAATTTTTACATTTGCAGCTTTTATTAAAATAATACTCGGCGATCCTTGTTAAGGCACTTCCTATTATAGGGTAACAAGCTCCGATTTTGCTCCTGTGTTGTCACCCTGTCACACATGCTTCCTACAGAGACTGTAAGTGGCTGTTTTTTTGATTATTATTAGTATTTATTTTTTATAGTAAACTTTTTATTTAAAATTTTCATCAAAAAGTAAAGGATACAGGAAAAGAACAAAAAAAAAAAACGGTCTTCCGTAGGGATGGGCCGAACACCCCCCTGTTCGGTTCGCATCCAGAAAATGCAAACAAGCAAAAAATTAGTTCGAACACATGAACACCGTTAAAGTCTATAGGACACGAATATGAAAAATCAAAAGTGCTAATCTTAAAGGTTAATATAAGGTTATTGTCATAAAAAGAGTTTGGGGACCTGGGTCCTGCCCCAGGGGACATGTATCAATGCAAAAAAAAGTTTCAGGTCTGGTATGGATTTTTTGGGGGAACCCCACGCCATTTTTTTTTATTTTGGCGTGGATTTCCCCTTAATATCCATACCAGACCTGAAGGGCCTGGTAATGGAATTTTGGGGGACCCCCACGCATTTTAATTTTTTATTTTTCAATGACTACAGGCATACACCCCCCAGGTACGAAATCTAAAGGAATATTTCAGTTTTATTGTTTCACTTTAAGCATTATTAAAATCACTCCTCCCCAAAAACTGCCGTTTTTAAAACTTTTTTTTACATTGATCCATGTCCCCTGGGGCAGGACCCAGGTCCCCAAACACTTTTTATGACAATAACTTGCATATAAACCTATAAAATCATCACTTTAGATTTCTCCCATAGAATTTTAAAGGGTGTTCTGCGGCTTTTCGAATTTGCCGCAAACAGCATACAACAGCATACAACGTCCACATCATACTACAGAATACAAAATGAGTTATAAGTAGTCCCATGGGCGTGGTCATCTTACCAACTCCTCCCCTTTACAAATGTTTCTATGGCAATGACTCAAACACAGAGATGCTCCCCTAAGAAGTCTTTGTTACCCCAGGATCCTCCCATGATCCCTTAACAATAAAGCAAATACAGGAAGAGCATACACTAATGAGACCTGGAGGGGAGTCTCTCTGATGCACACAGAGAGGGCTTCTGTTAGAGAGTCTGTTAGAAAGAGCCCCCAGGCATAGTACAGGAGATGGTCAGAGACTGGAGGCATACTACAGGAGACGGTCAGAGACTGGAGACATGTTACAAGAGATGGTCAGAGACTGCAGACATATTACAGGAGATGGTCAGAGACTGCAGACATACTACAGGGGACGGTCAGAGACTGGAGATATAATAGAGGAGATGGTCAGAGACTGCAGACATACTACAGAAGATGGTCAGAGACTGCAGACATAGTACAGGAGATGGTCAGAGACTGCAGTTCTTATGAACGTTAGTAGATAATGGCCGATCGGCCATCTCACCTGACCCAGCGATACAGCAACAGCGTTTCCTCTGACCAGGAGTCAGCTCATTAAGAATTGCCCGTGGTTACTCCGCTGGGTAGAGCCCAGATCTGTATTCTGGCAATGACTCCATTCCCTTCTCTGCCAGGGATGGCGCCAGGCTGCGTGGCTTTCCCTCTGGTGGCGCAGGGCAGTGGGGTTCAAACCACCCCCTCCATTAGTAAAGACCCCCCCTCCATTAGTACAGACCCCCCAGAACAAACCACCCCCCCTCTATTAGTACAGACCCCTAGGACAAACCCCCCTCCATTGGTACAGACCCCTGGACAAACCACCCCCCTCTATTAGTACAGACCCCCCCAGAACAAACCACCCCCCTCTATTAGTACAGACCCCCCCAGAACAAACCACCCCCTCTATTAGTACAGACCCCCCGACAAACCACCCCCCTCCATTAGTACAGACGCCCCCGGCCAAACTACCTCCCCTACATTAGTACAGACCCCCCAGACAAACCACCCCCCTCTATTAGTACAGACCCCCCCAGAACAAACCAACACCCTCTATTAATACAGACCCCCAGGACAAACCACCCCCCTCCATTAGTCAAGACCCCCCCAGGACAAACCACCCCTCTACATTAGTATAGACCCCCCAGAAAAAACCCACCCCTGCCTACATTCGTATAGACCCCCCAGGACTAAACCAGCCCCCCTACATTAGTATAGACCCCCCAGGACAAACCACCCCCACTGCATTAGTATAGACCCCCCCAGGACAAACCCCCCCTACATTACTATAGACCTCCCAGGAGAACCCCCTCCCCCTACATTAGTATAGACCCCCCAGGACAAACCACCCCCCCATTAGGTTAATTTAAAACATCCGGGCGGCAGCTGGAGAGGGAAGGACAGTGTGCAGCCGCGCTGCCCGGGTAGAGCGTGTCAGGCTTGGGCAGCAGGTGGGAGTGAGACACAGGAGGTCGAAGGAGGAGAACTGGAACACGTTGGGCATGGGCATGGCCCCCCCCAGTGACGTCACTGCGTGGCTGGTCTCTCAGATAGAGACAGCCGCTCCGATCTCATTTCGCTCTCCTCCTCTGACAGGAGGAGGGAGGTGGGATGGGCTGCGGCACTCGGCAGGTCGAGGCGGCGACCAGCAGAGAGAGCTGCCTACGGACAAGGAAGAGGAGGAGGAAGGAGGGGAGCACTCTAGCGCTTCAGCGCCCCCACCTCTGTGGCGCCCAGGAGCACTGCACCCCGTACACCCCGTCCAGGATCGTCCCTGTTTACTGGTCTAACAATACTCACTCAGCACCCTGAGAACCAGAGGTGTATGGATCGTGGAACAGCAGTGGCGTCACTAGGGTCGGTGTCACCCGGTGCGATAAAACATGGTGTCACCCCCCCACTCCAACTATAGTCGCCCCCCAGTACAGACCCCCCTCCACTAAGTAAAGACCCCCGTCAGTGCAGACCCTCTACGAAGTATAAACCCCCTCCATCAGTATAGACCACCCCCCTCGGTACAGACCCCCCTCCCACAGTATAGACCTCCCCCTCCCTCAGTATAGCCCCCCCTTAGTATAGACCCCCCTCCATTAGTACAGACCCCCCCAGAACAAACCACCCCCACCATTAGTACCGACTCCCCCCCAGAACAAACCACCCCCCTCCTCCATTAGTACAAACCAGCCCCCTCCATTAGTACAGACCCCCCCAGAACAAACCACCTCCCTCCATTAGTACAGAACCCCTCAAAACAAACAACCCCCCTCCATTAGTACAGACCACCCCCCTCCATTAGTACAGACCCCCCCAGAACAAACCACCTCCATCCATTAGTACAGACCACCCTCCTCCATTAGTACAGAACCCCCAAAACAAACCACCCCCCCTCCATTAGTACAGACCCGCCAGAACAAACCACCCCCCCTCCATTGGTACAGACCCCCCCAGAACAAACCACCTCCCTCCATTTGTACAGACCACCCCCCTCCATTAGTACAGACCCCCCAGAACAAACCACCCCCCCTCCATTAGTACAGACCCCCCAGAACAAACCACCCCCCCTCCATTAGTACAGCCCCCCCAGAACAAACCACCCCCCTCCATAAGTACAGACCACCCCCAGAACAAACCACCCCCTTCCATATGATATAGCTGTAACCAACAGCATAAACCAACCTCATCAGCAAGCCCCCCCCACCCCACAACATCTCACCTCAGGCAGCGGAGGACATCCCCCCATCTCAAGCCAACACCCCCCGCCCGTTACCGCACCAGCTTGGGCGGCTCAGGTGCACAGAACACCCGGGCGGCTGCTGAATAGGAGAGGACAGTGTGCAGCCGCGCCGCCCGGGTGGAGAGCAGCTGCAGATCGAGACAGGCTTGGGCAGGAGTCAGAGACAGAGAAGGAGGAGAACACATGGCAGGCATGGCCGCGGTGCTGGAGGTGTGTCCCGGCTGAAAGGAAAAAAAAAACTGCCAAAGGGAGCCAGGGCTTTCCTTACCCTCGGGATGGTGTCACCCCTGTAGTGGGTGGCACCAGGTGGGGACCGCACCCCCCGCCCCCGTCTAGCAACGCCACTGTACAGTAATAGAAATGTAAGCCTCAGGTATCCTGCAATAACGAATAATCCTTTGGTACCTGAAGGTCAGGGGATCTCATCCATTGCAGGTTGTGTTCAGACAAGTTTATCAATTTCAAGAGAGTAATACTTCCAGCTAGGCCAAATGTCCCTAAACTGTTCCTCTCTATCGCTAGTAACATGAACCCATCTCTCTGCCTCCATGATTTTGTTCAATTCCTCCTGCCAATCCCACAGAGTAGGGCATCGGCTCTGTTTCCAGAATCTGGGAATAAGGCTCTTTGCAGCATTCAAAAGGAAAGGTGTCATGCTCTGCTTATATGATTTTAAGAAACTAAGGGTGGCATGGAAGAGGTAAGGTAAAGGGGTAAATGCAATTGTCAGGAAAGGTTTCACCTGCTGGTGGCACTGTCGGACCTTTGGCTTGCAGTACTTGTGTCCACCAGCAGGTGTCTCCTGGCAGTCTGGAACTGTCAGGAAAGGTTTCACCAGCTGGTGGCATTGTCTGATCCTTGGGCCGCAGTAGTGGTGTCCACCAGCAGTGTGGAGCCGACATTATCTCCTCGTCACCTGAGGCTGATTGCAGGAGATGTGTATTTATACATGGCAAACACTCACACACTTGTCTTGGTATTGTGCTTGAGCCCTGACCTGTACCTGTACCTCTGTAACTGAACCTGAACCCTGAACCTGTCCCTCCTGTGACCCTGTTATTTTGTACCCTTGCCCTGCAGCCTGATCCCGTCCACTTTCTCCCTGTCCTGTTTGCTCCTTGCCCCATCTGCTGATCTCCCGTTGATGACCCTGGCCTGGCTACGTTTACGATTCTGGTATTCCCCATCTATTGTATATACCTGTTTGATTGTTGTTATTTGTGGGTCTCTGTCTGGTAGTTGGATTGTTGTGCACTGTATTGTATTGGAGGTGTTTGTATCTATATTCACTTACTTTAATAAATTACTTCACTTTACATGCATTTGGTTCCCTCTGTTGCTGTCCACGCAGTTCTGGTCACACCTGTTCATGACAGAATACCAAGGCCATCCCTGACCAGAAGTGCACAGAGGAACCACTGCAGTGTTGCTTTTTGCTAAAATGCAGTCAGAAATAATTGTTTATCTTGCCTCACTGGTAACGGAGGATAATGATTATTGCCGTCTGGTATTGAAGGAGTGGGCCAGGAATTTACTTTTAAAATGTATCCGTCTGGCCCATTCTCTGGTTGATCAGGGCGGTATGCTCTTTGAAAACGTTCAGCCTCTGGTTCAGCTGTGTGTAGAGCTAACCTTGTCCAGTACTCCAGAGGGCAGGGATGATTTTTCTCCCCCCTTCAGTGTTAATCAGGTCATGTCCCTAGTGTGGCTTTTGGAGGATGACCTTACATACTTCTTTGAACATTACTCAGCTTGTTACCAACAGGTGCTAATGGAGTGTTTTAACTCTGTACAGTCCCTTATCAGACAGGCAGCATGTAAACCGCAGTTTTTTCAACCATTACTCCATGCATGGTCTAATTTATTGCACTCAGCCTGCCCACAACAAACCAATTCTGCTACCAGACACCTGCCTGCCCAAATGTCTTTTCCTCCATCACCCATGGCAACCTCAGTCTCAGCCCAATATACTCTGCTTCCCACCAAATATCAATACCCTGTTTTTTTCTTGCTGCACCTATCCTGCCTTTAATCCATGTGCCTCTTCTCTGCTGCCTACAACAACCCCACAAAAACTTCCTCTAGCCACTGTCCCCCCTTCCTTGCCGTATTCCAGCTCTTCTCTCCAGTCTGCTTCACCCCTTACCTACAGTCCTGCAGTCACCTACAGAACTTCAGTGGCTAAGGCAAAAAAATCTTTTTTTCCGACCCATACGATCCTGCCATTAACCCAACCTGCCTCCACACCAGCCAATCTCTTCCAGCCAGCTTCCACACCAGCCGACCTGCTCCAGTCTACCGCCATGATCACCAATGGGGTCAAGTTAGTCTCTGATGGTACTGAACCTAAAGACTCACCTAACCCTGCCAACTTCCTGCCTGCTGTCTAGCCTGAAAATCCGGTGCCAATGTTCCAGTCTGAAGTTCCAGTGCCTGCGTTCCAGCCTGAAGTTCCGGTGCCCGTGTTCCAGCCTAAAGTTCCGGTGCCCGTGTTCCAGCCTAAAGTTCCGTGTCCGTGTCTCAGCCTGAAGTTCCGGTGCCCGTGTCCCAGTCTGAAGCCTGTGTCACAGCCTGAAGTTCCGGTGCCCGTTTCCCAGCCTGAAGTGCCAGTGCCCGTTTTCAAGCCTGCTGGGCCGGTTCCCATACACCAGCCTGCTGGGCCAGTGCCCGTTACCCAGCCTGCTGATACGATGTTTGCTGCCTGGTGTTTCAAAGCCTGCTACCTAGCCAGATGACCCAGAGCCTGCCACCCAGCCAGATAACCCAGAACCTACCACCCAGACAAATGACCCGGAGCCTGCTACCCAGTCAGATGACCCGGAACCTGCTGCACAGCCAGATGACCCGGAACCTGCTGCCCTTCCAGGTGACCCGGAGTCTGCTGCCCAGCCAGATGACTCTGAACCTTCTGCCCAGCCAGATGACCCAGAACCTGCTGTCCAGCCATATGACCCGGAGCCTGCTGTCCAGCCAGATGACCTGGAACCTACTATCCAGCCAGAAGACCCAGAACCTGCTGCCCAGCCAGATGACCCAGAACCTGCTGCCAGCTAGATGATCCGGAGCCTGCTACCCAGCCAGATGACCCAGAGCCTGCTGCCCAGCCTGATGCGCCTCTGTCCGCTGTCCAACCTGATGTGCCACTGTCCACTGCCCAGCCTGATTTGGCTCTGTCTGCTGCCCAGCCTGATGTGCCACTGTCCGCTGCCCAGCCTGATGTGTCTGCTGCTCAGCTCGATGTGCCTGTGCCCGCTGCCCAGTTTGATGTGCCTGCTGCCCAGCTTGATGTCACTGTACCCACTGCCCAGCTTGATTTGCTGCTACCTGCTGCCCAGCTTGATGTGCCTGTGCCCACTGTCCAGCTTGACGTGCCTGTGCCCGCTGCCTGGATTGATATGCCGCTACCTGCTGCCCAGCTTGATGTGCCTGTGCCCGCTGCCCAGCTTGACGTGCCTCTGCCTGCTGCCCGGCTTGATGCTTTGGACTTTTTTCATGTTCAGTTTAATATGCCTCTGCCCACTGCCCAGCTTGATGCCATGGACTTTTTTCAGCAGTCGCTAGCTGGAGCGTCCAGAGGCCGCTCCTACGAGGGGGGGTACTGTCAGGAAAGGTTTCACCTGATGGTGGGGCTGTCAGACCTATGGCTTGTAGTACTTGTGTCCACCAGGGGCTGTCTCCTGGCAATCTGGAACTGTCAGGAAAGGTTTCAACAGCAGGTGTCTCCCGGCAGTGTGGAGCCAACATTATCTCTTGCGATCAGGCGTCACCTGAGGCTGATTGCAGGAGATGTGAATTTATACCCGGCACGCACTCACACACTTGCCTTGGTTTTGTCCTTGAGCCCTGACCTGTACCTGTGATCCTCTGTACCTGAATCTGAAACCTGAACCCTGAACCTGTCCCTCCTGTGACCCTGTTACCCTTGCCCTGCAGCCTGATCCCGTCCACCTTCTCCCTGTCCTGTTTGCTCCTTGCCCCCATCTGCTGATCTCCTGTTGATGACCCTGGCCTGGCTACGTTTACGATTCTGGTATTACCCATCTATTATATATACCTGTTTGATTGTTGTTATTTGTGGGTCTCTGTCTGGTAGTTGGATTGTTGTGCACTGTATTGTATTGGAGGTGTTTGTATCTATATTTACTTACTTTAATGAATTACATTACTTGACTTTACATGCTTTTGGTTCCCTGTGTTGCTGTCCACGTTCTTGTCACACCTGTTCATGACAGCAATGGTTTTGAGTGTAGTTATCTGTATCCATGGGGAGATCTATTTCCAAAATTTGCGGATCTTGGGACAATACCACCATAGATGTAATTACGTGCCTTCCTGGGGACATTCTCTCCAACACCTAGGGTCTGCCGCAGGGAAAATTTGTGCCAATTGCTTGGGTGTTTTGTACCATTGTGAGAGTAATTTATAACAAGTTTCCTGGGTTTTGGTGCTGTATTCTGAGGTGGTAATAAACACATTTCTTATTCAGATTCCCATTTTCTTATAAAAAATGTGAGGAAATATGTATCAGCCTCCAATAATAGCTTATACTTTGGGACAAGAGATGTTTGGGATTGCCCCCATTATGACATCTAGATTCAAACCCAGTGAGACAATCACGTGCTCGCAATTTGGGATGTAATTTTTGAAGGAAGTCATGAACTTGTCTATGACGCCAGGCGTTCATGGATAACCCACCATAATTGCGTCTCAAGGGCAGAAGATGTCCTGCCAAGAAAGTGGCTGTTTTAACACAAAGTAGGCAGATAAGGTCTGCTGTTGTCACCATCAGGAAGTCAACCCTGAGAAATGTCATACAGCCATCATGTAGACAGGAAGTGGCTGCATAGGGACAGGAGCCTCATGTGGCAGTGACTTTATAGAGTATCTGACAAAAGTGAGTACACCCCTCACATTTTTGTAAATATTTTATTATATCTTTTAATGTGATAACACTGAAGAAATGAAACTTTGCTACAATGTAAAGTAGTGAGTGTACTGCTTGTATAACAGTGTAAATTTTCTGTCCCCCCAGCCATTAATGTCTAAACCGCTGGCAACAAAAGTGAGTACACCCCTAAGTGAAAATTTCCAAATTGGGCCCTAAGTGTCAATAATTTGTGTAACCACCATTATTTTCCAGCACTGCCTTAACCCTCTTGGGAATGGAGTTCACCAGAGCTTCACAGGTTGCCACTGGAGTCCTCTTCCACTCCTCCATGATGACATAACAGAGCTGGTGGATGTTAGAGACCTTGCGCTCCACCACCTTCCATTTGAGGATGCCCCACAGATGCTCAATAGGGTTTAAGTCTGGAGAAATGCTTGGCCAGTCAATCACCTTTACCCTCAGCTTCTTTAGCAAGGCAGTGGTCATCTTGGAGGTGTATTTGGGGTTGTTATCTTGTTGGATTACTGCCCACGCTCTGCTTCAATATGTCACAGTACATTGTGGCATTCATGGTCCCCTCAATGAACTGTAGCTGCCCAGTGCCGGCAGCACTTATGCAGCCCCAGACTATGACACTGCCACCACCATGCTTGACTGTATGCAAGACACACTTGTCTTTGTACTCCTCACCTGGTTGCCGCCACACACGCTTGACACCATCTGAACCAAATAAGTTTGTCTTGGTCTCATCAGACCATAGGACATGGTTCCATGGCTTTCTTGTGCATCATCTTTAGAAGAGGCTTCCTTCTGGGATGACAGCCATGCAGATCAATTTGATGCAGCGTGTTCAATAAAGAGACAAAGGTTTTGGAGGGATAGGGACTTTCAGGAATCCATGACATGGTAAGGTCATGTGTTTCCATCCCTAGGGACTTTGAATGATATCATGATCTGGTAAGATCATGAATATCCATCCCATATGCGTTTAGAGAGGAGGATATATTGCCAAGGAGGGTGGGACTTTAAATGAAGCACCGGTCAGCAAAAGAATACTTGGATGAATACAAAGGAATTTTATTGAAAGGCTAGATAAAAAGCATACATAACATTGGTAGCAATGGTACAAAATGACATACATATACTGATTAGACGATTATGTACAGTCCAAGTAAACATGTGATAACAATAATAAACACTGAACAACATGCTGAAATTGATGGTGATCTCTCAAATATGAACACATTTAATTCCTCAATTCATCTCAAAAGAAGGGGTAAATACAATGATATGACCGGTGCTTCAATTAAAGTCCCACCCTCCTTGCCAATATATCCTCCTCTCTTGATGCAGTGTGTGGCGTATGTTCTGAGCACTGACCCCTCACCCTTCAACCTCTGCAGCAATGCTGGCAGCACTCATACGTTTATTTCCCAAAGACAACCTCTGGATATGTCGCTGAGCATGTGCACTCAACTTCTTTGGTCAACCATGGCGAGGCCTGTTCTGAGTGGAAACTGTCCTGTTAAACCGCTGTATGGGCTTGGCCATCGTGCTGCAGCTCAGTTTCAGGGTCTTGGCAATCTTCTTATAGCCTAGGCCATATTTATGTAGAGCAACAATTCTTTTTTTCAGATCCTCAGACAGTTCTTTGCCATGAGGTGCCATGTTGAACTTCCAGTGACCAGTATGGGAGAGTGAGAGCGATAACACCAAACTTAACATACCTGCTCCCCATTCACACCTTAGAACTTGTAACATTAATTAGTCACATGACACTGGGGACGGAAAATGGCTAATTGGGCCCAATTTGGACATTTTCACTTAGGGGTGACAGCAAATTTATACTGTTATACAATCTGTACGCTCACTACTTTACATAATAGCAAAGTGTCATTTCTTCAGTGTTGTCACATGAAAAGATATAATAAAATATTTACAAAAATGTGAGGGGTGTACTCACTTTTGTGAGATTCTATATATGTCAGAATAAAGAGCATGCAGAGAAATTATTAATACCCCCCACTGAGGAATGATTTAGCGCTGATAAAATTGTATACATATTAGAGGGCATTTACAGAGATGCTGCTTCACTGACTGCAATTTTATAGACAGAGATCAAGACAGCATCCCCTTACAGATCAGTTCATCTTAGGTACACATAGTCACTTCATTAGAATGAGGCCCAGAAATGTCATTTTTACAAGTACGGCAGTCTGCTGTGTATCGTCATGAAGAAGAATCTATGGAAATAGCATTTATGCTACAAACTAAAAGGGCTACCAATTCCCTAAACAAGGAAAGTTGTCAACAGCCTCCCATCATGACCATTAAAAAGGAAAATGCAAGAGTCTCACTTAAAGCCTAACTCCAGCTTTACTATCACTTTAAATAGTTAACTTGGGCAAAGCTGGCCCAAATAAACTATTTCCTTTATTAATTAAATACGCAAGGCTGCTGTGTTTTGGCAGTGGCACAGGGCCAGCTTGGCCTAAATGAACTATTTAAAGTGATAGGAAAACTGGATTTGGGCTCTAAAAACACCCAGAAAGAATTAGAAAATCTTAAACTCTGGATGGACCAGAAATGAGTTGTGATAGATTGAAAGATAACTCTAGAATATTAGGGAGAGGGAATGGTCCAGTCTGCAGGAATCGCAGAAGAGGGCATTTAGATTTTGTCCTCAAATGGGTAAGGACGAGGAAGGGCCAGTTAAACTAGAACACCTCATGGTGGGCCACACTATGAGGCAGGGAAATAAAAATGTAGGTTCTGGCCCTCAAAAAAGAGCCCAATTGTCCATTGTTGCTTGTATGGACAAGAAACAATGAATGACTGAATGATGATTGAGGAATTTTATAGGGAAAAAATTCTAAAGGCAGTCTTCGGTGAATGCTCCATGGATCAAACTGGTTGGCTGCTAGCAATCTACCCATTCATGATGTCAGTGGAATAACATGGATGGGCATTAAACTTTGAGGAATAGAGTTAGGACAAATAGTGATTATTCTCACTAAAAGTCCAGATTCACATGGTGTGGCCCTCATTATGAACATTCCTAAAACATTGTCTGGCCAATCTTTCCTTAAGTATAGTACAAGATATTGTAGAAAATTTTCTAAAGATAAACAACATATATGAATTTTAAGGGTGGTCAAACCAAATGAAGCCAAAGGGTGGTCACACCAAATATTGATTTGATTTCCATTTTTCGCTCACTTTGCATTTCGTAAATTGATTAAAATAAACAATTAAAATATTTATTTTTGAAAGCATTCTTACTTTACAGCATTTTTCACGCCTGCCTAAAACTTTTGCACAATACTGTATATATATATATATACTCAATATCTCTACAGGATACCCAAAGGACACATGAGTAATGCACAACTGTAAGAGTATATTTAGTACTTAGAAATGACCTCTGCACGTTGTAAATGGTATATGGAAAGACAAAGTATTGAACAGTCTAGAGACAATGGAATCTACATGACAGGGAAATGTGTCACTGAACTTGTTAACATGTTTTCCCTGCAGCAAATGATTGATTATTCATTAAATGCAACGTTGCTTTGTTCAGCTGTCAATTTAGTAATATAAAGTGAGAAATCCTTTGCAAATTATTGAGGTAAATAATGTCTCTTTAATTTAAAAGAATGAAAGAATGATTGTTCATTTCAGTATGAATTATATACAGAGGAGTTAACATGATAACACTGATCTAACTCACAAATACTAATACCCCGTACACACGATCGGAAATTCCGCCAGAAAAAGTCCGATGTGAGCTTTTGGTTGGAAATTCCGACCGTGTGTATGCTCCATCGACTTTTGCTGGCGGAATTTCCTCCAGCAAAAGATTGAGAGCAGGTTCTATATTTTTCTGTCGGAAAAAGTTCCTATCAGAAATTCCGTTCGTCTGTATGCAATTCAGACGCGCAAAAAGCCACGCATGTTTAGAATCAAGTACGAGACGGAAGCGCTCGGTTTGGATTAGCAGAATGAGCCCAAAGGGTGGCGCGCTTCATATGGAACTTCCCTTTTCTAGTGCCGTTGTACGTGTTGTACGTCACCGCGTTCTTGATGATCGAAAGTTCAGAGAACTTTTGTGTGATCGTGTGTATGCAAGCCAAGCTTGAGCGGAATTCCGTCGGAAAAACCATCCAAGATTTTTCCGACGAGTAGTATTAGCAGGACATGTAGTAAAGCAAATGAGTGGAAATGACTAGATTCTATAAACATTTTGACTGTTAAAGGTTCGGTACACCTCATCTAGCCATACCTTTTGATTGAGCAAAGAAGATTTCTTTTTACCTAATTAGCTCATTTAGATTAATTGTAATGAACATTCATTTGGGGGATTTATTAACCACTTCAATACAGGGCATTTTCACCCCCGTTCCTGCCCAGGCCAATTTTCAGTTTTCAGCGCTGCCGCATTTTAAATGACAATTGCGCGGCCATGCAACACTGTACCCAAATGAGATTTTTATATTTTTTTTCCCCACAAAAAGAGCTTTCTTTTGGTGGTATTTGATCATCCCTGCAAGTTTTATTTTTTGTGCTGTAAACAAAAGAAGAGTGTCGAGTCTAAAAAAAAAAACACAATATATTTTACTTTTTGCTATAATAAATATCCCAATTTTTTTTAAAAATACAAAAATGTTTCCTCAGTTTAGGCCGATATGTATTCTTCTACATATTTTTGGTAAAAAAAAACGCAATACACATATATTGATTTGTTTGTGCAAAAGTTATAGTGTCTACAAAATAGGGAATAGTTTTATGGAATGTTTATTATTATTTTTTATTTACTTGTAATGGCGGTGATCTGCAATTTTTATCGTGACTGTGACATTGCGGCGGACAGATCGGATACTTTTGACACCATTTTGGGACCATTCACATTTATACGGCGATCAGTGCTATAGAAATGCACTGATTATTGTACAAATGTCACTGGTAGGGAAGGAGTTAACACTAGGGGGCGATCAGGGGGTTACATATGTTCCCTAGGGAGTGATTCTAACTGTAGGGAGAGGGGACTCACAAGGGGAGGAGACCGATCGGTGTTCCTCTGTACTGGGAACACATGATCGGCCTCCTCTCACCTGACAGGATGTGGATCTGTGTGTTTACACACACAGATCCACGGTACTGCTCTGTTATCGGGCAATCGCGGGTGCCCGGCGGACATCGCGGCCGCCGGGCACGTGCATTGGCTCCCGAGTCGCGCGCGTTCCCCCCAGACGGCCGGGAACCCCAGGACGTCATATGATAATGGGCGGGATGTGAAATGGTTAAAACTGTGCAGTGCAGAATTTGGTGCAGGTCTGCATAGAAACCAATCAGCTTCCAGGTTTTCTTATTAAAGCTTAATTGAAGAAGCTGAAGTTAAAAGCTGATTGGCTACCATGCACAGCTGCACCAGATTCCAAGTGCTCCCGTTTTGGTAAATCAACCCCATTGTCTTCCTCAGTCAACAAAAGACAAATCTGACTCAACAAAAATCTACCAAATTTTACCCTCTAAATGTCTCCCAAGACCTTCTGTGACATTGATTCTGCCACCAAAATGGTGACATTGTTACCTGCAAATAAAATTCCCTTGTATTCCCTAATATTGCTCCTTTTTGCTTAGCTGAATTCCAGGCAGATATCAAAGACACAATCAAAGTCAGTCATCAATAAATCCTTATTTATAATTTTTAAATGCAACTAGGGTGAGTGCATACATTTGACTAGGTATTAGCAATCCCCTGTACAGAAACACCCTAACAGGGTGAGGTAGGGGCAGCACTGAAAGCCAATCAGATATGCTGTATGAAAATGAGTTGACAAGGAACATGCTAATAGGAGGACAAAGATAAGTGAGCAGGGAGATAACCTCATTAGTCTCCCCCTGCTACTTCACTATCCAGTTAACAGTTGAGACAAGACACCACTGTATCCCTTCTAAAGTCCATGTATAACTGTAACAGAGAAGGTGAACTCATCCACCTGGTTTTCCTGTGTGACAGAGTTGTGTAAATCTCAGGACTTGATGGACAGAAGTACAAAAATGCTTGGCCAGGTAAAGCAGCTTCCTATATTATCTGAAAAATCTACAAACATTTAGACTGAAGATTATATTTTATTTAAAGGACACTACATTCAGACATGCACTGCATCAGAATGTTTGCAGGATTGGGGAGTTAAAGTACAGTCATCAACTAAAAATATCTGGCATTTTAGCGTGTCTTTGTGTAGGGGCCGTGCATACAACTCAAGGCACTGTTTACCTTTTTTTTTTCTTTTATATTCTATGAAGGAAGAAAAAAACAGTAAACAGTGCCTTGAGTTTTATGCACGGCCCCTACACAAAGGACACGCTTAAATGCCAGATATTTTTAGTTGGTGACTGTACTTTAACTCCCCAATCCTGCAAACATTATATACTCTATAAAAATGTCACAAAAAAATATTTCATTCAAATCTATGATCTCGTATGCACTGCAGTGTGTTACCATGCTGCATTTTGTTTTGCAGTGCACACCATCGCACATGTACAGTATAGTGTGAACAGGACACATAAAATACAATTGTGCTCTGGAACTGAGCCTGTGTTCATCTATGCAGATCAACAAAGCTCAACTGACATGGTGTATATGAGACTGCAGTAAACTGTTAATATATTATGTATATGTGATCAAAGAGAGTAAGAGAGTTTATTGAATTTACCATTATCTGTGTTCTCAGTAATTCCTGCAAAAATCAGCATACACCTAAAGGCTCATGCACATGGGTGCTCTTCCCTGTACGGCATCAAGAGTTCTTTGTTTATTTATCTACCCTGTAACTGAGTTGCAAGCCAACAGCCCATATTAGTGAATGGACATGCTTTGGCTGTATAGACTCATTCTCACAGCCGAGTTTGACAGGTACAAAGCAACAGGTGCATGGCCCAGGACAGGCTCTGCATGAATGTCCACAAAACCATCTCTGTGTACCTGTCAGACTTGGCTGTGTGAGTTCATACAGCCCATGCATGTCCATTCACTAATATGGGCTGTCGTTAAGGAACTCAGTAGCAGAACAGAGAAATAAACAAAGAGCTCTTACATAGTCTGGTTGAAAAATAACCATCTAGTTCAACCAATAAAAAGGAAAAACCTAAAAAAAACCCCATACAATCATACACTGTATTACCAATAGTTTTGGGACACCTGCCTTCACATGCACATGAACTTAAATGGCATCCCAGTCTTAGCCCCCGGTCACATCGGCGCGATTTGACATGTCAAATTGCAGCCTAGTGCCGGCAATGGCACTGTGCGACACTAACTTTGCGGTGCCGTACCGATTTCCACAAGTAGTTCCTGTACTATTTTGGCAACTTCGGGGGGCAATTTCATTAGACATCTGTCCATGAACCCGCACACATGTCTTTAAAATCACCCACGAAATTGCACTGAAATGCGGGTTTGAAATTGTGCAAGTTCAGCTGAACTCGCACTTTTAAAAACTGTGTACATTTCAAACCTGCGTTCAGTGTGAAAGAGGGCTTAGTCCATACGGTTCAATATTGAATTGACCCACCCTTTGCAGCTTTAACTCTTCTGGGAAGGCTGTCCACAAGGTTTAGGAGTTTGTCTATGGGAATGTTTGACCATTCTTCCAAAAGCGCTTTTGTGAATTCAGGCACTGATGTGGATGAGAAGGCCTGGTTTGCAGTCTCCACTCTAATTCATCCCAAAGGTGACCTATCGGGTTGAAGTCAGGCCAGATAATTTCTTCCACCCCAAACTCGCTCATTCATGTCTTTACGGACCTTGCTTTGTGCACTGCTGCACAGTCATGAACAGGAAGGGGCCATCCTTAAACTGTTCCCACAAAGTTGGGAGCATGAAATTGTACAAAATGTCTTGGTATGCTGACACCTTAAGAGTTCCCTTCACTGGAACTAAGGGGCCAAGTCCAACCCCTGAAAAACAACCCCGCACCATAATCCCCTCCACCAAATGATTTGGACCAGTGCACAAAGCAAGGTCCATAAAGACATGGATGAGCGAGTTTGGGGTGGAGGAACTTAACTGGCCTGCACAGAGTCCTGACCTCAACCCAATAGAACACCTTTGAGATGAATTAGAGTGGAGACTACGAGCCAGGCCTTCTCGTCCACATCAGTACCTGACCTCACAAATGGAAGAATGGTCAAACATTCCCATAGACACACTCATAAACCTTGTGGACGGGCTTCCCAGAAGAGTTGAAGCTGTTATAGACGCAAAGGATGGGCCAACTCAATATTGAACCCTACTGACTAAGACTGGGATGCTATTAAAGTTTGTGTGTGTGTAAAGGCAGGCGTCCCAATACTTTTGGTAATAAAGTGTATATACACAATCCTATACCTATAGTTCATCCAGATGAAGGCAAAAAACCCCAGCAAAGCATGATCCAATTTGCTATAGCAGGGGAAAAATGTCCTTATTGCTCCCCTAAGAGGCAATCGGATATTCCCTGAATCAACTTTAGCTATAAATGTTTGTATCCAGTTATATTATGTACATTTAGGAAAGAATCTAGGCCTTTTTTAGCAATCTACTGAGCTGACCAATCCCTTCACACTGAATGGTGCTGGACACCCATTGGAATAAGTCCTAAGGTGTTAGTAAGAGGGGAGAAGTAGTGTAGTTCCTTAAATAAACGTTACCGTTCTTTAGATGCTGCCTACAGTTTGATTGGATTGGTAAATGTGAGAAACCCCTTAGACCCCCTTCACATGGGGCGGACTGCCTTCCAAACAGGCATCTGCTCAGAGGTCCTCTGCTAAACAGAGCAGAGTCGGTGGATGACAGGTCCACGTTGGCTCAGTGTATGCAGAGTGGACACAGATCAAGTCTAGGCGGGGCCTGGTAGTCTAGGTAGTACGTTTACACCCGACTACCTCCGATCCGCCATTCCTTTTTTTTAAGCGGACCGGATCAGATCAGAGGTAGGTGTGGGCAAACAGTCAGAAGTCTATTTACACCCGCTGGTCCATATGAATGAATGGACTATCCAGTCGTGTGATAGGGGCCTTAGCACTGGCATTTTTTTCATCTGGTTCTCTGCATGTTGAGGCAGTATGGAGTATATTACAGCAGCCCCAGCAGATGTGCTCCAGGATCACCAGATTCCCAATAAAAGAGAGTAGGGTGGAGTGGTGCCAAACAGCAATATATTGAAATGTTATAGAGTATATCTTTAAAGTGACACCAGTGAAGAAAATATATTCTATTCAAGTATGTATTTCTAACTGAAAAAATTCCTTCCTTTTGCTGTCCACTCCTCCAAATCTCAATTTTTTTTCTTTTTGCTGCTGTGATCCAACTTCCTGTTAGAGAGTGCCCTACGTTCATTCTTCATTATCCCATTTTATGTAAGACCATAGCCACCATCTCTTTCTAATGCCTGAGATGGACTAGGGACTATGGAGCATCGACTATGGGATTTATAGTGTGCCTAGAGTAGTGCACATAACCGCAACGTGCACTGATCATTTCAAACAAGCAGAAGTTAGGGGGAAAGGAAATGTACAAAAACTTACCGAGGAAGTTACACGGAGGCGGAAAATCACAGTAAGAAACAATCTCATGAACAATAGATTACAGGAATATTAAAGCGGTTGTTGATAAAAAAAATTCCCCTGCAAGGCAATGTCATAATTGACTAGTATGCATAGCATACTAGCACATCATGAGAGACTTACCTTAGAATTAAGCCCTCCAGTGCCACACTGTCAACGTTGAGAGGGCTGACATCTTCCCCCCGGTCTTCCTTCCGGGTTTGCATCCTCTGGCTACATGTGTGGCCGGGGGCGTGATGATATCACTCCCTCATATGCATGCGGGAGCCGCCATTTACAGTACAGGCTCTGAAGGTCCAGCACTGTATGTCTGAACTTCAGAGCACATGCGCAGTCCTAAACCTACATAGTTTAGGAGATATTCACAGTACCTACAGGTAAGCCTTATTATAGGCTTTCCTGTAGGTACAAGTGGTAGAACTGAGTTTACTACCACTTTAAGTAGTGGATGTGTATGGAATATTTTTAAAAAATAAAGATATCCTTTAGTGCCACATCAGGCCCTCGTCCTGCACCCAGAAGAAGATACAGTCTGGTCCATAAATATTGGGACATCGACACGATTCTAATCTTTTTTGGCTCTATACACCACCACCACAATGGATTTGAAATGAAACGAACAAGTTGTGCTTTAACTGCAGACGTTCAGCTTTAACTTGAGGGTATTTACATCCAAATCAGGTGAACGTTGTAGGAATTACAACAGTTTGTATATGTGCCCCCCACTTTTTAAGGGACCAAAAGTAAAGGGACAGATAAACAATCATCCATCAAACTTTCACTTTTTATTACTTGGTTACAAATCCTTTGCAGTCAATTACAGCCTGAAGTCTGGAACGCATCACCAGACGTGGAGTTTCATCCCTGGTGATGCTCTGCCAGGTCTCTACTGCAACTGTCTTCAGTTCCTGCTTGTTCTTGGGGCATTTTCCCTTCAGTTTTGTCTTCAGCGAGTGAAATGCATGCTTAATCGGATTCAGGTCAGGTGATTGACTTGGCCATTGCATAACATTCCACTTCTTTCCCTTAAAAAACTCTTTGTTTGCTTTCGCAGTATGCTTTGGTTTATTGTCCATCTGCACTGTGAAGCGCCGTCCAATGAGTTCTGAAGCATTTTGCTGAATATGAGCAGATAATATTGCCCGAAACACTTCAGAATTCATCCTGCTGTTTTTGTCAGCAGTCACATCATCAATAAATACAAGAGAACCAGTTCCATTAGCAGCCATACATGCCCATGCCATGACACTACCACCACCATGCTTCACTGATGAGGTGGTATGCTTTAGATCATAAGCAGTTCCTTTCCTTCTCCATATTCTTCTCTTCCCATCACTCTGGTACAAGTTGATCTTGGTCTCATCTGTCGATATGATGTTGTTCCAGAACTGTGAAGGCTTTTTTAGATGTTGTTTGGCAAACTCTAATCTGGCCTTCCTGTTTTGAGGCTCACCAATGGTTTACATCTTGTGGTGAACCCTCTGTATTCACTCTGGTGAAGTCTTCTCTTGATTGTTAACTTTGACACACATACACCTACCTCCTGGAGAGTGTTCTTGATCTGGCCAACTGTTGTGAAGGGTGTTTTCTTCACCAGGGACAGAATTCTTCCGTCATCCACCACAGTTGTTTTCCGTGGTCTTCTGGGTCTTTTGGTGTTGCTGAGCTCACCAGAGCGTTCTTTCTTTTTAAATATGTTCCAAACAGTTGATTTGGCCACAACTAATGTTTTTGCTATCTCTCTGATGGGTTTGTTTTGTTTTTTTCAGCCTAATGATGGCTTGCTTCACTGATAGTGACAGCTCTTTGGATCTCATATTGAGAGTTGACAGCAACAGATTCCAAATGCAAATAGCACACTTGAAATTAACTGAGCAGCCAATTGTCACATTACCTTTGGTCCCTTAAAAAGTGGGAGGCACATATACAAACTGTTGTAATTCCTACACCGTTCACCTGATTTGGATGTAAATACCCTCAAATTAAAGCTGAAAGTCTGCAGAAGTCTGCAGTTAACGCACATCTTGTTTGTTTCATTTCAAATCCATTGTGGTGGTGTATAGAGCCAAAAAGATTAGAATTGTGTCAATGTCCCAATATTTATGGACCTGACTGTAGGTATAGCTCTTGCTGACAGTCATTTTCAAGAAATCTGCCCATCCACCTGAAAATTCTAATACACTTATCCCTAGTTGCAGAATTAAACATCATTTGCAAAACACCAGTAAAAATAATAGATTTTATTTGAAAATCACATGTTGCAAATACATAGGTATTTCGATGATACATCTGACTCTGGAATGAGCATTGGAAGTACATGTTCGGAACAAGGGGTCAATCTGCAAGTGACAATAAGACACAGATCCATCCTAGTAAACCTTAGGATGTCAGTTAAGCCACTGCTCTGTTATAACAGCAGGAGACACAGCAGACATTATTACAGTAGTGCATTCCAATACACAGTAATTTACACATTTCACTGAATGCGTACAGGAGGAACCACCCGCCGACAGAGCTACAGACAACAAACACATCTGGTTACATCACATATTGCTCACACTCAGATCAAACAGTGATTGCAGAGGTTGGACAATTGCATCAGTGCAGAGTGCATTCTGTCACATTATCACAGGAGACTGACAACACATGGAAGCCAGGCAGCAAGAGTGACAGTAACTGCTACACAAGGCTGGAACAGTATAGAGAAGAGTTATGGGATACTGCGAGGAGAACAGCTCCCACGCATGTAAATGGAGTATGGATGTTATTTTTAGTGTTATTGCAATGACAACAGGTAGACAGTGTAAATGAATGTGTAACAAGCAATCAGCTTGTTTTTTTTTTTTTTTTTTTGAGCAACAGATTGGTAACTCTACACCTCTTGTGCAGAGACAGTTTTAAATTAAAACTATTGGGAATAATGCTCAAATCCAATGCCATACATAACGCATTTCTGATCACCCACTGAGAGCAATCAAAATTATGAATATACATTTTTTTGTCTTTGTCCTAGTCAGTCATTACATAACTAAACCCTAAATCTTAAGATAGAAGTTCCAATTCTTTTTTTTTATCACAATGTTCTGTTTTATTACAGTGTTCTTGTATGTTAGTGTTCTGTCCCATAATCCTATGTGGTGTGGAAGGCTAGCTACATGGGAGGACAGAATGCCCAGCCTTCCCCAATGGCCATCTGACAACTCAGCTAGCAAACAGACCGCTACATCGATAGGATAATTGGCACTTATCTCCAGCATGATAGTGGGCACTTATCTCTTTATTACAATGTTTCGTCTCCGAAGGGCTAAAGTACATGTGGTATTTTGTCCCATCTACCTGTGTGCTGTGGAAGGCTAGCTTTGTGGAAAGACATGACGCTCCTTCCCTTCATGGAAGTCTGACAACTCAGCTAAAAAGGAGACAGCTATATTGATAGCTGGCACTTATCTCCAGCACCAAGCACCATCCTTAGACAAGCATCGCCCAGAGGAATACAGAGTGATGGGAGGCTGACAACCCTCCCCCCCCCCCGCCTCTGCATTGCTCTTGCTAGTATTTGTTTAGAGCAGTGGTTCTCAACCTTAGTCCTCAAGTACCTCCAAAGGGCCATGTTTTCAGGTTTTCCTTTACTTTGCACAGCTGCTTTAAATGAATATCAATGACATGGTATTGATAAGAGCTATTTTATGTAAGGGAAGTTCCCAAAATATGGCCTGTTAAGGGTACGTGAGGACAGAGGTTGAGAACCACTGGTCTTAAGCAAGTGCTTGGGGCCAAAGATAATTGTTGGCTATCAGTGAAGGCATCTTCTTGGTAGGTGCATTGTCAGACAGTTGTGGGGAGGGGGTGCTGTCCTATCTGGCCACGTAGCTATCCTTGCACAGCATGTGGGAAGAAAGGAAAAAAAAATACTACATTTACTTTGTCCCCAGAACACTATAATAAAAAAGACATACCATTTCTTTAAATGTGAAACATCTGGACCCTCTAAAGCTGGCACACGACACGGCTAAAGACTTATTGTGTCAGATTTGATTTAGCCAGATTAAAAATGTTTCAGTCAAAACAATGGATGGAGAATTTGACTTAGCACCCCCCTCCCCCCCTCCCACTCTGGGCTTGATGCCCCTGCAGACATGGAATTCTAGGAAAAGAAAGAACTGGGCAAGAACTGCAGTAGGTAGACATCTCTCTCTCTGCAGTGCGGAGTCACGATAAATAACAAGCCAGTTTGTAGTTTAGTTTGTGAGTGTAAAGTAAAAAAATATGAAATATGGTTCCAATGAAAAATGAATGTCAACTTAATTTTGTTAATTTTTTTCTTAAGATCTGGTCCCCATGGATAGTCTACTCATTAACCTAGTCTGGAGTTTTGCTAATAGCTACAGTGAATATCTTTCATTTTGGGCTATTCTATGTCAAATCTCCCATGGTTGGAACAGTTCTGGTAAATTGGACCTGCCATGTCCTATTAAATTAAATAAGAAAAAAGTCCACAACTACTGGCTATCTGTGCCTTATTATAATTGTTTTGTAGACCATGACTTAAAACTATATTGCCCTACTGAATGATATGCATGCACTTGTCTGCAGCTCCTGCTTTGTTCCTGTTGAAACCTTAACGAAAACTATTAAACGAGAAATAAAGGTTCTGGATGAGCTGACATTCTAAGGCAATTGTATTTGCTTTGAAAATCACTTACAAAAGTGACTTTCTCTACCATGTCGATGATGCACTTGTTTGTTAGATGCAATTAAGCCAAGAGCATTTGACGTTTCTGCGTGTTACATGTTACATAATTTCTCAGAATGGATTTCTTTGCAAAGTAGGCTTTTGACTAGTGCAGAGGTTGAGTTTTCTAAGCTCTGTGAGGTCATGTTACAATGGCAAATCTGGTTGCTAGTGTTAGAATCACTAAGAGTCCACTCATTTTCTCCTACAGTGTTGCTTTCTTGCTGCCTAGCCCAGCCACATGTCATTCCTTCACTGCTTCCTTACTGGTGATCACTTGAGTCTGAAAGAGTGCCCAGTAACAGATGATCCTCTCTCCCGATGGTTTAATTTAGAACCAGATTACAAATGAATTCAACACATTTCAGGAGAACAACCTCACCCTTCTTCAGGGCCGTTGATATGACACTTTGTGGAGCGATCATGCCTCGCTTCTATAACATACCACATACCGGCATTATACAAGTACTTCCAACAGCATTCATCACCTACTATTGAAGCCTGATTGTGCCACAAAGTGTCATATCAACAGCCCTGATAAAGGGGAAGGTTGTTCCCCTGAAACGCGTTGGCTTCATCTGAAACCTTTGTCATCCTCAATAAAGTTCTAAATGAAACCATCAAGAGAGAGGATCATCTGTTACTGGGTGCTCATTCAGACTCACTTAAAGTTTCTCCAGCTGACATAGCCGATATTAGAAAAGTAGCAGCCCGAAGATCTTAGTTGAGTACACTACCAACGCCTACACTTGGGCGATGAATTCCCCAAGATAAACACCTACCACATTCATTGTTTCAATATCTACCAACAACCTATTGATTGGCTCACCAGTCCAGCCCAGTTTTTTATGGACATCAGAGTCTTGCTGGTGATCAAGATGCTTCAGCTTTCATGTCAGTGTGGGAGCAACACATATTATATGTTGTGCAGACCTGTACTTTGTAGTGAGGTGTTGGCAGGTTTTAAATTAACCTAATGGAGGGGTCCTAGAAAATCTTTTTGTTTTGCATTACTACAGAGAGATGTGAAGTTACCAATCTGACCCACTATCTTTAAAGGACCATTAAAGCTAAAACAAAAAACTTACTTTATGTGAAAGGAGTAGTAGTAAAATTATAAAATATGTATGAAAAAGTGCATACATACAGGGAAAATCAAACTTTATCTCTTTTCTCCAGGAAAGCTGTTTATTGGTCAGCTAACTTTTTAACCCGAATAAGAAATAATTGGTTTTATTCTATGTTGGGAAATATTGCTGACATCTATGATACTTATTATGTTAAAGTGTTACTAAACCCAGGACCCTGCATTCACTATATCTGGTCTCCCACAGTACACAGAACATGGAAATGCAATTACTTTAGTAAATATAAACTGCTAAATACCTTTTCTCATCAACAGTAAATGGCAGTCTTGTGACTTCTTTCAGTGTCTGGTTAAAGCTAATAAGAGGAATTTTCATTCTACTCTGACTGTCCTATGAGGCTGCAGGACCCCTGACCCACCCCAGGACAGTGCTGATTGGCCTTCTGCCAATCACATGCACCCTTCCAAGAAAAAAGAAAAAAAAATATCTAGCAATACACACCAAATTGAGCATGTGCAGAGTGACACCAATACTTTGTCTTATCTGGAGATGGATTGGGGACAGTGGAAAAAGGGGAAAGATCAGAAAAGACAGGATCGAACAGCCTTTTTACACAATGCGGAGGATGGACCTCTTAGGTTCCACACTGAGTATTACAAGCATTCTTTACTGCATAAATAGACTGGTTTTACTTTTGTATGTTTAGTAACACTTTAAGTAATATCAAAGACTAACTCAGAGCATTTACATATTGTTACTATGCCCCCTCCCCAGCTGTTAAATGAATAAATTCTTATTTTGTAAGATATAACAGATAAGTACTTACCTTAACCCTGGGTACTGCAGTCTACCTTTTCTCTGATTCCAGTAGTGATGATCGGTCCCTGGGAGTCACTGCTTTTCCCAATCTTCAACCAGTCTTGTTGCCACCCCTCATGCCAATATCATCCTGTACTATAATGTTGCAGTTTACCAATTTTTAGATGTGATGGCTGCATTATTATTATTTTTTTAGACTTCCCTTCCTTTGTTTTCATCTGGTGATTCTGGCAGTAAGTCTGTTGTTTTTCAACAGAACAAGCTGTCCTGCAGATGTCACAGTTACAGGGTTGAGACAAACCATTTACTTCTGACAGAGGTGCATACAATTTGATTTATTTATGTAAACCCTTTAGTCCAAAAGAAAAAACAACAAACTGCTGTAACTGCTCATAAAGTGTTAGCTGGAGTTCAGCTTTAATTTCTTAGTGTATCGAAATCTGCTAGCACATTTAAAGCTGTCCATAAATGGGTGGAATTTAAAATTAAATTCTTAGGAAAAGTCTTAGGACCATTCATACAAAAGTTCTCAAAACATTCAAATGCTGTGTGAAAGATTCCATTTGCTTTTAGCATTTGATTTTGGAATAAAAGGACTTTATCAAACGAAAACCACATACACTGTTAGAAATTAATTTGTATGAGAAACATTTTCCATCCTGCTCCTTCGAATTTTCTCATCACTGCAGTAGAAAACAAACACTGATTTTACCCACTAATATTTAAAAAGAAGAACAAACTTTCTTAGAACATTCTTTTCCTATGAATTTTCATTTGCAATTCTACCCATCTATGGCCAGCTTAACATGCCCCTCGCCCAGACTGACAATGCTGCTGTCCAAAGGTGCCCCTGTGCTCCTTCATCCAGAGTGGGGGCACTCTAATACAAGAGGTGTGTTACTGGCCAGATCAACCGATGAAAACAGGGGGAAAAAGCCTAAAAAAAGAAAACGAATGCAGCCACCACATCTAATAATTAATAAGCCGGGAATATACGTGTATTATATTTCTGGTTTGGGGTTTAATACTGCTTTAAGGTAAGCAATTTATCAACTATTATCTCAACCCCCTAGACAAAATAAGCATTAAATCAGCTTTATCAGCTAGGCATTTTGATAACTTTGTGAAAATGCTGGGAGTTCAGCTTTAAGTATTGATGCTCTTCTGAAATTTCACAATTTTTTCAGGAATATTATTAAAAATGACTTACATAAACCAAGTTTTAGTCTGTGTTTAGTGGTCCTTTACTGCAATCTAATTAATTGAATCATTGAGACTCTGCTCACTTGGCGTGCTCTTACTGATGTTTGTCATGCTAACCATTAGAGATTTGACTTTTTGGGCGTAGTAGTCCCTCAGATTGACAGAAGCCACGTCCTTCATCCCATCCCCAAAATCACAGCTTCTCATGGCATTTTCTAATTGTTTCTGTCGCCTGTAGAAATGAGAGAACTTATTGAATATGAGAGTGATGGGAAGCACAACCACCAATATGCCAGCCAGAATGCAAGCAGAAGCAGTCAGTTTGCCAGCTATGGTACCTGGGACCACGTCCCCATATCCTACCGTCGTCATGCTAACAGTGGCCCACCACCAGCAAGCCGGGATTGTGGCCAATCCATCGTTTTCCTCCTTTTCGATGGTATAAGCCACAACAGAGAATATAGAAATTCCTACAGAAAGATAAAGAAGCAGCAACCCCACTTCTTTGTAGCTGTATTTTAGGGTTGCCCCCAAAGACCTCAAACCCGTGGAATGTCTGGCAAGTTTCAGAATCCGGAAAATCCTCATAAGTCTGAGCACTTGAGCCACCCTCCCCAAATTAGCCAGAGCTGGGCTGCTCTCCACCACCAAGTTGACAATTAATGTAATGTAAAATGGAGCTATGGAAATCAGGTCTATGATGTTCAGGGGGTGCTTGAAGAACGCCATTGTATCTGGAGATACAGCAAAACGGACCACCAGCTCTAAGGTGAACCAAGCTATTCCAAAATGTTCCACTATCTCAAAGCGAGAGTCCTCGTCTGCGCTTCCATTTGCATCTACTATCTGGAAGTCTGGCAAGCTATTCAGGCACATTGTTATAATAGATCCAATCACTATTATGATGGAGAGGATGCTGAAAATCCTGCTCAGGATGGAATAGCCTGGGTTATCAAGGGCTAGCCAAAGTCTTCTTCTGAGGTTGCCAAGCAGCTGTTTATCAAACTTGGAAGCATCGTGATAAAAGGCCAGGATCTCATCAAAGGAAGAAGTGGTGCTCTCCTGTTCACTTTTCTCCTCCCATTGATCCTGTTCTGGTTCCACTTTCCTCCCATGGTAGCTGTAACTACAACAAGAGTCTATAAAAAATTCATTAATGCCCCAGTATTCAATCTCTTGGCAAAAGGAGAAAACACACAGCTCCCCCATGACGTGGAGTTTACCGGTGTTGTAAAAATGCAGCACATAAGGAAAAAGCTCTGGGTTCCTGTCAAAGTAGAACTCATTCTTGGCGTCATCATAATCGTCACACAGTTCCAGGATGGACTCCTTTGACTGACAGGCCAACAACTTGCACAGTCTAGTCTCTGGGAATTTCAGCAGCGTGTTGTATCTTAACCTTTTCTTGAACCCTCCGACATTTATACTAATCTCTGTATCTTCAAAATCGGTTTCAGACAAATCCCTCAATATTGTGCCTGTCATATTGAGCTTAGAAGCCTCTACAAGGCAGACCTACACAAAACAAAGGAAAGAGAGAACATGACATCAATAATAATTTCCAATCCAAGACAACCATTTACAGTGCAATCAGAATATCAACATCTGTGTAAAAATTATATATAATTTAGACTTACATAGAGGTCACAGAGCATAGAGAGATATTACCAATTCCTGTTGATGTAAATATTACTCCACCATGTTGCATTAGTGTTAATAGTGAGCTCCATGCAGATAGACTCTAAAAATCACAAATGAATACAGCTCTACATTCTATAACACATCATTAAATGTATTTTTTAAAGCAAGCAGTGTCAAATTTTGACTATGCATAAGCAGAGCTCTGAGAGGGAGAGAGAAAAGCAGCACAAGAAGCCAATCAATTGTGATGCAGTGCAAGAAACATGCTGAGGGGCAAAGAGAGCAGTGATGGAGAGAGAGAGAGAGAGCGCATTAGTGCGTTGCTGTTCCTTTCACTGTCTAGTCACAGGATAGGGGTGGGAGGGGGACATGTAACTGAAACTGCATCTACAACAGAGATAGATCCCCTCCCCAAGCTGGGCTATTTGGTGTAGCAGAACTGTGTAAACCTCAGGACTGGATGGCCTTTAAAAGGCAAAACATTTCCCCTGTATATATTTCATTTATGTATTTAGTTGTTTGGAGTTGAGCTTTAAAGCGGTATTAAACCCAAAACCAAAAATGTATCATATTGCAGCTTACCAATTCTTCGATGTAGTGGCTGCATTTGTTTTCTTGTTTTATAGGCTTTTTTTTTTCCTTTATTTTTACATGTGATCCTGCCATGTTGTTTTTCAGCTTCTTTTAGCAGACCAAACCATCAAGCAAATGTGTTAGTTAGTGGGTTAAGAGAAACAATTTAGCACTGACAAGGGTGTTTAAAATGATCAGCTTTTATTCTTTTATGTAAAATCTTTATCCCAAAAGGTAGACAAGTTTGCTCTGTTTATAAAGTGTTACCAGGAATTTGGCTTTATTTACTAGTCAATTCTATTTAAATCTGCTAGTGCATCTAATGCTGTGTACACACGACCCGACTTTCGACGGACTGAATCACGTCAGACTTTTCGACGGACTTTCGACGGACTTTTCGACGGACTTCCGTCGAATCGGACTTGTCTACACACAATCATACCAAAGTCCGACGGATTTGACCATGATGACATACGACCGGACTAGAGTAAGGAAGTTGATAGCCAGTAGCCAATAGCTGCCCTAGTGTCGGTCTTCATCCGCTGGACTAGCATACAGACAAACGGATTTTTCGACCGGACTCAAATCCATCGGAAAGATTTGAAACATGTTCTAAATCTAAAGTCCGTCACATTTTTGACAGAAAAAGTCCGCTGCAGTTCCGATGAAGCCCACACATGGTCGAATTGTCCGACGGATTCGTTCCGTCGGACAAGTTTGGTCGAAAAGTCCGGCTGTGTGTACACGGCATTACACTACCATCTTCCCAGACAATGCTGCTGTCCAAGGGTGCCTCCATTGCTCCTCCTTCCAGAGTGGAGACACCCTAAGTGTGTTTCTGGCCAGATCACCAGGTGAAAAGAAGAGAAAAGAAAAGAAATAATGCAGTCACCACATCTAGGGATTGGTAAGCTGCAATATATTACATTTGTTTAATTTTTTGTTTAGTACCGTTTTAAGCAATGACAAAATGAAATAATTTATATCACATGGGTAAATCAATTCTATTACATGTGATAATATAATATGAAATCAATAAAGAATCATAAAATATAATTTATGATCAGGTGAACCATGTAAGGCTCACCATACGCATTAAGCTCATCGCACATATTAAAATCTGACTGTACAATCTCCTTTAGATCTACCAAAAGCGATGTAGTGCAAGGACTTTCCTGATTGGATACAGATTGATTGGTTAGACATGGTAGGTGCTCATATTACATCATTTTGTTAAATCTAATATTGATTGTACAAAGATTGTATGGTCAGAGTGTAACGTGGATGGTAACCCTTACAATCTGAACATACAATAAACTTTATGGAGGCCACACATTATCCAATTTACATGCAATTTGATCAAAATGATCAAATTCACAAACAAATGAATATCACTAACTTCCCATCTGATCGCTTTAGACTTGATTTTGATTGGATTCAATTAAAATGAGTCGATCGGCCAGGGTGGAAAATGATTGATCCTTTTTCATCAATCGCCAGCACTGAAATGCTTTGTTCATAAATGTGATTGCATTGTGTTCTGTATTCAGATTATGAGTTTACATGGTGGAAACAGATCAGAAGAGATCGATCAGAAAATAAATCGATCATCTAGCGAAATGTGTATGACCACCATTAGATCTACCAAAACTATGTTATATGAAGACCTACTGAAACTAGCCAACCAACCCGTACACAACCAGGCAAGCCCTTGCACTATATAGTTGTTGGTAGATCTTCAGGCAAGCCCTTGCACTACGTAGTTGTTGATAGATCTTCATGCAAGCTCTTGCACTACATAGTTGTTGGTAGATCTTCAGGCAAGCTCTTGCACTACATAGTTGTTGGTAGATCTTTAGGAAAGCCCTTGTACTACGTAGTTATTGGTAGATCTTCAGGCAAGCCCTTGCACTACATAGTTGTTGGTAGATCTTTAGGAAAGCCCTTGTACTACGTAGTTTTTGGTAGATCTTCAGGCAAGCCCTTGCACTATATAGTTGTTGGTAGATCTTCAGGCAAGCCCTTGCACTACGTAGTTGTTGATAGATCTTCAGGCAAGCCCTTGCACTACGTAGTTGTTGATAGATCTTCATGCAAGCTCTTGCACTACATAGATGTTGGTAGATCTTCAGGCAAGCTCTTGCACTACGTAGTTTTTGGTAGATCTTCAGGCAAGCTCTTGCACTACATAGTTGTTGGTAGATCTTCAGGCTAGCCCTTGCACTACATAGTTGTTGGTAGATCTTTAGGAAAGCCCTTGTACTACGTAGTTGTTGGTAGATCTTCAGGCAAGCCCTTGCACTACATAGTTGTTGGTAGATCTTTAGGAAAGCCTTTGTACTACGTAGTTTTTGGTAGATCTTCAGGCAAGCTCTTGCACTACATAGATTTGGTAGATCTTCAGGCAAGCCCTTGCACTACGTAGTTGTTGGTAGATCTTCAGGCAAGCCCTTGCACTACATAGATTTGGTAGATCTTCAGGCAAGCCCTTGCACTACATAGTTATTGGTAGATCTAACATAGATTGTACAATCAGATCATAGCGTGTGTGAAAAGCTTAAGCGTAAACTGTTCACAATATAGAAATACCATAGCAAAGATCCATGACTCTTTACTATAAAAATGTCAGCATGCAATACAGTATAGATATTAACACATGTATCTGCATGTCTGCCACTGTTTGGTGATGTCATGCAGTAATATTTGATGAAATAAATAAAGAATAATAAGATAAGGCAACCCATAAGTGTAATCTGTTCAGAATTATAAAAATTTTACATCAAAGCTCCATTATTGTTTACTATAATTTAGTTTACCATGTCAGCATGCCAGAAAATAGAAATGCCATAGCAAAGATCTATGACTCTTTACTATAAGTATGTCAGCATGCAATACAGTCTAGAATAGATGCTAACACATGCATCTACATATCTGTCATTACATAGTGATGTCATGCAGTAATATGAGAATAAATCAATCAAGAAGATTTGATTATGATCAGGAAACCCATGTATGTGTAAAT
Organism: Lithobates clamitans; assembly: GCA_037952925.1. NCBI lineage: Eukaryota > Metazoa > Chordata > Amphibia > Anura > Ranidae > Lithobates > Lithobates clamitans. Next base: position 3,684,663 of record JBBGZY010001202.1, read on the forward strand.
TGTTCAGAATATGGAAATTCTATATGAAAGCTCCATGACTGTTTACTATTACTAAGCTTACTATAAGTATGTCAGCATGCATCACTCTATAGCTGTTAACACATGTACCTGCATGCCTGTTATTGCTTAGTGATGTCATGTAGTCAGATACGATGAAATCAATAAAGAAGCATGAGATATATTCATGATCAGGTGACCCGTATACGTCTAAACTCTTCAAAATATAGAAATTCTATATGAAAGCTTAATGACTTTTTACTTCAACTTAGTATGTCAGCCTGCAATACAGTATAGATGTTAACAAAGGTATCTGCCTGTCTGTGATTACATAGTGATGTCATATAGAAATCTAAGATGAAATGCAACACTGTATAGCTGTTATCACATGTACCTGCATGTCTGTCCTTGCTTAGTGATATCATGTAGTCAGATAAGATGAAATCAATAAAGAATAATGGGATATATTTATGATCAGGTGACCCATATAAGCCTAAACTGTTAAAAATATAGAAATTCTATATAAAAACTCAATGACTGTTTACTACAACTTAGTATGTCAGCCTGCAATACAGTATAGATGTTATCTAATGTATCTGCCTGTCTGTCATTGCTTAGTGATGTCATGTAGAAATCTATAAATAATCAGAATAAGACATAAGAAATATTTATGATCAGTGAATTTAAACTGTTCAGGATATGGAAATTCGAAATGAAAGCTCAATGATTATTTACTATAACTAAGTTTTACTATAAGTATGTCAGCATGCCATACTGTATAGATGTTATCACATGTATTTGTCATTGCTTGGTGATGTCATATAATAATATGAGATAAAATCAATAAAGAATCCTAAGACATATCTTGGAAATCCTCTATGAAAGCTCAATGACTGTTTACTATAACTAAGTTTTACTATAAGTATTCCAGCATGCAATGCTGTATAGCTGTTATCACATATACCTGCATGTCTGTCATTGTTTAGTGATGTCATGTAGAAATCTAAGCTGAAATCAATAAAGATTCAGAATAAGACATATTTATGATCAGTGCATCTAAACTGCTCAGAATATAGAAATTCTAAATGAAAGCTCAATGATTGTTTACTATTGGTTTTATTATAAGTATGTCAATACGCTATACTGCATAGATGTATCTGTCATTGCTTGGTGATGTCATGCAATAATATGAGATGAAATCAATAAAGAATCATAACAAATATTTATGATAAGTAAATTTAAACTGTTCAGAATATGGAAATTCTAAATGGAAGCTCAATGATTGTTTACTTATAACTAAGTTTTACTATAAGTATGTCAGCATGCAACACTGTATAGCTATTATCAGGTGTACCTGCATGTCTGTCATTGCTTGGTTATGTCATGTAATAATATAAGATGAAATCAATAAAGAATCCTAAGACATATTTATAATCAGTAAATCTAAACTGTTCAGAATATGGAAATTCTAAATAAAAGCTCAATGATTGTTTGTTTACTATAAGTTTTTTTATATTATATAAATAGTTAATATATATTGTATTTGTCATTGCATGGTGATGTCATGTACTAATATGAGATGAAATCAATAAAGAATCATAAGATATAATTCTGATTAGAAAGGATAAACTGATCAGAGTATGGAAATCCTCTCTGAAAGCTCCATGATTGTTTACTACAACCAACTAGTGTGATGCCATTTTATGTAATCCAATGCCAAGCAGTGCCAAGCGGTGCCAAGTTATGTTTGCCTTGCTCCTGGATGATTGCTATATTTTATCTTCTAGGCTTTAGGTGAATGAAATCCTACCTTTTATAGAGGGAACTTTATACCCCAATTGAAGGAAATGCAGTGATCCAACTTCCAGGGGCATCCTCTGCTCCTTCCATGGCAGGCTTTGGGGATCCCCATCACAGCTTGTTGAATGAATAGATTGGGGAGGGAGGGGGGTTGCAGATTCCTGGGCTGTGATGAGGTCCTCCTGAAGTTGTGTAGATGATGACCTGTTAGCAGCGCTGGATGATGGTGCTGAATGGACAGCTCCCAGCTCCGATCCCCGGCAGCTCACATGCTGGCAGCCAGCTCTCCTCTCCTTCCTCTGTCATTGTCTCCTCTCCTGCATTTATCGTTCGCTATTCCCCAGACAAGGAGCGTTGTTTTTCCTGCACAGGATCAAACTCCGCCTGGTTGCCCAGGTGCTCCCAGTGAGTGATGCAGGCTGGATTCCCTCCTCTGCATCATCATCATCATCATCATCATCATCAGCACATCAGGGAGGGGAGAACAGGCTGCCTGTCTGCAAAGCAAAGTTCACCCTATACACAGAGCTCGGAACAGCCATGAGATGGGTGGCAGCCATAGGGGGAATGGTGCTGACAGGGAGAGTAGCGCAGTACTGTGCTCATTTGACATACATTAGATTGGTGGAAGGACACACAATATACAGACAATGGGGGCAGATCTGTGGACTGCCATAGAACACCATGGGCAGATGATGGATAAACAGGTGTGCATGGGATAAACAAGGGACAGCTCCACTCTGCTGATAGAAGAGGATAGATGGATGATGGAGAGAGTAGCTTCCATTGGATAGATATATAGAAGAGAGATAGATAGTAGAAAAATGATGGATAAACAGGTGTGCATGGGATAAACAAGGGACAGCTCCACTCTGCTGATAGAAGAATATAGATAGGTGATGGAGAGAGAAGCTTCCATTGGATAGATATATAGAAGAGAGCTGGATAGTAGAAAAATGATGGATAAACAGGTGTGCATGGGATAAACAAGGGACAGCTCCCCTCTGCTGATAGAAGAGGATAGATAGATGATGGAGAGAGAAGCTTCCATTGGATAGATATATAGAAGAGAGCTAGATAGTAGAAAAATGATGGATAAACAGGTGTGCATGGGATAAACAAGGGACAGCTCCACTCTGCTGATAGAAGAGGATAGATAGATGATGGAGAGAGAAGCTTCCATTGGATAGATATATAGAAGAGATGGATAGTAGAACAATTATGGATAAACAGGTATGCATGGGATAAACAAGAAACAGCTCTCTCCTCTATTGATAGAAGAAGAAAGAAAATGGAAATAGAGGCTTGCAGTAGAATTATAGAAAGAAGAAATGGGGAGACAAATGTTAGACAAATGATAACTAAACAGGTGTGCATGGGATAAACAAGGGACCACTCTCCTCGACTGATAGCAGAGGATAGATGGATGATGGAGAGAGAGGCTTACATTGGATAGATATATAGAAGAGAGATAGATAGTAGAAAAATGATGGATAAACAGGTGTGCATGGGATAAACAAGGGGCAGCGTTCCTCTACTGATGGCAGAGGATAGATGGATGATGGAGAGAGAAGCTTCCATTGGATAGATATATACAAGAGATGGATAGTAGAAAAATGATGGATAAATAGGTGTGCATGGGATAAACAAGGAACGGCTCTCCTCTACTGATAGAAGAAAAAAGATAATGGAAATAGAGGCTTGCATTAGATTTATAGAAAGAAGAAATGGAGAGACAAATAGTAGACAACTGATAAATAAACAGGTGTGCATGGGATAAACAAGAGACAGCTCTCCTCTATTGATAGCAGAGGATAGATAGATGAGGGAGAGAGAGAGGCTTACATTGTATATAGAAGAGAGCTAGATAGTAGAAAATGACGGATGAACAGGTGTGCATGGGATAAACAAGGAGCAGCTTTCCTCTACTAATTGAAGAGGATAGATGGATGAGGGAGAGAGAGGTTTGCATTGGATGATAGATACAGTTGTGCTCATAAGTTTACATACCCTGGCAGAATTTATGATTTTTTGGCCATTTTTCAGAGAATATGAACGATAACACAAAAACTTTTCTTTCACTCATGGTTAGGCTTTGGCTGAAGCCATTTATTATCAATCAACTGTGTTAACTCTTTTTAAATCATAATCACAACAGAAACTACCCAAATGACCCTGATCAAAAGTTTACATACCCCAGTTCTTAATACCGTGTACGTGTATTTCCCCCTTTAACATCAATGAGCTTAAAGTCTTTTATGGTATTTGTGGATGAGGCTCATTATCTTCTCAGATGGTAAAGCTGCCTATTCCTCTTGGCAAAAAGCCTCCAGTTCCTGTAAATTCTTGGGCTGTCTTGCATGAACTGCACATTTGAGATCTCCCCAGAGTGGCTCAATGATATTGAGGTCAGGAGACTGAGATGGCCACTCCAGAACCTTCACTTTATTCTGCTGTAGCCAATGACAGGTCGACTTGGCCTTGTGTTTTGGATCATTGTCATGTTGGAATGTCCAAGTACGTTCCATTCGCAGCTTCCTGGCTGATGAATGCAAATCTTGCTCCAGTATTTTTTGATAACATAGTGCATTCATCTTGCTATCAATTTTGACCAAATTTCCTGTGCCTTTGCAGCTCACACATCCCCAAAATATCAGCGACCCACCTCCGTGTTTCACAGTAGGAATGGCAGTTGTGGCTGGAATTTTAGTTGGTCTTTCTGACCGTGGTTTGGTTTCAACAGAACCCCTCATTTTCCACTTCTTGATTAGAGTTTGAACACTGTTGATTGCCATTCTCAACTCCTTGGATATCTTTTTATATCCCTTTCTTGTTTTATACAGTTGAACTACCTTTTCCTGCAGATCCTTTGACAATTCTTTTGCTTTCCCCATGACTCAGAATCCAGAAACGTCAGTGCAGCACTGGATGAAACATGCAAGGGCCTGTCAGAAGTCCATAAACTCATTGACCTTTTATACACACACACTAATTAAAAGCAAACAGATCACAGGTGATGGGTGGTTACCTTTAATATCCAATCAAACCCCTTTGTGTCAACTTTTGTGCATGTTATCAGGCCAAAATCCCCAGGGTATGTAAACTTTTGATTAGGGTAATTTGGGTAGTTTCTGTTGTGATTATGATTTAAAAAGAGTAAACACAGTTGATTGTTAATAAATGGCTTCAGCCAAACACCATCCATGAGTGAAAGAAAAGTTTTTGTGTTATCATTCATATTCTCTGAAAAATGGCCAAGAAATCATAAATTCTGCCTGGGTATGTAAACATATGAGCACAACTGTATATAGAAGAGAGATAGACAGTAGAAACATGATGGATAAACAGGTGTGCATGGGATACACAAGGAACAGCTTTCCTCTACTGATAGAAGAGGATAGTTGGATGATGGAGAGAGAGGCTTACATTGAATAGATATATAAAAGAGAGATAGATAGTAGAAAAATGATGGATAGACAGGTGTGCATGGTATTAACAAGGAACAGTATTCCTTTACTGATAGAAGAAGAAAGATAATTGAAAGAGAAGCTTGCATTAGATTTATAGTGAGAAGAAACAGAGAGACAAATGGTAGACAAATGCTAAATAAACAGGTGTGCATGGGATTAACAAGAGACAGCTCTTCTGTTCTGATAGAAGAGGATAGATGAATTATGGAAAATGAGGCTTGCATTGGATAGATCCAGAAAGAGAAGCGATGGAGACAGATAGTGGACAAATGATACATAAACAGGTGTGCATGGAATAAAAATGTGGCAGTCATCCTGACAATTATAGAACTAGATAGACAGATGATACATAAACAGGTGTTCATGGTATAGACAAGGGATAGCATTCCTGTAACGTTAGACAAGGATACAAAGATGATGGAAAAAAGACTTGCATTGCATAGATCTAGAGAATGAAGGAATTATATAACATAATTAAATACACAGGTGTGCATTGGGTAGATATATAGAGAAAAGTGATGGGGAATCAAATAGTAGACAGAGGACACATAAACAGGTGTGCATGGGATAAACAATTGACAATCCTCCTGACAAACTTCATAGACAGATGATGTAAAAAAGAGGCTTGAAATAAATAGATAGATAGATAGATAGATAGATAGATAGATAGATAGATAGATAGATAGATAGATAGATAGATAGATAGACAGGGGAATCCTGGAAACAGAGACTGGCATTGCAAAGATCTAGAAAGAGAAGTAATTATATAATATGATACATGCATAGGTGTACATTTGGCTAGATATATAGAGAAAAGAGATGGAGAGACAAATGGTAGACATGTGATATATAAACAGGTGTGCATAGCATAAACGAGGGACAGCTCTCCTGTACAGAAAGAGAAGGATAGATAGTTGATGAAAGATTTGCATTGAATAGCTCTAGAGAGAAAATAAATGATGTAACATGATCAATACACAGGGATGTATTGGATAAATATATATAGAGAAATGACAAATAGTAGACAAATAAAAGATAAGCAGGTGTGCATGGGATAAAGAAAGGACAGCTCCACTCTACAGATAGAAGAGGATAGAAGGATGATGGAAAAAAGAGGCATGCATTGGCTAGATGGAGAGACAACTGGTAGAGAAATAATTCATAAATAGGTCTACATGGGATAGGCAATTGACTAACCTCCTGTAATCATAGAACTGGATAGAGAGAATATATAAAAAGAGGCATGAAGGAAGTGTTTTAATTCTACTTTAAAGGCAAATAGGCTATTTAATTTGCAAGAGAAGTGGCACTTTGCATGGGAGTTTAATGAATGACGTGAAGCTCTGCTGATTTCCATCATCCAATAATGTGAAAGTATAAACGCTGTCTATATAGCATGGATACAGAGATAATAGACGGCGAGACAGATATATGAACAGGTGTGCATGGATGGCTAAATAGAGAATAGATGGTGAAAAAAATAGCAGACATAGGACAGATAAATATGTGTGCATTGTATATATATTTTAAGAGAGAAAATAGATGACAAGACAGATAGTAGAGGAAGAACAAATATGACAGGTGTAAATGGATAGCTATGACATATGAGAAACAGTTGGGCATAGGTTAAAAATAGAGAAGAGGTGGCAAGAAAGATAGTGGACCGGTCTTTCTAAGCTATGGTTCCTCCTGAAGTTGCTATGGATTCTTTCAGTAATGAGCAATTTTTAACTCTCAGATATTCAACCACTGACACCAATTATAAGGAGAATTCTTTCCACTGACCTCAACCGTATGGGACATTTTTTTCACAGACTATTAGTGTAGGGAGTCCCTTCACCCTATGACCATAAATATAAGGGGATTCATCTACCATTGACCACCAATCTTAGGGGGCCCTTCACCACTGACCATAAATGTAATGGGACACTTCTATTGCCACCAATGTAAGGGGGAATGTCACGAACTACCAATGTATAAGGGCTCTTCACTGACCACTAATATAAGCAATCACTCCACTGACCATCAATATAAGGAATCATGTCACTGACCATCAATATTAGGGATCACTTCACTGACCATCAATGTAAGCAGGCACTGCAGTGGCCACCAATATAAGTGATTACACTGACCACCAATGTAAGGGGACAATTCACTGACCACCAATGTAATTGAACACTTCACTAACCACCTGTGTAAAGGAGCATTTCACTGACCACCAGTGTAAAGGAGCATTTCACCGACCACCTGTGTTAGGGAGTGCTTTTTAACTGACCATTATTGTAAGAGTAGAAAGAGTCAGCATAAAAAGGGCCCGTAGGTAGTTTGATTGGCAGAGGTGCCCGATGTGGTTGTTCAAAGAATAGGCATGAGACCTCTGCTTTAGTAAAATATCCAATTTCTTTATTTCACCAAATAAAATGTGTTTCATGGCTTTAAGTGTCACTTCCTCAGTTCAGGGTGATAAAACTGGTGTCTAGTATCAGCTAAACGAATATTCCCCAAGTGAGATCCACTTGGGGAATATTCTTTTTTGGCCACTAGATGGAATAAAGAGCTTGTGGCAGTGATGTCATCTAGGTGGATCAAGTGACAATTTAAAGCCACAAAACACATTTTATTTGGTGAAATAAAGCACTTGGATGTTTTACTAAAGCAGACAACTCGTGCCTATCCTTTGAACAACCACATCGGACATCTCTGTCAATTGAACTACCTACGGGTCCTTTTTGTGCTGATTTTTCTACTACTTCGTTCACTCACCTGAGAACCCCCTAAGAGCACCTAGGATAGGAATGCCGGAGGCATCGAGAGTGGCCACATTAACCCTTCATGGAAACAGGTTTTCTCCACCCACGCACTAGGAAGGCCGCGTGTTCCTCCATAGTTGGGTGACCGCAGCCTCAACAAATGTCCATTTTGACCTTTTTTCCTTTTATTGTGGAAGCACTGCATTCTTGTTTTCTAATTACTCTGCTATACTATAGGGGTCTTATGTCTCCCTCTCTTTTCTTTTTTGGTTGAAAATCTGAGCTTTACCAGAAACCCCCTGGCCAGCTCCTCAGGATCCTCGATCTACCAACACACCCCAGACCATATTATTGTAAGGGGCTCTTTTCCACTGAGCACCAATATGAGAGAACACTACTGTTTTTGTTGTCTCCATTTCTTTTCTGCTCATTATTAATTATTTGTTTCATTTAATTATTTTTTAAAATAACTGGGTTATATAGAGCAGACCTGGGTGTCGGTGCCTCCACTGTGGCAGGGCCCAGTAGTATTGGAGAATCAGCACACTGGTCAGACTCAGAGAGGCACTGCTCTAATTAGTGGGTTAGGATGCTACAGTTCTTAATAAAAGTATTTCTTAGCATAGGGAATTTAGTGATCTATCTCAATCAGTCATTGTATATTATATATATATATATATATATATATATATATATATATATATATATATATATATATATATATATATATATATCAGGGACATGCGGTGAGATCAGTGGCTCGTATCAGAGCCAGATACACACAGGTTACATACGCCCCGAACGTTAGAGCGAGAGCAATAATTCTAGCACTACACTTCCTCAGTAACTCTAACCATATTTAATGCGCCGCCTATTGAGATTTTTAAGTAGTGAAGCTTGGCGCCATTCCACAAGTGTGTGCAATTTTAAAGCGTGACATGTTAGGTATCTATTTATTTGGCGTAACATCATCTTTCACAGTATACAAAAAAATCTGGCTAACTTTAGTGTTTTTTTTTTTTTATTCATGAAACAGTTTCTTTCCCCAAAAAATGCATTTGAAAAATTTCTGTGCAAATACCGTGTAACATAAAAAGTTCCAATGACCACCATTTTATTCCCAATGGTGTCTGCTTAAATAATATATATATATATATATATATATATATATATATATATATATATATATATATATATAATGTTTGGGGGTTATGAGTGATTTTCTAGCAAAAAAATTATGATTTTTACACGTAGGAGAGAAGTGTCAGAATTGGCCTGGGTGGCAAGGGGTTAATTACCATAAGTAAGTAATATACAAACAATTATTATATATTATTTTTAAGGTAATTTATTATATTTTCAAAAACTGTACTTAAGCAGGTGGCTTAATGGACATATTACTGAAGTTCGAAGTTATAACTTCCAAATAGTCATTTCACAGTAAATCGATCAATAATAAATTATAGCATAATAATATATGATTTAGCTTGTACATTTGCAGCAGCAGAAGATTCTTATTTTCCCTCTTAACTGTGTGAGAAAAACATGGGATTATGGGTAAATCTTATACCCATAAACCCGTGTTTTTTCCTTGTAGTTAAGAGGGCTGGGCTGGAGAGGAGCATGTGTCTTTTAGACACACGCCCTCTTCCATGACACTGCAGTGAGAGGCGTGCCTCCACTGCAGCATTTTTTTTGGATGGCTTGGGCCAATGGTACTTTACCATTGGTCCAAGACTCCAAGCTGTCCATTGAGTTCAGAGCCTCTGACAAGAAGTGATGAGAGGCACTGTGAGCTCAACCTCTCAGTCTGCTGCAAGAAGAGTGTGCCAGCTTGTATTTAAACTGGCTGCTCTGTATGGTCATACATCTCTGTGACCCCAGGCCGCCTAAGTACGACCCTCGAAGTCGATCGTCTTTTTATTACATTTACGTTTATATGTATATATATATATATACACACAGTTATCTATCACCCAACTCCATTATAACCCAATATATTCACTCTTAAGCCTGGTACACATGGGCTGAATGTCGGGAGACATTCGACCCGTGTGTATGTCAGTCTGTCCGATAAAAGCTGGCTGTTGGGCCGGCTTCTGTCGGACATGCATGCTCGAAAACTAGCAGCCGACCGTCTCCTGATCAGCGATCTCAACTATTGGCAGACAGCGCTGATCGGAGTGTTTAGTGGGCATCCCCCTGTCAGAACGCAACAGCTCAGCGAGGGAGATCGTTGAAATAACCTTGCATGGTTAATACAGTGGCTCCGACTGGATAGTGTGTAGGCTTTAGGGGCCTTTCACACAGGCTGCCTGATCAGGTCCGACTGTCAGTTTTTCTACTCTATGGGGAAATCAGATTGAAATGGTCCGCCTGTCAGTTTTTCAGGCGGACCTGATCAAACTTTGCAGTCTCCCTTATGGAGTGGCGGATGTCAGTTGACACCCGCCGCTATCTGATCCGATCCTGTCCGTAAAATCCAGATGCATGGTGGTCCTATTTTCCATCCATCTGGCGGATAGGATTGGATGGAAACGGACAGGCGGTCCATTTCAATCTGATTTCCCCATAGAGTAGAGTGGGACTGTGTCCTTGTCCACTCCGCACAGTGAGCGGAGACAGACCTGTCATCCGCCTGATCAGCCGGGATCAGCGCAGCGATCCCCCACTAAGCAAGTGGAATCCATTCTAGGGAGGCGCCCGTGTGAAAGGGGCCTTAAATTTGACAACAGATAGTGAATATGCATTTTCTCTAAAAACTCCAAAGAAAGGTCACTTCATATGTTTGTATATAAATTTTTTGATTCTTCTGAAAGTGGGGCTTGTGATAAACACATCTAGGGGTCTACTTGTAAATCATTTGTTGCACAAATGTGAAAAGCATTCGTGCAAGTTGAACGAAATGTTCCATATTTTGTCTAAGAGATTTATCTTGAATTGTCAGCTCCATCTAGTGGCCTAAATGCTGTATAGTTTTCTAAATCACCTCATTGAGAAAATTATACCACATTTTGGCCACTATATGGAGCTGATGATACAGGCATTAATCTCCTAGAACAGTGATGGCGAACCTTGGCACCCCAGATGTTTTGGAACTACATTTCCCATGGTGCTCATCCACTCTGCAGAATGCATGAGCATCATGGGAAATGTAGTTCCAAAACATCTGGGGTGCCAAGGTTCGCCATCACTGTCCTAGAAAAATATGGAGCATTTTGTTCAACTTGCGTGAATGCTTCTGACGTTAGTGCAACTATTTTATTTAAACATTTTTTATACATAGACCCCCCAGTGTGGTAAATCAAACCCGACATTGTTAAAGGACCAGTAGCAATATATTCTTCTCAATCAGCTAATTTATAGCCTTCAATAATAAAACAGTTGGCTATACATTATAACCACCCATTAGACTGACATTGGATGTATCTCGTATTGGCAATACACTAGTCAATTTAGTAACTGCTAAAATGACACACTAAATTTGACCATATCCCCAGGAAAATGATGGGTGGGAACTAGATATTGTCTCCACATATCATTCTAAAAGCTGTTGTCATCTCTCAGCACTTACAAAGGCCAATTCATGCTACTTTGAATTCTTTACTTGTCTCCTTATCAGGATGAAGAGTCGGCACCTGCTTGCAAATCTCCCTGTTATAACATTCCCTTCAGGTGTTTATCAAAAGACGCTTTTAAGACTTGATAATCACACAAGTGATGCTTGAAATCAGGAGTTTTTCTGGCTTTTATGGAGCCATCTGTGACCATGTTTATGGCTAGGCATTGAGCTTGTACTTGGCAAACCCTCGTATGAATTAGATTTTTTCATAATGCAGTAAAGTACTAATCTACCGAGAAGATCTTTCACAAAATACTGTGTGTTGGTGCCAGATAATATGTTGTATTTAACTGATGTTTCCAGATACAGGAAATGTACATTCATTGATCATCAGATGGATACATAGTGTGAGGGTCTCCTCAGTTTGGGATCACTTTTCCTGGGGTAAGGGGAACTCAGGCTTTAGGAGGATGCATGGAATAGACTTCAGACAGCAGTATGTGTTTTAAACTGACATGCAGAACCATGGATCATTTTTTCTCCTGGGGATGAGGTCAGCTTTGGGCAACTTGAGGAACAAAATTAGGTAGCATGCTCAATGAGTAATGGCAAATTATGGGTGTGGCAAAGAGGCGCTTAAAATTTGAACCTACTCTCAGTCTACATAGTAAAATATGCCACAGTCCTTGTACCCAAAAAATATTCTTTAATTACTGTGTCATAAGTAAGGCAAGTCATAAATTATGCGATTTTCTTTCCTGCAACACAGTCAATGTTGATGGGGGAATTCCTCCCATGGAGCTATTGTGTTCTCCCAGTGGGGGGTGAGGGGACGGGAAGCAATGATTCTGCCGGGAGAACACAATGATTATTGCTAGCAGCTATAGCCACAATAATTGCATGCTAGAAATCCGACATAATGGTTCTACCCAAGTCGATTGATGAATCGACTTGGGTAAAATCAGCCTGCCCATGGATTGAATATTGGCTGGTCCCTGCGTCAGAATAAGAGTTTAACAAGAGTCCAGAGGTCAAGAATACATAGGCCAGTAGGCAGAGTACAACAAAAACTCCCCCCCAGCTGAATCCCCCCCCCCCCCGGTACAGATCTTTACTCTTTTCAGATCTCTGAGAAGCTTTGAAAAGAAGCAGTGGGTGGCTCCGAAACACGTCAGGCCTGATAATCCATGCTCGGCGTCCCATGGATACTTGCTCCCCCAACACCAACACGCGCCATACACCACCTGTCTAGACACGCTGCATGTAGCCTGGCTTCAGACACCCTGGTGCGGATGTGTTTGTATGACACACGGGTCCCAGGTGTGAAGATCCTCCCGACCCCTGGTGGGTCTGATATGCACTTTGATGTTTTTCAGAATGTAATTTGCCACTTGCACAAATAAATCAATGGTTTTTTTTTGCATACTGCACTTAGAGTGGCGCTACCTGCTTGTATGTGTTTTGGATTATACAGAGATTCCTTCATCTTCCAGAAGCTGCCTTCTGATGGCCTTTGCCTGGCTGCCATTGCTGCATCTGCTATAGTGTGTTCCCGGTGCCATTATCATCCTGTTATCACCTTGGATCTTCTGTTTTTCCTACCTCTGCATTATCTACTACTGGCTATACACCTAAAATTACCTAGTTGCATTTTCAGTGTTATTAATTGTTAACGGCACACCAAACACAGAAGCAAACACACATTTTGCCACATAAAAAAAATGGGTGACAAATGCAGCAAAAAATGTGCAACTCTCACCAGGCCAAAATTTCCCATGAGCTGCTTTGCCACGTGTAGCGCAGCCCATTGAAATCAGTGGGCTGCCCTATGTGTGTCACTGGAAAAACGAGCCAAAAAACATGCGCTCCCACTACTCTAGGTGTGAATGCGGCCTGAACGTGAAATCGGTTTACATAAGAATAATGAGGCTCCATTCACATCTGTATGCCTCCAAAGGCACGGAAAACTGAACAGAAAATGTACACTTCGCCATGTGTTTCAGAAACGCTGCAAATGTTCATCGTGCTTGTGTTGTCATTACTTGTTAAAGGCACCACAAGTGCAGCAAACCCACCATAAACTGTGGTAACACACCATGCTCCGCTCCAGAAAAGTTCTTGAGCTCCTCTGGGGCGATTGTTGCACGTAGGGCAGCCCATTCAAGTGCATGAGCTGCCCTATGCGTGACAAGTAAAAATGCTCCCAAACAACCACAAAAAAAAAGAACGCATGCAGGAATGTGAGTTTTACCAATGTGGAGATGTAAACAAAGCCTGACAACTAAGTGTCTCCATCCACTCCCTCCTATGTACTTGTATCAAGATGGCCATACACTATGCAATCTGATTGTTTAATCTCTGTACAATTTCCTTTATATTTACCAGAACTACGGAATAGGATGACACACCTGACCAATCCATTTATTTGTAACAAATCAGACAGGCCCTTGTACTACATAGGTGATGCGAGATCTAAAGGAGATTGTACATCAGATTGTATAGGAAGTGGGTGGAAGATGGTATTGTAATGAAGGTGGTGTGGTCCAGAGTGGTGAACACACCCTATCACAACTTCTTCTGTGATGCAACAAGGAAATGAAGGCTTCAAGGGGATTCTAGGGGATGACCTAGCGGAAGTGAATGCTAAGAGATGAACTACAGGAAGTAATGGAATCTGAAAAATCGTTTTTTTAAATTCAAATAAACTGACAAGATTTTAAACCGCCTGTGGATAAGGTAGGTGAGAGAAAAGCACATTGGGATGGCTGGGCCAGAAATGGCATTGGGAAACGCTTTTGATTTTACCAGTGGTCCTACCTGCCAATCCATGGCAATTCTTTCAAATGGTACTTCAAGAATTGGCAAAGGAACCAGAGGACTATGATAGTGGGAAGTTTTTTGCAGAATAATTACACTTTGGGCAGGACTCTTCCTTTTACATCTGCATGTAAACCAGACTACAATAACCTCTGTGTTATTCTCAGTTTTCTCTACTTCCAGGTGTCCATCCATTATATGTCCATCTGCAAGATACAAAACCATCCTTTATTGAGGCTTGGGGACCATAATTGTCCTACAACAGCTTCCATCCCCATCTTGATTGACTACTTTATACAGCAAATCATATTTAAGAGCCCTGTATGGGAAAGATGACCTCATGCCAGGTTCAACAGGTTTTCCATCTATCACTTTCATATTTCTCTTTCTCAGAGTGGGATCCTTCAACAGTTCTGTGCCGGAGCTCAAATTCTGAGATCTGGCACATTTTCCTGTCCACTTTCACCATCATAGCTAGGCAGAACATGTTGTCCAGTATTCACCAGCTCTGGGTGAAGAACATAAATTCTCAGCTTTATATGTCAGGTAGCACATGAATGGCTGTCCACCAATATTTTATTGACATATGAGACAAAATTCAAGGTTTAGGGATATAATGATCTCATTATATCTGCAATAAAGCAAAAAAGCATTCCACAGCAAAAACTTTAATAGAACCTTTGCAAACACATCACAAGGGGTTAACTTATTCCCTCTAAAAAGACCCCTGACATCTCACCTTTAAGACAGAGAAAGGAATTGAAGGTACAGATTCTTCAAATCTTTTCTCTGTAGCCTCATCTGCACTAAAGATGTGCATTCATAAACTGAAGCAAAGTAAACACAGTTTACTATGCTCAGTTGTCAATGGACACAGGAGTGATCCATATTGATCACTCACAATTCAGAAAAGAAAGGGACTGGTAAATGACATATTTAACGGCTCCTTCCCCCACTGTCCATCTGTCTGTGCACCCACAGTAGCCGGCAGGAGAGGGAAGCTGGCAGCGCTGCAGGGGGGTAAGGGGGGGACCTGGGCACACAGGGGGCAGCACAGGGACAGGGATCGATGCCACAGGACGGGAAGACAATTGCAGTGTCTATGTTTCTCCCTCCAGCAGCTGAAAGAGAGAGAGGGAGAAACAGGCTTTTAGCTGCTGGAGGTAGAGACACAGTGCATCATTCTGTAATTGTCCTTCCATCCCACCACAGTGATCCCCCTCTCTTTACAGGCCCCCCTGTGTTCCTTGGTCCCCCTATAGGAGGCCTGGTGGTACCCCCCTATCAACGGCCCTGTTTGTTAGTTATGCTGTTCATTCAAGTAAAGAAATTGGACTTTGCTGTTGGCTGGTATGGTGTTATTCAAGAGGATGCCTGATACCTGAGTGGAAGTGCAAAAGGTGGGCCAGTAAACAGGCCACAGGAGGCTGGATGGGTACAACTCATGATACACTATATAGTGGCTGGTGGATAAGGTCCTAAATACAAGGTACAGGGTATAAATCTGGTCAAGCAAGGAGTGGTGGTGGTCAGGGAACACGTGCCAGGTGACTTCGGCCATACTGTGATATGGGCCCTAGTTGTTCAGCTGGACTGTTGGAGTCCTGACCTGTAAAAACAGTGCAGGGCCTTGTAACATTACTACTCCCTATCATACCCATATAGCATACAAGCGTATTTTCTATTTTTTTTTGTATGCCTATATCCTCCTAGCTTAGGCTGCTAGGCAATTTATTTTTTGCTGCCTTCTGTAATCAAGGGAGCAGTGGTTGTTTGACCTGGTCTATTCAGGGTTTACCAGGCTGCCTCTGGAAGAAGCTGCCAGAGCTTAGGGAGGAAGATGCAAATAACCAGATAATCCCCAGAGAGGAGTGTCTAGAAGGGGGCTGGAAAGCTGATAAATAGCCTGAAGTACTGGAGAACTGGGTTCCAAATCCTGAGGGGTTGCTGTCCTCAGGCAGCCCATGAACTGTGCAGCTATTCTACGGTATTCTTCCTCAACGGTGTCTGTTGAGGCCTCTATGGATCACAAGGGATCTGGTATGGAGATGGACTGTCTCACTAACTGAGAAATGTCCGGAGAAAGCTGGATCCTTGTGACCGAAGACCCAAAATTGATCTCTGTTACTGTGCAGTGTCCTGGAAGTTGCACTGGGTACCAGTAATTATGCACTGGTGTAAAGTAACCAGATGCTAAAGAAACTTGCCTCATGGTTTTCAACTGTGAGGCCTTAGACTGCTCAAAAACTTACCTCATGGCCCCCAGCTGTGAGGTCTTAGCCTGTTCAGAAAGTTACCTCATAGTCTTCAGCTGGGGGGGGGTTAGGCTGTCCAACATGTTTACTTAAGAAATGATTGCCCTCTAATTGCTATGTGCAATTGTTTTGGAGTATCCCTTGGACAGCCACTCTTTTGTTTAAAGCTCTTCAAGGAATACCTTTCAAAAAGACATCCCCTAGACTAAGTTATTGCAGCTGGAGTGTATGGATTGGTGCTTGTGGTGGCGGGCAGCCTCTGTACTATTAGTGAGGAACCAGCTATTACCATTACTATTGGGGTAGGGCTACACCTGTATGCTATATGAGTGTTTATGCAAATACCAATGTATACCCAATTAGATCTGCACACGGCTATTCATGTCTATACGTAGCTTTACGCTGCACTTGGGCTTCCCAGATGAGGGAAATACATTGGAATTTACCATTCAAGCATCCATGTGCAGGAGGCCTACTGTAAGTTTATTTGCTTTATTTCAATAACTATGTATTACTGAAACGTACAATACAAATATTTCTGCTGGCATGTGTTTTCATTTAGCTTTTTTATCCCAAAATGCTCACTTTGAGGAGATATCGAGATGTTTTTCATAGTAATTGAAACAAATAAACGTATTTCTCTGCATTAAAAAGACTCTGCTTTTATATAATCTGTGGCTTCTATAGAAAAACAAATAATAAAAACCATAGTAAATTCTGAGCTATAGTTAGGCAGTTCCTTATGTCAGCAGCAGTGTTTCCATTGTTCAGTTTTGGCCAGCTCCAGTAGATCGCTAAAAATATCATTTCAGGATTCTGAAAACCGCAGCACAAAAAACTCATATACCACTGGGATTTTCTTTCTGGTTAAATAAAAGCACGCTGGTTATGCAGCAATGTAGGTAACATGCAAGGCAGGAAATTTCCTCTGAGACCTTGGCAGACACATTTAAAGGGCAATGACACTGCAGATTTACTCTAATAAATGTAATAAAAAAATCAGGTTAATGTATCTCTGCATCTACTGAAGACTTGACATGCGTGTTTAACTATAAGTAATCTTGGATTATGGCCACATGTGTTTGTGACAGGTTTAGCTGTAAACCCGACCCAACTGACATTTAATTTGCTAAAGCAATGTGGATCACAAACAATTGCCATTTTCAACATAAATACTAATTTTCACCTTTTTTCAATGTTTGTTACATCTCGGTGCTCGATGATATCCTACAATTTCTTTGCAACCATTTCTTGTGTACATATACTGGGTCAATGCTCGTGTAATGTGTGTTAAAACAGCCACTTGTAATCTCCACTGGAATTCTGTGCAATAGGGTGATAACACAAGAGCACAACTGGGATATATGGACAGACTGTTGTCACCCTATAACAGGATATACCAAAGCAAGGAAGTTCATTGGCAGGATCACCATGTTTTAAAGAAAACTGTAGATTTAAAAATATTGAAAATGACATATTAAAGCAGAACTCAAGGGAAAAAAATATTATTGCTGTGCACAAAAAAAAAAACAAAAAAAAACCTCTAATGATAGTTCTCCTATGTCCGAATGACTGCTGTGTAAGGTAACAATCCAATTTAAAATAGAAGCAATTTACTCCACGCCAATGTTGGTGAATTTTAACAATAATTAGAGTTCAAAAATTATTACTTAAATTAGTGGACCATAACCCAAAAAAACACAGATAAGCTGCTCCCCAACTGAACATGAATGATCAGATGGTAAGTAGATAGATAGGGGGCGCTAATACGTGTCTAATAAATAAAATGAATTAGTAATTGATATATTAGTCATTAAATATCAACACATTAAGTCTTGATTAATATATTAAGTGTAACCTTAATTGGAAAGAGGTATATATAAATTTATAATAAATGGCAATTGGTGATTGTAAAAAAATAACCAAAAAACAACAGTGGTAATTTCAGTGACAGTGATATACTATCTCCATACACAGTGAATAATTTAAAAATTATAATGGTGTCTTCCAAAGTGAGCCAGTTGCTTCCAGTCAATAGATGAAAAGTTCCTTCACCAAAGAAGAAGAAGAAAATGCACCTCGTAGAAATAGATATCTGCTTACCAGATACCAATGACTCCTTTACTCAAAAAGAGAGTCATTAGCGCTTTTGCAGGATTGTGCCTGCTCACATGGATGGCTGGACAGCTGGTTGTTGATTAGGTTAAGAACCCCTCCGGTCCCAATCTTTCAAACATGGGATATATATGAAGCAAACAAAGTCTCCATAGTGTAAAATCATTTAATAAAAAGCTAAGGATACAATAAAAACGCCAAATGGCTTCTTACATTTGTGGGTGCCCACCCAGCACTGGGGCTGCTCGCTTGTCAGGGTAAGATTTGGATCACCGACCCGTCGCACCACATCAAAAGCGGCATGCGTTCCACCCGGCGTGAGAAACAACCAAAGAATCCGGATGTAGATAAAAACACGTGACCCCCAACCTCCGACGTACGTTTCGTTATGAACGTCCTCAGGGAAGTATACGTTGGTCACTAGGTTACGAGTTTATAAAGAGAAAGGGGCAGGTAAAGAAGACGTGATAGGAAGGGGTTCCGTTCACATCAATAAAGTTGGCATATACAATGGCAATAGTTAGAGGAGTAAAGTATTACTCCCTCTAGTGGTTCTAGTCCAAAGGATTCGATGGTTTATCTAACTGGGAAAAGTTAAATATAGAAAAAAGCTAGCAATGGTTTTCGTTACTAAATAATTACTCCCTCTAGTGGTCATTTACAAATAATGTCGGGAATCACCCATGGTCAAGTTGTAGGTGTAATACTAATTGAAATTCAATAGTAAGGCAAAAAAATGAAAAATAAAAATTTTGTAGTCTATGCTGGACCATGTTATTAATTGGCCCTGTCATTCCGTGCAACCACAATCTCGGTTAACATAATCAAATTGAGACACTTTGTTATCCTTGAATTAATCACAGCGAAATAATCTCATATAATAATGTAGATAAATTAAATTGAAGGGCAGTAGAAAAATAAGTGATCAAAAAGAAACATAATTGGCTCTAATAAGAACTTGTGGTGAGTTGGAAAAACTAATAGGCCAGACCAATGGGTAGGAATTAAAAAACTGGAGGAGAATAAACAGATAGTGGTGAGACCTGCTGATAAGGGGGGGGGGCTAGTAATATTAACTAAAGAAAACTATAACAAAGAACTAACAAGACTGTTGAGTGACACCAAAACATATAAAAAGTTGAACTCCAATCCCACCCCGATATTAAAACAAGAATTACTAAAATGGATCACAAAAGGTACCACCAAAAAAATATTAAATCAAAAAGAAGCAGAATATCTTTCCATAAGTACACCCAGAATCCCAGTGCTATACATAGTACCAACGATACACAAAAACAAAGAAAACCCACCAGGTCGCCCTATAGTGAGTGGGATTGGCTCCCTGTACTCCAGGGTGGGGGAATATCTTGATACATTCCTCCAGCCTTTAGTTTCACAGAGCCAATCCTATCTCAAAGATAGTCGAGAATTAATCACACTTCTTCAATCCACTGTTGTCACTGATAACACTTTAATGGTAACAATAGACATTGAGTCTCTTTATACCAAACTACGCCAAACAGATGTATTGGAATCAGTTAGGTGGGCTTTTTCAATAAAATCTACTTTGAAAAAATCACAAGTTAAATTTCTTATTGAAGGATTGACCATGGCTATGGGGAACAATTATTTCTGGGCTTTGAATGAATACTACAACCAAACGGGTGGTGTAGCCATGGGAGCACGTTATGCCCCCAGTGTGGCAAACATCACATTAAATAAATGGGAATCAGAAACTATCTTCAAAAATAGACCCCATTCACTCCTGCTCTATAAAAGATACATCGATGATGTGATTATGTTGTGGGAAGGAACTAGAGAGATTCTCTTGACATATTTGGAGGGTATGAATCATAACAAATATAAACTAAAATTTACAGCAGAATATAGTTCAACTACAGTTAATTACCTAGATCTCACACTCACCAAACAACTTAATACCATTAGCACAAGAACCTTTTTTAAGGAAACAGATCGCAATGCCTTTGTCCCTACGCATAGTTGCCACCATCCGCAATGGATAGGAGCGGTACCCAAGGGGCAATATATGCGCATACGACGGAATTGTGATAATGACAAAGATTATTTTTCACAAGCGGAAATACTCAACACTAGATTTGTAGAAAAGGGCTATCCCATTAACATATTAGAAAAACTTGTACTACAGGTGTCAACCATGGACAGACAGTCCATGCTGGCCACCAAACCAAAAAAAGAATTTAAAGGTGACTCTGCATTTATATCAGGCTTCCATCGCCAATATAGAGAAGTAGAAGGTATTTTCAAGAAATTCTGGCCTATTTTGCTTAAAAATAAAGATCTTCAATCCTCCCTGCCCAGTAAACCGAAATTTATATACAGAAGGGCCCCCAGTCTTAGGAACCGTATAGCTCCCAATGTACCAGATCCCCCAAAGAAACCACTCACTTTTTTGGATGGATCTGGTTTCCATTATTGCACTAGATGCAAAGCTTGCAAAACCACTAGGAAACCGGGTACAAGCAAGAAATTATCTCAGTTCAGATCTGTAGTATCGAAACAAGAATTCAAAATTAAACCCCTTATTACATGTGACTCTGACCACGTAACTTATGTTTTGGAATGCCTGTGTTCCTTACAATACGTGGGCAGAACCACACGACAATTGAAAACAAGAATCAATGAACATCTTACAAACATAAAAAATGGTTACCCTAACCATAGTGTCTCCAGACACTTTAAACTCTGTCATGATAGCGATCCAACATTGTGTACGTTTTATGGTATTGATAAAATTTCAAAAAACTGGAGGGGCACCCACATGAAGAGAGCTGTATCTCAGAATGAAACATATTGGCTCTATAAATTACAGACCATGCAACCACATGGAATGAATATAGATATATTGAGCAATTAGAGACTACACCACCTTGGAACACCAGACCTGCAGTATTCTCTTAAATTCAACTTTACAGGGGAAGTGTACCCTTTATTCTACCCGTAACTACTGGTTATACTGTCTATACACAATTATAGAGAATTATTTAGGAGACTGCAGGATAGGATTCATTATGGTGTATGTGACCGAGTTGTATGCCTATATCTGATGCGTTTTTAACCTTCATGTCCATTCTCTGTGTTTTTTACGCTATTAATAAAAATTAAATTTTTTATATATTTTCTGTAGTTTATTATGGTTGTGCCCTCAAAGTCCCACTATTTAGCCCCTTGATGCCTTCTATACATTATCGGGGACGTTGGCACAAATAATATCCAAAGTACCTACAGAGTCACCCTGTATATTAGGTACTTTAATACTAGGATTTTTCTGTTACTGTGAATATAGATATAGACCTAAATTGTTTTTTGACCAATGACTAGTTTTTGGGCCATTTATTAATGGCATCTATACATTATTACATTTTTAGTCTAATATATCAATTTATATAAAATAACTTCCTATGATACTAATTGGTTAATGTTTTATTCAGGAACCACACCAATAATACCCATTGGTCTGGTATTAGTTTTTCCAACTCACCACAAGTTCTTATTAGAGCCAATTATGTTTCTTTTTGATCACTTATTTTTCTACTGCCCTTCAATTTAATTTATCTACATTATTATATGAGATTATTTCGCTGTGATTAATTCAAGGATATCAAAGTGTCTCAATTTGATTATGTTAACCGAGACTGTGGCTGCACGGAATGACAGGGCCAATTAATAACATGGTCCAGCATAGATTACAAAATTTTTATTTTTCATTTTTTTGCCTTACTATTGAATTTCAATTAGTATTACACCTACAACTTGACCATTGGTGATTCCCCACATTATTTGTAAATGACCACTAGAGGGAGTAATTATTTAGTAACGAAAACCATTGCTAGCTTTTTTCTATATTTAACTTTTCCCAGTTAGACAAACCATCGAATCCTTTGGACTAGAACCACTAGAGGGAGTAATACTTTACTCCTCTAACTATTGCCATTGTATATGCTAACTTTATTGATGTGAACAGAACCCCTTCCTATCATGTCTTCTTTACCCGCCCCTTTCTCTTTATAAACTCGTAACCTAGTGACCAACGTATACTTCCCTGAGGACGTTCATAACGAAACGTACGTCGGAGGTATGTGGTCACGTGTTTTTATCTACATCCGGATTCTCTGGTTGTTTCTCACGCCGGGTGGAACGCACACCGCTTTCGATGTGATGCGACGGGTCGGTGATCCAAATCTTACCCTGACAAGCGAGCAGCCCCAGTTCCGGGTGGGCATCCACAAATGGAAGAAGCCATTTGGCGTTTTTATTGTATCCTTAGCTTTTTATTAAACGATTTTCACTATGGAGACTTTGTTTGCTTCACATATATCCCATGTTTGAACGATTGGGACCGGAGGGGTACTTAACCTAATCAACAACCAGCTGTCCAGCCATCAATGTGAGCAGGCACAATCCTGCAAAAGCGCTAATGACTCTCTTTTTGAGTAAAGGAGTCATTGGTATCTGGTAAGCAGATATCTATTTCTACGAGGTGCATTTTCTTCTTCTTCTTTGGTGAAGGAACTTTTCATCTATTGTCTGGAAGCAACTGGCTCACTTTGGAAGACACCATTATAATTTTTAAATTATTCACTGTGTATGGAGATAGTATATCACTGTCACTGAAATTACCACTGCTGTTTTTTGGTTATTTTTTTACAATCACCAATTGCCATTTATTATAAATTTATATATACCTCTTTCCAATTAATGTTACACTTAATATATTTATCAAGACTTAATGTGTTGATATTTAATCACTAATATATCAATTACTAATTCATTTTATTTATTAGACACGTATTAGCGCCACCTATCTATCTACTTAACAATCCAATTTAATTTATGCTGGATACTACAGTCAGCGCAGAACTGCGGCTCTTGTACAGTGAAGGGATCCTGTCATTTACCTTTTATTTCCTTGGCCCTTGTCCATTCACAAAATGCCTTGATCTCTGTTCTTGCATTCACAGAAAGCGATGTACCATGTGAACAGAATACAAGGCATTCTGTGAATGGACTAGGGCAGATCCTGCCATTTATCTGCCCCTTCCCTTGTATTGTACAAAATATCTTTAAAGTTGAACTCCAGGATGATTATATATATATATATATATATACATATATACACAGTTGTGCTCTTACGTTTACATACCCTGGAAAAATTTATGATTCAACTGTGTTTACTCTTTTAAAATCATAATGGCAACAGAAACTACCCAAATGACTCTGATCAAAAGTTTACATACCCTGGTGATTTTGGCCTGATAACATGCACACAAGTTGACACAAAGGGGTTTGAATGGCTATTAAAGGTAACCATCCTCATCTGTGATCTGTTTGCTTGCCTGGACTCCTGACAGACCCTTGCATCTTTCATCCAGTGCTGCACTGACGTTTCTGGATTTTGAGTCATGGGGAAAGCAAAAGAATTGTCAAAGGATCTGCGGGAAAACGTAGTTGAACTGTATAAAACAGGAAAGGGATACAAAAAGATATCCAAGCAATTGAGAATGCCAATCAGCAGTGTTCAAACTCTAATCAAGAAGTGGAAAATGAGGGGTTCTGTTGAAATCAAACCACGGTCAGGTAGACCAACTAAAATTTCAGCCACAACTGCCAGGAAAATTGTTCGGGATGCAAAGAAAAACCCACAAATAACTTCAGGTGAAATACAGGACTCTCTGAAAACATGTGGTGTTGCTGTTTCAAGATGCACATTAAGGAGGCACTTGAAGAAAGGTGGGTTGCATGGTCGAGTCGCCAGAAGAAAGCCATTACTACGCAAATGCCACAAAGTATCCCACTTACAATACGCCAAACAGCACAGAGACAAGCCTCAAACCTTCTGGCACAAAGTCATTTGGAGAGGTGAGACCAAAATTGAGCTTTTTGGCCACAACCATAAACGCTACATTTGGAGAGGAGTCAACAAGGCCTATGATGAAAGGTATACCATTCCTACTGTGAAGCACAGAGGTGGATCGCTGATGTTTTGGGGATATGTAAGCTACAAAGGCACAGGAAATTTGGTCAAAATTGATGACAAGATGAATGCAGTATGTTATCAAAAAATACTGGAGGAACATTTGCATTCATCAGCCAGGAAGCTGCGCATGGGACGTACTTGGACATTCCAACATAACAATGATCCAAAACACAAGGCCAAGTCGACCTGTCATTGGCTACAGCAGAATAAAGTGAAGGTTCTGGAGTGGCCATCTCAGTCTCCTGACCTCAATATCATTGAGCCACTCTGGGGAGATCTCAAACGTGCAGTTCATGCAAGACAGTCCAATAATTTACAGGAACTGGAGGCTTTTTGCCAAGAGGAATGGGCAGCTTTACCATCTGAGAAGATAAAGAGCCTCATCCACAAATACCACAAAAGACTTCAAGCTGTCATTGATGTTAAAGGAGGCAATACATGGTATTAAGAACTGGGGTATGTTAACTTTTGATCAGGGTCATTTGGGTAGTTTCTGTTGCCATTATGATTTAAAAAGAGTAAACACAGTTGATTGATAATAAATGGCTTCAGCCAAACACTAACCATGAGTGAAAGAAAAGTTTTTGTGTTATCATTCATATTCTCTGAAAAATTGCCAAGAAATCATAAATTCTGCCAGGGTATGTAAACTTATGAGCACAACTGTATATATATATATATATATATATATATATATATATATATATATATATATATATATATATTATATATTATATATATACTGTGTAGAAAAGTCCTGGGGCCCCTGAGGTCTAATGGTGACCACCAGAATTAGGGGCAGCTGACAACCTTCTGTGTAGAGTGGGTTACAAGGCATGGAGGGTGTAAAGCAGTATAAAATGGTGGGCGCCAGATACTTTTTGAATGCAAAGAGATTTATTGTCTCTTGAACACAACTGAGGGGAGAGAGGGTCAAGGCCAGGGCACCCTTAGGTAGATGCAATACTAATTGGCAGAATCCGAGACTTCTATAAGTAGACAGCTATACAGGTGAAGGCCTCCAACCAAACACTACTTCTGTATAGGTAGGACCACTGTCTCCTATGTCTCCTATGGCAACAATCTTGTAGCAGTTACTAAGGGTATTTATTTTTATTATTTATAAGGGTAACTATTGGCAACACAAACAGTTCTCCGCCTACTCCACAATCACTTACTGTGGATCTTCACTCAATGAACTCCCAGTCTTTCACTAGACTTCGGATCCAATAGCCACTGGATCCCCTGAGCTCTTCCACTTGTAGCACTCAGTATCTTCCTCAAGCATCACCCCAACTTCCCTGCTGGGTCCCTGGCTTGGCACTCACAGATACTCTTCAAACATCACCCCTGCTGACCCTCTAGGTCCCTGGCACACACTGATGCTCTGCAAGTGTCACCCCTGCTGTCCCGCTGGGTCCCTGGCTTGGCTCTTGCTGAAGTTTTCCCACTTATTCACCATCCCCGGTTGGTGAGAAGACTGCTCAGGTACTGGCTTCAGCTTACTCACTGTGGTCTCTGGTAACAAGGTGGATGGTCCCTTAGTGGCGACAGCTTCCCCTTCTACCTCCAACCACAGCTGGTTCCCCGTCCGGCTGAACCGCTGCTTCTGGTTGGACTATAAGCCAGTAGTCCCAACCCTACACTGCTCTCCTGCTTCTGGATATGCCCTCAGACAGCCTAGTAGCCAGATGTCCCTGGGATATGCCTCAGGCTTCCGACCTAGCAGCCCAGGGCAGTATAACACATGTCCACCCAGACATCTGTCCAGGTGGCACAGAACCCCAATCACCTGACTCCACCCAAATAAATAGGCTCTCCCAGCAGGCCAAGGGACCAAAGAAGACCCTGCCCATTGGCTGAGACACCCCATCCATTCATGGCTGAGCTGATGGGTGCAGAGGTGGAGGGTATGATGGGTGCAGTATGTACAGGAGAGGAGTGTGGAGGGGATGATGGGTGCTGTATGTACAGGAGAGGAGTGTGGAGAAGATGATGGTGGCAGAATGGGGAAGGATTTCTTGTAGTGTCTATGCGGTGACCAGGGAGCGTTGTTGGGAAGATAAGGGAAGGAAAGCGACCATGGAATTATGTCCCTCAGCTGGGGGGTAGAATGCAACTCGGAGTGATGTCTGTATGATGTGGTTTGGGGGTGATGCACGCTGGGGGGAGCGGGGGGCTGAGAAGTGGTCGGATAGTGATGTCTATACTAAAAAAAAAGATCTTGTGCTCATCCACTAAAAACATATACAACTATAAATCATACAACAGTACTACTTGATGGAAACAAGCTGTTATAAGATGTAAGTACAGATCTATGTAATCCAGCCCCCAGCACTCTGTATGTCCAGATGATGAGAAGGTAATTTATGACCATTCATATAACCCTGTGTTATCCAAGCTCTGAGTCTGTACAATCAGAAGTGTGAACTCTCCACATATATACAGGGTGACATGAATGGTTAAAAATTACTTCACATTATGTAGTCTGAACAATTGGGGGATGTTTGCATAGACAGACATGTGTGCTGCTTAGGAGTAAGGATGAGCTCAGGCGTGTTCGCATCCCGCACGTGTAGAGCCCGCCAGGAAGTCGGCACTGCACTGCGCTAATCACAGACAGTGAGACATTTTCCCGATCCGCGGCTGTAGAGAGCGAGAAATGTCTCTGCCTGTGATTAGCGCTGTGCAGTGCCGACTTTCTGGCGGGCTCTGCACGTGCGGGATGCGAACATGCCTGAGCTCAACCCTACTTATCTGTCAAATGTGATCGGGCTGCAGACTCCTCCCCCCCACACTCACTATCTCCTCCGATTCTTCTGTCAACTTAACCCTTTACTGCATCTCCTGAAGAACACATCCTCCTGAAAGTTTGCAACTTTCCACTCTAGGAGACTTCTCCCAGAAAAAACTCAGCTCTCCTTCTCCCTTCCTCTAATGTGAGCAGCGGCCAGCCCGAGTCCCGACAATAGCTACAGTGAGCTCCGCCTCCCAGTTCTCTCAGCACACCGCACTGGTGATTGGATAACAGGGACCATGCATGAGATTGGGGGGGACGACAGAAAAGAGCTTTGGATTCCAAACACACACCGCAGGAACAGTGTATTCTGTACAAGCAATGCCGCTGCTGCTATCTCACAGTGACAGGTGTGCTGATGGCCCCCCCTGCCCCAATGGTCTGTCCCTGGTCTGGGCTGAATCATGTACCAAGGTTACAGGCAGTAAAAAACCCGGGCACATGATTCAAGACCCGGACTGTCCGGGTGAATCCTGGACAGGTGGCAACCCTACAGCATCATGTTGTGGGGATGCTTTTTTTCAGCAGGGACAGGGAAGCTGGTCAGAGTTGATGGAAAATGGATGGGGCCAAATACAGGGCAATCTTCAAAGAAAGCCTGTTAGAGTCTGCAAAAGACTTAAGACTGGAGCAGAGGTACACCTTCTAGCGGGACAACGACCCTAAACATACAGCCAGAGCTATGGAATGGTTTAGATCAAAGCATATTCATCATGTGTTAGAATGGCCCAGTCAAAGTCCAGACCTAAATCCAATTGAGAATCTGTGGCAAGACTTGAAAATTGCTGTTCACAGATGCTCTCTATCCAATCTGACAGAGCTTGAGCTATTTTGCGAAGAAGATAGGGCAAAAATGTCACTCTCTAGATGTGCAAAGCTGGAGAAGACATCAACAAAAAGGCTTGCAGCTGTAATTGCAGCAAAAGGTGGCTCTACCAAGTATTGACTCAGGGGGACTGAATACAAATGCACGCCACACTTTTCAAATATTTATGTAGCACCCTGAATCTGGTGCATTTCTCAGCCAATCATATTTGTGGCTAAGCATGCTGGGAGAATCTATTTAAGGGGAATGAGTCAGGTGATCAGTGTTCTTTTTGCCCCAGGCTGAGGCCTGGGGGCTGTATGTGAAGCAGCAGCTGAAGGTTAGGTCTAAGTCTGAGGCCTAGCCATGTGTGTAGAGGCTCAGCCCGAGGGGAGTCTGATCATTGCAGAGGTTCAGCCAGATGGTGAACCGAGTGTTGCCAGAGGTGAAGGAGAAGCAGTTGCCACATGGGACGACCACTCCTGTTACCAGAGGCAAGTGAGAACCAGAGGTCAGAGATAAAGGGGCACCATCGCCAGTAAAGGACAACTACTCCTGTTATCAGAGGCTAGGTTTCTGAAGTCTGAAGAAGCACCAGAGCAGCCTTTTTCACTAGCCAGGGACGGTGAACAAGTTGAGAAAGCTTCAGTGTTCAAGTCGGGGACCCAGCGGGTGAGTGTGGGTGACACTTGAAGAAGATTCAGCGGGTTAGCTGAGAGCCAAGCCAGGAACCCAGCAGGTAGCATGGGTGACGCTTGGAGTGTACAGCGGGTTAGCCGTGGACGAGCTCGGGATCCAGCGGGCGGCTAGGATCTGAAGGTCTGCTGAGAAGACTGGGAGCTCATTGAGAAAAGCTACAGTGGGAGGCTGTGAGATGGAGGCCAGGTCCTACACAACAGGGATACCAAGTCTGGTATGTGTACAGATCTGTGTTGAAGTCAACCTACAAGTTCAGTTGTCATAGGAGACAGCAGTTCTACAAATAAAGTGCTGCAACCAGCTTAAAGGCTCTCAACTTGTATAGCTGTCATGCATATTCTGTCTTGGAGTCTGCCAATTGCTATTGCATCTGGCTAATGCCGCGTGCACATGATCAGAATTTCGGCCCGCAAAAGACCGATGAGAGTTTTTCATCGGAAAATGCGACCGTGTGAATGCTCCATCAGTGTTTTGCTAGCTGAATTCCAGCCAGCAAAAGATTGAGAGCATGCTCTCAATTTTTCGGTCGGGAAAAGTTCCTATTGAAAATGCGATCGTCTTTGGCAATTCCGACACGCAAAATTCCTACGCATGCTTGGAAATAATTTGACGCATGCTCAGAAGCATTGAACTTCATTTTCTCGGCTCGTCCTAGTGTTGTACGTCACCGCGTTCCTGAGGGTCGTAATTTCAGCAAACATTTGCGTGACTGTGTGTATGCAAGGCAAACTTGAGCGGAATCCCGTTGGAAAAGCCGTCATAACTTTTTCCGACAAGAAGTCCAATCGTGTGTATGAGGCATTAGGGTGTTCTGGCCCTAACCCTCTCTCCCTCAGTTCTTGTTAAGAAACAATAAATCTATTTTGTTCGCATTCAAAAAGAGACTGGCGCCCAATTATTCCATCTTGCTTTACACCCACTATGCCTAGTAACCCACTCTACAAAAGAAGGATGTCAGCTCTCCCTGACTCTGGAAGTCTCCATTAGGCCTCTAGGGGTCGGGGCCATTGCTACATTTATTTGTAAAAAAAATTTGAAAACCATTTATCATTTTCCTTCCACTTCACAATTATGTGCCATGTTGTGTTGGTCTATCACATAAAATCCCCAAAAAATACATTTACGTCTTTGGTTGTAACATGACAAAATGTGGAAACCTTCAAGGGGTATGAATACTGTTTCAAGGCACTGTGTATATATATATATATAATCAAATTTTTCTTGATGTCTTCTTATTTCCTGTCAACACCAGGAACCAACCAGGCTCTGTTGCAGTGCACATGTGATTACTTTACTGACAAGTGGTGCTGACAGAAGTAAAGACTCATCAGAGTGCTCCTGTGCTTCACTGTTATGCTCTGTACACACCACCGAACTTTTCGTTGGACTGAACTCCGAAGGACTTTTTGACAGAGTTCCGACGGAGTTCCAACGAAACAGACTTGCCTACACACGATCACACCAATGTCCGATAGTTTCAAACAGGCCCGGACTGAGACAAAAAATAGGCCCGGGCATTTTGGATTGAGCAGCCCATGACATGTTAACCGGCCCCTTCCCCACTCTCCACCCTGACAGATTCCCTGAGAGAGGGGAGGGGGAACCCAGCAGAGGTGTGGGGGGGGGGAGGTGAGGTGGGACCAGGAAAGAGCATGGTGGGATGGAGAGCACAGGGAAGAACATTGAGAACATGGGGTGGGGCGAGAGCACAGGGAGGAAGAGAAGAGCACAAGGGGCAGTGGAGAGCATGGGGGGAGGTTGAGAGCATGGGGGGAGGTGGAGAGCACAGGAAGGGCGGCGGAGAGCAAGGGGGGAAGGTGGAGAGCACAGGGGGGCTGGTGGAGAGCATGGGGGGATGTGAAGAATACATGGGGGGAGGTGGAGAGCACAGTGAGGGCAGCGGAGAGCATGGGGGGAGGTGGGGAGCACAGAGAGGGCGGCGGAGAGAATGGGGGGAGATGGAGAGCACAGGGGGCTGGTGGAGAGCATGGGGGGGTGTGAAGAGCACAGAGAGGGCTGCAGAGAGCATGGGGGGAGATGGAGAACACAGGGAGGGCGGCGGAGAGCATGGGGGGAGATGGAGAGCACAGGGAGGGCGGCGGAGAGCATGGGGGGAGGTGGAGAGCACAGGGAGGGTGGCGGAGAGCATGGGGAGAGGTGGAGAGCACAGGGGGGCTGGTGGAGAGCATGGGGGGAGATGGAGAGCACAGGGAGGGCGGCGGAGAGCATGGGGGGAGATGGAGAGCACAGGGAGGGCGGCGGAGAGCATGGGGAGAGGTGGAGAGCACAGGGGGGCTGGTGGAGAGCATGGGGGGAAATGGAGAGCACAGGGAGGGCGGCGGAGAGCATGGGGGGAGATGGAGAGCACAGGGAGGGTGGCGGAGAGCATGGGGAGAGGTGGAGAGCACAGGGGGGCTGGTGGAGAGCATGGGGGGAGATGGAGAGCACAGGGAGGGTGGCAGAGAGCATGGGGAGAGGTGGAGAGCACAGGGGGGCTGGTGGAGAGCATGGGGGGAGATGGAGAGCACAGGGAGGGCGGCAGAGAGCATGGGGGGAGATGGAGAGCACAGGGAAGACGGCGGAGAACATGGGGGGAGATGGAGAGCACAGGGAGGGCGGCGGAGAGCATGTGGGGAGGTGGAGAGCACAGGGGGGAGGTGGAGAGCACAGGGGGGCTGGTGGAGAGCATGGGGGGATGTGAAGAGCGCATGGGGGGTGGCAAGCACAGAGAGGGCGGCGGAGAGCATGAGCGGGCAGCGGAGAGCATGGGGGGATGTGGAGAAAACAGGGGGGAAGCAGAGTGCGTGGGGGGATATGAACAGCGCAGGGGGGGTGGCGGAGAGCACGGGGGGTGGCAGAGAGCACAGGGAGGGTGGCAGAGAGCATGGGGGGAGGTGGAGAGCAAAGGGAGGGCGGCAGAGAGCATGAGGGAGGTGGAGAGCACGGGGGGGGCAGAGAGCATGGGGGAGGTGGAGAGCACTGGGGGGGGCAGAGAGCATGAGGGAGGTGGAGAGCACTGGGGGGGGGCAGAGAGCATGGGGGAGGTGGAGAGCACTGGGGGGGGCAGAGAGCATAGGGGAGGTGGAGAACACTGGGGGGGCGACAGAGAGCATGGGGGAGGTGGAGAGCACTGGGGGGGCAGAGAGCATGGGGGAGGTGGAGAACACTGGGGGGCGACAGAGAGCATGGGGGAGGTGGAGAGCACTGGGGGGGTGGAGAGCACTGGGGGGGGGTTAGCAGAGAGCATTGGGGAGGTGGAGAGCACTGGGGGGGGTGGCAGAGAGCATGGGGGAGGTGGAGAGCACTGGGGGGGGTGGCAGAGAGCATGGGGGAGGTGGAGAGCACTGGGGGGGGGTGGCAGAGAGCATGGGGGAGGTGGAGAGCACTGGGGGGGGGGGGTGGCAGAGAGCATGGGGGAGGTGGAGAGCACTGGGGGGGGTGGCAGAGAGCATGGGGGAGGTGGAGAGCACTGGGGGGGTGGCAGAGAGCATGGGGGAGGTGGAGAGCACTGGGGGGGGGGGTGGCAGAGAGCATGGGGGAGGTGGAGAGCACTGGGGGGGGGTGGCAGAGAGCATGGGGGAGGTGGAGAGCACTGGGGGGGTGGCAGAGAGCATGGGGGAGGTGGAGAGCACTGGGGGGAGGGTAGCAGAGAGCATTGGGGAGGTGGAGAACACTGGGGGGCGACAGAGAGCATGGGGGAGGTGGGAAGCACTGGGGGGGGGGGGTGGCAAAGAGCATGAGGAGGCAAAGAGTATGGGTGGTGTGGAGAGCCTAGGGGGGGCAGCAGAAATAAGTAGGATAGGAGAAGCGGTGGGGGGCAACTGCATATAGAACAATTATTCTCTCCATCTTCCTCCTGCAGTCTCCTGCTTCTCCTCTACCTCTCGCAGGCATTCCGATACTGCAGGAGGAAGATGGAGAGAATAATTGTTCTATATGCAGCCGCCCCCACCGCTCCTCCTATCCAGGTTATAGGTGGGTGGCGGAGAGCACGGGGCTGCACTCACGTTTTCTGTTATCAGCTTCAGGATGTTCGCAGCAGCAGGTGTCTGCTCTGGCTCCTCCCCCTTTCGCAGTCACGCCCCCTGGCACCGACAGCTGACGGCTGACCTATGCGGGCGGCCGCAGAAGGCTCTAGCTCCACCCCCCCTCTATGTTTACGTCCCCCCAGCGCCGATGGAGTTTAACTGCCAGCCGGGCGGCCGCGGAGAGGCTGCATGAGCGGCGTGGGCTCAAAGAGCCTTGTGACCCGCAAGGACTTGCAGCCTGGTGGCCCAGGCAGCCGCGGCCCACCGGGCGAATGCCCGGTTTGCCCTATGGCCAATCCGGGCCTGGTTTCAAACGTGATGACGTACGACCGGACTAGAATGAGGAAGTTCATAGCCAATAGCTGCCCTTGTGTCCTTTTTTGTCCGTCGGTCTAGCATACAGACAAACAGATTTTTCGATCGGACTCGAGTCCGTCGGAAAGATTTGAAACATGTTCTATTTCTAAAGTCTGACAGACTTTTCGACAGAAAAGGTCCGATGAAGCCCACACAAGATTGAATTGCCCGACAGATTCCTTCCATCCGTTCAGTTCGGTCGAAAAGTCCGGTGGTGTGTACACGGCATGAGGCAGGGGGAGTATTCTAGACCAAGTTGTGCTGCTGTAGCAGTGGAGGTCCAGCGGATAGCTATGCTCTCTGCCAGGGGAGTCTGGATCACAAGAAAAAGTAAACAGGATTACAAATCTTTTAGCTGAGTAAGCAGTTCATTTTCAAACCATTCAGAGACATACTCAGTCAAAGCATATTCTACACTATATTTGTATTCATTACGCAAGAATGGATTCTACCACACAGTTTCCTTGCTAAACATAAATTATCATCCATAAAATGGCATCAAACAGAGTTTCTAATGGCTAAGCTATCATAGAACCGGCTTAAAAGCTTGTTTTCATTCTGGGCAGCTGCTAAATGACAATAAAATGAAATGGGTTCCAGATTTTTGTCCTTTTTTGTTATTCATTTGGCATTACTAATTGAAAATAAGGGAAAAATCAAACATTTTTAGTTGTCACTGGAATAGGATGAGATATACTTTAACCTTTTCCCAACTGCATAGTGCATATACACTATATTGTCCAAGGTATTGGGACGCCTTTACACGCATATGACCTTTAATGGCATCCCAGTCTTAATCCACAGGGCTCAATATTGAGTTGCCCCACCCTTTGCAGCTATAACAGCTTCAACTCTTCTGGGAAGGCTGTCCACAAGGTTTAGGAGTGTCTCTATGGGAATGTTTGACCATTCTTCCAGAAGCGCATTTGTGAGTTCAGCCACTGATGTTGGACTAGAAGGCCTGGCTGGCAGTTTTCACTCTAATTCACCCAAAAGGTGTTCTATCGTTTTGAGGTCAGGACTCTGTGCAGGCCAGTCAAGTTTCTTCACCCCAAACTCGCTCATCCATGTCTTTATGGACCTTGCTTTGTGCACTGGTGCTCAGTCATGTTGGAACAGGAAGGGGCCATCCCCAAACTGTTCCGACAAAGTTGGGTGCATGAAATTGTCCAAAATGTCTTTGTATGCTGACGCCTTAAGAGTTCCCTTCACTGGAAATAAGCGGCCAAGCCCAACCCCTGAAAAACAACCCAACATCATAAACCCCCCTCCACCAAATTAATTGGACCAGTGTACAAAGCAAGGTCTATAAAGACATGGATGAGTGAGTTTGGGGTGGAAGAACTTGAGTGGCCTGCTCAGAGTCCTGACCTCAACCCGATAGAACACCTCTAGGCAAGTGTGACGAAATGCTGTAAAGTAAGAATGCTTTCAAAATGATATGTTTTAATGGTTATTTTTTATCAATTTACAAAATGCAAAGTGAGCAAACAAAAAAAAAAAATCTAAACCAAATCAATATTTGGTGTGACTACAATTTTGGCTTTGGACCAGCAGCAATCTTACACTTGCACGCTTTGTATACATGCAAAAAATCAGGGATTTTATAGGATTAGAGTCAGGTGTAAGATTAACCAATTATACCTAACAGATGCTATTGATCGTCATTTTTTTAAATAGGCTGAAACACAGTCATTAACTAAAACAGAAACAGCTGTGTAGGAGGCTTAAACTGGGTGAGGAACAGCCAAATTCTGTTATTAGGCTGGGTTCACACTGGTCCGACAAACGCTCCGACATTGGGAGCTCATGTCGCATGACGTGTGAAATGTAATGTTTCCCTATGGGAGCCGTCCTAACTGGTCCGACACAAGTCGTTCCGACTTTAGAAATGCTTCCTGTACTACTTTGGTCCGACTTTGATCCTACTTCAGCCTATTGACTATCATTGAAGTCGGATCAAAGTCGGATTGCCGTCTTGCATGATCCGACTTCGGCACGCGACTTGTGCTCAGATGATCTTGAGGGGGAACTCTGCGCCAAATTTTAAATAAAAATCCGGCATGGGTTCCCCCTCCAAGAGCATACCAGGCCCTTGGGTCTGGTATGGATCTAAGGGGAACCCCTACGCCAAAAAATCGGCGTGGGGTCCCCCCTAAAATCCATACCAAACCCTTATCCGAGCACGCAGCCCAGCCGGTCAGGAATGGGGGTGGGGACGAGCTGGCAGCCCCCCCCCCTCCTGGACCGTACCAGGCCGCATGCCCTCAACATGGGGGGGTGCTTTGGGGCATGGGGGGCGCAGTGTGGCCCCCCACCCCAAAGCACCTTGTCCCCATGTTGATGAGGACAAGGGCCTCTTCCCGACAACCCTGGCCGTTGGTTGTCGGGGTCTGCGGGCGGGGACTTATCGGAATCCCCCTTTAATAAGGGGGCCCCCAGATCCCGGCCCCCCACCCTATGTGAATGAGTATGGGGTACAGCGTACCCCTACCCATTCACCTAGGAAAAAAGTGTCATTTAAAAAAAAACACTACACAGATTTTTAAAGCATTTTATTAGACAGCTCCGGGGGTCTTCTTCCGACTTCGGGGGTCTCTCCGGTTCTTCTCCGCGCTCTCCGGGTCTTCTGCCGGGCTCCTCCTCTCTCTTCTGCTCTTTTGCCGCTCTTTTGCTAAAGAGGAGGAGCCCGGTCTGCTGCCTTCTTCTCTTCGGGGGTCTCTCCGGTTCTTCTCCACGCTCTCCGGATCTTCTGCCGGGCTCCTCCGCTCTCTTCTGCTCTTTTGCCGCTCTTTTGCTAAAGCGGAGGAGCCTGGTCTTCAATCTTCTGCCTTCTGCCTTCTGCCTTCTGCCTTCTGCCCTCTTCTCCTGATGTTGACACGACGCTCTCTGGGGCTAGAATGCTCTCTGTGCGCTCTGCTCTGACTTATATAGGCGGTGACCCCGCCCCCTTAAGCCGTCACAGTCCCTGGGCATGCTGGGACTGTGACGTTTTAGGGGGCGTGGTCATCACCCGATGACCACGCCCCCTTATGCCGTCATAGTCCCAGCATGCCCAGGGACTGTGACGGCTTAAGGGGGCGGGGTCACCGCCTATATAAGTCAGAGCAGAGCGCACAGAGAGCATTCTAGCCCCAGAGAGCGTCGTGTCAACATCAGGAGAAGAGGGCAGAAGGCAGAAGGCAGAAGGCAGAAGGCAGAAGATTGAAGACCAGGCTCCTCCGCTTTAGCAAAAGAGCGGCAAAAGAGCAGAAGAGAGCGGAGGAGCCCGGCAGAAGATCCGGAGAGCGTGGAGAAGAACCGGAGAGACCCCCGAAGTCGGAAGAAGACCCCCGGAGCTGTCGAATAAAATGCTTTAAAAATCTGTGTAGTGTTTTTTTTTTAAATTGACACTTTTTTCCTAGGTGAATGGGTAGGGGTACGCTGTACCCCATACTCATTCACATAGGGTGGGGGGCCGGGATCTGGGGCCCCCCTTATTAAAGGGGGCTCCCGGATTCCGATAAGCCCCCCGCCCGCAGACCCCGACAACCAACGGCCAGGGTTGTCGGGAAGAGGCCCTTGTCCTCATCAACATGGGGACAAGGTGCTTTGGGGTGGGGGGGCCGCAGCGCGCCCCCCTCCCCCAAGGCAACAACCCCCCATGTTGAGGGCATGCGGCCTGGTACGGTTCAGGAGGGGGGGGGGCGCTCGCTCGTCCCCACCCCCATTCCTGTCCGGCCGGGCTGCGTGCTCGGATAAGGGTCTGGTATGGATTGGGGGGGACCCCCCATGCCGTTTTTTCGGCGTAGGGGGTTCCCCTCAAGGTCCATACCAGACCCAAGGGCCTGGTATGCTCTTGGAGGGGGAACCCATGCCGGATTTTTACTTAAAATTTGGCGCGGAGTTCCCCCTAAAGATTCATACCAAACACAGTGCCGGGCATTGGCGGGGATCCAAGTCGGATCCCCGTTCATTGAAAGTCGGACACATGCCGGCTTCATGTCGCAGGGCAAAGTCGGATCCAAAGTAGGACGGCTGTCGTGTCGCACCAGTGTGAACCCAGCCTTAAGGTGAGATTATGGAAGACAATTTCATGTCACATACTCTACATTTTGTCGTACACCATGGCAAGACTTAGCACAGCAACAAAACACAAGGTAGTTATACTGCATCAGTAAGGTCTCTCCCAGGCAAAGATTTCAAAGCAGACTGGGATGTTTCTAGTTTATCTTTTGAAAAAGCACAAAGAAATGAGCAACGTTGCAGACTGTAAATTGCAGTGATCAGCCAAGGAAACTTAATGCAGCAGATGAAAGACACATCATGCTTACTTCCCTTTGACATTGGAAGATATCCAGCAGTGTCATCAGCACAGAACTGGTGGAAACCAATGGGACTCAGGTACGCCTATCTGCTGTCTGAAGATTTCTGGTTTAGGAATGGTCTTCATGGAAGAATTGTGGGCAAAAAAGCCATACCTCCAACATGGAAACAAGGCTAAGCGACTCAACTATGCATGAAAACATAGGAAATGGGTTGCAGAAATACGGCAGCAGGTGCTCAGGACTGATGAGACAAACTTTTAAATATTTGCCTTTTTTTAGGAGGCAGTTTGTTCATGAAGGACTGGAGAGCAGTACAATGAAGGTCTGCAGGCAACAATGAAGCATGGTGGAGGTTCGGTGCAAGTTTGGGGCTGCATTTTTGCAAATGGAGTTGGAGATTTGGTCAGGATCAATGGTGTCCTCAATGCTGAGAAATACAGGGGGTACTTCTCCATCATGCCCTACCATCAGGGAGGTGTGTGATTGGCCCCAAATTTACTCTACAGCAGAACAACAACCCCAAACATACAGCCAATGTCATTAAGAACTATCTTCAGTGTAAAGAAGAACAAGGAGTCCCCCACAGAGCCTTGATCTCAATATCATTGAATCTGTCTGGGATTACATGAAGAGACAGAAGGATGTGAGGCAGCTTGCATCCACAGAGGATCTGTGGTTAGTTCTTCAAGATGTTTGTAACAAGCTACCTGCTGAGTTCCTTCAAAAAACATTTGCAAATGTACCTAGAAGAACTGATGCTGATTTAAAGGCAAAGAGTGGTCACACCAAATACTGATTTGATTTTATTTCTCTTCTGTTCATTTACTTTCCATTCTTTTAATTGATAAAAAATAAACTATTAACACTTCTATTTATGAAATCATTCTTAATTTACAGCATTTTTTCACACCTACCTAAATTTTTGCACAGTAGTGTATGTGTATGTATACTGTATATGCAAAACACAATCAAAATAGTCTAAAACCATTATAGTTTCCTTTTCAATTAGGACATATATTGATGATTTCATTAAGGGGGTTGTAAACCCTTGTTTTTTTTTTAAATAACAAACATGTCATACTTACCTCTAGTGTGCAGTTCGTTTTGCACAGAGTGGCCCCGATCTGCCTCTTCTAGGGTCCCCTGGCGGTGCTGGTAGCTCCTCCCCGCATCGAGTGTCCATGTTGGAGAAGTGCTCTCTTAAGGTGGACACCCATGCAGGCGAGCTCCTGAGTCCTACTTCTGTGTCCATTCACACAGAATTTCGGACGCGGCCCCGCCCCCCTACGCCCTTGTCATTGGATTTGATTGACAACAGCGGGAGCCAATAGCTGCGCTGCTCTCAATCTATCCAATCAAGAGCCAAGACAACAGGCAGAGAGATAGAACGTGTCTCCCCTGTGGGAACGAACGGGCTCGGGTGAGTAAAACGGGTGGGGGGGGGGGCTGGACAGTGTCAAAACGGTTTACAACCCCTTTAAAGGAAAAGTATCATGTTTCATTGTGTATGGTAACGTTGACCTGCAATTATTTTGAGCGTAGAGCTTATAGTGGTTTCTCATGAATGTCTTTTGTTGGAAATTTGTCCTGTCCTGAAATTTGTACCGGTCACACAGTTTTGCTCCTCCCTTGTCACCCTATCATCTAAGCTTCTGATTAAAGCCGTAGTAAACCGCATTAAAAAACAAAAACAGAATAGCAGCACTGGGCAGTTTAAGTCATAATGTGCTAGTATGCATAACATACCTGAAAACAAAGCCCTCTAGCAGCGTGCTGTCACTGCTGAAGTCACTTCCATCTTCACCTGGTTTTCCTTCCGGGTTCGTGGGATTTGGCGATATGAATGACCGAGCATGCGCGTGGGAGTCGGTGTTTACGGCACGGCTCTGAAGGAACGGCACGGGTGGCCGTTCCTTTAGAGTGCATGTGCCGGTGATGTCACCGGCTGCATCTAAAGTAAATATCTCCTAAACGGTGCATGTTTAGGAGATATTTACTCTACCTATAGGTAAGCCTTGTTATAGGCTTATCTATAGGTAAAAATCATACAAGGGAGTTTACACCCACTTTAACCCCTTCATCCCGGAAAGATTTACCCCCTTAATGACCAGGCTATTTTTTGTGATACGGCACTGCATTATTTTATCTGATAATTGCGCTGTCATGCGACGCTGTTGCCAAATAAAACTGATGTCCCTTTTTTTCCCACAAATAAAGCTTTCTTTTGGTGATATTTGATCACCTCTGCGGTTTTTATTTTTTGTGCTATAAACAAAAAAAGAGCAACAATTTTGAAAAAAAAACAATAATTTTTACTTTCTATTGTAAAACATATTAAAAAGAATCTATAAAAAAACAAATTTATTCATCAGTTTAGGCCAATATGGTGTCCGTTTATGAAGCAGTGAAATCTATTCTATTCTCCGGCATTCACAGAGGAGATCTTTCTCCTCTGTGTGCCTGTTTATGAAGCAGAGTAGAGGAGGAGTGGAGCGATCTACAAACGTTTCCAACAGTGGAGAACGGCCCCTGATACTGGAATCTCGTGAGACTTTATGAGATTACAGCACCAGAAATTCACAGAAACACCGAGATGTCAGTTTAATAAGCAGTGATAAATTATCACCGTTCAGTACACTGACAGACAGTGTGGTTAATGTTAATAAAATGACGAGTCCCCCTACATTATATATATATATATATATATATATATATATATACACACACATTATATATACAGTGGGGACGGAAAGTATTCAGACCCCCTTAAATTTTCCACTCTTTGTTATATTGCAGCCATTTGCTAAAATCATTTAAGTTGGGGGGCGTGGCCAGGATGGAAGACTGAGCGGACGTGTTCCTGAGCTCTCCTGGAGTGTGATCCGGTAAATTATCCGTTCTATCTATTCCTACCTGTTAAAAAGAGACCTAAAGTATCTGGATGCCTTCTAGAACACCGGGCTACCAGAAGAGGGGCAAGAAATTGAAGTTCCCCCCTGATTTACCTGTAGAGATTGCCTCGGGCCCCGGCTCCACGAGATCCCCTGCGCGCCATAGTAACATGGCGTCGCAGACAGACCACGAGGAGAACTCAGTGTCGGCGTCTCCGGGATTGTCAGAGATCATGGCGGCAATTACAACTTGCCAAGCTGCCGTTACCTCCTGCCAATCTACCTTAGCCTCAAAAATAGAGGAGGTACAGTTGGATGTCGGCCTGATTAGGCAAGATCTGGACAAGATCCGGGCCAGAGTGACGGAGGCCGAGAACAGAGTTGGAATGGTGGAGGACACAGTTAACGACCATGCTACTTCCATTCGCACATTGCAAACTAAGGTCAAGGCGCTCGAATATCGTGCAGAAGATGCCGAGAACCGGAACCGCCGGAACAATTTAAGGATCGTCGGCCTCCCGGAGGGAGTGGAGGGCCGTTCCCCGTCGCAGTTCACGGAGGAGCTGCTGCGCGCCCTGCTACCGGCAGCTCAACTCTCCCCGTACTTTGCGGTCGAAAGAGCCCACCGTGTACCGCCGAGACCTGGTCCTGAGGGAGCCCCTCCAAGAACCCTCATCCTCAGGCTATTGAACTTCCGAGACCGGGACGAGTTGCTCAGAGCGTCTCGTGCTGCGGGAGATTTACCCTTCCAGAATACCAAACTTCTACTATTCCCGGACTACAGCATGGAAACACAAAGACAGAGGCGATCCTTTGATGCGGTGAAGGCATCCCTGCGGAAGAAAGGCATAAAATACAGCGTTTTATTCCCGGCCAAATTAAGGGTGGTGGATGGAGAGACGGCGCGCTTCTTTACCAGCCCCAGAGATGCTTCAGCTTGGCTGGATACTCTGCCCTCATAAGGAGTCCACTCTACAAGGCTCGACATCACCAGTAAGCTGTTTCTCCTATCTTGTTACGCTGTCTGTCCCTGATACTTCCTGACTCTGATTATCTCCACATAATCGAGGCTGGGGCTCCAGCCTCAACTAATGGGCCTGACAGAGTCTATGTTAAGTGCCCCCGGCTTTTGGGGATTTTGCTATACCGGTCCCGGAGCGAACTGTCTACTTTGAGGCACAGGAAGTACCCATACATTGACCGTCAGCTTCGACAGTGAGTTACATTCGATTAAGACTACACTGGTGATCTCCCTGGTTTTTCTGGAGACGCTGCAACTTATGGTAACGAACTCTAAGAATGTGCCCCTGCTTTAGGCAGGTGAATACTGCAATTTCTCTACCTAAATATGCCTGGTTACTTTTATCTCTGTTTTATTCCAGTTTTCTGATCCTTCCGTTTATTATTTTTCCCCTTTTTTTTGATCACTCCAACGGCTCAAAGGAACTTACTACCCCCACATACGTCCCTGGTTCAGGGGATATGTGAGGTCTATATCCAAGCTCGCAACCCTGACTTAGGTTTGCAACTCAGTAGTATGGGTGTTTGGGGATCCAAGCGCAACTCCTGTTTCCGAGGTGCGTGGGGTGGGGGGGGGGTGTTTTGGGATGCCAATGTTTGGGCACCCATGTTATTTTTTTGTTTTATTGTTTTAACCTATTATTTTTGTCTGCTAAAACGTAAACGGAAATTACGGTTGGTCTATATAAACAGTTGTGTGTGGGTACATCCCTATCGCATAGAACTCGATTCTCTTGAGGGTCTGTGTGCTACGGATCCTCGGGGTGGCTTGGAGGGGACAAGTTTTCCCCTGAAATTATTTTTTCTGTATACATCTAACATTATACCATTTATATTCTTATTAACGCATCAATCCCATGGCTAAGTGCTTGGTGGTTTCTTGGAATGTGAGAGGCCTCAACTCGGCAGTTAAGCGCTCCCTGGTACTTGCTTACCTGCGGAGACTCCGCCCACAAGTGTGTATACTCCAGGAGACACATCTTGTCGGCTCTCGCATTTTAAGTTTAAAGAAGGCCTGGGTGGGCGCACACTACCATGCACCATACTCTAATTACGCAAGAGGCATCAGCATCCTAGTGCATAGATCCCTTCCATTTCAGATTGTTGAGGTGAAGTTAGACCCCGGAGGCAGGTACATTCTATTACATGCCTTAATTTCTGAAATCCCTTTTGTAATAGTGGGGCTGTACCTACCACCACCGGCAGATGTCGCTATCCTACACGAACTTATGCAAAAGGTTGTATTATATAATGTCGAAAATGTGTTATTTATGGGTGACTTTAATCTAGCCCCTTCCAGAGATGTTGACAGACTCCATGCTTCCGGCCCTCCCCAGCATGGACTCTCTCATTGGGCCTCCGCCTTCCACATGACGGATGTTTGGCGCCACTACCACCCTTCAGATAGAGCATTCACATGCTTGTCTACCACATACCGGACCATGTCCCGCATTGATTTGGCTTTTGCCTCCTCTACATTACTTCGGAGGATTGAATCCTCGGAGATCCTTTCTAGAGGTATCTCGGACCATGCTCCGGTATCGGTTACTATCCGACTCTCTCATGTGGTGGGGGAAAAAGTGTGGAGGCTGTCTAAATACTGGATTATGGATCCCGATATCCAGGAGGAGATCCCAGGGGCCCTATGTAATTTCTGGCTACACAATGATGGCTCCACCGGGCCTCTAGTGCAATGGGATGCTTTTAAAGCCTGGCTTAGGGGGGAATATATGACCCGCATTGCAGCCAAGAGGCGCGATTCTGTGCAGTCTCTGAGGGATCTGGAAGTTCGGACGAAGTCGAGAGAAGAGGAGTATATACAAAACCCTGATCAGAACCATTATGTGCCCTGGCAAGACTCTCTGAGGGAACTGTCCCTTATGAGAGTCGAGTTAACTCAGAAATCTATGCTTGATGGTGCACAGAGAGTATTCGAATTTGGGGACAAGAACGGGAGACTATTGGCTTGGTTAGCAAAGGGTAGGAATGGTGTCACCCATATTGGTGCAGTGAGGGCGCTGGATGGGCGGCTATTGACGACCCCGGGGGACATCAATGCAAGGTTCCTTGAGTTTTACCAGAACTTATACTCAGCTAGAGCGAGATTTAGTGGTGAAGAGCTACTCCGGTATCTGGAGAGGATCCCCTTCCCCTCCCTGACGGAGGAGAAACGAGAGGAGCTAGACAGGGACATTACACTAGAGGAAGTGCAGGAGGCATTGGGCGCCATGCAGTCTGGGAAATCGCCTGGACCAGACGGTATCCCTATTGAATTCTATGCCACGTAC
Source organism: Lithobates clamitans (assembly GCA_037952925.1). Taxonomy (NCBI): domain Eukaryota; kingdom Metazoa; phylum Chordata; class Amphibia; order Anura; family Ranidae; genus Lithobates; species Lithobates clamitans. The sequence continues at coordinate 3,728,637 of JBBGZY010001202.1, forward strand.
CAGGAACTCTTGGCACCAAGGCTTACCTCGCTACTGCTGCGGTCGGCGGAACTGGGTTCCATCCCAGATTCGCTATCCGAGGCGATTATTGTGTTGGTGCCTAAGCCTGGTAAGGACCCGGAGGACTGCGCCTCCTACCGACCTATCTCTCTCATCAATGCAGACGCGAAATTACTGGCCAAAATATTGGCTATTAGAATTGGTAAGGTGATGGAGGACCTGGTACAGGTGGATCAGACTGGTTTTATGCCGGGCAAGGGTACCGACATAAACATCCGTCGCTTATTTTTGAATCTAGCTGCCGCCCATGACAACAGAGGAACCAGAGTCATAGCCTCTCTGGACGCAGAGAAGGCTTTTGACTCTGTTGAATGGGAATACTTGTGGGCGGTCATGCGGAAGTTTGGAATAGGCCCACGCTTCATGCATTGGCTCCAGGTTCTGTATAGGGGTCCTAAGGCAAGAATTCGAGTAAATGATACCCTCTCGGATTTCTTTCTCCTCCAGAGGGGCACTCGACAGGGCTGTCCCCTCTCCCCCAGCTTGTTTGCGCTTGCCCTGGAGCCCCTGGCGATTTTGGTCCGGGAATCCAGCCGAATAGTGGGACTCAGGATTGGCCCTCTGGAGGAGAAAATATCATTATATGCTGACGATACCCTGCTTTACCTGCAGGATGCTGGTCCTTCATTAGAGGCTGCTCTGGAGGCCTTTGACGAGTTTGGGCAGTTCTCAGGGATACGTATAAATTGGTCCAAATCAGTCCTCTTCCCTTTAGATGGGCGGGCGAAAGAACTAGCTCCTCAGACAGCATTAAGATGGGTAGAAGAATTTACGTACCTAGGTATAAAGGTTGCTAGAGAGCCCCAAGCATATCAACGCCTAAATCTTTCTCCAATAATTGCGCAACTGAAAGAACATTGTTCCCGATGGGCTGATCTTCCCCTAAATCTCCTTGGAAGGATTAATATCTTGAAAATGATATACTTGCCCAAACTCAATTATGTGTTCCGAAACTGCCCGACGTGGATACCCCAAAATTTCTTTAAAAATTTAGATAAGTGTATTGGATCCTTCCTATGGAAGGGATCATCCCCACGTATAGCTCGTACTACTCTGCAGCTCCCCGTGAGTTTCGGTGGCCTAGCTTTACCCAACCTGATGGTGTACTATTGGGCGGCTGTCCTGGTCACGGTGAGGTGGTGGTTCGAACAATCTAGGGCCAACGCAGCGGTGTGTCTTGAGGCGGCTATTGTGGGATCCCTTACTGAACTAAGCAACCTGGCCTACCGCGGGACGTCGTCGTACCCCTCCCTACCTGTGCCCACAGAAACTACTATAAGAGTCTGGGGAAGGGCTAGGAAAAGGTTCTTGGCTGGCAACCAGTGGTCTCCATTCTGCCCGTTGTGGGGGAACTCTACCCTCCCGCATTTTCGGACCATTCCAGATCCGCAGCTCTGGGCCAGATATGGTATCAGGGTTTTGAAAGATATTGTGCTGTCGGGAACCCTTATGCCATTCCGCACATTGGCGACTAGGCATAATCTCCCGGGATGGATGTTTTTCCGCTACTATCAGCTGCGACATGCCTTCCAGGCACAATTCCCGACCCTGCCGATTATCCAGGCAGATGCGGTTGAGGACCTGCTAGCGCAAGAGATCTTGAAAAAACCCCTGTCTACGCTTTACTTTACAATACTTCAGAAGGGCTCACCTAAGATGGAGGCCTTGTGGGTTAAATGGAAGACAGATATTCCAAACCTAGACAGAGATGCTTGGGAGGAGTGTTTTGATGATGGTCTTCAGGTATTGATCTCCTCTAGGGATAAACTAATCCGGACCAAGTTTTTGCATAGGGTGTACTTCACCCCTCAGAGGCTGCACAGAGCGTTTCCGTTGAAATCCCCGAATTGTCCGAGGTGCCAGTCGCTGGATAGTGACTACATCCACATGTTCTGGAGCTGTCCTCGTCTCTCCGGATATTGGGCTGCTATAGAGGAATTCATACAGGTCAGACTACAGTTGGGAATCCCCCTGTCGCCAGAATTGGCCCTGTTGGGTATCCAAGATGACGAACAGAGACCTCGCTACACCAAGATATTACTGGCCCTACTCTTATTTTATGCTAAAAAAGTGATTCTGTTAAAATGGACGTCTAGTCGTCCACCTACAATAAGAACCTGGGAAGACTCAATAAATGCGGTTATACCGCTTTATAAACTAACTTATATAAGTAGAGGTTGTCCCCAAAAATTCGCCAGGGTCTGGCAACCTTGGACTGACCCGATCTGACCTCCCTACTGGGTCTCTGGGGGTCGGAGAGGAATGGGTTTTGGGGTGTGTAGAGGGTGTCTGGCCTGCTCCCCCCCCCCCCCCCCTATGTATTGTATATTGAATATCTGTTTCTTATGCTGATACGTTCCCCCCCCCCCGTGCCCCCCCCCCCCCCCCCCCCCTGTCTGGTAACACCAAACTGTACAACATTTAATTGCTGAACTAATAACGCCTGCTGTATAATATTTGTATGATGTATACTGAACTGTGTACTTGTCACACTGTTTTCGTTTTTTTTTCTACATTCTGTATATCATTTTTTCAAATAAAGACCAACCTTGTTGTTAAAAAAAAAAAAAATCATTTAAGTTCATTTTTTTCCTCATTAATGTACACACAGCACCCCATATTGACAGAAAAACACAGAATTTTTTACATTTTTGCAGATTTATTAAAAAAGAAAAACTGAAATATCACATGGTCCTAAGTATTCAGACCCTTTGCTGTGACACTCATATATTTAACTCCGGTGCTGTCCATTTCTTCTGATCATCCTTGAGATGGTTCTACACCTTCATTTGAGTCCAGCTGTGTTTGATTATGCTGATTGGACTTGATTAGGAAAGCAACACACCTGTCTATATAAGACCTTACAGCTCACAGTGCATGTCAGAGCAAATGAGAATCATGAGGTCAAAGGAACTGCCTGAAGAGCTCAGAGACAGAATTGTGGCAAGGCACAGATCTGGCCAAGGTTACAAAAAATTTCTGCTGCACTTAAGGTTCCTAAGAGCACAGTGGCCTCCATAATCCTTAAATGGAAGATGTTTGGGACAGCCAGAACCCTTCCTAGAGCTGGCCATCCAGCCAAACTGAGCTATTGGGGGAGAAGAGCTTTGGTGAGAGAGGTAAAGAAGAACCCAAAGATCACTGTGGCTGAGCTCCAGAGATGCAGTCGGGAGATGGGAGAAAGTTGTAGAAAGTCAACCATCACTGCACCCCTTCACCAGTCGGGGCTTTATGGCAGAGTGGCCCGACGGAAGCCTCTCCTCAGTGCCAGGCACATGAAAGCGTGCATGGAGTTTGCTAAAAAAACACCTGAAGGACTCCAAGATGGTGAGAAATGAGATTCTCTGGTCTGATGAGACCAAGATAGAACTTTTTCCCCTAATTCTAAGTGGTATGTGTGGAGAAAACCAGGCACTGCTCATCACCTGTCCAATACAGTCCCAACAGTGAAGCATGGTGGTGGCAGCATCATGCTGTGGGGGTGTTTTTCAGCTGCAGGGACAGGACGATTGGTTGCAATCGAGGGAAAGATGAATGCAGCCAAGTACAGGGATATCCTGGATGAAAACCTTCTCCAGAGTGCTCAGGACCTCAGACTGGGCCCAAAGTTTACCTTCCAACAAGACAATCACCCTAAGCACACAGCTAAAATAACGAAGAAGTGTCTTCACAACAACTCCGTGACTGTTCTTGAATGGCCCAGCCAGAGCCCTGACTTAAACCCAATTGAGCATCTCTGGAGAGACCTAAAATGGCTGTCCACCAACGTTTACAATCCAACCTGACAGAACTGGAGAGGATCTGCAAGGAGGAATGGCAGAGGATCCCCAAATCCAGAAGTGAAAAACTTGTTGCATCTTTCCCAAAAAGACTCATGGCTGTATTAGATCAAAAGGGTGCTTCTACTAAATACTGAGCAAAGGGTCTGAATACTTAGGACCATGTGATATTTCAGTTTTTCTTTTTTAATAAATGTGCAAAAATGTCAACAATTCTGTGTTTTTCTGTCAATATGGGGTGCTGTGTGTACATTAATGAGGAAAAAAATGAACTTAAATGATTTTAGCAAATGGCTGCAATATAACAAAGAGTGAAAAATTTAAGGGTGTCTGAATATTTTCCGTCCCCACTGTATATATACATATACACATTCTATATATATACACATTTTATATATACTGTGAATATATATATATATACATATACACATTTTATATATATATATATATATATATATACTAGGGCTGCAAAAATTAACGATTAATTCCTCGATTAATCGTTCTTTTTTTTTGCTCGATCAAAATTTTTTTGATCGGTAGGCTGCCTGCCCTGGGGCCGCTCTGGGCAAAGCTGTTGCTTCAGCGCGACACTCTGCTCCCTCCTCCTCCTCCACTATATGTCATACACAGTCTGCGAGCATCTCCCGCTGTGTGTCTCCGAGCTGAGTGTGAAAACCTTGGCCGCGCTTTGAGAAAATTCCCGTCCTCCTCCTAGATCAGCTTGTGTGATAGACGCAGTGTTCTGTCTATCACACGAGCTGATCTAGGAGGAAGGCGGGACTTTTCTCACAGCGCAGCCAAAGTTTTCACACTCAGCTCCGAGACACACAGTGGGAGATGCTCGCAGACTGTGTAATCCAGGCAAAGGCACTGACTACAGTGAGGCTGCGAATATGGGCACGGTGAGACTGCATTATAGGAATGGTGAGACTACATTATGTGAACGATGAGGCTGCGATTATGGGCACGGTGAGACTGCATTATGGGCACGGCAAGGCTGCGATTATGGGCACAGTGAGACTGCATTATGGGCACGGTGAGGCTGCGATTATGGGCACGGTGAGGCTGCAATTATGGGCACAGTGAGACTGCATTATGGGCACGGTGAGGCTGCGATTATGGGCACAGTGAGACTGCATTATGGGCACGGTGAGGCTGCAATTATGGGCACGGTGAGGCTGAGTTTATGACGTGTGACGTCCTAGCCATCCCCTGCTATGTCCGGCTTCAGTCGTTGCCATAACAACGGTGCTAAATCAGCTAAAAGTAGTTGGATCTGTAAGTGTGTTATAATTAATCGAAATTAGTTGATTAATCGAATAAAAAAAAAAAACGATTAATCGAACACAAAAATTTTAATCAGTAACAGACCTAATGTATACACATAAATATGTCAGGGGGACATGGTTACAGTGTTGGGGGGTCTGAACGAGGTAGAAGGAAGTTAAAAATCTTCCTCCTTCCCCCTCAGATACCCCGAGATTCTCTCTTCATTCCAGAGATCATCAGCGGGAGAACATGTTCAAACACATCTCCCCCAGATTATCTCATTTTCATAAACTGTTTATGGACTGTGATCAGCGGCGATCCTGGGGACCACTGCTGTTTACTACTTCATAAACAGACACCTATGTATCCTACTATATAGCTTTGGTAAAAAAAAATCGCAATAAGCGTATATTGATTGGTTTGCGCAAAAGTTATAGCGTCTGCAAACTATGGGATAGATTTATGGACTTTCATTTTTTATTTTTTAATAGTAATGGCGATATTTAGCAATTTTTAGCGGGACTGTGACATTGCGGCAGAAAAATCAGACTCTAAGTGACACTTTTTGGGGACCAGGGACACCAATACAGTGATCAGTGGTAAAAAAATGCACTGATCACTGTATAAAGGACAGTGGCAGGAAAGGGGTTAACACTAGGGGTGATTAAAGTGTTAATTATGTTCCCTCAGTGTGTGTTCTGTGTGGGGGATGGGCTCACTGGGACAACACAGAGATCGCTGTTCCTGATTACTATGAACACATAGCTCCCAATTGTCCCTGATTTTGAGGGACTATCCCTGATTTGGAGCAATGTCCCTCTGTCCCTCATTCCTCCTCATTTGTCCCTCATTTTGGTCTGATCTATATAGATGTATAAAAAATGCACTTTTTATCTATGAAAAAGTGTTTTACAGTTCTAAACCTTTCATCTGATTTCTAAATTGCTGCATTTGTAAATTCCAAAAGCCAATATAAAGGAAGAGTAGTGGTAAAAAAGCACTTTTGGGTTGAACCAATCTTTTATTTTTTGTACAATTATCCTTTAAGGGGGCGTGGCAAGGGGTGTGTCCTATGCCTGCATGCTTTTGCTGATAGGTGTCCCTCATTCCCATCTCAAAAAGTTGGGAGGTATGGGAACGGACAATCTGCCTTGTTTACATAAGCAGATACCCATTCTGCCTCTCTGTGAAGCGATTGCGGGTGGCTGGCGGACATTGAGTCCGCTGAACCCGCCCACGTGCTCCCCCAGCGGTCATGTGCACTTCCGGAGGCGTGTGCGTGCCCACTCATTATATATTACATGAAACAACGTACTGGCACGTTGTTTACGCAATAGAGCCGCCCTGCCGCAGTATATATGCGGTGGGCAGTCTTTAGGAGGTTAAGGCTACAAGTGGGTATGCCCACACCCATTACACAGGCACAGACGACTGTTGTTACCAACAGGAAACCTGTCCTAAGAAATGCCATTGTAGCGCATACCCCTGCAGGAGCTGCTTGATATGGTCAGGGCCGTTTTTAAGGCAGGGCAAAAGGGGCAGCTGCCCTGGGCCCTGTCATTGTTGTGGGGCCCATGGCAGCTGCCTCATACTTGCCAACTATCCTGGTTTAAATCCCCTCGTCCCTTGAGGTTTTAGTCTCGCGTTGTTTCCCAATATCTCAGTGTGAAGTGCTGCTACTAATGCTGCCCAGTTCTGCCCTTTTGTTGTGTACAGATGACTCACCTGCATACCCTGTGTTTACATGTAAATTACTGGCATTCATATGTAAATAGCGACGACATTCATATGTAAATAGCAACGGCTGGCGGCATTAATACGTATATCATGCCCCCCTGAGGTCATATCCACAGTAATCTCTAGCAGCCAATCAACAACCAGAAACTGTGTGCTGTAACCTCAAGAAACTAATCAGTAAGCTGTAATGTGTGCTGTAACCTCTAGCAACCAGTCAGTGAGCGGTAATGATACACTGTAACCTCTGGCAACCAATCACAATAGCTGCCTGATCTGATTCAGTAAACTGATTTTGAGTCTAGCTGCTATTTATTGTATGTCTCAGAGCAGGTGGAGACTGAAACTTCGTGGGGGGGGGCCCAAGAAAAGTTTTGCCCAGGGTCCAATCAATATTAAAGACGGCCCTGGATATGGTGGGTTCTTTGTTCTGTCAAAACTCTTTAACCAGTATGGTCCCAGCTGACAAGCCTGGTTATAGGTTGAAGGAGGCTCACATCTGTGTAACTTAAGCATTAGTATGCTGCCACTCAATAATAGTACATAGAAAATAGGCCACAAGCAATTGGATGGTGGATATAATCTGGGGCTGTGCAGCTCTGTACACAACAAACTGCAATGTCCAATTTTTCTGTTTTATACACATCAACTTCATGAACATAATGTTTACTTGCTGCCTAATATATCCCACCAACTTATAGACGCCATTGTAACAAGTTTATCAATGTTATTCACTTTACCTGTCAGTGACCTTAAATGGGTATTAAATCCACAAGCAAATAATTATTATATTGCAGCTTACCAATTCTTGGTTGTAATGGCTGCATTTGTTTTCTTTTTTTGGGTTTACCTATAGTGTTGTTTTTTTTTGCACACAACTCTGATATAGAAGTACTCTGTGTAGGAATTGATGTTATCTTATCTTGGTCACAGTTTGTCTTATTCTGTTTCATTTAATCAATTTGCTATCAATAAAGACAGTATTTTAGCCTATTGTGGTTCATCCAATAGAAAGGGGGTGGCAGATTGGTACGGGCGAAGGCCCACTATCTGATGAAAAAGGACTAGAGCCAAGTGCACACTACTAGTTTTTTTTTTTCCTTTCAGCCCAGCAGGGCTGAACAAAAAAACCTGAGAACTCAGGAGGAGGATCTCCCCTGCTGTGCTATTGTGTTCTGAGAGGGGGACAGCCCCCCTGCCAGAATACTCCAATCAGCGCTCTCAGCCATTGGCTCATATCGCTGATCGGGAGCCAATCAGCAGGCCTTTTTCAGTCAACCGAACGACAGGCTTCTGTCGGACTGGCTGCAGTACACAGGGGTTGAAGTTTAAAAAGAAACCAGCCGATGTCACCCGACATTCGGCCTTTGTGTACTAAGCTTAAGTCTCAGAAGGCTAATCAAGCCAGCGTCTCCTTAGGGGGTGCACTACAGAAGTATCGCCAGAGCTTTTTTGAAAATATTTCCCTTCTGGGTCACAGGAATGCACTGACTTGTGCTCTCCTGTGGCCCATAATCAGCTGCTGTTGTTTGACGTCACAGAACCACTCCAGGCTCTGGAAGGATCCCGACTATATTGTTGGGATTCACCCAGCTGCCTGATTCCAGCTCTCAATGCTCAACTGAAAGCCAAAAGACAGCTGTGCCTGCCCCCCTTTCCAGCTTTCCAGAGCGCTGGAGGGACAAAGCAGCAAGCAGTGACTGAGTGATCAGCAATCATGTGATCACTCAGTTCTCGGGCTTACAGCTGGCTGGATGGAAGTATGGAGGTATGTATGCTTGTTTTTTTAACAACTCCAAACTTCTCTTTTAATATTATGGCTAAATGGTGTATATACATATATATATATATATATATATATATATATATATATATATATATATATATATATAAAATGAAAGGCTTTACATCTACTCTGCTTACCCCCATAGCCTAACAATATTAATATTTTCTTTTATATAATACGCATGGGTATAGTGTTCTAATAAACAAGTATTTTATTTCTATAGCTTTCTAAAACTAGGTAATAAAAAACTAAAAAGGAGAATAAAGCTTTGAGCCTCAGGCCATCTGGGATTTGCTTGCTTACTACAAGAAACAAGAATATTGCTAGCATTGCATAGACTGGAATGTAAATGATTGTATCATTAGCATATTGTGTATTATTTTTATGTTCGATGTGACACAATTATTAATCTTTACAAGTGATAATTACGTACACAAGACATTTACTGCACAGTGAAACAGAAGGGGAAATTAAAAACGGTTTCACTTGGGAGTCAATGAAAATTATGGACAGATGGAATAATGCTGGGAAGTAAACTAATAACAGTATAGAGTATATGGTGCTGATTTAAAGGTGTCATTTCACTGGAGCTTGTGTTTGCTTAAAATACTTCAGCTTAGGCTGTGCTGTACACAACATAGTAGGCAAAGTAAAAGGCCTGCTGGAGCAAATGCCCCATTCTGCAGGTATGTACAGTTTATATGTCCCAAGAGAAGACAAAGGTCAGAAGGCCCACTTCCTCCTCTTTACCCAATTAGAACCCTACTTCTCTGCCTCCCCCTTCACTGCCACAGCAATATAACTCCACCACACAGCCAAAGCTTGTTCCCCACTTGCAGCCTGCAAACTGTAACCAAATCCACCTTGCCAGGATAGCTAATGATGAAAGCAGCCTACAAAGAAACAGAAAAATATTTGGACTGGGTGCGTGGGAAAGCTTACTGCTTGTGCGGTAAGGTTGGATGGTGTCCAACTCTTTTGGCTCCTGCCTTTCAACTCACTACCAGGCCCCCTCTGCCAGTCTCTCAAACCCAAGATTATTCCTGGCCCTTGATCGCTCTCCTTTTCCCTACAGATGCTGCTCACTGGTCAAGCTCCCAGTGCCATCTTAGCCAGCCATGCTGCCTATGGAGGCCGCGGCGCAACCTTAATGGGTTTTGTCCCTATCCTATGGCTGGCACTCAGCCAACTATGATGTTTGCATCTTGCAGGGCAAACATTTTCAAACCCCTTAACTCAAGTAAGGGAAATTTCTATTAACTTAAAGCGGACCTTCATTTTTTCAGCTTTCCATCTATTAAATCTTCTGCCCTTGTTGTTTTAACTTTGGATAGTAAAACATTTTTTTCTGCCAGTAAATAACTTATACAGCCCACTTCCTCTTTCTTGTCTGGTAAAAAGCCTAGGCTTATGACGACATGCACAGCTCTCTTTCTAACTCTTGTGAGAGTTTCCCATTAAGGGAGGGGGGATAAGTTATAGGGGGGCCAATGAGAGCTGTAGAGCTGGAGGTGTGCCTCTGTGTGTCTGTGTGAATCCAGGAAGTGAACAGGCAGCAGCTTCAGCTGCCCACAGTTAAAATGGATGCAGCCAGAATCGGTGAAAGGAGATTTCTGCAGCATATTTGGCAAGTACAGAATCACATTATATATATAAAATAATATGCAAAGTGGTTGGAGGGAAGCTTCAGAATGGCAAAAATGTTTTTTATTACAAATTATGTGAGCAGACAGCAGTTCCACTTTACCTTCTATGAACCCAATCCGAACTTAGAGACAAATCGATGTTAAAGAGAGGGGGTGGGGGCACACTTTATGTAAAATTCTGGCCATATTTGGCCATTTTTTGGAGGGGTATGCCTTGGTGATGAAGGGGCTGAAGGTGACATTGAAAACACCAGCTCCCTCTTTCTGCATTTTACCCAGTCTCTGTCCTGTGCTGGGACTGGATTTGTGCCACGCCATGTAATAGCAGCTCTTATAGACCTCTTATCTCATGGGGATTGAATATTACAATGTAGGTTCTGGACTGCAGTTGTACCTCTAAAGCCAGCCTCCAAATCAAAATTTGGCCGGTTCAGCAGGGACTTTGAGCTGCTAGCTGTAGGCACCCTGCACCCTCTCCCCCACTGGCAGAACACAATAGTGCTGCGGGAGGCATTCCACCATCAGCATTGACTGTGTTGATGGGGGAATCAAGCGATTTTCTTTCCTTCTACCCCTGGTGGAAAGAAAAAAGTTAAATCAACTTTGGGCTGCCTTAAAGTGGTTCTAAAGGCAGAAGATAAAAAACCTTCAGTGTACAGTAGCCCCCCTCAGCCCCCCTAATGCTTACTTAAGCCCCATCTCGTGCTAGCGATGTTGCACAAGAGACTCGGCTGTCCGAGACTCTCCCTTCTGATTAGCTGAGACACAGGAGCGGGTGCTATTGGTTCCCAGTGCTGTCAATCAAAGTCAGTGAGCCAATGAGGAGAGAAGGGGCAGGGTAAATGTCTATGTCTAAGATCTATGTCCGAATGGACACACAGAGCAGTGGCTCAAGTTGGGTGCCCCCATAGCAAGCTGCTTGCTGTGGGGGCACTTGGCAGGATGGAGGGGCCAGGAGCCTCAGCGAGGGACCTGAGAAGAGGAGGATCAGGGCTGCTCTGTGCAAAACCATTGCACAGAGCAGGTAAGTATGACATGTTTGCTATTTTTATACAAAAAAATACAAGACTTTCACTTTAGTATCACTTTAAGAATAGCCTTCCAAGTTGGTTTTTTATCTGTTGTTTTCTCCCTCATGTAGAAGAAAAATTTGTCCTATATGCACATAATGCTATAAACGCAATTCCTGCTAATGGTGATTTTTCAGGATTTTTAATTATTTGGAGTAAATTTGTATCGATCAATATCACTGGAGCTTTCATATTGCACATTGTATTATTATTTTTGGAGTATTGTATATCTGTAGCACTGAGTTGGGTTTAGGTTTACGTTTGTAATGTTACCCAAATTGATTAATTAAAATCCCCTTTACTCAGCTCTGCCCCATCTATCAAGATAGTCACCTCTTATAAATATTTAGGAGTGATAACAAATCTGAAGATATAGTGATAGAAATCCTAAAATGTATACTAAGAAATGTAGATGCACTTGCCGTTAAATTTCAGGCACAATGTAATTTGTGATATAAACTACCTTTGACTAATGCTGGCAGATCTAATCTTATGAGGATGATCTGAATAACTCAATTATATGTACTTCATCATTGCAATTGTAATGAAAAATTGCAGAGAAGGCTGCTAAGGAAACCTTTAGAATATTCAATAGTTTCTTTAGAGATGTTATAGGTATGGATGAAAACACAGCTTACCTATAGAAACATTACAGCATCCAACAGATGAGGGTGGCATAGTTACCCCAGATCCATGAATATATTATATAGCTGGGCAGGTGCTGGGGTAAAGGAATTCACCTTCTATCAGTTGATAAATCTATGTATGTAAGAAAGAGCTCTATCACAGAAGAGGATTTTCTGTTCCCTGGGTTGTATCCCTATTTTCCAGGTGTTGAATAAAATTTGGAGATCAGTTAAAGAATTACTGAGGGAAAGGGGTTCACTTCTTTTATACCTATTTCGGTAACTACAGTATATGAATTAGGAAGGAAGGGGTAAAGTTAAAATGAATCTAATATATGTTTACTTTATTCAAGAAGGTGGTTGCCACCATCCCCATTCACATAGCTTGGTTTGAAAAACCCTCTTATGGGATTTTGATGGCAACCAAAAAGAAAATAAATGACTATTTATGTAAAAAACTTTTTATTACAAAATCTCTAAAATAACATAGCCTTGTTTAAATCACATTACATACAGTGGAACCTCAGATTATGAGCATAATCCGTTCCAGGAGTATGCTCGTAATCCAAAGTACCATATATACTCGAGTATAAGTCGAATTTTTCAGCACATTTTTTTGTGCTGAAAGTGCCCCCCTCGACTTATACTCGAGTCAAGCACTTTTCTGCAGAAAAAAATTTCATTTTCTGAACCGAATTTGGGGCCCCGTATCTCAGAGCCACTTGATGCTAGGATCCCCAAATTTGGTGTGCAAACCCAGTGGAACTGGTACCAGAACATATCCAAAGCTGGGGTTCCTAGCACTAAGTGGCCCCGAGATACGGGGCCCCAAAATCGGTTTGGAAAATGTCATTCTCTGCTGCAGAAAAGTGCTTGACACTTTCTGAACCGATTTTGTGGCCCCATATCTCAGGGCCACTTGGTGCTAGGAACCCCAAATTTGGTGTGCAAACCCACTGGAACTGGTACCATAACATATCCAAAGCTGGGGTTCCTAGCACTAAGTGGCCCTGAGATACGGGGCCCCAAAACCGGTTCGGAAAATGTCATTCTCTGCTGCAGAAAAGTGCTTGACATTTTCTGAACTGATTTTTGGGGCCCTGTATCTCGGGGACACTTGGTGCTAGAAACCCCAGCTTTGGAAATTTTAAGCTGCTAGTTCCACTGGGTTTGCACACCAAATTTGGGGTTCTTAGCACTAAGTGGCCCCGAGATACGAGGCCCCAAATTTGGTCAACTGTGTCCATCTGCAGCAATGTCATTTCGGGACCCTTTGGGTTCAGAGACCCCAAATTTTTGCTGCAGCTAGGGGACATCCAGGAACCCTTAACTACCGAGTTTGAAGTTCAGGGGACCTATGGCTGCAAATGGGCACAGTGAGGCATGCAAATGGGCACAGTGATGCTGCAAATGGGCATTGTTGACCCTCTTTTCCACTTACAGTAGCTGTGCATTTCTCACCCTCGTCTTATACTCGGGTCACTAAGTTTTTCCCATTTTTTTGTGGTAAATTAGGGCCTCGACTTATACTCGGAACGACTTATACTCGAGTATATACGGTACTCGCATATCAAAGGGAGTTTTCCCAATGAAATCAATGGAAACGAAAATAATTTGTTCCGCATTGACTTCAATAGGTTGCAATACCGTATGCGGCCAGAGGTGGGGGGCACCGGAGAGGCTCGGAAACGGCCGAAAAGGCCCGAGCACACTTCGGCTGACCTCTGCAAACCTCGGAAAGACTATGTTTACAAGCCTTTCCTAGGTTTGCCGAGGTCAGCCGAACTGTCCTCGGGCCTTTCCTTCCATTTCCGAACGTCGACGATCGGCTCTGTTCGGCTCGGGCGCCCCCCACCTCAGGCCAAAGCGGTACTGCACACCGCTTTTGGCCTGAATTCTGCTCATTTTGTGAGACAGTACTCGCAAACCGAGTTAGGATTTTTAGAAATACAATGCTCGTTTTGCAAAACGCTCGTTAACCACGTTACTCGCAAACCGAGGTTCCACTGTATTTCTTTGTAGAGTTTGATATTCAGCAGATAGTTTGCTTAGGCATCGTACATCCAATGGGTTTCTAGATTTATTAATTAATCTCCTCCTCAGAGATAATTAGATGCCTAAATATTACCACTTCTCATAGTGTCTGCCTATATCAACCGCCACTTGCTTGTGAACAGGGGTGCTTCCATGCAAGGATCATAATCCTCCCATGTCATGGAAAGATGTCAGAAACCATGAAATCAGACTGAGACATAAGTACAGTTAAATCACACTTCTTTATTAATAAAAGTAAATAGAACAAACGTAGTCAAAACATAGCCAGAGTTCAGGAACCGGAACGGATAGTCAGACAAGCCAAATGTCAGGGAGCCGGAGATGAGCGTGGTAAAACAACAAGCAGGATCAGGAGCCAGAAGGGATGTCAGCCAAGCAAGTCTTTTACCAGGAACACAGGAGATAGTCTCTGTGATGTGACTAAGGCGAAGGCAGAGATCATCTTAAGTAGGCAGGACTGACGAACAGGATATCATCAACAGCTGAGTAACTGTGGAGAGAGATGGGAGCTGGCAATTAGCCGACAGCTGAGCGGCCAGCACAGAGAAGGAAGGGCTGAGCCCAGCCCTAACAAAAGGGAACTTGTAAAAAATACACAAAGCCCATTTTCCACTGCTGTTCACTCCAGCTAAGGCTGTACATGTCTGCTCCTCAGCACATCTCACATGATCTCATAATCAGGCTGAGGAGCAGACGTGTACAGCCTTGGCTGGAGTAGACAGCAGTGGAAAATGGGCTTTGTGTATTTTTTACAAGTTCCCTTTTGTTAGGGCTGGGCTCAGCCCTTCCTTCTCTGTGCTGGTCGCTCAGCTGTCGGCTAATTGCCAGCTCCCATCTCTCTCCACAGTTACTCAGCTGTTGATGATATCCTGCTCGTCAGTCCTGCCTACTTAAGATGATCTCTGCCTTCGCCTTAGTCACATCACAGAGACTATGTCCCCTTTCCATCATATGGGAGGACCATCTGCTGAATATCAAACTCTACAAAGAGATATGTAATATGTCAACAGTATCAACCTCATATGTATTGATGTGTGTAATGGATTTCTGGCCTTAAAATGGCCATATGTGATTTTAACAAGGTATGTTATTTGAGATAAATAGTAATTTATTTTCTTTTTGGTTGCCGCCAAAATCTCATAAGAGGGTTTTTCACACAAAACTTAAAATTCATTGCTCTTTGGAAACACCGGGGTATTTAATATTTGCCTAATTGTATTACAATGATTACCCAAAATCATTTCAACATTTTAACATTTATGAGAACACTTATATTTAAACAAAGTTTTATTGGTATATACAATTGCGTCATGCAGCAGGCTCCCAGGAGAGGATAATACCTATGAGATATAGAATATTAAAGGATGTGGTGTTCTCTGACAGTACAAAGGGGTATTCTTTAATTGGTGTACAATTTATTATTTCATACATATCTAAGGAAATATCCTTTAAAATGCATGGAGCAATGGTCTCAAGTCATAGGCAATATTGAAGAGGATTAATGCAATGGTCAGAGATATTAAAGTGGTTCTAAAGGCTGAAGGTATTTTACCTGCATGCATTCTATGCATGCAGGTAAAAAAAAACTTTTGTGTGCTGCTCCCCTCACAGCCCCCTAATGTTTACCTAAACCCCATTTCCATCCAGCGATGTGCACGTGGGACAATGGTTTTCCTGGGTCTTTCACTCCTTATTGGTTGAGACACAGCAGCGGGAGCCAATGGCTCCCACTGCTGTTAATCACAGCCAGTGAGTAGGGAGCGGCTGGCGGGGGACTGTGCCGTGCTCTGTGGGTCTTATGGACACACAGGGCCGGCTAAGGACGGAGCATGCTCAAGTGCACCCAGAGCAAGTGGCTTGCTCTGGGGGAACTCAATAGGGGGGAGGGGCCAAGAGGATCAGGGCTGCTCTGTGCAAAGCAATTGAACAGAGCAGCTATGTATAACATGTTTGTTATTATTATTATTTTTTAAATGAGCTTTTAGTGTTACAGTACTTTAAGGATGATTCCCACTGTCTGAATATTAAGCTCTCAGACAGTAGCTTAGTTATTTACTATTAAGGTATAGAACTTTCCCATTCACTTTAAAGAGCAGGCCTATGAGATCGTCCTGATTGTACTAGACAGGGACAGACCTCCAGGAGACTTTTTTTATCTTATATGCATATTCCTATGATGGTAAGTTATCGGAAGAATGTTCAACATATACTGTAAATGCTGTTTTTAAAACAAATATAGAGTTCCTGGAAAACCAAGGTAACCCGAGATTTGGTAGAAAATTGTTTCTTGCTAGAAAATTGATTGCACAAAAGTGGATTTTGCCACATCCGTTGATAATGGTGGAAGGGATATTGGCAGTTAGTTTACATTTGAAATAAGAACAGTTGCAGATATGTATGTAGTTTTAGATGAGCTCATGTATCTGCTGTTTCTACTGACTTGACCTAGTTTTACCGTGTTACTTAAAGTGTATGTAAACTCTGACAGTGAACTTCTCCTATTTGCCTGCTAAATATACTGCACTACTGAAATTTTTTTTGTTATATTTGTTCGATATGTAGAAAATGTAAGAAGTGCAGCGCTATGATTGCAAAAAAAAAATGAAAAATTGTATGTGAGTCAAACATATATGTGACAGAATGACACAAACTCTACCATAATAAATGTGAATAGATATTTAACAATGTGCTAATAGAGTGACTGCACTACACACAAATGTCCAAATAGAACAAAATGATGAAATTCAGTCCAATTAAGTTTGTGATCCAATACGCATGTGAGAAGTTCCTGGCATTCCTGGGAACCTTGGAGTGAGGAAATGGAAGCAAACACCACCACGGTGAAAGAGGGAGGAGGCTTACCAGATGGTATTGACTTGGCGGGGGGTATACCACCCAAGTCAACAAGGCTTGTTGGGTTCAAACCACCCAATGGGGGACAACAGATCCTGGAACTCGGTCAGTCGGTCAGCCTTAGACGGTCATAGGATGTTGACTGATCGCTCCAGGGGTCTCGGGGAGCGTGAAAACTTATTGTCACAGGAAGGGTATCATGTAATAGAAAAATGGGGCTGACATAGTGTGATACTGTTTAAAAAAGGAGGTGTTTAATAAAAATATAAATTCAACACTCACATTTGGAAGAAATTGATACAGCATGTAAAAGCATGAGGCGATGTTAATGGAAGGTCCATCCGAGGCGTTTTGACTGCACAGTCGTCATCTAAGGTCCCCCATAAAAACAACAAAAATTGGCCCTTTTAGTGTGTGTGGGAAGCCGGACACACAGGTGTATGGGAAGCATGATGTGCTGCAATCACAAAATAAAAACAATAAAAAAATGGGCCTTTAAGTGTGTGCAGGGCGCTGGACACACAGCTGCTATGGAAAGCATGACGTATTTGCAATCACACGATTGCAAACAAGAAGCTCTATTGGCTTCCTTTAGAAAGTCCTTAGGGAGCAGAGCTCAGCGCCCTGAGTAGTCCCTCTATATCATTGTTCCCTGCTGTGGTGTGTGATCGGTGGGTCCCAAGCTGTCACTTTCCGGTTTCCCTGACTCATCCCGGCTGGTCTGAAGGTGGATGGAAGGCGAATTGCTGTGAGAGCTATGAGTACGAGGAGGGGGGGGGGAGAGAGGGGGGGACATCTGATGTGAAGGGGGACTCTGATAGGGACATCTAATGTAAAGGAGGACTCTTATGGGGACATCTATTGTAAAGGAGGACTCTGATGGGGACATCTGATGTAAAGGGGGACTCTGATAGGGACATCTGATGTAAAGAGGGACTCTGATGGGGACATCTGATGTAAAGGAGGACTCTGATGGGGACAACTAATGTAAAGGAGGACTCTAATGGGGGAATCTGATGTAAAGGGGGACTCTGATGGGGACATCTAATGTAAAGGGGGACTCTGATGGGGACATCTAATGCAAAGGGGGACTCTTATGGGGACATCTGATGTAAAGGAGGACTCTGATGTGGACATCTACTGTAAAGGGGGACTCTGATGGGGACATTTGTTGGAAAGGGGGACTCCGATGGGGACATCTAATGTAAAGGGGGACTCTGATGGGGACATCCAATATAAAGGAGGTCTCTGGTAGTGACATCTGATGTAAAGGAGGACTCTTATGGGAACATCTAATATAAAGGGGGGCTCTTATGGGGACATCTGATGTAAAGGGAGACTCTAATGGGGACATCTGAAGTAAAGGAGGACTCTGATGGGGACATTTGATGTAAAGGGATACTCTGATGGGACATCTGATGTAAAGGAGGACTCTGTTGGGGACATCTAATGTAAAAGGGGTCTCTGATGGTGACATCTGATGTAAAGGAGGACTCTGATGGGGACATCTAATGTAAAGGGGGACTCTGATGGGGACATCTAATGTAAAGGGGGACTCTGATGGGGACATCTGATGTAAAGGAGGACGCTGATGGGGACATCTGATGTAAAGGAGGACTCTGATGGGGACAACTGAAGTAAAAGAGGACTATAATGGGGACATCTGATGGAAAGAGGGACTCTGATGGGGAGATCTAATGTAAAGAAGCACCTTATGTAAAGAGGGACTCTGTTGAGGACACCTGATTTATAGAGGGATGATGATGGGGACACCTGTTGTAAAGGGGTACTCTGATTGGGACACCTGATGTAAACTCTGATGAGGACACCTGATGTATAGGGGGATGCTGATGGTGACACCTGTAGTAAAGGGGGACTCTGATTGGGACACCTGTTGTATAAAGGGGCTCTGATGAGGACACCTGATGTATAAGGGGATGCTGATGGGGATACCTGATGTATGGGGGGACTCTGATTGGGACATCTGATGTAAAAGGGGGCTCTGATGAGGACACCTTATGTTAAGTGGTTTTACTTTCTTTTACTTGAAATGTGGATTTGATTGGCCTACTGTGACGGGCACAGTGAAGCTGCATATAATGGGCACAGTGAGACTGCAAATGATGGGCACAGTGAGGCTGCATTTGATGGGCACAGTATTATCTAACAGTAAGGATACATAATCACCTGATGAATGGTTATTTACAGTCCCGCATTAACAGTTCA
This sequence comes from Lithobates clamitans, assembly GCA_037952925.1. NCBI lineage: Eukaryota > Metazoa > Chordata > Amphibia > Anura > Ranidae > Lithobates > Lithobates clamitans. Next base: position 3,747,741 of record JBBGZY010001202.1, read on the forward strand.
AACTTTCAGTTTGTTTGCCCCCCCAAAAAAAATTTTGAGCACCAGCCGCCACTGCTGGGGACAATCACAAACTCCAATAGCTTTTAGAGAGCAGAATTCTAAGAAGACAGCGCCTGTTAGGAGGAGCAGAATGCGGCCTGGTCATCTTTTGACCAAGCGGTAAGATATCCAGAGATTTTGCGAACCCTGTGCTTTCCCTCGTCATCTGGAACCTTTCCCTGCTGTTAGCACTGTCCCTGACAGACGAGGTACCTGTCCCATTCGCAAAAGTGCAGCAGGCCTGGGAGTCAGGGCCTTAAATAGACTCTACTTGACCCAAGATGGTTGCTAGGGTCACACAGAGCAGCATCCAATTGGATAGCTCCCCCAGTAACCCAGAAAACCATAGAGGAACCATGTTCCTCATGACTTCCTCTCCAACTGCAATGCTGCTGCAGGCGAGCCCCACCTACAGTGGAGAAAGTAGACTGCACCAGCCTACAGGCACACCCATGTAGAACAGAGTTCTACTTTAAAACTCCAGACAAAATGGGGGTTATTTACTAAAGGCAAATCCACTTTGCACTGAAAGTGCACTTGGAAGTGCAGTCGCTCTAAATCTAAGGGGTAGATCTGAAATGAGTGGAAGCTCTGCTAATTTTATCATCCAATCATGTACAAGCTAAAATGCTGTTTTTTATTTTCCTTGCATGTCCCCCTCGGATCTACAGCGACTTTACTAAGTGCACTTTCAGTGCAAAGTGGATTTTCCTTTAATAAATAACCCCCTATGTGTTTTTCAGTTTTGGATAGAGTAGGAGTAGTGTTGTAATTTCTGTCAGTATTAAAAAAAAAAAAAATGTGATGGCAACAAGGAGATTCTCTCTCACTTCCTGTCCCTGTGACACCCATACAAGAATTAGAGGAGACAGTTGTTACTGGGACAGGGAATTTCAGACAGAAATAAAGGCACTGGGGGTTATTTACTAAAGGCAAATTATAGGTGCAAACTATAGGTGCAAAGTGCACTTGAAATTGCACTGAAAGTGCACTTTGAAGTGCAGTCACTGTAAACCTGAGGGGTAGATCTGAAATGGGGGGAAGCTCTGCTGATTTTATCATCCAATCACGTGCAAGCTAAAATGCTTTTTTTTATGTTCCTTGCATGTCCCCCTCGGATCTACAGCGACTGCACTTCCAAGTGCACTTCCAGTGCAATTTCAAGTGCACTTTGCACTTGTAGTTTGCACTTGTAGTGCAAAGTGGATTTGCCTTTCGTAAATAACCCCCCATGTGTCTCTTGGCCTGGGTCAGCAGTGAAGATTTGACCAACCTTGTGCCCATATTACTGAGCCTGCTCGCAGTTTTTTTTAATGCCCTTATTGTGCATGCGCCGTGCCTCCTTCTACATTGCACGGGCATTCACAACCTATGCTGCCCTTCATCCAAAGCCTGCACCACTGCCAACACATTCCTCTGCAGAGACAAGCCATGGGCTGTCTTATAGTGACAAAGTCACAGTTAGTCATATAACCTCCCCAGCTTTGGCGTTGGTAGCTGGTTGTGAGGACCTCTTATGGGACCTGCACATTTACACATTTGCAGTATGTCAGGTGTAGACGGAGCAGTTCTCTGGGCCCTCCTAGGTTCTGATCCCCAACAGCTCTGATGCAGTGTGTGGTGCCACCGCCCAGGGGCTTAACACTGATAACACCCGGACAATTGTCTCTTACTGGAGTCCTCATGCCCCTTGGAGTCTTCCTTAACTATCCCATGTGTGATTTCCTCTTCTGCAATTTCTAGAGAGGAGTTTTTTCTCTCTCTCTTTTCTGCAACCCTGTCAGACATCATGGTTTTCATGGCTTCTAAAACTATATCAATCACTTTCATGGTATCTGTCTTGGAACGTAGGGCTGTAAACATTATTCTTCACTTTTCCCTTCAGAGACTGTCTCTGATTTACCTGAAGCTGCAGCTGTCTCTGTACACTAGGAGGAGGAGTGCAACTTATCCTTCTTGGGTGCGTTTGTGCTTGAGGAGACTCAGTCAGCTGACATTACTCCTGGGCTTAAAGTGACTGTAAAGCCTATGTTGTTAGTTAAAACAAAAAAGAGGGTATACTTACCTGCTCTGAGCAATGGTTTTGCACAGAGCAGTCTCTTACCTCTTCTTCTAGAGTCCCCTGCTGGTGCTGCTCGCTCCTCTTTTCCCCCAGGTGCCCCTTCAGCAAGCCGCATGCTGAGGGCAAACCCGTGTGGGCACGCTCTTGAGCCAGGCTGTGTGCGTCCATAGACACAGGCAGCATAATTTGGCCATGCTCCCTGCTCCCTCCCCACAGGATTTTACTGACAGCATCAGGAGCCTATGGCTTTCGCTGCTCTCAGAGTCTCCTGTGAAGGCAGGAACTGAAAATTGAAGAGCTGAAACCGGGACAGTAGTTGTAGGGTGGCTGCGCCATGCACCCACTTACTTACTGCCTGCTGAATGCAACAGGAATTTTATTCACTTTAAGACCAGGCCTTTTCCGGAACTTTTTGTTTACAAGTTTAAATTAATATTTTTTGCTAGAAAATTAATTAACCCCCAAACATATATATATATTTTTAACCCTATAAAATGGAGATTGTTGCAATATTTTATGACAACTGTATTTGCACAGCAGTCTTTCAAATGCAATTTTTTTTAGTAAAAATACACTTTAATGATTTAAAAACAACAACACTATAGTTAGCCCATTTTTTTTGGTATAATGTGAAAGATAATGATACACTGAGTAAATAGATACCTAACATGTCATGATTTAAAACTGTGCACCCTTATGGAATGACGACAAACTATGGTACTGAAAAATCTCCATAGGCAACGCTTTAATCATTTTTACTGGTTATCTGTTGAAAGTTACAGGGTAGGTCTAGTGCTAGAATTATTGCTCTTGCCCTAACAATCTTGGCAATACCTCACATGTGTGGTTTGAACACTGTTCACATATGCAGGCGTGACTTACATATACGTTCGCTTCTGCGCGCTAACATAGAGGGGCACTTTAAAAAAAAAAATCTTATTTATTTTATTTTTTATTTTTACACTGTCCCTTTATTTAGTTATTTATTGATCACTTTTATTCCTATTACAAGTAATGTAAACATCCCTAACAGAAATAAGCATGACAGGTCAAAAAGACCCCAGATCCCTAAGTTAACTTTAAAAGAAAAAAAAAAGACACTCTGCTTCTAACAAAAAAAAAAAAGCCCTTTAAGACCAAGAGGCAGAAGTGATGTTGGACCTCATTTCGGTTGTCCAAGGGCATAGGGCCGAGTGGTGGCTATCTTGCCCTCGCTCAGCTTCCTGCCAAAGCATTCGACAGATCGGCTCCGGGCTTACCGACAGGCAGGGCTTTTTTTCTCAGAAAATAGGTGCAGGAACCCACCCTCCCCAGTCAACTGCCCCCCATAGCTCACCCTCTTCCCCCTCTCCACAGCTCACCCCCCCTCCACGCACAGCCAGCTCATCCCCTCCACCCCCACATTTCACAATTCACATTAGCATGTGCTTCTCTCATCAGTTCACCTCCTCCCCCTACAGTTCACCCTATCCCCCCCCATCCACAGCCTATCTCCCCCCTTCTACAGCTCTACAACCCCCCATCTTCCACCTCTGCACAGATATGACAGACAGCAGGCGAGGATAGCTGCCTCTGAAAACTTCCTCTACTGGCTTCTGTTTTATGTGACAGACTAAAGAGGAGAAGGCTGCCTGAGGTTAAACCGTCAAGTTTAAAGGGGTTGTAAAGGTTCGTGTTTTTTCACCTTAATGCATCCTATGCATTAAGGTGAAAAAACACCTGGCAGTCCCCGGCCCCCCAGTTTTACTTACCTGAACCCCTTCATTCAGTCGCGGGGACGCGCTGTCTCTCTCTCCACGGGCTCCAGGCTCTTGATTGGATAGATTAATAGCAGCACAGCCAGTGGCTCCCACTGCTGTCAATCAAATCCAATGATGCCTCTATGGACACCGAATGCTGGACTCGGGAGCGCGCCCGCACGGTAACCCCCCAGGAGAGCGTTTCTCCTAGGGGGGTATCTGATGTGGGGAGGAGCCGCCAGAGCCACCGGGGGACCCCAGAAGAGCAGGTTCGGGTCCACTCTGTGCAAAACAAGCTGCACAGTGGAGGTAAGTATGATATGTTTGTTATTTAAAAAAAAAAATTACCCTTACAATCACTTTCATTTGTGCTGCAGTTGCAAAGCAAATCCTCATGGCCACAGCACGTGTACAACCCTGAGCTGCTGCATGTCTTTGCTTAGGTGGGCAGTTTGGGGGCAAGGCTCAACCACCTACTTTTACCAATGTTGATTGGTTGATGTAGCTATTTAAAGACAAAAACAACATAAAAAAATCAAAGAACAGTGCATATTTATATAAAGTCACTATGTAATTATCGTGCTGGATCATTCAACTGAATATTTTTAACACTGTTTATACAAAACCAGAAATATCATCACGGGGTAATTAACACCTTATTTTAAAAGCTAATGACATATTCACAAGTAATTGTTGCACTGTGACACACAGCATGTACAACTGGGTTCACAATACTACAGCTGTCAACAGCAGATAAATGAATTGGTTAATCAGTGTGACATTTTTGTGGCATCTATAGGAGGATTTCCCTGGAACCTGCAATACTATTTTTTTTACGCTTAAACAAAGATGAGTTTGGGCTCTGAAGTGCTTTGTCTAAACTCTATGTGTAAATGTGTTAAGGATTATCTAGCTTAATTTATTTAATTGGTATTTTTTATTTCAGAAGTTTATTGCGTTTATTACAGTCACAAAAATAATCATCAGTGTGCAAACATTCAGAGTACCGCCCAAAGATGGTGACAACATTTCAAGTATCTGAAGCATACTCTGAGTTGTTGATCTTCGGTCACACAGCAAATACATAGAGTCCTTTGTTGTAATTATGGGGAAGGTGAAGATAATGCCCATGGGACCAAAAAAGACTTTGGGGGTTATTTACTAAAGGAAAATCCACTTTGCACTGCAAGTGCACTTGGAAGTGCAGTCGCTGTAGATCTAAGGGGGACATGCAAGAAACGTAAAACGCAGCATTTTAGCTTGCACATGATTGTATGATAAAATCAGCAGAGCTTCCCCTCATTTCAGATCTACCCCTTAGATTTAGAGTGACTGCACTTCCAAGTGTACTTGCAGTGCAAAGTGGATTTGCCTTTCGTAAATAACCCCCTATGCTGTGGGATTCCATGTGGACTGTAGCTCAGAGAAGGGGAGAACATTATTAAATGTAGGGGCAGGGGAGGGAAAGGTGGGTTGGTGAACCCATGCTGAACATATTCTGATGACGATAGCAGTTGCAGTAACTACTGTCTAAGGGTCAGTTCACACCACATGCAGTCTAGTGCGTTTTTTTTTCTGCATCAAATACTCATGAAAAGTAGGTTATATGGTTTCCAATGGAATAGTTCACACCAGTTCAGTCAGTTCCAGGGCTTTCAAGTTTCAGAAAAAAAGCAGAACATGCTGCATTTTTCCTACACTAGACTGTACTGGAACATGGTAAAACTAATCAAGAATGCACTGGAATGCACTAGAACGTATCAAAAACGCACCGGATCCCAGTACAGTGAAGAAAAAAAACAGGGAAAAAAGAATAAAAAAAAGCATCTGGAATGCATCCGAAGACGCATCAAAAATGCACCGGAATGCGCTAAAAACGCGCATGCAGAAACGCATCTGGAACAGATCTGAAGTACATTTTTGTGGTGTGAACCAGCACTAAAAGAGGATTTCCCAACACACAAAAAAATTTAAAAAAACTGACAGGGACTTTAATCATTTCATAAACTATCCAAAACTAGCAAAGATTTGACTTAATGTTGTTTAGCTAACCCACACTGTCTCATCGCACAGATAGTATACTCATTGCAAAATTATTCTTTATTTAAATGTGCCCATTTGGTCAATGGCAGTACAAATATGTTAGTTCTTTTCTCTGACATAGAGGATAAATTTGAAATCCCTTGTACAGCATTCTGTAGCTATTTGCAAATGTGTCACTTTACCCAATCCCTCATCAAAGATCTGACTTTATAACTTTTGAGAGGCTCTGTGCATATGGACCCTTTTGTGGGGGCTAAAATCTACAATGTAAAAGATATATAAGTACCTGAAATAAATAAATTTTGAACATGTATCTAGAAAATACATTCCCAACATGAAATATATTTATACAAAATGATAGGAAGAGATCTTGGGGCAGAAACTACCACTAGAGACCCTGTGGATTCAAGCCTAAAAAAGAACTTTATGTATTGCATACAAATAAAATGCATATAAGATTTTCCGTTTCAATCATTTTTTATTGGGTTTTAAGAACAAAGTACAGATAAATATACCAGAACAAAAATACTACCATCTGGATGGTTAAAAAGGTAAAGTGACAATATGAAAAAGAAGCCAAGACCCCAGTACAGACGGTATTCATTGAGTATATATAGATCCAATACAGATGGCATCCCAAAAAAAAATCTCTCAATCATGAGGGTTCAAATTGTAAATGCTTGGGTGCATAGTTGGGAAAGGAAGGGAGGGGGGGGGGGGGGCAGAAAAGGGAAGTGGGCCTAGTGGATAAGAACTCGAGATGAACACCAAAGGATAATAAGGTGAAAACCAAAGCAAATAATAGGTAATTAGTGATTATAAGGTTCAACTTATGAGCCTACCTCTACTAAATAATGGGGTTGGGGTGGAAGGACAGGTCTAGCTATAAAATATTGAAGAGAACCTGGTATATTCAGAAGGCTATGGGCTCTTGATAGTGACCATGACAATATGAAACCAGATGACCTTCTGATTATGTCCTTCATATAAGTAGAAATGGAAAGGAAGCGTGAGCAGAAGATGGAGAAAAAAAGGGAAAGACGGAAGAGAAAGGAAAAAAGAAAATAAGGTAATGAAGATCACTCCTTTTGACCCACCCATGCACAATACACAACAATCTAGATAATCAAGAGGTGTGAACTCACTGGGGCACAAATATATTGCAGCTCAGACATAAACTCACACCATTTGGTTAACTCAAGGATTCAACACCAGGCAGCTCATAATTGACTTTAAATCCATTCTCTTCTCGTTATTAGCATCTTGTCTCTTCTCACTGATAAATTCAGGTTAAGCATAAAATCGACCATGTTATTTTCTCATACAATTCCCTTAAAAAATCGACTGCAATGGAAGCTCGTGTGTTGTAATATACACTAAAAATACATATTTCCAAAGTGTGAATTAGAGAGACCAAACATATCTTCTGCTGTTCAAAGCCATTTTTAACAGTGTATGTTTTATTGCTTTTGTATTAAGCAGTACAAAACAACAAAATACATAAATACATAGCAGCTCAAATAAAACACAGGCATCACAGTATTACAATAGCAGTAGTGATATGAAGAAGGATATCATACATGTCAGGTAAAAGAGACAACATATGGTTTATAGCCATAGTGAAGGGTTTGGGAGGGGGTAAGGTAAAGGGGGAGGGGGGGAGCAGATATAGAGATAAAGCTCTGTTTATTGCCTGACGTCTTAGCACAGGTTAAAAACGAAAAAGAACATCTCAGACCGTAATGCCCGGGGCAGCTATCCGACTGGACTAAATTTTGTAAAAACTTTTTGGGGTAGAGTCGGTTGAGATATGTAAGTTTATATAAGGGGAGTACCCAGTGTGTGACTTCCATTTCAGAAGTATTTCCCTTCTAGCATAGAAGGCTCAGTGAACTTTTTTTATAATAAAAAAGGCATCAAGGTTATCAGCAAAGCCAAGCAACAGGATAAGAGGGCGTTCAAAGCCATTTATTGAATTTTAAACAAGCACAGAAAAAAAGACTGTATCTCACTATGAACATTAGAGTCGTTCTTCTCTGGGACCTGGAGAACATAGTTATCATTTCATTGTTATAAAATTATGTAATTCTACTTAACATATATATATAATTCTACTTAACATATATATATAATTCTACTTAACATATATATATATATATGTTATGTAAATTTCGCTTTCTAAATGTGACCCTCCAAAATGAATAAGGTCATCTAGTAAAGCTAGTAAAGAGGTCATAATTTTGGCTGTGGCCATGAAGTAAAGCTGTGAATTACACACCAGGTGGCCATTTCTGCTGTAATTTGCCTTTCTTGAATCCCTGAATATACAGTCACTTCATCCCAGTGACAATGATACACATGTTTAACTCTACTTCTCCACTTGTATCCATTTGTATGCCAAGAAGCTTGATACCAATACTGACTTGTGCTTTAGTACTCACTTCATCTCCTGTGACTTACAGTCTGGGTCTCTAGTATGCCCCATACCACAATCAGATCCAATAATGAGGTACCAATCACTAGGGAAGGAATCCAGCACACTGATCCCTTCACTACTGGGGACATAGTTACATAGAACAAAAATTAGGGGGATGGTGGGGAAAGGGGTAAACCCAATAGAAGTGGGTTTCAAAGGGGTTACTCTGTGCAACAATATAGTCAATGGTCTTGAATTAATAAAATAATCTGTTTATTCAGTCAACTTAACTTTAAAAATCACATATAGAGATAATTTATGCAAATGAGCACAACAATGATGTAGGTGCGGCCGCACCTACCCCTTTCCCCACCATCCCCCTAATTTTTGTTCTAGGTAATAGTATGGTTACAGCAACAATACCCTAACGGGTTAAAAAGTGTATGGGCAATCGCGAAAATCGTTGCCCAGTACAGGTGATACTCACGTCTCCCCTTGTTCCCAATCCCCCAATCCTTTTCCCCTTCCCTAAAATCTTTTTGACATAGTTACATAGTTGGTTAAGTGGTTTCTGCGGCGGATGCGCCGTGAGATCACTTTTATCGGCGGCAGGAGAGGGCCCCTCCCGCCGTGCTCCAGTGCCATCCGCCACTCACCGGAGCCGTCAGTAGCGGCGGAGGCGATCGGGTTCTTCTCCCTGTAAGGCATGGAGACGAGTGAGGGGAAGATGGCCCCCATCGTCTCTATATCATTGCAGGGCGGAAGCGACGTCAAAACGTCACTTCCGCCCATAGCTCTTAAAGGGACATTTTTATTAATTTTTTTTTCAAATGACATTTAATTTTTTTTGTAATAGGAATAAAAGTGACACAATTATTATTTTATTTTTTTTAAAGGAACAGTGTCAAAATAAAAAATAAAAGGTAAAATAAATAACATACGTGCAGTAGCGAATGCATATGCGAGTAGCACCCACATATGAAAACGGTATTCAAACCACACATGTGAGGTATCGCCATGATCGCTAGAGTGAGAACAATAATTCTAGCCCTAGACCTCCTCTGTAACTCAAAACATGCAACCTGTAAAAATTTTTTAAACATTGCCTATGGAGATTTTTAAGGGTAAAAGTTTGTCACCATTCCACAAGCGGGCGCAATTTTGAAGCGTGACATGTTGGGTATCAATTTACTCGGCGTAAGATTATCTTTCACAGTATAAAAAAATTGTGTCAACATTACCGTTGTCTTATTTTTTAAATTAAAAAAAGTGTATTTTTTCCAAAAAAAGTGCGCTTGTAAGACCGTTGTGCAAATACGGTGTGACAAAGTATTGCAACGACCACCATTTTATTCTCTAGGGTGTTAGAAAAAAATATATAATGTTTGGGGGTTCTAAGTAATTTTTTAGCAAAAAAACTTTAACTTGTAAACAACAAATCTCAGAAAGAGGCTCAGTCCTTAATTGGTTAAGGTTAAACCGCTTCTCCTCCAATCTCAGTGTGTGGCCCTGTGTCCTCTTACACTGCCTGAGACTGAACAGCTTTTTTCCTATGCTGGGATCACTATTGATGTATTTGTAAATCGTTATTATGTCCCCTCTCAAACGAGAATAAATTTAGTGCTTGTAGTCGCTCCTCGTATTTGAGGTCCTCCAGTCCTCTCATTAATTTAGTTGCCCTTCTTTGGACTCTCTCCAGCTCCAGCACATCCCTTCTGAGGATTGGTGACCAGAACTGGATAGAGTGCTCCAGATGTGGCCGAGCCAGAGTTTTATAAAGTGGCAGGATTATAGTTTTATCTCTGGAGTAAATCCCCTTATTTATGCATGCTAATATTCTGCTGACTTCGTTAGCTGCAGCTTGACATTGCATGTTATTGCACAGTTTATCTGACATTTGTCACCAGCGCCAAGTCACCTCAGCTGTTCTTGTTTGGCTGCTATAAAACACCAAGACACTTGTACTGTAAACTCTCTGATCATTGGAGGACAGCATACTGAGTTCCGAGCATAGCTAGAGAACTGACCATGGTGTGCTCTCCTGCTTAGTGTGGTCAGTTTTTAATAGAAAAGCAAGGCGACTAGCAGTAACATCAGGGATTTCACATCAAGGAGGTAATACAAAGAGAACAGGATATTTTCCCATGCAAGTACATGGTGCAGCAAGCACATATCAGGAATATGAAGTGTTGGGGTAACAAATGCTTTAGGTTAACTGCTTATTAGGACTCTAGTATTACATGTTTCCTTTACGCTGTCTTGGCACCCGATATGCCCCTGTTTGGTGCATGCACTACATTTTGTGAGTGTCCCAAAATAAACTCAGACTAGGCAGAACTTGTGAACATCCAACCTTGTGTTTTACTGGAGGTACTTCATCTAGTACATCTTCAAATTAGAACACAGCTCTTGTCAACATGGTTCCACATTCAGTAATCCTTACTAACCTCTGGCGCCTACTGGTACCCTTTACCCCATAATGACTTATACCTCAGAAAGTCCACCCAGTCTATAATGTTCAAGTTCTGAGAACCCTGTCTGGGTTCCCACCAAGGGGAAAAAAATTAGGAGACTTCAATCACATAGCAACATAATCTTCTTTCTAGTTTACATACATGGAGCGAGCACCGGCCCCATAGCTGCTCTTACCTTGTATTTTTCTGACACCGATAAGGGATGGCAGCAGGAACACCCTGGAACGGGGCAGCATATTTAACCCTTCCTATACCAGAGGCACCAGTTAAAGACACAGTATGGAAGTAAAAACAGAATAAGGCATTTGAAACAATAAAGTACACATAATATGATACAATAACTTTAGGTACCTGCCTACAAGTCTAACGACTGGCATCTGTTGAACAGTCCCGCTGGAAAACCAGCATTCAATTATTGCATGCGGCCAATGGCTGAAGCTCTAACCGTTGTATTCTGATGGGGGTGGAGGGGGCGCTGTCAGAATACAATAGCGCAACAGGAAGATCCATGCATTGACATGGCTTGTGTGGATGTAGAGATCTGTGATGTTTTTCTTTTAACCCTTTGGTTGAATAAAAAAAAAAAAAAAAAGAACTGCCCATGCATACCTTGCTTAAGTGCATAGTTTGAGAAAAATACTAAAATTGTTTGTCTCTGTATATACAGAATAGGAGCTGGTAGAAACGTCCAATGAGTTAAAATCCTTGCAAAATATAAAAATGACATGACAAGGAATTTTTTTTGTGAAGATGCATTCCACTTTAAGGCAGGGATATAGAGTTGTCAGAAAGCAATTTGGAAATAAAACCAGGTCCGAACAAAGGTTTTGGAACATCGGCCCAGGATGTATAGTTAAACTGAAGCAAAGCACAAATATGTTTTAGGTCTCTGATTTCAGAGTCTTCCTGTTTACCACTTTCTTACTGTGTTTCAGTGTTTGCACATTGTGTAGGAAAATTCACAGATGATCAACTACAGATTTTTTTGTAAAAGTATCTGATCACCAAGAATGTTATTTTGGCATGTACTAAAAGCACTGGTTCATGGTACCAGATTTCTGTATTCTTCATAAGTTAGATACTAACTTTCTAGGAATGCCTAGCAGAGTAAGTACCGATGCCTGAAATTCTTGGAGCATTTATACATGAGCCCTGGGACATTTAGTGGTCATCACACAAGTCAGAAGAAATCAACTGGAACAAATAATTATGATGATGTTCAGATTGTAGTAACTCATATGGACATTCCGAAATATTCATCTAAAAGCTAATTATAGTTTATTGTTTTTGTTTATAGTTATTGTTTACTATAGGAACATTGTTTTTGCACTGCATTACCGAATATGCCTGGTTGAAAAAGAGTGACCTACAAGAAGGTGTTGATCAAGGTTAACATTATAAGGTTTAAAAAGTGTATATTTTTTAGCATTCAATACAACTATCTCTCCAAATGAAAATCTTACTTTTAAATTTCTTGTTTTAAATGATGACTTGATGCCACAAATTAACATTTATATTTGCTTATAAGTTTGACTGATGGTTATTATACTTCTTTGGTTATTCAACTCTATAAAACATCAACTAGCCAAAACAGAATGTTAAGCTTTAAATGAAGATGCAGTAGCATTAGATCCCACTCCAGGTCATTGACAAAGAGACCTTCTCCCATCTCAAACATTGCTATGGCAGGTCACAATTTTTTCCCAAGATACAATTCACTCCATATATTCCTAGAGAAAATAAACAAGGAAGCTCATATTATAATAATTGTGAAGGCTTTCTCAACCAGGGGTCCATGGAACCCTAAGATTCCTCCAGAGCTTCAAAGGGGTTCCTTGAGCAATCAGCAATTTCTGCATCTCAAATAAGTACCCTATTTATCGGCATATAACACGCACTTTTTCCCCCTGAAAATCAGGGGAAAATCGTGGGTGCGTGTTATAGGCCGATCCCCGCCGATTTTGTGTTATCGGAGCGATCGCAGCAATTGCCGAGGTCGCCGCCGACATACACAGCCGTGGGTAGATTCAATAATGGCGCCGAGACTGCAGGGATTCGTCGGATCCAAGATACACATACCCGAGTGTTCTCGGCTTTTTTTGGCGCCGCTCACAGTCATGCCCAGTCCCGGCCTATGATGGACATAACACAGGTCCAGGGGCGGGACTGGGCGTGACGGCGGCGCCGAAAAAAGCCGAGAACACTCGGGTATGTGTATCACTGCTCCGACGAATCCCTGCAGTCTCGGCGCCATATTTGAATCTAATCTATCACAAAGCTGCACTGACGTGGCTGGACTGGGGCAAAGCTGCACGGGCAAAGCTGCACTAACAAAGCTGCACTGGGGCAAGGCTGCACTGACAAGGCAGCACTGACAAGGCAGCACTGACAAGGCAGCACTGACAAGGCTGCACTGACAAAGCTGCACTGACAAGGCTGCACTGACACTGAAAAGGCTGCAGATGGACAGATAAGGCTGCATTGATGGGCATTTTAATGTAAGTTTTTTTTCCTTAAACTTCCCTCCTAAAAGTTTTTTTTCCTTTAAATTCCCTCCTAAACTCGGGGTGCGTGTTATACGCCGGCGCGTGTTATACGCCGATAAATACGGTAACTACTGACAACAATGATCTTTTTATTTTCTAAAAGGGGGAGAATTTCCCAGTGACCACAAATATCAGGAGCATGTTTCCCAGTGACTGTCACATTAATGTACCATGAACTGTAGATATATTAAAGTGTTATTAAAGGCAGATTTAAAAAAAAAAAAAACATGTTATACTAACCTGCTCTGTGCAGAGGTTTTGCACAGAGCAGCCTCAATCACCCCCCTCTCGAGTCCCCTGCAGGCACTCTTGGCCACTCCCTCTATACTATGGGGCACCCAAGAAGGATCGCACCCGAGCCACTGCTCTGTGTGTCCATTAACACACAGAGCGTGGCTCGACCCCACCCTTACTCTCTCCTCATTGGATCACTGGCTGTGATTGACAGAAGCAGGAGCCAATGGGTCACTGCTGCTGTCTCAGCCAATGAGGAGAAAGAGACTTGGGAGAGCCGCTGCTCTTGTGCACATTGCTGGATCGGAGTGGGGCTCAGGTAAGTATTAAAGGGGCTGATACACACAGAAGGTTTTTTACCTTCATGCATAGAATGTATGAAGGTAAAAAACACTTGAGCCTTTACAATCACTTTAAGCATTAGCAAGAGTTCCCTGAGATAAGAAAGTTATAACAAGGCTGATCTAGTGAAATTTCAATGTGTGGAGAGCACTCTTAGGTTGGTGACAGTTACAGCGTGGCTGAAAAGCCAAAGTTGGCCTGTGGCAACCATTCCATGGGTAGGGGGAGATCAAAGGTTATAGACAGCAGCAAAAAGCAAGCAGGCCTGCATTTCATAGAATTTTGGGTGAAGTTATTATTTAATAGCCTATCCTTTTAGCAATGTAACATGCTATTCTGATTTGTTATGAGTAATTCCATGGGATAAAACTTAATTTTCAGTTATAGATGAAGTTGCAACATAATTAACTTCACTCCAGGCCACTGATGAGAACTTCCCCCATCCTAAATATAGAAGTGGTAATTCACACTTGTTTTTTATCCAAGCTAGAGTTTATAGGGAATCCACAAAGAATCTTATAATATAGTAAATCTGTGATCTGCACCCTCTAGTTTACTTTCAATGTGTGGAGAGCACACTCAGGCTAGTGACAGTTAGCTTGGCTTAAAAAAAGCAAAGTTGACATGTGGCAACCTTTCCATGGGTAGAGGGAGGTAGAAGACGACAGACAGCAGCAAAACATATGGAGGCCTCCAGTTCAGAAAATTTTGAGTGAAGTTATTCTTTAATACCTCATCCTCGTAACAATGTGACACAATATTCTGGTTTGTTATAAATATTCATCATGAGCCGAGCAAGTAATGAAATCCTAAGGTGGCCATTGCCAGGTGGTTATCACTGCAATAGGGAAAAGATGTGTGTTTTTCAGTAAACAGAGTGCTGGCGGGGCTGTAAATAAGTTCTTTGTTTGACAATCTTGGAAAATCTCAGCGGTTAATGAGACGTTACATTCAGCTTGTGAAATGGAAGTGCATGGTCCATGTGGAAATGGTAATGAATTATTATTTACTCTAATAGGTGGTTTTAAAACTAGAACAGCTGTTAAAACAGAGATTGATACATGTGTTTGAATTGCAAGTTTTTGCTACTGTGTGCCAAGCGCATTGTAAGAACCATTGTAAGGAAAGGAGGAAATAAGTCGGAGTAATCAGAATTGCTTTCATTATTGACTGATTTTTTTTTATTTGGTTAACCTTGAGTGTATTTACTGACTGATCTGCTGACCTACACAAATGCATATTGTAGCCAGCAGGACACCCTGGGAGACTTCATCATAAGCCCAATCATAGGCCCTAAAACATATTATTACTATTCTATACCATGGTTTGCCTGTAGTTTGTTAAATGGTAAAACAATATTCTGCGGTGCAGTTCCTCTTATCTGTGTGATTTTCGTGTCTGGTCTGGTTTGGAACTATAAATACAGAAGATTTGAAGAGGCTTCATAGAAAAGAGCTACAGACTCTAGGATGTAATTGGTGGAGGATATCCAATCTATGTTGCTCTAAGTGGGATCCTTCAAAAGGACTATGGAGATGGACTGTTCTCTATTTCATCTGTAGTGGGCATCTCGAGGAAAATTATGTGCACCACAGCCACTATACAAGAAGATTTTTAGAGAATACTGAGGTCTGTTATATGTGGATCCAAGTTTTGTTACTGTATTTTACAGTAAAACTGTTCAAACATAATGTGTTCCCTGCTCTGTTTACTGGGAAGAAGAATGTGAAAACTACATGCTGATACTTCGATGTAACAGAGTAATGTAATGTTATGGTAAGGAGAAGTGGCCAGCTAGGGATAGGAGCAGTGATGGCCGGGAGACAGAGAATCTTGATGGTGGGGTTGTCCAGTGGTAGGATGCATCCCTCTGGGCCACTGGACTACTATTGCATGGTCTTCAGCCATGGCATGGGGCTGCTCCTAAGGACTTGGCCTGGACCCGTAATACAGCAAGGCCTTGCAAGTTTAATAAAGTGGCTTCCTTTCTAGCCTTTTGGCCAGAATCCATTATAAAGAGTGGGTAACAGTAGATCTAGTGGGAGACATGGTGCTCCATACTGCAACGAATGGTCTCTGAGTCAGTGCCAATACAGTCACTGGTAGCATACATAAGATGGACATTTCCCTTCCATTGTTGGGCCCAGTAAATTAATTTGGCCTCTTCCCAGATGGGGGCGCTAACCCACATGCTATCATGTGCCCTCTCTAGTACCATTTGGATTTTGCAGTCATTTAAAATAGAACTAAACAAAAAAAACTTTCATTTTCTTAGTTAAGGATGGAATAATGCAAAGTTTAAAGCCCAACTGAAATTTAGGCAAGCCTGGTTTTTTTTTAATCTCTTTATAGTCCTAAACTCCCAAATATTTAGATTTGTGACAGCACCTGTCCTCACTTTACAGTGTTCTGTATCTGTACTGGCATAGCTGAGTAACAGCCACACCCCTCAGGACAAGTGTTCTTTTACAGACTTGTATCTGAGAAGAAAAGAAGGGGCTTGTTTTATCAGGTCTGTTACTGAGTGTTGATTACTGAGTGCATTAGGTTTAATGTTGGTGCCTACTGAACTGCACAGTCATCTTTAGACACCCTATAAAACCACTGTAACAGGTAAGAGCTGATAAGATGGAAATACAAGATGTTACTACAATGCCTATCTATTTTTATGATGTCAGTTGGGCTGTAATTACATGCTGGGACTAGTGTTGCCCATGACCATTGGAGGGATACCTTCCACTCCTGGTTACATTATGACTGCCCAACATCTTATGTAAGCTACATTTGTGAGATACACTCCCCAGAGTGCAGAATTAGAAAGGGACCAAAGGTGCCAGCCCTGTGCAGTATCAGAGGATGGTGCTTAAAGGGTTTGTAACCCTACATTTTGTTTTTCTGCCAGCCCCCCTATTTTTAGCTTCCATCCTGCACTGTATAATTGTTTATTAGAAACAAAGCTTCTAAATACCTTTTTCTGATGTATCCTCAGGCCGGTCACGTGACTCCCGGCCGCTCTGATACTCCAATCCAGGGCGACAGCAGGAGGAGCTGAGCTCTCCCTCTGACATCAGCTGGGAGTTATGTTGCGCTGGCCACTCGGCTCCTCCTGCTGTAGCCTTGGATCCGAGTATCAGTCACGTGACCTGAAGATACATCAGAAAAAGGTATTTAGAGGCTTTGTTTCTAATATACAATTATACAGTGCAGAGTGGAAGCTTAAAAGAGAGGGGCTGGCAGCAAAAATTTAGTATTTTACTAACAGCAGTGTGTGTGTGTGTGTGGGGGGGGGCAGAGACAGAGACACAGACTCCCGAACTGACAGGCAGGGAGGGGAGGGGGAGAGCACAGGGGAGCACAGAGGAGACACAGCGGGATGACGGAGGCACATAAACTGACCACGGTGTCAGGGCTCAGCAGCCATGATAAACTGTGGTCAGTTTACAGGGGGGAGGGCAGAAAACTGGCATAATCAGCCAGTTTTTTTACAGCTTCCAGAGGGGCAGGTTAGACAGCACAAGCACTGTGCTGTTTAACCTGCTATATGAAGACAGGATCTCTTTTTAAAAAAATGTTTTTTAGGGTAACAACAAGTGCAAAGTCTAATATGTGCTAAAATATTAGTGATGGGTAGGGGGGGGCACCACCTTTGTCAAAACAGTTAGAGAATACAGGGATGTAATTTTCTTCTGCTACCTGCTATTTGGATAATGAGGGACAAACAGCACAACTATAACTGCTGGACTTTCCTGTCCCAGCCTAATTTGTTGTGTAAGGCCAGGTTCATATATATGCGGCCGCGGTTCCCAGCATGGACCCTATTCACCGGTTCAGGTGCGAATCAGGTCCGAATATTTGGCAGAATTCTCACCTTAACCAGACCCAAAGACACACAGGACCCTTTTGGAATGTGGACTGCGGCCACCCCAAACCTGTGTGAACCGGCTCCATTGCGAGCCGGGCACACTCGCATGTCATGCAAATTGGATGCAGGGAAAGCCACATCCAATTAGCACATATGTGAACCCAGCCTAAGGGATTACAGGAAGCTGATATAAAGACAAATTCAGGTACTTCTACCAACTTTATTTAAAATACAAAGTGTATGCATGCCATTATTTTAATACATAATTGCATTCAGTATTTTCATATTTACCTGGGATTCGGCTTCCAAGCTATGTCTAGCAAACTGATATTTTTCTTGGCTGCGCCCAGCATGTTCTCTGAACTAAGCCTCAACCTTTAGCATGATGGGGCCCAAACACACCCAACACATGATATGTGAGTGCCTTTTATTGGAGACCACAATGCATCCCAAGATTTCAGGTAAGTCCTAGGTCCTGCAGATCTGGGCTGGAGTTCCAGAGCCCAGTGCAGAAACAAGTTCCAGCACTGAGCTCTACTCAGTAGTGATATCCTCAATGAGTGCAATGTGTGCTCTCACTCACAGCACCAATCGATGATTCCTGTCAGCAAAGTTTGCCAGCAATCTCTGCTTCCCTTTCCCTCCTCAATCTTTAATTCAGTAATTGGTTGCTAAGATCGCTGTTGTCCCAGCAACTGATGACATACTTTTCAGGCCACTTCCCAGCTGCGTCCCTGCCTTCGGCTCCTGCTTCCTGTCTGTCAGTAGCTCCCTCCTGGTAAGAGAAGTTCTGCAACCCTGCACTTTTCAACTTACCACGCAGAAGATAGTAGAGGATGTTTTCCCACTTCCTTCCTCCTCCATCGTCTGTGTGTTAGCGCCAGGCACCCAGGGGGCACATGCCCCACATTTGCTGATGAGTGCCCTGGGTTCTAGCGCCACATTTGTCCCCATTGTTTTTTTTTAATCGCATTCCAGGGCGATTCAGAACTGTGTAGCATGGAGCAAAGTGAAGTGCTGTGAAACTCCTCCTCAGCTCTGTGCTATTGTTTTGACATGCAGAGCTCTGTCAGCGGCACTGTGCTAAAAAAAATAAAGCACAGAAATATGGTGTCATATCATTCTGTGTTTGTGAGAGGTGAGAGATCTGGGGGAGGCATTGGTAAAAGAGCAGAGAGGGGGGCATTGGTGAGAGATCTGGGGAGGGGCATTGGTGAGAGAACTGGGGGAGGCATTGGTGAGAGAGCTGGGGAGTGGCATTGGGAGAGACCTAGGGGGCATTGGTGAGAGAGCTGGGGAGTGGCATTGGGAGAGTCCTGGGGGGCATTGGTGAAAGAACTTGGGAAGGCATTGGTGAGAGAGCTGGGGAGTGGCATTGGGAGAGAGCTGGGGGGGCATTGGTGAGAGAGCTGGGGGGGCATTGGTGAGAGAGCTGGGGAGTGGCATTGGGAGAGAGCTGGGGGGGGGCATTGGTGAGAGAGCTGGGGGGGAATTGGTGAGAGAGCTGGGGAGTGGCATTGGGAGAGAGCTGGCGGGGGCATTGGTAAGAGAACTGGGTTAGGCATTGGTGACAGAGCTGGGGAGTGGCATTGGGAGAGAGCTGGGGGCATTGGTGAGAGAGCTTGGAGGGCATTAGTGAGAGAGCTGGGAGGGCATTAGTGAGACATCTGGGGAGGTGCATTGGTGAGAGAGCTAGGGGAGCATTGGTGAGAGAACTGGGAGGCCATTGATGAAAGAGCTGAGGGGGGCTCTGTCTTACACACTCCTGTACTATAAACTCTACATACTGTACATTGTAAACTTCTCATCAACGTGTTTATTGTCTCAACAGTTGCTGGCTGCTATGCAGTCCCCGACTATTTTAATGAAGTTCTTCTTTAAGGTAGGCTCAGACAAAGCAATCAAAGAATATTTATTTATAGGTACAAGGAAGCCTGGGTTTTGTTTAACCATGCCCTTAAGCCCCTCCCACTGTTAAAAAAATGGCCACACCCACATTTTGCAGAGTGCGATAGGAGTGGCACAGCTCGCTTCCTCTTTTACTTGTCTCCCATTCTGAAGTTCAAAAGTTAGAAGGTATGGGTAGACCCCTGCAGCCCTATAATGAAGACATCCTGTAGTGACAAAACATGTAGGGTGAAACTTTTGAATGGTGATGTCATCACGCATGCCACAAGTAACTCAAGTGGCAGCTGAATTTGAAGTATTGCAAGCATGTCTGGATGTGCTTTTAATAAATCAACCTTGGATGACCTGCATCATTTTTGTATTTTTTTTCCTACTTTGCACACAACGGTGGTTTGATGTGCTGCTGGAAGTGAGAGTGCTGACTGAAGTTCGTTCCTGAACCCTGTATGGGGACTGTATATACCCAGGGGCATGGAGCCCATCCCTCTGGAAAGCCTATGATTGAAATCCAGTGGTGAACGATTTGGCACCTACATGAGCCTCACTTCTCTTGCTGAAATTCACAGCAAGTTGATTGGTAAAGTCACACACAGAACATTTTATTTTGTTTAAAATGCAGTGGTGGAAGATCAATTAGTCTGTTTCTCTACAAGAACTGCAGTAGATTTACATATCATATATATATATATATATATATATATATATATATATATATATATATATATATATTTATTTATTTTTATTTATATATCAGTCTTTCTGACAGCTGCTGATTTTGTTATTGTGATTTTTTTGTATTATATATAATTCTTTTGGTGTGCACATTAGCATGGATTGTAGTTTAATTTGAAAGCCCTTACTGGTGCCTTCATTCGCAACTGCAGCTTACGTTTATGACGTTTCATACGGTCCAGGTGCCTTTTACCAACAACGCTAGTGCCCTTGACACTTTATTAAAGATTCCCTTTAGGAAAACATTGACTTGCGTGGGTCTTTGGTTTTGTCACTGCAATATGGCAATAATCTTATGATCTTATGAATAAAGCCTAGAAGGCCCTAGGTCACTTCCATCATCCCAACAAGTGTTTGCTCCAGGCTGGTATTAAATATGCTGTCATACCAAGTGTATGTAATGATCAGTCATTGTTTTTTCCGTGTCAGTTGTCACTTGGCAATAACAACTTGTCACACACCTTTACTCCAATGAAGGATACATGAACCTGGTAACTAGTGGTGTTCGGTCTGATCTGTCTGATATTGGTGTTTCATAATAATGTATAAAGAGGGCATTTTGTAATAGTACATTTCTCATTTAAAAATAATTTGTAGCATATTTTATCTGTGTACACTTTTGAGGTGTTATTTTTAGATATTTTTGACTTTAACATCTTATGCTTGACTCCAGGCAAACAAAGGATTTGGATTTTTGTAAGGCCACTTCTGAGATGCCACAGTTAAAGTGTTAATAAAGCCACAACAGTAAAATCGGTCTGTATATGCAGTAAAGCATGCTTGTTATACTCACTGTGGAACCCAAGGGGTTATCCTCCGCATGGTGTAAAAAGGCTGTTTGATCCTGTCTTCTCTGATCCTCCCTTTCTTTTACTGATCCGATCCTCCCTGTTCTACCTTTCTTTTCCCCAATCTATCTGCTGATAGCACAGAGTATTGTAGGCACTCTGCACATACTCCATTTGGTGTGCATTGCTAGAGATTCTGCATGAGAGTGCATGTGATTGGCACAGGCCCAATCAGCACTGTCCAGACAGAAGGTCATAGGTCATGCAGTCTCATAGGACAGTCAGAGGATAATGAAAACTCCTCCTACAAGCAATAACCATTGTTCAGCCGGACACTAATAGAAGTCACAAGACTGCTATATACTGCTGATGAGAAAAGGTATTGTCAGGAAAAGCCCTCTTGCAAATATCTCAGCAAACTGAAGTTTAAAGGAATGCCTGTGCACAGAAGCGCCATCCGGCGCTCGCGCGCACGCAATAGCGCCAATATCGCTAATGGGCGTACGCGCATGTGCAACAGCGCCAATAGCGCGAACGGACGTACGCGCATGCGCAATAGTGCCAATAGCGGCGCTCTGTGACAGCACTTGGCGCCAAAGAGGCTATTTAAAGAGGACTGTTCCACTGCTGCCTTGCTGTCCGGTCTACAGCGTTCCTGAAGACCCCTTGTGCCCTGTTACTTGCATTTGCTACCTGATACCTGTTGGACTGTTCCTGACTACTCTGTTTGCTGCCTGCCCTGATCCCGGCTTTTGGACTTTGACTACTCTCCCGGATTTACCTTTTGTACCTGATCTGCCCGCCTGTGTTTGACCCGGCTTGCCTGTACCCTGCTGTCTACCTCCTGCTGCTGGACTACAAGACACCTCCCAGCTGTCTACATCCTGCTGCGGGACTACAAGACACCTCCCTGCTGCCTACATCCTGCTGCTGGACTACAAGACACCTCCCTGCTGTCTACATCCTGCTGCTGGAATGCAAGACACCTCCCTGCTGTCTACATCCTGCTGCCGGACTACAGGACACCTCCCAGCTGACTACCTGATTCAGCTCTCTGCTCCAGCCTTCCAGTCAGGCACTTGTGCCCCTTCGCACTCCTGAGCCCCTGTCATCACTACCAGGGGTTCCCGAGTCGGAGGTATACGAGAGGCCGTTCCCTGCATTCTGGGCTCCACCTACCAGGTACGTGACAGGTATTTAGCAGTTTACTAAAATAATTACATTTCCATGTTCTATGTACTGTGGGAGACCAGATATAGTGAATGCAGGGTCCTGGGTTTAGTAACACTTGAAGTGACCCTTACAGATCTTGCCCCTCCCCCAACCTGTGACTGGACAGTGGAAAAAGAAGCAACAGATTGATGAGCTCATATCTCTACTACTCTGCTCTTTCCTCCTATCAGACTGCCCCTTGTACTGCTGCATAACCGATTGGCCTCTCATGTGATGCTTCTTCCTGAGTGATGAGCCCACATCCCTAATTGATATACCACAATAGAAGAAACCCTCTGAATGGGACTTTTTAGGGTGTCAGACACTACAATGTTGTATAAAAAGAGTAAATTGTAATGTACAAAGTTAAAAATGTATACCGTAACATAAAACACTATAAAAACAAGATGCAGTTAACATAACAAATAACCATCTGATCAACACTTTGGTTGGGTGAAGATCATGTTAGCCCAACGCATTTCGAATTTAGACAAATGTTAACCTTTTCTTCTTCAGGAGCAATTACAACTTACAAGTCAAAAGATAGTTATCGGTTAAGGTAAGAAGGAAACCGCATCATTGATATTAACAAAAAGAAAGCTTTTCCTCTGCTGCTGTGATCCCCACAGGGGGTGGCAAACCCAGAAAGACCCTGCAAGAGTACCCACACCCCCAGCCACTGAAGGATAAGTGGTCCCTACCACGTATGTACTTATTGTTAAAGGTCAATTTAATTTAAATATGTTGGGAATGTAAAAGGAACACTGAGGTATCCTGGTGATGGAAACGCAGGCCTATTGGATAACCAGATTTATAAAGTAGATGGTATTGCTGTTGGATGCCAGTTGAAAATCAGACTATTCATCAGAAAGGGAAAGTCATCAGAAAGTGGAGCAATTGTTGCTCCACTGATGCTAGCACAGGCCTGGATTTGTTAGGCATTGCAATTGGGTGCCCATTGAGACACCTCCTGATACTTTTGATACTTTTGAATATCTTGTTGAGGCCTTTATCCCTTTCTGATGAATAGTCTGATTTTCAACGGATTACTATCTTTTGACTTGTAATTGCCCCTGAAGAAGAAAAGGTTAACATTTGTGTAAATTCAGAACGCATTGGGCTAACATGATCTTCAACCAACCAAAGTGTTGATCAGGTGGTTATTTGTCATGTTAACTGCATCTTGTTTTTATAGTGTATTATGTTATGGTTCAATGATAAAATTTACTCTTTTTATACAACATTGTAGTGTTTGATGCCCTAAAAAGTCCCATTCAGAGTGTTTGTTCTATTGTGTTATAAAGGCGGGATAGTGGTCTGGAGCGTGGGGGAGTAGAGTAGAGCAGAGTGAAGGAATGCTAGGATGTCAGTCATGTAGAAGGTCATCGGGACCTGGAGCTTATCCCCCAGATTCCAACACTGTTAAATGACACTAATGGATCCTATTCTTCATACATGGACTCTGTTTTTGAAGGTATGCTGGGGCAGCAGATAGCCTGAGTTAGGGACGTAGGAAAAAATAATTTTCTTGCATTTTGGACTTTGTAACATTTTTGGCACTTTTTCAAGTAAAGCTTTTGAAACCTTGTTCCTGCCTAGTCTGAAATTATTAAAAGGGGTGTAAGCAAGTAACTGGTACCATTCCACAGTTTAAGTCACTAAGGTACTTTGGGGTATGAAGACATCAGTACAAGAGTTAATGCAGTGTGAAGACACAAGGGTTACCAAAAGTAACGTAAGTTTACCAAGCAGCCTGTTGTAAAAATGTGCCTGAGATAGGTGGGGTAGCCTCTTGCAGAAGGGAGTTGTTGTCTGCATTCTCTCTTTGAGTGGAACATCTCCCATAGCAACGGGAGCAGACTCACTCCACAGAGGTCCCCAGCCTGTGCCCAGGTATGGAGCACTGAACTGAAGTGAAGTGCATGCATGGAATCTGCACTGCACGGCAGGACCCCATATCATTACTGGAAGTGAGACAGTGGTGATACGCTGGACAGATGGATGTGGACAAGGCTCATTGGGGGTTATTTACAAAAGACAAATCCACTTTGCAATACAAGTGCAAACTACAAGTGCAAATTGCTTGGAAGTGCAGTCGCTGTAGATCCGAGGGGGACATGCAAGGAAAATAAAAAACAGCATTTAAGCTTGCACATGATTGGATGATAAAATCAGCAGGGCTTCCCCTCATTTCAGATCTACCCCTCAGATTTACAGCGACTGCACTTCCAAGTGCACTTTCAGTGCAATTTCAAGTGCAATTTGCACTTGTAGTTTGCACTTGTAGTGCAAAGTGGATTTGCCTTTCGTAAATAACCCCCAGTGTGTCCCTCCTAAATGTAAGTTATGAAGAAGTTGTACATTGTCACGGGGACCCGAGAGTTAACTGGGGAACAGTTATAGTGCAAGTGTACATGGTGTATGTTGATCTCTAAAAGCAGAGGCTTGCCTTAAGGTCAAGTATTCCCTCTCAGTGACCTCGGTCTTTTCCCAGGGGATTGATGAAAATGGCACTAAAGTAAAAATACCCCATGTGTAGTAAAATGAAGCCACAACAGGTTCCTAGCGAAGCCTAGAAGAACCCTCTCTGAGGAAGGCCTCTCATGTGACCCTTGCTTGGCACCAGACGACGAGGGAAGCATGACAACATACACCCACAACCCATGCCCTACATGCTGGCAATCTAGTGAAGACTGCTATTCGCTACGCCAGGCAGATATTTACAAATCATCTGTCACATGTAATGAACAAGTAACTGGGTCCTTTGGATACATTACTAGTTCACTCGTGGAGTGTACCAGGGTATTTCAACCCTCCTTCGCTCATTAGTCTCTAGTGGGGATTTATTTGTTAAGGAGTGATAGAGAATTATAGTAAGGGACAACCCCACTCCCTGTGATCTAGTTAACCTAATAAAGAAGTATCTTGCTATTTTATTATGACGGGTCCCAAGAAGGAATAATATTGAGAAGAATAATAGTGTTTACTCATATCAGTTTCATCACAGGAAGTAGGGAATGTCGTCCATAATCCCTT
The DNA here is from genome assembly GCA_037952925.1 of Lithobates clamitans. Taxonomy (NCBI): domain Eukaryota; kingdom Metazoa; phylum Chordata; class Amphibia; order Anura; family Ranidae; genus Lithobates; species Lithobates clamitans. Next base: position 3,773,174 of record JBBGZY010001202.1, read on the forward strand.
AGGCTCCCAGCCTTTTAATGTTAGTGCTAAATCTCCCAACTGAACTGGGATCCATTTACCACTTCATTATGTGAATGAACCAATTTTCCAGCAGTTGTGGGATTTGTGGCAATTATCCAGCTGAATTACTCCACGCATCACTGTTTGCTCTGAGTTAAAAGAAGCAGTTAGAGCCAACCAGTCTTGAGGGAAACACAGGCCTACATCCTACTTCAAATACCTGACTCTTATGGTGGCCCTCTAGTTTTATTACTTTGAGTTACTGACCTGAAACAAGTCTACAGATCCATAAATTTAGATGAATATCAGAACTTCTTACATGCAGACAAGTTCTACGGTGTAAAAGTGTCTCAAAGAACTGACACCACAAAGCAAGCATAATTAGCTAGACAGCTAGCATTTTCCAAAGAATAAAGCTGGCCATACAACTAGTAGATTTTTAAAAGAATGTTCAAACAAACATTCATGCACACCATTGTATGCACATTTCTACAAACATATCTCATCAGTAAATTTGATGACTTGATGAATATCATTTGAAAGTACTTAAAGTGATTGCAAAGGAAACATTTTTGTATATATATAAAAAAATAACAAACAGGTTATATTTACCTGCTCTGTGCAGTGGTTTTGCACAGAGCAGCCCCAATCCTCCTCTTCTCGGGTCCCTCTGGGCCCCTCCACCTTGCCGAGTGCCCCCATAGCAAGCTGCTCGCTGTGGGGGCACCCGTGCGAGCTCGCTCCCGAACCAGTTTTCCGTGCCCATAAGACACAGAGCGCGGCTCAGCCCCACCCCCGCTCCTGCCTCACTGGCTGTGATTGACATTGCGATTGTTGAATTTCTACCAATCAGGAGGGAGAGACCCGGGAGAGCCTCGGGTCTCGTACACATCGCTGGATTAAGATCTGGCTTATTAAGGGGGGGCTGAGGGGGGAGCTGAACACTGAAGGTTTTTTACCTTCATGCACAGAAAACCTTCAGCCTTTACAACCACTTAAAAAAAAAACATAGGCTTTTAACATTCATTTTTGGGGTGAATGGACTTTCCGGAATGAGAACCATATTCACTTTTGGAAATTTATTTGTTTGAGTAAAATTATACAAAAAAACAACTTCTCCACTTTCCATGCTTTTTTAGATGTCCTTTAGGCAGTCACATATAACCCTTATGGGCTCTAGTACATCTGCAGTTGTCCCTGTTATACCATGCAGGATACTCTTGAAAACAAAAGGGAACACAAGGGAAGTGCACCACTAGCGCAATAAAAACTTTTATTTAACAAATAATAAATAAAAACAAATATGCACTTATATGACCGGGGGGGGGGGGGGGGGGGGTACCTTTCACAGCCAGCTGAAGAAGTATGGCTATAGTTTTGGTCAGAGAAACAGCTAGTAGAAGCCTCCTACCTCTGTACTCTTAACCAGCAGGCTTGCAAGACAGAGTATTTCAGCTCCCAGTGACAGTGTTGCCAGCAGACTTGAGAAAGGGGGTATACCCCCAAAAACGTGTGACGTCACGGCAACACACTATGTGAGGTCTGGGAGTGAACCATGATTCACTCTCCCCTCTTTATGGTTTCCCTGAACCAGACACAAAAAAACAACTTTTCTGACCTTTCTTTAGAAAACCAAAAGTGCTCTAGGAATCCTTTGTCATAGTTATAACTTGTAGATATTCATTTGTAAAACTAAGTATATTAAGTGTAGCTACAGTATATATACACTCATCAGTTTGCAAATGTATACACCTATTGAAAAAATAAAAATAGTGTGTATAAATCCCACGTTCCGTCTCCTGTAGCTCAGGTTTATTCCTTTATTATATCTGCGGGCAAGTGCAGATGGTGTGTTCTCTGAGCTGATTAAATGAAACAGCAGGTTTGTGTTCTCTTTCACTTTCAATCGAAAACATTGTACCCTCTCATCAGTGTGTGCCTTCCACTTATAGTGGCTGGGTGGAAATACAGATGAGATTTGACAGCCACATCTGTGAGTACGCTGAGCACCTCTGTGATTCAGGGTTCCAGAAACAAGCCAGGGATATTGTTTGTTACTATTTCGCCATGGCATTTCTAAACCAATCAATGCAGATGATATGGAAGTTCTAGGGCAGCTAAATAGGTTAACCAGCGCACTGCATGGAACTTGGATATTGGATAGATAATTGTGATCCCAACAAGAAATGGCATACGAGTCTATTTAAGGAAAAATCTCATCTTTGTTATAATTCATTGAGCACACCAAATGTTTCTGCACTGGGGGTAAAGCACTTGGGAATTCTTTCAGCATGAATGTTGTTTAGTAGGCGAACAGATGAAGTTAACCTTTTTTGCACCTGAGTAGACACTGCTGTATTACACTTTTTCATGCTTCTTTCAACACTAAAATTGAACTTTGATTAGCCACTCACCCGCTTAATGTTGAGTATGTTGAGGCTAGAAAATATAGCTTTTTGCCTAAAAACTATGGGGTTATTTACTAAAGGCAAATCCACCTGAAAGTGCACTTGGAATGCAGTCGCTGTAGATCTGAGGGGAAGATCTGAAACTAGGGGAAGCTCTGCTGATTTTATCATCCAATCATGTACAAGCAAAAATGCTGTTTTTTATTTTCCTTGCATGTCCCCCTCAGATCTACAGCGACTGCACTTCCAAGTGCACTTGTAGTGCAAAGTGGATTTGCCTTTAGTAAATCAACCCCTATGTATCTTTGTATACATATATAATATACTGTATATCTTGTATAATTTAAAAAGACAAGAAGACTTCCTGTTTCCTCTCTGCATCACCTATTAGATTCTAGACACATTTATCTATACACTCCCATGGTCAATGTATCACCCGAAATTAACTTTACCTAACATGTCAACATGACCTTAAAATTAAATATATTTAAAATGAAAAATGTCCTCATTTAAAAAATGAGTTTACTGTAAACCTGTCATCATGAAAGAAACATAGTGGCCAAGATTACTGAACTCAATAGATGAATGTATCGAGGGTAGCCCATTATAGCCTATGGCTAGTAGGTGGGGTGTACATTATCACTCCACCTGCTAGCTTGGATTTAATTATAAACAAATCTGAAAACCCTTTTTGTTTAATTGTCTCTGGTATATAGGTACTCCTTTCCCTGGCCACCCCTATTTCTACGTTTAAAGTGGTTGTAAACCCACGAACAAAACAAACAAAAAAACCTGCAAGACAAAGGCATAATGAGCTAGTATGTATAGCATACTAGCTCATTATGTATTACCTTAGATCAAAGCCCCCGCAGTGGTTCCTTGTTCACCGCTCCCACCAGCAACATCGCTCCCGGAGTTACTTCCAGGTATCGCAAGCTCCGGCACTGTGATTGGCCGGAGCCGCGTTGACGTCACTCCCGCACATGCGCACGGGAACTGCCGATAAAGGCACTGTCTAACTGAAGCAATGGCATGTACGTGCCATTGCCTCAGTGTGCATGTGCCGATGACGTTGGTACATGCAGATACAGGGGATTTCTCCTAAACTGTGCAGGTTTAGGAGATATCCAGGGTAGCTACAGGTAAGCCTTATTATAGGCTTACCTGTAGCAAAAAGTGGTTGTAAAGGGTTTACAACTCCTTTAAGTCCACCAGGTTTAAGCGCATTAGAGAGGGGCAGCTTTGAGGTGGAGACATGTAATTTGCCATGTATGACTGAATAAACCGAGTGATGCCAGTGATGTCATTGGAGTACTGCCTTTTCTGTTTTTTTTTGCTTTTGTACTGGTATCACAGAGCATTGTCAGTTCTCTAAAGAGACACTACAGAAAGTTGTTTGCTTTCAGACAATAACTCCCAAATTGAAACTCAGTATGATCCTATCTGAACAGAGCAGACAGACAATACCCTATAATTATCATTATAGGGTATTGTTTGTAGAATTTTATGGAAAATTATGAATTGAATCTATTTTGGAATAAAGCTGTAACATAACAAAATGTGGAAAAAGTGAAGTGTTGTGAATACTTTTCGAATGCACTGTATGTATATATATATATATATATATATATATATATATATATATATACACACTACCAAAGAAAAATCCACCCTTTGTGACCACCCTTTGCCTTCAAAACAGCATCAGTTCTTCTACGTACACTTGCACACAGTTTTTAAGAAACTCAGCAGGTAGGTTGTTCCAAACATCTTGAAGAACTAACCAGAGATCTTCTGTGGCTGCCTCACATCCTTCTGTCTCTTCATGTAATCCTAGATGGACTTGATGATGTTGAGATCAGAGCTCTGCAGGGACCAAACCATCACTTCCAGAACTTCTTTCTTTTCTTTTTTGAATATATTTCTTTATGACATTAGCTGTATGCTTGGGGTCATTGTCCTGCTGCAGAATAAATTTGGGGCCAGTCACACGCCTCCCTGATGGTATGGCACGGTGGATAAGTATCTGCCTGTACTTCTCAGCATTGATGATGTCATTAATCCTAACCAAATCTCCAACTCCATTTGCAGAAATGTAGCCCCAACGTTATAAGGAACCTCCACTATGTTTCTCTGTTGCCTGCAGACACTCATTATTGTACCGCTCACCAGCCTCACCTTAGTAGCAGAGTTTGGCTGATCCTCACACAGTTTTAAGCCTCCTACACAGCTGTTTCTGTTACTGACTGTGTTTCAACCTACACATGAAACTGGTGATCATTAGTACCTACTTGGTATAATTGGTTAATCATACACCTGAATCTAGTCCTACAAAATCCCTGACTGTGCAAGTGTACACAGTGTACAAGCGTAAATACTGATACTGCCAAAGGGAAGTCACGCCAAATATTGTTTTTTCCTCTGTTCGCTCACATTGTATTTTGTAAATTTATAAAAATAAAGAATAAAATATTTCTTTTCAAAAGCATTCTGCTTTAACATCATTTCTTCACACCTGACTAAAACTTTTGCACACACATATATATATATATATATATTAGGGCTGTTACTGATTAAAATTTTCGTGTTCGATTAATTGATTTTTATTTTATCAAATAATCGACTCATTTTCGATTAATTATAACGCACATACAGATCCAACTACTTTTAGCTGATCTCCTTGCATTGCTACTCTGCATTAGTCAGTGGTAAATGTGGTATACACTATATACAATCACCCGACACGTTAGTTTCCACAATCCATGACTTAACACTTTTAAAAATAAACTTTTAAAAAAAATTTTAAGGAGTTTTAATGTTAAATTTGTTTTTAGGGTGGACCTCCACTTTAACAAGACATTTTCAAACTTGCAGCTCAATTGCTTGCTATCTGGGTAATGCATCCAATGGGTATATCAGTCCTGTTACAACCATCTAAAATGGGAATGCCATTTCACTTCCCGTTGTGTCTCTGGGACAGGAAGTGAAATGAAAGCTCTGTGTGTGTGTATATATATATATATATATATATATATATATATATATATATATATATGTACACAGTATCTCACAAAAGTGAGTACACCCCTCACATTTTTGTAAATATTTTATTATATTTTTCCATGTGACAACACTGAAGAAATGACACTTTGTTACAATGTAAAGTAGTGAGTGTACAGCTTGTATAACAGTGTAAATTTGCTGTCCCCTCAAAATAACTCAACACACAGCCATTAATGTTTAAACTGCTGGCAACAAAAGTGAGTACACCCCTAAGTGAAAATGTCCAAATTGGTCCAATTAGCCATTTTCCCTCCCATTGTCATGTGACTCGTTAGTGTTACAAGGTCTCAGGTGTGAATGGGGAGCAGGTGTGTTAATTCTGGTGTTATCGCTCTCACTCTCTCATACTGGTCACTGGAAGTATAACATGGTGGCTCACGGCAAAGAACTCTCTGAGAATCGGAAAAAAAAGTATTGTTGCTCTACATAAAGATGGCCTAGGCTATAAGATTACCAAGACCCTGAAACTGAGCTGCAGCATGGTGGCCAAGACCATACAGCGTTTTAACAGGACAGGTTCCACGCAGAACAGGCCTCGCCACGGTCGACCAAAGAAGTTGAGTGCACATACTCAGCGTAATATCCAGAGGTGTCATCCTTGTCAGAGCTCTGTGCTCAGCTGTGGGTTAATTGCCAAAGACATTCTTCACTAGTGACTCACCTGGTCTTCATTTCCTACTCGTCAGCTGGTTATATAAACTCCTTGGATGAGATCTTCTGTGCCTTTGCCTTGGTAAACATATCCGGACTCACTCTCCTCTGCTGTGTTTTCCTTTGAAAGACTTTAGCTTGGCTGTCTTCCCTTCTGGTTCCTGATCCTGTTTGCTGCACCCGACTTCGTTGATCTCTGGACTCCTGTTTCTCTGGCTTGTTCTGACTACCCGTCCCGGTTACCAAACTCTGTCTATGTTTTGACTACGTTTGCTCTGTTTGTACCATTTTACTATTATATTAAATAGTGTGATTTTTTACTCCACTTCTGTCTTAGTCTGATTCATGGTTTCTGACAAGAGGTTGTCTTTGGGAAATAGACGTATGACTGCTGCCAGCATTGCTGCAGAGGATGAAGAGGTGGGGGGGTCAGCCTGTCAGTGCTCAGACCATACATCACACTGTATCAAGTTGGTCTGCATGGCTGTCGCCCCAAAAGGAAGCGTCTTCTAAAGATGATGCACAAGAAAGCCCACAAACAGTTTGCTGAAGGCAAGCAGACTAAGGACATGGATTACTGGAACCATGTCCTGTGGTCTTGGGCTGCATGAGTCCTGCCGACACTGGGGAGCTACAGTTCATTGAGGGAACAATGAATGCCAACATGTACTGTCACATACTGAAGCAGAGCATGATCCTCTCCCTTCGGAGACTGGACCGCAGGGCAGTATTCCAACAGGATTACAACCCCTAACACACCTCCAAGACGACCACTGCCTTGCTAAAGAAGCTGAGGGTAAAGGTAAAGCTGGCCAAGCATGTTTCCAGACCTAAACCCTATTGAGCATCTGTGGGGCATCCTAAAATGGAAGGTGGAGGAGCGAAAGGTCTCTAACATTAACCTCCCTGGCGGTTTTCCCGAGTGTGGCTCGGGGTTAAAATTCTGCACCATTAGCGGTAACCCCGAGCCACACTCGGGATTGCATCGCAGGATCCTGGTGCCTCCTTACTTACCTTGTCCCCGGGATCCTGCGATGTCCCCCGCAGTGTCCGCGGGCTGTATCATGTTCCGAAGCCTCTCCGTGCCAGGCTCCGTTCCCTGCGAGCGTCGCGACGCACGGGGGCGGAGCCTGGCGGCAAATTCAAAAAACTGTAAAAAGCATAACACATACAGTACTGTAATCTTACAGATTACAGTACTGTATGAAATCATTTCACATCCCATTTGTCCCCAGTGCTCTGGCCCATGCCCTGCATGCAGTTTTATATTGCATATACTGTCCTTTCTGCCTGGAAACTGGAGATTGTCCATAGCAACCAAAAAGTGTCCCTTTACGTCAAAAATGGCTTTAGACCAGCTAGAAAACAGCGATAGTAAATTAGAACACTTGCAGAATTGAGCGATAGTGAATCGTGTGGAAATTTATTTTATTACTATTTATTTTTATTTTTTTTTATTATTATTTTTTTTTTATTATATTATAATTCATGTTTTTGTGTTTCAAACTTTATCATACCCGGGATATCTACTAGACTCTTGTTTGGACAGATTTAAGTGTGTTATTGTTAAGATTTACAGACCTACAATATAAAACGCCAAATTTCCATGCAAAATAATTGTACCGCTTTCAGCACCTAAAATCAGAAAGAATCATACCGCCAGGGAGGTTAACCAGCTCCATGATGTTATCATGGAGGAGTGGAAGAGGACTCCAGTGGCAACCTGGCACGGGGTGGATTTTCAGTGCCAAAAGCGGTAACCCCGAGCCAGACTCGGGATCGCATCGCAGGATCCATGTAGAGGTTACTTACCTTGTCCCCTGGATCCTGCGATGTCTCCCCACTGTGATCTGCGAGCCGCCATGTCTCGCTCTATTCACAGTGCTGAGCTCCGTTCCTTGCGAGCGTTGTGACGCACGGGGACGGAGTTCGGCGCCAAATTCAAAAAGTAAAAAATACAGTATAGATACAGTATACTGTAATCTTACAGATTACAGTACTGTATCAAATAATTACACATCCCCTTTGTCCCTAGTGATTTGTCCAGTGTATTATAAATACTATTCTTTCTGCCAGGAAACTGGAAATTGTCCATAGCAACCAAAAAATGTCCGTTTACGTCAAAAGTGCTTTTAGACCAGCTAAAAAACAGTGATAATAAATTAGAATCACTTGCAGAATTGAGCAATAGTGATTCGTGGGGAAATTCCTCATCAAACACTAAAAGTAATGACAGCGACAATTCTGCAACTGAGCAAATTTCAGTGTTTTTGATTTAATTACATTATTAAAAATTTTTTATTATTATTATATTATTATTTGTTATACTTATTTATAGTTATTTATTATATTATAATTTTTTATTTCGTTTTTCAAACTTTAACATACCCGGCATGTCTACTAGACTCTTGTTTGGACAGATTTAAGTGAGTTATTCCTAAGAATTACAGGCCTACAATATAAAACGCCAAAATTCCGTGCAAAATAATTGTACCGCTTTCAGCATCAAAAATCTGAAATAATCATACCGCCACGGAGGTTAAGGCAGAGCTGGAAAATAATGGTGGCACACAAAATATTGACACTTTGAGCCCAATTTGGACATTTTCACTTAGGGGTGTATGCACTTTTGTTGCCAGTGGTTTAGACATTAATGGCTGTGCGTTGAGTTATTTTGAGGGGACAGCAAATTTGCACTTTTATATGAGCTGTACACCCACTACTTTACATTGTAGCAAAGTGTCATTTCTTCAGTGTTGTCACATGAAAAGATATAATAAAATATTTACAAAAATGTGAGGGATGTACTTTTGTGAGATAATATATATATATATATATATATATATATATATATATATATATATATATATATATGTATGTATGTATATTTTTTTTTCCTTTACAAATTGTATTCATTAAAACCATTATATTGCATTAAAGTGTGGTTTCTCCTCCCCAGCCAGATGAATGACACAAGAAAGAAGCGAGTTCATCTCCTCTATCAGATCAGGCTTGAATTTCATTTACAAAGAAAAGACAGGACCAGGCAACATGGTTTATTTGATTTTGTGTTCAAAGTTCATGACATTCCAAAACACAAAAACGTTAATCTGATTTGATTTTCCCTGGACCTGGGGATGTTTAGTCCGGGTGAGGATTATGACTCATATTGCAGATGTCTACTACAGTTAGTTTGTTGAAAAATGTTCTTTCCAAGCATGTTGATTGACTGGCAATCTCCGTTCTCTAAACAGCCACATTTTATTTACTTTGACTATCAGATTTAGTCTAGATTATGCAAAACAGGAGGCATGAATGTTAGGCTGCCCATACATGGCCAGATGAAAGCAAGCTATCCAACTGGTTTGAGCTTTGCTTGCCACCATTTCATCCTGGTGATAACAGGGAATGTCAATCATCGGAAGTAAACCTGACTGCATTGAGAATGAATGCAACCGATAACTGATCACTCCAGCTATAACTCCATATGTGCCACAGCATCCATTGACCAAGCAAGATTGCGAATGACCAAACAACAGAGTCATTCAAGGACGGGCAGATGTCTCATCGCTCAATCGTTTTTAGTTCCCCATAAGTTCATTGCAGTGATTTGATTAGAGATAGTAAACAGCCATACAGTTGGCAAACAAAGTCCAAACAAAGAACGGACACCATTTATTTGGTTTGCTGGAAGCCTTGTTCATAACATTAAGGTGACACACGGTTCACTTCAAAATTCTTCTATGATCATATGAAACTGGATCTCACATTATTTTCATATGAGGTCTCATTTACCTTGTAACATAAATTCTGTCCAAAATTATGTCAAAAGATGAAGAAGACCTGTTAAAGTCCTGAGTAATGCACAATGTGTGTGCTTTTCTTTTACAAAAAATCTATGGGGGTTTAAAAATAGGTCAAGCGAAGTCGAAAAAACACTAAACAAATCCAGAACATTTTACCTACCCATTCCACCAAGCCTTAGCTAATCGCTATTTTCTCTTTTTAAAAAACAAACAAATAAAAAAACTCAACCTAATACTTTGGTCAAGGGACAGGTCAGGTTCAAATTTATCATTTTCTTGTCTGTAGTGTGGGAGAATCCATTTTGCAATGCCCATACTGTATTTTGTCCTGGCAGCTGCATGACAGAGGTTTCTGCGCTGCAGCTTTTGATCACTGCTCTAAACTACCTTAAGGCTAGGTTCACACTCGAGCTTCTTCAAGCCTTTTTGGGGCAGTTTTGTTTTGCAGAATTTTCAGCCTCATTTTGGTCCAGTGGTTGTGGCTTCCTCCCAGCTCTCCAGCAGTTCCTAGCCTCCTTTTGGTCCAGTGGTTGTGGCTTCCTCCCAGCTCTCCAGCAGTTCCTGTCTGCTCACTTCCTGTCTGCTGTGACATCACTTCTGGTCTGCAGGACAGTGGCTGGCCACTTCTCCCTTTATCCATCTATACATCGGTGAAGACCCCCTTTGGAACTCCCTGAAGTTCCCCTGGGCATATCACTGTTTGGATTATATACCAACTGTCCTCCTGGGTTTCCTCCACCTCCATGGGCTGGTATGCAACATCTTATGCTTTTGCCACACCTTACAGGCTTATGTAAGCTTCCTGTTTTAATTCTTTAATACCACAAGCCTTATGACGCCATTTTTGAATTGAAATAAACAGTTTATTTTGGATTATTTGAACATATTATTATTATTATTATTCAGGATTTATATAGCGCCAACAGTTTACGCAGCGCTTTACAATATAAAAGGGAGACAATACAGTTATAATATAATACAATACAATACAATAGGATTAAGAGGGCCCTGCTCAGAAGAGCTTACAATCTAATAGGGTGGGGCAGGTGGTACAAAAGGTTGTAACTGTGGGGAATGAGCTGGTGGAAGTGGTAGGAGATTAGTTGGAGACGTGATAGGCTTTCCTGAAGAGATGAGTTTTCAGGGATTGCCTGAAGGTAGCAAGAGTAGGGGATAGCCGGATAGATGGAGGTAGCGAGTTCCAGAGGATGGGAGAGGCTCTGGAGAAATCCTGGAGAGGAGCATGGGAGGAGGAGATGAGAGAGCTTGAAAGCAGGAGGTCTTGAGAAGAGCGGAGAGGACAATTTGGGTGATATTTGGAGACAAGATTAGTGATGTAGCTTGGGGCAGAGTTGTGAATGGCTTTGTATGTTGTGGTTAGAATTTTGAATTTAATTCGCTGGGTGATTGGGAGCCAGTGTAGGGATTGAAGTAGAGGGTTGGCAGACACTGAGCGGTTGGTAAGGTGGATAAGTCTGGCAGCAGCATTCATGATAGACTGAAGAGGGGATAGCCTATGGAGAGGCAGGCCAATGAGAAGGGAGTTGCAATAGTCAAGGCGAGAGATAACAAGGGAGTGAATGAGGAGCTTGGTGGTTTCATTTGTTAAAAAAAAAAAAAAAAAACATATGATTTATTTGTGAGACTATTACCACAGAGAACTGTATTGAGACATTTTAGCACCATTTTGTGGTTATTTTCTATATAGTGCTCTGGTTTGTGTGTACACTTGTTTTTCAGATATTGTCAGGCTTGAGCATTTTTGTTTTAGAAAAAATAGTTACTAGAAGAAGACGCAAGAAATTACACATGTTTTGTGCATTTTTCAGGCAATTTCAAGCACTCCCATTGAAGTCTATTGGGACCAGAAACATGTAACGCTGCCCCAAAGAAGCTCATGTACTTTTAAAGCTTTGAGTGACATACTTCAAATGACACAATGCTTAGGTGTGAATGGGCAACCCAGGCCACAATGGGAAATCTGGGTTGTATTGAATGTTGAGCTTTGAAGCACTAAAAATCACTGTGAGCTCAGCCTAAGAGATAGGATGGTTCTTAGAAGACTTAGTGGTGAGTGAACTTCTTAAAGTGCCTTGCAAAAGTATTCACACTCCTTGGAATTTTCCACATTCTGTCATTATACAACCAAAAAAAAAAAAAATGTATTTTATTGGGATTTTATGTGATAGAGCAACACAAAATGGCACATAATTGTGAAGTGGAAGGAAAATGATAAATGTTTTTCAAAATTATTTTACAAATAAATATGTGAATAGTGTGGCGTGCATTTGTATTTAGCCCCCCTGAGTCAATACTTTGTAAAACCACCTTTCACTGCAATTACAGCTGCAAGTCTTTTTGGGGATGTCTCTACCAGCTTTGCACATCTAGAGAGTGACCTTTTTGCCCATTCTTCTTTGCAAAATAGCGAACAGCAATTTTCAAGTCTTGCCACAGGTTCTCAATTGTATTTAGGTCTGGACTTTGACTGGGCCATTCTAATACATGAATATTCTTTAATCTAAACCACTTTATATTTTTTATAACCTAACCCTGCTTTAATGTTCTTCACAAATTTATCCCTGACCTGTCTGCTGTGTTCCTTGGCCTTCATGATGCTGTTTGCACACAAAGGTTCTCTAACAAACCTCTGAGGGCTTCACAGAAAAGCTGTATTTACACTGAGATTACATTACACATAGGTGGACTCTATTTACTAATAAGGTAACTTCTGAAGGCAATTGGTTCCACTAGATTTTAGTTAGGGGAATTTGCGTAAAGGGGGGCTGATTGCCACAGGTTCTCAATTGTGTTTAGGTCTGGACTTTGACTGGGCCATTCTAATACATGAATATTCTTTAATCTAAACCACTTTATATTTTTTATAACCTAACCCTGCTTTAATGTTCTTCACAAATTTATCCCTGACCTGTCTGCTGTGTTCCTTGGCCTTCATGATGCTGTTTGCACACATAGGTGGACTCTATTTACTAATAAGGTAACTTCTGAAGGCAATTGGTTCCACTAGATTTTAGTTAGGGGAATTTGCGTAAAGGGGGCTGATTACAAATGCACGCCACACTTTTCAGATATTTATTTGTAAAAAAAATGTATCATTTTCCTTCCACTTTACAATTATGTGCCACTTTGTGTTGGTCTATCACATAAAATCCCAATAAAACACATTTACATTTTTGGATGCAACGTGACAAAATGTGTAAAATTTCAAGGGGTATGAATACTTTTTCAAAGCACTGTAGAAGCTTTTAATTATAAAGACTAATGAATGGCTAAGACGTGGGTGGTGGGAACAGTGTGATTTTTTTCTTTAGAGCCTTGCTTCACGTTTCTTAAAGCAAACCTGTGATTTTTCCATAAGGTACTAAAAAAATACGTTTTACTTTGAGAGCCCGCGAGCAGTACAATTATGTTCCCCTTCCCCTTGCCACTCCCTTCAGCTGCCAGGACTAAAGAAAAATACCCAGCACTTTGGGATATGGTAAGCATGTGCCTCACTGGGATTGATTTACTAAAAGCAAATAGGCTGTTTACTTTGTAAGGGTAATTACACTTTGCAAGTGACTTTGCCCCAGAGCTTAATGAACAAGGTGATGCCCTGCTGACTGCCATCATCCAATTAAGTGCAAGCAAAAGTGATGTGTTTTTTATTTTCTCAAATCTGATTGGGTATTCCTTTGCAAAGTGAAACTTCACCACATTCACTAAGCCCTGGGTTTAATTCCATTGCAAAGTGCAGCTTCCCTATTTGCCTTTAGTAAATCAACCCCACTGTCTTCTCTCTCATGTAACAGTGCTGGTGCATTTAGATTGACTACCAAGGCATCTGCTTTTATCCCATTTTGGGAGGGGGTTGTGATGTTCACTTTAAATATGTGGATAATCTTAAAGATGTCTTTAGACACCAAAAAATTTTCCAGCTTTGTTTATATCCAAAGCTGAGCTAGCAAGTTGCATTCCATTGCACAGGTCTTCGTTACATCCATAGGCTATAATGGGCAGCCCTCAATGTATTCATCCACTGGGGTTCAGCAATCTCAGCTTCTATGTTTCTTTCAAAACAGGTTTACTTTAAACTTATTTTTTTAAAATGAAGACATTTTTCATTCTAAATATATTTAATTTTTAGGGTCATGTTGATATGTTAAGTAAAATTAATAACGTTACCTTAATGGAAAGCCATTTCAGGCATTTCTCATTCCTACACATGTAAATGGATTAGGCACAGTGCATCTTATCTCTGTCACACAGAAGCATCCCTGACTGCAGCTCCCTTATATGTAGGGTAAAGCGCTCCTCCTCTGTGTCTCATCCTTGTCTCTGCAAATGACTTCCCGTCTCATCCTGAAATAACGGGATCGTTTTACACTCATTACCGACTACTTTAGCTAAATCTCTTTATTATTCAGAGTAGAACAGACCAGTAATCACTTTCATGTACAGAAGGAAGTGGATTCTTGCTGTGAATTATATGTGAATATTTCTGTATTTTAAAGTGTATATAAAGCTCATTTTTTAATAATGATTAAAATTGGATATGTTAAGTGTTGGAGTGGTGAATTATTCAAACACTTGCCAGACTATGATTGCTGTCTGTCTCAGCATTAGTGAGTTACACCCTCTCTATTTGTTGCTTAAACCAGTGGTCTCCAAAATGTGGCCCGGGGGCCAGATGCGGCCCTTTGCTTGCTTTTATGTGGCCCTTGGGGCACCATTTTCATCCACTGATACCAACAATAGGACAGGATTCCCCCACTGACACCAATGAAGGGGCAGACTTGCTCCCACTGACACCAACAATGGGGCACAATTCCTCCCACTGACACCAACGATGGGGCATGGTTTATGTCCACCAACATCAGGACCTTTTCTACTCCCAATGACCACAGTCCAGCCCCCCTTAAGTCTGAAGGACAGTAAACTGGCCCTTTGTCTAGAAAGTTTAGAGATCCCTGGCTTAGACCATTGTCACCAGGATTAAAATTGAGAAAAATCTGAAATTTTGAGTTATCAACAGGAATAGAGGAGAGATCTTCTTATAGGGACACCTGTTCCATTGTCAACTGTTTAAGCACTTAAGCCCCGGGCCATTTGGCTGGCCAAAGACCAGAGCACTTTTTGCGATTCGGCACTGTGTTGCTTTAACTGACAATTGCGCGGTCGTGCGACGTGGCTCCTGAACAAAATTGACATCCTTTTTTTCCCACAAATAGAGCTTTCTTTTGGTGGTATTTGATCACATCTGCGGTTTTTACTTTTTGCGCTATAAACAAAAAAAGTGACAATTTTGAAAAAAACGCATTATTTTTTACTTTTTGCTATAATAAATATCCCCCAAAAAATATATATAAAAAAATGTTTTCCCTCAATTTAGGCCGATTCGTATTCTTCTACATATTTTTCGTAAAAAAAAAATCGCAATAAACATTTATTGATTGGTTTGCGCAAAAGTTATAGCGTTTACAAAATAGGGGATAGTTTTATGGCATTTTTATTAATTATGTTTTTTTGTTAGTAATGGCGGCGATCAGCGATTTTTATTGTGACTGCCACATTATGGCGGACAGATCAGACACTTTTGGCGCGATTCACATTTATACAGGGATCAGTGCAATTAAAAATGCATTGATTACTGTGTAAATGTGACTGGCAGTGAAGGGGTTAGCCACTAGGTGACGCTGTAGGGGTTAAGTGTGTCCTAGGGAGTAATTCCAACTGTGGGGGGGGGGGGCTGTGTGTGACACAACACTGATCATCGCTCCCGATTACAGGGAGCTGTGATCAGTGACAGTGTCAGTAGGCAGAACGGGGAAATGTTTGTTTACATTAGCATTTCCCCGTTCTTCCTCTCCATGAGACGATCGCGCTCACAAAGCTCCCAGCTGGCGGTGCGCACCCGCAAGCCGCCTCTTAAAGGGCAACGTATGGGAAGCGGCTAAGAAGGAATTTCCCCTCACTTTCTGTTGTGTCCACATGGGAAATCTCCCTATTGGGAAAGGTTTTAACTAATCAAAAAATGTTGGCTTTAGATATACTCTAAATATTTTATTTTTCCTTGGATATTTTCTCCTTGCCAACATTCCTATAACAATCCTGGACAAACATGGTAATTTATTTAGAAAAATAAATAGTTTTCCAAATGCTTATCATGACCTTGTCAAAAACCATGAATCAGACTGAGACAGAAGTACAGTTAAATCACACTTGTTTAATAATAATAAAAAAAAGGTTAACAGAGTAAACTTAGTCAAAACATAGCCAGAGTTCTGGAACCAAAATGGATAGTCAGACAAGCCAAAACATCAGGGAGCCAGAGATGAGCGTAGTAGAACAGCAAGCAGGATCTAGTGCCAGAAGAAATGTCAGCCAAGCAAGTCTTTAACAGGAACACAGGGGAGCGTCTCTAGAGATGTGACCAAGGCTAAGGCAGAGATCATCTGGGTTGGACGGCTTAAGTTGGCAGAACTGACGAGCAGGATATCATCAACAGCTGAGTAACTGTGGAGAGAAAGGAACTGGCAATTAGCCGACAGCTGAGCAGCCAGCTTTGAGAAGGAAGGGCTGAGCCCAGCCCTGACAGACCAGAGACCATTTAGGGGAAATCCAGAGTCACTTCATCTGTGTGAGATCAAATGGAGGCTCGGGTCCCGAATGAAAGTGAGGCTTGGTTTCTTGTATTTTGCATATATACGACATGACATGGCGTCCGTATCCCGAAAAATATCTTTTGATGACGAAACGTGTTCGGGGGAGCCTCATGCCAACGTCATTTTGTTCGTGGAACTGAAGGTTTATGCCAGCTTGGTGACTTTTTATTACATATGCATGTGTTTTAAGTAAACGTGAGTGCAATTTTTGATCAAATAAATACGGTAAAAATGTTATTACACTATGGAGAGGCATTTTTCTGCTTTTTTCACATGAGTACTCTGGTTTATTTTATTGGCGGAATCCCAGGTGATGAGTGAGCAATGTAGGTAGTATAGTTGCGGTTTGGAGTGACCTTATATGTGCTATATGATTTCTCTTGTTTAAAAAGAGGGTCATGGAAATTTGGTAAGAAAGCACCTTATCACACTCTGGTTGACCGTGGCTGCTGGTGACACTTTTGGTGTGGAATCTACTAAAGAGCACTCTATTAATTGGACCCAATCATTGGACTTTTTATGGATTTTGTTTATAGTTTTTTTATTCAATTGGTATATGGTACTTGGTAATATGGTGAATGTATAGATTAATTTTTTCACATATTATTCTTTATTTGTTGGGTTTAGCGCAACACTTTTATTATGCAAACCCACAGTCTTCAACTGGGACTTACTCTGTATCACTTCTCTAGCTAAAACCTCTGCTATATAAAACAAAGATTCTTAAAAGAGATCTGTAGTCACAACATACACTTTTATTTTATAACATCAGTATTGCAACAACAATAGTTATTTCTGACAATCCAAGATAAGGTTACTTGAAAAATCTCCTTTCATGCTGTGAGTGCTAAAAAAATAAAAATAAATAAAAAACTTGAAAAAAACTGCACTCGTGAAATAAACTCAAACTAAATAATGTGATTAGCAGCACCACTGACGTGAAATATTATCACATAAACAAGTAAATTTAAAAATGTGTTGCGCTAGATAAATCAGTCAGTATATCTTCAGTATGGCACCAGTGTGATGCCTTCACAGCAATCTTATATGTGCAAAAGTTTTGCCCACCTATTGACCACCTATTACGCAGGGTCAAAAGAGGCTCATATGTCTCATCTGCTTTATCCATGGTCACTCCTCAGTGTGGGGTAGACGAGAGAGATCATCCAGCCATCATGTAGAGACGATTCTCCTCTTGTCTCCGACTATAGTGCTCAGTTAAATATGTCTCTGATGGCAAAGGAACTGGATCCTCCTTGCTCACTCCTGCAAGTCTGCTGTAGTTTTTCTCATTCGCCCTCCTAGAATCGGCTTCCTCCTCTGACCGCTGTTCTAGCAGGTGCTCCACCTCTTTATACACACTCAGGGAGGAGAGAAAGTGGAAGGATATACAGTGCACACACACAGCACAAGGCTGTGTCCATACAAGACGCCCCCTGAGCCGCAGCTCCCCCAACCTCCACAAGGTGCCAACCCCACCCAGACAGAAAGTCCTGTGCTGTGAGTGCTGTCTTTCTGCAGGCCGTCTCTTTCCACAACTTCCTGGATTTCCTGCATGCGTTACAACACCTCCTTTACTGTCTTCTTTCTGTTGCTAAAGACTGCATTTTCCATGGAACCTTACTGTCTGCAAGCATATAACTCAGCCTATAGTTCACAAGGCAGGCTCTGTGAATTCCGTGACACAGCAGTGCCTTATTCACAGGGGATAGTGATTTTATGGGAGTAAATGTGTGGGAATCCTTCTCAAAGTAAGTTTACAGACTTCAAGATTGTTCAGATTATTAGGAGTAGGATAGAAATAATTGAATTACAATGTGAACATGAATATATGGTTTTAAATTCTGACCATGGATCTAACGGTGTTTAGAAGCTTCAATGAAAAATTCTTGTTACAGTCATACAGTATCTCACAAAAGTGAGTACACACCTCACATTTTTGTAAATATTTTATTATATCTTTTCATGTGACAACACTGACAAAATGAAACTTTGCTACAATGTAAAGTAGTGAGTGTACAGCTTGTATAACAGTGCAAATTTGCTGTCTCCTCAAAATAACTCAACACACAGCCATTGATGTCTAAGCCATTGGCAACACCCCTAAGTGAAAATGTCCAAATTGGGCCCAAAGTGTCAATATTTTGTGTGGCCACCATTATTTTCCAGCACTGCCTTAACCCTCTTGGACATGGAGTTCACCAGAGCTTCACAGGTTGCCACTGGAATCCTCTTCTACTCCTCCATGACGACATCACAGAGCTGGTGGATGTTAGAGACCTTGCGCTCCTCCACCTTCTGTTTGAGGATGCTTCACAGATGCTCAATAGGGTTTAGGTCTGGAGACATGCTTGACCGGTCCATCACCTTTATCCTCAGCTTCTTTAGCAAGGCAGTGGTCATCTTGGAGGTTTGTTTGCGGTCGTTATGTTGGAATACTGCCCTGTGGCCCAGTCTCTGAAGGGAGGGTTTCATGCTCTGCTTCAGTATGTCACAGTACATGTTAGCATTCATGGTTCCCTCAATGAACTGTAGCTCCCCAGTGCTGGCAGCACTCATGCAGTCCAGACCATGACATGACACTCCCACCACCATGCTTGACTGTAGCCAAGACACACTTGTCTTTGTACTCCTCACCTGGCTGCCGCCACACACGCTTGACACCATCAGAACCAAATACATTTATCTTGGTCTCATCAGACCACAGGACATGGTTCCAGTAATCTACGTCCTTAGTATGCTGGTCTTCATAAAACTGTTTGCAGGCTTTCTTGTGCATCATATTTAGAAGAGGCTTCCTTCTGGGACGACATCCATGCAGGCCAATTTGATGCAGTGTGCGGCGTATGGTCTGAACACTGACAGGCTGACCCCCCACCCCCTCAACCTCTGCAGCAATGCTGGAAGCACTCATACGTCTATTTCCCAAAGACAAACTCTGGATATGACGGTGAGCATGTGTACTCAACATCTTTGGTCGACCATGGCGAGGCCTGTCCTGAGTGGAACCTGTCCTGTTAAACCGCTGGATGGTCTTGGCCACCGTGTTGCAGCTCAGTTTCAGGGTCTTGGCAATCTTCTTATAGCCTAGGCCATTCTTTTTTTCAGATCCTCAGATAGTTCTTTGCCATGAGGTGTCATGTTGAACTTCCAGTGACCTGTATGAGAGAGTGAGAGTAATAACACCAAATTTAACCACTTAAGGACCGCCTCACGCCGATGTACGTCGGCAAGGCGGCACGGGCAGGCAAAATCACGTACATGTACGTGATTTGCCTCCCGCGGGTGGGGGGTCCGATCGGACCCCCCCCCGCCGCCCGAGGCGGTCCCGTTTTGTCCCCCGGCGATCGGAGACGAGGGGGAGGCCATCCGATCGTGGCCCCCCCCTCGCGATCGCCGCCGGCCAATAGGAACACTCCTTTGCTGCTGTATGCTAAACAGCAGCAAAGGAAGTGATGTCATCTCCCCTCGGGTCGGTAGTTTCCGTTCCGGCCCGAGGAGAGACGACATGTGAGTGAGTGCACCAACACTACACACACAGTAGAACATGCCAGGCACACTAAACACCCCGATCCCCCCCCCCGATCGCCCCCCGACCCCCCCCCCGATCACCCCCCCCCCCTGTCACAAACTGACACCAGCCGTTTTTTTTTTTTTTTTTTCTGATTACTGCTGTGTCAGTTTGTGACAGTTACTGTGTTAGCACAGTTACTGTTACCCCCCTGTAGGTCTAGGGTACCCCCCTAACCCCCCCTAATAAAGTTTTAACCCCTTGATGACCCCCTGTCACCAGTGTCGCTAAGCGATCATTTTTCTGATCGCTGTATTAGTGTCGCTGGTGACGCTAGTTAGTGAGGTAAATATTTAGGTTCGCCGTCAGCGTTTTATAGCGTCAGGGACCCCCATATACTATCTAATAAATGTTTTAACCCCTTGATTGCCCCCTAGTTAACCCTTTCACCACTGATCACCGTATAACCGATACGGTTGACGCTGGTTAGTTTGTTTATTTTTTATAGTGTCAGGGCACCCGCCGTTTATTACCGAATAAAGGTTTAGCCCCTCGATCGCCCGGCGGTGATATGCGTCGCCCCAGGCAGTGTCAGATTAGCGCCAGTACCGCTAACACCCACGCACGCAGCATACACCTCCCTTAGTGGTATAGTATCTGAACGGATCAATATCTGATCCGATCAAATCTATACTTGCGTCCCCAGCAGTTTAGGGTTCCCAAAAACGCAGTGTTAGCGGGATCAGCCCAGATACCTGCTAGCACCTGCGTTTTGTGCCTCCGCCCAGCCCACCCAAGTGCAGTATCGATCGATCACTGTCACTTACAAGGCACTAAACGCATAACTGCAGCGTTCGCAGAGTCAGGCCTGATCCCTGCGATCGCTAACAGTTTTTTTGGTAGCATTTTGGTGAACTGGCAAGCACCAGCCCCAGGCAGCGTCAGGTTAGCGCCAGCCGTGGGAGGGAATGCCCCCCCCCGCCCCACCGTCTTTCGTGTTTTTCTCTGGCTCTCCTGTCTCAACAGGGAACCTGAGAATGCAGCCGGTGATTCAGCCAGCTGACCATAGAGCTGATCAGAGACCAGAGTGGCTCCAAACATCTCTATGGCCTAAGAAACCGGAAGCTACGAGCATTTCATGACTTAGATTTCGCCGGATGTAAATAGCGCCATTGGGAAATTGGGGAAGCATTTTATCACACCGATCTTGGTGTGGTCAGATGCTTTGAGGGCAGAGGAGAGATCTAGGGTCTAATAGACCCCAATTTTTTCAAAAAAGAGTACCTGTCACTACCTATTGCTATCATAGGGGATATTTACATTCCCCGAGATAACAATAAAAATGATTAAAAAAAAAAAATATGAAAGGAACAGTTTAAAAGTAAGATTAAAAAAGCAAAAAAATAATAAAGAAAAAAAAAAAAAAAAAAAAGCACCCCTGTCGCCCCCTGCTCTCGCGCTAAGGCGAGCGCAAGCGGCGGTCTGTCGTCAAACGTAAACAGCAATTGCACCATGCATGTGAGGTATCACCGCGCAGGCCAGATCGAGTGCAGTAATTTTTCCAGTAGACCTCCTCTGTAAATCTAAAGTGGTAACCTGTAAAGGCTTTTAAAGGCTTTTAAACATGTATTTATTTTGTTGCCACTGCACGTTTGTGCGCAATTTTAAAGCATGTCATGTTTGGTATCCATGTACTCGGCCTAAGATCATCTTTTTTATTTCATCAAACATTTGGGCAATATAGTGTGTTTTAGTGCATTAAAATTTAAAAAAGTGTGTTTTTTCCCCAAAAAATGCGTTTGAAAAATCGCTGCGCAATTACTGTGTGAAAAAAAAAAATGAAACACCCACCATTTTAATCTGTAGGGCATTTGCTTTAAAAAAATATATAATGTTTGGGGGTTCAAAGTAATTTTTTTGCAAAAAAAAAAAAAACTTTTTCATGTAAACAATAAGTGTCAGAAAGGGCTTTGTCTTCAAGTGGTTAGAAGAGTGGGTGATGTGTGACATAAGCTTCTAAATGTTGTGCATAAAATGCCAGGACAGTTCAAAACCCCCCCAAATGACCCCATTTTGGAAAGTAGACACCCCAAGCTATTTGCTGAGAGGCATGTCGAGTCCATGGAATATTTTATATTGCGACACAAGTTGCGGGAAAGAGACAAATTTTTTTTTTTTTTTTTGCACAAAGTTGTCACTAAATGATATATTGCTCAAACATGCCATGGAAATATGTGAAATTACACCCCAAAATACATTCTGCTGCTTCTCCTGAGTATGGGGATACCACATGTGTGGGACTTTTTGGGAGCCTATCCGCGTACGGGGCCCCGAAAACCAATCACCGCCTTCAGGATTTCTAAGGGTGTAAATTTTTGATTTCACTCTTTACTGCCTATCACAGTTTCGGAGGCCATGGAATGCCCAGGTGGCACAAAACCCCCCAAAATGACCCCATTTTGGAAAGTAGACACCCCAAGCTATTTGCTGAGAGGCATATTGAGTCCATGGAATATTTTATATTTTGACACAAGTTGCGGGAAAGTGACACTTTTTTTTTTTTTTTTTTTTTTTTTTCATAAAGTTGTCACTAAATGATATATTGCTCACTGTACCCAATGCTAATACTCAACTAGTGAATGGTAGCGTTCAAAACATTCACCAATGCAAAGACCAGGATTGTCAGGACAGGAGGGACAATAATAGCAGGTGTCACACCTATAGTCGCGCTTGCTGCAGACACGACATCTTTTTTGGGGGGGTTCGTTGGGTAGGGGTACTCGGGAGGACATAAAGAAAATGCCTCTCATGCAGCTGACTGCATTTGGTTGGGGATATGAATGGGGGAAGTCCGGGTGCTGCAGAAGTGGTGGGTTCCCAATTAGGATTGGCGAATGCAGCAGGAAGGGCACTATGGGCACGACGGGCCTGTGTGTTGTCTTCTTGGTGGCAGCGGGACACTACTTGTGCTTGCCACCTCATCAGCTTGAACTGCACTTATGGGACTCGCCACGTCACCAAGTGTTACTGCAGTGCTGGTTTGACGACAACCGGCATGTACTAGGCCGCTGGTGCTTGCCAGTTCACCAAAAGGCGACCAAAAAAAAATGTTAGCGATCATAGGGATCAGGCCTGACTCTGCGAACGCTGCAGTTATGAGTTTAGTGTTTTGTAAGTGACAGTGATCGATCGATACTGCACTTGGGTGGGCTGGGCCAGGCGGAGGGGCAAAACGCAGGTTCTAGCAGGTATCTGGGCTGATCCCGCTAACACTGCATTTTTGGGAACCCTAAACTGCTGGGGATGCTAGTATAGATCTGATCGTATCAGATATTGATCCATTCAGATACTATACCACTAAGGGAGGTGTATGCTATGTGCGTGGATGTTAGCGCTACTGGCACTAACCTGACGCTGCCTGGGGCGACGCAGACCCTATCTGACCATAAAACCTAACTTATATCACCGCCGGGCGATCAGGGGGTTAAACCTTTATTAGGTAATAAACGGCGGGTGCCCTGACACTATAAAAAATAAACTAACTAACCAGCATCACCCGTAACAGTTATACGGTGATCACTGGTGAAAGGGTTAACTAGGGGGCAATTAGGGGGTTAAAACCTTTACTAGGTAGTATATGGGGGTCCCTGACGCTATAAAATGCTGACGGCGAACCTAAATACTTATCTCCCAAACTAGCGTCACCAGTGACACTAAAACAGCGATCAGAAAAACGATCAATTAGTGACACTGGCGACGGGGGGTAATCAAGGGGTTAAAACTTTATTAGGGGGGTTAGGGGGAAATCCTAGACCTAAAGGGGGCTAACACTAACTGCCCTACCACACTAACTGTCACAAACTGACACCAATGCAGTAATCAGGAAAAAAAAAACTGCTATTGGTGTCACTGTGACAGGGGGTACAGGGGGGTGATCGGGGGTGAAATGTGTGTTTAGTGTGTTTTACTGTTAGTGTAGTGTTGTGCACTTACTCAGATGTCTTCTCTCCTCTGCACCAGAGCGGAAAATACCGACTCGAGGAGAGATGACATCACTTCCTCTGCCGCTGTTTACATTACAGCAGCAGAGGAAGATTTTCATTCGTTGGGAGCGATTGCGAGGGGGTAGCTACGAATGAGTGGTCTCCCCCTCAGCCTGGATCACTCCCCTAACGAAGCCGACCGCCTCGGCCACTGGTGGGGGGCGCTATGCGCCCCCCGTACTCAGGAAGCAGATCACGTACCAGGTACGTGATTTTGCCTGCCCGTGCCATTCTGCCGCAGTATATCTGCGTTAGGCGGTCGGCAAGTGGTTAAGACATCTCTAACTATAGCCTCAAAATTTTAATCTGTGGTAGAGGTCTTTTACAGCCCTTTGAAAATCTGAATCCTTACTGCAGTTGCGCTTGAGCCGTAAGTACTGGCTATATGGAATGCTTTTTAATAATGGGTCTGGATGGGAGCTTCTGGCATGGAGAATAGTTTTGCCCGCAGAGGGCTTCCTATATAATGAAGAATCCAGCTTTCCATTTTCATCAATTGAAATATTTAAATCTAGAAAATTAATATTGGTTTGGCTGCAGTTCATAGTAAATCTAAGGTTGAAATCGTTGATAGAGATCAATCTCAAAAATTGCCTTAGCTCCGATTCAGTTCCCGACCAGAAAATAAGTAGAACGTCAATATAACGATGCCAGGCGATGATTTTATCCAGTAAATGAACCAAATCATCCCTTGAAAAAACATGTCTTTCCCATCCCCCCAGGTACAGGTTGGCATACGATGGGGCACATTTAGTCCCCATTGCAACCCCCTGCACCAGGTAGTGCGAAGAACCAAAAAAGAAAACATTATGTTTCAAAATATAACCAAGTAATTCAAGAACAAAATCATTGTACCTGGAAGAGGAAGGACCCCTTTCACTCAAATGACTCTGTACAACTTCAAGGCCCTATTGTGGGGAATAGCATTATAGAGATTCTCAATATCAAGAGCAATAAGTAATGTGTCAGGGGGAGATGTATCCCTTCAATGGTTTTCAGTAAGTCAATTGTACCTTTGAGATAAGAGAAAAGTGAAGTCACGTGGGGATAAAGATAACTATATGACTTGAATGACTTGTATAGCGCTGCAAATGCAAACTGAATCTACCAAGGAACTAGCGTTTTCAGTAAGGCTAGAACAGCCTGAAATAATTGGACGTCCAGGGGGTTCAGTAAGGGACTTATGTATCTTTGGTGAAGCATAAAATGTGGGGATCTTTGGATCCTTGATGTTTAGAAAATTCCAAGTATTCTGATCAATAACCCCATGTTAATAAGCTTTGAAAATGATTGTACGAGGCGTGGCGGTGGGATGCGGACGTGAGCATGTGACGTTTCCTGGTTGATGGAGGGCCGGAGAGTGTGCGAGGGGAGACCCAGGAGATGCTGTGGCTGTCCTGCTGTGTGTGAGGCTGTGGTGGCAACACAAATGAGGACCCCTTACCGATCGGAGCCCGCCTGTCTAGCTTGTTAAGCTGGTGGGGTGGCTTGGCGAATACGGGACCGACAAACAGTAGACCAGCAGAACGCTGGAGGACTGAGCCTCGCGGACCCCCTCCCTCGGTTCCCTGCATGGATCCCTTAGCGGCTGGATGTCAGAGAGCAGGAAAGGAATTATACAGGCAGCCGTTCGGGGGATTGTTCTGAAATGCCCGGGAAGGTGTGAGCTGACAGACAGTCCAATATCCAGCATTACTGGAGACGCAGAAGTCAGAAGGAATCAGCACAGATAGGCGAGCAAGTGGCAGATGAAGTCAGCATAGAGGTACAGTTGTCTTTTAACTGTATAAGGAATAAAGTCAGAAAAAACACTGGCTTTCCATACTGAACAGCACTGTACCTGCATTTACTGCATTTACCAACTCTCCGGCCAGTTAACCACAAGAACTGTTTATAGGTTTTGTTTCTGTACTGGTATCCCTGCATATTCCTGCTTACCTGTCAGCGCATAGAACTGCAGAGAGAGATATCCCTGTATTGCTTGAATTTGATTCCGGTTAGCCCAGCTGCTTCCTCCCCATTGTTTTTTTTTTCCAGATAACCTTCAATCCTGTTGGTTAATGAGTTCATAGCTTGCGATATTAATATTTCTGGC
The DNA here is from genome assembly GCA_037952925.1 of Lithobates clamitans. Lineage (NCBI taxonomy): Eukaryota > Metazoa > Chordata > Amphibia > Anura > Ranidae > Lithobates > Lithobates clamitans. The sequence goes on from JBBGZY010001202.1 coordinate 3,799,416, forward strand.
AAAGACTTCCTATAAGACTCCTCTGATGTAAGTTGATATCTGTGTTTTTTCATACTGGCCAATCAAGTATCAGAACTAAATGAGGAAAAGGCCAGAATAAATAAATACTGGCCTTTCACAGATTTCAAACTGTTTTAGTTAACCGGATCTGTCTATAGCAGTTTTTTTTTTTTTTTTTTTCGTTTCCTGCATACCGGACAGCATCTAGAACTAAGAGGAGAAATTCCTGTGTTGCTTGAACTTGGTACTGGTGAGACCAGCTGAACCCACTCTATTGCTTCCTGTTACAGCTGAATACCATTCCTGCTAGCTTGCAAAAATATAGACTGTTACAGCTTATTATACTGATATTTCTGTAAACTGGGTCTAAACTTGAAACCTCTGCATTTTTACATGGGTTAAATTTAATATTTGCTGGTATGACAGGATGCACATTTGATCTTTTAAATAGAGATTAGTGACTACAGATAATAATTTCCCTGATTAAGTACCCAATGAACAGAGTCCTGTACCTGCAAAATTTGTTTATTGGCATAATTTCAAGACAGTTCATACATCGGGTGTTTTTCTCTCTGTTTTATTAGCTAATCCAACACAGTCCACCTGCTGTGATGTGAGCAGGTTGAACTGTATAAAGGTAAAAAGCTGGTTATTTACACTGGACTACTATAAAAGCATATAACGAGGTATAAAACCGATCAAGGTCCTTAGCTATAATGTTCCATGTAAATATACAAGGGGTAGGTGGCACAGCTGTGCAGCTACAAGATATAGGAGAGAATTAACACTTAGAACAAGTGAAAAAATCCTAACTTGAACTCTAAAGGCCATAAAACTGGGGAAACAAAAAAATACAAACAAAAAAATCAGTATGAAAGGGAAAACAACGAAGGGAAGTGAACAAAAAACCCCAAAATGGAAAACTAACACCACTACGATTACACAATATATGTCTAATGCCCCGTACACACAGTCGGATTTTCCGACGGAAAATGTGTGATAGGACCTTGTTGTCGGAAATTCCGACCATGTGTAGGCTCCATCACACATTTTCCATCGGATTTTCCGACACAAAAAGTTTGAGAACAGGCTGTAAAATTTTCCAACAACAAAATCCGTTGTTGGAATTTCCGATCGTGTGTCCGACGCACAAAGTGCCACGCATGCTCAGAATAAAAAAAGAGATGAAAGCTATTGGCTACTGCCCCGTTTATAGTCCTGACGTACGTGTTTTACGTCACCGCGTTCAGAATGATCGGATTTTTCGACAACTTTGTGTGACCGTGTGTATGCAAGACAAGTTTGAGCCAACATCCCTCGGAAAAAATCCTAGGATTTTGTTGTTGGAATGTCCGATCAATGTCCGACCGTGTGTACGGGCATAAGGAGGCAAGCCCAAAGAGCCCAGGATTAATAAAACAGCTGAATGGTCTGCAGGAGAAGGTAAAGGACATTGGGAAAAAGCTAGGTGAGACCCAGGACCAATCCAGAGATGAAACAAGCATAGGAAGTGAAATGGAAATGGAAGGAGGTATAACGGATGCAAGAAAAACAGCAGACCAAACTCCTTCTAAAGCGGAGATGACTGAGATGTTTTTAAGATTGGAAAATGTCATAAAATTGGAAATCTCCACGTTACGAACTGATATGGGACCAAGAAAATCAAAATCACAGGCAAAACCTACGAATTTGAGCGCTACCCCCTCTTGAACAAAGGGGCAGAGAAAGGCCTTAGGATTGAGAGAGTTCATAGGCTGAGAAAACCCAAACACATAGAAGAAGATAAGCCAAGAGATATTATCATCAGATTCCAATTGTATGAAGATAAAGTGGAAATATGGGGGAAATGCGGAGAGGACCCCCCATAAAATATGGGGGGTGGAGCTCCGAACTGATATGGGACCAAGAAAATCAAAATCGCAGGCAAAACCTACGAATTTGAGCGCTACCCCCTCTTGAACTAAGGGGCAGAGAAAGGCCTTAGGATTGAGAGAGTTCATAGGCTGAGAAAACCCAAACACATAGAAGAAGATAAGCCAAGAGATATTATCATCAGATTCCAATTGTATGAAGATAAAGTGGAAATATGGGGGAAATGCGGAGAGGACCCCCCATAAAATATGGGGGGTGGAGCTCCAAATTTTCCTACATCTGGCCCCAGGATCCCAGCCATCCCAGGATGGGAGGAAGAAGAATTGAAAGCTGGGGTAGAAGGAACATATAGGAAATGAGGGATTGACTAAATGAAAAATGAATAGAAGAGCAGGAAGAAGAAAAGAGAGGATGGTGAACTGTGCGGAGGGGGGGCAGGGGGAGATGGGAGGGGTGGGGTGGGGCGGGGCTTGAAAACTAGAAAGTGGGGGGTTGGAGATTGGCATTTCCAATGGTTCCCTTGTGCACCCACAGCCCACCCCTGTTCCCCCATATTTGGGGAGCAGGGGTGGGAGAAGGGGGCACGATCGGAGCCACACCTCAAGGTTGGAGAGTCTTAGGTGGGAGTGGGTAGTAACCCCACCGGTGATTCTGGGGCCAAAATGTGGTCAAGGGGGGTGTGGTGAGGGAGGGGGGAGATTGGGGTGGGAGAGGGCTGAGAGGAGGGGGGTGGGTGGGAGGAAGGGCACCTTGTTGGGACAGTCAGCATTCATTTATAACAGATAAAAACTCCTCTAAAGGATCATGACCCTCTGATATGTAGGATACATAGGTCCCCCAAGGCAGATGAGAGATGCTGTGGGGGAGGGAAGTTGGGAAAGATTGGTGGAGAACAGGAACCCGAAGTTAGGGACTGTTGGTCACCAACCTGTTAGAGGAAGGAATTAGGTAAATTTAGATGACTAAAATAAATTTATTGACATATAACGTCAGAGGGCTGAACTCTCTCACAAAGAGACACAAAATTCTGGAGGAACTCAGGCAGTATAAAGCCAAGGTGGTGTTTTTGCAGGAGACCCATATTTCTCAGGAAACAAATGGTAAACTTTTCTCCAGGGATTTTTCGATTTGGTACTACAGGGATTCACCTACTAAGAGGGCCAAGGGGGTGGCAATTGCGTTTGCAAAAACGATGAGATTTATACTCGAAGATAGGATGACAGATCCTGAAGGCCGATATCTTTTCCTGAAGGGTAGTCTGGGGGAAAGGACTTATACATTTGCTAACATCTATTGCCCCAATAAGAACCCCATCAAGTATTTAAAACAGACCTTGGGAAGATTAATGGATTTTAAGATAGGAGATGCGATATTGGCAGGAGATTTGAATTTCTGTATAGACCCCACTGTAGACAGCACGTCCTGGGTACAAAGGACAAATAAAGCTTTGTTAAATATGATAAAACAGAAAATGCGCCAGTGTCAAATAATTGATGTATGGAGGATGCAGCACCCAAAGATACAGGATTATACTTTCTTCTCCCCTGTTCATGGGATGTACTCGAGACTGGACTATATAATGGTTGACCATAGGTTACTGGAGCAGGTAATTGCAACAAACATAGAAATATCGATGTTATCTGATCATTCCCCAGTCTCAATGAGGATAGAGATGCCAGGTACTTCAAGACAGCCGTTTTCATGGCGCCTGAATGAAGCCCTTCTCCAAGATGAGAAGGTAGCAGAAATAATTCATAAAGAAATAGAATATTATTTCTCAATTAATGATACTGAGGAAATTTCAGATGCCACCCTATGGGAGGTACATAAAGCCTACATTAGAGGCATCCTGATCTCGATTGGTGGCGGGAAAAAAAAGAGAGAATAAAAAAATGAGTACCTTAAGAGATGAGATTTATCGATTAGAACAAGATCGTAAAAAACATAAAGCACAACACCAGGAGACTTTCCACCAACTTGTGGGTAAAAGGGATGAACTCCAGGACATTATAGATCAGGAGTCAAAAAGGACATTCCATAGAATAGCAAAGAAAGATATAGTGGGGGGAAAAAAGGCAGGCAAACAACTTGCGAAAATGTTGAAAAAGAAATAAGAAATTAATTATATAGAAAAAATTCAAAATAAAAATGACGAAATGGTATATAAAACTAAAGAGATTGCAAACGTGTTTAGGAGTTACTACGGGGCCCTACATTCCGTCAATCAGAAGGGAAAACAGGAAATGGAAAAAACTAAGAAGACCAGGGAATTTTTTTAAAACGCCAGATTGCCCCATATATCAGTAAGCGACAGGATCATATTAGATAGACAGATAACTGAGGAGGAAATCTATAAGGTCTTAAAGGACTCAGCCCTGGGTAAAAGCCCGGGACCAGACGGGTTCACAACCTACTATCGTACAAAATATAGAGATTTTAGTCCCGAGGCTATGTCAGTATATGAATGGGTTGGGAGCTAATTACGGAATGGGGAAAGAGTCCCTGGCAGCATCAATAACGGTTATCTTGAAAGAAGGGAAGGATGGTACGCTATGTTGAAATTATAGGCCGATAGCCCTTTTGAATGCGGATGCCAAGCTTTACGCAAAAATTTTGGCATCCAGGATGAAGTAGTGGATGACCGAACTGGTCCACCTGGACCATGTCGGTTTTATCCCAGGGAGGGAAGGGAGGGACAACGAAGTGAGAACGTTGCTCCTCCTTCAGGCCATTAAAATCAGAAAGTCCCCAGGGCCATTCCTGTCGATCGATGCTGAAAAAGCATTCGACAGGGTAGACTGGGGACTTATGATAAAAATGCTGGAAGTCTTGGGCATAGGACCAAGAATGATCCAATGGATTGAAGTACTATATATATGTGAAAGTAAATGGTACATTATCAGTTTCTTTCGATGGAAAACGGAACCAGGCAGGGTTGCCCGCTACCACCTCTTTTGTTCGTTTTAAGTTTGGAACCCCTGCTTGCGTCAATTCGAAATAATCCTGATATCAAGGGTATTAAGATAGGAGAGGAAGAGCATAAGCTGGCAGCTTTTGCGGACGATGTACTGTTTTTCATCTCAAAACCAAGGATCACATTGCCAAACCTATTGAAGACCCTAAGAGTGTATGGAGAAATTTCAAATTTCAAAATCAATCTTAGTAAATCTGAGATTTTAAATATAAACAAAAATATACAGGAAGAAGAGAAACTGCAAACAGAATTCCATTTCCCTTGGAAGAAGTGTTTAAAATATCTGGGCATTATATTAACCACCTCCTTAAGGAAAATGTATTTAATTAACTATATCCCTTTGCTGGATGAAATTAAGAAGGAGACAAAAAAAATTTCAACCCGATGACCCCTTTCTTGGACAGGGCGTATCAATGCAGTTAAGATGGTCTTGGTCCCGAAAATCCTATATAAGTTCCAGATGTTACTTCTACGACTTCCGCAAACATTCTTTAAAACTTTAAAATCCATCATATCGAAGTTTATATGGCAAAATAAAAAAACGAGAATCGCATCGGCCGTACTAGAAAAGGGGAAAAAACAGGGAGGCTTAGCCGTCCCGGATTTTAGAAAATATTATAAAACTGCAGTATTTACACGAGTAGTTGAATGGGCGAAGGAAGATAATAAAAAAAGATCGGTCAAAATAGAAAATAAAATGAGTAGCAGACATTTAAGCAGGGTAATTTGGAATCCTATAAACAAGGCCTGGGGAATGCCCAGGAAAAAATTCCAAGCCTACTTACCACCAGCTCGCAGACAACCAAATTAACCTGTCTAACAGTATGCGTTAAAAACAGGGGTTTAGTCCGCACGCATTTGCAAACGCATGCGTAAGCCACAGAGCCTCGTCACGGCACCCTGATAGCTGTGGTCCTAACACTAAAATATGAGTGTCCCCACAGTGGAGGCACATGCATTCTGATGGATAAATGAGGGCAGGTGGACTGAAGGGCAGCCCATCCCTTCTTAAAGGTACAGGAGCACACCAGACACCCAGCAAATAGCACAATGGCTGCAAAGGTGCTGGTGCATTGCTGGACCAATACACACACCAACGTGATCTCAAAAATCTTGCCACCACCCTCATTTATAGCTGGCTATCGCAGTAAGCGGCATTGGAGGGCTACAAACAGATATAAACAATTTGTAATCCTCCACAATATAGGGCACTGGGCGGGAACGCCCATGAAATAACACATAATGCATTAAAAATATGGGACACGATTCACAAACAAAATAAATGGGCACATATTTCACCCTTGATTTTTTTAAAAGAGAATGATTATTTTGCACCTGAGAAAAGTTCAATTGGGGGGAAGTGGATAAAAAAGGACAATGCACAGCTGAAAGATATATTGAAGAAAGGCACAATAAGCACTTATCAGGAATTAAGATTGGATACAAAATTAATGGTAATAGATGCATGGCGGTACCTCCAGTTAAGACATTTTGTCGAGAAACTGCCCCACCCAATAAGAGATGGGGAAGATCTCAGGCCTCTGGAGCGGTTATGTACAAGCGGGAAATCAAGGGATAATTTAGCTCGGATATATAAAATATTATCTGCCGGAGGGGATCTGGAGGCCCCGCCATACATCAAAAAATGGGAACAAGAATTAGGGTCAGAATAAAATAAATACACTATTGATAAAGTTATGAAATTAACACACAATTCTGCTGCAGATACAAGGACGGCTGAGATGAATTCTAAGTGTCTGGCAAGGTGGTATGCGACCCTGGAAAAATTAAGTAAATATCAACCGGGGAAATCCGGGATTGCTGGAGAGGATGTAAGGCAGTTGAAACAATGGCCCACTTATGGTGGGACTGTCCCATCAATAAACAATACTGGAAAGAGGTCTTACAATTAATCAAGGAAGTTACTAACAATGTAATCCTGGAAGACCCCTGCATATGCTTGTTCCATGGGGTTGGGGGCTTAGCAAAGCATTACAGAGCTTCTGTAATCCCCACTTTGATTAATGTAGCAAAAAGCCTCATACCCAAAAAATGGCAGGAACCTGAAAGCCCAAAAATACGAGACTGGATAATGGGTATAAATGACATTTACAACTTGGATAGTTTTGATCCTAGTAGGGAAGAAGTGGAGAGGAGAGAGCGAAAGGACAAATGGGATAGTTGGAAAGTGTTTAAAAAGATGTGGAAATATGTAGAGATGATAACCCAACAATAACAGGGGGTAAGGAGTGAAATAAGTGGAAAGTATTATAAATTAGATCGATATTTAAGTTTTGGGACAGGGGGTAGGGGGGGGGGGGTGAGTGGAAACATGGAAAATGTCTTGTAATCTTAAAAGATGTAATGTAACGATGTTGTGGATTTTGTAAAATGATATTTTATATTTAAAAAAAATTAAATAAAGAATTTAAAAAAAAATGATTGTACGATATTTAGTATAGAAATTGTCAATGACTGTTTTTGAGATGGGTCGATACCAATCTGAGTTGGACAGGATGTTTTTACACATGGACACATACTGGGGTATTTCCATAATGACCAAACTTCCACCTTTGTCAGCGGGTTTAATAATAATTTCCGAGTTGGTTTGAAGTGATTTGATAGCATTTTTTTGTTGTAAAGTTAAATTAGAAGGCCCTGAAAAAGTGAAGTTAGAATCTTCAATAGCTTTGGAGGTTTGTTGGATAAAGGCCCAAATGTTAGGATTAGTGTTCAAAAGTGGAAACATCCTAGATTTGGGCTTGAAGGACTGTGGAGGGGGGAAGGACATGCCAGCGACCGACAGCCCTGGTGGAGAAGCCAGGCAGGAGGCGTCGTCGGTGACATGACCCTCCTCCCAAAGGTCCATCAAGTTCTCCAGAGCCTGCTGTGTTTAATATCTTTTTAGATATTAGGAAATACTTCTGGTGATTGTGATTCCATAGGTGAGCAAATAAGTGTAGGTCCTTAATAAGGTGAAATTTGTCAATCTGAGAATCAGGGCAAAAAGTCAAACCTAATTTCAAAACTTCTGTTTAAGCTTCTGATAAAGCATAAGAAGACAGGTTAATAAGAGTTAGTGGATGCATTACCTGAAATGTTAGAGAGAGGTTCTACATATGGGTAGGGTCCTGATCCTTCCCTAAAAAAATAGGTGCTAGCCTAATATCGACCGGTAAAGGTGTTCCAGAAGGAGAAATAATTATATCAACATTACTCCCCTTAGTAGTAGTGTCTAGGTGCATAGGGGAAGCAGTGATCAAGGTGGAAGGTGCCATAGAAACGATAGTGTGAGAGGCCGTCAATTGAAGGCCACGAGAAGCCTTTGCTGAAAAGTGAAACATAGTAGTCGAACATGAGGGTGCCTGTTTATGAATAGTAGACTGTGATTGACGAGGTAGAGAGGTGCCCAAATGGTGTTGCAGTGATTCTGTAGAGGCAGCGTCAGAATTACCCTTACGTTTTTTTTGGTAATCTCTCATCGGAAAGATCACGATATATGGTTGACTGACTGGAGATGAGAGAGGAAGAAGAAGATAAATTAGATGCATTTTCATCATTCTTAGTGTTCCTTTGGTTTGTTGATCTAAAGGGTCTGGTATCGGTGTTTTGAGTTCATTTATAGGCAAAGCCATTGGCATGAGCACTATTATCGCGTACAAATTTACTCTCTTTAATACGAATAATAATATCCAGAGTATAAGATTCAATATGTGTTTTAAGTGCTTGTTCTTTTTTCTTGAATCTGACACTAGAGCCAATAAGGGCTAATTATCATACCATTTTGATATCAAATCATCAAGACTAGTCACTTCTTGTTCGTATTGAGTACATAATAAAGATATCATTCCAAAGGAGTAGGACTGTAAATTTTTCTCCCATTTGGATTTTAGATGTTTCTCAATTTTTCTTAAATTTAGAAAAATTTGGATTCTAAGTCCCCAGGGGACCGTGTTATTTTCTATATATTTTTAGAAATATCTCTTTTGCCAAAATGTCCTTACTTTGTGCTCTAAGAGGCGTTGTAATCTGAGAAAAGCTTAAACCAGGTCTTTATCAAAAATTTCACTTGAGTTCTGAGATTGTTGAATTTTATTCATAAGACCTTCCCAGGCCTCCCCACTAAAGGCAGCCATATTCAGCACCAGGAATGGATACAAGTAACTAAAAAAGGGGGGGGGGGGAATGGGAGGGGTGACAAAAAAAAATAGGATAATGAAAAAATTATAGAAAAAAAGAAGGAAAAAAGACAACCATGTCAAAAGAACACTGTTTTGAATATTATAAATACAACAACAATATGGTAACAATATTCTATCAGCATGAGACCTATAAGATTAGTTTAAATCATTTTGTGTTCCCCATAATCAGAAAGGAAAAAAAGTGTATTGAAACACCGAAATAGATAATCATAGAGGTTTTGTCCGATTAGTGGTAAAACACCCAGTATAATTGGCACCACATCCTAAAGAAATTTAATATAGATCGGGAATAGAGAAGAAGAAGGGATTTTAACAGTGCAATAGAATTGAATAATGATGAGAGAAACTTATAACCTTAATATAAAAATATTTTTTTATTTAACAATTTTTTAATAAGCTCAAAGTTAAAAGACACATGTGAACATATAAACAATGAATAATAATAATAATGAACAGAAGGCAGTAATTAATGAAAATGGTGGTCACGACAAGCAGGTTAAATTGAAGATAAGGATTGCACATTAGCCCGACATGTTTCGCTGTATTGCTTCTTCAGGGGATGTGCAAACAGAGACAATAATGTCACAGAAGACTGAATATACTGTACATAGAAACAAACAAAAAAAAAATTTTTTAGTAAACAAAAAACCTAATTGCAATACATAAAAAAATATATATATGAATGTAACACACGCTGGACATTACAGAAAGGCCCGCTTACGCCGCAGAAGAGTCCACCCAAATTAGCCACTGCCCAATAATGGAGAAAACAGTTCTCCCCAGGGGAGAAATCCCCAGGCAGCCACATAGGAACAAAAAAAGGCTGAGATGAATAGATATAAAAGAAGGAATATATAATCAGAACTATGAATATCCCCAAGGGAAAAATATAGGTAACAAATATGCTATATACACAAACAGGCGACAAAGAATAATTTTACTTAGTTTAAGAACAAGTATATCAAAGCATGGGATGGAGGGTTTACTTGAGACAGCCTGCTAAAAAGTCAGCAGAGTGTCATTCTATAAAGAGATAGTGGAAAACAGGAGGGGATCAGGATATATAAATATGTATTTTGATGGTATAAAAGTAGATCATGTAGAAAAATAATATATAGTGGATGAACCAGCACTTAGGGACAATGTTAATAAAAAAATGAAGTTTGATGGGATAACCAGTTAAAGAAATAGATATATGGAAAGGACAAATGTTTCATCTTTATAAAGAAAGTATATATCCAAAAAAGGGGGACCATTGAGGTAAGTCAATAAAAAGATGTATAAAGTCTAGTCAAAAGTAAAGACCTTAATGGGGCACATAAGGATAACAGGTATACATTGAGAATGAACTGTTATTTAGAGGAATAAATCTCTCCTAACTTACGCTCTGGCGTGTAAGGTACCAGAATGGCCGGCTTTATTTATCCTCCATCGAGACGGCGTCTGACGTCACTGACTCGATGCGGACGTGCAGACGCCATTGCGCATGCCCCAAAAGCCATGCCCGTCCCTACATCTACAACACCCATAAGTGCATGCGGCAGTAGGAGGGCCCCAAGTAAAGCGTCACCACCTAAGGAAAACGTAGAAGGCGTGGGATCCTCCTCATTCGCTCGCAAGACCGTGAGGCAAAAACAGGCAGATGTAAACAGCACCAAGGATGGAAATGCAGTAGGGAGGGACGTCGAAGGCGTAGCCCAAGGACCACCCACTGCCATATTTTTTTTTTTTTTTGTCTTTGTCCTACCATGTCATTCCTTACTTACTGTTCAATAAACTGTTTTTCATACCCAAAGTACCTATGATGTTATGTACTACAATATTTAATGAGAATTCCTTTCTTTATATGATTTTTGTTTATTGTACTCTATCTGTAAATTTCACATATGCTCAACATTCTGACAGACTGTGGCAGTGGGTGGTTCAGGTTGCCGCACTTGTCGTTAGCCTGTTGCCCCGCTACTGTATTCTCTCTATTTGCTGCTGTCTTTTTGAAGCCTACACTCTCCTACGGGACTACTCAGGCAGCTACATGGACACCCAGGGCATTCAGTGATTCATTCACTCTATGCCCTCTTAGCACCGCGCTGTCCCAGTAATCCCATGTCCTTGGGCTATGCCTTCGGCATCCCTCCCTACTGCATTTCCATCCTTGGTGCTGTTTACATCTGCCTGTTTTTGCCTCCCCGTCTTGCGAGTGAATGAGGAGGATCCCACGCCTTCTGCATTTTCCTTAGGTGGTGACGCTTTACTTGGGGCCCTCCTACTGCCGCATGGCCTTATGGGTGTTGTAGTTGTAGGGACAGGCATGGCTTTTGGGGCATGCGCAATGGCGCCTGCACATTCGCATCGAGTCAGTGACGTCAGACGCAGTCTCGATGGAGGACAAATAAAGCCGGCCATTCTGGCACCTTACACGCCAGAGCCAGAGGGTCTTATTATGCCGGCAAGTTAGGAGAGATTTATTCCTCTGAATAAAAGTTCATTCTTAATGTATACCTGTTATCCTTATGTGCCTCATTAAGGTCTTATACTTTTGACTTGACTTTATACATCATTTTATTGACTTACCTCAATGGTCCCCCTTTTTTGGATATATACTTTCTTTATATAGATGAAACATTTGTCCTTTCCATATATCTATTTCTTTAACTGGTTATCTCATCAAACTTAATTTTTTCATTAACATTGTCCCTAAGTGCTGGTTCATCCACTATATATTATTTTTCTATATGATCTACTTTTTTTTTTTTTTTCTTCTTTTTTTTTTCTTTTTTCTGCCACTTCAGATAATCTTTTTCGGGGGTCTTAAATCAACTTTTCAGTTCATTTTCATTTAGACACAGACCCACCCGAGTCTCATCATTGTGGCTATTGCTATATCGGAAAAGAAAGAGGAAAGACCGGAAATACAAACATAGTATCAAAAAAAAAAAAAAAAATTCCAATTCGTATCTCTCCTATTTAAATACTTAACCATACCCCTATTTCTAAAATTTTTCTCCCCTTTTTTGCTTCCATTTCCACCCCCCCCTCCCTCCCCATCCCCTCCCCAGGTCCTCCCCCTCTCTCTTCTCCAAGGTCTATTATCTTCTATTCTCCTCCTTTAGTCTTAGGCTTTATATTCTTTGGCATAACTCCATGTTTTTTTGAATTTTTTCCAGTGATCCCACCTACCCCTATTCACACTTCCTATTTCCTTGAGCATTCTCCCTAGCGTCTCCATATTACAAGTCTCCTCTACAGCATCAAACCACTCCCATATCTCGGGGGGCTCTCTCCTCTGCCAATTCCTCGGTATCGTTTTTTTTGCCGCATTCAGTAGTTGCTGTACCAGTGACTGTTTATAGTTTTTTGGATCACCGGCCCCCCCATGGAACAGAACCACCCAGGGGTCATCTTCGACTTCTATTCCTGTGATCTCTTTAATTAAACCTAGTATTTTACCCCAAAATTTTTTAATTTTGGGGCAGTTCCACCATAGGTGTCCCATTGTACCGACTTCTTGGCATCCTCTCCAACAACTGGCTGGCCCTCTCTGGAATCTACTAGTTATCTCCGGGGTAAGGTAACTTCTACTGATGCATTTGTAGTTCATTTCTTCTGTTCGGGTATCTAATGCCGAAAAAGCAATCATTTTCAAAATTCTTTTAATTGTGACTAAATCTTTCTTAGTGCCTAGATCTCTCTCCCATTTTGCCATAAATGGCGGTATCTCCAATTTTTCTGAGGTCATCAAAATTTTGTATATTTGCGATATTGTATTCCTTGGAGTTCCCCTATCACACAACCTCTCGAAGTCTGTCAATCGTTCCCCCGACCTAATCGGATGAGGTAACGTGCTGACAAAGTGACTTAATTGGAGATAACGCCATTTCTCTAGTCCCCGTGGTTCCCTTCCATGTGTAAATTGTTGGAGTGGTATAATTTTTCCTTCTTTTATAATTTCTCTTAATTGTGATTTCCCCCAAAGTGCTTCTTTTCCTTTAGTATTCTCCATACCTGGAGTGAAAAAATTATTATCTATAAGTGTAATCAGTGGTGAGTTATATTCCCCATTTATTTTCTTATATACCCCATCCCATATTCTGAAAACCTTTTCGTGTTATAACATGTGTGTTTGTATCTAGAGATCTGCAGTGTGGGGGGTTCCAAATTATAATACCTAATTGTGCATTGCTAATATTTTCCTCTATTTTCACCCATTTTTTTGAATTTTTCTTCTTTGCCCATTCGGTCACCCTTGATAATACTACCGCTTTGTAATAGGTCTGTACGTCAGGGACTGTCAAACCGCCATCCCTTTTCTTTTGTTTCAGTGTCTGGAAGGAAACTCTAGGTCTTTTGTTTGCCCAAATGAATGCCATAATTATTTTCCTTAACTTCCTCAAATGATATTGGGGGAGTGGGACTGGTAACATCTGGAAATAATACATAATTTTGGGTAATACTACCATTTTAATAACGTTGATACGCCCGATCCAAGAAAGGGCCTTACCGGAGAGTCTCTTACAGTCTAGTCTGACAGCGTCAAGTAGAGGCATATAGTTGATAGTAAATATCTTTTGGATTGAGTTGGATAGCTCAATACCCAGGTACTTTAGTTCCTTAGTCCATTTAAAGCCAAATTCTTGTTTTAATATCGCTTCCTCTGTCCTACTTATATTTATGTTTAATATTTCTGATTTTTTCATATTTATTTGAAAGTTAGATACCTCACCGTACTTCTTTACTGTTTTAACTAGGTTGGGCATAGTGGAGATCGGGTCCGTTACATAAAACAGCACATCGTCTGCAAACGCTGCGACTTTGTGCTCCTCTTCCCCCACTTTCACTCCTCTTATATTAGGATCTCTTCGTATTGATGCCAAAAGGGGTTCCATAGCTAAAACAAAAAGCAACGGAGACAGGGGGCACCCCTGTCTCGTGCCATTTTCCATCTCAAATGGTTGAGATGTTATCCCATTGATTTTGACTACAGCAGTTGGATGGTGGTATAGAGTTTTAATCCTCCGGATCACTTTAGATCCCAGTCCCATGGTCTCCAGAGTCTGGATCATGAACCCCCAGTCTACTCTGTCAAATGCCTTTTCGGAGTCGATTGACAGAAGTAGTCCTGGGGGTCCACCCTCCTTTATTTTCCCCAACAGGAGAAGAGTCCTGATCCCATTGTCCCTCCCCTCCCTATTAGGGACAAAGCCTACTTGGTCTGGGTTCACTAATATATTCATGAATTCCTTTAATCTCTCTGCCAAAACTTTAGCATATAGCTTTGTGTCATTGTTCAGCAGGGAGATTGGGCGGTAACTCGAACATAATGATTTCTCTTTACCCTCTTTCAATATAATTGTAATAGATGCTTTCAATGCTTCCCTACTCATTTCAAAGCTGTCCCCTAAACCGTTCATGTAGCAACAGAGCCTAGGTATTAATATTTCTTTGAATGTTTTATAATATGATATTGTTAGGCCGTCCGGGCCAGGGCTTTTCCCGGATGCCGTTGCTGCTAACGCTTTCCTTATTTCTTCTTCTGAGATTGGTCTTTCTAATATTTCTTTTCCTTCTTCCGAAATCTTAGGGAGCGCTGCCTTTTTTAGGAAGTTGTTATATCTTGATCTCCTGTTTTCTAAAGAGGTGTCTTGTTTGGGGACTGAGTATAGGTCTTTATAGTAATTTTTAAAGGTCTCTGCTATCTTCCTGGTTGAATATTCTGTGTGTCCCTCTTTGGTCTGGATTTTTTCTATGTAATTCCTGGTTTTTTTCTTTTGTACCATATTGGCTAACTGTTTACTGGGTTTATTGCCCCATCTAAATCTCTCCCAAGCAATTTTGTTAAATGTCACCCTTGACTCCTGCTCCATCATGGTTTTCAATTCCGTTCTTTTAGCAATCATCTGCTGGTGTATCTCTTGGGGTAGATGGCCCGTTTGTTTTTTATGTTTTTGTTCTAGCCCCGTAAGGTCGTCCCTTAATTTTTGGATTTTGAGCCGTCTATCCTTTTTCTTCCTTGCCCCCATTTCAATCAGGACCCCCCTGATGTAGGCTTTGTGGGCCTCCCATAGTGAAGCTCCCGAGACTTCCCCTGTGTCATTTACCTCGAAGTAGTTCTCTAGTTCCTTTCTGATTCTACTGACATCCTCTTCCTCCTTTATCAACTCCTCATTCAACCTCCACTGAGCCCTGTCGTGCTGATTTCTAGCCGTTGTCACTTCTATGGTCATGGGTGCGTGGTCTGAGTAGGTTATATTTCCAATCCTAGTCTCCACTACCCTGTCGATATCCCGATGCTCAATCAATCCCCAGTCGATCCGGGAGTATGACCCGTGCACAGGGGAGTAAAACGTATAATCTCTTTTGGTTGGGTGTTGAATCCTCCAAATATCCACCAATTGGTAAGTGGAGAGTTTTTGCTTTAACTCTTTTAAGTAGGTACAGTTCCTTCCCTGTGCTCGGGCCGTGCTATCCAGATCAGGGCTCAGGCAGAAATTGAAATCCCCCATTACTATCAGGTGTCCTCTCGTGAACTCCATTATTTTCCTCAGAATATTTGTCAGGTATTTTGTCTGGTTCTTATTTGGGGCATAGATGTTGACTAATGTATATTCCACTTCATTTAGTCTACCTCTGAGGCCCAGGTATCTACCTTCCGGGTCTATTAATCTTTCCTCCAGCACAAACCTTATTCTCTTTGAAAAACCAATGGCTACTCCCCATGCCCTATTAGTGATGGTATCTCCTTGGTACCAGACTGGGTATTCATTTGAGAATAATCTAAGTCTCGATTGCAACGAGATATGTGTCTCCTGTAGGAACACCATGTCTGGTCCCAATGATTTTAACTCTTGGAAGATATCCATCCTTTTCTTGGAGTTATTTAAGCCTTTGACGTTATAAGTCGTAAATTTTATTGTGGCTATGATCCTTTTTCTCTTCCCCTTAATTCTCCCTTTACCTTAGACCTTGGAGAGTTTCCTTTCTTTCTTAATTTTGGAATTGGACAGGACCTTTTCCCTCTATCCCCCCTCCCTCTCCCCCCCCCATCTCCAACCCCCCACCTCCCCCCCCGCCATCTCTTCCCTCACCCTCCCCCCTCCCATTGGTCCCTTCGGGACCCCTATACCAGTGAGGGTCACTTATATTGTGGCTCCCCATTGGTCTCCTTCCCTAAAGGTGGGGCTCTGGGTGTGCCAGCCCTCCGGTCAGTATTTTTTTTTATAGACCGGGTACACAAGGCTACTACTGATGGGTCCCCTTCCCTAATATTATGGGCTTAATTTTGATCTTCGCCCACCTCCTCCCTCCTCGGATCCCCTCCCCCCCCCACCTCCACCACCTTCTCCCCTAGCCCACACTCATTTCTAGCCAACGTTCCACGGACCAGTCCAAGCTCGGGGGTACTTGCAAATCCAGTTTCTCACAGAACTCTTCTAATTCCCCCGGGAATCTTAATCTTGCGGACCTCCCCTCTTTACTACCTAACAGACAGGCTGGGAATCCCCATGTATATTTTATATTATGGTTTTTCATTTGCTCCAGTAGGGGTTTCAGATGTCGCCTTCTCGCCAGTGTACTATTGGCCAGGTCCGCAAATACTTGGATTCTTGCTTCTTCATATTGCAGTGGGGGGTGTCCCTTCAATTTAACCCATATGTTTTCCTTGTCCTCATAGAACCTGAACCTTACAATGATGTCCCGGCTTCTTTCTGCCCGTCTAATATCTAACCTGCCCACCCTATGGACCCGCTCTATTTTTAGGGGGGCTTCTCCTTCCAGCCCTAATAGTGGGTTGAAAATAGTCGCCACAGTCCTCCTCAGGTCTTCCCCCCTGTTTTCTGGGACCCCTCGGATTCTCAAATTTTGTCTACGGTCTCTATTTTCTTGATCTTCCATCCTGTAGCATATTTTTATCTGGTTTTGTTGAGATGTTTTAAGTTGTTCTTTTAATTCAGAGATCTCCCGCTCTTGTTTATCTAATTTGTCTTCTGCGCCTTCTACTCTGGTCAGGAGGTTACCTAGATCCGACCTCAGCATATTGATCTCCGCTTTGATCTCGGCTTTTATTGACGTCTCTAAAGTTTTAAGCATTTCTGCCAATTCGTTTTTTGAGGGTATGTGTAGGTCCTGTCTATGTTCGTCTAGCCTGGATGCTTCCAAGGTGTTATCTATTAATAGGTCCTCCCTTGAGTGGTCAGGGGTCTGCTCTTCCCTCGCATTGGATCCCTTCTTCTTTTTATCTGCCATACTTGATTTTTGTGTCTCCTGATGGGCGCCCCCTGGGCTTCCTCCTTTGGCCAAGTATTGCTTTATTGAGCTTCCAGTTGCATTCCCTGGTTGGTTATCTTTTGGGGTTTTTGGAAGGCCCCCTTTCCCGGTTTTGGATGTGTTCCGGCTCATACTACCTTCCGGTAGCCCCTTACAGTTGACTATTGAGCAATATCCCGAATACTGTCCAACGGGGGGAATCAAGTTCACTGTCTATTTATCCGGGGTTTTAAATGCGTAGTTAGGACTAAGGTAATATGATGGGTAGGTATGGGGTGGTGCCCTGAATGTGTTGCGTTCAACCTCTCGGACCCACCATGTCTAAAGACTGTCTCTCTATCTGCTTTTAGATGTGCACACAGGCCGGGTCTCCTGGTGCGTGATGTTCAAAAAAAAAAAAAAAAAATTTTTCTGGGGGACTGCCCACCTACCTCTCGAGTTCTACCGGCCCTGCTTTGCCTATGTTCAAGTATGTCGCAAGGTCACTTAGAGTAGATACTCGTATGTTGGGGTTGCACTTGTGTCTTTGACTATGCACCAACCTTCCCTCCCTTATGGGATGCAGGTATCACAGGCATAACAGTCTATGCAATTAATAAGGGCATTTGTCTTTGCACTTTACTCTTCAATCAGTTGTAATACCCCACAGCCCTCTGCCGTATACCATGCGACCAATACAGTGAGAAGTTTGATTTTAAGGCGTTTTTCAAGGGGTTCAAAGAATATGAAAAAGGGGTCAATAGCCTCATCAACCCTCCACCGTCACATCAGCTTTGCATGCATGACCGATACTACCATAGATCAACAGTTCTGCAGGATCATTCACAGCCTCATTCCTGGGCATGTCCTTCTTAGCATATTTCCAATACACTCTTACCTTGTCAGCTGGTTGGTTTAGTGTGTTTCTTACCCCCTCTTTGAACCCCTGTCGTCCTCCACAGATTAGATGCAGTCTGGGGTTCGATTCCTGTTGTGGATCCAGGCTTCGTGACTCTCACCTCGCGCCGCTCACAGCGGCGTCTCGTATTTCGCTCTGTCTCTCACGCTGACAGCTCGGTGCGGGGGGGTGGGGGGGAGAGCACCCGGAGGCGGGAGCCCCGAGCGGACGTCCGGGTCCGTCACAGCGTTTGATCTCCTCCACTCGCCGCGCACAAACCCCGGGCTTCTCAGACACTCATCTCCCTAACAGCCGCTTAGTTGTCGCGGCGGGGGCCGCCCTCTCTCGTCCTTCGGTCTGTCTCCTCTGCCTGTGCCTTCCCGGAGGTATCATAGGAGAGCCCGCAAGGGTGCCTGTAGGCTGACACACCTCTCGCTCCTCCCTTCCCGTCTGACGTCTCACGTCATCTTCCTCGCCCTCTATATGATCTACTTTTATACCATCAAAATATATATTTATATATCCTGATCCCCTCCTGTTTTCCACTATCTCTTTATAGAATGACACTCTGCTGACTTTTTAGCAGGCTGTCTCAAGTTACCCTCCATCCCATGCTTTGATATACTTGTTCTTAAAGTAAATAAAATTATTTTTTGTCGCTTGTTTGTGTATATTTGCGCATATTTGCTACCTATATTTTTCCCTTAGTGGGATAGTCATAGTTTTGATTATATATTCCTTCTTTTAGATCTATTCAGCTCGGCCTTTTCTTGTTCCTCTGTTGCCACCTGGGGATTTCTCCCCTGGGGAGAACTGTTTGCTCCATTATTGGGCAGTGGCTAATTTGGGTTGACTCTTCTGCGGGGTAAGCGGGCCTTTCTGTAATGTCCAGCGTATGTTACATTCATATATATTTTTTTTAATGTATTGCAATTAGGTTTTTTGTTTACTAAAAAATTATTTTTTGTTTGTTTCTATGTATATTCAGTTTTCTGTGACATTATTGTCTCTGTTTGCACATCCCCTGAAGAAGCAATACAGCGAAACATATCGGGCTAATGTGCAATCCTTATTTTCAATTTAACCTGCTTGTCGTGACCACCATTTTTTATGAATTACTGCCTTCTGTTCATTATGGCCATTGCTTACATGTTCACATGTGTCTTTTAACTTTGAGCTTATTAAAAAATTGTTAAGTAAAAAAATCTTTTTATATTACGGTTATAATTTTCTCTCATCATTATTCAATTCTATTGCACTGTTAAAATCCCTTCTTCTTCTCTATTCCCGATCTATGATAAAAAATAAGGTTCTTTAGCAAGGAACATACATTCTACATTTAATAATTATGCTACCAAAATTAGTGCATGCTGTAAATTGCCTGCAGCATTGCTCCCGTTTCTTCTTGCTGGAGGCTGAACCCAGAGCGCCTGAACAGCAGTAAATCATAAAGCATAACTAAACCCATCGATTTAACGATTTAAAAAAACTGTTACATTCCTGGAATGCCGGGATTGCTAACTGTTACATTTGCTTGTGCTCTCAACTAAACTGTCAAACCATCAAATGGCTGGTGTCATAACTGATCACATGTGCATCACCATGAAAGTTGCAAATCAAACAAAAGCAGCTTCTTTGGCTGTAAAGGATAGGAGGGTTTAAGGCTGTCAACAGATTCGCCTCTACAAACTCGGCAGTGCCTAAAAGTGCCCAAAGATGGAGAGCAACTGAGTTTGTGCAGAGCAGTGTGAGACCGTGTGTTACTGGATTTTAAACAGTATAGGCACTTATATTGAATGTTTTACATAGCTATACCTGCAAAAGGTGTCAGCCTGAAGTGATCTTGCAGGACTTCATTTTCTGACTGAAGTTTCACTTTAAAATACATTATATTGTCAAAAGTATTGGGACACCTGCACATGAACTTTAAAGTGATACTAAAGTCTCCTTTTTTTCCCCCTTTAAAATAAGAAATATGTTATACTTACCTCCTCTGTGAAGTGGTTTTGCACAGAGCAGCCCCGATCCTCCTCTTCTCAGGTCCCTCACTGGCACTCCTGGCCCCTCCCTCCTGTCAAGTGCCCCCACAGCAAGCAGCTTGCTATGGGGGCACCAGAGCCGCAGCTCTGTGTGTCCATTCAAACACAGAGCTGCGGTTCAGCCCTGCCCCCTCTCTCTCCGCATTGGCTAATTGACTTTGATTGACAGCAGCGGGAGCCAATGGTGGCGCCGCTGTGGGAGAGTCCCGTAAGACCGAGTCTCTTGTGCAACATCGCTGGAGCGAGCTGTCACAGTCTTTATCAAGAGGTCAGTGATATTTGGAAGTACTGAGGCAAGAAGGTCAGAATGATAGCCTGGCATCGAGTATATTTAGGAGGGGTCAGTAATGGGCGCCTCCATTTTTCTCTCATAATTGGGTTTACTTTAAGAGTATTTTGGAGGAAAGGAAACAAGTTCTCAGAAATGAGTTCCTTTGTGCAGCGCACTGATAAACACTTTGCAGCAATTGCAGATACAACATCTCTCAGCAAGCTCCTGTCTTCTATAAACCAACAAGTGGAAATAAACATTTATAATCTTTCTGTAATGGCTTGCTTAACATTAGCCAGCAGCTCCAGCAGCAATAGATCAACTCAGAGCTAGAAGAAACAATCCCATGTCCATGAAGCAAGCAATGTCATCACTAGATAAAACAATAAGTGGGATATGTTGATCTCATTGTACCTTCCAGATTGGAAGATATTATGTTTTCTTTCACTTGGTGATTAGCAGTACACTTCCATCAGCAACAGCTGTCTGTTCTCGAATGTTATGCACATCTGCTTAACAGTGCCGCCTCCAAGCTGTCAGAAAGTTGGTACAATGTCTTCTATTTGATTTTTGAAGGAGTGCGCATTTAGAAATATGAAAGTAATCCTGCTTGAATATAGCTGGTGATTAGGTGGATACATTAGGCCTTGGTAGTACAGTAAAACCTTGGATTGCGAGCATAATTCGTTCCGGGAGCATGCTTGTAATCCAAAGCACTTGTATATCAAAGTGAATTTCTCTATAAGAAATAATGGAAACTCAAATGACTCGTTCTACAACCATTTATTCATAAGTCCTTCAGTTTATAGTCCATATAAAAATATTATAGCAATGTGATAGGTTGTGTAACCAAAAAAAGGTCCATCCACAAATGGAAGCCTCCACAAGAGGATTAGAAGCAAAATCCAGCAGGAGCTACAGAGTATAAAAGAGAAGAGAGGCGCCTCTAAGTGTAGCAATATTATTTAATGAAGGTACAACATTCAGCAACTCACGTGACTGATGTTTAAAAGAGGTACATCTAAGTATGCTGGCATCCAGAGTAAAGCTGTCCACATAGACCATCCCCCGCACCTCCGGCTCTTACCGCTGTCATTCTGCAATCGTGCCTGGGAAGACTACCCTGCAGTCGAGCGATCTAAAAGCGAGGCTTGGATCGCTCGTGGAGTGCAGTGTAGAAGAGATGAGGCCGATGGCGGTGCAGAGCATGGTCTATGTGGACAGCTTTACCCCGGATACCTGCATACTTAGAAGGGCCTCTTTTATTCATCAACCATGTGAATTGCTAAATGTTGTACCTTCATTAAATGTAACCATATTGCTACACTTAGAGGTGCCTCTCTTCTCTTTTATACTCAGTTGTTAAATGACGCTACTTGTATATCGACATTGCTTGTATATCAGGTAAAAATGTATTAACAAATTTTGCTTGTCTTGCAAAACGCTCTCAAACCAAGTTACGCTAAAACCAAGTTTTTACTGTAGCCTAATGTAAATATAAAAATAAAAATAATAAAGATCACGGGGGCGTATTTAAAAAAAAAAATGTATTCTGGTGACTGGAGCTCCGCTTTAACAAACATGGGCCTCCACTGCGGGGGTGATGGAGTTCCTTTCACTACTACACACTGTTGGAGCACTTGTTATACAGCTATTGCAAAAACGACTTGCTTATTCTGAGGACATTCGTAGGTCATGCTCTCAGGGAACTGTTTGTTGTTCAAGTTAATTTTGTGTGATTGATACACATTCATATATTTTTACGTAACAGCTGTTAATTTGCAATACAGTATCCACATAAGCCTGCTACAGTACAGGGGCGGACTGACAACTCATGGGGCCCCCGGGCAATAGAGAACCCCCAGGTTGAGAACCACTGCTCTAGAGTCAGCCACAGAGAGGCTATATTATGATTATGTGGTGCATCCAAAAGGCTGCAATATATGACATGCTCATATATTTGCATATAGATTAGGGTAGGCAAACCCACATTAATGTCAGGTTCAAAATAACTTATTGGTATCTATGGGTACCCTTACAGTAATGCAATACTTCTCATAATATTATCCAGCTACATGATAAAATGTAATTTTGTATTTAAGAAGATATCTACAAGTTCTTTCTATTTATGGCATCATGGCTATCTTTTGGTTTATACCTTTTGTGTGGTTACTTCCTTTGCACTGTCTCTGACATTTTGGTAGTTATAATACCTGTTGACTTAATGGAAAAGTATGATCATTTTGGATCAATTAATTAATATTTAAAATATTTGTATTATATTTTATTATATGCAGTCTTTCTTTTATAAATAAAAACACCTAATAGGTGATAAAGGATTCCTAGAGTACTATAAGTTGTAAAGAGAGCACAGCAGTAGCTCTTGGTCTTCAGACACGCTCTGGCAGATTGAAATGTTGAATAGGGCCTGTATTGAGAGAAAGGTAGAGAGGGGGAGGAGTCACTGACTTGATTCAGTCACTTGTGTGAGCAAATTTGAAAACTTGAAGCTTTTGAGAGTTGTAAACGTGTTTTTAAGCATTTTGATCTATCTGCTAGCGTAATAATGAGAATGAATAATATACACAATATTTCACATGTCACTGCCCACACGGTGATCATCCCATTTGCCATGAGCTCATCAAGTCAACACCACAAGACCAGGACCCAAGAAAGCCAAGGAACTCTTGACTGCAGACAGTCCCCATGGATTGTTATTTCAGTTCCAAATACTGTTCAATTACTTTTTTTGCTGGCGGTTAATAAAATTCACTTTCAAATGACTCCTTAGCTTCCTTTTATCTTTCCAGTGAAAATGAATATATCTCTCTATAAAGGACTGCAAATATTTTCTCCATCATTTACTCTTTGTCTTCACTTGTCATCGTGCCGCGAGTCGAACTGAAAAATAACATATTATCTTTCCTCCACCAGTGTTTGCCTTTCCTCATTTTGGTAAACACTTTATCTGTCTTATTGTGATTTTTCAGCTATGTTTTCCATTTGCCTTGTGCTGAATGCTCCACTTCCATTTTTCAGCAAAGACAAATACATTCTGTCTAATCAACATTGTGTATTATGTAAACCAATGCCTCAGCCAGCGATGAAGGCTCCAGATAGCCGCAAACTATTGATGCGCACAGAGGTTACTGTTTTGTACTGTATACATCTCATAGAAAGGGTTTCTAAGGGGGTTTATGCTGTCAGAATGATCTTATTACAACTGAAGACTGTTTCCAAAATGCTGCACATCCTGAAGTTCTAAAATATAACAAATCAAGAACCAATGATGTTCAGTAATATATCATTTGAATTGTTATTGAATTTATTTTTACATTTTTTTTACTGGAAAGTTTTGAAAATAAATATTAGTAAATACATAAATATGTGTCCAAAAACTTGTAGAGAAAAATGGGACTCTAATTGTGCCTCGGAGGAGTATAAACAAAATGAGAAACAATATATTTATACAAGAGTAATCAAATTTTTATTATTTCAAGAACAAAGTTTAAAATACATTACAATCTTGGTAATTCAATTTGAGTTCAGGGATGTGCTGGTTCCCAACAAATTATACAAGGAATGGCCTACGCGTTTTGCGGATATTCCGCTTCCTCGGGGCCTTGCGGATAGCACAGATGAAAGCGTCATGTGAATTCTACAAATAGAGTCTTAATTATTACCATACATCATATGATTAGTATGAATACATAATGATGCAAATAACATACATGTGTTGATCTGTTTGTCTTTACATGGATTCATATCTAAAAATATATACACTGCAACGAATATTAATAAAAAATGTTATAATAAAAAATATTGCACATATAAACACAATAATAATTTCTATATATACCCATTGGTGTACAGTCATGTTTTGCCTATAGTGAATTTAGTATGGAAAATCAAGTAGATATAATTACATATTTATGTGGCAATCTAATAAAATGCAAAATGAAAAGTTTTAATAACATGCCCCTTATCTCACCGAAAAGGACCGCACATGGAGAACACCGGCTCAGTGGGACAGAGTATTAGTAAATACGGATTTAAATTAAAAGTATAGTGTACTTTCAGTGAGCAAATATTTTATGTTTTTTATTTGTTATACAATATATGAGACTTTTACATTTGTACTTTCTTGCTCTTTTATATGTGTGTTATTACTTTGTTAATTATTATAGATAATTATTAATAGGTGATAGAGGGAGAAAACAAAGACACATCCATCCGTCCATGTTTCTTTGCTTTATTTATATTTGTTAAACGATATATGTGACTTTGACATTTGTACTTTCTTGCTCTTTTATATGTGTGTTATTACTTTGTTAATTACTATAGATAATTATTAATAGGTGCTAGAGGGAGGAAACAAATAAAGACACATCCATTAAGTTATAAAAAAAAAAAAAAAATACTAACCCTTAAGTGATCCAGAGGAAGGCAAAAAATGTTGACAAAGGAATTTAACAAGTAATCCAATTCTCTAACAGGGAAGAAAATCCTTTCTGGACCCCAATGGAAATCAGATCCTCCCTGGATCAACAGCTTACATTTTTAATTCCTACAGTTATATAAGTAGCTATTTGTGTATTGAGCATTTATAAAAAAAAACATCCAGCCCCTGTTGGAAGCAATCCAGAACCTTTTCTTGTGGAAAACTTTCACATCTCTAACGCTGCGTACACACGATCGGAATTTCCGTCAGAAAAAACTTGGATGGTTTTTCCAACGGAATTCCGCTCAAGCTTGCCTTGCATACACACGATCACACAAAAGTTCTCTGTGCTTTCGACCGTCAAGAACGCGGTGATGTACAACACTATGACGAGCCGAGAAAATGAAGTTCAATGCTTCTGAGCATGCGTTTAATTGTTTCCGAGCATGCGTGATTTTTTGCGTGTCCGAATTGCATACAGACTAACGCATTTTCGGATAGAAACTTTTCCCGACCGAAAAATAGAGAACATGCTCTTAATCTTTTGCTGGCTGGAATTCCGCCAGCAAAAGACTGATAGCGCATACACACGGTCGCATTTTCCGACAAAAAGCTCTCATCAAAGTTTTGCTGGCGGCATTTTGGAATAAATTGACTTTATCAAATGAACACCACATACACTGTTAGAAATTTCTTTGTTCAAGAAAATATTTTGATCCTGCTTCGATTAGAAAAGCAAAAACATTCTTACAACATTCCAGCAGCCCATAGATGACTCGATTCCTTCTACCACAGCTGCCTCTTGCAGCGCTATTGTGTTCTCCTGATGGGGGAAGGGGGAGGGTGTGTGGAGCCTTCCTGGCCAGCAGAACACAATGATTACTGCCAGCGGCTATAGCCGCTGGCAGTAATCAAATGCAAAAAAAAACGACAGGCTGATTGATGGATTGACTTGCGTACAGTCAGCCTGTCTATACAAGGATCGAATCTCAGCCTGTCCCTGCTGAACCACCCACATTTCAATCCATCTATGGCTGGTTTTACAATGAAAAATTTCAAACAAATTCTGCTAGTCTTTTAGATATCTTTTAGATATCAGCCATACTAGGGTTGCATTGTTTTAATTGAATTGTAATTGAAAACTCATTTACAATGAATAGATTGCTTTTAGATTGCTTTTACCCATACTTAACAAATCATACTTAACAAATCATGAATCCGACACTGCTTCTCCTGCTTCCCTCTCCCATGGTGGCCTTCTCTGGACTTACTCCCCCACTCTCTGATCACCACCTTATTAGTTTTGCTCTCTCCTGATCTTCCACCTCCTCTCTCTTCAACCGCCTAACAGTTACAGAAACCCCTTTGCCTTCCCAACCCTTCTCTTCTCTACTCTGCTACTGACCAGTGACCTCTATGACAAAATATCACCCCTGTGCTGCCCCAACCTAGCCACTTTCGTCTGCAACAGCTCACTGTCACTGTCATCCCTGCTAGACCAGCCTGCCCCCCTCACTACAGGCAGAATCAGGACCTGACCACTACAACCCTGACAAACAGGCGACACCAGAAGTCTGAGAGAACATAGCCGCACTCTTGAGCATCTGTGGCGTAATACTAGTCCGAGGAAGACTTCAACTTAACACATCATCATCCAGTCCCTGGCAACTCTTCTCTACCTTTACCTGGCAACTTCTACCTCTACCTCCACCTACTAACTCACTGCCCAAGAGACCGTCAATCACTTCAAAAATAAGATTGATCCAATTCGTCAGGAGATCTCCAATGAGCAGAAACCTCCCCCACTTAACACCCCATGTCCACAGATATAATCATTACTTTCCTCATTCAACCCTGCTGGTATTAACGAGGTTGCTAAACATTTTTCTAACACCCATCTAAGCACCTGCCCCCTGGATCCTGCTCCCTCACAAATGCTATGCTCACCCTCTAACTCTATTCTACACTCTCTCACTCACATCCTCAACCTCTCCCTCTCTTCTGGCATCTTCCTCAAGTCTCTAAAACATGCGCTAGTCCCCCCCCATTTATAAAAAGCCCTCACTGGACCCCACCAATCTTAACAACCTATGCCCCATCTCCTTACTCCCATTCTCCTGCAAATTCCTTGAAAGACTGGTCTACAACCAACTGAGTGACCATCCGACTGTGAACAAACTTATTGATCCCCTTCAGTCCGGATTTTGCCCTCAACACTCCACAGAAACTGCTCTCTTTAAACTCACAAATGACCTACTAAAGGCTAAAACCAACAGACGCTATTCTGTACTACTTCTCCTGGACCTCTCTGCTGCCTTTACCAAAGTGGATCACCCCCTCCTCAAAAAAAACCCTCCACTGCTTTGGTCTCTGTGCCTGTACTCTTCGCTGGTTCTTATACTACCTATCCCACCGCACCTTCAGTGTCACAACTCTACTTCCTCCTCTCCTCTTCATTTCTCCGGGTCCCCCAAGGTTCTGTCTTTGTACCTCTCCTGTTCTCAATCTACACCTCCTCCATCTGGCACCACATCACTGGGGCGCCAACTGCAAGAACCAGGAAGAAACAGCCAGCTCTCCATGATGTAAAAAGGAAAATGGTGGCATGAGCAAAGACCTAGAGTGACAGAGCGGTGTCAGAGAAGAGGACAAAGTTGGATCCGCTGGGCTTCTAAGTATTTTCCAATATAACAAACCGCCAAAGGAAAGTGGGGAAATTGAATGAATAAAAATACCCTGGCCGAGTTCTGAATCTGTGAGCAGTACCTGACAGTACCTGACAGTTCTGATGCAGAGGGTCCAGGAGAGCACCTGTTTCAGAAATAGTAACCTATGACACCAATAAACAGAGCACCTTCACCCAGTCTCCTGCAAAACACCTGTGATTTGGGACATTTCACTGACCACCAATGTGATGAGGGCATTTTCACCAACTACCAGTATAGTGGTAAAATTAAGAATGACCTCCAATGAAACAGAAGAATTTACACCGGCCACCAAGGTAAAGGGAGAATTTATATTGACCACTAGTGATGAGTCAAATGCTTGTGGTTCTGATTCAGGGTAAGTTCTGAAACTTAACAAAAGTTTGGATGTCAGATCCAAACCCCATGTTAGGAGAATACCTGTAGTGAGTGGAGACCAATGGCCCGATAACGTTAGACTAAGTACAGTCCTCAATTCTGTAAGAGATTGAACTGTCTGAACTGTTAGACCTATGACCAGTTTGATGCAGTGGTGAATAAGGTTTTCAAATGTGAGAAGGCTATTTCTGTCTCCATGGACCACTGAAAGTGTGCTTCCTTTGTCACATGAGTAATGGGGGCCACAATTTTTGAAATCTTTAAAATAAATCTCTGATAAAATCTTGCGAAGCAAAAGAACCATTGCACATCTTTTATGTTTTTGGGGGTAGGCCAGTCTAAGATGGCCTGGATCTTGCTGGGATCCATGTTCAGCCCTTCAGGAGAGATGATGTAATCCAAAAACTGTATACAGGTCTGTTCAAAATCACACTTTTCCAACTTAATGTATAATTTATTTTGTCGTAGTCATTCTAAAACTGTATGGACATAATCCCGATGTTTATATAAGTTTGTACAAAAGAGAAGTATGTCATCAAGTTAAGCCACCACAAATTGATCTAACAAGTCTCTGAAAACATAATTTATGAAATGTTGGAAGGTAACTGGTGCTTTACAGAGTCCAAAGGGCATTACTAAGGATTTATAATGCCCATATCTTGTCCGAAAAGCCGTCTTCCATTCCTCTCCAGGTCGAAAACAAACAAGATTATATGTGCCCCACAGATCAAGCTTGGTAAAAATCTTTACTGTTCTCAGTCTCTCAAAAAGTTCTGGAATTAATGGAAGTGGGTAACGATTTTCAACTGTCATTTTATTTAACTCTCTGTAATCAATACATAGCCGCAGGGTTCCATTCTTTTTTCACCAAAGAATAGCGGGGCTCCAGCAGGGGAAGCTGAAGGGCGGATAAACCCCTTTGACAGATTTTCTTGTAGAAAGTCCCTTAAAGTGGATGTAAACCCTCACATATACACAGGGATGAAACAAATCTTCCTACGTTATTTTTACATGTATATCTGCTGTCTTCAGCTTTATATATTCTTTAGAAAGTTCAGATCGTGTTAGGAGATTTTCTCTTCCTGGTTAGCACTGCAGTGAAGCTTGAGCATACAGCCAAGGAAAGACTCACACCCCCTCTCCTCATAGGTAGAGATTTTCAGTTCTGTTCATTGAATTGTTCAGCGCTTTGCTAATCTATTTATAGCTTCCTCCCCAACACAAAACTCAGGCTGCTTTAATCTCCTGTGTCGGAGAACTTGTATGAAGTTCTCATGCTGATAACAGAAGAACGAGGAAAGAGAAAGCTACTGGACATAGGGTTTTGAAGAGAGATAAGAAAACACTGCAGATATATGTACCCGGCTAAAATTTCATGAATTGCGTTTACATCCACTTTATTGCTTTCAGTTCTGGCTCAGAAAGGTTGTAGAGGCGACCAAAGGGAATTGGGGCTCCTGGTACAAGCTCTATTGGGCAATCATAGGTTCGGTGCAGTGGCAATTGGTCGGCATTTCTCTTATCACAAATGTCTTTAAAGTCTTGGTACTGGGGGGGCAATCTTTCCAGGTTAGTAAATGTCACTTTGATAATAGTGGGTGAGATGTCCTTCTTTAGACAGTGTAACTGACAATGTTCAGAAGAAAAGGCAAGGTTTCTGGCCTGCCAGTCAACAGTGAACTGAGAGCCATGGCATTCCTAAAATAACAGGAAATTGAGGAGAAGAAATCAGGTTGAAAGATATTAACTCTTGGTGTCCAGGCTCCATACTTAACCGCAGAGGTAAAGTCTCATGAGTAAGTAGAAAGCCATTCACTGTCTCCATATGTACTGGGGATGGTTTAGGAATTTGGGTGATGCAATTTTCTTCAGCAAACTTCAAATCCATAAAGTTACTACCAGCCCCGGAATCCAGCATTGCTGAGGTGGAAAATAAATGGTCTCTCTCTTTAAGAGTGATGCTTAAAATAAAATGTGATTGATGACAGACAATCTTATTTTCTCCTTGTGTTACGGAAGACAAGGGTTCTGTAATGGATCCCACTTGCTCCCTAGAGGTGGGCAATTTTCTTTAACTGGCCACTGCAATTGTTTGAAGTGACCTGACCGCAATAGAAGCAAAGATTCAGTTCACATCTGCGTCTCTTTTCAGCAAAGCTGTAAGATCCGATCTGCAGAGATTTAGGTTCAGGTTCAGAACTAGTAAACTGTTTAGCCATTGGTTGAAGGTTGAAAAAGGGATTAAAGCCAGCTGATCTTTTTTTCTCAATTCATCTCTCCATAAATTGTCTATCGATCTTAATACTCAATTTGGCATATCTATTCTGGATAGCTCATCTTTTATATCCTCAGAAAGTCCTTTTCTAAAGTGGAAGCACTTTGCACTGTCATTCCAAGTTGTTTCAGTTACCCATCCATGAAATATTCACCAATAGGACGTTTTTCTTGGCGCAAGTTCAGGAAAACTGCTTCAAGAGTTGCGCTGCGATTCGGATCATCGAAAATTAAATCCATGGTTGCCACAAAACCCTTAAAATTTCCTAGAATAGCATGGTCTTGCTTCAAGTATGGAGAAGCTCATGCCAGGGTCTCATCAATGAGCAGAGGTAAAATAAAGCCTGTCCTGGAGTGTGGGGTTGCAAATCAGGAAGGTTGCAGCTGAAAGTGCAGTCGACAGGAACCCTCTACAATATTTTGGATTCCCATTGAATTTATCAGGCAAAGGGAGGCAGTTAAAATCACTGTTTGTAGCTGTTTGTTGTCTTTGCTGACCAAGTTGTCATCGCAGTTCGATTACTTCCCCTTGTAACTCTTATACTTGTGGTTGTAGAGCTTGAATATTCTGGGCTGTTTCAGTTAGTGAAACAACATGTTCACTCAGGGATCATGGAGTTGCAGTGGTCTCCATGTTCTTTTTTGCCAGATTATTCTGTTAGGAGAACACCTGTAGTGAGTGGAGACCAATGGCTGATAACATCAGGCTAAGCACAGTTCTCAGTTTTGTAAGAGATTGAATTGTCTGAAACGTGATGATCAGTGTCGGGGTCACAAGCCAAGGTCAGTGCAGGAGAAGAGTTTCGTAGTCGGGGTCACAAGCCAAGGTCAATGCAGGAGAAGAGTTTCGTAGTCAGGATCACAAGCCAAGGTCGATTCCAAGTAGCAATATAGGTAGCTTGAGGCAGCAGGCAGGATATGAACCACAATAATCCGGCAACAGGAAGTGCAGAGACATGGCTTACAGTATATCAGGAAGATCACGGAAGGAGCAAAGAGTTCAAGGTTGAGCAGAATTTAAGACATAAGGCAGGGTTGTCCAATGGATCAGACAGGGTGCTGTCCAGCTTCTCAGGTAGCTCAGCGAGTCATTGCCAGACACAGAAGAGGTCCCAGGTTCAAGTCCAGGCCCTGACATCCCATTAAAGTCAATGGGAGAAAAGTCTTAGAATCGATAATGACCTTTTCTGGGCTAAAAGGCAAGGGATTGTCAAACAAAGGGCATGGGCTTTGACACAGTGGTTGGAAAACATGTTAACAGTTTAATTGGAGCCCAAGGTGGCAATGTAAGAGGGGGGGATAAGTCAATTCAAGACATTTTTCAGATAAGATATTTTAAAGACAGCAGCCATAAACTTTGAATAAACTTGTTACCTATTATGCAAGCATTTGTTCTTAGGCACTATGTTAGGGGAAGAGATGAGGCATATTTTATTGTGGAAAAAAATTAGTTTTATTATGTCACAATCAAGTGCCAGAAATATTTTACAGACATGCTGCATACCATGTAAATACTTTTACCAACAGATAAAGGAGAGACTAGACATGTTTTATGATAATATATATTAAAATAAAAATTACAGTATGCTATTTCAGAGCCAAAAGACAGAAAAACTCAGCTGATTTGCTGGACAGTATGTACTCCTTTTTTGCCAAGATGCAAAGTCAGAGGGAGAGAGCAAACCGATTTCCTGGTGCCTCCATGGCAGCATACCAATGCTTGGTTGCTCCGCCCCCGACCAACCCACAGGACCACTTTAACTCTATAAATAAAAGAGTTGTTCCTCCCCACCGTCATTCTTTTCTCTGTCCTCGTTCCTACAGGATCAAGCGCTCAGCCCTACCTCACCGCTTTATGGTGTGACCATTGCAGGTTTATGCTCTCCTGCAGTATGGAGTCCCATTGCTTGGGCTGCTAAAAGCGCCAGATAAGTATGGGAGCCCGTTTTTCTGTGGATCTTTTTGGGGTTTGGTGGGTTAACAGGAGCCAGTTTTCTCTCCTATATATTCCCTTGTTCGGCATGCTAAAGCCCTAAATGCTTAAATGCTTGTGCTTTTTACAAAAACGCTATGAGGTTTTTGCCTGCCTCCACAGCATGCCTCATGTGCCTGTGAAGCTCTCCTCTGAGTGTGCAGCGCTTCGCGCGCGCCGTTCGGCTCTGCTTTCCCGGCGGGTAGCGCTGTGAAGCCGATGGCGGCCATCTTGGGACTCCCAGACCGATCTCTAGTATATAAGAGAGCTTACTGTCAGTAGGGGAGCAGCTGCCTTAAGGGAAACATCTATCAGGCGTCCTCTCCAGCTCCTTTATCCTTTTTGACTCTGTGCTATGGAGCCCAGCCAAGGTACCAGGGAGGAATGGGAGTATATATATATATATGTGTACCTATATGTATATATGTAAAAAAAAACAAAAAACTTTTTTTTGTTGTTCTTCCCTCCTCTGCAAAATCCTTTTTTGTTTTTAACTACTTTTATATTAAATTGTAATCGTTTTTTTTCAGCTGCCCCTAGTACTATAATGTCGCATCAAAAAGATCCTCAACATACCACTAGGTAAGGGCTGCAACATTCAGGTAAGTTATTTGTCAAGAGAAAAGAGCACCCCGGGCTGATTGAAGCACCCTTGTCTTTGTTTTTGTTTTTTGTCTTAGCCCGCATCACGGATCTTCCCGCAGATCATCCCATAGAGATTCTACGGATAGAAGATCAAAAGACCATAGGAGCTCGGGTCATTCTCATTCGTCCTCGGCCCATACTTCCCGCAGTGGGCACAAATCATCCCGACATACCTCTAGTAAACAGGACTCTCAGCACAGACCTGTGTATCCAGGAGAGAAAGCATGCTGGGTGTGTGGCAAACAAGCCCTCCCTGATAAATTGGTATGTGGTCAATGCCTCCTGGAAGCTACAGGAGACAAAGAGAGAGAGAAACTTGAGTCAATGGAATCAATCAAAAGAATGATCAAAGACTCTATCCGGGAGTTAGCCTTATCCCAAGATTAAGCAACCCCACCTGCAGATGAAGCAGCGGTGAATACACCCAATCCACAGCCAGACACAGAGGTTATTTCTGAAAGCGATTCGGATGTGGGAGAAGAAAATGCTTCAGCCTTTGATTTTGCTCTAGTGGAACCCTTTATCAATGCGGTAAAGTACGCAATCCAATGGGAGGAAGATCCAGAGCCTTCATCCAAAGCTAAGAAATATTTTCCACACCTGAAGAAAAAGTTATCAACCTTCCCCTTAATGGAAGAAATAAAGGAAGTTGTGACAGATAAATGGCAGAAGGTGGATTAAAGACCCTTAGCTTACAATCGTTTTCTCAAATTATACCCACTTGCTGAAGCAGATGCCCAGCTTTTTGATTCGCTTCCAACGGTAGATGCTTCAATTATGAGATTAGCCAGGAATACAACACTGCCTCTAGAGGATGCAGTCTCTTTCAGGGATGTACTTGATCGAAGGATCGATTCAGATCTAAAAAAATCTTATCAAGCTGCAGGAGGGGCATGCAAGCCAGCAGTAGCCCTGACTTCAATCCCTCTGGCTACTAGAGTATGGTCAGACAATATTGAGACAGCCCTCAGACAGGGGGTGGGGTCTAACGAGATCATCAAAGCACTAGATGAGCTGAAGCTGGCCTCAGATTTCATGGCGGAGGCCATTGATGTCCTAAAGTGTTCCTCCAGAGCTATGCTGTACTCCATCACTGCCAGAAGGGCATTGTGGCTAAAACCATGGTCAGCCGACCCAACCTCAAAACAATCATGGTGTCGCATACCATACAATGGGAAAGCTCTGTTCGGCGACAAAATGGATGCAGCGATTACCAGAGTCACAGGAGGGAAATGTGGACTAATTCCCCAGGACAGAAGCAGGAGGAAAAGATTTGTGTCACGTCCAGCTGGTCAGCAGAGAGCAAGAGACTCCAGAACGTACTGCCCGGGCAGGGAGTACAGAAGAGGCTGGAAGGGCTCGCAGGCAACTTTGTTGAAGGCGGGGAAGCCGAAAACCCCAACATCCACGGTTGAGGGCCAGAAGTCTTTTTGACTCCCTATCCACCCAAACCGCTCCAGTAGGAGCTCGACTCAGGGCGTTCGCCCAGGTTTGGGTGGAGAATTGTACAGATCAATGAGCAGTCTCCACTGTCATTCAGGGGCATTTCTGGACATTCAGAAAACGGCCCCCACCCTTTTCATTCCAGCCAACGAAGATACCAACCTCCAAAGAGAAGAAAGAGGTCCTTCTTCAGTATGTGCAAATTCTTATCCGGTAGCAAGCAGTAGGCCCAGTTCCGGACTTGGAAAAACACTCAGGGTTCTATTCCCCAGTCTTTTTGGTCCCCAAAAAATCAGGCGGCTGGAGGCCCGTGTTGGACCTGAAGAGGTTAAACAGGTACATCCGTACAGAGCATTTCAAAATGGAATCCTTAAATACAGTGATCCTATCAGTACAGCCAGGGGATTGGATGATCTCTATAGACCTTCAAGACGCATATCTCCATATACCTATCCTGCAGCAGTTTCAACCTTTCCTACGTTTCAAAGTAGGCGATTTACACCTACAGTTTCAATGCCTGCCGTTCGGGATCTCAACAGCTCCCAGAACCTTTACCAAGGTGCTAGTGGCAATCCTGGCTCCTCTTCGAGAAAAAGGGATTCGAGTACTTCACTACTTAGACGACATCCTCATTCTATCCCAGCACAAAAGGAGCCTAGAAATGCATGTACGGCTGGTCCTAGACACCCTGAGCAAGTTCGGGTGGTTAATCAATTACTAGAAAAGCCAGCTCACACCTACACAAAAGATGACATATCTAGGAGCACTTTTCAACATTCCAGAGAGGGTAGTTTCACTTCCCCTAGAAAAGATTCCTGTCCTGATAAGGAAGGTAAAGAGAGTATTGGCAAGCCATTCCATGTTGGCATTAGACTGTTTGAGTCTCCTGGGCTCCCTTTTCTCTTGTATACCCATTGTGAAGTGGGCCAGGTGGCATCTGCGGGGATTCCAACTGGGCTTTCTGGCACAGTGGAGGAAGAATCGCCTGGATCAGAGGATATTAGTCACATCCATAATGAAGTTCAGTCTCTGGTGGTGGACAAGACCATCCAACCTGCAGGTTCACTGTTCCCTAGGGCCCATCTCATGGACCATTCTTAGGTCAGACGCAAGTCAGTTGGGTTGGAGTGCGCACTTCCAAGGTCAACTAGTCCAAGGGAGATGGCAGTTCAATTCGGAGGCGGTAGTATCGAACATACTGGAACTAAGGGAGGCATGGATGGCAATCCTACATTTAGCCACCTACCTCAGAGGAAAATCCATACTCCTACAGATGGACAACAAAGCGGCAGTGGCCTATGTCCAGAACCAGGGGGGAACACACAGCAGGTCTCTACTCAGCGAAGTGACGCCCATTCTGACCTGGGCCAAGAGGAACTTAATCAACCTGCGGGCCTCATACATCCCAGGGTCCGAGAACCAGTTAGCCGACTATCTGTCAAGATCATTCGTCAACAACGAGTGGTCCCTGAATCCCAAGGTTTTCGATTGGATATGCCAACAATGAGGCACCCCCCAAATAGACCTATTTGCATCTCCACTCAGCGCAAAGACGCCTCTATTCTTCTCAAGGTTCCCGTTCCCAGGGTCAGCGGGAGTAGACGCTCTAGCCCAGCCTTGGAAATTTCAGAAAGGATACGCAGTTCCTCCGACTCCTCTGATATTGAGGTTTCTTCAGGGCGTGACGACAGAGAAAGTCATAGTCACACAGTCTTGGCAGTAATCCCATACTGGCCCAAGAGACCGTGGTTCACACTCCTAGTCAACTTGGCTGTGTGCAAACCACTTCCTCTTCCACACCTGAACGACCTTCTGTCTCAAAACGGCTTCTCTCACCCGCATCCAGACATTCTAGATTTGAGGGTTTGGAAATTGAGCGGAAGAGGTTGGATGATTTAGGGTGCTCACATAATGTTATACAAACACTTCTACAGGCAAGAAAGTCTTCCACTAATTCCACCTATTACAGAATATGGAGAAAATTTACAGATCTGGCAGAACTTAATCATTTCGATCTCCTAGATCCTGGGGTCCAGAATGTGCTTCTCTTCCTACAGAATGGCTTGGATCTAGGTTTAGGTCTAAACACTCTTAAGGTCCAGGTCTCGGCTCTCTCAGCCCTGACAGATACACGATGGACTTTGAACCCTCTGGTCGAACGCTTTTTATAGGCAGTCCTGAGATTGCGACCTCCCAGGAAAGCATTATACCCCAAATGGGACTTGACGATTGTACTGGGTGTCCTAGCAAATCCTCCCTTTGCTCCCACAGAAGATTGCACCATAGAGGACATTTCCTTAAAAACAGTATTCTTGATTGCCATCACCTCGGCTCGCAGAGTATCGGAAATTCAAGCTCTAGGATCACGGGAACCTTACATCACCTTCTTCCCGGACAGGGTGGTTTTGCAACCCATCCATCAATTCATTCCTAAGGTACCTACTCTCTATCATCTTAATCAGGAATGGGTTCTTCCAGCATTTGGAGAAGATCCAGAGTCTTCAAGATTACATGAGTTAGATGTAGCCAGATCCCTGAGACACTATTTAAACTCAACACAACAGTTTCGCAAAGATCAAAGACTGTTTGTCATCCCAAAAGGCGCCAGAAAGGAAATGGCAGCATCCAAGACGACTTTGGCAAGCTGGATCGTAAAATTAATCCAAAGGGCCTATCGGGCTAGTGGTCTGGCAGTCCCAGATGCGGTCAACGCGCATTCCACTCGGGGAATGGCCTCTTCTTGGGCAGCATTGGCGCGGGTCTCCCCTGAGACACTTTGCCGAGCAGCTAGTTGGTCGTCATTCAACACTTTCATGTCTCACTATAGTGTAGACCCAGCAGTTCTTACTTCCATTGGTATGCTGCCATGGAGGCACCAGGAAAATGGAAAATTGAATACTTACCTTTCAGAAATTTTCCTTTCCTGGTGCCTACCCATGGCAGCATACACCCTCCCTTCAATAATCCTTAGTTTTCTGAGATCTAGTTACAAGAATGACAGTGGGGAGGAACAACTCTTTTATTTATAGAGTTAAAGTTAAAGTGGTCCTGTGGGTTGGTCGGGGGCAGAGCAACCAACCATTGGAATGCTGCCATGGGTAGGCACCAGGAAAGGAAAATTACGGAAAGGTAAGTATTCAATTTTCCGTTTTCATCTGCACTAAACAAACTAAAGCAATAACAGTGTATTTTTCAAAGACTGAAAACCAAAAAACTGCACAAATGTCAAACCTTTTTTATAGTGTACTGTTTCAGAGGGAGAGAATAGACAGATTTCATGTATAAAAAATAGACAGTCGATTTTAAAAGACTGCAGATTGAACAATTGTACTTTAAGGCACACCTTTTAAGCCTTTATTGCATCTGCACACAACACATTTTTCCTTTTTATTTAAAATTTTTGACAAAGAAGGTTTACAGAATTGCCTTCCCTGCTTTTAAAACAATTTGAATAGGCTGCTATTTCTGAGGGAAAGAGCAGGACGATTGCATCAATAACTATGAAATTAGACCCTACTGTTCGAAGAGACAAAATATAACAATTATACTGATTTTATGCAAAAAAAAACATGGGGGGGGGGGAATAGTGACAAGGTGCTTTGCTAGAGAGGTCCCACCCATGTTGAGGACATATAGCCTGGTATGGTTCAGTAGGGACACACATTCATCCCCCTCCCTTTCCTGTCTAGCCAGGCTGCATGCTCAGATAAGGGTCTGGCATGGAATTTGAGGGGACCCCACACTTTTGTTTAGAGAGTTCTCCCCTCAAATCCATATTAAACCCAAGGGTCTGGTATGAAATTTGGAGGGGGCCACCCAACACCATATTTTTAAACTTTTTTTGTTGAGTTCCCCTTAAAGTACATACCAGACCTGACGGACCTGGTATGACTTTTGAGGGGGACCCCTCGCCATTTTTGTTTGTAGTATCCCTGCCTCTTTGTATAAATTCACTGGCTGGCTGACAGCTGAATGTGTTGGGCAGTGATGAGTCACTGGTTATTAAGATATGTGCGGGTGTCAGTTGTGTTACAACCAGGACCCTGAGCAGGAAGCCCTCACACAGCTGTACTAAACATTTTAGTTCCCACTGCAGCTGGAGGTTTGGCTCAGCCAAAAATCTATTCGTATGGCTGTTCGCTGAACCTCCCAAACAGTAAAGAAATCTCCAGTTCATAAACATTGTAAACAGTACAGAGATCACATTCTGAGCCAACAGTGTTAAGCTATTTTCTGCATTGGTGTAATATTCTTTAACTCTTATGACTAAATATTTTAGTTTTTTTTCCTCTTAGGGTTGAATGTTAGGGACATTCACCCTGCAAAAAGCAATAGAAACTGACATTTCACACATATTGCAAACATTACTGGTTATGTGTGACTTTCATGCAAATGTTAAGACATTTGCAAAGGGAATTATACATAGACCCCTAATAGTTGTCCAGTTTTAATGAAGATACACCATATTCCAATGCAAACAATAATGGTCATTACAGTGTTTTCCAGCCAAAAAAAAGTATCTACTGTATTTTAAAATCGGTGAAATGACAAAGGAAAAATTTGGTTTTGGATTTTATTAGCACCAAAACACCATAATACATGCAGAGGACTGGATGAGCCCTGACAAGAAATATTACATTTTTGGAACTGAGGAAGAGCTGCATAAGAATTAGGTTTCAGTATTATTATTGCACTGTAACCCAACTCTAAAATTCATGCAGAGAATAGGATGGACCCTTCCAAAAAATATTGCATTATTTGCAACTGGGAAACAGCTGTGGAAAAATTAGGTTTTGGATGTTGTTAGTGCCAAAACACTGTAACCCAACACACAAATTCATGCATAGGACAGCATTGAAGTTGCCAAGAAATTATACTTTTCTACAACTGGGATACAGCTGCAGAAACATTGTGTTCCCAATTAAAATATTTATTGCAACAGACTACAGCAATGGGAGCAGTATGAGATGGTAATGATTGCAGGCCTAGAGGGGTGACAGAAGGTGGTTACAGTATCAGGCCAGCGAAAGGGTAAAGAGGTGTTAATGGTAGCTGGGTATGCTGAAGGCGACAGGTGACAATGGTGGCAGGGGGTGGTATTTATCATAAGCCTGCAGTGGGGAAAAAAGGAAGGCTTTCAGATCTACACTTAAACAAACTTTTTGGGGCCAGAATGCAACACAAATTTTAATCTGTGGCATCTTCAGCTGGGGCTTGGTAGTTTTTGCTGATTCAGGACTGTTTTACTTTCATAAAAGTCAGCCTGTCCCTGTGGTGAGGATAGAACAGACAAGCTCTTTTTTCTATAACAACCCAATGCACCAACACCCCCCACCACCAATACATTCTTAAAGCATGCTGTTTGCTTGCCAGAGAGTAGGGGGCCCAAATATAATCTCTGCACAGGTTCCCCTTGATTATTATTATTATTATTATTATTATTACACAGGATTTATATAGCGCTGACAGTTTACGCAGAGCTTTACAGCATAAGGGTAGACAGAACAATTACAATATAATTGTATACAGTAGGAATCAGAAAGCCCTGTTTGTTAGAGCTTACAATCTAAGAGGGAGGGTCAAGAGATACAAATGGTAATAACTGTGGGGGGTGGGCTGATGGAGAAAATACATGTACAGTTGTTAGGTGGGGGCCGGATAGGCTTCTCTGAAGAGATGAGTTGTGGATGGCTTTGTAAGTTGTTGTTAGTGCTTTGAATGTAATTAGTTGGGAGAGTGGCAGCCACTGGATGGATTGGCAGAGAGGGGTAGCTGACACTGAGCGATTTGTGAGGTGGATGAGCAAGGGAGAAGCATTCATGAGGGACTAAAGGGGGTATAGCTTATGTAAGGGTAAGCCAATGAGGAGGGAGTTGCAGTAGTGCAGGCGAGATGTGACCAGGGAGTGAATTGGAAGCTTTGTTGTGTCATTGGTTAGAAAGGGGCGTATTTTGGAGATGTTGCAGAGGTTGAGGCAGCAAGCTTTGGACAGTGATTGGATGTGGAGCCGAAGGAATAGTTTAGAGTTCAGGCTTACACCTGGGACCTTGGCATGGGGGAATGGGTTGATAGCTGAGCCATTTATTATGACAGAGAAATTAGGGAAAAAGGCAAGTGGAGGAGGAAATATTATGAGCTTGGTTTTGGATA
Organism: Lithobates clamitans; assembly: GCA_037952925.1. Lineage (NCBI taxonomy): Eukaryota > Metazoa > Chordata > Amphibia > Anura > Ranidae > Lithobates > Lithobates clamitans. Next base: position 3,839,921 of record JBBGZY010001202.1, read on the forward strand.
GATTGAGTTTGCGGAAGTGGTGTGACATCCAGGCTGATAAGTCAGTCAGTAAATTAGTGATGGATGAGGAGACTGATGGAATGGGCTGAAGGGTAGAGAGATAAATTTGTGTGTCATTGCCGTAGAAATGGTATTGAAACCCATGGGATGCAATAAACTGATCCAGGGAGATGGTGTAGATTGAGAACAGGAGAGGTCCAAGAACAGAACCTTGAGGGACCCCAATGGAGAAAGTAAGAGGAGAGGAGGAATGAGAATTGTAAGTGACACCGAGGTGTGGTGGGATAGGTAGGATGAGAACAAACAAAGAGTACAGTCATGGAGACCTAAGGAGTGGAGTTTTTTGAGGAAGGGGGTGGTCCACTTTGTCAAATGCAGCAGAGATGTCAAGGTAGAGTAGTACAGAATAGTGTTTGTTGGTTTTAGCCGTTAGTAGATCATTTGTGAGTTTAAAGAGAGCAGTTTCCGTGGAGTGTTAAGAGCGAAGGGGATCAAGAAGTTTGTTCACAGTCAGATAGTCGTTCAGTTGGCTGTAGACCAGACGTTCAAGGAGTTTGGAGGAAAAGAGGGGTAAAGAGATGGAGCATAGGTTGTTAAGATTGGTTGGGTCCTTGGAGGCTGTTTTTTAAGGATGGGGCGACTAGTGCATGTTTTAGAGAGTTTGGGAAGATTCCAGAAGAGAGGGAGAGATTGAAGATGTGAGTTAGAGAGTGTAGAATAGAGCCAGAGGGTGATCGTAGCGTTTGAGAGGAAGCAGGATCCATGGGGCAGGTGGTTAGGTGGGCAGTGGAAAAAAGTTTAGCAACCTCTTCAAAAGCAACGGGGTTGAATGAGGGAAATGATGATTGTACCTGTGGACATGGGGTGTTAAGTGGGGGAGGTATCTGAGCATTGGAGATCTCCTCACGAATTGTATCAATCCTTAGAGAGTTGGGGAAGATGCCAGAAGAGAGGGAGAGATTGAAGATGTGAGTTAGAGAGTGTAGAATAGAGTCAGAGGGTAAGCATAGCATTTGCGAGGGAGCAGGATCCAGGGGGCAGGTGGTTAGATGGGTGTTAGAAAAATGTTTAGCAACCTTGTTAATACCAGCAGGGTTGAATGAGGAAAGCAATGATTGTACCTGTGGACATGGGGTGTTAAGTGGGGGAGGTATCTGAGCATTGGAGATCTCCTCACGAATTGTATCAATCCTATTTTTGAAGTGATTGGTGATCTCCTGGGAAGTTAGTGAGTTAGAGGGGGAGGCAGTGGAGGACGAAGTAGAGAGTTGAAGGTAAAGAAGAGTTGACTGGGATGGGATGAGAAGGTGTTAATGAGAGTGATACAGTAGGTCTGCTTGGCAGTGAGGAGGCAGGAATAGTGTTTTTAGAGGGAAGATTTATATTGGTTGAAGTCTTGATAACTTTACCTCTCCCCAAGGAGAACTTCCTCTGAGAAAATATATTACAGTACATTAGTTCCCTCAGACATCAGCACCTCCTTCAATACCTCCCACTAATGCTGAAGAAGCATCTGGAATAGACTCTGCAAGATGACATAAGGATAATATAAAATATGGATAAAGTGAAAACTAACTCAGATTTGCAGGTGAGCATACATACACTATTATTAAATTGCAAAGTTTGCATTAAAATATGGGGGTGAAGGGGGGGGTTGTGTTGGCCCCTTGCTACTACCTGCCTCCCCACAGTGTGCTGTCAAGTAATGCCAGGCCATGTCCATTGATCGATCATGTGTCAGGAATATAAAAATGTAAACACAATATATAAGAACCCCACTTTAGGAGTAGTTAAAAAATCTTCACTATGTGTACAAATAAAAATTTTAACACAGCAACATTTAACTCAGTTGAACATTTTTTACAGAGCAACAGGGCAGTCATATGACCCTTGGTGTACACTGGACACTAGAAAGCACTCTGAAGAGGACTGCCATGTCCTCTGCAGTTTGTTTAGGACAGCCATCTTGGGGGGAGCCAGTACCTATTGTAGCCACCATATTCCCATGAGATTTGGGTGAATATTTTGGCATGGATGTGATATATAAATATCATGTACTGCATCTCTAGAGGGCCCCTTGCATGGAAAGAGAGTGCAAAAGGGTGTAATTCAATCTCCTGATTTTTCATCTAATCATACAGTTTCAAGTCACAGAGAGTTGAATGATTGTTTAAACATTTACAGCACAAAGTTTTGGAGAAAAGAAGTTATCACTGCCTTAGGTTTACTTCTTTGCTATGATTAAAAGTATAAAACTCAGCAAATGTAGATTAAACCAGTTTACACATTGTTTCAGAGTCAGGGCGGCCTATAACACATTGATGGATCTTCCGGTATTAACAAGTATAAACACTGTAAAAAATGTCATCATTTATAATCAGTCACAGAGCCACCTCTGCCTCATGACCACTTTGATCAATGACGGTAATCTGAAACAGACAGCATTTAAATCAATGACATTATAAAATAGGCCATCATAATAACAAATGTGTACTGCAGGATGGAGGATGACCAAGTTGGTATTCTTTCCCACATCCGTAGCATGATCTATAGGAATGTAAAAAAAGCTCAAAATAACGGATAGATCAAGTATTAACATTTGTCATAGCTGCTGTGTCTAGCATGCATTGCAAGAATTTTAAAGGGAATGTATGGTGTTTTTAGATATACAGTAATTTCTGAATGTGTTGATGGCAATTGGCTTAAGTGATATATAAAACATTTTATAGTAATAGTATTCATTCTCGTTTTCAGCCAGCAAATGGAGCTTAATGCTGCTCTCCCACATTTCTATTGTCTCCAGTTATATCCTCACCTGCTGATAGAAAAAAGCCTGTTGTTCACAAAGTTCAGGAGCGCAAGTTAAACATCTAAAGTAAACCCAGGTCTTCTGTATTGTTTCTGAAGAAAGTTCATAATGCTATGTTCATAAACCCCATGTTAAATGTCTGTTTATAAAATAACATTTGTATACTGTTAGTTGAAAAAAAAAACTCCTGGCCAGTACGAGGGCACAGACATTTGCACATGCGCATGCAGTGGTACATCAATCTTCACATTGGACTATGGCTAGGCATGCACCTCTACATATAGACTTGGGAAATTATATGCGTGCTTCAGAGTACATAAGTGCATTTGTGGATGTCTAGTGTTCATATTGGTGTCCTCCATATACAATAGACAGCAAATAAGTGGTGAGAAGGTGACCATAGGAGGGATAACGGGTCCTGGAAGAAGACCCTATATGTAATAAGCCACCGGAGGGCACCAAAGGACCTTGCCTCTGCTAGTCAGGTTGTATGTAGTGTTAATCTAGACAGGTATATGCAGTTGGCTTACACGTGGCTCCAGCTTATTACATATAGGGTCTTCTTCCAGGACCTATTACCCCTCCTATGGTCACCTTCTCACTACTTATTTGCTGTCTATTGTATGGGTAGGGGAACTACTATTTTAACCTTGAAGTAAATGGTTCTCCTTCTTGAGTAAAATTACTGTAAATGAATGAATAGTGTTTTATGCTACAGTAACTCCTGAAGAAGCTGTGTATTTGGCGAAACATGTTCAGAATGTAACATCAATGTACCACGGATAACGTTAACTCAATATATCACTGGAAAATGATACTATGATATGGTTATTGGTTTTATCCTAATTTTAATGACATTTGTACAAATAAATGAACAGATGTTTTTAATGAATATCTGGATATTGTAGTGTTATTTGCGCACCCTAAAAGTTCTGTATTGCCTGTGCTTCCTCTTGTCATTGCTTCTTTCTGTTGACCTGGTTAACTTTTTGCTTGTCTATCCAGATCTGAGATCAGCCTTCTCTGACTCTACAACTTTTGTTGTATCATGTTGTGCCACCTTCATCTGGTGAGCCGGCAGTCTATTCTCTTCCATGTGATGCCATCCTGCCATGAAAATGGACACTGCAACTCCAGCCCTTCTGAAAGTAGCAGCACTCATGCTTCTCTGCTGCCCTTGTGTCACCTGTTGGCACTACCATGTTCCCCTGAGCCAAAGACGCGAAAAAGGCTATCCTCACGACTGTCTGTGAATAGGTGCAATCACTCTTAGGGAACACATTTAACCCTTTGATCGCCCCTGATGTTAACCCCTTCCTTGCCAGTGTCATTAGTACAGTAACAGTGCATATATTTTAGTACTGATCACTGTATTAGTGTCACTGGTCCCCAAAAAGTGTCAGTTAGGTGTCCGATTTGTCCACCACAATACCGCAGTTCCGCTATAAGTCCCTGATCACCACCATTACTAGTATAAAAAAAAAAATCTACCAATGTTTGTAGACGCTGTAACTTTTGCACAAACCAATCAATATACACGCATTGGGATTTTTTTTTTACCAAAAAATATGTAGCAGAATACATATTGGCCTAAATTGATGAAGAAATTCGATTTTCTAAAAATTTTTTATTGGGAATGTTTTATAGCAAAAAGTAAAAAATATTGTCTTTTTTTGTATATAGCGAAAAAAATAAAAAATGCAGAGGTGATCAAATACCACCAAACGAAAGCTCTGTTTGTGGGGAAAAAGGACATCATTTTTTTTTGGATACAGTGTCGCACATCCGTGCAATTTTCAGTTAAAGTAACACAGTGCCGTATCGCAAAAAATGGCCTGTTCATGAAGGGGGTAAACCTTTTGGAGCTGAAGTGGTTAATGAAGGATTCAAGTACACTGGCTGCAGTTTTGCGTTCATTTTTTTAGTACTCAGGTGCAAAACGTACATTTTATTGTATTTACAGAAATCAGCTACAGCAGCTTAAAGCTAGAGGACTAATGAAAGCTGTTTTCTGATTGGCTGATTGGCTAGGAGTCGCCGCACACTCAGTACAATGCTAAAAAGTCCATGGTTCCTGCCATTTAAAAAAATCTCAGCTCATGGAAACGATTGAGGGAAAAAATGTAAACAGAATTCAGAGAAAATCCTCAGTGAAACGTTTGTATATCTTGCTCGGTTTTATGTTTGGATGTCGAGGAAAGATGCATGCCGGCCCTCCCCTTGTGTTTGTTGTTTCAGGATTTATACAGTTTGCATTCCACTCCTTTTTCTCATCATTTCTCACCCTTTTTGTTGTCTTTACTCCACTCACAATTTGTTATGATAATTGCAGTTAAGTATATGGAAGTGACAGGGGATGCTGCACAGCAGTCTTGAAAAGGTTAAGGTAAAACACATGTAGATATGATTGCTGTATGGTGTGCTATGGGAGGAACAGCTGGTCTGTTCTGGAGATCTGAGTGGATATATGGCCAGGAGCAAGGAAGTAGCTAAACACCTTTGAACCCCATTGCAATATATGAGCCAGGACCCCCCAAACAATCGCAGCCTCCTTTTTTATTTCAGTACAAGCTTCCTCTAAAGTATGCAAGCCAGTCAGCAGAAACTTACTTAGAGTGGAGATAAACTTAACTTGTAAAAACTAGGGTTGCCATCGTCCCCTCCATACCCTTGTTTAAAGATTGCATTAGACTGTTTTACTTTTTACTTTTCACTGTTTGCAACTGATGAACTATAAATTGTACCACCAAACAAGATGTTTTGTACTTGAGAGGCCTCACTATCTGTGCCTATTCACGTTGTTTTATGACAAATGTTATTAATATAAAAGTTAATTATACTGTATAACTTTCAATAAAATACTTCAAGAAGAAAAACTAGGGTTGCACCGATACCACTTTTTTTAAGACCGAGTATCGATACTTTTTTTTCAAGCACTCGCCGATACCGATTACTGATACTTTTTTTTAAATGTCATGTGACAGTGGCACTAATATGCAGCACTGATGGGCACTCATAGGTGGCACTGATGGGCAGTAGTTTTTTATTTTCATTTTTTTTTACAAATTAGTTATTTACAATTTTTTTGTTATTTTATTTCACAATGCATTCTTTTTTTTTGGGGGGGGGGGGGGGGGTGTCAGTGCTTTTTTTTAATTTTATTTTTTATTATTTTTACAATTTTACTTTTAAATATTTATTAATACCATTATGTTTTTTTTTTATCAACCCTTTTTGGGGGGGCTTTGGTGAGATGTCAGTGGTGTAAACAGACTCCTGACATCTCCCCTTTGAGACAGGGAAAGGGACTGAGGACACGGATTCCCCAGTCTCTTTTTCTGCAGCCTCAGCTGCACTGAAGATGAATGGACAGGAGACAGCGGCTCCTGTTCATTCATAAACTGAGACATCGTAAACACCGTTTACAATGCTCAGTTATGAGTGAACAGAGTCAGTAAATTACATATATACCGGCTCCTTCCTCCGCTCTCCATCCTGAAAGATCTTGGACAGGGGGGCAGAGGAGCACAGAGGGGGACCAGGGGAGGGCACAGGGGGGACCGGAGGAGCACATGGAGGAGACAGAGGAGAACACAGAGGGGGACCGGAGGAGGACACAGAGGAGAACACTGAGGGGGACCAGAGGAGGGCACAGGGGGGAACGGAGGAGGACATGGAGGACACAGAGGAGAACACAGAGAGGGATCGGAGGAGGGCACAGGGGGGACCGGAGGAGGACATGGAGGACACAGAGGAGAACACAGAGGGGGACCGGAGGAGGGCACAGGGGGGACCGGAGGAGGACATGGAGGACACAGAGGAGAACACAGAGGGGGACCGGAGGAGAACACAGAGGAGAACACAGAGGGGGACCAGAGGAGGGCACAGGGGGGACCGGAGGAGGACATGGAGGACACAGAGGATAACACAGAGGGGGACCGAAGGAGGACACAGGGGACAATCAGGAACAATCGGTAAGGCGGTGGGGGAGTTACAAGCACCAATCTTCCTGCATGGTTTTCAATCAAGCAGCTGACAGCCGTGGGATGGAAAGGAGGAGAAGCATCTGTCAGCTGCTTTATTGAAAGCCGCACAGGGAGATTGGTGCCGCACTGATCGTTCCTGACTGTCCAAGTATCGGCAAGCATCGGAGCATTTGCACGAGTACAAGTACTCATGCAAATGCTCGGTATCGGCACCGATACTGATACTAGTATCGGTATCAGTGCAACCCTAGTAAAAACTGTGAGCAGGCAGCTGTTTATTGCAGCAGAGTTATAGGTTGATTTACTAAAGGCAAGTAGACTGTGCACTTTGCAAAGTGCAGTTGCTCCAGAGCTTAGTAAATGAGGTAAAGCTTCAAAGAATAACCAATCGCGTGCAAGGAAAATTTAAAAAAAACAGCCTTTTTGCTTGCACACGATTGGATAATGGAAGTCAGCAGAGCTTCTGCTCATTTCCTAAGCTCTAGAGCAGTGATGGCGAACCTTGGCACCCCAGATGTTTTGGAATTACATTTCCCATAACGCTCAACTACACTGCAGAGTACATGAGCATCATGGGAAATGTAGTCTCAAAACATCACTGCTCTGGAGCAACTGCTCTTGCAGAGTGCAACTGCGCTTTGCAAAATGCACAGTCTTTTTGTTTTTAAATCAACCCTACTGTCTCTTCTGCAATAACAAACACTCACCTGCCTGCTCTCAGTCCTCTATTGAATGTACACTGAGCTGCGCATGCCTGGGATGACATCATTCCCTGACTGACCAATCAAGAGGCCGAAAACCCAACACCCAGAAGTATCTGAGAGAAGATGACAGTGGCTGGAGCAGAGAGGAATGTAATTGCAGCATTTCTGGAAGGTGGAGGAGAGCACTTTTGGGGGTTTAGTACCACTTTAAGGCTTCATGCACACTGCAGCTGTCAAACGCCTGTTTTACAGGGGTTTGACTTTTTTTCCTGCCCCTACACACCCCTCTATGTTAGCCTATGTCTCCGTGCACACAGAGGCACTTACAGGCATTTAGAGGCAGAGGTGATTAGGGGCAGGAATCTGAATGCAGAAAAATTGCATTCAGGAGAGGAGTATTTGGGCAAAAAAATGCTGGCGCGTCTACAAACATGTAAATACTGTTCTGGCCAATGAAATGAATGAGCACCCAAATGCTTGAGGTGCCTGAATGTGTCTAAACCTGCCAAAACCTGTTTGAAAAATGTGTCTTTATGTGGGTTTTTAACGCTGCTTTTATCCTGTCATGAGAAAAGCATTCAGAAGAGCTAAGTGACTGTGCATGAGGACTAAGTATGGGCAGCTTTTAGGTGGCTCAGACACTTTTTACTGATTACCCCATCATCTTTTAGTTACTGGTAGTCTACAGTGCAAACCTCTCAACACAGACAGCATTGCCTATCTTAAGAACCCCTGCACACCAACTCTCTATGTAACCCGTATAGCCACCTTCACATTACCTCTAACTGTAACCCTAATGCCGCGTACACACGAGCGGACTTTACGGCAAACTTGGTCTGGCGTACTGGATTTCGTCGGACAATTTGATCGTGTGTGGGCTCCAGCAGACTCAAAAGTTGGACGGACTTAGATTTGAAACATGTTTTAAATCAATCCGTTGAAATCGAGTCCGGTCGAAAAGTCCGCTCGTCTGTATGCTAGTTCGACGGACAAAAAGCCACGCTAGGGCAGCTATTGGCTACTGGCTATGAACTTCCTTGTTTTAGTCCGGTGTACGTCATCACGTACGAATTCGTCTGACTTTGGTGGATTGTGTGTAGGCAAGTCCGTTCATTCAGAAAGTCCGTTGTAAAGTCCGTCGGGCAAAGTCTGCCGTAAAGTCCGCTCGTGTGTACGCGGCATAACACTAGCAGTAATGCTAACACTAATAGACTTCTATGTAACGATTATTTAACCCATTCTATAATCCTTACACTAACCCTCAAACTAACTCTGCATGTGACCCTAACACTAACCCTCTTTGTTACCCTTATGCCGCGTACACACGGTCGGAATATCCGACAACAAATGTTGGATGTGAGCTTGTTGTCGGAAATTCCGACCCTGGGTAGGCTCCATCGAACATTTGTTGTCGAATTTCCGACAACAAAAATTTGAGAGCTGGATCTCAAATTTTCCGACAACAAAATCCGTTGTCGTAAATTCTGATCGTGTGTAAACAATTCCGACACATAAAGTACCACGCATACTCAGAATCAAGTAGAAGACCCGCACTAGCTATTGAACTTCATTTTTCTCAGTACGTGTTGTACATCACCGCATTCTTGGCGATTCTTGGCAACATTTGTGCGACCATGTGTATGCAAGACAAGTTTGAGCCAACATCCGTCGGAAATAAATCCAGGATTTTGTTGTCGGAATGTCCGATCGTCTGTAGGCGGCATAACACTAAATGAAAAGCATAACTACATTGCATCTGAAGGGAAATTTCCCCAATGGAATGCAGATGGCAAAAAAAAAAAATAGAAGCTGACAGGGGTTATAACCCTTCCTTACTCTATCCACAATGAAAAAAAAGTTTTGCATTTAGTTCTACTTTAATACTAACCCTCTGTGTAATCCTAACTCGGTTCAAATACTTGCGAATTGGATGCGGTTTTAACCGCATCCAATTCGCATTACATGTGAATCGCACCAGCTTTCAATGGTGCAATTTTTAAAAGGGTCCTGTGTGATTTTGGGTCCGCTTTAGGTGCGAATTCAAGTAAAAATTTGCACCTGAATTGCACCTACACTGGTGCACAAAACTGCACCGGACTCCAGACTGCAAATCCGCAGCCGGACAAGTGTGAACCCAGCCTCACACTAACTCTTCCTGTAACCCTCACACTAATCCTCCCTGTAACCCCATGTAACTCTAACCCTAACACTAAACATTGTGTAGGCCTAATTATATTCCCTTCTGTAATCCTGACACTAACCCTCACATTAACTCGCCCTTACCTTACGCAAACTCACCCTTTAACCTCAAAGCTGCCTATTCATTTTTTTTTCTCAAAGAAGATTTATTGAGAACAAAGACATGAAAAAGACAATCACACTTACAAAGATTCGGAGAAGTTACAGCATACATGACCTTTAGGCAGTTCCATTTTCCAACATTGTCATGGCATCAATTAGTATCAAGACTGTTCTTTCACCAATACATCCTGACTCTTTAATGTAGCCTCAAATCATTAATACTACACCAAAATTCACAAGGCAAGGGATATTTCACAGAATTCTATCCAAGACTAAAGCCTCGTATACACGATTGGACTTTCCAACGGGAAATGTTCGAGGACAGGCTGTTGGCGGGCAATCCGATCGTGTGTATGCTCCATCGGACAATTGTTGTTGGACTTTCCGCCAACAGATGTTGGATGGCAGGTTTTCAAATTCTCCGCCAACAAATGTGTGTTGTTGGATTTTCCGAGTGTGTGTACACAAGTCTGTCAGACAAAAGTCCAAAGTACAAACACGCATGCTCGGAAGCAAGGACGAGCCAGAAGCGGTCGGTCTTGTAAACTAGCGTTCGTAATGAGGAATGAAATTTTGTGACGTGGCAAATTATGAGATCTCCAAATGCAGCGCACATTCTCTTCTTCTTTAATGGGATAATAATGAAGCTGCTTTGCTGGTGCAACTGATGGAGTTATTGCAAACAAATTTCAAAGGCTTTTTTTTCTAGTGATATCAAGAATAATATTATTATGTTTTGTTTTTTTTTAATTTGTGCAAGTTACCACAACACCATTATCCCGTCGTTTTTAAGATCAAAGATACAACTATGTTGGTGTCACTTGTCAATTTTACATTGTATTTTTTAAAATGTTTCTGCCTACTCCCAAACCGTCATTTGAAGTAAAACCAAGTATTATTCTACACAATTTTTTATTGTGCATCAAAAAAATAAATAAATTAGACATGCTATCTGCCAATAAAATGTAACCAAAAAGTGCATTCTATGCATCCAAAAATATAGAAAATTTACCAAATCAAATCATTATTATTCAACCAAAAAAATAATGTCAAAGCAATAACTCCAAGGCCAATAATAAATAACACGTTATCTCTTCTGATTCTGCAACATGTCTGGTTGACGAACAGCCATTCAGAAACGAACTGAAAAGCACAAAATGAAAAGCGCAAACTGAAAAGCGCTAAATGAAAAACGCAAAAAAGAAAAGCGCGAATCAACATTCACCAAACTTCTACTAACATGCAATTAGCAGAAGGAGCCCAAAGGGTGGCGCTAAAGAGCTGAAAAACCACGTAGTATGTCTAGTACGTCACTACTTTCATAATTGTTGGCCAACAATTGTGTGACCGTGTGTATGCAAGACAAGTTTGAGCCAACACCCTTCGGACAAAATTCCACGGTTTTGTTGGCCAACAATCCGATCGTGTGTACGAGGCATAAGTCAACCGGGGATAGCCTTGGTGTGTCCAACCAGAGACACCAAAACATGTGATATTTGACCGGGCACCCTCTATGTTGAAAGATATATTTTTATAGGCGTAGTGTGTCACCCATTTGGGCAATCCAAAGCTGCCTATACATTAGTCATTGCCGGTCGAAGGAAAAAAAAAAAAGAACTTGATTCCCCCATTCACATCAATCCTCCCCACTGAGCTATTGTATTCCAACAGTGGGGAGAATTCTGCAATGAATCTACTAACATTTCCCCTCTCTATCTATCTATAAAATGTTGCCAGTGGTTGGGCATTAACACTGATTTGTAGGTTCTTGGGACGCCCAATGGTGAAATGTGTGTCCAACTGTCGGTAACATTTCATATCAAACACTGGTGTCACACTCCCCTGTTGGATTGTCCATCATGCAGAATAAATAGATAGTTGTTATAGAGTGACACCCTCTGCAGTAAGGAATCCTTGCCAGGTCTATGGGAGATATAACAACCTGGCAGGCGATCACCACCCCTAAGCGACTTAAAACTGCAGTGTCATTTCTGGGTGGAATTGGCCCTACAAAAAAGACATTTATCTTTTAAATTTGTAGCATAATAAATAATCAATCACTGATTTAAACACATTGCTTGTCATAGCCGTTGATAAATATTAGCATTTTTGGATGATATAGCCTGCGTAAATCTCTGCAGTCACATTAGGAACATCATTTGTTCTCAAGGCAATATGTCTCTAGCTGGCGTATAATTCAAAGATATTTATATAATATAATCTCATTTATATCGATTCAAGCATAGAGGAACAAAACATACTCATTTCATTGTGTTCTCATTATATCTCATACAGAAAAAAAGTTCCCTTCCAGTAACTTCTATTTGTTGGATAAACATTTTCTTAAAAGTTAGTTAAGCCCAATGCAGCATTTGTTAAAACCGTAGGGCTCAGCATAAGTTTCAGCTTTCACTAAAACTGACACAATTAGCACAGACATTCAGGACCACTTTGGTAGACCTGTCAGCTGCTCCATTCGGTCATTTTATAGCAAATTGTGACTTTTCCAATCACAGGCAAAAGCCAGGATCCTGCACACAAATTTACCTTGACTGCAAATTTCCTTGTAGGCAGATGCAGTCTACTTTCCCCACTGCAGTTGGAGAAACATGATTCCTTTATGGTTTCCTGAGTCACTGGGGAAGCAATCCAATCGGATGCTGCCATCCCATGTGACTCTAGCAGCCATCTTGGATCAGCAGAGCATATTTGAGGCCCTGACTTCCAGGTTTTGCACACATTTTGCGAGTGGGTAGAGTAGGGACAGATATCCTGCCTGGTAGGGACAGAACTAGCAGAAGGGAAAGATTTCAGAGGAGGAAGGAAAGTGTAGAGCTTGCAAACTTCTCTGGACATTTTCCCGTTTGATCACGAGACGGCCAGGCTGCACTCTGCCCCTCCTACCAGGCGTTGTCAGTTCGACTTAAACCTACTCGTTACACACTGCGGGATCTGTAAGTGTTCCCGTTTGTGTCGCCTTTTATTGTAAACTGTCTTTGCATTATTTCAGAAGTTCTTTCATCGCACTTGGACTGTGTGTGTTATTAACGCTACACCAAGCTGCACCCCACCTACATCCCACTAACCTTAAAGTAGAACTTTAGAAAAGAACAATGGCAGACAGCTCAGTGTACAATGTCAGCAATGTCGAGATGAATGATCTCTTGCGCATGTGTGGGAGTGGCGTTATCTTGGCTAGACCAATGAAAATGGCTGAAGATTGGTACCAGGAAGCAGACCAGCCAAAGATGTCAATAGCCGGCACGGAGCTTCAGGAAACCGCAGCACTGCAGTGAAGGTTAGCATAGTTCCACTTTAAAGTATAACTAAAAGGAAAACTTTTTTCTAGTTTTAGACAGAGGGGGCCACTAGTGAGATTCACCCTCTCTATTTGTCCTATTTACCATTATCGCTGGGCATAACAGAAGGGAAATATTCCAATGGGGACACTAGTTTCAGTGACCCCAGTGACAACCAGGGATTTGTAGGGAGTTTCCCCACGCTTCCTGTTTTGGCTATGGGACAGAAAGTGAAATAAAATCCCCCCAATAGGACACAGATGGCAAAAAAAACTGACATTAAAGTGGAGTTCTGCCTGGAAAAAAACCCAAACTTTTAATATGTGGACACTTACCTGTCCAGGGAGCCCGTGATGTCGGCACCCAAAGCCAATCTTCGGATCGACTCATGGGTGCTGCCGCCGCCATTCCTGGTAAGGGAACCAGGCAGTAGAGACTTTTGGCTTCACTCCTGGCTCCCTACTGCGCATGCACGAGTCGTGCTGTGGGAGAAAATACCTGCATTTGACAGGTATCTGCTCCCCCCTGAAAGGTGCCAAATGTGACACCGGAGGGGTGGAGGAATCCTATCAGTGGAAGTTGCATTTCTGGGTGGAACTCCGCTTTAATCTAAAAAAAACAAATTGTCTTTTGTCTAGGGGGAACATAAACAGCAGTTATACTTACCTTATTTCTCATTCCTACAGGTCTTCTCTCAGCTGCACGTCTGTTGGTCTCCAGATGCCACTCCATTGGTTGCCACCACTCTGATGTCATTACATATAATATGGGACCAGAAGTCCTGTACTGTAATGCCGTGTACACACGGGTGGACTTTTCGACCAGACTAGTCCGACGGAAAGAATCCGTCGGACAATCTGATCGTGTGTGGGCTTCATCGGACCTGCAGCAGACTTTTTCAGTCAAAATCAGAATTAGATTTGGAACATGTCTCAAATCTTTCCGACGGACTCGAGTCCGGTCGAAAAAACCGCTCGTCCGTATGCTAGTCCGACGGACAAAAACTGACGCTAGGGCAGCTTTTAGCTACTGGCTATCAACTTCCTTATTTTAGTCCGGTCGTACGTCACCACGTACAAATCTGTTGGACTTTGGTGTGATCATATGTAGGCAAGTCCGTTCGTTCGAAAAGTCCATCGGAAGTCCGTCAAAAGTCCGTCTGAAAGACAGTCGGACCTTTGATGCGGAAAAGTCCGCCCGTGTGTACACAGCATAAGGGAGGACAATGAGGGCTGGCCAACAATCCCAAGAATCGGAGAGACGACTAGAGGATCGGCTGCCGGGGAAGTGAGGAATAAAGTAAAATAGCTGTTTATGTTCCCTTGCTTAGACCAAAACAAGCATTTCATTCTTGTGTGCAGTGACATCAGAGTAGGCACTTTCAGTAAGGAAGAGGAGCCTGAATAACTGTGCAAGACTAAAGACAAGACTGGACTTTCAGCTTTAAGGTGATAGATAAAATCATGGGCGTAGCATAAGGGGTTGCAGGGGTCCCATCCCAACCCCGCCTCTAGCTCCAGGGGGCACTGCAGCCTCCCTGTCATATTAACATATCCTCCACAAAGTGCAGCTTCAATCTGCCCTAGGGCCCCACAGCCATGCTCCAGTACTGGGCTTCCACTTTGCCTTCCACAGTCCACACCCCCCTGTTCTCATTGACTGGGGAGAAGCTGCGAGCCATTTCCTGAATGGAGAGGAGCATGTGGTGAGAACAACCCAGGATGGGGAAGTGTCTGTGCTGTGTGCTGGCAACATGGAATGGTAACCAAGCTCAGCGAGAGGAGGAGAGTGCCGTCCTGTAGCCACGATGGGACCGATTTCACTGGTGAGGTAAGACACCGCTCAGTGTCTTCTAGTCACTAGCTGGGATTCTCTGTACCCCCCCTCCACCTGGGGACGTCCGCTTAACCCACTTCCCTGACAACTGGGGAAAAGACATGCACCTCAGAGAGGTGACCTTCCCCCAACACCTGCCAACACTGACAGAGAAACCTTCAGAAATTGCAAAAATAAATCCCTTAACTCCTCCTGAGGGGCCCCTGAGTGGCTGCAGGCTCCAGATTTCATGTCACATGGCTTTGCTACCCCAGATCTAAATTTTGCCACCCCCTCCGCCCTGGATGCTATGCCCACTGCTGAGCTTCTTTCCCAGTACTGCTCCTCCTCCGCAGGGCTGAAATCACATTCCTTTACAACACAGCCAGTCAACCATGATCTGCATAGGGTGTATTTGCCTATTGCAACTACACTGTCGTTCCGACCAGGGGATTTCACAGGTCAGAACGGCAACATAAAAGCCAGATACACCCTGTGAAAGCTGATAGACTGTGTGTAAACGAATGTGATTTCAGCCCTGTGTATTGTGGGGGGGGGGGGCTGTTTACAGTGCTGGAATGGGAAAAGAGCTCTGCCAAATGACCTGCCAGGGGTCCCTGTCCTCTGATTCTCCAGCAGTGATCCCTGTCCCCTGATTCTCCAGGGGTGAACCCTTTTCCTCTAATGTAAGGAGGAACTCTGGGAACTTTAAACTCTTAAGCCACTTTGAGTATCTTGGCGTGCGGTGGGTGTATCTGCACACACGGTGGAAGAGGTAGGTGGTAGTGGGGGGGGGCCAGGTCAACTTTTGCATCGGGGCCTACAAGGTTCAAGCTACGTCTCTGGTTAAAATATAAACTCAAGGACAAAAATGAAATATATAGCAGACTAATAGGATTTGGGGACTGCATTCCCTTTTCTTTTTTTTAAAGCTAAGCACTGTATATTTTCTGCAAGTACAGAAAAATACCCATTGATCCTGTCAGAAAACGTAGTTCACTGTAACTTCCTGAACTGAAATCTCAACAACCTGACCCATAAAAGTAAATGCGCCGCTCTAAACATCAATACTTATGTGCCTGATGACTCTGATAATGGCAGAGTAGCAGATTCAAAGGGGCCTATCTAGTCCAATATCTACTTGAAAGGAGCACAGGGGAGCACACTTGCAGATTGCCCAGTCCTATGATATACGTAGTAGATCTGCTTCAGCTTATCTCCTCTAGAAGTCACCTCACTCTAACACAATTCACCTTCCCACTGGCGCATTATAGTGGCGTGGCATCAGGAGGTGACAAGCTGAAGACGATCTGCTATATACTTGGACAAGGCAGTCTACCAGTGTACACTCCGGTGCTTCTTTCCGATTGAAATCTTAATAATGTTGTCACCTTTACCAGCAATCTTCTGTAAACTACAGAGCAACACAGCCTTTTTGTGTTCCAAATCAGGGGAGCAGCCTAGGCTGACAACACTACTCCTTCAGATACAATACAATGAGGGGGCATTGACAGAAAGTGGGTCACTGGCGGGATCACCAGCTAAAAATAAAGGAAAACACCTTAAAAAGAAAACTGATGCAGACATCACATCAAAGATTTGGTAAGCTGCAATATATTATGTTTTTGTTTTTGGGTTTATATATGCTTTAAAGCTGATCATCATATTTTTTTTAAAATTTGATTCAGTTTGAAACTGGTTGCTGGGATATAACTGATATATTTACATACAGTATACAAAGCTGTCATGATTAGTACATGTACATCTTCAGCATCTGACATTTCTGGGTAGAGTGGACGGGTTTCTCTGGTCACACAAGTCCAATAGCAGCTAAAACAGTCCAATTATGTGGGTGTATTGTTTCATTTTTGTGACGTTTCTCTTTAACGTGATTACTTATGATAAACCGATTATTTACGTATAAAAAAATTAAAGGTTATAGATTCCCTTTACATAGAAAATAGAAATTTTATTTTTTTCTTTATAAAGTCTTTCTTCTTTTATTTTTGCTCCAATGATTATCTTAATTTCTTACACCACAAGCCTTCATTTATTAAAATCTTCAAAGACAGTGCATGTAAAACAATCTTTTCATCTGCCTGAAGTTCTCACACTGACATGGCACACAGAGAAAGACTATGAGAATAAAGTGCTCATCTTTGGCACTCAGAACACAATGAATTACTTTCAAGAATAATTTCATTGCAAATTGCTCAGATCCAGATAGACTGGGCTCATGTAAGCTTTGTTCTTACGCACCGATAATGACTGCTGCATTCTGAGAAGAAATGCTAACATTGTGCAATGGTAATTCTGTGTGACTCAGTGGCAACAGTGAATAAAAACGTAAAGGACCTTTAATCCTCCTGTGAATAGGCAGGTACAGGTTTTCCTCCAACCTGTAGGTGGCACTGTGCCATCATTGCAGGTGGAGAGGAGTTTATTAAGGGAATAGTCCCCTTATGTTATTGTTCTCGGATTTGACACTAAAATCTCTTAAGGTCTCAGGCAGCCATCTTGGTGAAGGATTTTATATATCGGGTGACCCACGTCATTTGGGTGTGCCTGGAGTGAGTGGTAGTTCAAGGATAAGTACCAGTTAGTTAGTGAAAGAGACTAATGTAGGGTAAGGTTTCTGATGAGAAGTAACAGTACAGGGAGAACTCCTGTATTATGGAGTACTTCCCGGTGTCCATAACAGAAGCGTGAAGCATCTTCATCCAGTAGAAACAATACCACTTGGGTATATCATATACCACCACCCCTCCCGTGGAGTGAATTCTCCAGTAATACAAACCATAAGACTAAAAAACAATGTATAAATACAGTTCTTGCCTTATTCTTATGTCAACCAAACTGTTTATGCCTGATACTGGTAACCTGTTCTCATTAATACAAGATAATACAGTGTAAAAAAAGACTGATTGTGGTTTCTCCCAGTTTGGGTATCCTGACTACATCTGGTCCTCTGACTGGTCTGATGACATGATAGCTTCTTCTTTTTCTTGTCTTCCAAGAGCAAGTCCTTCCTAAGTAGCTCTTGTAAACAGGTGTTGGGTTACAATTTGTCTGATGACCTGAAGGTGCCACCTCTTCAGGCTGCCAAAAAAACATGGAGGACAAATCTGTCCCGTTATGGGCTCCAGTGGTCATCTTGTGAAAGCCAGCATCTCCTATTAAATGCAGCATTTCTGTGAGATATGGGCAGCCATCTTTAACACAAAAGTGCTTAAAGCTTAACTCTAGGCAAAAAAATGTTTTCCCTTGTAGTGGGTCTGTGGTCACACTGCAAGGGTTAAGTGCTCATTTTGTCTAGGGCAGGGGAGAAAGCCATATACTGATCTGATCCTTTGGTTCATGGTGCTCCCCCAAGATCCAATGGTGGACAGTTCGTGGCGTCTCTTCTGCCAGCATCTTGGAACTGTCTTCCGCCACCAACAGGACTTGTGGGGTCTCAGAGTAATCCAGTAATCTGCATACCTCCTACAAAGGAAGAACTCCCCAGGCACCCAGTGGCCTGTAAGCTCATATTATATTACTGTTGAAAAGGGCCTCATTGAAAGACATTATCTTCCTGACGGAAAGAGAGGCACCCCCAATATATGTAGCGCCATTGCTGTAAACTGCCTTATGTCTGTGATCATTCAACTGTAAATTAAAAGTAATTTATGAGTACCAATGTCTGTTGACTCCCCCCAATTTTCAGGTACACTGGTTAGGCTCATCATTATGTTAATGCTGTTCAGTCCAGAAATACTGTGAGCCCAGAGTAATTGATGGAAATCCCCTGAGGGCAGATCCATAACATCAGGGGCTCACAGGAAGTAGGGGTTGAATAACTTGGGTTGAATAACTTATGCTCAGCCCTAAAGTTGTCATTCAGCCCTAAAGACTGGTGGCATATAGTTGCAGAAAGGAATTACTGCAGGAGACAACTCTGAATTTAAAGTGAGTATTGCAAAAGGTTTTTTATTTTTACTGTTCCTGGGCAGCTCATATATATAAATCTTTTTTTTAGTTGATTTCTCTTTTAGGACTCGTAGGTGAGGCCTAGGCCCAGGGAACCCAGTCACGGAAAGACCAGGCACACAGTACTTGATGTTGTAAAGGGAAAGACATCTATATGAGAGAAGGCTGCACACCCCAAATGAATTGTAAATGGGAAAGGTTCCCCCATGGGGTTTTTTAGCAGCAAAATATCACAAATTATATCATGTATAACAGTCTTTTATTAAATGAGTAAAGGTCACATAGTAAACATTCAAATATGAGCTCTGGTGTTGAGGCATTGTACAGGACCGGATTATACCAGGATGCAGCATTGCCAACATACATTTGTACAGCATTACAAATAATAATTGCCATATAAAAAACCAACGCGTTTCGACCTGATTGGTCATGGTCTTCATCTGGGGGATAGTTTGCTCTAAAACAAATGTATCAAATTTTAATTTTCAAACACATCTTTCAATATGCACCAATTACATGTACATAAACATTGCTATATTTACCACTGAAAGCTAGAATGAATAGCCTCAGAGCCAATAGTCTAAAATCAGTTGAATGATCCGGCGGACCACACGGCCATCTGCACCTCCCCCGAGAGAAGAACTCAGCCCAGAAGGCTTACAAGAAGCCACGTTCTATGCCCTCCCGGAAGGGAGGGGTTACGGCACCAGCAACAATTCTCCCAGCTGTTGTTGATATGTCAAGAAGGAGTATAAATTAGTATAATACTAATGAACCATGGATTTCAAGAAGGGATCGTGTCTAATTATCAGTGATCAAAAGAGGAGAGGTATGGCTCTTATGGAAAAATTACCAGAGAGCCTAATAATCAAAAATAATAAATATGGATTTAAATTCAATGTGCTATCAATAAAAATGTTCTAACACAGCTACCATACTAGCCAGGCTCCTCAGTCAGGTAATGAAATGCTACTTACTTTTGGCAGTGAATTTAGAGTATCCGTATGTCCAGGTATTGCATGGGACCATGGGTCGATCCTCATGCTGCCTGGTTTTTATATGTTACCTTATATTATGTAAGAAAACCTGATTAGTGGATGCTGATATCACCTCCCCCCTTCCAGGTGTTGGCACAAAGGGTACTGATGAGCAGCCAACGCGAGGCTCCCTCAGCATCCCGGAAGACCATTGTCGTCACTTCCGCCGCAAAAACGTGTGACGTCATGACGCGCCACGCACGCAGAATGAATCACGCATGCGTGGCCAGAAAACAATGTCCGGAAGTGATCACGGGACCCCGTCGGCAAGAAAGTGCTCACCCCAGTGGCCAAAAGGGTGTATGGCCGCCATGTGAAGCATAGTGAGGGAAAGCAGTATAACCACACTCCCCCTTCTTGCCAGGAAGCCAAAAGGGCACCAGGACTCAATCTCAGAGAGGCCAATAGATGTGCTGCGGGTCCGCCAGAATCTACAACCAGAAAAACAACATAATTAATGTCTTTTGACAAAATTATTTAGTTAATAGACATTATACATTGTTAAATTCATTGTTCATACATTTATTTCATTTTATTTTACATTCAAGCTGTGCGTACATTTAATGAATATACCTCTGTGACTGCAATTTCACAATACATTTTTGAAAAAGGAAAACATTATTTTTATAAGCTTGTTCAATAAGAATATTATTGAGTTTTTGCCAGACGCAAAACCCTGCAGAAACGGAGAAAAAGAGATGGACTCCTTCAGGCCGGGGTAT
The DNA here is from genome assembly GCA_037952925.1 of Lithobates clamitans. Taxonomy (NCBI): domain Eukaryota; kingdom Metazoa; phylum Chordata; class Amphibia; order Anura; family Ranidae; genus Lithobates; species Lithobates clamitans. The sequence continues at coordinate 3,860,563 of JBBGZY010001202.1, forward strand.
GTTGTAGCCCGTAACCTGAAAATCCATCTCTGCTCCCGCTGCAAAAGAGTTTTATTCCAATCACCATCCCGATCGGGAATATGAACTCGATCAAGGGCGGTGAAGAAGACCTTGGGCATTTTATAGTTTTGTCTGAGAACTACATGTCTGCCTAGTGGCAAATATCGATTTCCGATCTGCATGCTATAAATGTGTTTGGTAATGCGGTGCCAAAACTCTTGTTTTGTCTTTCCTATGTAGAATGCGCAGCATTCACATAACATCAGGTAGACCAATCCACGAGTTTGGCAATTGGTAAAATGGACAGGGTGAAAAATTTCACCATTGGGAAGAGAAAAGATTTTTTCTTTCTTAATAAGGGGGCAATAAAAGCAATGTCCACACGGGAAGGAACCCCGTCCTGGGCAATGTTTTCTCCCAGACTCCCCTTTATATTCACTCTGAACCTTTGACAGATGTGGCTCTTTTGTATGTAATAGATGGGGTATCAGAGACATATGGTTGGACCTTTGGATCATCCGTAAGTATTGTCCATTGTCGTTGAATTATTTCTTTGATCTGTTTATATTGTTTGGAAAAAAAACGCATAATTATCCTAGTTGGATCACAGTCTGAGATATTTTTAGATTTATAATGGAAAAGAAGTTCTTGTCGAGATTTTACAGCCGCTCTATTTTAAGCTTTACGCAGACAAGAACAACTGTAACCTCTCTCCAGTAGCCGGTTTTGGAGTTTGCCTCCTTCCTCTCTAAAAAGGGTATAGTTGGAACAGTTTCTCCGAAGTTGCAGGTACTGCCCATATGGAATAGAATTTTTTAGCATGGTTGGGTGAAAGCTGTCAGCGTGCAGCACTGTGTTACCAGCCGTACTTTTTCGGAACAGAGTACTGCATAATTTCCCTTCAGGGTTATGAAACACTTGAACATCAAGAAATGTGATGGTGTTTCTGTCATGCACCATTGTGAATTTTAAATTAGGATCATTGATGTTGATCCTATGAAAGAACTTCAACAACATCTCCTCGCCCCTCCCAGATGACAAAGACGTTGTCGATGTATCGGAGCCATGAAGAGACATGGCTCATATACTCGACAAGGTCCTCGCTACCTAGGAGGGAATTTTCCCAGATTGGTGTAAGATGGGGAACAACATGTCCCAATCGCTGCGCACTGTACCTGGAGGTAGTGGGAACCATCAAACGCAAAAAATTTGTGGGTTAGGATATATTCAAGACCACTCAGTATAAATTCATTCAGAGCTCTGTCATGACGGGAGCCTTGTTGGAGGATCCTATGTACAGCAGCCAATCCCTTACTGTGAGGGATTGAGCTGTACAAGGCCTCCACATCTATAGCAACAAGGATAGAGTCATCAGAAATAGTTAATTCCTCAATAGTTTGTAAAAAATTAAACATATCTTTAACAAAGGGTGGCATGCTTATAACATATGGTTGTGAATATGCATCTATCACTCTACTCCGGTTTTCGGAAATGCCTTCGTTACCAGAGACCATTAGAGGTCCCGTAGGGTTTTATGGGGTCCTTTGTGTACTTTTGGGAGGCTATAAAAAGTAGCCACCCTTGGATGTTTAATCCGTATAAATTCAAAAAGGTCTTTTGAAATAATGCCTCCTTTATATGCTTGATCAACAAACATTTAAAACTCCTTGTTAAATTGGTCAATTAATCTGGTCGGAATGGATCTATACCAAGCTGGATTATTCAGAATTTTCTGATGCAGAGATTTATAGAAATGATTGTCCAATGATTGTCCATTGATGTTGTAGCTATCTTGTATATTGTATAGAGGTTAGCGATCATGAATAATAACAGCTTTTCTAGGCATTGATATAAAGTGATATAGCAGTTGGTGTTTACACAGTGTTACCAGGCTTGGGCCTGTATTACAGAACAGCTCCCGCTGGAGGGGTGGCGATTTTTTGCAGTGCAACGGGACTGCACTATAATACTGCTGGGAGGAGCCCCAGGTTACTAGTCCAGGTACTGGAATATTTCCTCTAGGCAGGTGTTGTCCCTATACTAACCCTACTCCCCAGGAACCTCTCCCTGCACTTTGCACTTTCTATCGCCAGCAAGGTCTCCTACCACCCACTCTAGGTGCGCTCAGATGATGCGGGTCACCCTATTATATAGGTGTCCCACACCAAGATGGTCGCCTGAAATGTCGAGAGATTACAGCATCTAGTCAGGCAGCTGACCTCTCTGAGAGACTGCTAGAGTCCATGAGGGGACAATTCCCCTAACAGATTCCACTCCATCTGTAATAATGGCACAGTGCCACCTACAGGACAAAGTGAAAACCTGCTCCTGCCTACAGGCTACACTGTTACCCTTTGCAGCCATACTATTTGCATGGTAAAGGCGGTAAGAGAGTTAGATATGAGCAACTCATCTGTCACTTAACATTGTGACACAAAAATTCTCCCACAACCTGACCTCTGCATGACAGCCATATGGGGAACTGGAGGGCAGGGCTGAACTAACATTGTTAATGCTAAAAATAGACAAAAAGTCTCTAAATATAGGAGGTATATGTATTTATACTTAAGCAGTTCTTCCTGATCTATGCAGTAATCCAGTGTGAAACTTTGCTTCTGTGCAGGAGCTTCCTCCTGTAATAAAGACCGCTCACTGCTGATCTCTCTCCTTGTGCAGGGTGACTGGTCTTGTCTCCACCCCCTCCTGTAGGTTTTTCTGCATTCAGCCTGTAGTGGGTGGAGCCTGCTGGGGCCCTCCCACAGCTCTGATCTCTGCACAGGCCATGTACAGCACAGTGATGCTGTCACTGCTATATTTACAAGAAAATGACTGGCTTTGCAGCAGCATTCGGTGCACACAAAGTGGATTTATATCCTATATTTATTGGCATCCCAGTCTTATGCCCCATACACACGGTCGGATTTTCCGAGGGAAAATGTGTGATAGGACCTTGTTGTGGGAAATTCCGACCGTGCGTGGGCTCCATCACACATTTTCCATCGGATTTTCCAACACACAAAGTTTGAGAGCAGGATATAAAATTTTCCGACAACAAAATCCGTTGTCGGAAATTCCGATCGTGTGTACACAAATCCGACGCACAAAGTGCCACGCATGCTCAGAATAAATAAAGAGATGAAAGCTATTGGCCACTGCCCCGTTTATAGTCACGACGTACGTGTTTTACGTCACCGCGTTTAGAACGATCGGATTTTCCGACAACTTTGTGTGACCGTGTGTATGCAAGACAAGTTTGAGCCAACATCCGTCGGAAAAAATCCTAGGATTTTGTTGTCGAAATGTCCGATCAATGTCCGACCGTGTGTACAGGGCATGAGTCTGTAGGGTTCAATATTGAGTTGGCCCACCCTTTGCAGCTATAACAGCTTCAACTCTTCAACTCTTCTGGGAAGACTGTCCACAAGGTGTAGGAGTATCTCTATGGGAATGTTTGACCATTCTTCCAGAAGCACATTTGTGAGGTCAGTCACTGATGTTGGATGAGAAAGCCTGGCTCGCAGTCTCCGCTCTAATTCCCCCCAAAAGTGTCCTATCGGGTAGAGGTCAGGACTCTGTGCAGGCCAGTCAAGTTCCTCCACCCCAAACTCGCTCATCCATGTCTTTATGGACCTTGCTTTGTGCACTGGTCCAAATCATTTGGTGGAGAGGGGATTAGGGTGTGGGGTTGTTTTTCAGGGGTTGGGCTTGGCCCCTTAGTTCCATTGAAGGGAACTCTTAAGGCATCAGCATACCAAGACATTTTGGACAATTTCATGCTCCCAACTTTATGGGAACAGTTTGGAGATGTCCCCTTCCTGTTCCAACATGACTGCGCACCAGTGAACAAAGCAAGGTCCATATAGACATGGATGAGCAAGTTTGGGGTGGAGGAACTTGACTGGCCTGCACAGAGTCCTGACCTCAACCCGATGAATTAGAGCGGAGACTTCAAACCAGGCTTTTTTGTCCACATCAGTGCCTGACCTCACAAATGCGCTTCTAGAAGAATGGTCAAACATTCCCATAGGCACACTCCTAAACCTTGTGGACAGCCTTCCCAGAAGAGTTGAAGCGGTTATAGCTGCAAAGGGTGGACCAACTCAATATTGAACCCTATGGACGAAGACTATGATGTCATTAATGTTCATGTAAAGGCAGGCGTCCCAATACTTTTGGTAACATAGTGTATATTCGTACTTAAATGAATGTGTTTGTGCCAGGGTTCAGCTTCAAAGTTGATGGTGTTCATATTTGTACAGGTTCAGTTTTAACCCCACCAATCCTCTTGTGTATGGTGTTGAAAAGCATCCTCTGCAGTAATGGCTAATTCTAGGTCTGGGCTACAACACAGCATTACACATTTAATGTACCATCAGAATCCTTCAAACCCTTCCAAAATCAAACTAATTATATTACTGGCAGAGTAACTAACAAAATTAATCTAATTAGATTCACTTAAGATTTGGAGGATACTTTCTATATGAACACATTTCTTCCCCAGGGCATTGCACTCAGTGCTCTCCTGATGTGTGTACATTTTACTGGAGAAATAAGAAGAGTGGAAAAGGACACCGAATCCTATACACTCCATAACGTGGTATATTAATTAACTACCCGATGACCATAATCTAGCAAGAAAAACCTTTTCTTTTGGTTGTATAAAGCTTGACCTCCAGCCTTCCTTTCAGCCTTGCACAATTGTACAGGCTCCTCTTCTGTACTGAGATTGCTTACTGATTTCACTGCACACTGTGAACTCAAACTGCTCAATAGAAAATATCCACTATATTACTAAATACATACCACTCTGCTCTATACACTGCACTGTACTTTCTTTACTGCATACCACTCCACTCCAGACACAGAATGTACAGCACAGTGTACAGCGTGGAATATATGCAGTATTAAATGTACAGCACAGTGTACAGAGTGGAGTGGTATGTATTATAGAATGTATAGCACAGTGTACAGAATGGAGTGGTATGTATTATAGAATGTATAGCACAGTGTACAGAGTGGAGTGGTATGTATTATAGAATGTATAGCACAGTGTACAGAGTGGAGTGGTATGCAATATTGAATGTATAGCACAGTGTACAGAGTGGAGTGGTATGTATTATAGAATGTATAGCACAGTGTACAGAGTGGAGTGGTATGTATTATAGAATGTATAGCACAGTGTACAGAGTGGAGTGGTATGTATTATTGAATGTATAGCACAGTGTACAGAGTGGAGTGGTATGCATTCTAGAATGCATAGCACAGTGTACAGAGTGGAGTGGTATGCAGTATTGAGTGTATAGCACAGTGTACAGAGGGGAGTGGAGTGGAGTGGAGTGGTATGCAGTATTGAGTGTATAGCACAGTGTACAGAGTGGAGTGGTATGTAGTATAGAATGTATAGCACAGTGTACAGAGTGGAGTGGTATGCAGTATGAGTGTATAGCACAGTGTACAGAGTGGAGTGGTATGCAGTATTGAGTGTATAGCACAGTGTACAGAGTGGAGTGGAGTGGAGTGGAGTGGTATGCAGTATTGAGTGTATAGCACAGTGTACAGAGTGGAGTAGTATGCAGTATTGAGTGTATAGCACAGTGTACAGAGTGGAGTGGAGTGGAGTGGTATGCAGTATTGAGTGTATAGCACAGTGTACAGAGTGGAGTGGTATGTAGTATAGAATGTATAGCACAGTGTACAGAGTGGAGTGGTATGCAGTATGAGTGTATAGCACAGTGTACAGAGTGGAGTGGTATGCAGTATTTAGTGTATAGCACAGTGTACAGAGTGGAGTGGTATGTATTATAGAATGTATAGCACAGTGTACAGAGTGGAATGGTATGTATTATTGAATGTACAGCACAGTGTACAGAGTGGAGTGGTATGTATTATAGAATGTATAGCACAGTGTACAGAGTGGAGTGGTATGTATTATAGAATGTATAGCACAGCGTACAGAGTGGAGTGGTATGTATTATAGAATGTATAGCACAGTGTACAGAGTGGAGTGGTATTTATTATAGAATGTATAGCACAGTGTACAGAGTGGAGTGGTATGTATTATAGAATGTATAGCACAGTGTACAGAGTGGAGTGGTATGTATTATTGAATGTATAGCACAGTGTACAGAGTGGAGTGGTATGCAGTATTGAGTGTATAGCACAGTGTACAGAGTGGAGTGGTATGTATTATAGAATGTATAGCACAGTGTACAGAGTGGAGTGGTATGTATTATAGAATGTATAGCACAGTGTACAGAGTGGAGTGGTATGTATTATAGAATGTATAGCACAGTGTACAGAGTGGAGTGGTATGTATTATAGAATGTATAGCACAGTGTACAGATTGGAGTGGTATGTATTATAGAATGTATAGCACAGTGTACAGAGTGGAGTGGTATGTATTATAGAATGTATAGCACAGTGTACAGAGTGGAGTGGTATGTATTATAGAATGTATAGCACAGTGTACAGAGTGGAGTGGTATGTATTATAGAATGTATAGCACAGTGTACAGATTGGAGTGGTATGTATTATAGAATGTATAGCACAGTGTACAGAGTGGAGTGGTATGTATTATAGAATGTATAGCACAGTGTACAGAGTGGAGTGGTAAGTATTATAGAATGTATAGCACAGTGTACAGAGTGGAGTGGTATGTATTATAGAATGTATAGCACAGTGTACAGAGTGGAGTGGTATGTATTATAGAATGTATAGCACAGTGTACAGAGTGGAGTGGTATGCAGTATAAAATGTACAGAACAGTGCTCACTGCAGTGCAGAATGTACACTATGGTTTACAATGGGATGAAGTATATAATGCACAGCACAGTGTATTGGGTGGTGTAGTATACCATACAGAATGTGCAGCATAGAATAAAGAATGGAGAGATGTGATTGGACAAGACAATGTCAGTAGTAAATTATACCAGTCATTCCTTGATGTGAGGAAGATAAACCATTTTAACACATCAGGATGAGTCATGATAGATTTTTGTATTTACAGCTCCCATTTAAAAATAGGCAAAGCTGTATACTTATTTATGATGAATGAGTGGTATAGTTTTATCTCCATCCATCTATCGGAGCATCACCAGCTATGGCTTGGTCCAGTAAACACAGCACAGCGTTCAGGTGGACAGCGCTGGTCTACAGGTCATCATGCAATACTGCTGAGACAGGTAAAATCTCGGCTCGCAGTGCTCTGCAGAGAGGTTGCAATTTGTCTTGTTACATGGTTAGCTCACTGACACATGTGCGGAGATATATCAGCGTGATACGTGCCATTATTAGATGCCAGTTGGACAGAGAAGAAATGTCTCCCGAGTTTATTTCCAAACTGTAATGTTTGGGAAAATCAAAATGTGAAACAGACAGATCTATGTGTGTGTTTTGCATTTTGCTTTCTTTTTCTTTTTTAAATATTAGAAATTGATTCCAGCTGCTGCTGGAGCGTGAAGGCCTCGCCAACCGACACACTGACAGAAGGAGAAAAAAAAAAAAAATCCTTGTAATCTGTTGAGCATTTTTGTCCGGTGAAATCATTGGTAATTCTTCAAAGGTGCTGGATTACCCACGGCTGCAGCCTGGGATCTGTCTTCTGCTGAACACTTTACTTTGCTTTTCATAATTCATGTTCCAAATCATTAAACCTGACATAAACTTTAGACTTGTTTTTCTAGTTGAAAGGTCCTTTAAGGGGAGGCCAGACTGCAACTCTTCCTCCAGTCCAACGCCCATCATTGTTTTTCCAGCGGGAGTTGTAAAAGCCGCTATTGCCTTTAAAATATTATTGAGTTCTCACTATCATAATAACATGGAAGCTGACCGTAGTGGATGAGTGAAATAACTGTCAGAACAAGAGGACAAGGTGCAAACATATAATATAGAAGGAAAACTATAATATCTAAAAGATCCAATTTTCGGAAATCCTTTTTACGTTTCATATTTGATGTTACGGCCAGACTTCCTCTGCGTTTCTAGAAATGATTCGATCTGCCGCTTTATGCATTGACATACGTCCTTAGACCCAGTCTGTCCAGACGTATGGTCACTGACAACAACTTACCTGGTACTATCCACAGGCAACTTAAAGTGTCACTAAACCCACATCATAAAAAAAACTATCAATAAATGGTGTATTACATGCTGTTCATACTCACTCAGTCACTATGGGATTCGTTTTCTGTATTCTGCAAATAACCTGGTTGATCCTGCTGTTTTCTATCTTCCCCTTCTGTCCATGTTCCCAATTCAGCTAGGGATTTTCCAGAGCAGTGTTGGCAGCTTTGGGCATGCTCAGTTTTCTTTTTTTTTTAAATTATTTTTATTATGTTTTCAATGTAGGTACAAAACAGAACAGAGCCTATTGGGCATACCCAGGATCGGTCAACAAAAACATAGAAAAACAAAACAAGAGAAAGAAGAAAAAAAAAAAAAACACATAGAACCGTCTATATGTTCCTAACTAAACCATTGTACGCTCCAACCACTTTTGCAGGCTATTCAAATCAGTCCTCCAATTCCATGTGTACGCTGCAGTACCCATTTTGTTCATTAATGGAATGAGATGTGCAAGGTAGTACTATAATCATATTCATAACCATATTCCCCCCCTTCCCATGCCTATCGACTGAAAAGACCAGGGACTATTATTAGATCAGGAACGCCATTTGAGCCATGCCCAGTTACTTTATAGAGCGAACTAATCATCAATCGAGTCCGCATTAGTAGACAGGGATTTCGTCCAAATGTCCCATATTTTGTGGAATTTGTTTTCACAACCACGTGACAAGTAAGTAGCTTTGTACAGTGGTAGGGCTGCATTCACCAACCTCTTCCAGAAATTTATTGAGGGTGCAGACGAGGCCTTCCATCTGAGTGCTATAGATTTACGGGCATAGTAAAGTAGTAGTCCTAGCAGGGTTCTGATTGCCCGGCGTGGGGCCAGTGGTTTAACGAGTCCCAGCAGACATACCTCTACAGACAATGGCACAGGAACAGTGGTGACAGTCAAAATAAATTTGGTTACTTCGACCCAAAAAATTGCAATCTGAGGACAATTCCAAAAAATATGGATAAAGTCCGCTGAGACTGAGTCACACCTCCAACAAGAGGCGGAGATAGATGGATAGATTCTATGTAAGCGCTTGGGCGTGTGGCATGCTCAGTTTTCAATGAGGTTCTATGTTGAGCATTTCCTTTCTATCACATCTAAGCATGTGACTATAGAGTCACACATGTGGGTGTATACACAGTGGTAAATGACAGCCCACTCCCTCCCTCCAGCTAAACACAATGGGGATGGGATATTACATCTTGATTGATGGAGGATTCTCCTCCCTGTTATTCTAAAACCTCGTACACACGATCAGATTTTCTGAGTGGAAATATGTGATGACAGGCTGTTGGCGGAAAATCCGACCGTGTGTACGCTCCATCGGACAATTGTTGGCCAACTTTCCATAGACAAATGTTGGATGGCAGGTTTATAAATTTTCCGCGGACAAATGTGTGTTGTCGGATTTTCCGAGCGTGTGTACACAAGTCCGTTGGACAAAAGTCTAAAGTACAAACACGCATGCTCGGAAGCAAGGATGAGCCAAAAGCGGTCGGTCTTGTAAACTAGCGTTCGTATTGGAGAATTAACAATCGTGACGTGGCAAATTATGAAATCTCGAAATGCAGCGTACAATTCTCTTCTTTTTTTTGGTGAAAATTTATGTTTATTCACATTTTGTTAAACATACATACAGGGCAAAACATAACTTGTATACCAACCCCCCTCCCCCTCCCACCCAACAACCTCCCTCTACCCCTTTCAAAGCCCCCCCCCCCCCCCCCCACAGCCCGTGAAACAATCCATTACATTATATGAACATATTCAATTCCATGGCTTTGGTGACAGCAACCATAAGTTCTTAGTGATAATGAATTACACCATTCTTATGCCCCGTACACACGGTCGGACTTTGTTCGGACATTCCGACAACAAAATCCTAGGATTTTTTCCGACGGATGTTGGCTCAAACTTGTTTTGTCTACACACAGTCGCACAAAGTTGTCGGAAAATCCGATCGTTCTAAACGCGGTGACGTAAAATACGTACGTCGGGACTATAAACGGGGCAGTGGCCAATAGCTTTCATCTCTTTATTTATTCTGAGCATTCGTGGCACTTTGTCCGTCGGATTTGTGTACACACGATCGGAATTTCCGACAACGGATTTTGTTGTCGGAAAATGTTATCTCCTGCTCTCCAACTTTGTGTGTCGGAAAATCCGATGGAAAATGTCCGATGGAGCCCACACACAGTTGGAATTTCCAACAACACGATCCGATCGGACATTTTCCATCGGAAAATCCGACCGTGTGTACGGGGTATAACAAGGAGAAAGTTTTCCACCTGGTCACACCTAGAACTTAATTCTCTTCTTCTTTAATGGGATAATAATGAAGCTGCTTTGCTGGTGATACTGATGGAGTTATTGCAAACAAATTTTCAAAGGATTTTTTTTTTCTAGTGATATCAAGAATAATATTATAATGCTTTTTTTTATTATTTGGGCAAGTTACCACAACACCATTATCCCGTAGTTTTTAAGATCAAAGATGCAACTATGTTGGTGTCCCTTGTCAATTTTACATTGTATTTTTTTTTAATGTAACTGCCTACTCCCAAACTGTCATTTGAAGTAAAACACATAGCCAAGTAATATTCTCCACAATTTTTTTTACTGTGCATTAAAAAAGAAAACAAATAAAATTAGACATGCTATCTGCCAATAGAACTTAACCAAAAAGTGCATTCTATGCATCCAAAAATATAGAAAATATACCAAATCAAATCATTATTATTCAACCAAAAAATAATGTCAAAGCAATAACTCCAAAGCCAATAATAAATAACACGTTATCTCCTCCGATTCCGCAACATGTCTGGTTGACGAACAGCCATTCAGAAAGGAACTGAAAAGCATGAAATGAAAAGCGCTAAATGAAAAGCGCGAATCAACACTCACCAAACTTCTACTAACACGAATTTAGCATTAGGAGCCCAAAGGGTGTCGCTAAAGAGCTGAAAAAACATGTAGTACGTCACTTCGTTTGTAATTGTTGGCCAACAATTGTGCAGCCGTGTGTATGCAAGACAAGTTTGGGCCAACGCCCTTCGGACAAAAGTCCATGGTTTTGTTGGCCAACAATTCGGTCATGTGTATGAGGCTTAAGACAGGTTGGAGGGGCGTGACACAGCCTGTGACTAGCAGAATTCCACCCACACCATGTTATTGCCAAAAAATAATAAAGATTTGATAGTAAATATATATTTGTATGATGATTTAAAACAGTTTATTGATTATAATTATTTACTTTTACTTTGTATCCCAAAGGCTGTTTTTTTTTCTCGTTTTATTTTGAACATGTAACCAGCAGCAGAGGAATAGAAACAGACTGGGAAAGAGCTGGGTCATGTGACAGCTGTATATCGAAAAGAAGGTACTTTGATTTTTGAAAATTAAAATAATTAGAGTGCCATCATCCATATACAGAAATAGAAGGAACAATGTAAAAGTGTGTGTTTAGTATCACTTTAACTCTTCAATAAGACAAATAAGTTGAATACAACACAATTTTACTTTAGCTAATTACAGTACAGATGATGTTTTCCAGTCTTTTGAATTGTAAGAAGACAATGACTTTCCTGAGCCTTGTTTCTGCAAAGTACTAACACTGACTGAGGGAACATGGAAGAAGTAGGGAGGGTCTAGCTAGGACTAAACTAACTAGCACTAAACAGGAGGGAAGGACAGAGGAAGATATCAAAATCACATTATTAAACAAGGTAAACTGCCATTACATGTCGGCATACCACATTTAAATGGTAACCTAATCTTCCCCTGGAAGATTCTAAGATCTATCTGTGTTTGAACATTTGCTGCTGTACACATTTACACTTACCATTCCCAGTGGGACACTTTACATATATTTTTTATTCACTTATTGGACTTTATATATCCATGTTGCTAGACCTATGAGTCATTTTTTGATATGGACACTATTTATTAAGTATATACTTTTTTAGCTGTTTCCCTGATTGGGGACTCTTCCCACAATTTATGCGCTACATTTTTCCTTCACAGTTTTGGGTTTGGTTGTTGTCACTTCGTATGTAGCTGCTTTTTATTATTATTTTTATTATTCTTTTTAGCGCAGTGTATATATCTAATTAATTTTATCCTAAATGAAAGCAGTTTCAGCCAAGCTGTAAAAACTAAGGCGGGATGGTCTTTTTTCATACCAGGACACTCTTTATTCTATGTGGGTCACCGGAATGGCGATGGGAACTTTGAGCGATGCCCAAAGTTTCCCATCCTTCTGAAAATTCCATACTTACCAACATCTTCCTACCTGTCCCCAGGACACTGTCATCTACACTGACGGCCCATACATATTACACCCTCCTTCCAGGTGGTCCTCCCAGTTCCCACCCACTTTCCCATTGGTCCCTACCTTATTATGCTGCAAATAAGGGTGATGCTGTGATCCCAGGACATAGCCTGGTACACAGTATCATCAGGGCAGAGCACATAGATGCTGCACCATTCATGCAAATCCGGGGCAGTTCACAACTATGAAATGTTGGGTGTCATCCGGTTATTTCAATGCCTTCCTGTGTTAAAGAGCTGAACAACAGTTAATTGCAGTAGCTGCATATTTGTTCCAGTTTTGTGACTCAGAAAACAGCAAAGCCAAAGTTAGACATTTTTTCTAGGGATTTAAATAGGTAGTTTTGCTATCTGTTTATCATTATCTATTTATGTCCCTAGATGGCGCTATTACTTCCATTTTTAAGCCTAATATCAATCTTATGGAGTATTGGTCTAATCAACTATTATCATGAACTTTGTCTTTTCTTTTTTCCTCTTTTTTGTCTTTTAATTTGGTTATATTTTATTTTTATAGTTTACAGGCTGTTTTGTATTTAAGATTTTTGCTATATTCATTGGTCCTCGATAATATTACGGTCACTATGTCTATGTATGTTTTTAAGAGAATATTGGTCTCTGTTATTATGGTGGCCGTTATTTTCTATAAAGTACATTTGTTGGCAAGTGGAAGCGCCCTCTATTGTTTTATTGCATTGAGCCTATATAGTCTTGTATGTACAATATATCACTGCTACCTCCATTGCCCCAGTGACGGTGTCCGTGCGGACGCAACGCGTAGGGCAGAGTTGTAGCAGTGACGTCATTACATCCCCCAGGGCACTGGATTTAGTTTATATGAAATGCCTTGTTTCTTTTTAATGTGAGTATATGTCCACTTTTAAATACACTTATTTTTAACATACTGCATCATGAGGGATCCCCTTCCTTTAACATGTGGGTCTTTGAAGTGATCTATTCCAGAACTGTGCTTGGCATTTGTTGGCAATATAAAGAGTGAGGAGCGGTGACATTACTGACTGCCTTAGTTGGCTGACTGCAATTGGATTTGAGTGATGATCCATCCAATCCAAAAAGGATTTCTCCCTAAAGTGCTGTTAGACCTTCTGTTACTGGGGGGTAACTTTTGTTAAGAAGCTTTAATATCCTCATTTGGCGGTGAGGATTTGAGGCACAGGACCACAGCAATTGTTGCTTGGCACACAATTAGAGCATGTTTGTTCCATCTAGCACTACACTCGGTTGCTCTTTCATCATCTATGAACTTTTCAAATCACTTATTTACTGATTTATTCACTTATGATTTTTTATGAATTTTTCTAATCACTTATTTATTTATTTATGTATTATATTTTACTTTATAAATATTTAATATTTATGGAAGAAGTTGTATTATGTATACATGTATTGAATTTATGGTGAATTCACATTATTATTTGGCAACCCAACACATTTATTTAGGTGTTTTTTTTTTTGTATTAAAGCTAGATAAGTGACTATTTCAGAAAGAGGGCAGAATTCAAAACCTATAAATTTGTTTCATAAGGGTTTTCTTTTTAAGTTTCAAGTCCACCTGGTCAGTATCTATTGCTGTTGGTATCCCTGCTGGGGAGATACTTCTTCTCTATTTGTCCTGATGACCAGTGGACAGGGTCTTCCAGTGCACAAGATGGAAGAATGACGCACAGACAGGGCCCAGGGAAAGGTTGAGCAATTATTATTTTGTCAATTGCAGATAAACACATAACAAGTGAAGTAAAAATTGGCAATCACCAGCACTGGTAATGTGGCTACAGCAACTGTGGCAAAGCGCTTGACATAACGGTTCCAAATAGTATGGTATATCAGCAATCACAGTGATACTGGCAACATGGGTGCAGAAAGGCTAGTATTAGTGTACTAAGTAATTCTGAGGGCACATTGGCAGAATTCCAGCATAAGGGTTGTCACTTTGGTAGAACTTACATTACCAGAGCGGAAGCTGCACAGGGGGTGCCTGATAGGCAGAGTGGTGGTGCAAGCGGCATGTGGAGGAGTGGTGCAAGTCTTATGGCACAGCACTGAAGACAGCAGAGCAGACAGTATCCCTAATCTATCCCGCCTCAAACAGGCGTTTTCCTAGGGATAATTCACTGTTCCTGACAAGCGCAGTCCCTTTCCCTACAAAAATAGAAGTTTTAGTAGTAGTGGTGGAAGTTTAGTGTTTTAATAGTCACTCTCTTAGCAGTGACTCAGCAGACCTCCAGCCTTCTACTCTCTGATGTCAGCACCAAACAGGCAATCTGGAAGAGGCTGAGACAGCTATTGAAGGATTTTTGAGAATTAAAAGAGAAGTATGGGTTTTTTTTTTTTTTGCTAATCTTACTTACCCCGGTGGATGGAGCATCAGACTGATGCTGCAGCTGTCCCACGGCATCTCTGCACTGAGAACCGAGGCACCGAACACCGCCAATGGCTCGGTTCTCACTCCGCCCTGAGCAGAGCGATGCTGACTGACAGTCAGCATCGCTCCTGGTCTACTTCTCCACACTCATTGGAGCGCTGAGCTGTGGAGGGGCGGGGAGAGGCCGTCTCAGCGGCTGGCTGAAACACTGAGACTGCCATCAATCAAGGCAGCTGGTGGATCCAGACTTGGGAAGTCGGGACGACGCGATGCCAAGACTGATGGCAGTGACGTCAGCGGAGAGCAGACTTCCGACCACTCTCCTCTGAAAACGGGTCACAGGAGTGCAAAACGAATTGCACTTCTGTGACCCAGAGGAGAAGCCCGGCCTAACGAGCTCAGGCTGGACTTCTCCTTTAATTGCTCCACCATGTCTGCAGCTACAGAGGTCATTTGTAGTTTTGTAGCCTCTAAAAGCAAGGCTTGTCCAGACTGGTTGTAGAATTCCTGTAGTATAAATATGGCAGGTCTGGGTGCATTTGGAATGACATCTACTAATGTGATGTGCTCATCCATTGTTCAGTAAAGGTAAAAACATTTACTTTAGTTTTGTTAATATTCTGTAATTCTAAGCATGATCATATTGTAATTTGATGTAAAAAAAATATTAAAGCTCAACTCCAGGCACACAGCTAGATACAAAGATGAAAATACTTAGATGAGAGCTATTTTACCTGCCAATGGATTTCTTTTTTTATCCATTTGATCCTGAGATTTACACAGCTCTGCCACACAGCACAACCCTGCCAGCAGTGCAAAAAGACCTGTTTTTTTTCTTCTGCAGTTAAATAACACTTCAAGGTCTTGTCCCTCCTCCAGCCTGGGATTGGATAGTGAAAAGAGAAGAAGGAGACTGATGAGCTCATCATGCTGTCACTGTGATTTCTCCTTCTATTGGCGTGCCTGCAATCGTGTCTCGGAGAGGTAGAACGGGGAGATGCTTTTGTAAACAAAGCATTTCCCCATTCTGCCTAGTGACAGGACAGAGATCACTGCTCTCTGTGATGTCATGTGAGGTGAAGCCCCTCCCCCCACAGTTAGAATCACTCCCTAGGACACACTTAACCCCTTCACCGCCCCCTAGTGGTTAACCCCTTCACTGCCAGTGTCATTTACACAGTAATCAATGCATTTTTATAGCACTGATCGCTGTATAAATGACAATGGTCCCAAAATAGTGTCAAAAGTGTCCGATCTGTCCGCTATAATGTTGCAGTCACGATAAAAATCACAGATCGCTGCCATTACTAATAAAAAAAAAAATTAATAATAAAAATGCTATAAATCTATCCCCTATTTTGTAGACGCTATAAATTTTGCACAAACCAATCAATATTTGCTTATTGCGATTTTTTTTTACCAAAAATATGTAGAAGAATACATAGTTACATAGTAGGTGAGGTTGAAAAAAGACACAAGTCCATCGGCCTAAACTTAGGAATTTTTTTTTTAAATTTATTTATGGGGAATATTTATTATAGCAAAAAGTAAAAAATACAGCTTTTTTTCTAAATTGTCGCTCTTTATTTGTTTATAGCGCAAAAAATAAGAACCGCAGAGGCGATCAAATACCACCAAAAGAAAGCTCTATTTTTGGGAAAAAAAGGACGTCAATTTTGTTTTGGTGTAACGTGCCACGCAATTGTCAGTTAAAGTGACGCAGTGCTGAATTGCAAAAAGTGCTCTGGTCAGGAAGGGGGTAAAATCTTCTGGGGCTGAAGTGGTTAAACTTTTTTTTTTTTTTTTATACATTTCTTCAGTTACTTCCTGTTTTCTTGCCTAGGCAAATGATGTCATATATTGCAGGAGTCCTCAGGAGGGGAGGAGAGGAGGAGGGGGCTTCTTAGCTAAGCCCATGCTCCTGCCTGCATGCTTGAGCTAAGGGAAGGGGCAGATTAATCATTTGCCCCATACTCAAGATGACCACAGCCAGAAATGCTAGAGGGGGAGTGGGGGGGGGGGGTTCCAAAGTGATTTCTCAACAAAATAAAGCTTGGAGACATGGATCAATAAAATATGAGTGATTAATAAAAAATGAATTTAATAGTGTTTTCGGTTTGTGATGCTCAGATGCAGTGAAGATCCGCTTTAAGAAAAAGAAAAATTAAATGATCGGTTTGTTCCTTCTGAGATTGATTGCCTCCCCATCTTACCCTGCTCCCCTAAACACAAATTCCATCATAAATGCACTCTCTTCTCCCCCACTATCATTGCCTGGTGACATCAATAGGTGTTCAGAAGCTTCTGAGCTACCAGACAAATGGAGGAAGCCAGAACTGGAAACAATTATGCAAAATAAACAAAATAATTGTGTACTTAAGTTTGTTTTAGAAGTTTTGGCCTCGTAACGGCTAACTAATCCAATTTGTTTCTTTTTCATTTTGCTCCTTTCTGTCATTTGTGAGCAATTAAGCTGAAATCATATCAAGCGCTGCAAACTTTTTTCTACATCTTGTTTATTTTTTCATCATAGAAATTATATTTATTTGTTCATTCCTTCTTCTCTCTTATATTAGCATTTTCTGGCATGCTGATTTCTAAAATGATTCCCACGTTTCAGGCTTGCAGAAATATTTACAGAATATTAATGCTGGTGATGACCTCAAACATATCAGAGAAGGACTCCGGTCAAGTCAAAAAGCAGGTATTGTGTTAAAATGAAGGGCAAAACGACCAGAACATTGAAATATCATCTGCTGTTTCAGTTTGTGTCCAATAAAGCAGAGGTCAAATGAGCTAGAACCTCATTACTACCTCATTATCGGAGAACAACTCATTCAAAAGGTTTGCATCCTTGTGAACTTGAAGCCGTAGTAAACCGCATCCAGAACAACAACAATTGGGCCCCGGGAAGTTTAGGTCATAAGCCAGTAGGCATCGCATACTAGTACAATATGACAGACTTACCTGCAAACAAAGCCCTCCAGGGGTGCGCTGTCACCGCCAAATGTGCTTCCATCTTCACCAGGTCTTCTTTTCAGGCTTCGGCTATCGAATTGGCTGAGCTGACGATGACGTCACTCCTGTGCGCGGGAGTTGTTGTTTACGGCACGGCTCTGAAGGAACGGCACGGGTATGTCGTTCCCTTTGAGCGCATGTGCCGGTGACGTACAGTGGGGAAGGAAAGTATTCAGACCCCCTTAAATTTTTCACTCTTTGTTATATTGCAGCCATTTGCTAAAATCATTTAAGTTCATTTTTTTCCTCATTAATGTACACACAGCACCCCATATTGACTGAAAAACACAGAATTGTTGACATTTATTAAAAAAGAAAAACTGAAATATCACATGGTCCTAAGTATTCAGACCCTTTGCTCAGTATTTAGTAGAAGCACCCTTTTGATCTAATACAGCCATGAGTCTTTTTGGGAAAGATGCAACAAGTTTTTCACACCTGGATTTGGGGATCCTCTGCCATTCCTCCTTGCAGATCCTCTCCAGTTCTGTCAGGTTGGATGGTAAACGTTGGTGGACAGCCATTTTTAGGTCTCTCCAGAGATGCTCAATTGGGTTTGTCAGGGCTCTGGCTGGGCCATTCAAGAACAGTCACGGAGTTGTTGTGAAGCCACTCCTTCGTTATTTTAGCTGTGTGCTTAGGGTCATTGTCTTGTTGGAAGGTAAACCTTCGGCCCAGTCTGAGGTCCTGAGCACTCTGGAGAAGGTTTTGGTCCAGGATATCCCTGTACTTGGCCGCATTCATCATTCCCTCGATTGCAACCAGTCGTCCTGTCCCTGCAGCTGAAAAACACCCCCACAGCATGATGCTGCCACCACCATGCTTCACTGTTGGGACTGTATTGGACAGGTGATGAGCAGTGCCTGGTTTTCTCCACACATACCACTTAGAATTATAATGAAAAAGTTCTATCTTGGTCTCATCAGACCAAAGAATCTTATTTCTTACCATCTTTGAGTCCTTCAGGTGTTTTTTAGCAAACTCCATGCAGGCTTTCATGTGTCTTGCACTGAGGAGAGGCTTCCATCGGGCCACTCTGCCATAAAGCCCCGACTGGTGGAGGGCTGCAGTGATGGTTGGCTTTCTACAACTTTCTCCCATCTCCTGACTGCATCTCTGGAGCTCAGCCACAGTGATGTTTGGGTTCTTCTTTACCTCTCTCACCAAGGCTCTTCTCCCCGATAGCTCAATTTGGCCCGGACAGCCAGCTCTAGGAAGGGTTCTGGTTGTCCCAAATGTCTTCCATTTAAGGATTATGGAGGCCACTGTGCTCTTAGGAACCTTAAGTGCAGCAGAATTTTTTTTGTAACTTTGGCCAGATCCGTGCCTTGCCACAATTCTGTCTCTGAGCTCTTCAGGCAGTTCCTTTGACTTCATGATTCTTATTTGCTCTGACATGCACTGTGAGCTGTAAGGTCTTATATAGACAGGCGTGTGGCTTTGCTAATCAAGTCCAATCAGTATAATCAAACACAGCTGGACTCAAATGAAGGTGTAGAACCATCTCAAGGATGATCAGAAGAAATGGACAGCACCTGAGTTAAATATATGAGTGTCACAGCAAAGGGTCTGAATACTTAGGACCATGTGATATTTCAGTTTTTCTTTTTTAATAAATCTGCAAAAATGTCAACAATTCTGTGTTTTTCTGTCAACATGGGGTGCTGTGTATACATTAATAAGGAAAAAATTAACTTAAATGATTTTAGCAAATGGCTGCAATATAACAAAGAGTGAAAAATTTAAGGGGGTCTGAATACTTTCCGTCCCCACTGTATGTAAAGTACATATCTCCTAAATGGTGAACATTTAGGAGATATTTACAGTACCTATAGGTAAGCCTTATTATAGGCTTACCTATAGGTAAAAATAATACATGGGAGTTTACTCCCACTTTAAGGCCCCTTTCACACTGGGGCGGTTTGCAGGCATTATTGCACTAAAAATAGCGCCTGCAAACAGACCTAAAATTGTCGCTGCTGTTTCTCCAGTGTGAAAGCCCTCGAAGCGGTGCGCTGGCCGGAGAGAAAAAAAACTCCTGCAAACAGCATCTTTGGAGCGGTGAAGGAGCGGTGTATTCACCACTCCTAAACCGCTCTTGCCTATTGAAATCAATGGGGCAGCGCGGCTATACCGCTGCTGTAGCGGCGCTATGCGAGCGGTTTTAACCCTTTTTCGGCCGCCAGCGGGGGTTAAAACCCCACCGTTAGCGGCCGAATACCGCTGCAAAAACGATGGTAAAGCGGCACTAAAAATAGCGCCGTTTTACCGCTGATGCCCCCACCGCCCCAGTGTGAAAGGGGCCTAAGAGGGTGCCACATTCTATGACAGGATGATAGAGAGCAGTGGCATTATCACTGTGCTGGACATAGACTGTGCAGAGAGCAGAGCTGTGGGAGGGGCTAAGTATGGTCTCACACACTATAGGCTACCTGCAGGGGGCTGATACATGACCAATCATCCTGCACAAGGAAAGAGATCAGCAGTGACCGGTCTTTATTACATAAAGCTCATGCACAAGGAAAAGCTTCATACTGGATTACTGCACAGATCTTGAACAAATACACAAAACACACCAAGATTTCTGAATAATACACATGCCTTAGGTCATTAGACTATATTTGCTTATCCTGGAGTTCAGTGTTAAAGATCTTCTGGGCTGGAAGACTGTGGCAGCTAGATCAGATGTGTGTTGCATTATTACACACACACTATGATATGTGTTATGTCATGCATAAACCAACATCTCATTAGAGCAGTCTATTCATTTTGAATGGGTTGTCAATGCACTAGAACAGACATGAAAAGATATCTGTATAGGCAGGGGCAGTTTATCCTTACATGTGTTGAAGTGGAATTGAAAATTAATGGTAAAACAGTGCACCAACAAATGCAATGTCCATTACCACAACACAATGATTGGGCCAGAAAACATAATTACACAGTTGGAAAGGTCCATCCAGTTCAACCTGAGTGTGTGTGTGTGTGTGTGTTTAGCACTACCAATTTCAATATCCCTGTACATTGTGTTCATTAAGAAACTCATGTAATTGATTTCCTAATTTATCTCTGCTGCAGGGGCGGCCCATCCATTAGGGGCGCACGGGCGCTGCCCCCCCCCCCATCCATACGTCCGCCCCCCGATCTACAAACAGGGTGTCAGATGAATGGATTCCAATGGGGTGGGTGGTTTTTTTAAGCATGTGATTAGAGCTAGAGGCTCTAATAGGCTTCAAAAAAGGGTGGTCTCGGGGCGCAGAGCACTGCAGTCTGAGTCAACCCAGTTGTGTGACAATAACAAATGAATATTCACTATTTTCACACTGAATCGCCTCCCCGCCAATCAGGAAGTGGGTCATGAGACCAGTTTCCCAATTTGCCAAAATGCCAGACGATCCTATTGGACGCCTAGGAGGAGGAGGAGGGAGGAGGAGGAAAGAGGAAAGCATGGCCGGAGGAGAAGACCCACGACTCACCAGCCGCCACTGTGACCATGGATGGCTCACCCACAGTGGCTCAGCCATCTGCCACTCCCCAGCTCAGACAGGGGAGGGAGAGGAGATCGGAGTGTCATCCCAGGCAGGTAAGGAGGTTGCCTGTCTTGCGGGGGGGGGGGGGGCATTCCCTGCATTAATTTTCCCTGGGTTGGTGGAACAGCCTCATCTCCTGCCGGGGGGGTGGCATTGGTTTGCCCCCCCCCCCCAAATTATCGAGCACCAGCCAGCCACCACTGCTCTGCTGATACCACTGAGGCTGGAAGGGAGTATCCCCATTATTACTGCCCTAACAATGAAGAACAGAGAAGTAGCGTTTGGGACTTTATATGAGGACATTGGACTGTACCTCCATATATATAGGAGCAAGGTTTGGGACTTTCTATGACTTTTCTATAAACCATAATAATAACCACCAATATCTTGCATAATAAAAAACATCCAATATAATAAAATACAGAATCATTTTATTCCATATCATAGTAACATAGTAATATAGTGACATATTGGCATAGCAACATATGATAACATCGTAAAAACGCCAGACTCATTGTGCTTGTCTCCACAGTATAAAACATAATTGAAATTGGTAGAATCCACTGGAACATATTGTTGATAGTATATAAAAGTAATATGGGCGGCATCTAATAGCTTGACGCATTTAGTGGCTAAGCTGCCACTCTTCAGGAGCAGATGCGGTGTAGATGTCTATAAGTGTAATAAAGGTAATTATTAAATTGGGTAATGTATAGAAGGAATTGTACAAGAGTAAGTCCCCCGCTAATACTTACAGACCAACCATGAGTCTGGGTACAGGCATTGGAGGGCAGATCATCAGCCCTGGGAGCTGAGGCAGTAATCCCCAGGACACTGATGGAATGGCCAACAAAGAAAGTACTCCCCGGGGACGAGTCCCCCATGGATAGTGAAGGGTAGTGTAAACCACATAAAGTAAGCCCATCTATAAAATAAATTTTAATTGTATGTATAATGTATTAAGACCTATGAGTGTATATATCATAGTGACTAGTGTCATGGTATACTGATATGTGAACAAAGTAGTGATGGGTAGATACAGTGACGGGGCTAGAACAGGACCCCTTATGCAGTTTAAAGTTGAACTGCTTCTCGTTCAACATCATTGTTTGGCTGCATGTGTTCTTTAGCGACCTTAGGTTAAATAGTTTTCTCTCAATGATTCCCTTCTCCAGGGAGAATAAGTGTAATGTTTGTAGTCGTTCCTCATAACTAAGGTCCTCAAGCCCCTTTATTTGTTATAGTTTTGTAGCTCTCTCCAGTTCAAAGAAATACTTCCTGAGGATCAGTGTTGAAAACTGGACTGCATACTCAAGATGTGGCTAAATCTGACCTTTGTAAAGTGACAGAATTATAGTTTTTTATATCTTGAGTATATACCCTTTTTATTGCATGAAAACAGTCAGTGAGCCTTGCTTGTTGCAGCTTTTCTTTGCATGCTATGAGTCTGCTGAGTCTGTGATCTGCTGGGACCCCCAGATCATTTACATCCTCGATTTCTCCAGAGGTCTTCTCCCTAGGAAATAAGCTTTTTTTGCCACATAGCTGCCCACCTCAATATTTTAACTAGGTCTCTTGTAATGTTGTTATATCATTGCCCTTCTTAGCTTTGTATCATCAATCATCAACAAACACTGAGATTGAACTATGTACAGTATACCAACATTTATATGGTTTATGAACAAGTTAATTAGAATTGGTCCTTGGACAGAGCAATGGAGCACACCTCTCACAACCTTAATTTGTAATTCAAGCCTTTGTGGGGTACTAAATACAGTATGCCTTGACAAAATCTAGAAATAGCACATTTACAGACCTTCCGCTACCCAAATTACAGCTCATCTCCTCATGGATTGTTCTGGTAAGATTAGTCTTTCATAAATCCATGTTGGTTACTACTAAATCTTTGGATATAGCCCCTTATCATTCCTTCAAATATTTTACATACTATTGATGTTAGGCTGACTGGTCTGTAGCTTCTAGGATTATATCTGGGCCTTTTTCTGAATATTGGCATCATATTTGTTTTTCCCCAATCTGCTGGTACCATTCCAGTCAGTAAGCTGTCCTCAAATATTAAGAGCAATGCTCTGGCTATAACATGATCAGGGCTTTTTTTCAAGGGAACATGGGGGAATGCAGCTCCGGCACCTCCAGTACAGAATGTACTGTATGTAATGGCAAAGGGTGATGTGGTGTGCTGGAGGGTCTATTGATGATGGTTGCTGGGGGAATCTAATAATGCTGGAGGGGATCTATTTTTGCATGGTGGTCTATTGTTGCTGCTTTGCTGGGGGGGAGGGTTATGTTGCCGTGGGGTCAATTGTTGCTGGAAGGGATCTGCTGTTGTGGGAAGGGTCTATTGATACTGGCTGTTGGGAGATCTGTTGTTGCTGCTCAAGGTGTGTTGTTGCTAGGGTGGTAATTTTTTGCAGGGGTACATTGTTTGCTGGGGGAAATCTATTTTTGCTGGGGTGGGTCTATTGCTGCTGGCTGCAGGGATTCTATTTTACTGCTTTCCTTGTTCTCATTAACAAATTCATGTGTGATGGAGCCTACACACGGTCGGAATTTCCAACAACAAGGTCCTAGCACACATTTTCCGTCGGAAAATCCGACCGTGTGTACGGGGCAATAGTTGTGTCAGCTGTTCCATCTGCCCACTGAATATCAGGATAGTTGATGTCCCCCAAGATTATATTATTGCCTCGTCTCCCCACCATTTCTAACTGTGAAAGGATATGAGTCTCCTCCTCCTTAAAGTTAGGGGGCTTATAACATACCCTCACAAATAATTTACCATTTGTTTTGTCCCTTTGAAGCTCCAATAACAAGGGCTCCACCTCGTTACTGGCCCCGTTAGCGATTTCATCCCTCATATTCACTATCAAATTGCTCCTGCCACATTGACACCCTCCCCTTCTACCTACTTTAGTCATGGGCCAGTCATGTGAGCTAAAAAAAATGGTTTCTGATATTCCCACAAAGTCCTCCTGATGTGTCAAATGTTCTACTTTTTCCAATTAAACAGACTTCTAGCATTTGTGTACATGCCTTTTTAATTTTGTATAAGCATATCTTATTTTATCTTTGCTCGCTCCTGGAGTACTGCTCAGAGTACAGATACAGTGAACTTTAGTTTCTCTATCATCTGGTTTGATGCCTTATCCAGTAGAGCTGCAAAAAAAAAATACACTTTAACCGCTTACCGACCGTCTCACGCAGATATACTGCGGCAGAAGGGCACGTACAGGCAGATTAACATACCTGTACGTTGCCCTTTAAGAGGCAGCTATCCAGTCTATCCCGACTTTGTCTACATCTGCACACGTTGACCCCTCTCACTGATCCTTTCCCCCACATCTTAAGCCCCATACACACGATGGGACTTTGTACAAACTTTCCCTTGGATTTTTGTACAAAGGGCGTTGCCCAAAAGTTTGTCTTGCATACAGACGACAGGACTTTTCCAGCCAACTTTTACCAAATCACATGGTTTTTCAGCTCTTTACCACCACCCTTTGGTCAACTTCTTTATTGTTGTCTGATATTGTGTCAATCTCGCCACTTTTATTGGCGAGATTGACACCTTGCGAGCCAGGTTCACACTGGTGCGGGGATCCGACTTGGATCCCCGCCAATACCAGGCACTGTGTTTAGTATGAATCTTGAGGGGGAACTCCATGCCAAATTTTAAATAAAAAAACGGAATGGGTTTCCCTCTAGGGGCATACCAGGCCCTTAGATCTCATATGGATTTTAAGGGGAACCCCCTACGCCGGAAAAAACGGCGTGGGGGTCCCCCCAAAATCCATACCAGACCCTTATCCGAGCATGCAGCCTGGCCGGTCAGGAAAGGGGGTGTGGACGAGTGAGCTCCCCCCTCCTGAGCCGTACCAGGCCGCATGCCCTCAACATGGGGGGGTGGGTGCTTTGGGGGAGGGGGGCGCCCTGCGGGCCCCCCCACCCCAAAGCACCTTGTCCCCATGTTGATGAGGACAAGGGCCTCTTCCCGACAACCCTGGTCGTTGGTTGTCGGGGTCTGCGGGTGGGGGGCTTATCGGAATCCGGGAGCCCCCTTTAATAAGGGGGCCCCCAGATCCCGCCCCCCACCCTATGTGAATGAGTATGGGGTACATCGTACCCCTACCCATTCACCTAGGGAAAAAAGTTTCAATAAAAAACACAGTACACAGGTTTTTAAAGTAATTTATTAGGCAGCTCCTGGGTCTTCTTCTGACTTCGGGGGTCCTTTCCGACTTCGGGGGTCCTCTTCCGACTTCGGGGGTCTCTCCGGCATCTTCTCCCAGTGTCCGCATCTTCTGCCGCTCTTTTGCCAGCGGTGGCCCGGACCTCTGGATTGTCTTCTTCCCTCTTCTCTTCCAGAGATGTTGACACGACGCTCTCTCCAGCTGGAATGCTCTCTAAACATTCCGCAACGGACTTATATAGGCGTTACCCCGCCCCCTATGACATCACAGTCCCAGGGCATGCTGGGACTGTGAGGTCATAAGGGGGCGTGGTCATGTTATCCTATGACCACGCCCCCTTATGACCTCACAGTCCTAGCATTCATACCAGACAGAAGGGCTTGGTATTCCCCAGAGGGGAATTCCGTCTCGCGCCCGCCGCAGTAGGAAAATGTGTTTTTCCTTTTGCAGCTAGTGCGAGATGTACAGTACCCTGCCGCCGAGAACCAGCGCGATCATCTGATCTGACTGTAGTTTGTACAAAAGTCCGATGGGTTTGTGTACACACAATCGGACTTTGCTCCATCGGACTTTTGTTGCCGGAAAGTTTGTCCGTTCGCACAGCCAACAAAAGTCCGATGGAAACTGAAAAAGTTTGTCCGATGGAGCGTACACACGGTCAGATGTTGCTCCAAAACAGCTAATTTGCATGTTTGTTATCAAAAAGTCCGATCGTGTGTACGGCCCTTTAGTTTAAAAGTTCCTCCATCTTTCTGGCCAGCTGCACCCGCCCAATTTTGATGCAGTCTGTCTCTGCTGTAGAGCTGGTACCCATCCGCAAAGTCTGCTGAGTTCTCCATGAACCCAAAGCCCTCCTTCTTAAGGCCCGTACACGAGATCGAACTTTTTGACAACAAACATGCAAATTAGCTGTTTTAAGGCAACATCTGACCGTGTGTACGCTCCATTGGACACACTTTTTTGGTTTTCATCTGACTTTTGTTGGCTGTGCGAACAGACAAACTTTCCGGCAACAAAAGTCCGATGGAGAAAAGTCCGATCATGTGTACACAAAACCATCGGACTTTTGTACAAACTACAAACATGCATGCTCAGAACCAATGCAAAAGATCAGACAACAATACAGAAGTTGACCAAAGGGTGGCGCCAGAGAATTGAACGTCCTCTTTTTGAAGTGTCGTCAGTACGTTGAAACCTCACTACGTTCGTGTTTGTTGCAGAAAAAGTCCTGCCGTGTGTATGCTTAATTAGTTTACAGCCAACGCCCTTTGTACAAAAACCCACAGAAAGTTTGTACAAAGTCTGATCGTGTGTATGAGGTTTTACACACACTTTCGTATTTTTTCCAAAGCAATAATGGGGTGCCAGGATTCTCAGCATTACAGCACTTCTTCCTTAGGAATGTCTCAGTGAATTGTGGGATGGGATGTGAATCATGGCACTCTGATAGCCCCCAAATTAATTTGTTTTTTAGCTTTTTATATATTATTAGGCCCTAAACATGCAGGTATTTTTAAATCTTAGCTTGTACATGCTTTATCCTGAAGAGCATCAGCAAGCATTTACATGACATTTGGGGCTCTTTAACACCAAATGCATACATTTTTGTGTATGAGGGTGCATTGTGGAGTACTGTGTTAGGCAGCTCATTTACAATGTATCAGTTGCAATGGACCTCAATACAAAAAGAAATAGGTCTTGCTGCATTTTAATGCAGCACACTGCAATGCACCACACATTATGCATTGTGGTGGTTTGTGGTGTGATGTTGCACAGATGTGTTGTGGAGATGCCTTGGATGCAAAATTAACGATTGTGTTACACAAGCCTGAAAAGTGTCTTTGCTAGTGTGTAGAGCTAAGGAATAGGCAGCAGTAAAGGTACCATAAGCATAAACAGACATCTTTTGCAGGGCAATTTTCTTCTAAATTATTTTTTTGCATTTTTTTGAGTTGCTTTTGGAGACCTAGGACTACATTGGACATTGACTAATACAAAAAACATATATTTATGTACTCCTTTCTTGAGAATAAGATTTTCTATAGGAGACTTGTTGGTGACTTCTCTTTACCATTTCTGTAGGCCATTTGTGTTAGAAACCATGCAATATCCCATCACTGTGCACATTCTGTTTTATTAAATTTATTTTTAGAGATGTTTAAAGCTGTATTTTGTCCTTCCTCCAAAAATATGTGAAAATGTTAGTTTATAACCAGACTTGAAATGGAAATAGAAGCATGCTCAATGAATAAATCAATGAAAAAATAAAGATTCAGACACATCACAATTAACTTTAGCAACCTAATTAACTTTAGGAAACTAATGGTCGAAGATAAGCTATCTAGCAAAAATAATTAAGCATTTATTTCTTATAACATATGGGAACTGGGCTGAATGCCAATAAATCCTCAATGTCACTTGATTTTTCCCTGATGGGTCATGATTTGATCAGATGACAGATTTGCAAGCATTTTTTTTGCAGTGTACTTGGATAAAGGAAAGGAGAAGGATGACTTTGATATCTTTTTTAGACTTAATGGCCATCAAAAATCACGTATCTGTATTATGGTAATGTACAGGCTTCCACAGCTTGCGATTCCACACTATGTACACATCAGTGTGCTGCGTTGGATATGAATGGATGCAATTATGTGCACCTAGACCACAAAGTCTGTTGAAACCTTACAAAGGTTGGCTTCTTTGAGTGTTCTTTCATTTGGTTTTGAGCTACAAGACTAAAATTTGTTGACTTGACTTGCTCTTGGCCTCTGAGCGTGTTTGTTAGAACTTCTTATTATAGACCAGGATTGTTTTAGATTTTGGTATATCCATTGTTGCTGACTACATACACTAAATCTGGCCTGCTTCTTTGCATACTCCAGCAACCTGATTATGCAGTTTAACATCTTTTGCTCGGTCTTTTGTTCTTGTTTTCCTTCCCATCCAGCTAAATGGCTATCATATAGAGGAAGCTTAGCATTTCATTTCATTAAAAGCACAGTGTTTACCAGATTACTAGACATTATGATAAGATTTCAGCCCCACATAAAGTGCATTGGGGTTAAAGTGTGAGATAGAGCAGTAAAGCAGAATTATTTTTTGGAACCAGGAAGCAGAGACGGTTATGTAATGAGTTAATATGGCTTCTTCTTATGTTACACCTTTCAACTTTCTAAGATGAGATAGAGGGACACCGTTCAGCACAAACTATTGAGGAAAAGGAAAGACCTGTGTAGCACCCTGCTCCTGAAGAGTAGACTCTATTCTTTTGAAATTTAAGTTAGTTGAAGCTACAGTTTGGCTCAGCTTATTATTACCTAAATGTAATGGTTTCTGTACCAGTTTAGTTGGACTGTGCAGATTTCCATCTGACCATGGGTGGTGCTGTCACCATTGATGGATGTTGTAAATACAGTCTGGTTGGACATATTGAATACTCTTTGCTCAGAAACAGTTCGGTGGGAGTGGTTCATCCACCGTGCATGCTGGGTAGGGGTATTTAAGGGACAGACACCATGTGGTGGGGGTTTTTTTGTCGCTTCCTCGCCTCGTGGCCCTCCTGGCCTGGGGAGCTGCTGTGACTTAAAGTTCTGCCTTGAGGTTGGCGGACCCAAAGCCTAGCTACTAGAAGAAGGATCAGAGTTTTAGTGGCCTACTGATCCGTAAGATGGTCTCTTTGCTGTCTGGCCTGCGGGAAGAAGCAAGGGATTGCAGTGACCGGGGGAGGACTCTTCAGGAGAGGACCGAGCATAAGGCTGGTATCTTGAGAAGAGCCTGGGAACTCAGTCGGAGATGCATCTGAGATCAAGCACAGCAATCAGTTCATTTAAGATTGTAAGGTCTGTGGCAGAGATCGTGTTTGAGCATCACATCGGCTGCTAGGTCGGTGAGAGAGACCCATCTGATGGTTGTTGAATCCAGCTGTGGAAGTGCTATTTGCTGGATATAGACATTACCTCAAACCACAAGACCCAAGGTACCTGAATCCCTTTTCACCCTCTGCCTTACTATTGCATATTTGGTTTGTTAAAGGGGTTGTAAAGGTAAAAATTTTTTCACCTTAATGCATTCTATGCATTAAGGTGAAAAGACTTTTGACAGTACCGCCGCCCCCAGGCCCCCCGTTTTACTTACCTGACGCCTCGAATCTTCGCTCCTCATCCTCGTCAGCTTCATTGCAGCTCAGCCTGGTCGCTGATTGGCTGCAGTGGATGGATTGAAAGCAGCGCAGCCATTGGCGCTGCTGTCAATCACATCCGATGACGCGTCGCGCCGGGGGGCGGGGCCGAGTGATACAGCGAGCGGCTATAGCCGCCAGCTGTATCACGGGAGCGCGCCCGCAAGCACTCACCACCGTGCGAGGGAGCTCGCATGAAGGTGGTAAATGCTTGCGGGGAGGAACTGAAACAGCCGCCGAGGGACCCCAGAAGACCAGGTTCGGGGCCACTCTGTGCAGAACGAGCTGCACAGTGAAGGTAAGTATAACATGTTTGTTATTTAAAAAAAAAAAAAAAAAACAACTTTACAACCCCTTTAAATAAAACTTGGAAAAAGGACTAAGTGTTGAAGCCAGTGTTTCAGTTGAGCAATTGATAAGTACCCTTATGACGAACACTGTGAAGATGGTAATGGTAAGCCTGAAGAAAATTACTAGCAGCTCCTTCGGGGGTCAGTGCTACACCTGTTATGAAGTTCAGGTGTAACACTCACCCTGATGCAAAGGTCAGAAACTATAGCTGGAAAATATTGCTTCAACTGTAGCAGTCCCCATTCCCCTAAAGCAAGCAGGCCTACTTGTTCTTAATTGCCCCTAGGTCTTAATCCAAAATTCTATAGTTTCTGGCCAGGTGGCACTGGGGCGGAACTGAGTAGAGGTATCAGAAAATAGTGCCTGTGGTCTTTAGGAGTATCCCTAAGAAAGTCCTAAAGCTAACAGTGGACAGGGCTGATGATATATAATACCATAATCCAGGGTCAATTCAATGTCAAGGCAGGCAGCAGACAAGCAAAATCCAGAAACAGTCTGAAGTCAGGACAGGTAGCAGACAAGTGTAATTCGTAAACAGTCTGAGGTCAGGGCAGGCAGCTAACTGAAGAGCAATGCATTTTCCAAGCAAGGGGGTCAGTAACAGTAGAATCTGAAAGATACAGCTTAGTGGGCAGCAACAGCAAGGCCAAGCAAGGGAAGGAAACCAGGTAGAACTTAAAGCGGGGGTCCACCTATCTATCGTTTTTTTTTTTGGAGTTCATTCACAAACTTTTCTTCTCATGATTATCTACTCACATGTTCTGTGTAATAAGTCCGCCTGTGTCCGATTTCATTGTAAAGAATAACTTATAAAATTCACTGAAGGCGGTTTCCATCTTCATTGTGGGCATTTGAAGCCCACAAGCATGTATTTCCTGGATGCGGTGAATACTGTGCTCCCAGCATTCACCGAGATGTTGTGATGACGCTGTTGCACAATGCATGCTGGGAAGCCTGAGACTAGCTCCCAGGGGACTGTGGGAGGTCTGGGAGAGGCTAGAAACACGCCTACTCCCATGGGAGGAAAACCAGGAAGTGCTAAGAAGATTAGAAAAAAAAAAAAGGTATTTACGGCGATTTAAATTTTTTTACACAGCATGTCAGCATCTAGGCAAGGAAGAGAATGCATAGAGATAATGTTCAAAATGTGGGTGGAACCCCGCTTTAAATACAAGCCCAGGAACCACAGCCAATCAGGCCAGAGGTGATGGAACAGGCAGCACCGTCTGCTGAGCAGGGCCCTGTCAGATGCTGGCCTTGCAGATGGCAGCCACTACAGGCCTATAGGCCCAGAGGGTGCATTGCAATGAAGATGTTGGCTGGAGTATCAGAAAGTTGCTGGAATAGAGACTGCAGAGTAGCAGCTTGAGGAAGTCTCACGTTCCAAACACCAGGAACATTAATATGAAGAAAATGATTTGTGGGTTAAACCCAAAAGCTTTTTTTTAACAAATGCAATAATATAAAGGTTGAATGAACAGATTAGTCTAGTATAATGCCACGTACACATGACATTCCAACAACAAAATCCTGGATTTATTTCCGACGGATGTTGGCTCAAACTTGACTTGCATACACATGGTCACACAAATGTTGTCAGGAATTCCGAACGTCAAGAACACGGTAACGTACAACATGTATGACGAGCCGAGAAAACTGAAGTTCAATAGCCAGTGCGACTCTTCTGCTTGATTCTGAGCATGCATGTAATTTTGTGCGTCGGAATTGTGTACACACGATCGGAATTTACAACAACAGATTTTGTTGTCAGAAAATTTGAGAACCAGATCTCAAATGTTTGTTGTCCAAAATTCTAACAAAAAATGTCGGATGGAGCCTACACACGGTCGGAATTTCCGTCAACAAGCTCCCATCGAACATTTGTTGTCGGAAATTCGGATCGTGTGTACGTGGCATTAGACTTCTGGTAGTTAAACAATACATTTATATAGAGGTCTATAAATCAGATCAATTATGGGATATCTGAGGAGGAAAGATGGACATAAGCATCTGGTTTCAAAAGTGGGACAGTCTATATGAGGGACATTTGGCAAATATGCTCATGTACATATAAAACTATAAACTATTCTTAGAAGAGGGTTTATAAAACAGAAACACACTTTGATTACATTATTTACATCAGACTGACCTCTTTATTCTGTAACTAAAAAGCACTTAAAAGTCCAAACCTATCCATTAATAAAATATCACAAAGCAGTATTTATTTTCAAACGATACACAAATCGTTGCTTAGAATTTGCTGAATCAGTGCAAAAAATATTTTCCTCTCATTAGGAATGCATATGATTGGAATGTTTTTAAGATCACAAATCATAAATCCTTATATTTTAGATTCCATGTGCAAAATTGTGGACTTGTTTACCGCACTTTAATAAAATATGTTTGCATGAAAGGTATGTATCCACGCATATTTGGCTTTGCTACTAATTCTTTTCTAAATATCTGTGTTGTTTTTGCATATTCAAGTTTATATTTCTGTTGCATTTTACTGATAGATGTATACAAACCTACTCTCAACTAAAACTGGCCCAAGGAAGTTCTTTCATATATTAATACAACTTACAGGGCCCACCGCATTTCCACATTGAAATGTAATTATTTTTAGTTACTCCTATGAATCTGAATGATCCTGAAGTTTGTAAACTTACTTTGTGAATTTCCCCACACCTTTGCTTCCTTGAGGTCTGTGACACGTATTCACTATGCCCTGTGTGCAGGCACTGCCGTGTCACACATTTTACAGAGACTGTCTTCTGCACTACAGAGGTGCTGAGAGGAAGAGTTTCAGGAAGTGGAATAAGTACAGGAATCACTGCTTGCAGGCAGCAAGGTATCATGGGATATGTAGTCCTTAGAAATGGAAAATAGCAGAGGAGAAGCTGCAATACATGCAAGGAATGCAGGAAGTTGTGGAAAGAGATGACCAACAGACAGGCAACACAACATGAAAGGAGATGTTTCAAGTAAGCTTATATTAGATTGTCAAATATAACTATTGTTTGTATTACTATTACAATGCTGATGTTATAAAATGGAAGTATATACTGTGACTTTAGAATTCTATTAAAAGGCCCTGTTGCTCTCTAAGCTGCATTTTAAAAGTAGCCTCTCTAATGAACAGCCTATAATAATAATAAAAAATTAAAATCAAAACCAGTGAAAATGAAATATATATACTAAAGTGCATATATAGCAAAATTCATAGTAGTGCAACAATAACACCTAACTAATTCAGTGTTCAATACAAAAATGTAGTGATCGAATACATATAATATTCCAAGTGCAAAAAAAATATAAAAGATAATAAAATTAAAATGTCATAAAAAGAAAAGCATAACAAGAGTCCAATCGCATTCCTCTTTAAACCACTAAAAAAATGTGATGATAATTTCCAGTGATGTCCTAATTAAGAAAAAACACTGTAAGGTATCCACCACTGTATGTGTTGCATCAGACCCCCTCCCATCAGATGGAAACACCAAATTTATTTGCCTACCACTCCTATGGTTGAGCTAGTAAGCCATAAGAACCAGTCCACTCAAATGTAAAACATCTTGTATCAAACATTGTATAGCTCATGACATAATCAAGCAATCCCCTTCAATCCCCTTCAGTCTCACCACCTCTAAGCTGGCTGACGCCTATCCAGGGAAACGCCAATCGCTCTCACAATGTTAATGCGATGATTCCAGTTGGCATCCAGTTACACCCCAACATACGTTTCGTCCCTTCCAACTTCGTCACAGGGGGTGAGACTGTGATCCCTAGTGTCTGCCACTTGCTTCTTGAGGATGCACAGACATTACTTGCTTCTGATGTCGGTTCTGAGGTAGAGTAAGGGAGTAACATGAGCCTACAGAGAGGGGAGAACACTGATAAACAAACAAATTGACAGTCATGTTCCCCCAAGCCACAGCGCATTGCCAAGTTGGCTCCAGTGATGATGAAGATGGAGGGGGTGATGATGGTCACTCGCAACTTGGGTGCCAGAGGATAGAGCAGAGGAGGAAAGTGAGGGGGAGAAACAACCCTAACAAGGCAGGATGTCCTCCAGAGGCAGCCATCATGGAAAAGTAGAGAGCAGCCACCCTATTCCATCACAATGTGGAGCTGTTATCTCTCGACCCACTTCCCACAGCTCAGCTGTGTGGGCCTTTTTAGCACATGTGTAGCTGATCACACTGTTGCAATTTGCAATATCTGCCACTAGCAGATCAAGCGTGGCAAAAACACCAGCCATTTGGATGCCACCACTCAGCCCGTTGACAAGAGCACCTGAAAGCCACACACAAGGGACACAATTCTTCTCCCCCTCACTCCTCACCTTTCATACCTACCCCTGCTATATCTCATGACCTCTTAGCAGCCTCCACTGACAGGGATGATGGCATAGCAAAGGGTGTCACAGGTCCTTGCAACATGTCTACAGGCAGCACACCATCAGCTGTAGCGTATAGCAGGCACATTTCTGTGCCCCAGCTGCTGGATCTAAAAAAAAAATACACTCTTTGCCATCCACATGCCCAGTATCTAAATTCCAGCTTGTCCAAATAAAGAAAGCTTGCAGGGAAAATCAATTTAAATGTCATCATTAAAATCACCTTTTAAATTAAAAGTAGTTTTTTTGCATTGGTACATGTCCCCCAGGGCAGTAGCAGGGCCCCCATACCCTATGTATGGCCAATAACTTGCATATAATCTGTTAGGGAGATTCTCCCTCTCTATTTGCTCTGTTTACCATTATCATTGAAAGTGAAAGTAAAAGAAAATCCCAAATTTTGGGTTGTCCCCAGAAAAGTAATAGTTGGAAAATTTTCCAACGGGGACACTAGTTCTGGTGACCTGGGGGTCCCCAAGAAATTCCCTTACTTTTCAGGGATTTCCTCTCACTTTCTGTTTGGCTATGGGAGAGGAAGTGAAGAGAAAATCTCTGCAATGGGACACAGATGGCGAAAAAAAAATCTGACAGGGTTTATAACCCTCCCTTGCTCTATCCAAATGAAAAAAATATCTTTTGCATATAGTTCTACTTTAAGTGCACCGCCAAGCTTCTTCTTGGAATAGGATGCACACATACATACCCAAGGAAAAAACTCTGCCATATTGTGTCTCACATACTCCAGGCACAAAGCCTACATCCTTGAATCAAGAATGTCCACATGGATAGCCTTTCAGTGTTTTTACTGTAAAATAACAGGATAACACGCTGTACAGTCGCTTTTCCAAGTTCACACTTCAAGCCATCAGTACAGTCCAATTCAGTGCAAATAACTTTAAGCTCAGAGTCCAGTTATCTCTCCCTTTCTCTCCACCGTGAGTCCCCCATCTGTGGGTCCTCACCTCTGGTCTTTCTCACTGAGCCACAATCGGACCACAAACCTACATGGCATAAGTCAGGATTGGCTGTTCTCATGCCCCTTCTGCCCACCCAAGATTATAAAGGTGCGCAAACTACACCCACAGCTACACCTTTAGGAGAGGGATCTCCATATAAGGGGTACTAACACCTGCTTACAAGTATGTTATTGATGAAGATATTATTTTGCAGCCCCTTACCTCACCCTCTTTTAGCAGCCCATCTTTTTTCTGCCCTGGTCCCCTCTGCAGCTCACTTTTCTCCATGAATTTGCTTCCCCTCCTCTGGGGTCAGGGGCATTTTCTGAATGCAGTGGGCCTGTGTGCAAAATCAAAGGTTGGGTCCCCTTTATCAAGAAAATAATAACTGAAGCTTTATTCATGCCAGCTTTTGTGGTGCTGTGTCCAGATATTTATATCTTATGGATATTGATGGGGCACAACTCTGGTCTATGGGCACATACACATTGGATGCAAACCCTCTATTCCCAGGCTCAGTCAGAATTGTATGTAACCACTCATGTGATGTAACTGCATTAGATCCCTGCTGGTTAGGGATGAGACAAATGATTGCGGTGAAAATTATTTTATTGCAGATTTACTGATTTCACTTTTCAATGATATTAGCGCCTCTGTTTGTGACATATTTTCAACTCTGATTAAATTTGCGTGTGTTGTCATGCACAGCATATGGTACATTTACTTAGCAGAGCGATCCTCTGCAGCACTTTGCTGCCTGCGCTGGCCTCCATCGCCAACGCTTCCACCTTTACCTGGTCTTCTTCGAGGGTTGGAATCTTTGGGCATCTTGACTGACTGCGTTGGGATATAACACTCAAAAAAAAATCGCTGATAGGCAGGGAGAAGTATATACCGTATGAAAGATACGAAAAGAGACACAAAGTCTCTTCTGTTATTAACCACTTGACAACTGGGCACTTAAACCCCCTTCGTGACCAGACCAATTTTCAGCTTTCAGCGCTCTCACACTTTGAATGACAATTACTCAGTCATGTAATACTGTACCCAAATGAATTTTGTGTCCTTTTTTTCATACAAATAGAGCTTTCTTTTGGTGGTATTTGATCACCTCTGGGCTTTTTATTTTTTGCGCTATAAATGAAAAAAGACCGAAAATTTAGAAAAAAAACACATTTTTCTTCGTTTCTGTGATAAAATTTTGCAAATTATTAATTTTTCTTCATAAATTTTGGCCACAATTTATACTGCTACATATCTTTGGTAAAAATAACCAAAATTAGTGGATATTATTTGGTCTGTGTGAAAGTTATAGAGTCTACAAGTTGTGGTGCAAATCATAAAAAATTGATCACACCTGATGTACTGGTGGCCTATCTCATTTCTTGTGACCCGAACAAGTCAGGACAGTACAAATACCCCCCAAATGACCCCTTTTTTGAAAGTAGACATTCCAAGGTATTCAGTAAGATGCATGGTGAGGTTTTTGATGTTGTCATTTTTTCCCACAATTCCTTGCAAATTGAAGATTTTTTTATTTATTTTTTTTCCTCCCATAAAATTGTCATTGTAATTGGTTATTTCTCTCACATGGCATGTGTATACCACAAATGACGCCCCAAAATACATTCTGCTACTCCTTCTAAGTATGGCGATACCACATGTGTGGGACTTTTTCACAGCCTAGCCACATAGAGAGGCCCAACATGCAGGGAGCACCATCAGGTGTTTTATGAGCATAAATGACACATCTAACTTGTTAACTACCTATTACACTTTTGAAGGCCCTGGAGCACCAGGACAATGGAAACGCCCACAAAATGACCCCATTTTGGAAAGCTAACACCCCGACGTATAATCTATGAGGCATAATGAGTCTTTTGAACGGTTCATTTTTTTCCAGAAGTTTTTGGAAAATGTGGAAAAAAATGAAAACGCATTTTTTTTTTACACAAAGTTGTCCATTTATAAGCTATTTCCAACACATAGCATGTACATAGCAAAAATGACACCTCAAAATACATTCTGCTACTCCTCCTGAGTATAGCGATACCACATGTGTAATACTTTTACACAGCCTGGCCACATACAGAGGCACAATATTGAAACAGCACCTTCAAGGGTTTTAGGAGCATAAATTACACATCTCATTTCTCACCCACCTATTACACTTTTGAAAGCCCTGGAGCACCAGGACAATGGAAACGCCCACAAAATGACCCCATTTTGGAAAGCTAACACCCCAACGTATAATCTATGAGGCATAATGAGTCTTTTGAACGGTTCATTTTTTTCCAGAAGTTTTTGGAAAATGTGGAAAAAAATGAAAACGCATTTTTTTTTTTACACAAAGTTGTCCATTTATAAGCTATTTCCAACACATAGCATGTACATAGCAAAAATGACACCTCAAAATACATTCTGCTACTCCTCCTGAGTATAGCGATACCACATGTGTAAGACTTTTACACAGCCTGGCCACATACAAGGAACACCGTCAGGTGTTCTAGGGACACATAGCATGCACATACCAAGAATTACACCCCAAAATACATTCTGCAGAGCAAAGGGTAAAAAAAAAGATTACCTGTGGTTTTAGTAGCACAGTTGTCCACAGGAGGATAGCACTGGTCCAGGCAGCAGGCAGGGACTTGGTCAGCAAAAGCGAACGCAATTGTCCAGGCAACAGGACAGGAACACTGTCCATAGTCAGTACAGGCAGCAGGCAGGGATACTGTCCATATACAGTCCAGGGTCAGTGCAGGCAGAGATTGTCAGCAGTGCCAAAATATTGATCCTGGTAGTAGGCAGGAACATGGTCCATCCATGTGGTGTGGTCAGTTCATGCGACAGGCAGAGGCATGATGGCATAGGTCCTACAGGCAGCAGGCAGAAGTAGGGCCTCGTTCAGGACAGAATGGGGACAGGGGTAGAGGCTTCTCCCACCCAAATCTCTTTGAAGCCTCCGAGTCTCCAGACCCTAATCTAGGAATGAGAAAACAAAAAAAATGTTTTCTTCATCCAGAAAAACAATTCTGGAGCCCCTCACATATGTGAGACCCCTGTGTTATGAATCCCACTAGTCCAGTAGCAGGGTACAAGATCAGTCCAAGAGGCAGGCAAAAAGGATGGTCAAACAGTCCAGGGTCAGTTCCAGATCAGGCAGAGGTATGAACAGAATCGGTAGGCAGAAGCGTGGTCGAAAAACAAGCCAGGGTCAGTTCCAGATCAGGCAGAGATATAAACAGAATCGGTAGGCAGAAGCATGGTCGAAAAACAAGCCAGGGTCAGTTACAGAGCAAGCAGAGGCATAAGGGGTGTGAAGGTAAATGGCAGGAAGTGAGGGTTATGTTTACCATACTTCACTAATAATTTAGTGAAGTATGGTAACGGCGGAAACAGTTAATTATACAGAGGCCTGGTTGGGAAGGACATTGGGGACAATAAAAAGTAGTGTCTCTTTTCACTCCTCCTTTGGTGCACACCTGGCATTTTTTCTGCCGTTTTTGGCCTGTTGGTCTGGGGGGGATTTTTTCGGGAAAGTGGCGTTCGGACAGTCTACTAATCACATCGGATCGAATGGTTTCTGGTGGGCCGTTCGGGTATATAAGGGCAGTGATGATTTCCTCCTGGTATCCAAGGAAGGATTTGGGGCTTGCAGTGGATTTATGATAAATAACATAGCTGTTATATATGGCCAAATTGAACAAATATATCGAAACTTTTTTATACCACTGGTATGTTCTTCTCGTGGCAAGATAGGGTTCGAGCATCTGGTCGTTGAAGTCGACACCCCCCATATACTTGTTGTATTCAAAGATGCATGTGGGCTTTTGGATTACCCCATTCCTCCTGGTTATCTCCACGACGGTGTTATTGTGGATTGATGAAAGCACGTAGACGTCCCTTCTGTCCCTCCACTTAACAGCCTGAATTTCCTCTATCCTCAAGCTCGCCATTTCCCCTCTTCTTAGCTTTTTGTTCACGAGGCTTTGAGGAAAGCCCTTCCGGTTCTTCCTTATGGTGCCACATGCTGGAGTCTTCTGTCTGTGAAGATTTCGGAACAGGGGCAGACTAGAATAAAAATTGTCCACATATAGATGGTAGCCTTTTTCCAGGAGTGGGTTTACGAGTTCCCAAACGACTTTCCCACTCGATCCGATATATTCTGGGCAATTAGGGGGATGTAGCTGGGTGTCCTTCCCTTCGTATACCATGAAGGCATAGGTATATCCTGTAGCTCGGTCACATAATTTATACATTTTCACCCCATAGCGGGCCCTTTTGGTGGGAATAAATTGTTTTATGCCCAATCTGCCACTAAATTTGACCAGGGACTCATCCACACATATGTGCTGGTCTGGGGTAAATAACTGGGGGAAGATATCAGAAAAATATTTTAGTAGTGGCGAATTTTATATAGCTTGTCAAATCGTGGGTCATTTCGGGGAGGGCACTGGGTATTGTCATTGTAGTGTAGGAATCTCATAATCATGAGATACCTGGTTCTGGGCATTACAGAGGAAAAGATGGGCATGTGGTGGATGGGGAGGGTAGACCAATAGGAACGTAATACATTTTTTTTGGTTAGTCCCATACAGAATGTGAAGCCCAAAAAAATTCTAAACTCCTCCACTGTTAGGGCTCTCCATTCGTAGGGACGGGCATAATAGGACGTTGGGTTACTTGCTATGTATTGTTGGGCATATAGATTGCACTGGGCCACAATCGATGCAAGCATGTCCTCGGTAAAAATAAGGTTGAAAAAATCTAATGGTGAAAAATTTTCTGTATCCACCTGGACTCCTGGCTGGGCAGTAAAAGGGGGAATGATAGCTTCTCCTGAATTGGGTGGCAGCCATAAGGGGTTCTCAAGGAAGTAGGGAAGGCTGGCATGGGACCTAACCCTTTGGGCCTGAGGTGACACCCCACTGGTACGTGGACTTTGTCGAGGTACTGCGGTGCTGGTGGATGGCATTGCGGTGATAGTGGATGGCATTGCGGTGCTGGTGGATGGCATTGCATCCTCCCTAGTACGTCTTCGTCTGGCGGGCGGACTCTCATCCTCCTCTGAGGCTGTCAGTGTACCACTGCTGAGGACAGGCTCGTAGTCCACGTCAGACTCAGAATCTGAATAGGAATCTGAAGCGGAGAGCTCCCCGTTGCTCTCGTCGGCCGCAAGAATATTATATGCCTCCTCGGCTGAATATACTCTTTGTGACATAGTGATGAAAAATGGCAGATATGTGGCACTGATGACACGTGACACTGGCAGATTGCACTGGTGATAGATGGCACTGATACGTGACACTGATGTGGTAGGTGACACTGATGTGGCAGGTGACAGACAGGTGGCACTGACGACAGATGGCACTGACAGATTGCACTGATACGTGGCACTGATACGTGGCACTGATACGTGGCAGGTGACACTGACAGGTGGCACTGATGTGGCAGGTGGCACTGATGTGACAGGTGACACTGATGTGGCAGGTGACACTGACAGGTGACACTGATGTGGCAGGTGACACTGACAGGTGGCACTGATGTGGCAGGTGACACTGACAGGTGACACTGACAGGTGGCACTGATGTGGCAGGTGACACTGACAGGTGGCACCGATGTGGCAGGTGACACTGACAGGTGGCACTGATAGGGGGCACTAACGACAGATGGCACTGACAGGTGGCACTAACGACAGATGGCACTGACAGATGGCCCTGATGACAGATGGAAGCACTGTGGCACTGATGTGGCACTGTATGGGCACTGTATGGTGTTTCCCTGAACGCTCGGCAACTCACAGTAATGACAGATCGCTCTCTCTCCTCACACACGGTCTCTGTGTGAGGAGAGAAAGCCGGCAATGAGAGATGATCTCATATGTTTACATTTGAGATCATCTCTCATTGGAAGCTCGGATCGCGCTGTAAACGGCTGCTATGATTGGCCGTTCACGGCGATCTGTGACTGGCTGTGTCCAAGGGACACGGCCAGAGCAGAATTTCCCCGATGCGCGCTCCCGGGAGCGCGCATTGCGGAAGTGAACTGGAGGCCGTCCAGGGACGCCCTCCCGGCAATTGGAGTCCGCGCTGTAGCCGTCTTTCGGCTATAGCGCGGACGCCTAGTGGTTAAAAACCTACCTGTTTTATTTATTTATTTTTTAAACAAGGGTTTATTTTCATTTTAATGAATACAGAGCTTCAATAATTTGTCATTTTATATCTGCCTAGAGAGAACCTCTAATTGTTTGGTTGAAGCCCAGACTGAGGCTGCCATATACCTCCTTACAGGGTTTTGTTGTGATGTGTGACTTTAGGACTTTCATTCCCTACTGGACCTTAAGGCCCCCTTCACACTGGGGCGGTAGGGGGCGTCGGCGGTAAAACAGCGCTATTTTTAGCGCTGTTTTACCGTCGTTTTTGCGGCTGTATTACAAAGGTTAAAACCGCTCGAGGGTTAAAACCGCTCGTATAGCGCGGCTATAGCCGCGGTATTGCTGCGGTATAGCCGCGCTGTCCCATTGATTTCAATGGGCAGGAGCGGTTTAGGAGCGGTGAATACACCGCTCTTTCACCGCTCCAAAGATGCGGCTTGCAGGAGTTTTTTTCTTGTCCTGCCAGCGCACCGCTTCAGTGTGAAAGCCCTCGGGCTTTCACACTGAACAAACAGCAGCGGCTGTTTTGGGTCGGTTTGCAGGCGGTATTTTTAGCGCAATAACGCCTGCAAACCGCCCCAGTGTGAAAGTGGTCTAATTGTTTGTTATGTTGCATGTATTACATGTATGTATTACACTTTCTAAATGTGTAATTTTCCATCAAGATCTTATATGTTTATAAGTTCTGAAAAGTTTAGCCTATAATTGGTGGGTTAAGATTTTCGGCTGATTTCCTTACTAACTTCAAAGCCCTTACTATCCTCCATCGCCCCATAAAAAAAAGTCTTTTGTTATGTTACATGTCTCCATTCTCATAATTCTCTATATTTTCTACCTTGTGACATCATCACAGGGGCTCTGTTCCCGCTGGTTACCATTGCCAGCCAAGGGGAGGGGTTGGTTTCGGTTGCCTGTATGGTTTAAAGTGATTGTAAACCTTCCTTTTAAAAAAAAATAATAAAATAATAACAAACATATACTTACCTTCACTGTGCAGTTTGTTTTTTACAGTGTGGCCCCGAACCTCGTCTTCTGGGGTCTCCCCCAGGGGATTACCTTGCAGGCGCGCTCCCGAGTCCAGCATTTGCGCCCATAGACACAGAATGCCGGACTCGGCCCCGCCCCCCCCAGCTCCCGCATCATTGGATTTGATTGACAGCATCGGGAGCCAATGGCTGCGCTGCTACCAATATATCCAATCGAGAGCTGAGAACCCCGGGCAGAGAGGTACAGCATGTCGCCGCCGAGGGAACGAAAGGGCACAAGGGAGGGAAACGGGGGGGGGGGGGGCTAGGGGGC
The DNA here is from genome assembly GCA_037952925.1 of Lithobates clamitans. Lineage (NCBI taxonomy): Eukaryota > Metazoa > Chordata > Amphibia > Anura > Ranidae > Lithobates > Lithobates clamitans. The sequence goes on from JBBGZY010001202.1 coordinate 3,903,489, forward strand.
TGGTCAGTGTCAGAAGTTTTTTCACCTTAATGCATGGGATGTATTAAGGTGAAAAAAAAACAAGGGTTTACAACCCCTTTAGGTGTATAAGTTGGCTTTGGTTGCCCATAAGATTATTGAGAGTTATGGACAACCAGATGGACTTCACTTGAACTTTCCAGCGGGGGTGGCTGGGGACTCCATTAGCTGAGTGGCAGGTGGAGCAGGATTTGTCCCCTACAGGCAGCACTGTAGAAATTAATTAAAGAGGAGCAGTGAGGCTGCTTACAGGAAGCAGGCAACGGTGACCAGTCCTTATAGTATGAAATAGGTACCTGTAAGGAGACATAAAAGCAAATATTCATGAAGATTATGTGTTCTGTTTCAAATGCTTTTATGCTTTTATGTCCTTAGACCCAGGCTGTCTGGACTGTATGGTCACCTGCTAACTTGACACCATCCACAGGCAGCTTAACTCTACAATAAAACTCTTCAGTGCAATTTTACCTGAGATTATTGCAGTACAGACAATTTTATTCTAATTTTTGTAAGTGTAAAAAGGCAGTGACTTTCCTAAGACCTGTCTCTGAAGTACTAACTCACACTGGTGTCCTTTTATGAAACTGCGGTAAAATACCGCTTTTCAGTTCTCAGGCATTCTCAGAGGTGATCGCTCTCCTCTGAGTGCCTGTTTATGAAAGTGTGTAGATCGCTTCTCATGTTGAGTTGAGGAGTGATCTACAAACGCCGGGAACTCCTCAGAATCGCTCCTCTCACTATAATCTCGCGTGATGTAGCGGGATTACAGTATGAGGAACCACAAAATACAGAAAGTGTAACACGAATCAGCACACATTATTCCCCAACATATTAATAAAATAATAAATTAAATTCCCCCTACACAATATACATTAACCTAATTATAAAAAAAAAACATAGTTTTTATCAATATTTAAAGATCATACATGTGCCTATTTAATGTGAATGGTGTATAGTAAATGAATGTAATGCACATATGTAATGCAGCTATACACCAATCATATAAATGCAAAATACATTTATAATCATTAAAAAAATCATTTTAATAAAGTATACAAGTATAAATATTTATTGATAAATTAAAATAAAATATATTTCATAATTGATAAACAAAAAAAATTTAAAAACTGGTGCAATGCGAGAACACTGCGAATCCACTGCGGGTTCCCGCATCGCACCAACTCGCATGTCAGTTCACACTGCCATATGCGAATCGCTGGGGAGTGTCAATACATTGTTAACAACACCCCCAGTTCAGCTTGCATATCGCACTGCGAACTGACAGTCCGGACAAGAATCGGATCGCATATGTGTGAACACACATGCGATCCGATTCTGGTCCGAACAGAAAAAAGGGTCCTGTGCGTGTTTGGACCTCATGTGGTGCGATATCAGCCATACTATCTGTACAGCTGATATCGCACCGCACAGACATCGCATGTAATGTGAATGGCAGTGTGCTGCGAATTACATGCAATGCCTGTGCGATGTCCGGCATCGCACAAGTGTGAACTGGGCCTAAAAGAGAACAGCACCCCCAAATCAGTTCGCATATCGCAGTGCGAACTGCAAACTCGGACAGGAATCGAATCGCATGGGTGTAAACACCCATGCGATCCGATTCTGCTGTGGACCAAAAAAAGGGTCCTGTATGAGTTTGGTCCGAGCGCAATGCAAATTCAGCAATACTATCTGTATGGCTGAAATCGCATCGCACAGAGATTGGATGTGATTTTGCACTGCAGTGCGGTGCGAATCACATCCGATCTCGGATACCGCAGCAGTGGGAACTGGCCCTAAATCATATTGCATTTGCACCAAAATGGTACAGGACCCTTTATTTGGTCTGCACTGGAATCGGATCGCATGGGTGTGAACACCCATGCGATCCGATTCCTGCACCATTACATAGTTCGCACTGCGATCTGTGAAATGATCTGGGGGGTCATTAACTTTACATTGACACCCGCAGTGGTGCGCAGATGTTAATGTAGGTGCGATGTGAAAACCCACACAGGAATCACGCTGGTTCACGCATCGCACAAGTGTGAACCCAGCCAGAGACGTGAACATCTAAAAAAAAAATCTATATATCTATAGATAGATATAGATAGATATCTATCTATAGATATCTATCTACCTACCTATCTATCTATCTATCTATCTATCTATCTATCTATCTATCTATCTATCTATCTATCTATCTATCTATCTATATATCTATATATAGATATAGTCTATATATATCAATAAATATCCATCTATATATATATATATATATATATATATATATATATATATATATATATATATATATATATATATATATATATATATATGTATCTATATATAGATATATAGATACCGTATTTATCGGCGTATAACACGCACTTTTTTCCCCTTAAAATCAGGGGATAGTCGCAGGTGCGTGTTATACGTCTTCGATCCCCTCTCCCTGCTTCCTAGGCTTCAAATTCGCCGACCGCGATTTGAAAATGGCGCCGCCGGCGCCGAAATACACAGAGACGGTCCTCGGCTCTTTCCGGCGGCTCTCGTTTACTTTCGGCTACACTCGAAGTCCCGAGCGGAGCTATCCAAACCTACTCAGATAGCTCCGCTCGGGACTACGAGTGGAGCCGAAAGTGAACGAGAGCCGCCGGAAAGAGCCGAGGACCAGCTCTGTGCATTTCGGCGCCGGCGGCGCCATTTTCAAATCACGGCCGGCGATTTTGAAGCCTAGGAAGCAGGGACAGGGGATCGAAGGCTGCACTGGGGCAAGGCTGCACTGGGGAAGGCTGCACTGGGGAAGCCTGCACTGACGAAGGCTGCACTGACGAAGGCTGCACTGACATGGCTGCACTGGGGCAAGGCTGCACTGAGAAGGCTGCAATAATGGGCATTTAAATGTAAGTTTTTTTCCCTTCAACTTCCCTCCTAAAAGTTTTTTTTTCCTTAAAATTCCCTCCTAAATTGGGGTGCGTGTTATACGCCGGTGCGTGTTATACGCCGATAAATACGGTATATCTATATATAGATATAGTCTATATATATCAATAAATATCCATATATATATATATATATATATATATATATATATATATATATATATATATATAAATAGATATATATATTAGGGATGAGCTTCGTGTTCGAGTCGAACCCATGTTCGACTCGAACATCGGCTGTTCGACCGTCCGTCGAATTGCGAACGATATGGGCCGTTCGCGCCAAATTCGTGTGGCGCGTCACGGCCCATAATTCACTGCGGCATCGCAGTGCATTGCTGGCTGATGATTGGCCAAGCATGCACTATGACCCGCATGCTTGGCCAATCACAGCGCCGTCAGTAGAGAGAGCTGTAATTGGCCAAAGCCAGGGTGGCTTTGGCCAATTATGGCTCAGGGGATTTAGTACACACCCCACACTATATAAGGCCGCCTGCACGGCGGCCCTGTGTAGTGTGTGTTCCGGTGTGCTGAGAGATAGAGAGAGAGAGAGAGAGACAGTGTCATTTGATTTGAGTTAGATAGATTAGGCAGAACAGTCAGTCAGTTAGCTGCACTTACAGTGTATTGTGTATATATATGCATCCCAGGTGTTGCATATATATATATATACACTGTATTCAGTTTAGCTAGATCCGTTCCTGTTATCTTCTATCTAGACTATTTACATTTAGTGCAGTGTGTCCTGCTCACAGTGTTCAGCTAGATCCGTTCCTGCTATTTACATTCAGTGCAGTGCGTCCTGCTCACAGTGTTCAGCTAGATCCGTTCCTGCTATTTACATTCAGTGCAGTGCGTCCTGCTCACAGTGTTCAGCTAGATCCGTTCCTGCTATTTACATTCAGTGCAGTGCGTCCTGCTCACAGTGTTCAGCTAGATCCGTTCCTGCTATTTACATTCAGTGCAGTGCGTCCTGCTCACAGTGTTCAGCTAGATCCGTTCCTGCTATTTACATTCAGTGCAGTGTGTCCTGCTCACAGTGTTCAGCTAGATCCGTTCCTGGTATTTACATTTAGTGCAGTGCGTCCTGCTCACAGTGTTCAGCTAGATCCGTTCCTGCTATTTACATTCAGTGCAGTGCGTCCTGCTCACAGTGTTCAGCTAGATCCGTTCCTGCTATTTACATTCAGTGCAGTGCGTCCTGCTCACAGTGTTCAGCTACATCCGTTCCTGCTGTTTACATTCAGTGCAGTGCGTCCTGCTCACAGTGTTCAGCTAGATCCGTTCCTGCTATTTACATTCAGTGCAGTGCGTCCTGCTCACAGTGTTCAGCTAGATCTGTTCCTGCTATTTACATTCAGTGCAGTGCGTCCTGCTCACAGTGTTCAGCTAGATCCGTTCCTGCTATTTACATTTAGTGCAGTGCGTCCTGCTCACAGTGTTCAGCTAGATCCGTTCCTGCTATTTACATTCAGTGCAGTGCGTCCTGCTCACAGTGTTCAGCTAGATCCGTTCCTGCTATATACATTTAGTGCAGTACGTCCTGCTCACAGTGTTCAGCTAGATCCGTTCCTGTTATCTTCCTACTGACAGGCAGGCTTGTCTGGTTACAGTATATAAAGCTACCTGAAGAAAATTACAGGTGTTCTTTTTGATCCTATTAGTACCACGGTCAGGCAGCTAGACTATTTACATTTAGTACAGTGTGTCCTGCTCACAGTGTTCAGCTAGATCCGTTCCTGTTATCTTCCTACTGACAGGCAGGCTTGTCTGGTTACAGTATATAAAGCTACCTTAAGAAAATTACAGGTGTTCTTTTTGATCCTATTAGTACCACGGTCAGGCAGCTAGACTATTTACATTTAGTACAGTGTGTCCTGCTCACAGTGTTCAGCTAGATCCGTTCCTGTTATCTTCCTACTGACAGGCAGGCTTGTCTGGTTACAGTATATAAAGCTACCTTAAGAAAATTACAGGTGTTCTTTTTGATCCTATTAGTACCACGGTCAGGCAGCTAGACTATTTACATTCAGTGCAGTGCGTCCTGCTCACAGTGTTCAGCTAGATCCGTTCCTGGTATTTACATTTAGTGCAGTGCGTCCTGCTCACAGTGTTCAGCTAGATCCGTTCCTGCTATTTACATTCAGTGCAGTGCGTCCTGCTCACAGTGTTCAGCTAGATCCGTTCCTGGTATTTACATTTAGTGCAGTGCGTCCTGCTCACAGTGTTCAGCTAGATCCGTTCCTGCTATTTACATTCAGTGCAGTGCGTCCTGCTCACAGTGTTCAGCTAGATCCGTTCCTGCTATTTACATTTAGTGCAGTGCGTCCTGCTCACAGTGTTCAGCTAGATCCGTTCCTGCTATTTACATTCAGTGCAGTGCGTCCTGCTCACAGTGTTCAGCTAGATCCGTTCCTGCTATATACATTTAGTGCAGTACGTCCTGCTCACAGTGTTCAGCTAGATCCGTTCCTGTTATCTTCCTACTGACAGGCAGGCTTGTCTGGTTACAGTATATAAAGCTACCTGAAGAAAATTACAGGTGTTCTTTTTGATCCTATTAGTACCACGGTCAGGCAGCTAGACTATTTACATTTAGTACAGTGTGTCCTGCTCACAGTGTTCAGCTAGATCCGTTCCTGTTATCTTCCTACTGACAGGCAGGCTTGTCTGGTTACAGTATATAAAGCTACCTTAAGAAAATTACAGGTGTTCTTTTTGATCCTATTAGTACCACGGTCAGGCAGCTAGACTATTTACATTCAGTGCAGTGCGTCCTGCTCACAGTGTTCAGCTAGATCCGTTCTTGCTATTTACATTCAGTGCAGTGCGTCCTGCTCACAGTGTTCAGCTAGATCCGTTCCTGGTATTTACATTTAGTGCAGTGCGTCCTGCTCACAGTGTTCAGCTAGATCCGTTCCTGCTATATACATTTAGTGCAGTACGTCCTGCTCACAGTGTTCAGCTAGATCCGTTCCTGTTATCTTCCTACTGACAGGCAGGCTTGTCTGGTTACAGTATATAAAGCTACCTGAAGAAAATTACAGGTGTTCTATCCCAGCTTAGTGCAGCTACAGGCCATTAGTATGTCTGGAAGGCCAAGAAGGAGAGGCAGACAGTCACAAGCCAATAAGAGAGGGCAAGCAGGCTCTGTGTCTAGTGCTGGTCGTGGAGACGGTGCATCCTCATCAGCACGTGGCCATGGGACACGCTTGGCCTTTTTTTCGGCAGCTGGCCGTGTTGAGCCGCAACATGCGGAAGACTTGGTCGAGTGGATGACCAAGCCGTCCTCATCCTCCTCATCCTCTCTCACCCATGCCCAGGGTGCTTTGTCTGGCAAAGCAGCGGCCTCTTCCCTCAGCTCAATGTCATCAGTGACTCCTTCCCTAGCTCCACCATGTCCTCATGAGGATTCCCTCGAACTGTTTGACCACAGTGTTGGGTACATGCTCCAGGAGGATGCCCAGCGTTTGGAAGGCTCTGATGATGATACTGAGCTCAATGAAGGCAGTAACATGAGCACGGACAGAGGGGGTGCCCAAGAAGGACAGCAATCTGGCAGTCATGCTCCCCCTGCTGCAGCATACTGCCAGGTTTGCTCCAGTGATGAGGAGGGAGGGGATGATGAGGTCACTGACTCAAAGTGGGTGCCTGATAGGAGAGAGGAGGAGGAGGAGGAGGAGGAGGAGGAGGTGGCACATCACCAACTAGGCAGGATGCCCTCCAGGGGCCAGCCTAAGGGCAGCACATTGACTGCATCACACCCCAAAGCTCCACATGTGCAGGGCGCTGCAGTCTCTGCGCGTTATTCAAAAAGTTCTTTGGTGTGGGCCTTTTTTGAGACGAGTGCATCAGATCGCACCGCTGCTATTTGCAACATATGTCTCAAGCGTATCTCGCGTGGCCAAAACATCTCCCGCTTGGGTACCACATGCTTGACCAGACATATGTTGACCTGCCATGCAGTTCGTTGGCAAGCGTATCTAAAAGACCCACACCAAAGAACAAAGACGATCTCTCCTTGCTCCTCATCAGCTGAGATTTCCAACCCCACTAGACCTTCAGTCCTCTCTGCGACCTGCAGTGAGAGGAATGAAGGTGTAGAATTAGGTGTGTCACAGCCAAGTACTTGTGGGCAATCTGCTTTTGGTACACCGACGTCAGATTGTACCAGGCAAATTTCCCTGCCCCAGCTGCTGCACCGCCGAAAGAAGTTTGCTCCCAGCCATCCACATGCCCAGCGGTTGAATGCTAGCTTGGCAAAATTGCTAGCACTTCAACTGCTGCCTTTTCAGTTGGTAGACTCTGCCCCCTTCCGTGAGTTTGTGGAATGTGCGGTTCCTCAGTGGCAGGTACCCAAACGCCACTTTTTCTCACGGAAGGCGATTCCGGCTCTCTACCGGCATGTGGAAGGCAATGTCCATGCCTCGCTGGACAGGGCGGTCAGCGGTAAGGTGCATATTACCGCTGACTCATGGTCCAGCAGGCATGGACAGGGACGTTACTTAAGTTTCACGGCGCATTGGGTGACTCTGCTGGCAGCTGGGAAGGATGCAGGACAAGGTGCAGTAGTGTTGGAGGTTGTTCCGCCACCACGCCTCCAAAATGCTGATTGTGACACACCTCTCTCCTCCACCCCCTCCTCTTCTTCTTCCTCCATGGCCTCTTCCTCGGAACCAGCGGTGCTCCGTAGGCGTTCAAGGGGCTACGCAAGTACGCAGGCCAAAAGATGCCATGCGGTGCTTGAGCTGGTGTGCTTGGGGGACAGGAGCCACACTGGGGCAGAGGTTCTGTCAGCTCTGCAGGGGCAGGTTTAGAGGTGGTTGACGCCACGCCAACTTAAGGCAGGAATGGTGGTTTGCGACAATGGCACCAACCTCCTCTCTGCCCTCCGACAGGGACAACTGACCCATGTGCCCTGTTTGGCTCACGTCCTTAACTTGGTGGTGCAGCGGTTCTTGGGCAGGTACCCGGGCTTACAGGATGTCCTGAGGCAGGCCAGGAAAGTCAGTCTCTGTGCATTTCCGCCGGTCATATAATGCCAGTGCTCGGCTGACGGACCTCCAAAAGGAGTTTAACCTGCCCAAGAACCGCCTAATCTGTGACATGCCCACCAGGTGGAACTCGACGTTGGCCATGCTGCAGCGGCTGCACACGCAGCAGAGGGCCATCAATGAGTACCTGTGCGACTATGGCACCAGGACAGGGTCAGGGGACCTTGGTTTTTTTTCCCCACGCCAGTGGGCCATGATCAGGGATGCATGCACTGTCCTGTCACCATTCGAGGAGGCCACGAGGATGGTGAGCACTGACAGTGCATGCATCAGTGACACTGTCCCCCTTGTCCACCTGTTGGAGCACACGCTGCGTGGAATAATGGACAGGGCACTTGAGGCAGAACAGAGGCAGGAAGAGGAGGACTTCCTTAGCTCTCAAGGCCCCCTTTATCCAGACAGTGTTCCTGCGTGCCCGCCGATCACACAGGAAGAGGACGAGGAGGAGGAGGAGGAGGAGGAGGAAGATTGTGTCAGTATGGAGGTGGAGCCTGGCACTCAGCATCAGCAGTCTTTAAGGGATCAGTCCCAAGGAACACATGGACTTGTACGTGGCTGGGAGGAGGTGGCTGCGGACGTTGTTGTCCTTAGTGACCCAGAGGACTCCGGACCGAATGCCTCAGCAAACCTACGCTGCATGGCCTCCCTGATCCTGCAAAGCCTGCGTAAGGATCCTCGTATTCGTGGTATCAAGGAGAAGGACCAATACTGGCTGGCAACCCTCCTTGATCCACGTTACAAGGGTAAGGTTGCGGACCTTATCTTGCCATCGCAGAGGGAGCAGAGGATGAAACATCTTCGGGAGGCCTTGCAGAAAGGTCTGTGCAACGCGTTCCCAGAGACTGGGAGGTTACAAACTCCTGTTTCTGGACAACGTGTTGCTGAGGCTTCGGTCAGTCAAAGAAGGAGCGGTGGAGAAGGTGGCCGTCTGACCGATGCGTTCAGACAATTTTTTGGTCCGCAGGCCCAAGGTATGATCGGTTCCAGCAACCATCGCCAGCGTCTGTTTTACATGGTGCAGGAATACCTAGGGGCAAGATCAGACTTGGACACCTTTCCCACCGAAAATCCTCTGGGTTACTGGGTCTTGAGGATGGATCACTGGCCAGAGCTTGCACAGTATGCAATTGAGCTACTGGCCTGTCCTGCATCCAGCGTTCTTTCGGAACGCACATTCAGTGCTGCTGGAGGCGTGGTAACCGATCACAGGGTGCGTCTGTCCACCGACTCGGTCGATCGGCTGACCTTCATAAAAATGAATCAGTCTTGGATCACCACCAGCTACCAAGCACCTGATGCAGATGTAACCGAATAATTTTTTTTGAAATCTCAGATCCCTTCAAAGACTGCCTATGCTGATGCTGAGTGACTATCCCTGAGTAATTATCCTCTTCCTCCTCAATCATCACGCTGATAGCTTGTAAGAACATTTTTGGTTCTGGGCGCCACCACCAGTGCCTAAGGCACAATTTTTCAGCCCCTGTTTAACAGGGGCGTGTAATTACAATTTTTGATGTAATATTTGCAGCAGGGCTCGTTCCTGCATTCCAACTAGAGTGTCTTTGAGGGGTTGCAGTGTTGTGGCACCAGCACCAGTGCCTAAGACCCAATTTTTCAGCCCCTGTCTAACAGGGGCGTGTAATTACAATTTTTGATGCAATACTTTGCAGCAGGGCTTGTTCCTGCGTTTCAACTAGAGTGTCTGTGAGGGGTTGCAGTGTTGTGGCACCAGCACCAGTGCCTAAGACCCAATTTTTCTGCCCCTGTCTAACAGGGGCGTGTAATTACAATTTTTGATGCAATACTTTGCAGCAGGGCTCGTTCCTGCGTTCCAACTAGAGTGTCTGTGAGGGGTTGCAGTGTTGTGGCACCAGCACCAGTGCCTAAGGCCTAATTTTTCAGCTCCTGTTCAACAGGGGCATGTAATTACAATTCTTGATCTAATATTTCACAGCAGGGCCCTGTGAGGGCTTACAGTGTTTTGGCCACAGCAACACCTAAGGCCCAAATTTCTGCTGAGTATATAGGGCAGGACCCTACTTTCAAACATCTAACTTACAAACGACTCCTACTTGCAAACGGAAGGAGACAACAGGAAGTGAGATGAAATCTACCCCTAAGGAAGGGAAATTCTCTCCTGTAAGAGTTAATATGGGAAAACAATTTCTCCTTTCCACTGATGCTTTCCAATCCTTGTTCCACAAAAAAACCCAAATTTTCCAAAAACATTTTTCATTGGGACAAAAAAGTGAGGTGAAATCTTCTGAAGAGGAGGAAAGACGCAAAACAAATGTCACAGGGGTGATAACCCTTCCCTATGTTTTCCAAAAAGCTTAGAAAAGATTTTTTGGCTGGAGCTAAACACATTAAAAATGTTCAAAATTACAAACAGATTCTACTTAACAACAAACCTACAGTCCCTGTCTTGTTTGCACCGCCTGAATACTGCTGTTCAGAGTATATAGGGACCTTTCCTTATTTTAATTTGGGTGCGGGGTTCCCCTTAATATCCATACAAGACCCAAAGGGCCTGGTAATGGACTGGGGGGTACCCATGCCGTTTGTCTCACTGATTTTCATCCATATTGCCATGACCCGACATGACATTAAACCCGCAAGCAGTTTTAAATGAGATTTTTTCCTTTAAAAATGACATTTGGTGCAGGGACTGTTCTAAACATGGGAAACACGCGTCACTTTACAGGCATACTATAGACACCCCCCAGGTACGATATTTAAAGGAATATTTCACTTTTTTTTTTTTACTTTAAGCATCATTAAAATCACTGCTCCCGAAAAAACGGCCGTTTTTAAAAGTTTTTTTTGCATTGATACATGTCCCCTGGGGTAGGACCCGGGTCCCCAAACCCTTTTTAGGACAATACCATGCAAATTAGCCTTTAAAATGAGCACTTTTGATTTCGAACGTTCGAGTCCCATAGACGTCAATGGGGTTCTAACGTTCGTGCGAACTTGCGGTCCGTTCGCGGGTTCTGGTGCGAACCGAACCGGGGGGTGTTCGGCTCATCCCTAATATATATATATATCTATATATATATCTATATATATATATATATATCTATTTATATCTGTATATGGGGAAGATGTGCTCTGACTGTTTGGTGAAAGAAAGCAGTCAAAAGACTTCTTGCTTTCTCCAGATTACTCAGCCAGTTTCACGCTTCTCACTCTGATTCTCCATCTCTGAAATGGTGAATCAAAAAGTGAGAATTCTGTCACAGATCACCAGTGAGGTGCTGAGATCGCATCTTCATAAACTGTCCGTTTCTGTGACAGTCAGTTACAAATTCTCACTGTGCTGAGATAATCTGTGGAGAACATGTTCTCTGCTGATTATCTCAGTTTCATAAACTGGTAATGACCCGAGATCAGCAGTGAGACTCGGGATTGCTGCTGATCTCAGTTTCATAAAAGGACACCACTGTGTTCTCCATCAATCTGTTCAATAGTATCAGCCCCCGCTCCAAGCATAGGCCCCTCCCACTCAGCTCCTGTTTCCTGAGTCAGGATTGGCCATTTCCAATTTACCTCAGGAAGAGAAGAGACAGAAAATGGAGCCTATCGCTCGCAGAGTGGCAGGCCCAAGAGATCTCATTTTACATGTATTAGTAATAGCCTGTATAATCTTTGCTTTATTCGGAATTTTTTCACACACTAAAGCAAGGTTAGCTGAAGTGGCCCAGCAAAAAACAAAAATGAAAGAAACATTGGAGGAAATCCGCAAACTTTTGATCGTCTTGAAGGACCAAGTGGATGAAGTCACCACAGAACTCACCAGAGACAAGACCATCAAAGAAGTGAGTCAAAAGCTTTTTTAATGTTTTGCTTCCAGTGTTAATTTAGTCGATTAACCACTTCCGGTCCGCCGCACGCCGATGTATGTCCAAGCTTTGCCGGTGGATATCGTTGTTATGGCAGCAGCTGCCATAACCCCGATATCCCCGTTTTCGTGCGGCGGCCGCCTTTCTGATAAAAGTGGTCCCTGCGGCGGATTAGCAGCGAGATCACTTTTATCGGTGGCGGGAGAGGGGCCCCCCTCCCACCGTGATCTGGTGCCCTCCGCCGCTTACCGGAGCCGTTGGTAGCGGCGGAGGCAATCGCGTCTGTCCTATAGCTGTGCCTGGAGACGAGTGAGGAGACGACACTGCTGGGCGGAAGCGACCGCAAAACGTCACTTCCGTCCACGCCTCTTAAAGGTACATTTTTTTCAATGATTTTTTTTTTTTTTTTGCATTTTAGTGTAAATATGAGATCTGAGGTCTTTTTGACCCCAGTTCTCATATTTAAGAGGTCCTGTCATGCATTTTTTTTTTTTTTAAACAGTGTAAAAATAAATAAAATAATATAAAATATAAATAAAAATGTTTTATTTTTTTTTAAAAACCCCGTCCCAGCAAGCTCACGCACAGAAGCGAGCGCATACGCGAGTAGCGCCCGCATATGAAAACGGTGGTCAAACCACACACGTGAGGTATCGCCGCGACCGGTAGAATGAGAGCAATTATTCTAGCCATAGACCTCATCTGTAACGCAAAACATACAACCTGTAGATTTTTTTAAACGTCGCCTATGAAGATTTTTGAGGGTAAAAGTTTGACGCCATTCCACGAGCGGGCGCAATTTTGAAGTGTGACATGTTGGGTATCAATTTACTTGGCGTAACATTATCTTTTACAATATAAAAAAAAATTGGGCTAACTTTACTGTTGTCTTATTTTTTCAAAAAAGTGCATTTTTTCCAAAAAAAGTGAGCTTATAAGACCGCTGCGCAAATACGGTGCAAAAAAATTATTGCAACAACCTCCATTTTATTCTCTAGGGTGTTAGAAAAAAAACCATATATAATGTTTGGGGGTCCTAAGTAATTTTCTAGCAAAAAAAACCTGTTTTAAATATGTAAACACCTAAAATCCAAAACGAGGCTGGTCCTTAAGTGGTTAAAACATTTTAGTCGACTAAATGAATACTATTTTAGTCGACTAAAATACAACTAAAAAAATTGAGATGACTAAAATACGACTAAAACTAAAAGCCATTTTAGTCAAAAGACTAAAATGAGACTAAAACTAAAATGCCATTTTAGTCAAAAGACTATGACTAAAACTAAATTGCAATTACTGAAATGTACTGGAGATTTAGTCGACTAAAACAATTGCAGAAGACTAAAATGGGACTAAAACTAAAATGCTATTTTAGTCCTAAGACTAAAATTAACACTTTTTAAACACTATTTTTAGCGGCGCTTTACCGTCATATTTGCGGGGGTATTTGGCCATTAGTGGGGCGCTTTTACCCCCGCTAGCGGCCAAGAAAGGGTTAAAACCACCGCAAAGCGCCTCTGCAGCAGCGCTTTGCCAGCGGTATAGCCGCAGTGCCCATTGATTTCAATGGGCAGGAGCGGTATACACACCGCTCCTTCACCGCTCCAAAGATGCTGCTAGCAGGACTTTTTTTAGCGTCCTGCCAGCGCACCGCTCCAGTTTGAAGGCCCTCGGGGCTCTCACACTGGAGAGACAGGAGCGGCTCTTTCAGGGCGTGTTGCAGGAGCTTTTTTTTTTTGCTGTAGCGCCTGCAAAGCGTCCCAGTGTGAAAGGGGTCTAAAGCACATTTGAAGAGTGTATTATATATACAGAAGATGGATATGAAAGCACATAGGGATTTATATACAGTATATATAAAAGCAAATTCCAGTTAAAAGTGGTCAATCATCAAGGGGGACACCAGGGACTCTGGGAATGTAGGGGGGACTCTGATGACCAGAGATCACCTTCCGCAGAAAGAATACACTAAGGTAAGGGGGTGGGGTTAGTGATATAAGGGGGAAACCTTTATATCAGTGCCCCTTACATTATTGTATTCACTCCCCCCTTACATCAGTGACCCCCTCAGACTGGCCTGGCGGAGCTGTCACTGACCTCCTCTCAGGTGCACCGTGTGGGCTGGTGGAGTGAACTTGCACAATGTTTAGTCTGGTCTGAAGTTCGCTCTCCGCTGACATCACTGCCATCAGTCGGGGCAGCGCATCATCCCGACTTCCAAATCTGTATCCGCCAGCTACCTTGATTGATGGCAGTCTCAGCAAGCCACTGAGACATCCGCTCCCCGCCCCTCCACTGCTCAGCTCTTCAATGAGCACGGAGAAGTAGAGCAGAAGCGATGCCGAGTGATAGTCAGCATCGCTCTGCTCAGGGAGGAGTGAGAACCGAGCCTTCGGTGGTGTTCGGTGGCTCGGTTCTCAGTGCAGAGACGCCGGGGGACAGACGCAGCATCAGTCTGATGCTCCATCCACCAAGGGAAGTATGAATAGAAAAAAACTTTACTTCTCTTTTAACTTTTGAGGACACAGTGATAAGGCACTGGCGATATGGAAACCCTACAAGTAATCTGTATTGCATGCAAAATATGCCTGATCACCAGAAATACCTCTGCTATTAAGAATGGATTAGGGCAGCCCCGGGGCCCATGTGAGTTGCACACTCTGTACACTGGTTGGTTACCCAAGCAGGAGCCACACAGATGAGTTCACTACACATGGTTTCATGGTGCAGACATTCTACTGAGTGACCATGTTTTTAATATTCCTATGGTGTGATGTAGGGATTTTATGTATTTTTGTACTGTGTGACCAAATAGATTCCCACAAATAGAGCTTTCTTTTGGTGGTATTTGATCACCTCTGCGGTTTTTATTTTTCGCGCTATAAACAAAAAAAAGCGACAATTTTGAAAAAAAAAACTATATTTCTAACTTTTTGCTATAATAAATATCCCCAAAATTTTTAAAAAACAAATTTCTTCCTAAGTTTAGGCCAATTTATATTCTTCTACAATATTTTTGGTAAAAACTATGGGAAAGATTTATGGCATTTTTATGGCTTGTTTTTTTACTAGTAATGGCGGTGATCTGATTTTTAGCGGTACTGCAACATTGCGGCAGACAAATCGGACACTTTTGACATATTTTTGGGACCATTGACATTTATACAGCGATCAGTGCTATAAAAATGCACAAATTACTGTATAAATGTCACTGGCAGGGAAGGGGTTAACACTAAGGGGCGATCAGGGGGTTAAATGTGTTCCCTAGTTAGTGTTTCTAACTGTATGGGTATGTGACTGACTGGGGAGGAGACATAGCGTTGTTCCTACTTAGTAGGAACAACGCTATGTCTCCTCTCCCCTGACAGAACAGGGATATGTGTGTTTACACACACAAATCCCTGTTCCTGCTCTCGTGCACGCAATCGCGGGTGGCCGTGGCGATTGCACCTGTTGGCCACAGGCATCGGGTTCCCTGCCTTGCAGCGTGTGTGCCCGCTATCGCCCTTAAAAAGGTACAGACTTACCCAAACAGCGATTCGCGGGAACGAACCACTTTGCTGACGTATATCGGCGTGAGCTGGCCAGCAAATGGTTAATAACCGTCGGGTTGCCTATTGTGGGGGCTTTACCTCAAGGTGGTAACCACCTCTTCTTTTTTGTAGGTCAGTGTAGTGGTCAGTATAAGAATCAGTTAGGTCGTGTAGTGGATGGGTAGGTCAGTGTAGTGGTCAGTATAGGAATCAGGAAGGTCGGTGTAGTGGACAGGTAGGTCAGTGTAGTGGTCAGTATAGGAATCAGGTAGGTCGGTGTAGTTGACAGGTAGGTCAGTATAGGAATCAGGTAGGTCAGTGTAGTGGTCAGTATAGGAATCAGGTAGGTTGGTGTAGTGGACAGGTTGGTCAGTGTAGTGGTCAGTATAGGAATCAGGTAGGTTGGTGTAGTGGACAGGTAGGTCAGTGTAGTGGTCAGTATAGGAATCAGGTAGGTTAGTGTAGGAATCAGGTAGGTCAGTATATGGGTCAGGTAGGTGGGTGAAGTGGTCAGTGTCGTGGACAGGTAGGTGGGTGTAGTGGTCAGTGTTGTGGACAGGTAGGTGGGTGTAGTGGACGGGTAGGTCAGTGTATGTCCAATTTTTCTCCAGATCCCTCAGGTCATTTGTATTCCTTTTGTAGTGTAAAGTACGGGGTTTTTATAGATGCAACTTTAGTGCCTTAGATATAAAGAGCTTTTGTTTAATGTATGTTAGCCCGACATTGAAAGAACAATGACACTCTCTGAATTTAGGTGGCTGTCTACAGCTGCAATGTCAGGCTAACATACAATAAACAAATGCTTTATCTATCTAAGGCACTAAGACCCCTTTCACACCGAGGGCATTTTGCAGGCGTTATAGTGTTAAAAATAGCGCCTGCAATCCGCCCTCAAACAGCTGCTCCATTGTTTCCAGTGTGAAAGCCCGAGGGCTTTCACACTGGAGCGGTGCACTGGCAGGACGTCAGGCAGGAGCGGTGTGTTTACCGCTCCTCCACCGCTGCTCCCCATTGAAATCAATGGGGCAGCGCTGGGATACCGCCGGCAAAACGTCGCTATTGCGGCACATTGCGGGCGGTTTTAACCCTTTCTCGGCCGCTAGCGGGGGGTAAAAGCGCCCCGCTAGCGGACGAAATGCGCTGCAAATCCGACGGTAAAACGCTGCTAAAAATAGCAGTGTTTTACCGCTGACGCTATAGGCGGTGTGAAAGGGGTCTTAAGTTGCGTATAAACCCCGCTCCACTCTCAAGCACGACCCTCCGCTGACACTGGCATTGTAAGCCGAGTGACATTTCTTAAATAGGTAAGGGGCGGGCCACTCAGTGATGACGCCCTCTTGTGACATCACCGACTGGTGTGCATGCTTGGGGGGGGGGATCCCTGAATGGAGGAGGTCCCTGAATTTGGAAATGTGGTCACCCTAACTGATGAGGTGGCACTGATAGGTGGCACACTTGTCAGGATTTATTGCCGTCTGTGCCCCTGTTTATAGTAAACAGGACAAATAGAGAGGATGAATCTCCTTATCACTGAAAGTGGAAGTAAAAGAAAATCCCAAATTTTGGGTTGTCCCCAGAAAAGTAATAGAGGGAGAATCTTCCAATGGGGACACTAGTTCTGGTGGCCTCGGGGTCCCCAAATAATTCCCTTCACTTGCCTTTTTTTTACTCCCACTTCCTGTTTGGCTAAGGGACAGGCTAAGTGAAGGGAAATCTCTGCAATGGAACACAGATGGCGACAAAAAATCTGACAGGGGTTATAACCCTCTCTTAGGCTACTTTCACACTGAGGTGTGCGGGCGTCGGCGGTACAGCGGCGCTAAATATAGTGCCGCTTTACCGTCGTTTTAGCGGGGCGTTTTTAACCCCCCGCTAGCGGCCGAAAAAGGGTTAGAACCGCCCGCAAAGCACCGCTGCAGCAGCGCTTTGCGGGCGGGTTTGCAGCGCTGCCCCATTGTTTTCAATGGGAAGGGGCGCTTTAGGAGCAGTAAATACACCTCTCCTAATGCGCTCCAAAGATGCGGCTTGCAGGACTTTTATGACCGCCCTGTGTGAAGGCCCTCGGGGCTTTCACATTGGAGTGCATTGAGCAGCTCTTTCGGGGCGCTTTGCAGGTGCTATTTTTAGCACTTTAGCGCCTGCAAAGCGCCTCAGTGTGAAAGGAGCCTTACTCTATTCAAAATTAAAAATAAAATTTCCCTTGGTTCTATTTTAAATACATGCAGCTCATCCCTCGTGCCAAATCCCATTGAAGTCAATGATAGATGAATGTTAAAAAACTGTAATGTGAATTGAAATTGTGTGATATCCAGAATTACATTTCTTGTTTATATTCTGTTTGCTGACTAATAAGAATTCATGTGTTTGTTTTAGGAGGTGTTTTTCTTTTGGCTATTGGGTCGCTTGGTCAGGCGTTTCTTTTAATCAGGTAAGACAAATTTACATATCAATAATCCGAAGAGTCATCATAATTGATGGCTTTGGAAGTTTTATTTTATTTTAAAGGGGTTGTAAACTTTCGTGTTTTTTCACCTTAATGCCTCCTATGCATTAAGGTGAAAAAACTTCTGACACTGACCGGCCCCCCAGCCCCCCCCGTTTTACTCACCTGAGCCCTTCGTTCCCTTGGTGGAGACGCTCTCTTCCTCTCTGCTCGTTGTCTCGGCTCTTGATTGGATAGAATGATAGCAGCGGCGCCATTGGCTCCCGCTGCTGTCAATCAAATCCAATGACGCGGGGGGCGGGGCCGTATCCTGCATTCTGTGTGAATGTACACAGATGCAGGACTCCGGAGCGCACCCGCACGGGTGTCCTCTTTAGGAGAGCCCTCTCCAACGTGGACACCCGATGCGGGGAGGAGCTACCTATCGCCGCCGGTGTACCCCAGAAGTCGAGGATCGGGACCACTCTGCAAAACAAACTGCACAGTGGAGGTAAATATGACATGTTTGTTGTTTTAATTTTTAAAAAAAGGAGGGTTTAGAACCCCTTTAAGTTAAAGTGGACCTTCACCCTCTATATCAAGTCCTCCCCTCTCCACCCCTCCTCTACATGATTCCGGCAGTTTTTTAATTGACCTTTTATTTTTGGCAAACAGCGCGGCTCCGCCCCTCAATGCACGTCATGCGACTAGACGAATGAGGTACGTAGTGCTCACTGCGCCTACTGGGATATACACAGCACATATTCCAGGAGGCCTTTAGTCATTCAGTAGGGGGGGGGGCTCTAGCAGCACGTCATCTCGAGGCCCTGCCAGCTTGTGGTATTTAGGAGATATTTTCAATGGATGCAGCTGGCTACATCACCGGCGCATGCCCTCAGAGCTCCGTACGTCAGCCGAGGCTCCCGCACGCATGCGCAGGAGTGACGTCGTTGCAGCTCCAGACACTCAGACAGCCAGAGCCTGTGAACCCGGAAGGACGACCAGGTGAAGATAGAAGCCCTGTCAGTGGTGACAGTGCACACTGGAGGGCTTCATTCTAAGGTAAGTATCTCAAAATGTGCTAGCATGCGATGCATACTAGCACATTATGCCATTGCCCTTGCAGGGGATTTTTGATGTTTTTTGTTTTTTTTTAGCCAGCTGCGGTTTCCTACCGCTTTAAGCATACATAAATGAAAGGAGGTTTTCAGCACTTTATCATTATCTTTATGAAGGTAGCACAGCATCCGTGTGTAAGCAGTCTGAGGTCAGGTCTCTGTGCAGGCCAGTCAAGTTCCTTCACCCCAAAGTCACTCATCCATGTCTTTATGGACCTTTCTTTGTGCACTGGTGTGCAGCCATGGTGGAACAGGAAGGGGCCATCACCAAACTGTTCCAACAAAGTTGGGAACATGAAATTGTCTAAAATGTCTTGGTATGCTGATGCCTTATAAAGGAACTAAGGGGCCAAGCCCAACCCCTGAAAAACAACCCCACACCATAATCTCCCCTCCACCAAATGATTTGGACCAGTGCACAAAGCAAGGTCCATAAAGACATGGATGAGCGAGTTTGGGGTGGAGGAACTTGACTGGCCTGCACAGAGTCCTGACCTCAACCTTCATCTGTGGGATGAATTAGAGTGGAGACTGTGAGCCAGGCCTTCTCGTCCAACATCAGTGCCTGACCTTACAAATGCGCTTCTGGAAGAATGGTCAAACATTCCCAGAGACACACTCCTAAACCTTGTGGACAGCCTTCCCAGAAGAGTTGAAGCTGCAAAGGGTGGGCCAACTCAATATTGAACCCTACAGACTAAGACTGGGATGACATTAAAGTTCATGCAGGTAAAGGCAGGCGTCCCAATACTTTTGACAATATAGTGTATGTAAAATGAATTTAGGGATTCTTTAGTCTGTATGCTGAATTAAGATGTTATTTTTAGAATGAGAGTTTCTCGTCACTAACTTGGCAGAGCCTCAGTGAAGTCTTTAGTCTGCCCATTGTCTGTGGATCTCCTGCATTACAGGAACATCTGTCACTTCTATAAGAAGAACTTTCCTGTTGATCTGAACTCTCACTTCTCACATCTAACGTGGAACTTTAGTCAGACCATTTAGTGATCTGCTAGAACACTTAGTGCTGGCCCATTTTACAGGTATCTCTATGTAAAAGATTAAAAATAAGTGCCTATACGGTTTAAATTCCAGTAATACACAGCCTCACCCTTCTCTGCACATGCTCAGCTGCTCTCCATTTTTCAGTACTGCCTCAAAAACATAGCTGCCGATCTGCTGACAGCCTAAAGATTTACTGCTGTTCTGGGGCTCTGGGCTTCAGCAGAATGGCGGCTTCCAGCAAGAAGCAGCAGGAACAATGCTGGAGGCAACATATAGAACACACTACTTTTGGTAGCATAATTATTAATGTGGAATGTATGTTCCTTGCAAAAGAACTTTATTTTTTAGTTGTTATATATTATATATAAGTTCTTATAGGTGAATTTCAGCTTTAAGCCGGATCGAAATTCATCCAGTTCAGCAGGGACCGTCTGAATTTCGATCCATGTATGGGAATCGTGGCTGTACACAAGTCGATCTATCAATCGACTTGTGTACAACAGCCTGTTGGGTTTTTCCTGAATGAATAGTGCTGCTGGCTATAGCTGGCATCATTAATCATTGTGTTCTGCTGGCAGGTAAGTCTCCCCACTGGCAGAACACCATAGCACTGCAGGAGGCATTCCCCCATCAACACTGACTGTGGTGATGAGAAAGAAAATTGCATAATCTACGGCCTGTCTTAGGCCGGCCATACACTGAGGGAATTTCTTTCCTGCAATCACGGGTTGCAGACAGTGTTGATGTGAGAATCCCTCCTGCCAAGCCGTTGTCTGCACTCGGCGGAGCAGCCACTAGAGACAATAACAGGTAAAACCTGGCATGCTGGTCATTCCTTTAGCTAAACTCTAATGCCCCGTACACACGGTCGGATTTTCCGATGGAAAATGTCCGATCGGAGCGTGTTGTCGGAAATTTCGACCGTGTGTGGGCTCCATCACACATTTTCCATCGGATTTTCCGAAACACAAAGTTGGAGAGCAGGAGATAAAATTTTCCGACAACAAAATCCGGAAATTCCGATCGTGTGTCGGAAATTCCGATCGTGTGTCGGAAATTCCGATCGTGTGTACACAAATCCGACGGACAAAGTGCCACGCATGCTCAGAATAAATAAAGAGATGAAAGCTATTGGCCACTGCCCCGTTTATAGTCCCGACGTACGTGTTTTACGTCACCGCGTTCAGAACGATCGGATTTTCCGACAACTTTGTGTGACCGTGTGTATGCAAGACAAGTTTGAGCCAACATCCGTCGGAAAAAATCCTAGGATTTTGTTGTCGGAATGTCCGAACAAAGTCCGACCGTGTGTACGGGGCATTAGTGTCGTGGTGTTAATTTGAAGAAGCACGTGGATGATTTATTCAGTTGGATGTTTCACACATTCTTTATGGACATCTGTTGTGTTTTGTAGAGTTTTATTCATTTATTTAGGATTTGTAGCCTCTTTATATATTAAAGATAAATACTTCCAATAAATCTTTAGCTAACACAGAAGACAGTTTGTATAGAAAACTCAACAAATATCTAGTAACAGAAGCAAAACGCTTTATTTTTCTTAGTTGTCCACAAGCAGCAGGTATGAGGAAGATGAACTGTACTTTACCGATTAAAACATTTGACCATGGCGCTTCCTGAAAGGCTGCCGGTGATGCTGGCAAACTTGTGCACCCGCATGGATATCAAATTGGAAGCAGCGGCAGTGTCCCAATTGACATCAATGGGACTGCCTGAAGACCTGTGTGGGTAAGCACAGCCCTCACACAGGCGTACACTGTAGTATGCCCCCTTTGAACGAGGCCTTAAGGGTGCACCTGTCTGTACATATGGATAGGGGAGTAAAGGCACAGGTTAGAGGACCAGCTGCTGAACAAGAGCCGTGATTTTGAAGATGTAGGGAAAAAATAAGTCTCTTTACATTACATCCCCTTGTTGGAGCTCTTCTGGGGGAAAATAGACTATCTGCTCCCCTGGAATCTGTCAGCTGGCAAAGGGTAACTTTGGTACAATAAAAAGCAAACTTATAGAAGTGTATGTACAGTCAAAAATCGAAATCCAACTAAGATGACTTCACTTTAATGAACGAAGAGGTGCTTTCTACTTTTACCCACAGTGTTAGCACTAAACATACCTATTGAGACGGTTTCATTATGCTGACCTCACTTCCTGTTAGAGTTACAACATTGTATGCAGCGGTTTCAGTTCCACACAATGTTGTCAGCCTTTTTCAGCATTGCCTTCAGTCACTCCCACCAAGCTGCATCATGGTCAGTCACACCAAGTCCCATCCCTCTACGGCAGATACTGCGGCATGACTAGCGGTTACAGTGAGGTTAGGCCAAGCTCACACTTCTCCATTCTTTGATGAGGATCACTTTTCAGAGTGCGGATAAGCAGCCACCATCGGGTGTAAAGGACACAATGCTGCTGCATCATGAATGCTTTAGTTATTTATTTTGCGCGTGATGTGCAGCATTGACTGTGTTTGATTAAAACAGTCAAGTGAAGCAGGGCTATATAAAAACACTCAAAAATGACCAATAAATACAGCAAGATATTAAAGTGCTAAATAAACATAATATAAAGAGCCGAAAATATTATTATTAATATAGGATCATAGTGCAACTGTGCAATAAACGATAGTTCAAAAACTGCATAGAATTTCATAAATGATTCAGTCTCTTCAGCTAGGCAAAAACTCCATAGTGTAGTAGCTTAAAAATATAGTATATTTATTGAATATATATATTTTTTTAATAAATATATCATATTTTTAAACTACTGCGTTTCCCCGAAAATAAGCCCGGGTCTTATATTAAATTTTGTCAGCCAAAAACAAACACACTAGGGCTTATTTTCGGGGTAGGGCTTGCCATGCAATGTGCTATCTTTACAGTGGTTGCAAAATGACAGAATCCCCTTTATCACAAGATCACATAATGCAAAAAGGTCTGCAATGCAACTGTGCAAATACCTTCTTCCATAGCCTGCCTGAGCTGTCTTCCACCTCTCGGAGCACTGCAGAGGGAGGGGGGCCGAGATCCCCCGCTGACACCCAAGAGAAGAGATGATCAGCTGAGCCCTGCTCGGCACTTCCATGGCCCGCCCCGAGCTGTCTTCCCTGCTCTGAGCAATGCGGGGATGGGGGCCGAGATTCCCCGCTGAGAGAAGATGAGATCAGCTGAGCGATAAGCGACGACGCACCGAACTAGGGCTTATTTTCGGGGTAGGGCTTATATTGCAGCTCTCCTGGAAAATAGCGCTAGGTCTTATTTTCGGGGAAACACGGTACACTGTGGAGTTTTTGCTACCCTATGCTTGATATCTCGGATCTGGAGGAGTATTGGAGCAAGGTTATCATAGGGCGCAGACCAAACACAGGAAGGGAGCCGTAGAAAGCTGCAGCAGTTCCCTGTCCAGCTGAAAGATCTACAACAGAGAGGAAGTAGACACAGCTTACCACAAGTGATTATCTGGATGCCTGACTAGACCCATTGGGGGTCTACCTTGGAGGTGAGAGACTAGAAGCACACTGGGTGTGGATCATTTTAAGGGATCTGCAAGTCATTGTCACATTCAATCCCGTTTTTGCACATGGATACCTTTTTCTTCTACTCCCCCTCCTTTTTGCACTAATTTGCACAACTGAAGAGACTGTGAATTATTTATGAAATTATATTCACAGTTTTTGAACTACCATTTATTACACAGTTGCACTTTGATCCTATATTAATAATAATACAATATTATTGGCACTTTATACTAAGTTTATTTAGCACTTTAACCACTTGCTTACTGGGCACTTAAACCCCCTCCTATCCAGACCAATTTTCAGCTTTCAGCGCTGAAATACTTTGAATGACAATTGCGCGGTCATACAACGCTGTACCCAAATGAAATTTTTATCATTTTTTCCCCACAAATAGAGCTTTCTTTTGGTGGTATTTGATCATCTTTGCGGTTTTTATTTTTTGTTTAACCGCTTCAGATCCGGGCCATTGCCAAATGACGGCAACAGCGCGGATCTAAATTGCCGGGACTACGTCTATTGATGTCGTCCCGTGCACGAGCGGCCTGCGCGCCCCCTGCAGGGCGCGCTCGGTGATCAGCGAGTCTATGAGACTCGCCTGATCACAGATCAGAGTAAGGGGTTGCCAGCCGATGACAGCTGATCATGTGTTGTAAACAGAGCCGGTAATCGGCTATTTTTCCTCCTCGCGCTGTCAGCGCGAGGAGGAAAAAAGAAAACCCGATCACCGGCGGCCGTGATCGGGACATCAGTCCCGATCACGGCGATCTTCCAACACAAAGCAATAGGCAGCAGTGCTGCCTACCAGTGCCCACCAGCGTCACCCATCAGTGCCCACAGTGCCATCAATCAGCGCCACCCATCAGTGCCCACAGTGCCACCCATCAGTACCCACAGTGCCACCCATCAGTGCCCACAGTGCCACCCATCAGCACCCACATCAGTGCCACCCATCAGCACCCACATCAGTGCAACCCATCAGCACCCACATCAGTGCAACCCATCTGTGCCCATCAGTGTCACCTACCAGTGCCCATAAGTGCCCATCAGTGCCGCCCATCACTGCCGCCCATCACTGCCCATCAGTGCCACCCATCAGTGGTACCTATCCGTGCCACCCATCCGTGCCACCCATCCCTGCCGCCCATCCGTGGCCATCAGTGCCGCCTTATCTGTCCCCATCAGTGTCGCCTTAACTGTGCCTATCAGTGCCGCCTTAACTGTGCCTATTAGTGCCGCCTTATATGTGCCTATCTGTGCCCAGCAGTGCAGCCTATCAGTGCCCACCAGTGCTGCCTCATCAGCGCATATCAATGAAGGAGAAAAATTACCTGTTTGCAAAATTTTATAACAAACTATTAAACATGATTTTTTTTTTTTTTTTTTTTAAATTTCCATTTTTTTTGTTTGTTTAGCAAAAAATAAAAACCCCAGCTGTGATTAAATACCACCAAAAGAAAGATCTATTTGTGGGAAAAAAATGATAAAAATTTCATTTGGGTACAGTGTTGTATGACCGCGCAATTGTCATTCAAAGTGCGACAGTGCTGAAAGCTCAAAATTGGTCTGGGCAGGAGGGGGGTTTAAGTGCCCAGTAAGCAAGTGGTTAAAAAATGTAAAAAGACCGAATTTAAAAAAAAAAAAATTTTTTGTTATAACATTTTAAAAAAGGTAATTTTTCTCCTTCATTGATGTATGCTGATGAGGTGGCACTGATGGGTGGCAGTGATGGGCACTGATGGGTGGCAATAATGGGCACTTATCTGTTACACTGATATGCAGCACTGCTAGTTGGCACTGATTGGCACCACTGATGGGCATTGATAGGTGGCACTTATGGGCATTGATAGGTGGCACTTGTGGGCATTGATAGGTGGCACTCGTGGGCATTGATAGGTGGCACTGGTGGGCACTGTCAGGTGGCACTGGCAGGAGGTACTGGTGGCACATATGAGGCATTATTGCCTCTTCCTCTTCGGGACCGATGTCTCTTGCTGATGAGCCGGTGATCGGCTTTTTTTTTCTCCTCGCACTGTTAGCGCGAGGAGAAAAAAACGATTACAGAGATTTTGTTTTGATCATGTGATCAGCTGTCATTGGCTGACAGCTGATCACATGGTAGGGGGCCGGGACCGGCCCCCTACTCGGATCGGAGATCACCCGAGTATCAGTGACTTGGTGATCACAGCGCGCTCCACGCTCGCCCTTCAGGGCGCGTGCACAGGGGAGGCCGTCATATGACGGCCTCCTGGGAATTCGGGTCCACGCTGTAGCCGTCATTCGGCTATAGCGTTGATGTCAACTGGTTAATATCTTGCTGTATTTATTGGCCATTTTTGAGTGTTTTTATATAGCGCTGCTTCACTTAACTGTTATAATTTATCATTTGGTGTTGGTGACACTTCAGAAGTTCAGCAGCTTTATACATATTGATTTACACACACTCACATATTTTAATCGTTATACACTTTGAGTATTGCACAAGCACCATAACTTTGATATATTGGCCGTGTTTGACGCGCTGTTGCAGCGCAGACCTATTGACCAGAACGGTATCAAGATTTCTACATTTTAGAGTGGTCACTAAAAGTGAGGGGAAATCTTCCAACGGGGACACCTGTTCCAGTGACCACTAACCAGTGGAGAATTCCCCTCGCCGTCTCGTGTGTAATCAGGACAGGAAGTGAAGGGAAATCACCCGAACATGAAATAAATAAAACAGGGGTTTTAACAATTTTCTACTCTAGAAAAAAAAATGGTTTTAGCTATACATACATGTATAGCTAAGAAAGTGGAGAACACAGAAGATATCGTACAGGAAAATGATTTTAAACCATGAACTTGAGAGTTAAAGGGTTGCATGTTTTACCTATAGTTAAGGTTTAACTTGTTCAGCATCTACCTCCCCTCTCCCCCTTCTGTGACATTGGGCCAGGGATCTTCTCCCCACACTTGTGGTCACGATTCATCCCCACAAGGCCGCGTCATTCATTCAGAGTTCTGTGGATGAACTATAATTACCATAATCCATTGCGGCGACAGCTTGTAGTTCTCAATGAACTACCAGGGCACTGATGAACGCTCTGGTAGTTCATTAATCTTCCTGTCATTCAGTAACTGCGTGTCCATATCAGAGGTACAGGCAGACAGCTACAAAGACAGTCTGCAGGAGCCTTACACTTCAATCTGCTGATCGCGGGTGCATTGCTTTAACCACTTCAGCCCCGGAAGGATTTACCCCCTTCCTGACCAGAGCACTTTTTACAATTTGGCACTGCGTCGCTTTAACTGCTAATTGCGCGGTCATGCAATGCTTTACCCAAATGAAATTTGCGTCTTTTTCTTCCCACAAATAGAGCTTTCTTTTGATGTTATTTGATCACCTTTGCGGTTTTTATTTTTTGCGCTATAAACGGAAAAAGACCGAAATTTTTTTTTAAAAAAATGACATTTTCCACTTTTTGTTATAAAAAAAATCCAATAAACTCAATTTTAGTCATACATTTAGGCCAAAATCTATTCGGCCACATGTCTTTGGTAAAGAAAATGTCAATAAGCGAATATTTATTGGTTTACGCAAAAGTTATAGCGTCTACAAACTAGGGTACATTTTCTGGAATTTACACAGCTTTTAGTTTATGACTGCCTATTTCCTGAGGTGCTAAAATGGCAGAGCAGTACAACCGCCCCCCCCCCCCCCCCCCAAATGACCCCATTTTGGAAAGTAGACACCCCAAGGAAATTGCTAAGAGGCATGTTGAGCCCATTGAATATTTTTTTTTGTTGTCCCAAGTGATTGAATAATGACAAAAAAAAATAAAAAATACAAAAAGTTGTCACTAAATGATATATTGCTGAAACCCCTATCTGCCATATATAATTTGTTGCTGCCCAGGGAGCTGCCCAAGATGGACAGGTTGTGGAATACCTGGAAATTGGACATCCCTACGTTGGATAGAGAGGACTGGGAGACCTCTCTGGAACAGGGTCCCAAACTGGTGATATCAGCAGGGGATAAACTGACACAAATAAACTTTCTTCATAGTGTTTACTTTACCCTGGAGAGGTTATCCAAAATATATCCTGACAGAGATCCCCATTGCCCTAGATGTCAAACTCAGATTGGCACATATCTCCACATGTTCTGGGACTGCCCTGCTTTGTCAAAATTCTGGCTGGGAGTGTATGATTACCTAAATCTTAGAATGGACTTGTCCGTTCCCAAAACACCCGAGATAGCCCTACTGGGAATACATGAGGATGAACACAGGTCGCACCATACAAAAATATTAATCTCGCTTCTATTCTATTACGCAAAAAAAGAGATCCTTGCTAGATGGACCTCTGCTGAACCCCCGACCCTATCCTCCTGGGAAAAGAGAATTAACAAAGCATTGCCCCTCTATAGATTGACGTACACTAGTCGGGCATGCCCATGGAAATTTGATAAGGTTTGGTCACCATGGATGAGCTGACAAGGTTTTGATGTACCTGATGGAAATACCTAGTATGTTTTACAAGTAATTACTTATTGAATTGCGGTAGATGCTTTGAAAATGGTATGATAACAACTATGTGAGCAAGAGATTACCTCCAATCAAAATATGATCTGCATTTATATGTACTCGTGTACACATGGTCTGTGTTACTCCTTAAGCTTTTGTACTGTATATTATACCTTTCAATAAAGCACTCCTGATTGTTAAAAAAAAATGATATATTGCTCACACAGGCCATGAGCATATGTGGAATTGCACCCCTAAAATACATTCTGCTGCTTCTCCTGAATATGAGGATATCACATGTGTGGGACTTTTTGGGAGCCTAGCCGCGTACGGGGCCCCGAAAACCAATCACCGCCTTCAGGATTTCTAAGGGCGTAAATTTTTGATTTCACTCCTCACTACCTATCACAGTTTTGAAGGCCATAAAATGCCAAGATGGCACAAACCCCCCCAAATGACCCAATTTTGGAAAGTAGACACCCCAAGCTATTTGCTGAGAGGCATGTTGAGTCCATGGAATATTTTATATTTTGACACAAGTTGCGTGAAAGTGACACATTTTTTTTTTTTGCACAAAGTTGTCACTAAATGATATATTGCTCACACAGGCCATGGGCATATGTGGAATTGCACCCCAAAATACATTTAGCTGCTTCTCCTGAGTATGGGGATACCACATGTGTGGGACTTTTTGGGAGCCTAACCGCGTACGGAGCCCCGAAAACCAATCACCGCCTTCAGGATTTCTAAGGGTGTAAATTTTTGATTTCACTCTTTACTGCCTATTACAGTTTCGGAGGCCATGGAATGCCCAGCTGGCACAAAACCCCCCCAAATGACCCCATTTTGGAAAGTAGACACCCAAAGCTATTTGCTGAGAGGCATGGTGAGTATTTTGCAGCTCTCATTTGTTTTTAAAAATAAAGACAAGAAAAACATTTTTTTTCTTTTTTTAATTTTTAAAACTTTGTGACAAAAAGTGAGGTCTGCAAAATACTCACTATACCTCTCAGCAAATAGCTTGGGGTGTCTACTTTCCAAAATAGGGTCATTTGGGGGGGTTTTCTGCCACCTGGGCATTCCATGGCCTCCGAAACTGTGATAGGCAGTGAAGAGTGAAATCAAAAATGTAAGCCCTTAGAAAGCCTGAAGGCGGTGCTTGGTTTTCGGGGTCCCGTACGCGGCTAGGCTCCCAAAAAGTCCCACACATGTGGTATCCCCGTACTCAGGAGAAGCAACAGAATGTATTTTGGGGTGTAATTTCACATATTCCCATGGCATGTTTGAGCAATATATCATTTAGTGACAACTTTGTGCAAAAAAAATAAATTGTCTTTTTCCCGCAACTTGTGTCACAATATAAAATATTCTATGAACTCGACATGCCTCTTAGCAAATAGCTTGGGGTGGCTACTTTCCAAAATTGGGTCATTAGGGGGGGGGGGGGTTTTGAACTGTCCTGGCATTTTATGCAAAACATTTAGAAGCTTATGTCACACATCACCCACTCTTCTAACCACTTGAAGACAAAGCCCTTTCTGACACTTTTTGTTTACATGAAAAATTTTTTTTTTTTTTGCAAGAAAATTACTTTGAACCCCCAAACATTATATATTTTTTTAAAGCAAATGCCCTACAGATTAAAATGGTGGGTGTTTCATTTTTTTTTCACACAGTATTTGCGCATCGATTTTTCAAACGCATTTTTTGGGGAAAAACACACTTTTTTAAATTTTAATGCACTAAAACACACTATATTGCCCAAATGTTTGATGAAATAAAAAAGATGATCTTAGGCCGAGTACATGGATACCAAATATGACATGCTTTAAAATTGCGCACAAACGTGCAGTGGCAACAAAATAAATACATTTTTAAAAGCCTTTAAAAGCCTTTACAGGTTACCACTTTAGATTTACAGAGGAGGTCTACTGTTAAAATGACTACCCTCGATCTGACCTTCACGGTGATACCTCACATGCATGTTGCAATTGCTGTTTACATTTGACGCCAGACCGGCGCTTGTGTTCGCCTTAGCGCGAGAGCAGGGGGGGCAGGGGTGCTTTTTTTTTCTTTTTTTTTTTCCTTTATTATTTTTTTGCTTTTTTATCTTATTTTTAAACTGTTCCTTTCATTTTTTTTTAATCATTTTTATTGTTATCTCAGGGAATGTAAATATCCCCTATGATAGCAATAGGTAGTGACAGGTACTCTTTTTTGAAAAAATTGGAGTCTATCAGACCCTAGATCTCTCCTCTGCCCTCAAAGCATCTGACCACACCAAGATCGGTGTGATAAAATGCTTTCCCGATTTCCCAATGGCGCTGTTTACATCCGGCGAAATCTAAGTCATAAAATGCTCATAGCTTCCGGTTTCTTAGGCCATAGAGATGTTTGGAGCCACTCTGGTCTCTAATCAGCTCTATGGTCAGCTGGCTGAATCACCGGCTGCATTCTCAGGTTCCCTGTTGAGACAGGAGAGCCAGAGAAAAACATGGAAGACGGTGGGGGGGTGGGGGGGGGTCATTCCCTCCCACTGCTTGTAAAAGCAGTCTAGAGGCTAATTAGCCGTTAGGATTGCTTTTACATGAAAGCCGACAGCTGGCTAAAAAGAATGATACCAAGATTATACCTAAACCTGCAGGCATCATTCTGGTATAACCACTCAAAGCCGTGAATTGCGTACCTGAGGACAAAAAAATGGTTAACAATAAAGCACAGTAAACGGTAAAGTATAAAAAATTGCATACCTGAAAAGCAAACATGATAAAACATAATAACAATAAAACATTGCAGAATAGAATACAGTAAAAAAGAGCAGAACAATAGAGAGAATAGAGAGAGAGAGAGAGAACAATGAAAGACAACTCTTTTTTTTTTTTTTTTTACACTTTTTTTTGTAACTGTAACTTTTATAACGGTAACCGGTTCCAGGTTCGGGTCTCTCAAAATGCGATGGCATCTTGGGAGACCCTGTGAAAGTGTGCCTAGTATGTGCAATGCTGTATCCTACGCTAATACTCAACTAGTGAATGGTAGCGTTCAAAACATTCTCCAATGCAAAGACCAGGATTATCAGGACAGGAGGGACAATAATAGCGGGTGTCACGCCTATATCCGCGCTTGCTGCAGACACGACATCTTTTTTGGGGGGGGTTCGTGGGTAGGGGTACTCGGGAGGACATAAAAATGCCTCTCATGCAGCCGACTGCATTTGGTTGGGGATGTGAATGGGGGAAGTACGGGTGCTGAAGAAGTGGTGGGTTCCCAATTAGGATTGGCGAATGCAGCAGGAAGGGCACTATGGGCACGACGGGCCTGTGTTTGTCTTCTTGGTGGCAGCGGGACACTACTTGTGCTTGCCACCTCACCAGCTTGAGCTGCACTTATGGGACTCGCCACGTCACCAAGTGTTACTGCAGTGCTGGTTTGACTACGACCGGGGTGTACTAGGCCGCTTGTGCTTGCCAGTTCACCAAAACGCTACCAAAAAAAAACTGTTAGCGATCGCAAGGATCAGGCCTGAGTCTGCGAACGCTGCAGTTATGCATTTAGTGTTTTGTAAGTGACAGTGATCGATCGATACTGCACTTGGGTGTGCTGGGTTGGGCCAGGCGGAGGGGCAAAACGCAGGTGCTATCGGGTATCTGGGCTGATCCCGCTAACACTGCATTTTTGGGAACCATAAACTGCTGGGGACGCTAGTATAGATCTGATCGGATCAGATATTGATCCGTTCAGATACTATACCACTAAGGGAGGCGTATGCTGCGTGCGTGGGTGTTAGCGGTACTGGCGTTAACCTGATACTGCCTGGGGCGACGCATATCACCGCCGGGCGATCAGGGGGCTAAACCTTTATTAGGTAATAAACAGCGGGTGCCCTGACACTATAAAAATAATCGAACAAACCAGTGTCACCCGTAACGGTTATACGGTGATCACTGGTGAAAGGGTTAACTAGGGGGCAATCAAGGGGTTAAAACATTTATTAGATAGTATATGGGGGTCCCTGTCGCTATAAAACGCTGACGGCGAACCTAAATATTTACCTCCCTAACTAGCGTCACCAGTGACACTAATACAGCGATCAGAAAAACGATCGCTTAGTGACACTGGCGACGGGGGGTGATCAAGGGGTTTAAAACTTTATTAGGGGGGTTAGGGGGTATCCTAGACCTAAAGGGGGCTAACACTAACTGCCCTACCACACTAACTGTCACAAACTGACACCAATGCAGTAATCAGAAAAAAAAAAAAAAACTGCTTGGTGTCAGTGTGACGGGGGGGGGGGGGTGATTGGGGGGTGATCGGGGGTGTTTTGTGTGCCTGGCATGTTCTACTGAGTGTGTAGTGTTGTGCACTCACAGTGAAGTCTTCTCTCCTCGGCGCCGGAACGGAAAATACCGAGCCGAGGAGAGATGACATCATTTCCTTTGCTGCTGTTTAGCATACAGCAGCAGGGGAAGAACCTGATTGGCTGGGAGCGATCGCGAGGGGGGGCACGAATGGATGGCCTCCCCCTCACCTCTCATCACTCCCAGACACAAGCCGACCGCCTCGGGCACCGGGGGGGGGGGGGGGGCGATCGGACCCCCCGCCCGCCGGAGGCAGATCACGTACAGGTACGTGATTCTGCCTGCCCGTGCCATTCTGCCGCAGTATATCTGCATGAGGCGGTCGGCAAGTGGTTAAAAAGGCTCCTAAAACAAATTAAGCCACTTTTGTTACCTACAAAAAGTGTGCATTTTTTTTTTAAAGGTTAACTTATCCATTAAGAATTGTTTGTTATTCATATTCAGAGTTAGACCCACCTTGTAAAATGGCAGCTGCCACTTAAATTCTGATTGGCTGGAACAGAATACTACACTTTTGGCCCGTACACACGATCCGAATATCGTACGAAAACGATTGTCCGAGGAAGGATTGTACGATATTCGGATCGTGTGTACACTACTTTCGACAGCCGATCACGACCGTTCATCCGTTATTATTCGATCGGACATACCCGGAAATTTTCCTCGTACAATTCCAGATCGTACGATTTTCATTTAGTTAGTACAGTTGTCGTCCGAAAATACAATACAAATACATTACAACACATGACATCACTTCCGATTTTTTTGTCTGTCGTACGAGAATTTTCATGACTTTATTTACCTATTCAATTTCTACTTGCGACTATTAAGCGAGAACGGTCGTACGATCGGTCGTACGATATTCGGATTGTGTGTATGGGCCATTTGCCTTGGCGAGCGATTCTATACATGCAACTCACACAATATACAGTTGTACAACCAGGATAATAATATTTACCTTCCGTCCCACATACACCGGTATCCCGATGATCATTGCAGGAATGGCGATCCCAGCTATAAAGCAGTGGCGGAAGTATAGGGGTCGCTGAGGTCGCCATGGCGACTGGGCCCCATGCTGCAGGGGGCCCTTGAGGGCCCCCTGTTTATCTTGTAAGGATGAGCGGCTGAGATCGTTCTCCCCATCGTCAGCCGAACTGTAATCGGCACTGTACGGGGAGCTTGTCACACTGATCAGTGAAAGCAGTGTGTGCTGTGCTCTTTGTCTCCCCCTACAGTGCAGTACCCGGCAGGAAGAGGTAAGGTAAAGCACTGCCGTTTTTGAAAAGGCTTTCTGTATGTGTGTGTTTATATGTGTGTTCATGTATGCGTGTTCATGTATGCGTGTTCTTGTATGCGTGTTCTTGTATGCGTGTTCTTGTATGCGTGTTCTTGTATGTGTTTGCATGTGTTCATGTGTGTATTTATATATGTGTTTGTGTGTGTGTATATACAGTATATGTGTGTGTATATTATGTGTGTGTTTATCTATGTGTATGTGTGTGTGTGTTTAGATGCAGTGGCGGCCCGTGCATTAAGGGCGCGCGGGCGCCGCCCCCTCCCTCCAGCCACCCCTCTATCACCAATAGATAGATTCATGCATTGCATGAATCTATCTATGGCCGCCACTGCCACCCCCTATTCAGGCGCCCAGCCCCTTTTTGGGCGCAGGGAACCTGAATTACAGCGGCGGGGGGTGTTTTTGAAGCACTAGATTAGAGCCATAGGCTCTAATAGGCATCAAAAAAGGTGACCTCACAGGTCACTCAGCTGTGTTAGAAAAGCGAATGACTATTCGCTCTACTAACACTAAACTGCCTCTCCGCCAATCAGGTGCTCGGATCTGTTACCCATCACCTGATTGGCTGAAACGACAGGCGCCGCTATTGGACGCCTATCAGGAGGAGAGAACGGGAGATGAGGACAGCAGGAGATGCATGGAGGACCCCACTCGTCGCAGTCACCCGCTGCCCCACTAAGACAGGGTAAGTGCCGGTGAGCGGTCGGGGGTCACACTGGCAGCATTCAAGGGCACACTGGCAGCATTTGATGGGCACACGGGCAGCATTTGATGGGCACAGTGGCAGCATTTGGGCACAGTGGCTGCAATTGATGGCACAGTGGCTGCGTTTGATGGAACACTGGCAGCATTTAATGGGCACAGTGGCAGCGTTTGATGGCACAGTGGCAGCATTTATTGGGCACACTGGCAGCATTTGGGCACACTGGCAGCGTTTGGGCACAGTGGCTGCATTTGATGGGCATAGTGGCAGCGTTTGGCACAGTGGCTGCAAATGATGGCACAGTGGCTGCGTTTGATGGCACACTGGCAGCATTTAAGTGGCACAGTGGCAGCGTTTGATGGGCACAGTGGCAGCGTTTGGCACAGTGGCTGTGTTTGATGGCACACTGGCAGCATTTAAGTGGCACAGTGGCTGCAATTGATGGCACAGTGGCTGCATTTGATGATTTTTTTTCAAAAAATGTTTGCGCCCCCAAAAAAATTTTGAGCACCGGCCGCCACTGTTTAGATGTATGTATGCACATTTTATGTATGCACGTTTAATCCTGACACCCTATATGTGTACAATCAGGACTGATTTTTTTTTTCTTGCTCGTTCAAAGTACCAGCAACAAAATGCTGTTCCTCTGAAAAGCGATCCATGCTCAGATCACTTTTCAGAGGCATTTGACAGCCGGTAAAGTGGCAATATGTTGCCTCCTGACCACCTGTTTTAACCACTTAAAGTGATTGTAAAGGTTTTTTTTTTTAAATAACAAACATGTCATACCTTCATTGTGCAGTTAGTTTTGCACAGAGTGGCCCCGAACACCGACTTCTGGGGTCCCTCGGCGGCTCTCGCGGCTCCTCCTCTTATCAGACATCCCCCTAGGAAAAGCGCTGTCCAGGGGGAAGGGGGGCCCTTCATGATTTCTTGCATCGGGGCCCTGAAGGTTTTAGTTACGCCCCTGCTATAAAGGCAATGCCTACAGGGATCCCAACAAAAGTTCCCAGCTGCCAAAGAGTCTTCTTCCTCCTACTCCATGGCTTCTTCCCCCAAAAGGTACATCCTGAAGGGCTGAGGGACACAACAATGACAAGTGTGATTACAGCAGCCAGAAGTAGGGGACTGAAAAAGAAGTACTAGATACTTGTAATCATAATATATTAGCATGAAAACCATTTTCACTTTAAATACATCAACAACTCTGGAACGATACATAAAATCTTTCATGCTACTGCTAGAACTTTTACACAAAGGTACCATGTTTACCACTTGTGGTCCAGAACGTTTTACCCCCTTCATGACCAGGTCATTTTTTTTCCATTTGGCACTGCACTACTTTAACTGGTAATTGCACAGTCATGCAATACTACCCAAACTAAATGTATATCTTTTTTTTCACACAAATAGAGCTTGTTTTTGGTGGTATTTGATTACCACTGGTTTATTTTTTTCCATTTATAAATGAAAAAAAATTAACTTTTGAAAAAAAAAAAAATACAAACCAACCTATTTTTCTGCAATAAAAGATATCCAATGAAAAAGAAAAATCTAATTTCTTCATAAATTTAGGCCAAAATGTATTCTGCTACATGTCTTTGGTAAAAAAAAATCCCAATAATTGTATATTGATTGGTTTGCGTTAAAGATATAGCGTCTACAAACTATGGTAACTATACTGGAAATTTGATAATTTTTTTTAATAATATAAATGGCTGTGATCAGCGACTTATAATGTGACTGCAATTGCCCACTGCATTGACATCACCAGTGACACAAATACAGTGATCAGTGCTAAAAATATGCACTGTCACTGTACTATTGACACTAGCTGGGAAGGGGGTTAACATCTTGGGCAATGAAGGCGTTTAAATATGTGTGCTGATTTTTACTACAGATCTGTTTCTTATCCCTGCTTTGCTCCGGGCTGTGACTGGACAGACTATCAGCAGGTCCCGGCCTTGAATCATTGGGCTGGAACTGCTCATAGACTCCCATTGTGAACAATCACAGTAGCTGTCAGCAGGGGGGGCAGCAGTACATCGATTTGCCTGTGCAGGACACCCGACCACAGTACATTGCAGGCAGGCAGTCCGCAAGTGGTTAATGTAGGTCCTTAAAGCAAATCTTGTGACATATATGGACAGCCAATGCTGATATCCTAAAATGACTAGTTGCCAGAGCTGGACTGGGACAAAAATGTGGCCCTGGACTTCATCCAGACCGGCCCAGGGCACAACACATCAGGGTACAGTGCACATCAGGGCACGGTACAGAGCCCAGCACATCAGGGCACAACACATCAGGATACAGGGCACAGCACATCAGGGTATAGGACATCAGGGTACAGAGCCCAGCACATCAGAGTACAGGGCATATCAGGGCACAGTACATCAGGGCACAGGACACAGCACATCAGGGTATACCACATTAGGGTATACCACATCAGGGTACAGGACATCAGGGTACAGGACATCAGGGCACAGGTCACAGCACATCAGGGCACAAGACATTGAGGCACAGCACACCGGGGCACAGGACATGAGGGCACAGGACATGAGGGCACAACACATCAGGGCACGGGGCACATCAGGGCACAGGACATCGGGGCACAAGGCACATCAGGGCACGGGACACATCAGGGCACAGGGCACATCGGGGCACATAGCACATCAGGGCACAAAACATTGAGGCACAGCACACTGGGGCACAGGACATCGGGGCACAACACATCAGGGCATGGGGCACATCAGGGCACAGGGCACAAGACATCGGGACACAAGGCACATCAGGGCACGGGACACATCAGGGCACGGGGCACATCAGGGCACATAGCACATCAGGGCACATCGGGGCACATAGCACATCAGGGCACATAGCACATCGGGGCACATCAGGACACATAGCACATTGGGGCACATCAGGGCACATAGCACATCGGGGCACGGGGCACATCAGGACACGGGGCACATGGCACATCAGGGCACATAGCACATAAGGGCACATAGAACATCGGGGCACATCAGGGCACATAGCACATCAGGGAACGGGACACATCAGGGCAAATAGCACTTTAGGGAACAGGGCACATCAGGGCGCAGGGCACATCAGGGAATGGGGAACATCAGGGCACAGGGCACATAGCGCATCAGGGCACAGAGCACATAGAACATCAGCGCACGGGGCACATCAGGGCTCGGAGCACATAGCACATCAGGGCCCGGGGCACATCGGGGTACATAGCACATCAGGGCACAAAACATTGAGGCAACAGCACACCGGGGCACAGGACATCGGGGCACAACACATCAGGGCATGGGGCACATCAGGGCACAGGGCACAGGACATCGGGGCACAAGGCACATCAGGGCACAGCACATCAGGGCACGGGGCACATCAGGGCACATAGCACATCAGGGCACATCGGGACACATAGCACATCAAGGCACATAGCACATCGGGGCACATCAGGACACATAGCACATTGGGGCACATCAGGGCACATAGCACATCGGGGCACTGGGCACATCAGGACACCGGGCACATGGCACATCAGGGCACATAGAACATCGGGGCACATCAGGGCACATAGCACATCAGGGAACGGGACACATCAGGGCAAATAGCACTTTAGGGAACGGGGCACATCAGGGCGCAGGGCACATCAGGGAACGGGGAACATCAAGGCACATAGCGCATCAGGGCACGGAGCACATAGAACATCAGCGCACGGGGAACATCAAGGCACATAGCACATCATGGCACGGGGCACATCAGGACATGGGGCACATCAGGGAACATAGAACATCAGGGCACGGGGCACATCAGGACACGGGGCACATCAGGGCACATAGCACATCAGGGAACGGGACACATCAGGGCAAATAGCACATCAGGGAACGGGGCACATCAGAGCGCAGGGCACATCAGGGAACGGGGCACATCAGGGCACATAGCACATCAGGGCACATAGCACATCAGGGCACGGGGCACATAGCACATCAGCGCACATCAGGGCACATAGCACATCAGGGAACGGGGCACATCAGGGCACATAGCACATCAGGGCACGGGGCACATAGCACATCAGCGCACGGGGCACATCAGGGCACAGGGCACATAGCACATCAGGGCACGGGGCACATCAGGGCACGGGGCACATGGCACATCAGGGCACATAGCACATAGGGGCACATCAGGGCACATAGCACATCAGGGCACATCAGGGCACATAGCACATCAGGGCACATAGGGGCACGGGGCACATGGCACATCAGGGCACATTATGGGATCGTTTACTAGCCTGGCCAGCATGCAGGAAGCGTCTGGCTGTAGTAAGTTCTCTCTCTCATGTCATGCAGCGCTGCTCGCTCCCCAGAGGCCCCTCCTCTCTTCTCGTCTATCCCCATTGGCTTGTGACATCATATGGGATAGAGGAGAAGAGAGGAGGGACCGCCGGGGAGCGAGCAGCGCTGCATGACATGAGAGAGAGAACTTACTACAGACAGACGCTTTCTGCGCTACTCTGCATTCTGGCTCTCGATCTACCTGCCAGGCGCCAGCTGTCAGCGATTGATGGACCTCCGAGGCAATAGGAGGCTGCTGAAACTCCCGGCAGTCCTGATGGCCAGTCCATCCCTGCTAGTTGCCCGTCTCTGTATTATTATACAGAATTTATATATCGCCAACAGTTTGCGCAGCGCTTTATAACATGGGGCAAACAGTACACTTACAATACAATTCAATACAGGAGGGATCAGAGGGCCCTGCTCGTTAGAACTTATATCCGTGTTTCTCAACCAGGAAGCAGTTTGGGTTCCCCTAGGGCGCCATGAGTACAGGACCCAGTTTGCCATTGATCAGCTTCATAAGTTGCCATGGTTCAGCATGCCAGTCACCAGCACCATAACCACCAATGACATTCTAAGGCAGTCATCACTGGGGTGTTGGTGGACGACCTGCCCGCACCATGACAACTCATGATGCTGATCCAGGACAGGTGACATGCAGGGACCTCTGACGTGATAGGCGTATTCTGACGTGAAGTTTTTCAACGGGAAGGTAATTTCATCAAGGTGGCTGTGTGCATCATTGTAGGCTCAGTTTCCCAGCGATAAGTAACATTTAGGTTTCTTACTGTTTTGACCTAAAGATTTTGCATACCTGTAAAGGGTGTCACGACTGAAAAATGTTGAGAAAGACTAATCTATCTATATCTTAAATACTTTTAGTTTTACTGGTCTCAGGCAAGCATGCAGCCAGTAAGGTCAATCTCCTGATCTGCATACCCGTTTGTTGTCAGAGTACTAAAGCTACTGAATCAACATGGCAGCCAAAAAACTAGCATTGTTAGGAGAGGTCAGCAATGGCTGCCCAATATTTCTCTTGGCAAAAATTCACTCAAGAAGAAAACAACTGGATAATGGATTGTACACACAGGCCAGGCACAAGTGACTTCTAGCAGCTTTCAAACCGCAATCTGACCTTTAAAATCTCCTTTGTTCTGCTCAATACAGAGGTGTTAGTACTTCTACAAATATACCACAGTGAATACATATGGTCCTGCAACTTCTTATGCCGCCTACACAAGACCGGACTTTACGGCATACTTTGCCTGGTGGACTTTTCGACGGACTTTCCGAATGAACGGACTTGCCTACACACAATCAACCAAAGTCTGACGTATTTGTACGTGATGACGTACGACCGGACTAAAACAAGGAAGTTCATAGCCAATAGCCAATAGCTGCCCGAGCGTCGGTTTTTGTCCGTCGGACTAGCATACAGACGAGTGGACTTTTCGACCGGACTCGAGTCCATCGGAAAGATTTGAAACATGTTTCATTTGTAGGTCCGTCAAACTTTTGGGGAAAAAAAAGTCAGCTGGAGCCCACACACGATCAAATTGTCCGACATACTCCGGTCCGCTGAACCAAGTATGCCATAAAGTCCAGTCGTGTGTACGCGGCATTAGAGACTATAGAACTTTATCTACAGGGAGAGAGCATTCAAGCTAAACAATGGAAAACTGGCTGAAGTTTTCCATATGGGCAGTCTGAATTCTAAGCATTCCCCTCTAGAATTTTTTTTTTAGATCTCTAGAATTCTCAGGAGGTGGTCAGCAATGGCTGCCGACATCTTTTCTCAGCACAGCTAATCTAAAATGTTTTTTTTTTTTTTTTTTTTTATCTACGGCTTTAGGAAAGGGGAAAAACAAACCACTTGGCCAAAGACAACATGGAGTACTTACGTGCTATAAAAAAAAAAGGGGGGGGGAGTTTTATTAGGGGCCGACTGACAAAATTAAAGGATAAGTTCCCCTTTGGGAATACGTTACATTTTCCACCTGTGAATTAATAACTACAAGTACAGACAGTCTTGGCTGCTGACAGCTTGCAGTTCCCAATGAACTACCAGGGTGCTGGTGAGCACTCTAGATAGTTCATTGATCCTTCCTGTCATTCAGTACATGCCTGTCCGTACATCCGGCAGACAATACGGTACTTAGAAAGTCTTCAGGCTGAAATTAAAAAAAATAATAAATGCATTGTTTTACCTGCAAAAGTGCATTTATTATTATTTTTATTAAAAAAATAAATAAATAAACATATCCTTTTGGGCCAGTTCACACCATGCCCACATCTGAATCACACAGGAACCCGCTGTGCATTCCTGTGCGATTCAACCCGCAACCTACATTTGTGATCTGCAGTGGGTGTCAATAAAAAGTTAACGACACCCCAAACGCAGGGCGTTTGCCCACACCAGACTGCGTGGTACATTTGTATTATGCGATCCAGTTAGTGCATGCACTACTTTTGTTGCGGTGCGATTTTAGCCCATTCAAAATGAATAGCCTGAAATCGCACCACACCGAACTGCACGTGTGTGATTTTGATGCGGGCATGGCGTGAACCGGCCATAAATATTGGAACTTCATTGCTGAAATATCGCCTCAAAGAATTTCCGAATTCTTCCCCGATTTTCAGCTCTTACATTTTAGGACACCTTAATTTCAAAAGAACAGGCAGCAAATATACAAAATTGCATTCTTGCGCTGTCTGAAGATGAAATCTTGGGTGGCTGACTTTGAATTCGTGACAAAACACACAGTCTGAAAATAGTCGCCGCATTTTACAATTTCTATTCTGAGCCTCCAAAGCCGCAATTGTCTTACAGGACACAGCAGAGCAAATGCTATAAACAAGAGCTGCCAAGTTTTAGCCCATAAAAGGTGGCTGCCATTATGCATAGTGGACAAGGACTTATTAAAAGGCGACAGCATTGTGAAAAAGAAAACAAAAAAAAAAGTTTTCTTTTACCCCAAACAGCCTATAATCACGGTTTTATGCCTCAACTCTAAACGTAAAAGCTCTGCCACACAGCACAGTTCTGCCTAGCAGATTTTTCCTGCAGTTAAAAGTCTTGTACCTCCCCCCCATTTTTTTTTTGCTGGCTAGCTTGTAAGTGTGCTGGGAAAATCTGAGCACGCTTACCGGCAGAACTTGTCTGCTCCGTATTCTAAAAGCGTGTTCTAAATCTCCTAGATTGTGATCTCTAATGAGCAGGCCCCTCTGATTCCTCCACTATTGAATTGTATTGTAACTGTACTGTCTGCTCTAACATTGTAAAGCTCTAACCAATCTGTTGGTACTATATAAATCCTGTATAATAATACAGTGGAGTGGTTGCCATTTTTGTTAAGCTTGTCCCTCCCCAGGCTATGACTAGAGAGTGGGAGAATAGGAAGTAAATGAGCTTCTCTCCACCACTCTGCTCTCTCCTCCTATCAGAATACAGGATCGACTGATATAATTATTTTGGTGCCAATACGATACTGATATTTCGGCCACCTCTCCTGCCGATAGTTGATATTTTTTGCCGATATTTTGTAAAAAAAAATTTAAACTGTCATTTTACATTTTTTTATTTTACTTATCACTGTCATTGTCGTCACCAGGATTGTAAACATCCCTTGTGACAGTAATAGGCATGTGAGAGGTACTCTTTATGAAGGGATCGGGGGGTCTATAAGACCCCAAACCCCTCCACTGCACTTCAAAGTATTCAAACTGTCAAGATCTGCATTTTTGAAAAATTTATTTTTTAAAACTGGCGCCTTTAAGATGCCAGTAATCCGGGAAGTGATGTGATGACATTGGGTCTTGGATCTAGTAATCCAGAAGCAAACAAAGCATCGGCTTTGTTTGGATCTTCGACCAGCCGGCAGACGTGCTGGCTGGTAACTCAGCCCTCCCTGTGGGATGGAAGAGCCCGGGTGAGTGATAAAAGGCGGCGGGAGGGGGGATGTGCCCTCCCACTGCTTGTAACAAAGCCGAGTGGCTGCTGAGCTGACCGTCTGCTCTAAAGAACGGTACTTGGAAAACCTTGAAGCAATATCGGTCAGTTTTTTTTACCGATACTTCTTAAAAAGTGAATATCGGCCGCCGATAATTGGTCGATCCCTAATCAGAATTTCCCTTGTTAGCGCGTCAGTACTATGATTAGCACATATGATTAGCACTTTCTTTTTTATTCCCCAGTCTGAGCTCTACTCCACAGGACTGCAAGAGACTGATGCAAATTCACATTCTGGTACACTCCTTGGGGAAAAAATGTAATAAATGTAATGATATAATAATGAGCTGCATTATTGGGAAAAATTAAGAGATCATTTTATCGCCTTTGCCTCTCCAATATTTTATGTGGCCTTCCACTTCTGGCCTTAACAAGAACTGTGGCTGTGGTCTTCCATTTCCTCACTATGTTCCTTACAGTGAACACCCTACAGCTTATATCTCTGCAATAACTTTTTGTAGCCTTCCCCTAAACCATAATGTAGGACAATCTTTGTTTTCAGGTCATTTGAGAGTTGTTTTGAGGTCCCCATGTTGCCACTCTTCAGAGGAGATACATATAT
The DNA here is from genome assembly GCA_037952925.1 of Lithobates clamitans. Classification (NCBI taxonomy): domain Eukaryota; kingdom Metazoa; phylum Chordata; class Amphibia; order Anura; family Ranidae; genus Lithobates; species Lithobates clamitans. The sequence goes on from JBBGZY010001202.1 coordinate 3,946,735, forward strand.
ATATATTCTATATATAACTTTTTGTCTTCTCTAGTTGTTTTGTGATTGTCTACTACTGAATGATTACTTTTTTTATTTTGTACGTTTTTTTTGACATGTTCGAAATACACAAAAAACTACTTTTTCTGAGATTAGGCAATAGTAATGGTACTATTTGTTTGTTTTGTAGAATAAGTTCCAAGGTCCAAGGTTGAACACCATCAAATTGCTGAAGATAGAAGCCGATTGACACGATTTTAAGCAAAGGGCACATTTAATGTTTTCAAATGTTGACAGTTTTTATTCTTAAGCATATTCTGTAGTAAAAATGTTCTTTTGTGCTTTTTACCACTGACGCTATGGGCGGCTCGTTGTGAAAGGGGTCTTAATAGTGTGATGCTTATCTTCACTCCCTGTGTGCTTTATGCACCCACCTATTACCATTCAAATAAAAAAACAATGTGTCTGCGCTAGAAAAAATCGCTGCACTCAAAGTGCAGTACCCCTAGGTGCTAAAGTATAAAGTGCACAGTGCTATGTGAAACACAGCAAGTGAGTGATCAAACAAAACAACATATCCATTAAAATATCAAAATAAAATACAAGAGGATATAACAAACAGTGAATAAATGAAGTCCAAAAACGTGTATATCCAATGATATAAAAGTGCCCAAATAAATTAGTCCAAAAATTTGGTGAATTTCACATATCCTATCTTCCAAACTGTGCCACCAAAAAACATGCTGTGGTGTCTTCCAGCCGCCCCCACAGGTGTATATGCTCACCTTCCTGTGTGTGACACAGCGATTAGACTATGTCAAACAAAGCCTTGGAGCCACTCCTGTGCTCATTAGGAACCAGCTGTGCAGACTTCCAATGTTCTCAAGTGGAGATGGTTTATGCAAGAGAAAAAAACTCCATAGCGCAATATGTAGGTATAAAGGATTTTAATCAAATAATCAGCTCCCCTCACTGGGGTACTCACATATTGTGGGTGCGTGAGTGCACCATCCTTAACAAGCATAAAACGGTCAATCTCTGGGTGTGGTGTGCGGTGCGGCGTGTGTAACGAAAATCTCCTGCTCTCTCTCTGCTGACAGCTCCGTCCAGGCCCCTCCCCTACGCGTGTTCGGCACCGGGACCACGTGCCTTCTTCAGGGTGAATCTGATTGGACGAGAGCTCCAGAGTGAATATATATAACTCCGGCGGCCATTTTGCCTAAGACCGCAGACACATCTGTGTCTATAGCGGCCATTTTCCCTTAGGCCATGGATCAGGCTGACACCAGCCGTGTCAATCATGGCAGCCATTTTGCCTAGGATCACAGATGTAAATCCTAATGGGCAGTAAAGGTAACTACAGCGGCCATTTTCCCTGAGACTACAAATCTGCTAAATAGCAGAATGTGTACTATTAATAGCAGGATCTCACAATAAATGATCTAATCAGATGTTGTGCATAAAAATAATCTACAATGATATATAACCATGTATTCTATCTTAATATAATAATATTATACAGGATATATGGAATGCTGTACGTTTGTTTATTATGTGATATTTTATCGTTTGCGGCGATCTAAACGTGTGTGGTGTGTGGCGGTGCTCTCTTTGCGAGACCGCTCCGTCCTGTATAATATTATTATATTAAGATAGAATACATGGTTATATATCATTGTAGATTATTTTTATGCACAACATCTGATTAGATCATTTATTGTGAGATCCTGCTATTAATAGTACACATTCTGCTATTTAGCAGATTTGTAGTCTCAGGGAAAATGGCCGCTGTAGTTACCTTTACTGCCCATTAGGATTTACATCTGTGATCCTAGGCAAAATGGCTGCCATGATTGACACGGCTGGTGTCAGCCTGATCCATGGCCTAAGGGAAAATGGCCGCTATAGACACAGATGTGTCTGCGGTCTTAGGCAAAATGGCCGCCGGAGTTATATATATTCACTCTGGAGCTCTCGTCCAATCAGATTCCCCCTGAAGAAGGCACGTGGTCCCGGTGCCGAACACGCGTAGGGGAGGGGCCTGGACGGAGCTGTCAGCAGAGAGAGAGCAGGAGATTTTCGTTACACACGCCGCACCGCACACCACACCGAGAGATTGACCGTTTTATGCTTGTTAAGGATGGTGCACTCACGCACCCACAATATGTGAGTACCCCAGTGAGGGGAGCTGATTATTTGATTAAAATCCTTTATACCTACATATTGCGCTATGGAGTTTTTTTCTCTTGCATAAACCATCTCCACTTGAGAACATTGGAAGTCTGCACAGCTGGTTCCTAATGAGCACAGGAGTGGCTCCAAGGCTTTGTTTGACATAGTCTAATCGCTGTGTCACACACAGGAAAGTGAGCATATACACCTGTGGGGGCGGCTGGAAGACACCACAGCATGTTTTTTGGTGGCACAGTTTGGAAGATAGGATATGTGAAATTCACCAAATTTTTGGACTAATTTATTTGGGCACTTTTATATCATTGGATATACACGTTTTTGGACTTCATTTATTCACTGTTTGTTATATCCTCTTGTATTTTATTTTGATATTTTAATGGATATGTTGTTTTGTTTGATCACTCACTTGCTGTGTTTCACATAGCACTGTGCACTTTATACTTTAGCACCTAGGGGTACTGCACTTTGAGTGCAGCGATTTTTTTCTAGCGCAGACACATTGTTTTTTTATTTTAATACTTTGCACGAATATGGAACGTGACTGAGTGTTTGCAGCTGGTCTCCACTGTTCACTTATTATTTTGTAGGCATTTATCCGTAAGTGGCTCGCAGGGTTTCATATATATTTTGTTACCTATTACCATTCACTTGTATATTGTCCCTACAAGTGTTGTTTTTGCACTTATTTATACCTCTCAGTTGTGTATTGTCTTCATAGTGTGTTTTATGCATCCACTTGTACCCACTTGTACTTGTAATGTCACTCTTACCTATATCTGGTTCTGCCTTTCCTGTTCTAACCTTTCTTTGAGTGGAAACTGTTCCCTAGTCATTCTATGTGATCAGTGACACTTCACTATGTGAAAGTTTAAACCCAAACCTGGTGCGCTGTAACATCATTCCGGAGTCAAATGCGGGTGGATTTCATTTAAATCTGGAATCCTGTTTAATTCTATCATTACAGTGTGACTTGTATGTACCTCTCTTGGCGGTATTTTTAAAAAATTCCCCTAAATGTGTCAGAATTTCCTTGTAACCTGTTATCTTAATACTGTTTTAGATATTCTTTGACTGGAAACCAACATCTTTGTATGACCACATAATAAAGAAAACCTTATTTGAAAAAAAAATAAAGAAGCCATATTCTAAGTTTTAGTAAAGTTTTACTAAATCAACCCTATTGTTTTGGGCTTTTCTTTTTCTCTATTGGGTGTCCTGACAGATGACCACACAGCTTAGCAGCTTTGCTTACCAGTACCAGACTTCTTTTAAGGGCTCTTTCACACGGGGGATCCGTATGTCCGTTTTTCATCCTTCCGTTTTCGGATGAAAAACGGACATACATGTATCCCTATGGAGCGTCGGATGTCAGCGGTGACATGTCCGCTGACATCCGACCCGCTCCGATCCGAAAAGTGTAACGGGGGGAAAATCCTACTTTTCCATCCGTTTTCGGATCAGGTGACGACGGACTCTACGGTCCGTCATCATCCGATCCCCCATAGGGGAGAGCGGCGCTCTGACAGGTCCGTTCGCTGCACAGTATGCAGCGACAGACCTGTCATTTTCCTGCTCAGCGGGGATCGGCCGCTGAGCAAGTGGGTGTTCACGGGGCAGATCATCACTGATCCGCCCCGTGTGAAAGAGCCCTTAGTGTTGGATAGCACAGGGAAAGGTTAAAAAATCTGCTAGATTTTTTACATATGTCAAAGATTTCCCCTCCATTCCTCTCCTGGTGTCACAGAAGCTAAAGGGGTGGGGAATCTCTCTATTGGAGTCACAAACTGCAATCAAACCTTACCTAAACAAAACTTGTTTATGTTTAAAAAGGAAAAAAGAACAAAGGGCGGAACTTTGAATGAGGTACACGGAAGCAAGTACAAAAATTGGGCAAAAAACAAATTTAATGTATTACATAATTACATAGTAGGTGAGGTTGAAAAAAGACACAAGTCCATCAAGTCCAACCTATGTGTGTGATTATGTGTCAGTATTACATTACATATCCCTGTATATTGCGGTCATTCAGGTGATTATCTAATAGTTTCTTGAAGCTATCAATGCTCCCCGCTGAGACCACCGCCTGTGGAAGGGAATTCCACATCCTTGCCGCTCTTACAGTAAAGAACCCTTTACGTAGTTTAAGGTTAAACCTCTTTTCTTCTAATTGTAATGAGTGGCCACGAGTCTTATTAAACTCTCTTCTGCGAAAAAGTTTTATCCCTATTGTGGGGTCACCAGTACAGTATTTGTAAATTGAAATCATATCCCCTCTCAAGCGTCTCTTCTCCAGAGAGAATAAGTTCAGTGCTCACAACCTTTCCTCATAACTAATATCCTCCAGACCCTTTATTAGCTTTGTTGCCCTTCTTTGTACTCGCTCCATTTCCAGTACGTCCCTCCTGAGGACTGGTGCCCAGAACTGGACAAAAGGTAATACATTTACACATTGTTATTGCACAGAGTCAATATAAATACTTTGTATTTCATCACGATAAACATTCCAACATGGACTTGTTTGCAAATACATAATAAGTTAAAAATCTGAGAAAGCACAATGATATAAAATATGACATGCAGAGGTATCAATTATAAAGGGTGTGAGAAAAAAAACAAAAAAGTACAGATTGAAATGGAAAATCCATGCATGATTATTGGTTAGGTACACCTATCGGTAGTTGTAAGCTCTACGCGTTTCGGGACCTTTAAGCCACTCGTCAGGAGGAAGACCTCAAGGGTCACCTATGGATATGAAAAAACAGCCATGTTTTGAAAGAATTCAGAAGAAGGAGTGGGCAAATGTAAAACATGTCCCCAACATATGTACACTTGGCCCACCAACTTACATACATATCTGCGCAATGGTGGCATGGCTACGCAAGTCAGGCCGGGCGAGAGTGCCACGTCCTGGAGCCGAGGGGGCCCTTCCAAAAACCAGCCCAAAACAACGCCCCAGGTGGGTCACAGATGGGGGTGATGGTGATGAGATGAAGGAGGGAGTGCAGATGGGACGGGATGCCCCAAAATAGAGAGGACCTGAGGATTATGAAGTGAGTCAAATACTGATGGAATAGCTGAAGTGATAGACCAAAAAAAGAAAAAAAAAAAAGAGGAAAAGGACTAGGTGAAATAGTGAAAAGAGAAATTTACCTGCTAAAAGGTGAATGAGGCAGGAATGCCATGTGGTGTGGTGTGTGTTTAACAAGGAGGAGAGTGACCGAGGGAAACCAAAATGTGAAGCCCAAAAACAAGGGGAGGCTCAGGCGGCGAGTGCCGCCGTTCCTAAGCCCCCACCATCATGCACCAGCGAACCATGGGGGCAAGGGGGTGCCACGGGGAGACCGCCGGTAAAACCAAGCCGCTCACCCGATTGCGTCGTGTCAAGCCCCTCGAGCGCTGGAGATGGTGGACAATTCCACCGGCTAAAGTACGCCACGAGGACGCCAAATAGCCGGCACGGGAGGCAAACTTGTTTATGACAAGTGAAGTAGCTGACTGGAAAAGGTACTAGAGTGTAATGAGGCTGACAAACTGGTATCTGGAAAAAGGCAACACAATGGAAAATACACATTTAATTCTAACAATATCATAAGGAACTAAAGCCGGCCATAGACAATGCGATTTTCTTTCCTGCAACCAGAGATTGCAGAAGAGAAAATCACTTGATTTTCCCCATCAATACAGACTGCAAATCAATACCCATGGAGCCATTGTGTTCTGATGAAGGGGAGCCGTCACTGCTGGGAGAACACAGTAATTATTGCTAGCAGCTACAGCCGCTGGCAATAATCGCGTGAAAAATCCAACAGCTCGATTGTACCTGGTTGTAAGACGTACAACAATCGAATTGGGTACAATCAGACTGCCCATAGATGGTTAAAATCTTGGATGGTCCCTGCTGAACTTGCTGAGATTTGTACCATCTATGGTCAGCTTGAATGCTGTAACTACTTAACAACCAACCAACTTGACATTAGAGCAGATATTGGCCTCACATCATACACACAAAAAAAATAAAACTAGGTTTCATTGTTCAGAAATTACAGATTAGATTGCAGATCTTCCTTTTACCTAATTAATTAACCCTCTATTCACTGCTATGGCAGAAAGGTGAAGCAGGCAAAGATTCCTGAACAATCCCTTATGATGCCTACTGGGTTCCCATCAACACAATAATTTATGTATTATGCAGGGAAAATATTTGTAAATGCATGAAAATGTGCATAATTTCTGTTGTATCTACCGTATATACTCGAGTATAAGCCGAGTTTTTCAGCACATTTTTTTGTGCTGAAAATGCCCCCCTCAGCTTATACTCGAGTCAAGCACTTTTCTGCCGCAGAGAATGACATTTTCCGTGTTGAAAAAAGTAGGGGTGTGGAGGCGCCAACTGTGGTAGCTTGTTTATGAAAAAATGAAAGTTAGTGTAACAATTACACTTACTGGTTCACAGGGTGGAGGTGTTTCTTTGAGATGGGAAGTGTCCTGGGATGTGCTGTTATCTTGTTTCCGGCTCGGATTTCATTCCTTCAGGCGTCTGGGTGTGGAGTCTGTAAACAGGCTGAACCGCTGCATCCAGTGCATGGAAAGCGCCACGCTGACCACTCTGGAGCGCGGAAGCGTTACAACTCTATACACTATACAAACGTTACATCTCTATATACTTCCATTCCCCACGCAGTAGGCCTCAGAGCAGTAGAATATTTTCTCTCCGAGGACCCCCTCATCAATCCCAGACAGGAACAGTACATCCTGGAGGCTACACAATTCTGCCTAGAACACAACTACTTTGAGTTTGACCACACCTTCTATCTTCAAACTCAAGGCACTGCCATGGGTGCCAATTTTGCCCCAAGCTACGCCAACCTGACTATGGGCTACTGGGAACTACAATACGTCTCACATAACAACCCTTTTGCCGCCCATATCATATATTATGGGCGCTACATCGATGATATCATTCTGATCTGGGAGGGCACATCAGAGAATATAGAGTGCTTTGTCAAGCATTGCAACTGCAACTCCCTAGGGTTATCCTTCACCAATGTCATAGACCCTGAAAAACTAATCTTCTTGGACTTAGAACTTTTTCATAGTGAATCTGAAATACATGCTACAAACTTTGTCAAACCCACCGCTGGGATTTCCTATATTCACTACCAGAGCTGTCACCATCCAACATGGATCAACAACATACCGAGGAGCCAATGCCATAGAATTCGGCGGAATTGCACCAAGGACGAAGATTACCACATACAGGGTAAACTCCTTTCCAAAAAATTTCAGGACAAAGGATACCCACCACATCTGGTACAAAAGGCCTTCCTCCAACAGGCAAAGAAACCTCCACCCAAACCCAAAACTTCAGATAATCCACAACCAACACGTTTCACTACCCAGTTTCATGATTGTCACAAGAAGATGGAGAACATCTTAGCCAAACATTGGTGCATCTTGCTTGGAGACCCCTTTCTAGGTGTTTCCCTCACCCAACGACCCAAGGTTTCATATCGTAGAGCAAAAAATATTAAAAGTAAGATAGCACCCAGTAAAATCCGTAAAGTCCCACCCACTCCAGCCTCACACATCCCCCTAATTCCATTAGTGGGAATGTACCAATGCCGGAAAAAATTATGCCTAACGTGCAAATTTGTTGACCATGGACAAAAAAACTTCACTGTTAAAGACAAAACATACACCATAAAAGACTTTTATAATTGCTCCAGTGAATACGTGGTGTACTGCCTGACCTGCCCATGTGGTCTCTTTTATGTGGGCAGGACCATACGCCCCTTTATTTCTTATTTTTATTTTAATTGTTATATTTACTTTTATTTTTATACTTATTTTTATTTTTATTTCTATTTTTCATAGTTTTTTCCTATTTTTATTTTTCATTTTATTTTTTAGTTTATTTTTATTTCATTTTTAATTTTCCACATTTTTTTCATTTTTTAAATAAATGTTTTAACTCTAATTCCACTTACTATTATATTCCTTATATTTATTAAACTTACCCCCAAATCATCATACTTTTAATTCTCCATACTTTACTTTCAACTTTTTTGTGCTTTTTGGAAGATTGTGGGTCCGCTGGCTGTTGTGGTACCACAGCCACAGACCTCCAGCCCATACACTTTAACCTAATTGCCTAATTGCCTCCACTATATATTCAAGCTGCTCTCCTCCAGGGAGCAAAAAGGCCAGTAGAAGGAGCTGTGAGCCCCGAGCGCGTAGCCTGTACTATCTCTGTATGATCTCCAACACCAGCCTGGACGTTTTCCGTGCATCAGTGACGTCATTTCCGCTTCCGCGCTCCAGAGTGGTCAGCGCGGAGCTTTCCATGCACTGGATGCAGCAGTTCAGCCTGTTTACAGACTCCACACCCAGACGCCTGAAGGAATGAAATCCGAGCCGGAAACAAGATAACAGCACATCCCAGGACACTTCCCATCTCAAAGAAACACCTCCACCCTGCGAACCAGTAAGTGTAATTGTTACACTAACTTTTCATTTTTGCATAAACAAGCTACCACAGTTGGCGCCTCCACACCCCTCCTTTTTTCAACATTGATTATCAACAGAGGTAATGGACACCCTCTGAGGATGGCTGCCTCCTCATTCTAGAATTTACCTGCCTTATGTTAATGTGCTATTATAGCTACCATTGTACTATTTACCTTAGACATCACATGCTGCGGAGCGCCGGAGACCCCCCCCCCCCTTTTTGTTTCTCTGTTAATGACTTTTTCCAAACCGACTTTGGGGCCCCGTATCTTGGGGCCACTTGGTGCTAGGAACCCCAAATTTGGTGTGAAAACCCAGTGGAACTAGCACTACAACATAGCCAGGGGTTCCTAGCACCAAGTGGCCCCGAGATACGAGGCCCCAAAGTTGGTTCGAAAATGTCATTCTCTGCTGCAGAAAAGTGCTTGACATTTTCCGAACCGAAATTGGGGCCCCCGTATCTTGGGGCTACTTGATGCTAGGAACCCCAGCTTTGGATATATTGTAGTGCTCCACTGGGTTTGCACACCAAATTTGGGGTTCCTAGCACCAAGTGGCCCCGAGATACAGGGCCCCAAAGTCGGTTAACTGTGTCCATCTGCAGAAATGTCATTTAGGAACCCTTAACTACAGAGTTTGAAGTTCGGGGGACCTATGGCTGCAAATGGGCACAGTGAGGCATGCAAATGGGCATAGTGAGGCTGCAAATGGGCATTGTTGACCTTCTTTTCCACTTACAGTAACTGCGCATTTCTCAGCCTAGGCTTATACTCGAGTCAATAAGTTTTTCCATTTTTTTTGTGGTAAAATTAGGTGCCTCGGCTTATATTCGGGTCGGCTTATACTCGAGTATATACGGTAATTACTTATGACAATCTATCTCCTGTTGAAGATATATAAAAACGTTTCTGTTTTAAAAAAAAAAAAATGCAGTAGGTTTTTGTGTTCCTTTGCCTTGCTTTTTTCATGCCAAGAAGCCTTTCTTGTTTCATGAAGAATGAACTGTAATTATTGTTCATCCAACCGACAGTAACACACAATAAGTAATATGCAGGGTGCATCGAATGAGCTTCTGCAACCTACGAGTGTCCAAGTACCATCCAATCACAGATATCTTATAGAAGGAAGATTGTGCTGGTATTCTGGGCTCTGTACCAGAATGATGTGCAATAACGAGATAACTTTACGCTGCCTGCCACCCAGGGCTGTCTATAATATTAATTGGACCCTGGGCAAAAAAAATTTTTGGGCCTCCCCCCCCCCCCCATGCAGTTTCGCTCTCCACCTGCTTTGAGACATACAATAAAAAGCAGCTAGACTCAAAATCACTTTACTGAATCAGATCAGACAGCGATTGCGATTGGTTGCCAGAGGTTACAGTGTATCATTACCACTCACTGACTGGTTGCTAGAGGTTACAGCACATCAGCGAGCCGCTGAGAGCCTGAGACGGCCGCTCTCCGCCCCTCCACAGCTCAGCGCTTCCGTGAGCGAGGAGGGAGAAGAGCACAGAGCTGTGACTGACAGTCTCCGATCAGCGGTGTTCGATCGCTCGGTTCTCAGTGTAGAGGCGCCGGGGGACAGATGCAGCATTTAATAAATAGTTTTAATAAACTTTCAATGCATAGTATTAAAATGTTAATGTAATAACGATCAAACAGCAACTATAGTAAGACTAATCTTTCAGAACGCTACTAACGTGATTATTTTGGACATAATATATTTATGCTGATTGTACAGATTATTAATGTAAACTTCCCATTTCAGACAGCTGTTCTCTAACTCAGTTCAATTTGCAATATAAATGGTCTAAATACAGAAAAGCAGTGAGCATTTTAAATGTAATGGTTTAGGTTATTTTTTTATTAACTTTATGCTACAAATGAGACATCATATATTATATCCCATTGTGGAGACTGCGCCCTTCTCTGGGACCCCTATGGTGAATTGTATTATACACACCGTTGTACATCATATAAGCATTTATATCACATTTGTTTTTTTAAACCTGAATAACTATTCAACCTCCATATTAATGCATATTATTTTTTGTCCTGATTTCTACCGGTAGACATTGGGATACACATATTTATCACTACACCCACAGGGGCAGTTGATTTTAACTAGTTCTCGTTCTCCTCAAATAGTACAGGGGCCATCAACCACCTAAGCTACAGTCAATTCCCTCCAGCTTCAGTAATGGTCTATGGGTTGTGTTTTTCTGATTTATTGTTGGTAAAACTTCTAAAGGGAGAAAGATTAAGGCGTGGGATACTTTAAAATGGTTAGCAATTGGCTGTGAAAGAACAATCATCTCCTTAAACAACTGTGAATATTGGACAGTCTAAATCCACACAGCTGGGGACCATGAGATACCTTTATAAATAGACTTAAAGACTCCCAGCTAGGGACCATGGGGCAAGTTTCTTTGGAACCTGGTTAGCTTGCATACATGCACAGCTGCAGGAACACTGCACAGTACAGGAAAACACTCTTTACAGAGTTCACAGCCCAGGATTCTTCTCGGGATAGGGAATGGCCAGTATCTGGGACCAGGCCCGGACTGGGACAAAAATAGGCCTGGGCATTTTAAACTGGGCAGCCCAATAGGGAAATAGGGCAGAGATGTGGGGCAATCGTTTGCGGGGTGGTTGGTGACCAGATATTCATTCTGAGAGGTGTGTAGTTTGGTAAATTCTGTGCTTACCCGGATAACTAATTAAACCGTACCATGTAAACTAAAATATAAAAAAATTATATTAATTATATAAATGCAGCAATCTTAAAGAATTAAATACTTAATCCATAAACAATACATATACACAAACAAAGATGCGCAAAAACTAAAACTAATTACGTGACCAGTGACCAACAAGTGAATGAAATGATCACATAAGTGAATAAATAATTAAACCCAATAATTATAATTCATTGATTAGGGTGCAAAAAAACTATGTGTATCAAAAAATTATTTAATATAGTGAATGATAAATAATTCAAAAAACTAAATGTGACATAAAACTTGGTTTTTTGCACCCTAATCAATGAATTATAATTATTGGGTTAATTATTTATTCACTTATGTGATCATTTCATTCACTTGTACATGGACAGCCCCAGACCAGTATGGGACAGCCCAAAACAAGTGCACGGACAGCCCCAGACCAGTAATAGACAGCCCCAGACCAGTACACAGTCCCAGACCAGTAATAGACAGCCCCAGACCAGTACACAGACAGCCCCCGACCAGTACACAGACAGCCCCCGACCAGTACACAGACAGCCCCAGACCAGTACACAGCCCCAGACCAGTAATAGACAGCCCCAGACCAGTAATAGACAGCCCCAGACCAGTACACAGCCCCAGACCAGTACACAGCCCCAGACCAGTACACAGACAGCCCCAGACCAGTAAAGTAGAAAGCTCCAATCCACTCCCTTTCCTCGCCACTACAGATGTAACGCACTTTTTTTTTCAGTGTGCTCACCTTCCTCCCTGTGCAGCCATCAGTGTCCCGGCCGGTGTTAGGAGAGAGGCTGCCGCTGTCTCTTCAAGTGCAGCCATAGCTCCAGCGCGCCCAGCCCACGAGGTGCTTCCTGCATGTCAAAGGAGCCTTCTCTCCCGCCTCCTTCTGCACCTCGTAAGTGTGCTGGTGCCCGGCCCTGCTGTAGGAAAGCCCGTATAGCGGGAGGTGAGCGGTGGTCGCGGTCTGTGTTAACCCTGTCCGGACCTTGGTCGCCGCTTACCTCCCGCCGTGCGGCCCAGACAAGAAGCTGCTCCTAAAAAATGCGGCCCAGGGACATCAGCCCATCAGGCAAATGCCCGGTGTGCCCTATGGCCAGTCCGGTCCTGTCTGGGACCCTACGAGAGCTGTCTCAGTCCAAGCTACCTCTGGCACTTACAGTATATCCACTAGGAATCAATTCAGTGGCATTATTCACAAGTCCGCAGGACAGTTGCTACATTCCAGATTCCTCCATACATCTCCCAGTGAGTGAGAAAAATCCTCCTCAAAACCAGATACCATTGGTGAAATGCTGCAGCCAGTTCCAGGTCCCTTCTGGGTCTCCAACCCCAAGAACTCAGAGAACAGAGGCACAATCCAAGACTTGCTTCAGAGGGGCAACAGCCCACTCTAAGGCTAGGAACTTGCTGGGGAAGACAATCTCCCCAGGAATTCAGACTATTTATCAGCTGCCCAACCACCATCTGGGCGCACCTCCACTAGGCCCTGATCAATATTTATACTGGCTATTTGAATTCTCCCTCCCTAAGCTCTAGAAACGTCTTCTAGAAGCAGGGGAAAGCAATCAAACGCCAAGCCTGTGAAACCTTAAACAGACCAAACAATCACTGGTCCCTTGATTAAAGAAGAAGCCAGAAATCAAATTTACCCAGCAGTCTAATGCCCAGTACACACGGTCAGATTTTCCGACGGAAAATGTGTGATAGGACCTTGTTGTCGGAAATTCCGACCGTGTGTATGCTCCATCACACATTTTCCATCGGATTTTCCGACACACAAAGTTTGAGAGCAGGCTATAAAATTTTCCGTCAACAAAATCCATTGTCGGAATTTCCGATCATGTGTACACAAATCCGAAGCACAAAGTGCCACGCATGCTCAGAATAAGAGATGAAAGCTATTGGCTAATTCCCCGTTTATAGTCCCGACGTACGTGTTTTACGTCACCGCGTTCAGAATGATCGGATTTTCCGACAACTTTGTGTGACCGTGTGTATGCAAGACAAGTTTGAGCCAACATCCGTCGGAAAAAATCCTAGGATTTTGTTGTCGGAATGTCCGATCAATGTCCGACCGTGTGTACGGGGCATAACTAGGAGGATGCTAAACATATATACTGTATTTCCAAAAAAATTTGGATTCCTGCCTTTACACGCACATGAACTTTATTGGCATTCCAGTCTTATGCCCCGTACACACGGTCGGATTTTCCGATGGACATTGTCCGATCGGAGCGTGTTGTCAGAAATTCCGACCGTGTGTGGGCGCCATCGGACATTTTCCATCGGATTTTCCGACACACAAAGTTGGACAGCAGGAGATAAAATTTTCCGACAACAAAATCCGATCGCGTCAATTCCGACCGTGTGTGGCCTGTTCCGTCGCACAAAGTGCCACGCATGCTCAGAAGAAATTCCGACACGGGACAGCTCGTTCTGGTAAACTTAGCGTTCGCAATGGATACAGCACTTTCGTCACGCTGCAATGTAAAAAATGGTTTAATACAGTGCACTCTCTTCTTCTTTATAATGTGACAAGAATTAAGTAGTTTTGATGCTCATATTCACACACACTTCTCACAAACTTTTTTCGTTACTATTTATCGGGATTCCCTCAATATATTTTGATTTCTCACATCTGACAACATATTTTTTTTTTTTCTTTTACTTTAATGTAGAATCTTTTTTTGTGTTTCTCTTTTTATTTTATTTTTTTTTGGTGATTTTGATTTGTACTCCCGAAAATGTTTGTGTGTTTTTTGTGACAAGTTCCCACAACACCATTGATATGTTGTTCTATTTAATCTGTAGGAGGAGATTGTTTGGTGTTGTTGTCCCTTGTTAATTTCACATTGTACTTTAGAAATGTACCTGAATCGTCACTAACAAACTGTCCTTTTTGGATGAAAACACACACAGGAGAGTAGAATTTACTTAAAAATATTTTATTAAGGGGTCACAACTATAAACAAAGAGGGAGGCAACGCTGGAGAAACTGCAGAAGTGGGCGTAGCCTTGGACTCCCAGGGCAGACATCAATTATTTAAAAGCAAAATTGGTGGCCTGAGGAGTCCTTATCTAAGGGAGGGCAGTCTGGTCCAGAAGTCCCAGAGATCCGGAAAGCAGCAGATGACATCTGTGTCCCCAGGCTGTGGTCATACGAGAGACTGCATCTTCTGTCAGACCAGACTGAACCCAGGGCCATCACTCTCTGGTCTTCCTTCCACGCTTCCTTCCAGCCTTTGGCTGTGGTGGTGGAGTTGTGGCAGCAGGAGGAGGAGGAGGAGGAGGAGGAGGAGGATGGTCCATCTCAATGACATCCGTCTTGGGTGTCAGTTCCCCACTCTCCCCCTTACGAAGGACTTTATAAATCAGGTCCTCAGAAATCTTGCGTTGGCCCTCCTGCATGCCCTGCAATTTGGTGGCAGCCATGCAGGCAAAGGCCTCTTCAGGACTGGGGAAGGCTCTGAGGGACGCCGAAGCCTCCTGGATCAGCCTGTACGCTGAATCCTGCACAGGACTGGGAGTGACCTTCCTGGCCCCTTTATATGGCAGGCGGAGGGGAGGAACCTGAGACTCAGTCAGGCTGCGACTTGTCCCAGGCTTCTCTTGGCTGCCACTTAGCTCCGCCTCCTCCTGGCTGCCACTAATCCCCGCCTCCTCCTGACTGCCACATTCCACAGCCTCCTCCTGGCTGAGGTCTTCCTGTGTATGAAAAAGGGACATAGTTTTAGTATTGTTTTCATCAATCACACACAATTTTCACCTCCTGACTGCTGCAAATTCAATGTTAACAAATATAACAGACTATCCTTCTGAGCCCAGCATTTTGCATTCTTGTCCCAATTTTGGGTGCCCACTACTGTCTATTGATATGTAAAACACTTTCAAGCAGCAATTAGTGATCAATAATAACATCTAGTAAACATCATTTATTTATTGCCCAGAAATCTGTAGAAGAATGCTATACCTGACTCAAGCTGGGCTCCTCCACTTCTTCCTGGCTGGAAGGCCCAGGTTGGACATCAGAAGCCTCAGCTGGGGTGGAAGGAAGAGTGGAAGGAAGAGTGGAGAGGGATTCCCTGACTTCAGTGTGGTCTGACAGAAATCGCAGTCTCTCATAGTACCACAGCCTGGGGACATAAACGTCATCTGCTGCAGCTCCGGACCTCTGGGAATCTGTGACCTTCTTGCGCTCCCTAAGATATGTGCTCCTCAGGCCACCAATTTTAGCTTTTAAATAAGGGATGGTTGCTGTGGGGACCACCGGCTATACCAACTCCAGCAGTTTCTCCAGCGCTGCCTGCCTCTTCTGTTTGTGATTATAGTGGGGGTGTCTGACCTGCCACAGACAGGGCAGCTCTCTGTACTTGTCAATAAACAGGGGCAGGAAATTGTGGTCGTTGAACCCATCCATTTTCTCTGCAAGACACAACACAAGACAAACCCTAATGTCAGGCCAAACTCCCCTAATCTTGTTACAATATAGGCTTCAATTTCGAAGCAGTATAGGCCCAAGTTTAGATCCTACCTTCGTTAGCACGATCGGCGTCTCCGATGCTCTTTCCTCCGCTCACAGATCGTACGTAAGACGCGCGTGTTACGATTTATACACACTGCGCATGCGTATAACTCCGCCCACCCCTGACGTTCTTTCTATTCTATTCCCCGCCCCTTTTTGTTCGGCGCAGTGGAGGAAGAGCACATGGCGGATAGACAGCAGGATCGTGCTAATTACAGCAACGAGGAGGAGGAGGAGGAGGAGGAGGAGGAAGGGCCGGAGCCTGAAACGTCCCGATCCAGAAGGAGATTAAAGGACTCAAATATGTCCTTTGGGGAGATGTTGGAAATGGTGGACATCCTGAAGAAGGCCGACTATGATGGAAAGTATGGGCCTTACCCCAACCCCAATGTCCGAAAGGCCAAGATCATGGCGAATGTGGTCAGGAGTCTGCACCGGAAATTCGGGGTACGACGATCGAAAGATCAGCTCAGGAAGCGGTGGTCGGACCTGAAATTACGAGAACATGAGCAGTACAGAAAGATCCGGAGAGTGCTGCAAAAAAGTAAGTAGTTGTGCTGTGTTCCTATTGTTCTTGTGTTTATTACGTTTGTGCTGCTCCATGTGCTTTTAGGAACTGTTGTACAGTTTAAAATGGCAACTTTCATGTTCATGGGCACATTATTCGTTCGGATCACACATTTTTTTTTCGGACTATAAAATACCATTGTTTAGCCCATATGCATTTGGCCACCATTTTGAGGCCCTATACTTGTCTTCAAAGAATTGGGTTGTGTAGATGGGTTTGTTACTAGAATGAAATGCAAACTAGATTGTGTGTAAGGAGAGGACACTGAGCAGCTGTTTTCACATCTGGACACTGGAGCACTAGTGTGGGACCCCAGAACACCCTTTTTATTAGGGGGGCCACACAGGTGCTCCAGTGTATACTATAGGGGGGTCTCCATCTGTGAAGCTTGTACAAAACAGGTAAAGTATTGCAGCTTGACAAAGGACACTAAAAAAGCTACATCTTGGAACTCTGCGAAAATAGACAATTGTACCCCACTTCCAAGCAATGTTTCATCTTTAGAGTTCTGCCATCAAATATCTGTGTGCTAATTATACCTTTTTGTTTTACATAGGGGAGAAAAGACTCGGAGGACACCCCTCATCCGAGGAGACCAGAGCCCCCCCCCCTCTGGAAGAAGGGGAAATCCCCCCAACACAAGATGAGCAGGAGGAAGAAGACGTGGTGGAACTAGTCACCACAACAGGTGAGTGTCTGCGACCACAGGCACAGATAAGAGATGGATGGCGGCATTTTTTTTAGACCTAATTTATTTTGGGTTTTCTTTCTTTTTAGGTGATCGTGAGGTTGTGGATGAAGATCCTTTCACATCCGAAAGTGCCCAGATCCTGATCGGGGAGATCATGGGGTGTAATTTACAATTGGAAAACATCAAGCAAAACATCAATGATGTTATTCCAAAATATAAAAACATCATTGATGTTTTGGGGCGAGTTTAAAGCCCCTCAAAATCACTTTCTTCTTTTGTCTGCTACAATGTGCGAAATGTTTTTGTGATTTTTCCCAAAGCCAACTTTGGAGGATGCACACAGTGTGCCAACATGTGCTATCTGCCATCACGGGAGATCAATAGACGCGTTTTGGGGGTGCAACCCCTTCCTCAATAATAAAGTAGCGGTGAGGAAGGGCTTTCTCCCCCAAAACACATCCCTTGATCCCCCGTGATGGCAGCTAGCACATGTTGACATTGGGAAATTTGTGTGCATCTTCCAAATTTGGCTTTTCCAGGGGTGATTTCCCCCCATCTGAACGCAATATCAAACACAGTTCCTAAATACTCATGTCTGATATTGCCTTCAAGTTCTACCAAATGTGAACTTTGTAAGATCAAGATTTGTGTCTTTCTTGTGGGTTTTACACAGGCCTGTTTTCTATAAAATGCACATTTTGATTTTGGATAATGACACCACAAAAATTGTTCTACAACAAACATGTAGGTTTGTCAGAAAAACCTTTGGTAAATGCACATGTGATTGTGCTGGTATTAAAAAGATTGTTCATCAAGAATGTGTGGATTATTGTCTCAACGCTACAACACTTTTGGGGTGATGTAATTGTTGTTTGATGAGAAAATGGGGGTAATTTCCTAAGGGCAAATCCACTTTGCACTACAAGTGCAGTTTCAGTGCAGTTGCAAGTGCACTTGTAGTGAAAAGTGTCTTTGCATTTAGTAAATAACAGCCAACAGTGCTTTGTATAAGGTTACACAATCACGACATTTTCTGGACTCCACACATTTCTGTCAGGGTCAGCTCAAACAAACACAAGCAGTAAATGTCCACAAAGAAGAGCCTGGGGGGAGATGCCTGTCGAGAACTTGAGGTCCTGCAGGCTTCTCCCTGTCGCCAAATACCGCAGGGTAGCGACCAACCTCTGCTCCGCAGTGATGGCTTGCCTCATGCAGGTATCCTGCCTGCTGATATAGGGGGTCAGCGAAGCCAACAAACGGTGAAATACGGGGTCCGTCATCCTGAGAAAATTCCTGAAATCACCAGGATTATTCTCACGGATCTCACGGAGCAAAGGCATATGACAGAACTGGTCACGCTGAAGCAACCAATTCTTGGTCCATGAACTCCTCCTCGCCCTGTTCATGGACTGGACTTGTGTCAAGGTCAGGACCCCAACACCAAGCCCCCGCACAGCACGAACTGTACGAGGAGTACGCATACGAAACATGGCTAGAAAACGGTCGGCTGCTCAGAACGAAGTAACAGAACGCACTGAAGAACAGCAAGGCCTGTGAAGAGCGACCTGAAAAACAGCAACGAGCGGACAAGATCGCACAGGAAACTCCGATACGAACTGACTGCACGCACTGAAGAGCAAATACAAACCCACAAGCACAAACTGAACGGCAGAAAACGATCTGAAAGCCACGAGTCTGAAAAAGCGCGAATCGTCTCTCACCAAACTTTTACTAACATGAGATTAGCAAAAGGAGCCCAAAGGGTGCCTCGCTTGGTTCTGAACTGGCCTTTTCTAGTCTCGTCGTACGTGCTTGACGTCACCGCGTTCTTGGCGATCGGAAATTCCGACAACTTTGTGCGACCATGTGTAGGCAAAACAAGTTTGAGCCAACATCCGTAGGAAAAAATCCGAGGATTTTGTTGTCGGAATGTCCGAACAAAGTCCGACCGTGTGTACGGGGCATTAGTCTGTAGGGTTCAATATTGCGTTGGCCCACCCTTTGCAGCTATAGCAGCTTCAACTCTTCTGGGAAGGCTGTGCTCAAGGTTTAGGAGTGTGCCTATGAAATGTTTGGCAATTCTTCCAGAAGTGCATTTGCGATGTCAGGCACTGATGTTGGATGAGAAGGCCTGGCTCGCAGTCTACACTCTAATTCATCCCAATGGTGTTCTATCGGGTTGAGGTCAGGACTCTGTGCAGGTCAGTCAAGTTCCTCCACCCCAAACTCACTCATGCATCTCCTTATGGGCCTTGCTTTGTGCACTGGTCCAAATCCTTTGGTAGAGGTGGGCTTATGGTGTGGGGTAGTTTTTCAGGGGTTGGGCTTGGCCCCTTAATTCCAGTGAAGGGAACTTATAAGGTGTCAGCATACTGAAACATTTTGGACAATTTTGTGTTCCCAACTTTGTGGGAACAGTTTGGGGATGGCCCATTCCTGTTCCAACATGACTGTGCACCAGTGCACAAACAAGGTCCATAAAGACATGGATGAGCGAGTTTTGGGTCGAGGAACTTGACTGGCCTGCACCTCAACCCGATAGTACACCTTTGGTATAAATTAGAGTGGAGACTGCGATCCAGGCTCGAAGAGTCTTTTGAGTGGCAAAGAGCCTTCAACCTTGATTATAGGGACTTTGGTCCTGAAAAGATTAACCCATCTACAGGAAGGCATCTGAGAGGTAGACTGGAGTAGCTCACAGTTGTGAGAAAGTGTGGACTGTCTGGGGACACGGTTTGCTGAACTTCTGCGGCCTTGGAGGCCCCCAAAGCAGACAGGAACCCTAAACCCTAATGTGGGCCTGGTATATTTTTGCATTTATCTTTGCTTTAGAAAGCTGTTTTGTTTGCTTGCTTTTAAAAATAAAACATACAGTTTTACTATTACAAGTAGATATCTGGGAGAGGGAGAGAGGGGGGGGGGAGAGAGAGAGGTGGGAGAGAGAGCGAGAGAGAGAGAGAGAAAGAGAGAGAGAAAGAGAGAGAGACCAGTGGCGGTGCGTCCATAAGAGCGCACGGGCACCACCACCTCTCTCCAGCCACCCCCTCTATGACCAATGGATAGATTCATGCATTGCATGAATCTATCAACGGCCGCTGCTGCCACCCCCTATTCAGGCGCCCGGCCCGTTTACAGAGGTGGGGGGGTTTGAAGCACCTGATTAGAGCCATATACTCTAATAGGCTTCAAAAAGGTGACCTGCGAACGCCATGCTTGGCGCTCGCAGTTCACCCAGGTGTGTTAGAACAGTGAATGAATATTTGCTGTCCTAACATTGAACCGCCTCTCCGCCAATCAGGTGCTCAGGTCTGTTATCCGTCACCTGATTGGCTGAAATGACAGGCACTGTGATTGGACGCCTGACGGGAGAGGACGGGAGGAGACTAGTGGAGGACACCACTCGGAGGACACCACTCACTGCCCTCACCCGCTGCCCCACCGAGACAGGGTAAGTGCCGGGCAGATGGCGAGCAGGCGGGGGGGGGGGGTCACAGTGGCTGCATTTGATGGGCACAGTGGCAGCATTGGTTGGGAACAGTGGCAGCATTTGATGGGCACAGTGGCTGTGTTTGATGGGCACAATGGCAGCATTTGATGGGCACAGTGGCAGCGTTTGGTGGCACAGTGGCAGCATTTGATGTCACAGTGGCTGCGTTTAATGGCACAGTGGCTACATTTGATGGACACAGTGGCAGCATTTGATGGGCACAGTGGCAGCATTTGATGGGCAAAGTGGCAGTGTTTGATAGCACAGTGGCAGCATTTGATGGGCACAGTGACTGCATTTGATGGGCACAGTGGCAGCATTTGATGGCACAGTAGCAGGATTTGATGGGCACAGTGGCAGCATTTGATGGGCACAGTGGCTGCAATTGATGGGCACAGTAGCTGCAATTGATGGGCACAGTGGCAGCGTTTGATGGGCACAGTGGCTACGCTTGATGGCACAGTGGCGGCGTTTGATGGCACAGTGGCTGCAATTGATGGTTGTTTTTGTATATTTCAGTTTGTTTGCTTCCCCTAAGAATTTTGAGCACCGGCCCCCACTGAGAGAGACCCCCCTCTATTACAGCTACTAATGCCTATAAGATTAAATATGAAGGTGATTCCATTTAAGGCATCTGTAGTAATAGTTCTACACTCAAATATGAGTTTCAAAAATGTATTAATACAAAAGCAAACAGCTGGTACAGAGGTCCACTAAGGCATTTCCATCCTTTAAGGCCTTAATAATATGCCAGAAAGGCATTAAGGGACCTCTGTATCAGCTATTTGCTTTTGTTATCAATACATATTGGAACTCATATTTGTGGGACTATTATTACAGATACATTCGGGTGGCATACGGAAGCCTTTGTCTGCAAAAGCATGCGTATTTACAAAGTACAATCATGATTCTGCCTGTATTGAATTGTATTATAAATGTACTGTCTGCCCTCAAGTTGTAAATCACTGTGCAAAATGTTGGCGTTGTATAAATCCTGTATTATAATAATTATAATAATAATAATATTTCAGTTACTTAAAGAGGAACTTCCCCTCCCCACCTATTCCCTCTGATCTGTGACGCTGGGCTCTCATCAGAAGGCATACTAGCCTGCCCAGTGGGCTCAGCATTGTGCAGCTTTGATCTGCTAATGAGGTATCAGAGGCTGTGTCCAGCCATCTTGGTTCATTCAGTCATCAGGAGCCCAGCTGCCTCTTCTAGGTTCAGGCAGCCAGACCCCCTGTGACACTCGCCAGCTCCACCCACCTGCTGCTCTGGGAATGGGCTCCAATCATTCTTACCTATTAGCACAAATAGTGGTGGGGCCACAGAAAAAAATGTAAAAAGAAATTGAACAAGCCAAAATTATAAAATGAAAACAGTTAGAGGAGGGGATGGCTGAGGGAGGGACCTAAATTGGCTTACGGGGGGGGGGGGGGGGGGGGGTCCACTTTAAATTGTAACCAAAACATTTTACTGGGGACAGAATGGGAATAGGTTAAGGCATTTGTCTGGGTTTTTTGATGTCTGCAGCCCCTTTTATTTTATGCCCTTAGAGATATGTAAGTGGGGCTTCAGAGCAGGTACCAACTCAAAAGGTATCGGCAGCACACACAGTTGGCAATGAAGTAAAAGTACTAAAAAAAGAAAGAAGAAAAGAAAAAAGGTTCCCCAAGGGTTTTTTGGCAGCAACAGAGAGTCTTAACAAGTGGTTGTAAAAGTATAATCATTTTTATTGTAGAAGAACCAATGGACAATATCATACAAAAAGTAAAAACATGAGCTCTGGTTTGCAAGGTGAGAGACTATAAGATTAAAATAGAAGGGAAAACAGATTGACAATACCAAAGATACCAGTTCAAATGAATGACTTAAAGTGATTAAATAGTGATAGTACTGTCACAGTAGACTGAAGAAAAAAAGCCCCACTGGGGTGTGCAGTTGCTCCATATGTGTCATATCATGCTATAGTTATGAAGTAAAAGTATATACAGTTTGATGCACTTCACAAAACCAAATACCGTAGTTGTCACGGCCACGGTAGTAGGTTTGTTATGGGAGGATGGCTTCTGCTGGAGGGATGGAGCAGAACAATTTACACTGCATTCATCACTGAAGAGATTCCCGAAGGTTCTGAAACACAAGAGAGTGTATCTCACTTTGTCCCTACTCATCAAGAACCTTTCCCTGTGCTAAGCACTATCCCCTATGCAGCGGGTTCCTCTACTTAACCTGCCACTCATTTGAAGCGTGCCAAAATTACATGGGATCCCCTATTAAAAGGCTCTCATTTTAAGATGGCCGTCCCAAATCTCATAAGAATTCAGCAACAAATCAGATGCCAACTTCTCAGAAAGGACTAATGGAATCTCCAAGGTGCAAACTTCCCTTTTACATTTCCCCTGTTGGGGTTTTACTACTGGAATCTGAAAGCCAATCGGAGTGTTAATACCATTGGGCAGACCTTTCTGCACCCTGGGCATTATAACCCAGTTAAAGGGACACTGGAGTTCAGCAGGAAGGGGTTAATACAAATCTTAAATAAATTACCTTTCTTAGACAATCTTTGGTTCACAATCACCCATTCCTTTAGATTTCTATTGTACGTGTATAGGCAGTCTCACTTTCTTGGATTGATAATGTTTTTATTTCCATAACTGATGTTCTCTAGCATGGCCGATTTACAGACAAATCTATGTGACAAGTTTCACAACAAAACCTGCTGTGAATAGTCATCACTTTGTTTTCAATGTAGGAAAACATTCTTAACTTGTAAAAAGAAATGCATTCATTACATTCAAAGATAGGTACAGAGTTTCTAAAAAGAAACTTTAGTTCAGGTGGTATACAGTATTCTCTGTAACCTTATGTAACTATATGTAAAAATGTCTCTCCCTCTAGTGGTCACTTTGCATAACACACTATGGAAGCTTAGTATATTTAACAGAAAATGCTGGTTACCGTGTTGATCCTCAGGCTTCAATGCTTTCTTTGACCAGGACCAAGAATGCAGCAGGTAAAAGTTCTAACTATTATTTTTGTTCTAGGTCAAGGACACAACGGCTAAAACCAGAGGATACCAGGCAACTAACAATTTTAAAAGTAGGTGAGTAATGGCAAAAAGACAACTATTCTTTTAGTTTTGAATAGAGTGGATAGGGATTAGAACACCTGTCAGGTTTTAATTGCTGCCTGAGACCTCATTAGGTAGATTCACCCCATATGTTTGTACTGTTATCACCCAGAGTTAAAGTGAAAGAAAATGTCAAATTTTGGGTTGTCCCAAGAACAGGAATAGAGCTGGAATTTTCCAATGGGGACACTAGTTCTGGTGCCCCATAGCCCCCCTCATTACATCAGGGTCCCCATAGCCCCTCTTATTACATCAGGGTCCCCAAAGAGCACCCCCTTACACCAGGGTCCCTAGAGCCCCCCCTTACATCAGGGTCCCAGGAGCCCCCCTCATTACATCAGGGTCTCTATATAGCCCCCCTCATTACATCAGGGTCCTCAGAGAGCCCCCCTCATTACTTCAGGGTCCCCAGACAGCTGCCCCCCTTCCAGAGGTTCCCTGTGTACCTGGCTGGTCTCCGCTGTGCACCTCCAACCCCCCAGCACATCTCTGTACACCCCACCTGGGGGGAGGTGGGAGTCGGCGATCAGCAGCTTTATGGTGCCCGTGGGCAGCGGGATCTTCCTGGGGCTAGTAGTTCTCATCCTGAGTGTATACAGTGGAGAGGGGAGGGGCCTCTGACCCGGGCATGTATCAGCAAGAGTGTACAAGCAGAGTGATTCACTTGTACACTGAAGAGTGAAGCGGATACATGCCCGGGTCAGAGGCCCCTCCCCTCTCCACTGTATACACTCGGGAAGAGAACTACTACCTCTAGGGAGATCCCGCCACCTGCGGGCACCATAGAGCTGTTGATCGCCCCCTCCCACCTTCCCCCACCACATACTAAACTGAGAGACAGAGGTGCAGGGGGAGATGCCGGATCTTGTGCCCCCCCCACAGTGGCAGAACGCCAGGGCCCATTCACAAGTGTGACTGCTGCGACCCTGGTAGTTCCACCACTGGGCTAGGAAGTGAAGGGAATTCTCCCAAATGGGACACAGACAGGGACTATAACCCTTTCTTACGCTGACCAAAGTGAAAAAAGGTTTTGCTTTTAACTCTTTAAGTAGACTTTGCTTTTAACTCTTTTAGTAGACTACTTAACTCTACTTTAATTAGTCCAGTGAATATGTGGAAATTGGTTGAAAGTAGACAATTTCAAAGTCCCAGCACCAGCATCATGTATTAAAAGAAAGTTAGCCTTTGGCACAGAGGATCCAATGGCAGTAGAAGTGAGTATGTAACAAGGAAGGCCAGTAGAAGGAGCTGTGAGCCCCGAGCATGTAGCCTGTATTATCTCCTATCTGTGTCTGGACACTTCCTGTGCACCGCTGACATCACTTCCACTTCCGGGTTCCAGGGTGGTTAGTGTGGAGCTTCCACACACTGGACACCGCTGTCAAGCCTCTCTCAACCAGGAACCAACATCCCCTGAGGTGAAGGACCGCCAGTGAAGCCTGCACACCAGCACATCCCAGGACAACACAACACCTGATGGACATCGCCACCCCATCTGAACTGACTTACCAGTAAGTGTATGTATTACACCTTCACCATATAACAGTGTCAGCAGAGTTGGCGCCTCCACACCCCCTTCCCTTTTCAGTGCTATGCTCACAGAGGCTATGGACACCCTCTGAGGACGGCTGCCTCCTCTCTCCCCCCCTTTTTTTGTTCTAACATTAATGTTCTATCAGAACCATCATTATACAATTCCATTCCTGACATCCCAAGATCTGAGCGCCAGAAAACCTTTCTTCTTCAAACCTGTAACAAGGAATTAAGTTTAATTTAAGCCCAAAAAAGCCCCAGCTCTAGTAAAAAATAAAAAAGCAGCTCTGACTGCAATACACAGTAATGCTTTTCCGCCACAAGCAGTCATCAGTCTTCTAGGTTGCCCAGCATCACTCAACCTGGACGACTGAGGACATTATTGTAAAGACGTAGACCCAGCACTGGGATAAAATCAGTAGAGGAAAAAGGACCCAGTAACCAACCAGAAGACATTGGAAAAAGGTAAGTACATATGAATTTTTTTTTATATTTACTGGGTGGACTCCAGGGTGGTCGTTTGTGTGGGAAGCAGAATTGGGCTAAGGAAAAGTCTAATCAAAAAAAATAAATGTCCTTCCTCCTGGCCCCCTTTATCTTTCAGTAAAAAAGACCTTTCTTGTGTCACAGAAGCTGGTGCATGGCGCCCAGCAAGTCTGCGATCAGATTTCTATAAAATTGCAAAAGCTGAGACATTCTCTTCAACTTGGCACACGCACCATAGCCTCAATGGCTCTAACTGTTGATGGGAATCAATTACAGTCTATGGTGCTAAGTCAGAGGACGTCTCAGCAATCACTGACTTTCAGGGTGTCTTGTAGCAGCTTTTGCAATGCTGAGTATTTTGTACTTAAAAAAGATAAAGAGGGCCTGGAGGGGGTATTTTTATTTTTTTACAATTAAACCTGCATTTATCTTTACAGGGAGGGCTAAATCAGGCAACAGCACCAATCCTTAATTTGATTGATAATTTAAATTCATCAACAAATCATTAAGTTGACAACATTTTTTAAGGAAATACTGATAATACATGAAAATACAGTATTATTCATTATAGACTATATCTAAAGTGCATAAAAATGAATCATAGTCTTTAGACATCAATGATCCTTAGCAATACCCTTGCACTACCCTCCACCATCAGCTCCCATCACCTGCGGCATCCCAGTAACCCCCCAAAGGCATGTGTGGGACCCCTAGAGGCAGGGTGGATATTTACCCCAGAACTGAGTCTTTGACTGAAAATTCTGCTTAAAAATTTGGTGCCAGTTACCTAATTTAATGGGAAATAATCTGGTGCACTTATATAGTCCAATAAGCCATAAAATGTCTTTGAGACCAATGATAGAGGTTACGGGTAGTCCAAGACAGTCCCTAATCCATATAGGATGTGATGTAAAAAAAGGGGGGGAAGCTCGGGACCACCTGCGGCTGCTGTCCTCAGAGTTGTCACCAGCTCTGTATAATACAATGGGAGACCAGAACAAAGGTTGGCGCTTCCTTCCCTTTTGTTCTTTTCTCCCAGTTACCTAATGCCATTTAGTAATTTTTTCCACAATGGACAACTCACAGGGTGAGAGAAGAAGGGAGATCAGACACCTATACTCTGTTGTAGAGGAGAAAGGAACTGGCGCACAGAGTTGTATTCAAAATAGTCCAGCCAACTAAAAGCAACATCTCTAAAAACACAATAATATGGGATGAAAGGCAGTCCATAAGGATCACTGGGCTGTGATAATGAATATATGCTGAGATGGTATATGGGGGACCACCTGTGGCTGCTGCCTCAGAGTTGTGACAACTCTGTGTAAATCAAGAGACGCAAGAGAGAGGGAAGGACGCGCCAACTAAGTGTAGTATCCCAAAATGTAACACTCTCTGTAAGGCACACCTACAAGATAAATAATGTAAATAGGCTCATCTGTAAATAGATCTCCGAGCTGTTATCCGAGCAGGCATGTTGAAGCAGCCAAATGCTCCTAGCACGTAGCCTTTCCCAGCCTTATACTTGTCAGTGATCTCCTGATCTCCTGTTTCCGCTGGTGACGTCATACCCGTGGGCCAGTCCACACAGCCAGAATGCGACTGACCCCTCCAGGCTCCAAGAACTGCCTCCCTCTCTCTCTCTTCACACTGAGCGGTTGGAACCATCTCACACACCGATGGCAACATCATGAAGGCTGCCCGGATACCAGCCCGGAGATACATTTACAGATAAGCCCATTTACATTATTTATCTTGTAAGTGCACTTAATCCTGCCTTATGTATTAAACTTTGGGATACTACACTTAGTTGGCATGTCCTTCCCTCTCTCGATACTCTGTTGTAGACTCCATCTTTACAAGCAGAATAACTTAAAGAAAAATTACAGATATGATATTTCTTTACAAAGGTATGTTGGGCCAGCTTGGACCAATGTAACTATGCATATAAGTATGGTATATGCATAGTTACATTGGTCCAAGCTGGCCCAACTGTGGTATCCCTCTAGAACAGAGGTTCCCAAACTCATTGGGCATACCACCCCCTTTTTAGAAAAAACTTACTCAACCCCCCTGAAAATCTACCTTTTTTAAGTGAACAAACAGAAAGATGCAGTAACATATTTGCATTATATTATTTATCTATATTTCTACCTGCATTCTAGGGAAAAAATGAAAGGAGGTATACTAACCAAATCCTCTGCTCCTCACCGCACAAGACCAGACCGTGCAACTCCTGCATCCTGTGCTTTAGTGGTCTTGAGTCCTGATGTCATCAAGCCCAGAGCAGCATTCATTCGTATGCTCAGGGTGAGTCTAAACCTGTGGTGACTGACAACGGAATGCGGTACATACTGAAGGGTAATCTTGTCCTGTATACAGCTGGCTGCTAGGAGGCCTTGGGACTGATCTGCAGGAATTGTTCCAGTCTGTCTATGCATCAGAGGTTTTGGATTGTCCTGCTCGAGGTAGTCACACCAGCCCAACCTCTGTGGATACTACAAGTTGATTGGGACAAGAATGTCGCTATCCCGGCTAGGAGTGATATCAAGAGTCCACCTGCCATCACCCGATTTATGCAGGAAGATGCTTTCCCTGTCTCCACGACTGCCCCAGTGCTCCGGTCGCCCCTCAAGGGCGCTGTTGGGCCCAGCTGCATGCGCTAATGTCGGAGCCACCGGGAAAAAGAGTGCCGGAGTCAGGTAAGCCTGCAAGGGGTGCAAACAGTGTGCCTGTAGAGGAGGTGATGCCTGTGGCCATTAAAGAGGATAACACAGTTGTGCCAGTTAAAGCAAGGGCCAAGTGCAACTATATCCTGGCTGAAGAGTGCTCCACCATAACCAATTCAGACATCCCATCTGATGGATTATCTGAACTGTTCTTGGACACCTTATCTTGAACAGGGAAGTGAAGCGAAAGTGATGATGAGCAGATGAGTGAAGTAGAGGAGGATGAAGTTCCCATTGCCACGGCCACTAGTGTAAAAATTGAGCTGTCTGCTAATACAGCCCTGCTGATAAATATTCTTTTCTAAATCTTTTGAGGAAGACCGTTGGGCTAGATGGGTCTCCAAAGTTCGCCCTACCAAGCCAATGCTGGTAACCAAGCCTGATTATAAGCCAGATGTAGTTGCTGGGTGCTCGGTTCAGCGTGCTCCAGATGCACGGGTCCTGCCTGGGTACAGAGACCCTAGAACTCTGGCTCGGCTGTCTAAAGTGCAGCGGATTGTTATAAAGAAAGTAGCGGAAGAATACAGGTATCTATACCCCTATATACTGAGCCACCTGGAAGAAGACATTTTGGATAAAGAGGTCCAGTGGGTGGATGAAGCTGTGCACAGTTTTCTCCGTATCCCTCTCCAGTTGGACTTTCCAAAATTGTCACCCAAGGTGGCTGAAAGGTACCTCTCAGTGCTAAACACCTGGGGCTATGACTGGAAAATCAATCTGGACGGTGTAATTATCCATAGGCCAGACACAGCAAATGCAAAAGGAGAGTCCTTGAAGTGGAGGTCCACCCTGAAAAAAAAAAATTGCATAAAAAAATACCTAAAAAAATGTAGGAAAAAAAAATTATTTTTTACTTACATGAAATGGCTGTTGCTAGGCAGTCATCCTAATCTGCCTCTTCCTACACCGTGGTCTTCTGCTCCCCGTGTTGTCTTCTGGGGAATGGGGCGCGATGTGTTATGGGAACTGTGTGTGTCCCACAACACATCGCGTCCCATTCACAAAGCGCCGCGCCGCTTGCGCGTGCGCACTAGGAAACTGGCAGTGAAGCCGCAAGGCTCCACTGCCTGTTTCCCTTACTTAGGATAGCGGTGCCGGGACCCGAGAGCCGGGGGACGGGTCGGCCTCAGGCGGCCGACATTGCGGGCACCCAGGACAGGTAAGTCTACTTATTTAAAGTCAGCAGCTACAGTGTTTGTAGCTGCTGACTTTAAAAAAAAAAATTCGCTGGCTGGAATCCCGCTTTAATCTTGCCCGATCCTGGGTTTTACTGGTGAATTCTATGAAAATGCATCTAGTCTTTACCCTCTGTGGATTACAGATGTGTGCTGTATGAAGTTAAGGACGCTATGCTGTAAGCCACTTCGCCTTTGCACCAAAAGTTGTTGCTAGAGGAGAACATTCCAGGGCTGTACTGCTGAGATTGTGCTGGACAGAATGCTGCCAGCAGATACAGGGAGTGCCTACCTGAGCCACGTTGTCTAGTGATTGAAGTTGTCAGGGTGTTTCACTCTGAAAAGTGACCTGTGATCTTCCGCAGGTTGTTGTTTCTCCAATTGATGAAGAAAATATTCTCAGTCCCCGGCTGTCATATGGACAGATTGAGGACATGCTTGCAATGGGACCTATGTCCCGAAGTGTGGTCCCTTGCACTATGGCCTGGCTGCTTGTTATTTGAATGCAGCTGTGCCTCTTTGTCCGTGGAGTTGCCCTTAAGGAAGAACGGGAACTGCTGGGAAGTGTTGGCCACCCCGAGTGAAATTTGATGGCCTGTGACATGACATGGATACTGGGTGTGTAGTTAGTTAGGTAGAATGAGCTGTGGCAAAGGGGAAAATTCTTACCTTCTCTGTGAATAACAGACTAATCATTGCATCAGGAATGTTGCTTGATGAAACATTAGGGAAGTTTATTTTTGACCAGAAAAAGGTGGTGGCATTCTGGGCTGAGAATGGGGCCTGCTTTCGTGATGTGTATAATGTAGATATATTATAGGGTGTATTTAGACTACTATGCTGTTCTCAGCTGAGGACAACTAAGAACCACTTAATCACATATGTATATATTGCACCATGTTATTATAGGATAGGATGCATTTGCATTGCTGTTTATCTCTCTTTCAGGTGTTGCTGCATCGGTATGTCTTCCTTAGACAAGGAGAGACGGGGATCCAACCTGACAACAACACTAACCCTTTATACCCGCTTATCTCTGTATATATTAGATAGATAGTTAGGAAGGTCGTTGCTTATGTCTGCCTTTAAATATTTGGGTGGTACGTCACCTTTAAAATTGTACATAATTTTTGATATTTATCTGTCATATATGACCTACCATTTCTCATGTGTCTGATACTCATGTTTATTTCATGTGGTGAGCAACATGTACTTTTATCAATGTTATTCTTTCCTTGTTTCCCCACCCATCCCAGTTTATGCCAGGACATTCGCTTTTAGGCTTGAGAGCTCAAATTATTTTTCTGCAAACTCCGAGACATAGTTTTGTAGGCAGAGGAAGGATGTAGCACCCTGATGTCTAGGCAGGGTTGCTCCTAAATTTACCTGCCAGGTATCATTGCCTTGGCCAATTGTTAGGGTTCAATTGATTTCAGATTAGGAATGGATAGGGTATCTCAGCCGACGGGCAGGGATTTTTTCTTGAGTTCCTTAGCCTTCTGGAAGAGCCTATTTATTTGGGTGAGGTCAGGTGATCGGGGTTCTGTGCTACTTGGACGGCTGTCTGGGTGGACGTGTGTTGTGCTGCCCAGGCTGCTAGGCCAGAGTTTGGGCCTATCCCAGGCACATCTGGCTGGTAGGCTGTCTGAAGCAAGAGAGCAGCGTAGGGTTGGGATTGAGACTTGCAGTCCAACCAAAAGTGGCAGTTCTGCCGGTCGGGGAACCTGTCATGGTCAGAGGTAGAGAGGAAGCTGTCGCCACTAAGGGACCAACCACCATGTTACCAGGGACCACAGTGAGTAGCTCAAGCAAGTATCGGAGCAATATTCTCACCATCCGGGGACGGTGAAGATTCAGGAAACTTCAGCAGGTGTCAAGCCGGGGACCCAGCCAGTGGGGTGATGCTTGAGGAGTATCTGGAGTAACAAGCCAGGGAACCAGCAGGAAAGCGGGGGTGATGCTTTAGGAAGATACTAAAGTAAGAAGATTAGAAGAGCTCAAGAGATTCAGTGGCAGGGAATCAGCAAGTCTAGTGAGGGAGACTTGGAGCTCAGTGGGCTAAGAGTCTACAAGAAGTGACTATATAAAAGTAAAGGAGCTCTTTACAATCTGTGTTAGGAACTGTTCTAAGATTGTTGACAATCGGAGACAGCGCTCCTACATATGCAGATGTGGTCTCTTGCTGGATGCCTTTCCCTGCATGGCTGTCTACCTGTAAAAGTCTCTGAGTCTGTTAATTGATATTGCAACTACCTAAACCCCTCTCTCCTACTGTTTTGTTCAAGAGAAATAAATCTCTTTGCATTCAAGAAGTGTCTGGCGCCCATGAATCTACCTTACACTACACCCACTATGCCTTGCAACCCACTCTATACAGAAGGATGTCAGCTGTCCTTGGCTCTGGAGGTTCTCATTAGACTAAAGGAGGCCTGGGACCTTGCTACATAATGTTATAATGAATTATAAGTGCATTTTGAAACTTTTCTTCTTTATCCTCTACCAGAACACTGTGTTTTCCCAAACATCTCACAAATTTCAAAACTGTGTTACTGTTTTCTCTCTTTGTAAACGGAGTCAGTAGGAGAGTTCATTGTTTGTTTGCTCAGAGATAAATCATATTTAATGCAGTAGAAAATATATAAAAATCTGTTCTTTATTGGATTGGCATTGTTATGCTCAAACGTTAAATTAGATCAGCTTTGCATTTTGACTTCCTCTAATTTCATCCTGGTTTAGATTTTCATTATGAGTAGCTGATGGGCTTTTGATTAAATTTCTTCTGTCTTGTGTACCGAATTTCAAATCTGATGCTAAATTGTTTGTTTGATCTTTTGACCTGTGTTTACTGCAGTACAAATTTGTGCGCAAGCCAAGAGCACAAACGATAAACAGCCTGCTCATTTTACAACTCATATCTATAAACATGAAAGGAATGTACACTACCAAATCTTACAGTGCTGGAAAAAACCTTAGTTGTCAATGTAAACTGACGCGTTATGATGATGACGTTACATTGAGCAGTCAGGAATACTTCCATTCCCTAAATGACTGGAAGGCATGACGCTAAGTTTGTTCTAGTTAGTAAATGACCCCCAATGCTCACAATATGCTGACTTTGCATACAAACCTGCTAGAGTAAACTATAAAAAAATGCACATTTATCCTTTATAACATGCACCTGAATTTAAAAAGATCTGATATTGTAACA
Source organism: Lithobates clamitans (assembly GCA_037952925.1). Taxonomy (NCBI): domain Eukaryota; kingdom Metazoa; phylum Chordata; class Amphibia; order Anura; family Ranidae; genus Lithobates; species Lithobates clamitans. The sequence goes on from JBBGZY010001202.1 coordinate 3,979,689, forward strand.
TGAAAAGTGTATCATTTTGTAGCACCCTCTAACTAGTGTGCTAGGTGTACATAAATTAGTTGTTAGTGTAGGTAAAGTGGCTTGGCTGAAAGCCAGCAGTCGCAGTCGGGTGGAAGATGAAGATGGCTGTGGAAGATGAAGTGTTGAGGAGGCTGTTGGTGGCCCTTGAGGGTGCCCCCTAGTCTGGGGGGACCTCAGGCTTGAGGCTTGGGTGCTGGAAGATTCCCCCTACAATAAATGGAGAAAATCCTTCCTGAAGGCACAGGAGCAAGTGAGAGGACAACAAGAGCAGGTCAGCACGTCCGGGAGATCTCCTGAAAGTCAGCCGGTTGGGCTGGTGAGTGTCAATCTGGAGGAATGTGGAGAGAGTGTCAGTCTGGAGGCATGTGGGGAGAAGTTAGCCTGGAGGGCTAGTGAAAGGGGCAGCTGCAGCCAGGTGGGTTGGCAGTGCCCGAAGAGGTGGTGCTGGGATCAGAGGGCACATAAAAGAAGTGCTGGGAAAGTGTGAGCTGTGTCACTCTATCTTCAAGTCTAGGGGCTGCAAGTCCCTGTCTGTAATGGACCTTTACTACAAAATTGCAACAAGGTGACTCCAGTGTGCTGGAGGAAGAAGAGGAGCTGTATATACTGTAGGACTGTATACAGCAGAAGTTTGTTTGAAGTCAAGTGGGCATCCCATAATTTTAAATCCCTATCCAAGTTCATATTACTCAATAAAACAAACAAAACAAAGTCACAGACGGTTTTCTGACTCTTAGTCCCTGTGGAAGTTCAGTGTGCCTGACTGTGCAGGGTGGGGGATCCCAATATACTTGTGGCTCCTTAAGGGGTGTACTAAAATTTGTTTTGATGTGACAGTACCTAGGCACTCCTGTTTGGTGGCTCAATAGTTGTATATCTGCAATGTGAAGTCATCTAATATGGCATACATTCACGGCCACACACTGTATTCAACTCCAGTGTGAAATGAATTAAAGACATGCTTCAGATCAAGTCCCCGCCTATTGGTCACGCCCCTCTGACATGTCTCACCTACATTGGGCTTAATTGTAGAAGCCCAATGTGGGTGAAACATGTCAAAGTGGCGTAACCAATGGGCAGGGACTTGAGCTGAAGCATGTCTTTCATTCACTTCTGACCGGAGTTGTATACAGTTTGTGGCGGTACCTGTTTGCTTTTTACCAAAAAAATGGTAAAAAGTCCCATTTTGCAGCTCTTTCAAAACGCTTTTCAGGTGCTTTGGAAGCACTGCCCATTCATTACAATTTGCAGGGCGTTTTGGGAGCACTATTTACAGTGTTCCCAAACTGCCCCAAAGATGCTGCTTGCAGGACTTTTTGTAACGTCCCACAAGCGCACCGCCCAGTGTGAAAAGACACACTTCAATGAATGGGAGGCAGTTTTCAGGCGCTTTTCAGAGTCTATTTCTAGCTCTAAAGTGCCTGAAAACCGCCTCAGTGTGAAAGTTGCCTAACAGGACTGCATTCTGGCAAGATATGGGATCATCACAGGGCTGAGTGACATCAATGGTGCCTAGCCAAAGGGGCCAGAAGCAGAAGTTTATAGTAAGTATCTTTTGCTTCTTGATGCCAATTTCTTTTTAAGTTTTAAGAAAGTAATTTCACATGGGTGGGGGAACTAATAAATAAGCTACTTTAATGCAAGGTACATGTTAAAGAGATCAAGAGGACATTAGTATTAAACTGTACCTTAAAGAGGTTGTACACCTCCAAAATAAATGGAGCGCCCCTACCATTTTGGTAGATGCTTAGTGGTGTTTTTGATAGAGTAGAAGGGGGTATGGCTGCCTAGACTTGGACTCAGGGATACCTCCTCTGCTTGGGAGTGGACTCTGCTGGCAAGAGAGGATGGGCTGAGACCTGAGTGGCAGGAAACCCCATGTGAGAGAAGTGACCAATAATTAATTTTTGTGGTCTGGAAGGCGGTCTCTCATAAAAAGGGGGGGTCACATGGGCCCGGTGCGATTTTTCCAGGAAAGGGCTCGAGGTCCAAAGGTTCAGGACCGGAGGCCAAAATAAAGCCATTTAAAAAGTTCAGAGTGTGAAGTGCTACTTTTATGGAATCGCATGGGAGGATCGGAAACGGAACAAGCTGGCACAAGCAGGGCCCTCTAAACCCTCCTGTATTGATTTGTATTGTAAGTGTACTGTCTTCCCTCATGTTGTAAAGTGCTGCGCAAACTGTTGGTGCTATATAAATCCTGTATAATAATAATAAAGTAAAATGAACAAAATCAGCAGCTCCCTACATAAAATTAAAAAAAAAACCTGCAAGACAAAGACATAATGAGCTAGTATGCATGGCATAATGAAATACTTACTTATGAAACACATACCTTAGAACGATACCCTGCAGTGCTGCCTGCAAGTTACGGTGCAAGTTACAATACCTACAGGTAAGCCTTACTATAGGCTTACCTGTAGGTATAATTAAAGAGGAAGACTTTACTTCTTCTTTAAAGTGGAAGTCCAGCCTACTCCCACCTTCCTTCTAAAGCTCTGTTCTATCTACCCTGTGAAAGGAAGATGCCAATACTTACCTATTCTGAGAGCGATGTGGTCCACGAATTTACGTTCATGCAATGGCGTCCCCCCCCCCCCAACATTATGCTGTGCCCCACCATGTGCCCCTCCAATTAAAAAAAAAATTGTTTTTTTTTTTTTACAAAAAGGCAATGTCTAAGAGGGAGGGCGTCACCAGTCAGCTCCTGCGGGTGATTCCTCCCCCCTCCCTCTGCTCGCTGACACTGCATAATGCGAGCGCTCACACAACCATGGCCGCCCGATCTGCTCCTTCCCCTGCATCCTCATCGGCAGGGAGAAGAGCGAGTTGCAGGAAGGACTCCACCAGGACTCCCAGTTAATGAAAAAACAGACTGATTTCTCCCTTCCTTAGGACAGGAGAACCAGTCTGTAAATTCCAAGAGATGTCAGACCAGCGCTGTCAATAGCAGGGGCAGGACAGCAAGAGGAGGCTGGGGAACCCCACAGTGGCAGAACACTAGGGCCCGGTGGCAAGACAACCTTTGCAACCCTGATAGTTCTCCCACTGCTTTGGACCCTTATATATTCTTGGTATGCTGATGACATATATCGCTTGTTTTCTGCCACCCTGGGGGGGGCCTCAATACAGTAGGAAGGGAGCTCACTGCAGAACATGTGAAAGGGCCGTTGTGGGATAGTAGTAAAGGGCCCCAGGATATATATAATTGCATTTTATAGTTGCCCCCCTACTTTTGTCCCTGTCCCCCCATATGCCCCCCCTAAATATGAAAGCTGGAGACGCCACTGCGTTCATGTATAAACAACGGTAGTTTACAGTGGGGATGATTTACTAAAACTGGAGAGTGCAAAATCTGGTGTAGATGTGCATGGTAGCCAATCAGCTTCTAACTTCAGCTTGTTCAATTAAGCTTTGACAATAAAACCTGGAATCTGATTGGTTTCTATGCAGAGCTGCACCAGATTTTGCACTCTCTAGTTTTACTAAAACAATCCCACAGTGTAGCTGCTCTCTGTGATCCATCGGTCAGGCTTTTGGATGTGTACAAGCAGTCCTGTTAGACATAGGGAGAGCCACAGTTCTGTTTTGAATGAACGAGCAGCACTGCTTGTGCATTCATGATACTAAAAGATTATTTAGAGCTGCGGCTCTGTGTAACTTATCTGCAGCTTCTTGTACAAATGCAGGGCGGATTCTTTACACAGAGTCAAAGCTCTGAATGATCTTTTAGGTTGGGTTCACGCTTATGCGAATTGGATGCAGTTTTCACTGCATCCGATTCGCATGACAGGAGACTGTGACCGACTCTCAATGGAGTCGGTTCACACAGCTCCACAGCTGAAACAGTGAGCAGGGACACACCGGACACCCTGCTGTGACCCGCGGCTACAGAAAGTGTGAACCCAGCCTTACTACTGTGAATGAGCAAGCAGCAATGATTGTTTAATTATAATAGTGACAGATCACTCAGCTTAAAAGAGGCAGGACTCTGTTTGGGCTGTACCTTCCCCACAGGAATGTTCTTAATTTGACGTTTTAAGGGGACAACAGATCTGAATGGGGACCGACGGCTATATGACCTTATATTTAATATAAATTTTTAAAAAAATGAATAATAGTTCTTCTTTACAAATTGTATTTCTTTTTTGAAAGACACCTTCAAGGACCTTCTTCCTGACCTTTTAGGTTTGTTGGTGATGCTGCCCAAATATGATAAAATGGCTAATTGAGAAATATATACCCAAGAGTTATGCCGCGTACACACGGTCGGACTTTCCGGCATACTTGGTCCGGCGGACCAGAGTGTGCCGGACAATCCACCTGTGTGTAGGTGCCGGCGGACTTTTCCGGCGGACTTTTTCCCAAAAGCCCAACGGACCAGATACGACGCGAGGGCAGGGTATTGCATTTCGCGCTCGCTGCAATAGGAAAAACAAATTTTCCTATTGCGGCGAGCACGGGGCATACCAGGCCCTTAGGTCTGATATGGATTATAAAGGGGAACCCCCCTACACCGAAAAAACGGCGTGGGGTTCCCCCTAAAATCCATACCAGACCCCGATCCGAGCACGCAGCCTGGCCGGTCAGGAAAGGGGGTGGGGACGAGCGAGCGCCCCCCCCTGAACCGTACCAGGCCGCATGCCCTCAACATGGGGGGTGGGTGCTTTGGGGGAGGGGGGCGCCCTGCGGGGCCCCCCCACCCCAAAGCACCTTGTCCCCATGTTGATGAGGACAAGGGCCTCTTCCCGACAACCCTGGCCGTTGGTTGTCGGGGTCTGCGGGCGGGGGGCTTATCGGAATCCGGGAGCCCCCTATAATAAGAGGGCCCCCAGATCCCGGCCCCCCACCCTATGTGAATGAGTATGGGGTAGGTGATGTTGACCACAACCCCTAAAAACGTCACAGTCCCAGCATGCCCAGGGACTGTGACATCATAGGGGGGCGGGGTCTCCGCCTATATAAGTCACAACGCAGCCCTCAGAGAGCAGTCCAGCCGGAGAGAGCGTTGTGTCAACATCTGGAGAAGAGAAGAGAAGACAAGAAGCCCAGAAGTCCAGACCTCTGCTGGCAAGAGAGCTACCTGAAGACAGCGGAGGAGCCGGCCGAAGAACTGGAATACCGGGAGAAGAGAGCGGAGAAGAACCAACCAGACGCCGGGAGAAGATGAACCGGAGGAACCCTCGAAGCCGGAAGAAGACCCCCGAAGTCAGAGGAAGATCCCCCCCCCGGAGCTGTTTAATAAAATATTTTAAAAACCTGTGTAGTGTTTTATTATTTACACTTTTTTCCCTAGGTGAATGGGTAGGGGTACCATGTACCCCATACTCATTCACATAGGGTGGGGGGCCGGGATCTGGGGGCCCTCTTATTATAGGGGGCTCCCGGATTCCGATAAGCCCCCCGCCCACAGACCCCGACAACCAACGGCCAGGGTTGTCGGGAAGAGGCCCTTGTCCTCATCAACATGGGGACAAGGTGTTTTGGGGTGGGGGGGCCCGCAGGGCGCCCCCCTCCCCCAAAGCACCCACCCCCCATGTTGAGGGCATGCGGCCTGGTACGGTTCAGGAGGGGGGGCGCTCGCTCGTCCCCACCCCCTTTACTGACCGGCCAGGCTGCGTGCTCGGATCCTGGGTCTGGTATGTATTTTAGGGGGGACCCCACGCCGTTTTTTCGGCGTAGGGGGGGTTCCCTTTTATAATCCATATCAGACCTAAAGGCCTGGTATGCCCCGCGATGGGGCTCGCAAGGTGTCAATCTCGCCGATAAAAGCGGCAAGATTGACATCCTTTTCTAGTCCCGTCGCACCTGAGTCACGTTCAAAATGAACGGACTTGTCCGTGTTTGGGCAAGTCTGTTCATTCTGAAAGTCCGCCGTAACTCCGGCGAAAGTCCGTCGGAAAAACGGGCGGACTTAGCCCGCCGCAAAGTCCGGTCGTGTGTGGGCAAGTCCGACCGTTTTAAAGTCCGGCGCACCTGGCGGACAAAGTCTGTCAGAAAGTGTGCCGGACCAAGTAGGACAGAAAGTCCGACCGTGTGTACGCGGCATTAGTGCTCTAGTTTTTTTGTTACCAAGACAGCTATTTGTGCTTTGCAACACCATGCAATGAAAATGGAGTGCCATGTGCAATTTTTTCCAAAAGTTTTTATTGAGTTTAAAAAGAAAGGTGGCAAAGTACAGATACAGTCACAATTTAAGGCAATGACAAGAATAGGTAAGTATGAGTAAATATAACAAAATAAGAAACAGCAGGATTTCTTCAATACCATGTTGAAAATTTAGGGTTTAGATTTTGTTGTGAAAACCAACTTAAATTTAAAAAAGGTGTGGGTTGGGTAGGCAGGGCAAGAAAAGAAGGGGGGGGGTTCTGGGGGTTGTGGGCAGAAGAAAGGCTTTTTCAATTCAGTACTTGGCAACTGTAGTAATCAGGATTCTAAGTGCATGACGTTGAAGCCTGATGTAAAATATTTTTCAAACCAGGGATGCAAAGTCTGCTAGTTGTCTGCTAGTGTCGCCTTGATTTTGACATGAATCATGGCCAACCTGATCCTTTTTTTAGTTTCAGTTAAATATAGGCTTCAAGGGGTTGTAAAGGTTCGTATTTCTTCACCTTAATGCATCTCAGCCCCCCATTTTACTTACCTGAACCCTCTAACTTGTCCCACGGGGATGCGCTGTCTCTCTGCTAGGGAGTTCTCGGCCGTTGATTGGCTAGATTGATAGAAGCACAGCCATTGGCTCCCACTGCTGTCAATCAAATCCAATGACTCGGCTGCCGGGGGAAGGGCCGAGTCCTGCATTCGGCGCCTATGGACGCCGAATGCTGCTCTCGGGAGCGCGCCTGCAAGGTAACCCCCGGGAGAGCGCTTCTCCAAGGAGGTTATCTGCTGTGGGGAAGAGCCACCGAGGGACCCCAGAAGATGAGGATCGGGACCACTCTGTGCAAAACGAGCTGCACACTGGAGGTATGACATGTTTGTTATTTAAAAAAAAAAAAAAACATGAACCTTTAGTGTCACTTTAACTTCTTCTAGGCCATAGCTATCGTTTGCTTAGCTGCTGCTCAAAGTAAAAGTTTAAATTGTACATTGGGGGGGGGTCGTTTATTTATGATAAGGCTGAGTCGGCATAGATGGGATGGTCAAAGAGAATAGTTAATATGTTGAATATTTTGGTCCAGAAGGGATATCATAACTTGTGTCTGTGCAGCCTCAGAAACAGTTGGGAGGGAAGCAAGTCTGGAGCAAACCTGTAAATTTAAGCCGGGACTAAATATCATCTGGAGAAGATGTTATATTTAATTTTCAAGGCAGCCACATTGGTCAAAAATGATTTGGTGGATTCCCAGCCTTAATCCCAATCATTCTTTCAAGGGTGATGTTGAAGTCAGTTGTTGACTTGGCCATGTAAGAATTTGAGCGAGGAAGCATTTTAGAGATCACGATAAAATACAGGTGCTACTTTTTTAACCCTTAACCTTAAAGGGGTTGTAAACCTACGTGTTTTTTCACCTTAATGCATCCTATACATTAAGGTGAAAAAACACCTGGCAGTGACTGGCCCCCCCAGCCCCCCTGTTTTACTTACCTGAGCCCTGGAACTTGACCCACGGGGACATGCTGTCTCCATGCCCGGGGTTCTCGGCTCTTGATTGGATAGATTAATAGGCTTCCGCTGCTGTCAATCAGATCCAATGATGCGAGTGCCGAGGGCGGGGCCGAGTCCTGCATTTAGCCTCTATTCACCCGCAAGGTAATCCCCCAGGGGGAGCGCTTCTCCCTTGGGGTTATCTGATGTGGAAAGAAGCTGTGAGAGCCATCGGGGGACCCCAGAAGAGCAGGTTCGAGGCCACTCTGTGCAAAACGAGCTGCACAGTGGAAGTAAGTATGATATGTTTGTTATTTAAATTAAAAAAAAAAACCTTACAATCACTTCAAAAGGCTGAAGCTCCAATTGTTGGTTACTGCAACAGATGCCTACTGTGAAAGTAATTTCTGCTTTTAGCTTGCTATCCTTTTTACAACTACTAATAAACTGCCTTTTTGCCCAATTATGATGTTGAAATAAAGGGTTTTTGGGGAGAAGACCAATGCACGGCTCATACCATTTACTAAACTGACACCAGTTGAGACTCATATAGAAAAGCCTTTTGACCAACATTTCTTTAAAAACTTTTAGGACGCTGCTGATGTTCTATACAAACAAAGATATTTTAAAAAAAATTGATATGTTGGGGGTTACTATTTGGGGGTTACTATCACTATAGCGCCGGAAAGTACTTGGCGCTATTACATGTAATAGCGATCATTTTAGGCAATACGCTAGTAAATTCGAAAATCAGCACTAATTAGCTTTTCCGTTAATATGCAAATGCCAATTTCTACTAAGTTATTATATAGCACTACACTGCAACCATGATCCATGTATGTGAAAGAAACATTTTTATGTGAGATGTGCTCTACCTCATGTGCATCTATTGATGTATGTTGCAATTAGTATTCCTAGTTTTTTTCCTTCTTTTGCTAACGAATGCAGTTATGAATGATTATTATAGAGTAATGTCTGCTATTCTGTAAAGTTACATGTATTGAACATTTAGGTTACCTATTTGTTGTATGTTGTTTTTTTTTGCATGTTTTTTTAAATTTTTTTATTAGGTGACTGTAAAGCGGTAATTATTTATGTTCATTCTTTAATTATACTACACTATTATGCAGGTCTCAGTGTACTTAGCACAACAGTATGGTGGTCTGCTCAGATATCTCCACAGCACTCAAGGTATAAGTTCAAATCCCAGCCAACCTTCCATCCACTAGCTGTGTTTTTCAGTGCACAAGCGAATTAAAATAAACAAACAAAGAAATGTAAACTGCCCGGTAACTAGTGTGTGATGTTTGGAATTACACACCATAATATTATTGAATACTTACATACCATTGCATGCATTTGAAGAGTTAATATAATAGAATCAGCCAAACTAAGCTGAAAGTTCATGTGGCTAATTGGCATTAGCCTATTTTCAGCATATGGTGGTTTGACTAATTGGCATTCACCTTTTTTCACCAATGCAATCTTTTAGTATCCCTCTGTGGGATTTGAACCCATGAGGCCTTCAAGGCCTGAGTTTTTCAAGGTAGAAGTGCTGACCACTAGCCTGTTGGGCTTAGCACAATCATACATAGAAAATACATTTAATAGTATTTGATGTTTCTTCTCCCCGAGCCGTCTCTCCTCCCGCCGCCGTCTTCTCGCGCTGCTGTGTTCTTGCACGCCTGGTTACCCGCTAATAAAAAAAAAGCCACTTTTCTTCTGTGTTGGTCTTCCATGGCAATCTGATGACGTCACCCGGAGAGCCCGCCCCATGGCTATGTAAGAGATACCACACAGCGTGTGACAACACAGTGGAGGAAGCCACAGAAGAAGAGCCACTTTTTTTTATTAGCGGGTAACTGGTGACATGGAAGAACCCAGCGGATGGAGAAGACGGCAGGAGACGACAGCTCAGGGAAGAAGACGGCTCAGAGCTATTTTACACTAAAGGACATGTCAAAAACCACCTATTGTTTTTTTTACATTTCACTGCTATTTATGGTGAATGGGTAGGGGTACGATGTACCCCATACCCATTCACGTGGGGGGCAGGATCTGGGGGCCCCCTTGTTAAAGGGGGTTTCCAGATTCTGATAAGCCCCCTGCCCGCAGACCCCGACAACCACCGGCCAGGGAAGAGGCCCTTGTCCCTATCTACATGGGGAGAAGGTGCTTTGGGGGGGGGGCCCAAAGCACCCTCCCCATGTTGAGGGCATGTGGCCTTGTACGGTTCAGGAGGGGGGGTGCTCGCTCATCCGCTCCATCGTGACCTCCAGGCTGCATGCTCAGATAAGGGTCTGGTATGGATTTTGGGGGTGCCAAATTATTTTTTAAATTTTGGTGTGGGGTTCCCCTTGAAGTCCATACCAGAGCCGAATGGCCTGGTATGTACTGGGGGGGGACCCTACAACATTTTCTTCCTTGATTTTTGGAATTCTACACCATAATATTATTGAATAATTACATACCATAGCTTTCTTTTGGTGGTGTTTGATCACCTCTGCGGTATTTATCTTTTGTGAAATAAACTAAAAAAGACCACAATTTTTGAAAAAAAAAAAAAGTTTTTCTTCATTTTGGTTATAAAATTTTGTTTTCTCCTTCACTGATGGGCACTGATGAGGCGGCACTGATGGGTTGGCACTGATGGGCACTGATATGTAGAACTGATGGGCACTGAGAGGGGCACTGATATGTAGCACTGATGGGCACCAATAGACAGCACTGATGGACACTGATAGGCGGCACTGATAGGTGGCACTGATGGGCACAGACAGGCAGCTGTGATGGGCACTGACAGGCGGCACTGGTTGGCACTAACAGGTGGCACTGATGGGCAGCACTGATGATGAGGTACTGATGAGGTACTGGCAGGTTTTATTGCTGGGCACTGATTGGCACTGTGATGGGCACTGAATGGCACTGTGGTGGGAACTAATTGGCACCGATCTGGGCACTGTCGTCCTTTTTTTATGGGGCACTGACTGGCAGCTTATGGGCACTGACTGGCAACTGTGGTGGCACATCTGATGGGGCTGTGCTGATCATCAAAGTGCTGATTATAAGCACAGACCCCCCCCTCTGACAGGGAGAGCTGCCGATTGGCTCTCCCTGTCAGCACGAACCGAAGAATGATGTTTACCGGGACTTCCTGGTTCACGCCATGATCAGCTGTGATTGGTCACATGGTAAGGAGCCTCCGTCAGAAACTCCATACCACGATCATAGATGCAGTGTGTCAGACTGACACACAGCACCACTGATCGCCGCACTGCGCGCCCCCAATAGGCGCGCTGGCAGTTTATCCTGTTCGACATCATATGACGCTCAGTCAGGATAACTGAACCACTCCCTGGCAGTCAATCTGCTATAGGCCGGGTGGGAAGTGGTTAAGGAGGCGTGTTAGGGGGTGTGTCTTATGCCTATATACTTTTGCTAATAGGTGTCCCTCATTCCCATCTCAAAAAGTTGGGAAGTAAGAAATCGCCCCCTGAAGTCACCCAAAGTAGTGTAGGAACTACTTTTGGGAATCGGTGCGGCGTCGCACCAATTCGGAGAGTTCCATTGCGGTCAATAGGCGCCGATTTGGCGTGCAATTTGACATGTCAAGTCAGAGCTATGTGAACATGGGTGAAGTTGCAAAGATATGAATGGAAATCATGATGGGGCAACTTTTCGTGCGACTCTGAAGTCCAAAGCTGCATGAAAAGTCACCCAAGTGTGAAAGTAACCTAATGAGATTAATTGATAACAGCTTTGAATTAGTCCCCATTTGCACTTGTGCGACCTTATAATTGTACAGCTTTGCCGTGACTTGAAGCAATGCCTGTGTAATCATGTGGTGTATGGACCTCAAATTGCATCCAAGTCAAACCAAGGTAGTGCAGGGACGAATTTGACCCACTTTCAGGGTGCACAAGTGACAATAGGGCCAAATTCAAAGGTGTTATCCATGAATCTCATTCACACTGCAGCAACCTGAAAGTCACACTATTTTGCTGCCACTTTGCCGCTGTAACTTGGCCCCAACTTCTGGGAATGCCTGTGTAATATAGCGACCTCAAGGCACATGGAAGTCACACCAAAGTAGCACAGAGACTACTTTGAAGTTGGTGTGACTTGAAGTAGCACAGATATGAATGGTTATCATTGAGAACCTTGGGGTACACAACTTGTCATACAACTTGGAGGTCCAAACTTGCTGGAAAAGTTGCCCAAGTGTGAAACAAGCCATATATATATATTTTAATAAAAGAAGCTCTCATTTATATTTGCAAAGTCCTTACTGACTCAGCAGAACAAATGCAGGAAGTGATGTGTGCACATGGGCCAGAAGCAAATGTGTGGTGATGCCAAATAAATCAATGAACCACACTCACACCAAATCTAACTACCACATCGAGTAAGCACAAGTACATATCCTACACTTACCCGGCAAATGGGCAGCACCTGCACCTTTGCTAAAGAGGGACCTTGCCATGTCCACCTAGATGGAGATCCTGACTAGCACAGGAACTTCTGGGCAATTACAATGACTCATTTCCGGGTCAGAAGGTGAAACCACACTCTTTTAATCGCAGCTGCGAATATTTGATCGCAACCACGATTAGAATTTTTTATTTTCGTTTATTTGCAGATATGCAAATCTGTATTTCTACATATAACGATATTTGAAGGCAAACTTAAAGTGGATGTAAACCCGATTTTTTTTTTATATATCCTACCGTAGAGTATAAGATTTCCTATCATTTGAGCCCAGTCTTGCCACACAGAGTTAATCCATCTCTGAGCAATCCTCTTTTATTGTTCAGTGAGAAAAATCTTGACAAACTGAGAAAAACTTTGTCAAATACTCCCCCTTGCTGTGAGTGACAGCCTAAGACACAGGCATTATTTTTAATTCCCTCCCCCACTCCTTTCTTCAGCAGCTCTGCAAGGATTTGGCATGCTGAAGTCATGTGGTTACTTTCCTGTCTTTTCATTGGATGTTAGAGATCATAGCAGAAGTTCAGCAGAAGTTCAGTGTTAGAAATAAACAGGAGAAAATGCATATTGACAAGGGGAGTGTAGAGGTGGGCGGGGAGTCTACTGACATCACGACTCCACCCACCGAGCTCCAGACAACAGACCCACCCACAGAATATGCAGTTTTTCTGGTCTAATAACAGACAGAGGGGAGACATTTGACAGGTAAAGATACATGCAGGAGGCATGTATATCCTTATAGATAACCCCCATGGCAGTAGTTTAGAAAGGATGACATTGGATTTACATCCTCTTTAAGGGAGTTTGATAAGAAATGGTGTCCCTGGGATTGCAGCAGGTGAATTACAAAAGACAAAGGCCCGGTTTGAGACCTGGTTCACACTGACAGCGGGAGGAAATCGTGCGAGTTCAGCTGAACTCACATGATTTCATTCCCGACTTCGGGGGGAATTTCAGAGACATCTGTGCAGGTTTCTGCACAGATGTCAATGGAAAATGCACCCCAAAGTCACCAAAAGTAGTAAAGAAACTACTTTTGGAAATTGCGGCACCACACCAATTAGGACGGTGCAATTGCCGCTGATTTGGCATGCGATTTGACATGTCAAATCACACCAATGTGAACCAGGAATGACACATACAACACTGCCTATCCACCAGCTGAATTCATTACCTGCAATTCTCCACAGCTGGTATATACAAAGACTCCACCTCAACACCTTTATCATTTACTTGCAGGTGTGTTGAAGAAATTAAGTTTTTTGGTGCACAATTAGATCCTCTAAACTCACCCACATCACATTTTTGTCTGCAAGATTATAGAAACATACTTAAGTCATTATTCTTACAAAGCATTCCAACATAATGTTAAAAAAGGCACATATTCAAACACCCACCACCACCCCACAATCCACACACACACATACATTGGTGACCACGTTCTGCTGGAAGCTGCATTTCTGTGTACATGATTAAGCAATGAGAGAGAAAGAGAAAGAGTAGAAGGTCAGCACATGCTCCCAAACCATGTTTGCACGGTCAGACAGGAACAATACACACACAACATTGACAGCATGGCCACATAATCCCACTTTTGATGGAAAGAATGCACAAGAATTTCAGCAAACAAACAGCCCTAGTTGGGCGTTTATCATTCTGCACAATATTATTCCTTCTTCCACCCCACAAATCACAGCAAAAAAACTGGCCTTCTCAGGCCAAACAAACCCCCCCTACTGCAGCCCTTTATATAAAGGTAGGTTGTATTGTTGGCACACTGACACACGCCCAATAGAAGTACACGCCCACCAATCTGTCTCTTCATGTATGTCTAAAGTGATTGCACCTGATGAGCAGAAACATATAATACTATTTTCAACTTAGTTAGCCCTTGGCTATGTGCATTTAATCTCCAACTACAGGACAAAGATCAAAGTCCATTTGCATCCACATAAACAAAGCAACAGTTTTCTAAGCATATGTACCTGTGCAGTGTAAACCCTACAATTGTAAATGTCCAAGTCCCTGGGTATGATTAGTGCTAACAAACATTAACATCAATCCCTGGCTGCAATGAGCTTCTAATCTAAAGTCCAAAACTATCTTTCTTACATTAGAGACTATTTTGACAGGAGACAAATAAAATGCCAAAATGTTGAGAAACCCACACATGGAGAACATATAAACTTTAACACAAATATTAGCATGTTGGGGAATTGATCAGCAACCCCAGTGCTACTAGACAGAATTGCTACCCACTTAGCCAGTGGGCAGCCTCACCCATGTACTCTGCATCTCTGTGGTGTGAACCAGCCCTAAGTCCAAAGCCATGCTCAGTGTCACAAGCCATACACAATATATTGTGCTAAGTATTGGGACGCCTGCCTTTATACACACATGAACTGTAATGGCATCCCAGTCCTAGTCCGCAGGGTTCAAAATTCATTTGGCCCACCCTTTGCAGCTATAACAGCTTCAACTCTTCTGGGAAGGCTGTCCACAAGGTTTAGGAGTGTGTCTTTGGGAATGATTGACCATTCTTCCAGAAGTGCATTTGTGAGGTCAGGCACTGATGTTGGATGAGAAGGCCTGGCTTACAGTCTCTGCTCTAATTCATCCCCAAGGTGTTCTGTTGTGTTGAGGTCAGGACAGCCAAGTTCCTCCACCCCAAACTCACTTATCCATGTCTTTATGGACCTTGCTTTGTGCACTGGTCCAAACCATTTGGTGGAGGGTGGATTATGATGTGGGGTTGTTTTTCAGGGATTGGGCTTGGCCTCTTAGTTCCAGTGAAGGGAACACTTAAGGCATCAGCATACCAACACATTTTGGACAATTTCATGCTCCCAACTTTGTGGGAAAAGTTTGGGGATGGCCCCTTCCTGTTCCAAAATGACTGCACACCAGTGCACACAGCAAGGTCCATGAAGACATGGATGAGGGAGTTTGGGGTGAAGGAACTTGACTGGCCTGCACAGAGTCCTGACATCAACCCGATAGAACACCTTTTGGCTGAATTAGAGCAGAGACTGCGAGCCAGGCCTTCTCATCCAACATCAGTGCCTGGCCTCACAAATGCGCTTCTGGAAGAATGGTCAAATATTCCCATAGACACACTAAACTTAGTGGACAGGCTTCCCAGAAGCTGTTATAGCTGCAAAGGGTGGGCCAAATCAAATTTTAACCCTACGGACTAAGGCTGTGCTGCCATTAAAGTTCATGTGTGTGTAAAGGCAGGTGTCCCAATATTTTTGGCTAGATAGTGTATCTCGCAAGATTTGCAATGGTGGTGGAACCCTCCTACACATAAATACTACATTTAGACATAGTTTTAGGACCTGAGTCAGGAGTTATGTTTAACATAGGGAGATGAGACAACTTCTCTACATGAATCGGCATATTTGGGATTCAAACCCAAACCCTTCGTGATGCTAAGCAGAAGTTCAAACCTCTAAGCCACAGAGCTGCCACATGTGGAAACCTCCTACACATAAATACACATATACTGCATTTCTTTGGACAAATAGGTGGTGGAATTACATTACTCAAGAGTTACTCTTCTTGATTTATTCTGTGATATTTGGTGGTTCTTGGTGGGTGAGTGTAGAATAGTGATGTTACCCTGTAATTTTTGGGAATTACATTTTGATTTCTGATGTTGGTACACATATCACATTTTTTTGGGCTCAAATTATGATTATTTGGATATAATAAAAAAAAAACACACAAAATAGTGACTCATTTCAAATTTGCATCAGCAATGGTATTGTTTGTGGTTTGTAAAGACACCTGTGTAAGTTTGGGTAAAGATTTTTGTGACATGAGAGTAACATGTGAAAGTGACAGAGAAAAATATATTTTACCAAAACATTCCACATTCTAGTTAGTAGCATTCTTAAAAACAAAATAGTTGAAGTAGAAGCAACATTGTTGCAAAGTAAAAAAATTTTCAGAGAAAAATACATATCATCTCAACTTTAAAAGTATCTATTTTTGGAATTTACTATTGTACCATTAGAATCAATGGCTGAAACTTGCATTGGACTATATAGTGCTGATTTTCACTCTCAAAAACGCATTTTAGTCCAGTGCTAATTTTGGTATTTACTATAGCGCTCTGTGAAAAAGCCATGGGAGTTAAAATGAGAGCTATTTGAAGGTCTGAGCATGCTCAGTTGTGTTGGCACCTAGTTGTACAAAAATGGGGAATTTATCTCTTCTTAGACTTTTAAAGATATTTCTGTGTAGAAATAATTTTTTCACACAGTTTAAAAGCAGATTATCTTTAAACAATATACCGCATATTTCAGTATCATTTAGGCAATTATATCATGCTCTAAACAATATTTCCATGTGCACTACTCCAGGTTTTATCAAAGTAAGGGTTTGGGTGCTATTTGTTTTCAGGGAGCTATAGTAAATTTGATTTTGAGAGTATTTTTTCACCAGCGTTATAGTGAATCCTATTTAAGCGCTAATTTGCGGCAATTAGTGCTAATTAGGACCGGGGTGCTATAGTAAATGACCCCCATAGAGTATTATTATACAGGATTTATATAGTGCCAACAGTTTGCGCAGTGCTTAGAGTAAAGTATGCACTGCCATCGGAAGGTGTTCTGAGTCCTAGGAAAGGGATCCTGTAACAGCATGTACAGCATTAAGGGACCTCATAAAGTTGTAATATGAAAGATTTGCATCTTTTCTATATGCCCCTGAAGCTGCATAAATCGGTGGTGTTGAGGGCAATATGGAAAATATGCTGTACACATTTCTTCCATTTTTTTTTAAATAGCAACATGTTCGGCAGATATTGACCTTCCCATGCTATTTTGTTGCATTTGGTTGCTGCGGTTGACCTCCAGAGTCCTGAACAAAAAAACAATATTTTTCCTCTTTGACTTCAGTGGGGTTTGCATTCAATATTTTCCAAATTCTAAACATTTGCCCTGTTTGGCTAAACTGCCTGCGAATTGCACAGAGGCATATTCGAGCAAAGCTACCACTGACAAAAGGTCAGTAGGATTTTCCACAGGGGTTTTCGAACATCCACCCTTTATCCAGAACTGCAAAAAAAAAAAAAAAAATCCTGACTCTGTTGCCATGTTAAAAATTGAACTCCAGGCAGATCAATGTCAATAATTGCAGTTATATATTTTTAAAATTAAGTGTATTTTAAATACAACTATTATAAATATCTGAATTGAACTTGATTTCAACCTCTTTTGTAGCAGCACTTCGACTAGGAGAGAATGGGACAGAGCACAAGGTCAGGTGACTTGATTCAAATCTGCTGTCAAGAAATATTCCAACACAGACAAGGGATGACATTATTGGCCTGTTACTGCTCTTTCACCATTCATACACAGGCTAGAGCAGGGAAGGTGACCTAGCTGTGTTGCTTAACCACAGCAGAGAAAAGTTGGGTCACCAGGCTTGCTGTACTTTGTAAATCTCAGAACTGGGTGGACAGAACCTGCCAAATCTATCGGCAGATAAGACATAAGACAGAAACTATATATGTATTTAAAAGTGATTGTAAAGTCAATATTTTTGTTTTTAAAATAAGAGACTTGTTATACTTACCTGCTCTGTACAAACCTCCTTTTCTCGGGTCCCACGCCAGTGCTCGTGGCTTCCCCTCTTCTCTGTGCACCACCATAGGAAGCTGCTTCCTATGGGGGCCCATATGTGGGCTTGATCCCGAGTTGTGCTGCCTGTGTTCATAGACACAGATAGCATGGCTCGACCTCCACCCACTCCTCACTGAATTTGGCTGACAGCAGCGGAAGCCAATGGCTTCCCCTGCTGCCTGTCAATCCCTGTGTGAAGAGAGCGAGAGGAGAGAACATTGCAGCCAGACACAGCACTAGATCGAGTGAGGACTCAAGTTTAAGGGGGGGTGGGGTGAGGGGGTGATACTGCTGCCTAAACAATAAAAAAGGCGTTAAAAAAGATAAATTGTACAATTTTATCCTTGCTAGAGGAGAATAATGGAATATTGTGTGTAAGGCCCCTTTCACACTGGGCAGACTCCGTCAGTTTGTCTACTTATCCCCGCTGAGCAGGCAGATAACTGCTGTGTCTGCTCCGCTTATACAGAGCAGAAACAGACACAGCCTGTTCTCCTCTATGGGCGGTTGGATGTAAATGAACCGTCTGTCCATTTACACCCAACTGTCATCTGATGCACTAGATGGAAGAGGAGGATCCCCATCTGTCTCTTTTTAGCGGATTGAATGTAAGCAGTTGTAAACAGACAAATGTTCGTTTACACCTGCCACTCTATAGAAAAGAATAGAGGGTCCGATCGGGTCCACCTGAAAAACAGACAGGTGGAACAAAACTAACCGCTAATGTGAAAGGGGCCTAAAAAAAACAAAAATAATAAAAAATAAGGGTTTGATCTAAGTCAGTCTTAGGGTCAAAGGTCATGCTCAGAGTCAAAGTAAAGGCCAAAGTGTGTTTTAGGTAGGAGAATAAAACCGAATGTGCAGCAATGTTTCTGGGCCCTACTACAGGTACAAGCAACAAACCCACATGTGCTATCACTGCAAGCATCAGGAGCACTGAATTTGTTTTGGGTTATTCTTTGGTGGTAAGTCATGGTAATAGCAAGAAGTATACAGCTAAATTTCATAAAATTATAATTTTTTTTATATTTTGTGCCAGTTTTCCTTTGATAGCAAAAAAAATAAAATAAAAAAAAAATAGGAAAAATCCATTACTCTTTACCCCCAACCAAATGAATGCCCAATTTGTCCAGAAAAAAACGGAAAATATATAAATGACCTATATGTACTGATGTGTACAGTTTTACTAAAACATGTCAGAGTTGCAAAAATGTATTCAGGTGTTAAGATTTGTTTTACCTTAGTCATGAAGGGGTTAATATCCAATATATTTGTGCATATATGTACATTTAAGAATGTATTCAGCCGTTTTTTTTTAAAAATAATCTACTGAGTTCAGGCATTATGCCCCGTTTACCTCTGAATCGTGGGCAGAATCATGCAATTCTGCCACTGATTCTGGAACACACTAAAAACATGCCAAAATGCACAGTGCACATTTGGGTGCCATTGACTGTTCACTGTGCACTCCAAACATACTAATGAAACTGGTGCTTTGTTGCGTGAAAACGCACAAAAATGCACTGCACCCGGGTGCTTGGCTAAGATAGGAGAGCTAGAGAAACATTGGCTGCAGCTGCTGCCCTGTGGCACTGAACTAGATAACAGCTATATCAGAAAGAGGAGGGAGCTGCTGAGCATAAAAAGTTCAATAGACTGAGTCAGGAAGTGCTGCACTGTGGCAACTGTAGTCCAGAGGAGAGAGACTCTACTGAAACTAAGAGCTTTTGAATGGCATTTTCCAGAGGGAGATCGCCAGGAGGAGTGGAAAGAGCTGCATTTTCTCAGGCTGTACAAGACACAGCTACCTCTTGCCATCTCTTGTGCACAAACGGTACAACTGGGCCTCAATGCTAGCTGGCTGAAGAGTTTGGACTAAAGTCTGTCCCTTTACAGCTGCTACACAGAGATCTTCACCTATTGCTTCTGATAAGAGGTACCTCCCAGAGGACATTGCACCAAATCTTAGCCATTCTCCTAGAGTGCACTCTAGACTAGTTATAGTGCAATCTTTATTGCTGGCTTTGCCGATTCATGAGTTTATCCCAGTCTAGTGGTACAGAACTCTATTCTATGTTACCTTGGCAGACTGTGTCTGAACCTTCCTTCTGTGTGTTCATTTATGCACAAACAACCATTTATTCTAACCCATACAATTCACTGAGTTCATTTACCACTAAACAGTCTTGTGTCTATTTCCTGGTACTAATTCATAGTCAAGTTAAAGGTATCTATACTTGTGTTCTTATAAATGCTTACAGTAACTTTCATTTAACTTTCATTTAACCAGGTCAGAGGGGCTGAGGTTGTTCTTGGAGTTGAGGTGCACAACAGAGAACCAAAATTACCAAGCGGCTCCTATGGGGGTATTGCTACAGCATTTCCAAAAAAGGGTACAGGAGCTATTTTGGTGCATTTTTGAGACAGAGGGCAGCCCCTTCAAGTGAATAGTTTCACTCCAAAAATGTTCTAAAGAAGCGTGAAAAACGTAATGCTTCTGCATCATTTAGATGTAAACTGAGCCTTAATATCACCTACTTTATACAAAAATGCTTTATAAAATATAGCAAAACTGAACAGGAATGTCTATTTTAGCTATTACATACCTAATAATAATAATGTCATCATGTTATGAATCAGTATCACAGCTGGGCCCCCAGGGGCCCAATAGCAATTGCTACATTTGCCACCCTAATTACCGTGTTGCTGGCTTGCACATTTTCTTTATCCGTAATTGAATCTCTGTAGCTTTGAATAAAGACAACATCAATGCCACCTTTAATTTTACCTAGCATGCAATAGCTTAGCCAGGAGTATCGTGTTCTGCTTTGCGTTCTTCCAATTACTGTAAACATTGCTTGGTTATGCCTCTGCTGTTCCAAGTTTAGATTCAAAGCCTGAAACCCCGTCATTTCTAGGCAGTGAGGTATCCATGTTTTTCCTCAGTACATCAAGCAACAAAAATAGCATACTTGTTGTGTTTAGTTTTAATTAGGGCACGAGCCCAAACTCCAACCATCTACAGCACAAACATACTGCGGGGCCGGTGTGTTCTCCAAAGGCTGTTGGCACCAAGACCGTGAATGATTATTAACAGTGACAAGCACACTTACTACACTGACAAGCACTCGAAAATCAAGGTGATCACTGATTTAAGATGACAATGCTTGTGAAACAGAAGAATGTTGTAAAGAGTGTAATTCCATAGATTATCGTAATTAACAGCAGAGTCTGGCGCCCACTGTGAAATGTATACTATATTTAATTAGGAGTAATTGCAACATTGCACAGATGTGCTTCTATGGTGAGATCCACTGCTCTTCATTTTAGGACATCAAAAAAAGGGTACTTAAAAATGCACATATCTGCCCAAACCAAAATTGTGCTTAAAGCTCAGCTGTGGGCAAATATGCAGCTGGTAGACTTGTTTTACATGCCAAATGATTTAGAATCTGTTCAGCCTGTCTTGCAATCCAAGTACCCATGCCCTAGAGTAGAACCAGGTCAGCAACCTCATTTAACTCTTAAACTTTGTCAAGGTTAATTTTTTTGCCTGAAATTTTATCCTAAACTTGGTGAAGACCTCCAGTGACCCAATCCAGAAAACTAGTGACCCAATCCACACAAATTATAAAAGCCCTCAGAAATCTGATGGTTGCAAGGAAGCAACATGTGACAATTTTAGACTTTTAATTTAAAAATATATTTTAATTATATATATATATATATATATACACATATATACACACGCCTCACAAAAGTGAGTACATCCCTCACATTTTTGTAACTATTTTATTATTTATTATCTTTTCATGTCACTGAAGAAATGACACTTTGCTACAATGTAAAGTAGTGAGTGTACAGCTTGTATAACAGCGTAAATTTACTGTCCCCTCAAAATAACGCAAGACACAGCCATCAATGTCTAAACTGCTGGCAACAAAAGTGAGTACACCCCTAAGTGAAAATGTCTTAATTGGGCCCAATTAGCCATTTTCCCTCGCCAGTGTCATGTGACTCGGTAGTGTTACAAGGTTTCAGGTGTGAATGGGGACCAGGTGTGTTAAATTTGGTGTTATCACCCTCACTCATACCTTTTTTGAATCCGCTCCGGTCTGGTCTCAAGTAGTGGAAGCTCTGCAGAGGACATGGCCGACAACAGCTGTGAAATCAATCGGAAGTGACGTCACCCATAAAGTTACTATGGGGCTTCCATTTTCAGCTGCCTCCTCTGCACCCGCCTCCACAGCGAAGCCGTCACTGACAGCTCAGCATGGAAGCAGACTGGAGCGGCTTTAGAAAAGGTATGTATACTGATTTATTTTTTACAGGGCTTGATAGGTTAGTCTTAGATCGTGGATGCCTGTAGATGTAGAGAATTTAGTGGACTTCCCTTTTTATGCCAAAGAGCTCAATTTTGGTCTCATCTGACCACAACACTTTTTCCCAATCCTTCTCTGAATCATTTAGTTGTTCATTCGCAGACTTCAGATGGGCCTGTACATGTGCCTTCTTGAGGGGGGGGCTTTGCGGGCGCTGCAGGATTTCAATCCATGGGGGCGTATTGTGTTACCAATGGTTTGTTTTGTGACTGTGGTCCCAACCACCTTGAGATCATTCACAAGCTACTCCTGTGTAGTTCTAAACTGATCCCTAACTTTTCTCATGATCATCCTTACCCCATGAGGTAAAATCTTGCATGTAGCTCCAGAGTGAGAGTGATTGATGTTGTATTTCTTCCATTTGCGAATAATCGCTCCAACAGTTGTCTCCTTCTCACCAAGCTTCTTGCTGATGGTCTTGTAGCCCATTCCAGCCTTGTGCAGGTCTACACTCCTGTCCCTGACTTTGTTTGGCAGCTCTTTGGTCTTGCCCATGATGGCAAGGTTTAGGCTCCATGCACACTGGAGCTCAAAAAAGCTTTTTCTTGACGCCAGATTGCTGGCAGAAAACGCTGGTTGAAAAACTAGCTTTTAACAGCTTTTTGTATTAGCGTTAATGAGCGTTTATTAGCGTTTTCAGCGTTTTTAATAAAAATACACAGAGGGCACTCCAAAAATCCCACAATGCATTCCAAACTCCCACAATGTAATGAAAAAATAGAACGCCGAACGCTAATTAACACGCGTTTATGAGCGTTGATCGGCGTTAGGCTTTTTTTAGCGGTGAAAAATAGCACTTTGAACGCGAATTTCTGGTGTTCAGAAAAAAGCCCATAAACTCCACTGCTCATTAAATCTAAAAACCATCCATGTGTGCATGGACACATAGGCTAACATAGAGTGGAGATTATGGGCTTTAAAAAAAAACGCCAATAAACTGCAGTTTATCAGCTCCAGTGTGCATTGAGCCTAAAATGGAAGTAAGAGATCCTGTGGACAGGTATCTTTTATACACATAACGAGTTGTCATTAGGAGAACCTTCATAAGTTGACAGGACTAATCTGTGTACCACATGAGCACATACTGTAGCCAGTCTGTGGGAGCCAAAATTAAGTCTGAATTAGGGTTGCCACCATTTCTTTAACCGCTTCCGGCTTACGTTTTTTTTACGGGGGGCAGAATGGCTCCCCTGTGCGAAACCCCGTACCTGTACGGGGTTCCCTTTAAGAGCCGCCAGAGGGCGCACCGCCGGAGGCACGCACGCACGCCCGCTGCACGGCGGGGGACCCGATGCACGTGGCTGGGGTTGTGATTGCCGCCGACCACGCGCGATTGCGTGCACGAGAGCCAGCATGGGGATTTGTGTGTGTAAACACACAAATCCTGTCCTTTCAGGGGAGACAAGACATATTGTTTGTTCCTAGTAAGCAGGAACAACGATATGTCTCCTCCCCTAGTCAGTCCTATCCCCATACAGTTAGAACACACATTTAACCCCTTGATCGCCCCCTAGTGTTAACCCCTTCCCTAGCAGTGACATTTACACAGTAATCAGTGCATATTTATAGCACTGATTGCTGTATAAATGTCAATGGTCCCAAAAATGTGTCAAAAGTGTTCGATCTGTCCGTCACAATACTGCTAAAAATCGCAGATCACCGCCATTACTAGTAAAACAATTAAAATAAATGCCATAAAAATGCCATAAATCTTTCCCATAGTTTGTAGACGCTATAACTTTTGCGCAAACCAATCAATATACACTTATTTTGATTTTTTTTACCAAAAATATGTAGAAGAATACATATCGGCCTAAACTGAGGAAATTTCTTTTTTTACTTTTTTTTTTTTGGATATTTATTATAGCAAAAAGTCTAAAATATTTTGTTTTTGTTTTTCAACATTGTCGCTCTTTTTTTGTTTATAGCGCACAAAATAAAAACCGCAGAGGTGATCAAATACCACCAACGGAAAGCTCTATTTGTGGGAAAAAAAGGACGTCAATTTTGTTTGGGTACAATATCGCACGACTGCGCAATTGTCAGTTAAAGCGACGCAGTGCAGAATCGCAAAAAGTACTCTGGTCAGGAAGGGGGTAAATTCTTCCGGGGCTGAAGTGGTTAAACTAAAAAAGGAAATAAATAATGGTATTTACTCATTATTTGAGATATATAATATAAAATATGTCACATCAATATCTAAATAATATATTTCTAGTTCAGTGAAAATAACATTCACCAGAATGCCCTCAGAACAAACAATAAGAACTCCTATATAGAGATTTTCATGCTTATTAAACAGCCTTCTTGTGCTCAGCAAGCCCCTTTAAGCAATAATAATGACTTACAGATGTATTATTGTCCATTTATAAGTGTACTCCAGGCAGTGCGGGGCTATTGAAGGAACGGGTGTATGACATGATTAGGTTTACTGCCAACAGTGTACCCTAACTGTAAAACAACATGAACGTATGAACATCATTTGTTTTCCCATTTAGAATGTCACTCTAATTTATAATCTACAAAACAGGAGTGTTGTTTCTCTTTCTTACTTGCTGAAAGCCTCTAGTAGCCTCTATTTTAAAAAATGAGGCTGCATAATTTCCATGACTGCAATCAGTGCTAATAGAGTATGTTGATTGGAACTGAAATATCCTACTGGGTTTAAGTAAAAAATGATAACGTGGCATTTTCACGCTCAGGCATTCCAAGTCAGCACACTATGAATTAAAATTCAACTATGGCGAGGGGGCTGTAAATATACACTATATTACCAAAAGTATTAGTACGCCTACCTTTACACGCACATGAACTTTAATGGCATTCCAGTCTTAGTCCGTAGGGTTCAATATTGAGTTGGCCCACCCTTTGCATCTATACCAGCTTCAACTCTTCTGGGAAGACTGTCCACAAGGTTTAGGAGTGTGTCTATGCGGATGTTTAACCATTCTTCCAGAAGCGCATTTGTGAGGTCAGGCACTGATGTGGACGAGAAGGCCTGGCTCTCAGTCTCCGTTCTCATTTATCCCAAAGGTGTTCTATCAGGTTGAGGTCAGGACTCTGCGCAGGCCAATCAAGTTCCTCCATGCCTAACTCGCTCATCCAAGTCTTTATGGACCTTGCTTTGTGCACTGGTCCAAATCATTTGGTGGAGGGGGAATTATGGTGTGGGGTTGTTTTTCAGGGGTTGGGCTTGGCCCCTTAGTTCCAGTGAAGGGAACTCTACCAAGACATTTTGGACAGTATCATGCTCCCAACTTTGTGGGAATGGCCCCTTCCTGTTCCAACATGACTGCGCACCAGTGCATAAATCAAAGTCCATAAAGACATGGATGAGCGAGTTTGGGGTGGAGGAACTTGACTGGCCTGCACAGAGTCCTGACCTCGACCCGATAGAATACCTTTGGGATGAATTAGAGTGGAGACTGTGACCCAGGCTTTCTCATCCACATCAGTGCCTGACCTCACAAATGCGCTTCTGGAAGAATGGTCAAACATTCCCATAGACACACTCCTAACCCTTGTGGACAGCCTTCCCAGAAGAGTTGAAGCTCTTATATCTACAAAGGGTGGGCCAAGTCAATATTGAACCCTACGGACTAAGACTGGGATGCCATTAAAGTTCATGTGTGTGTAAAGGCAGGCGTCCCAATACTTTTGGTAATATAGTGTATCATGGCACTTGTATTGAACACCACTATGTTAAAGCTAAAATGTCAGCTGCTTGTAGTTTGCCTTCTCTGGTCCCCCAACCTCAACAACATGCAGATGAATTGCTCAATACATTTTACCTTTACCGTTTTACCTTATTTTAGACCCAGTGATGTCATTACTGGGTCTCTGCGCTTCGCAGTACAATGCAGGCAGATCATAGCTGGTAGGAGGGGCTGGCAGGGTGCTGTACATAGCTTTCTGACAACATCACAGGTACCTGTTTTTTTGTTGGATAGTTTTGAAAGTGTGCAAGGGACCTTCTGTATTATTTTGATGTGTGTCATGACAACGTGTTGAAGGTCAATAAAAAGTCTATACATAAAAAATATATAACAACTATGCATTCCGTTTAACCTGTTAGGTTTTCAGCCCAAATACTTAAATCAGTTTCTGAATTTGATTTTAAAAATGACAAAACGTCAAAAACGTCATACTTACTTGATCTGTGCAGTGGTTTTGTGCATAGCAGCAGAGCAGCCCTGATCCTCCTCTTCTCGGGTCCCCAGGTGGTGTTCCTGGCTCCTCCCCTTGGACCAGTGCCCCCAATAGCAAGCCGCCTGCTATGTGAGCACTGGTGCGTTACATTACAGTCCTGTTTACACCTTGCGTTTGCTTTGCTTCAGCTTCACTTCAAAAATGATACCCCATGTTGCTTTAGTGGTGCT
The DNA here is from genome assembly GCA_037952925.1 of Lithobates clamitans. NCBI lineage: Eukaryota > Metazoa > Chordata > Amphibia > Anura > Ranidae > Lithobates > Lithobates clamitans. The sequence continues at coordinate 4,006,177 of JBBGZY010001202.1, forward strand.
TAAAAGCATCTTCAAAGCCTCTATAGAAGTCTATGGCACAGCTCACTTGAAGCACCTGCAGCTTTTGAGAGGCTTTAATTCAGCTTTAGCTTTGCTTTGTTTTGGAGAAATTGCAGGTATGAGTACACACACACACACACACACACACACGGCATCTGCCAAGCTACAACAAAGCTTCAAAAGAGCATCACCAAAGCATCACTGAAGCTTCATTAAAGCACCACCGAAGCTCCATCGAAGCAACAAAAACACATCATAAAAGCATGTTGAAGCGGTAGGCACTGTGTGTGTTGAAGCTGAAGGAAGTGTAAATGAACCCCAACTGATATTTGAACTGTTACATTTAGCTTGGCAGGGGCACCCCAATCTGATTCATTTCAACTTAAAAAATTGAGTACCCAGCGGTAAAAGGTCTGAACTGACTGCTGGAGGAAGCAGCCACAGCAGATCTATAAGCTATAGGAAAGAGTGCAGAAAAACATTTTTAAAACCACAATCTTATGTTCCCCGAACTCCCTCACATCATCATATATTTCTAATAGGGACGAGCTTCAGGTTTGGGCCGATCATGAGCTTGACATGAACCCCAAGTCCTTTACCATATGAGAAAATGGTAAAGTAATGTGACCATTCACGCCTTTAGCAATCAATTACCAACAATGCACTTTTTGGGTTCTAAAATGTGGTCAGGTGGCTTAGAAGGGTAAATCATGGGGGTTTCCTAAGTGCCAGACCCCGCCCCATGAAAGTCAGGGTTCCCAGCAGCCTTTGTGTGCATTGGAGGGAACATTGAGGAGTTAGATAAAGATTACAGATTGTTTGCAGGGAAAGATACTGCTGCTGATTACAGTGTTAATTTTGTTGACGAAAATATTTTCATCCTAATTTTTGTGAGCGGCATGTTTCCAGTGACGAAAGCCAAATGAAAATTACTCAATTGGCGAAAACTATGACAAAGATCAATTCAACCAACCAAAACAGAGCAAATATGTGCAAGAGGGGCGTTTACCAACGTGAACTTCTGCTTTCCTCTGAGCTCTGCCTGTAAAGCCTGTGCGTGTTTCCCCTCCCAGCAAGCAAGGTAGTGACCATAGTGTGCCAAGTAGCATTGTGCAGCATTACAGACCTCCTCAGACAACTGTCCAGAGCACTGTGTGGATTACAGGCCTCTTCAGGCCACTGTGCATTAAAGGCCTCTAGAGCACTCACTGTGCATTACAGGCCTCCTCAGACCATCCAAAGCACTCACTGTATATTACAGGCCATCTCAGACTCTCCAGAGCACTGTGTGCATTATAGGCCTCCTCAGACCATCCAGAGCACTCACTGTGCATTACAGGCCACCTCAGACTGTCCAGAGCACTGTGTGCATTATAGGCCTCCTCAGACCATCCAGAGCACTCACTGTGCATTACAGCCCTCCTCAGACTGTCCAGAGTGCTGCTTTCCTCGGAGCTCTGCCTGAGTTTTTCACCTAATAGCAAGCAAGGTAGCGACCATTACGTGTTAAGTGGCATGGCATACTTAGCACTGTGCAGCCAGCATTACAGGCCTCCTCAGACAACTGTCCAGAGCACTGTGTGCATTACAGGACTCCTCAGGCCATCCAGAGCACTGACTGTGCATTACAGGTCTTCTCAGACCATCCAGAGCACTCACTGCACTACAGGTGTAGCGTGACCCCCTTGGGGACTACTTGGATTTACCTGCTCATCTGCACCACCATGACCATGGGAACATTCCAACCCACCTGACACTCTGGGTTCAGACATCTTTGCACCACCTTAAAGTAATAAGTCAAACAACCTAATGAGTTTATATTCTATTAACTTTTACTGAGAAACTCAAGGTAGATCTTATTGTACGGAGGAGGTAATAGATCAACTGAACTCTGTGATAACAGTCCCAACTCGGTGGAAGAATTCCTCTACAATAATACAGGTTAAGACAATTTGGCAAACAGTATATTATATGTACAATGGAGTACCACTTGAACATGATCTGAAAGGATAAGCAAGAGTTAAGCATTAATCCTGGCAAGACTTCTAAAGGATAACCCAGGCCAGGCCTATTAAACTTTTAATCCTAATGAAAGATCAATTAAACAAGGATGGTATGAGGGCCCTCTAAGCATTAATGATAGTAATGTCCCAGTTGCAGGCCTGATGGTCTTCGCTAGCAGTCAGAGCTCATTAACTATATCCAATAAGGTGCAGCAACAAGGCAATGATATTTTTTGCAATGGTTGATGAGACAGGTGTATATGTACAATGTTCAGATAGAAATGCAGCAAAGTGTTTCCCTAGGATAAAGCTGCCAGTGCACAGTGTCCCAGTGAAGCAACAAAGAAAGGTTTGCAAAGGTGGGCAATTGCCCTCTCACCAACGACCAGGCTGATTCAAGGCATTAACCCTGTACAGAGAGGTCCGTCACACACCAGGCCCAGGAGGAAGAGAGCGTGGGGCGGGTCTCTGGTTTGTTTTAAAGCTCCTCCCAGCATTCTCTCTGATGGTAGCAAAGATCCCTGGAATATGTAGTCCGGGTGCATACTTTTACGGAGCAATTGCCATTATGAGGAACCACTATTCCCACAATCCCTTTGGTTTGGCTCACAGATATGATGTCAGTTAGTGACGCTGGACACTAGTGGAACAATACAGTACATAGAAATGACAGGGAGTCGCTAGGCTTTGCAATTGTAGTCCACATTGCTACATCGGTCTCCACAGACCGCCCAGAGCACTGTGTGCATTACAGGCCTTCTCAGACCTTTCAGAGCACTCACGGTGCATTACAGGCCTCCTCAGACTGTCCAGAGCACTGTGTGCATTACAGGCCTCCTCAGACCATCCAGAACACTCACTGTGCATCACATGCCTCCTTTAGACTATCCAGGGCCCTGATTGTGCATTACAGACCTCCTCAGACAGTTTTTTTTACTCCAGGCAGGCCCGGACTGGGACAAAAAATAGGCCCGGGCATTTTGGATTGAGCAGCCCATGACATGTTAACCGGCCCCTTCCCCACTCTCCACCCTGACAGATTCCCTGAGAGAGGGGAGGGGGAACCCAGCAGAGGTGTGGGGGGGGGGGGGGAGGTGAGGTGGGACCAGGAAAGAGCATGGTGGGATGGAGAGCACAGGGAAGAACCTTGAGAACATGGGGTGGGGCGAGAGCACAGGGAGGAAGAGAAGAGCACAAGGGGCAGTGGAGAGCACAGGAAGGGCGGCGGAGAGCAAGGGGGAAGGTGGAGAGCACAGGGGGGCTGGTGGAGAGCATGGGGGGGATGTGAAGAGCACATGGGGGGAGGTGGAGAGCACAGTGAGGGCAGCGGAGAGCATGGGGGGAGGTGGGGAGCACAGAGAGGGCGGCGGAGAGAATGGGGGGAGATGGAGAGCACAGGGGGCTGGTGGAGAGCATGGGGGGGTGTGAAGAGCACAGGGAGGGCTGCAGAGAGCATGGGGGGAGATGGAGAACACAGGGAGGGCGGCGGAGAGCATGGGGGGAGATGGAGAGCACAGGGAGGGCGGCGGAGAGCATGGGGGGAGATGGAGAGCACAGGGAGGGCGGCGGAGAGCATGGGGGGAGATGGAGAGCACAGGGAGGGCGGCGGAGAGCATGGGGGGAGATGGAGAGCACAGGGAGGGTGGCGGAGAGCATGGGGAGAGGTGGAGAGCACAGGGGGGCTGGTGGAGAGCATGGGGGAGAGGTGGAGAGCACAGTGAGGGCTGCAGAGAGCATGGGGGGAGATGGAGAACACAGGGAGGGCTGCAGAGAGCATGAGGGGAGATGGAGAGCACAGGGAGGGCGGCGGAGAGCATGGGGGGAGATGGAGAGAGCACAGGGAGGGCGGCGGAGAGCATGGGGGGAGGTGGAGAGCACAGGGAGGGTGGCGGAAAGCATGGGGAGAGGTGGAGAGCACAGGGGGGCTGGTGGAGAGCATGGGGGAGAGGTGGTGAGCACAGTGAGGGCAGCAGAGAGCATTGGGGGAGGTGGAGAACACAGGGAGGGTGGCGGAGAGCATGGGGGAGATGGAAAGCACAGTGAGGGCAGCAGAGAGAATGGGGGGAGGTGGAGAACACAGGGAGGGCAGCGGAGAGCATGGGGGGAGATGGAGAGCACAGGGGGGAGGTGGAGAGCATGGGGGGGCTGGTGGAGAGCACAGGGGGGAGGTGGAGAGCATGGGGGGTGCTGGTGGAGAGCACGGGGGGTGCTGGTGGAGAGCACAGGGAGGGCGGCAGAGAGCATGGGGGGGATGTGAAGAGCACATGGGGGAGGTGGAGAGCACGGGGAGGGCAGCGGAGAGCATGGGGGGAGATGGAGAGCACAGGGAAGATGGCGGAGAACATGGGGGGAGATGGAGAGCACAGGGAAGACGGCGGAGAACATGGGGGGAGATGGAGAGCACAGGGAAGACGGCGGAGAACATGGGGGGAGATGGAGAGCACAGGGAGGGCGGCAGAGAGCATGTGGGCACTGGGGAGGTGGAGAGCACAGGGGGACTGGTGGAGAGCATGGGGGGATGTGAAGAGCGCATGGGGGGTGGCAAGCACAGAGAGGGCGGCGGAGAGCATGGGGAGAGGTGGGGGCAACGGAGAGCATGAGCGGGCAGCGGAGAGCATGGGGGGATGTGGAGAGAACAGGGGGGAAGCAGAGTGCGTGGGGGGATATGAACAGCGCAGGGGGGGGTGGCGGAGAGCATGGGGGGTGGCAGAGAGCACAGGGAGGGTGGCAGAGAGCATGGGGGGAGGTGGAGAGCAAAGGGAGGGCGGCAGAGAGCATGAGGGAGGTGGAGAGCACGGGGGGGTGGCAGAGAGCATGGGGGAGGTGGAGAGCACTGGGGGGGGGCAGAGAGCATGGGGGAGGTGGAGAGCACTGGGGGGGGGCAGAGAGCATAGGGGAGGTGGAGAACACTGGGGGGCGACAGAGAGCATGGGGGAGGTGGAGAGCACTGGGGGGGCAGAGAGCATGGGGGAGGTGGAGAGCACTGGGGGGGCAGAGAGCATGGGGGAGGTGGAGAACACTGGGGGGCGACAGAGAGCATGGGGGAGGTGGAGAACACTGGGGGGCGACAGAGAGCATGGGGGAGGTGGAGAGCACTGGGGGGTGGCAAATAGCATGGGGGAGGTGGAGAGCACTGGGGGGCGGCAGAGAGCATAGGGGAGGTGGAGAGCACTGGGGGGCGGCAGAGAGCATGGGGGAGGTGGAGAGCACTGGGGGGCGGCAGAGAGCATAGGGGAGGTGGAGAACACTGGGGGGGGGGTGGCAGAGAGCATGGGAGAGGTGGAGAGCACTGGGGGGGGGGGTTAGCAGAGAGCAGGGGCGTTGCTAGGGGGTGGCTATTGGGGCTATAGCCCCGAATCTGGGGCCCATAGCCCCAAGTCTCTTGCCGCAGGGTCCCTGCTTAACCAGCGCTTCAATCACCCTGACACCATATAAACCACGGTGCCATGATGATTGAAGCGTCAACACCAGCCATTGCCCGCAAAATATGGCTTACCACCGGCGTGCCCCCCCCCCGCGGGCCTGCAAAAAAGGTTGGTGATCACTGCTATGGGCTCTAGCCCCAGATCTTTTGCAGACCTAGCAACGCCCCTGGCAGAGAGCATTGGGGAGGTGGAGAACACTGGGGGGCGACAGAGAGCATGGGGGAGGTGGAGAGCACTGGGGGGGTGGCAGAGAGCATGGGGGAGGTGGAGAACACTGGGGGGGCAGAGAGCATGGGGGAGGCAAAGAGTATGGGTGGTGTGGAGAGCCTAGGGGGGGCAGCAGAAATAAGTAGGATAGGAGAGGCGGTGGGGGCGGCTGCATATAGAACAATCATTCTCTCCATCTTCCTCCTGCAGTCTCCTGCTTCTCCTCTACCTCTCGCAGGCATTCCGATACTGCAGGAGGAAGATGGAGAGAATGATTGTTCTATATGCAGCCGTCCCCACCGCTCCTCCTATCCAGGTTATAGGTGGGTGGTGGAGAGCACGGGGCTGCACTCACGTTTTCTGTTATCGGCTTCAAGATGTTAGCAGCAGCAGGTGTCTGCTCTGGCTCCTCCCCCTTTCGCAGTCACGCCCCCTGGCACCGACGGCTGACGTCTGACCTATGCGGGCGGCCGCAGAAGGCTCTAGCTCCACCCCCCCCTCTATGTTTACGTCCCCCCAGCGCCGATGGAGTTTAACTGGCAGCCGGGCGGCTGCGGAGAGGCTGCATGAGCGGCGTGGGTTCAAAGAGCCTTGTGACCCGCAAGGACTTGCAGCCTGGTGGCCCAGGCAGCCGCGGCCCACCGGGCGAATGCCCGGTTTGCCCTATGGCCAATCCGGGCCTGACTCCAGGAGTATATAGTGAGTTTGGAAATTCTAGAGAAATGCTTAAATAAAGCAATATAATTTATTTTCATATAATTTATTTTCATATAATTTAACTAAACCCATTAGATTTTAGTCAACTAAAACGTACTGTAGATTTTAGTCAACTACTGTAAAATACGACTAAAGCTAAAACAATTCAGATGACTAAAATATGACTAAAACTAAAATGGCATTTTAGTCAAAAGACTATGACTAAAACGACGTTGAAATCGAAATTTGACGTCAAAATTAAAACTGGCTAATTGCTGAAAACGTCTATCTATATTTACATTGAGTCACTGACACACTAATGCCGCGTACACACGATCGGAAATGCCGCCAGCAAAACTCAGATGAGAGCTTTTTGTCGGAAAATGCGACCGTGTGTATGCTCCATCGGTCTTTTGCTGGCGGAATTCCAGGCAGCAAAAGATTGAGAGCAGGTTCTCTATTTTTCGGTCGGGAAAAGTTCCTATCCGAAAATGCGTTCGTCTGTATGCAATTCGGACGCGCAAAAAATCACGCATGCTCGAAAACAATTCGACGCATGCTCGGAAGCATTGAACTTCATTTTCTCAGCTTGACGCAGTGTTGTACGTCACCGCGTTCTTGACGGTCGAAAATTCTGAGAACTTTTGTGTGATCGTGTGTATGCAAGGCAAGCTTGAGTGGAAAACCATCCAAGTTTTTTCTGACGGAAATTCCAATCATGTGTACGCGGCATTACAGTGTGTTGGACAGTCCTATAGCAAATTAGGAAGAGTGTTTTTTGGGAGAATTAGGTTCTGATAATGATTGCTGAAAATATCTATCCAGATTAAGTGTTGGACAGTCCAGCAGCAGATTATAGAGTCACAAACACACAGTGGGCACTATGTATAAAACATACCAAGTAGCACAGAAGGCAAGTAACAGCTCTCATCCTCTCATAAGATACCCCTGCGGGAACCGTAGCTGTTCCGGCGTCCATAGCCGACAGCTTCTAGCCGGTCCCATGTCCCGATGCTCCGTAACGCCGAGTGGAACGCACGCCGCACCATCACTTCCTAGTTGCGGTCCACAGGGCGGAAGTGCAGTCATGACATCACTTCCCGTGCGCCCATTGGCGCGCAGGATTGACGTCCAATGATAAACAATAGCCGACATTTTGTCAAGGAAAAAGATAGAGGGCAAAGCCAGACAAGAGCGTCAAGGCGATGAATTAGGGGGAGCACCTAGCTCACAATGGAGCCTCCGAAGGGGGAAAAAAGAGGAATATAATTATTTTCCTAATACTGAACGTACATAGCATTATAAAAATATTTAAAAAAAACTATTATTATAAAAAAGAGAGAGAGAGAGAAAGCATGGACAAACCTATATGCAAATGTTATGTAAACATAGCATAGTTAAAACTTGCACTATAGCACTAAAGTTAAAGCCTGTACTTTTATGGCACAAGGTATACATGTACACAAAGTGAGCATGCACATGTTGGTGGATTTGGACACGCAGTGAATTGATTGACTTATATTAAGTTGGATTGGGGTTTTTTTGAGTAAATATATTCTATCAACGATAATATCTAGCAATAGGAATTTACCTATAGCTGGAGAGACTAATGGACACATGTATCAAATGACGAGCAAGAGGTGCACTAGAATTAGTAATAAGAAAATTATTATAAAACACACACATATATATATATATATATATATATATATAAAATGAATAATAAAAACATAATAGTAAAAATGTCCATATATATGTGCAAAGATGTGCACACTTGGACTCCCATATACTATCAGGAGCAGTCCCTGTGTACACAACCGATACATCATATAAGGTTATTAAAACCACATATATAATTATGCACATTATTTCAGGTGTAGCTATAGCTAGAGTACCCCTATGTGTACACACAGAGGCTAATACGTATACACCAAGGAAAGAAATAACAGAATTGTTGTATAAAAATAAAAATACAAATACAAATGCTAATTTTAGTATACTTTCTTGGTAAGAAAAGTATATAGAATAAAATGATGAAATAGAATAGAGCCACTAATTGTATACACATATGTAAAAGCCTATGTATGCTTTGGTCTAATCTTACAATAAGTGCATACTTTGCATATTCGTAAGGGGCTATCTTGTATACAGGGCATTAAACTAATGCGATCTTTAAAACCTAAATCTCATAATTTGCCTAAAAGCCTAATTTAATGTTAGATGATGGCCTAAAACGCTATAAATGAAGGAGTTCGAAGGAAAATGGTAGTAATATTAGTAATGAATAGTAGATTATAGTCTGACTAGAAATCGTGGATGGATATGATGCTGGCTCACTACATTGGCTCTATGTTATTGTTATATTATTTTGTGTATTTCCGAGACTGCCAAGGGTGAAGATCCAGAAGGCTTCTCTCTTACATAGCCTCTGGTGTCTTCTTCCTATATCCAGCTCGCCTCCAATGGACTCGATTCCAAAGACTTTCATGCCTGCAGGGTCCCCTTGATGGGCCTCTAAGAACTGTCGGGGGACTGGATATTTGTCTCTTGAATTAATGATACTACATTTATGTTCCCCTATTCTAACTCGCATTGGACGTTGTGTACGGCCAACATACAGGCACCCACATGGGCAAACGATGCCATAGATCACATATTCTGTTCCACAGTTTACAAATTGTTTAATTTTATGGATCTTTACATCTCTCCCTACTACGGTTTTCTTTCTGTGCCACATGTACATTCATGTGCCACAATTCTTCACACCGCACCTGTAGCACCCTTTTTGATCAAATATTGTTGACCAACCATTAGTTGGTTTGTTGGTAGATATCTTTACCCTACTTGGGGCTACCAAGCTCCTAAGATCCCAGGGTTTCCGAAAAACATTATTAGGGTGGTCGGGGAGTGCCTTGCCTAGCACCGGGTCATGCTTCAGAATATTCCAGTTCTTTTTAATAGTATTCTGAATTTCAAACACCTTGTTGGTATATTGGGTAGAGAAACAGGCCTGTTGGGTATCGAAAGTGATCTGGTGTCGAGATTTCTAGTTATTTTGGTTTTCACCTAGTGGATCATCATAGAGGGCCAAGTACTTATTAAAGACTGTCTCTATATGGTTGGCTTCATATCCTTTTTCTTTAAACTTCTGTGTGAGAAGCTTACTTTGTTCTAAATAGTCCTCTTTTTTGGTACATGTGCATTTAAGGCGACAAAATTGACCATAGGGGACATTCTGTATCCACCTGGGATGATGATTACTTTTAGCATGTAAATATGAATCGCCTCCGCTGGGTTTAAAATGAGTTTTGGAAGAGATATCACCATCTTGATTACCCTGCAGCTCTAGGTCTAGAAACCAAGAATTTCTCGTCTAGGACATGGGTAAATTCTATCCCAAAAGGATTGTTCCTACAGTGCTCCAAAAAATTATGGAGACTCTGATCTGACCCATCCCAGATAATCAGAATGTCGTCGATATATCTAGCATATAGGACCAGGTTTGCCCCAAAGGGATTGTTTTTCCATATATAATATTCTTCCCAAAATTCCATAAAGATGTTCGCGTAGCTGGGGGCAAACCTGGCTCCCATAGCTGTACCTTTTGTCTGCAAATAGTGTTCACCTAAAAAGGAGAAATAATTATGTGTAAGAGAGAATTCTACACAGTCCAATAGAAATTTGGCCTGCTGAGAATTCAGTCTGTCATCCTTGAGCAAAAAGTGATTGATAGCTCTTAAACCATAGGTATGATCTATTGATGTGTATAATGAGGCCACATCTAGGGAGAGCCAACTCTGTAGCTGGGTAGCCATTTGTAATTTGACAGGATCTCTAGCACATGACCGGTATCGGTTGTGTACACAGGGAGTGGTCCTGATAGTATACGGGAGTCCAAGTGTGCACACCTTTGCACATATGTACGGACATTTTTACTATTAAGTTTTTATTATTCATTTTATATATATATATATATATATATATATATATATATATATATATATATATATATATATATATATATATATATATATACCCTGTTTCCCCGAAAATAAGACCTAGCGTGGTTGTCAGTGATGGCTGCAATATAAGACCTACCCCCCAAATAAGCCCTACCCCGTTTCCCCAAAAATAAGCCCTACCCTGAAAATAAGACCTACAAGGACTTTAACTACGGCTTTTTTGGGGGTTAGGGCTTATATTGCAGCCATCACCGACAATCACGCTAGGTCTTATTTTCGGGGAAACAGGGTAGATATATATATATATATATATATATATATATATATTTATATGTGTGTTTTAAAATAATTTTCTTATTACTAATTCTAGTGCACCTCTTGCTCGTCTTTTGATACATGTGTCCATTAGTCTCTCTAGCTATAGGTAAATTCCTGTTGCTAGATATTATCGTTGATAGAATATATTTACTCAAAAAAACCCCAATCCAACTTAACATAAGTCAATCAATTCGCTGCGTGTCCAAAACCACCAACATGTGCGTGCACACTTTGTGTACATGTATACCTTGTGCCATAAAAGTACAGGCTTTAACTTTAGTGCTATAGTGCAAGTTTTAACTATGCTATGTTTACATGACATTTGCATATAGGTTTGTCCATGCTTTTTCTCTCTCTCTCTTTTTTATAATAATAGTTTTTTTTATAATATTTTTATAATGCTATGTACGTTCAGTATTAGGAAAATAATTATATTCCTCTTTTTTCCCCCTTCCGAGGCTCCATTGTGAGCTAGGTGCTCCCCCTAATTCATCGCCTTGGCGCTCTTGTCTGGCTTTGCCCTCTAACTTTTACCTTGACAAAATGTCGGCTATTGTTTATCATTGGATGTCAATCCTGCGCGTCCATGGGCACACGGGAAGTGACGTCATAACTGCACTTCCGCCCCGTGGACCGCAACCAGGAAGTGATGGTGCGGCGTGTGTTCCACTCGGCGTTACGGAGCATCGGGACATGGGACCGGCTAGAAGCTGTCGGCTATGGACGCCGGAACAGCTACGGTTCCCGCAGGGGCATCTTATGAGAGGATGAGAGCTGTTACTTGCCTTCTGTGCTACTCTGTACGTTTTTTTACTTTTGATTTTTGTCCTTTGATGTCTGTTTTTTAGTGGGTTCTAATTAATGTTTGGTATGCCCAGGATAATTGGATATGCGGTGTTTGCTGGTGGATCTCAGTCAGCTCGCTGCTGGATGCATGCACTCCTAATGTGCGTGCGCTTGTAGAGCAAAACCAAACCAAATAAAAAATAAAATAATATAATAAAATAAAATACAAATCTAACAAATTATCATTTTTTCAATGATGTGGCCAAGGTCCATTCCCTTTGTAGGACCTCCCACCAATTAAGGGAGGGGTTTCAGTACTAATCTGAAGAGTGCTTCTCAGATAGACACATGTATAAAGACGAGCAAGAGACTAGCACCGATAAGGCTCTGATGAAGAAGGGACACCTTCGAAACGTGTTAGCCAGCAGCGGTTTGTACGTCCTCTTCCTAGGACCTGGAAAACTGCTACCAGTGGACCTATCGCTTTGTGACTGTATATAGTGCAATTTTTTCTTCCTACCTTTGTGAGTAGATTTTAATCTTGGTTTTAATTAATAAATTTACTTAGGATAATGCACTAGGCTGGTGCGCTCTCTTTCTTTCTTATCATTTACTACTAGGATAATCCCATCCTGGAGAGCAGCAATGCCAAAATCCATTGTCCTTTCTGAACCCTTGGGATCATCTAGCTAATACACCTGTGCGCAAGAGTATTTTGCTTCTATATGCATTATAATTTCTCCCTCAGGTATTTCAGAAAGCGTTATCGCATTTTGGCCACTAGATGAAGCTGACAAACATAGAAATTAAAACCCCAAACCTAAAATTGTATCTTAAAGTGGTTCTAAAGTTTTGTTTTTTTAAATTAAAATAACAAACATGTTATACTTACCTGCTCTGTTCTGTGGTTTTGCACAGAGCAGCCCCAAATCCTCCTCTTCTTAGGTCTAACTTCAGCGCTCCTGACCTCCCCTTCTGCTAAGTGCCCCCAGAGCAAGCAGCTTGCAATTGAGGCACCCAAGCAGGCTTCCTCCCAAGCCGATGCTCTGCATGTCCTTTCACACACAGAGCTGCGGCTTAGCCCCACCCCCTCTCTCTCCTCAGTGGCTCACTAGCTGTGATTACCAGCACTGCTGTCTAAGCCAATGATGAGAGAGAGTCCTTGGAGTGCTGAGGCTCTCATGAACATCGCTGGATCGCAATGGGGCTCAGGTAAGTATTAGGGGGGGCTAGGGGGTGGCTGCAGAGAGAAGGTTTTTTACTTTCATGCATTAAATACACGAATGTAAAAAACCTTGAGCCATTAGAACAACTTTAAGTGGCATTAAAGGTCAGATTTTGGCCCTGACAGTATCTTCCCAAAGACCAGTTGCTTTTCATTTATTGGTACATTCATTTATTCTGGAGTTACCCATATGGTTCTGCCTGTTAGGTCACCCTTGCACCCATGGGACTTTAATGTGGTCTTGTCTGTTTTACAGAATTGGTAATTTGAGCCAATTCATGAGATTCCGTTAGACCTTTTGACTAGGAAGGTTGTTTTTTTTTTGGTTGCAATCACTTGGTCGAGGAGGGTGTCAGAATTGGCAGCTTTTTCCTGTAAGAAACCGTTTTTGGTACTCCATCAGGGCAAGGTAGTACTGCATTCCCACTAGTCCTTTTTTGCAGAAGCTTATTTTAAAATTTCACTTTAATTAGGACATTGTTTTGCCTTCATTTTTCCCAGGCCTCAGTGGATTGGAGGCAAACCCCTTCCTACACTAGATGTGATTTGGGCTGTCGAGACATATTTGAAAATGTCTACAACAATCAGGCAGTCAGATTCATTGTTCATCCTTCCTGAGGGGCCTAGGAAAAGTCAGTCGGCTACTAAGATCTTTCACAGTAGATCGATTCATCAGCTTATTCCCCAAGCCTATGACTAGGGATGAGCCAAACACCCCCCGGTTCAGTTCGCACCAGAAAAATTTGTGCGAACACCATTAAAGTCTATGGGACAGGAACGTGAAAAATCAAAAGTGCTAATTTTAAAGGCTTATATGCATGTTATTGCAAGTTAGTGGGGACCCGGGTCCTTTTCCAGGGGACATGTATCAATGCAAAAAAAGTTTTAAAATGGCCGTTTTTTCAGGAGCAGTAATTTTAAGAATGCTTAAAGTGACACAATAAAAATGAAATATTCCTTTACATATCATGCCTGGGGGGTCCCCTTAGTCTGTCTGTAAAGTGCTCGCGGCTGTAATGTATTGCCAAGTCCCAGCAATATACATAAAAAATCATTGAAAAAAACAGCATGGGTGCCCCCCCAGTCCATACCAGGCCCTTTGGGTCTGTTATGGATGCAGTGCCTTGCAAAAGTATTCACCCCCCTTGGCTTTTTACCTATTTTGTTACATTACAGCCTTTAGTTCAATTTTTTTTTAATCTGAATTATATGTGATGGATCAGAAAACAATAGTCTAAGTTGGTGAAGTAAAATTAGAAAAATATATATGTAGCGCTTACCCCCGAAGGAGCGGCTGATTAATTGTTAAGTTGACACGTAATACGTGTATTGCGATTTTGTTTACCAAAAATATGTAGAAGAATACGTATCGGTCTAAACTGAGGAAATACATTTTTTTTTTATATCTTTTTTGTGGATATTTATTATAGCAAAAAGTAAAAAATAGTGCATTTTTTTCAAAATCGTCGCTATTTTTTTGTTTATAGCGCAAAAAATAAAAACTGCAGAGTTGATCAAATACCACCAAAAGAAAGGACATCAATTTTGTTTTGGAGCCACGTCGCACCACAGCGTAATTGTCAGTTAAAGCACCGCAGTGCCGAATCTCAAAAAGTGCTCTGGTCTTTGGCCAGCCAAATGGTCTGGGACTGAAGTGGTTAATGCATAGCAATCATTAAACACATTGCACCCAAAAGCAGACCTTAAACGCATAGCAGCAACATAAATGCATAGTTGTGGCATCCATACTGAAGCATCACCCTGTCATAAGCAGCTCAATGAAGGGTTATTATACCTGGCAGGATCACCTACACTAGGCGACTGCCCTGTAAATGAAAAGTGAAAATTTGCTGCACTTAACGGTAATAAAATAAACAAGTAAACAAATAGCTGCTAACACTAGATTGCAGGACACAATAGGCGTAATGTGGGTAAATGGTGTAGCGCTCAAAACAAAAAATAATAAAAAAACAAAAAGTTCATATAAAGGGTTCATCTATGTGAGCCAAGAGACTGGAACCAATCAGAACAATGTCCACCATGAGTGAAATATCCAGTGATCAAAATCCACCATAGAAGAAACAAATATAGAACCCATCACCTTCACCCAATATAACTGACCCTTACCATCAGTGTATGGGTAATACATATTAAATGCGTTCAGATGGTGATAAGAGCAATCCAACTTAAATGGTATTTCACTGCACATGTATTCCAAAGAGATCCTTCTCCCCATATGCCATAAGACAGAATGAAAAGGCCCTTCCTCTCAACAGGATATATAACCAGGTATAATACAAGGCTCAGGTAATGACTCGATCATCATGTAAATACTGTACATGGAGCAGAATAAAAATGCTCATTCAAAAAACATCCAATTAAGAGAAAATTTATTGCACATAAAGAGAATAAAATAAACTCACATTTACAGGAGTTCAAGCAGGCATATAGTAAGAAGCGACCAGCGCTTCTAACCAACTAGATGGCTGCTGCACCTCCGTACGTCCGCGTCCTATGTCACACGTCCCATAGCTCCACCCAACGTTTCGTCATTAACATGCGTCTTCAGGGGCGTGGATATGACATGCGACGATACTCGTTTATATAGGGCGGACAGACGTGACGGGCAGAAGTGTGCTGCGCTCCAAAGACCAGAAGTAAACACACAACTAAACCGGAAGCGACCATTCACAGTAAGCTCCAGTATGTAAATAGGGATTTGACGTGTTCCTAGGATAAATAATACATTATAAAGCCAGGGACAATTAACAATCAATATAATTTATTGATTCTGTTAAGGGGAAAGGACAAGTGTTACATATACTAACAGTACAATTTAAAACTTTAAATTACAGACTGCTCTGTAAAGGTTAAAAACAGCAATTCCAAGCATTAGAGCATTGACACAGTGACCCCAAATCTGTAAAGCCGCCATTGCTGAGTTAATAGGAAAGACCCAACTTTGCAGCAAACACCTGATATATCAGTTCATGCATTAGTAGTCCTACAGACAAACAAAACTTGTGAAGCAAATGAAACAGACAGTACCATACACAGCAGTTTCACCTACTATGACAGCTTGTATATTAACAGCATAATGATTCAGACACACCATGACAGCCCATGGAAAGCTTACCTGGTCTGTGCAGCACCCCTCCCTGACTGACTCTAAGGGGGGGGGGAGTCTCCATTTCTAAACAGGTGGCCACCAATCCATTCCCAGGCAGCCGCCTGGGGCTCCCGGCCGCTACTACAGCAGGCCAGTAGTTACCCTAACCTCATCTTGCTGCTCCCTGCCAACTGAATGCTGCTGATCAGTCCCAACGGAACACAAGGCAGAATAGTTTTACCTGCATCCAGAGACCAGTATCCCAGCCCCCCAGTATCTGGACCTGGGGGGGTCTCCCTCATGTGGAAGTTTTACAACCGAACAGAGGGGCTTCGTCACAGGTAAGAGGCTGAACCTGTACGGCTGGCCAGATGAATCCGGCAAGGTGAGGGCAAAAATAAAAATCTTCTTTGATTCTTAGCTATAATTTGAGGAACAAAAAAAAAGAATGCCGCCTGGGGGGAGGCGACTCATTTATATATAGTATAACCAGTCCTGCTTGGGTGAGGGGCGGACCTGATCCCATTCGTGTATGCCAGTGATGGCGAACCTTGGCACCCCAGATGTTTTGGAACTACATTTCCCATGATGCTCTACTCTACTAAACTACATTTACCATGATGCTCTACTCATTTCCCATGATGCTCTACATTTCCCATGATGCTCTACATTTCCCATGATGCTCTACACTACAGAGTTTATGAGCATCATGGGAAATGTAGTTCCAAAACATCTGGAGTGCCAAGGTTCGCCATCACTGGTGTATGCTGTCATGCTTGTGTCAGGAAATATAATTTAGTGACAACTTTGTGTAAAAATAAAAAATGTAATTTCCTGAAACTTGTGGCAAAATATAAAATATTCCATGGACTCAACATGCCTCTCAGCAAATAGCTTGGGGTGTCTACTTACCAAAATGGGATCATTTGGGGGGGGGTGCTATCTTGACATATCAGGGCCTCCAAAACTGATAGGTAGTGAGGAAGTGAAATCACCATTTTACGCCCTTAGAAAGCCTGAAGGCGGTGCTTGGTTTTCGGGGTCCTGTACATGGCTAGGCTCCCAAAAAGTCTCACACATGTGGTATCGCCGTACTAAAGAGAAGCAGCAGAATGTATTTTGGGGTGCAATTCCACATATGCCCATGGCATGTTTGAGCAATATATCATTTAGTGACAACTTTGTGCAAAAAATAAAAAAAGTTTGTCATTTTCCTGCAACTTGTGTCAAAATATAAAACTAAACATGCCTCTCAGTAAATAGTTTTGGGTATCTACTTTCCAAAATGGGGTAATTTTTTTTTTGGGGGGGGGGGGTTGCTCTATCTTGGCATTTTATGGCCTTCGAAACTGATAGGAAGTGAGCAGTGAAATCAAAAATTTACACCCTTAGAAATCCTGAAGGCGGTGATTGGTTTTTGGGGTCCTGTACGTGGCTAGGCTCCCAAAGAGTCTCACACATGAGGTATCCCCGTACTCAGGAGAAGCAGAAGAATGTATTTTGGGGTGTAATTCCACATATAACCATGGCATGTGTGAACAATATATCATTTAGTGACATTTTTGTGTAATTTTTTTGTCATTTTTCAATCACTTGACAAAAAAAAAATTTAATGGGCTCAACATGCCCTCAGCAACTTCGTTGGGGTGTCTTCTTTCCAAAATGGGGTCATTGGGGGGGGGAGGGTTGTACTGCCCTGCCATTTTAGCACCTCAAGAAATGAGATAGGTAGTCAAACTAAAAGCTGCGTGAATTCCAGAAAATGTACCCCAGTTTGTAGACGCTATAACTTTTGCGCAAACCAATAAATATAGGCTTATAGGCTGAATACATTTGATGGTATTTGATGGCCTTTTTATTTTTTGCGATATAAATGGAAAAAAAAAAAAAATTTGAAAAAAAATGATATTTTCTACTTTTCAAATCCAAGAAACTGAATTTTAGTCATACATTTAGGCCAAAATGAATGTATTTTGAGGTGTAATTCCACACATAACTATTGCATGTGTGAGCAATATATCATTTAGTGACAACTTTGTGTAATTTTTTTTTGTCATTTTTCAATCACTTGTGACAAAAAAAATTAAAAATATTCAATGGGCTCAACATGCCTCTCAGCAATTTCCTTGGGGTGTATGACTAAAATTGAGTTTATTGAATTTTTTTATAACAAAAAGTAGAAAATATAATTTAAAAAAAAAATTACCAGTTAAAGCAGCGCAGTGCCAAATTGTAAAAAGTGCTTTCACTTGAGGGAACAATTCTTCCGAAGTGGTTAGACCTGAACACCTGGCAGAAAACTACAGTAAATAAGCAATTAAAGTGCAAATATGAGTGCTTCTTTACTAGTCAAAAGATTTTCAAGTTTGACCAGTCAGTTGATTTACAGCCCTCATAGCTAAGACAGTCAGACCAGTGACCTTACTTTTCTCTGCAGTAGTTAAAGCAGAACTACATCACGTCTGATCACCACAAACCAAAAACACCATTTCATTAATTTTTTTTTTTTTTTTAACTTATTTTTTTAACTTCTTCATTTTTATTATTTTTCAATATCAAAGAGAGAAAAAAAACATACAACATCATAGAATATTATATAATATTACATAGTACAAAGAAAGAAAAAAAAACAAAATTATTGTTGCTATACCTTCCCTCTCTCTCCGACTCATCCTATTCCCACCCTCCCTCCCACACATCACTCAGTCGTTAGTTGTGCGTATACTTCAGGGATTGTAAAACCAAAGAAGAACGAAAAAGCCATCTCCCTAAACAAGAGAGGTTTAAAAGAGAGAAGTATCCAGGGTCACGGAGGACCAAGGCGAGGGGGTGGCAAGGAACGTGAGAATATCTCTCACCATACCCTTATAGAGGACACCTCATCTCGTCCAGCCAGGGCCTCCACATTCTTTCAAACTTACTGTAGTTACCCTGCCTGATACATATCAACCTCTCACTCTATACCATAGAATTAATGCTCTCAACCCAATTCTCCACTGTCGGGGGGGTCTGTGCCTGCCATTTCTGTGCTATTAGTTTTCTCGCCTGAAACAGGCATCTCAGCACTACTTCAATGGCGCCGGTCGGGGCTCTACCTTCCTCCAAACTTCCTAATAGGCAAGTCTTGACCTCCGGTTCTAGTGTGGTCCCAAAAGTTTTATTTATCCTAGCTACTATCTCCGCCCAATATCTAAATAGCTTGGGACACTTCCACACCATATGTATCAGATCTCCTGATGCCTTACATCTGGGGAACTCATCATTTGGTCTCCTTCTGAATTTAAACATTTTTTTGGGGGGGTATAATAAGCTCTATGAATTAGGAGCAAATGGGATACTTTCTGCAAGGGAGAAGTCGAAACCAAGTCTCCTCATTCTAAGATCCTATCCCATTGTTTCGTAGTTATTGCCCCATCTCTCCCACCCCACTCTACTCCTAGAGGGTCCTATTCCACTTATTATTCTAGCCCCCAGTCTAGTATACAGCTCAGAGATTAGTCCCTTAGTTGCGGCTGGTTTAATTATTTTTAAAAGTGTGGGGATCTAGGTCCATTCAATGGTTTGTGACCCAAACTGTGCTTGAATGGCATGTCTGATCTGCAGGTATTTATAAAATGCTTTATTTGATATATCAAATTCCCGTCTTAGGTCCACAAATGTCTTCATGAGATTGTCCTCATAATTGAGCCAGTTGGTTAATACCCAACCTCTCCCATTCCCTAGGTCTCTCTATACGCCTTACTTCTGCCAGATTTTTGTTGTTCCATAAGGGGGTGTATTCTGTTACCCCATTATATCCCATTAATGCCTTTGTTACCTGCCATACTTTGCTGACTAATTTTATCGTTGGGCAACTATAAATAAATGAGTCCGCCTCTAACACCTCCACTAGTATACTATGTGGGGTCCCCATTATCATCATTCTGTTGCAAGCGTTCCCCCTCCCAGAACTTCGCAACCAATTAGATGTTGCAATTGGGATGCCAGGAAATATGATCTCGGGTATGGGACCGCCATACCCCCTTCTTTAAATCGGTAATTGCATGGTTTGTGAACTAATACTAGATTGACCCTTCCTCCAAATTAATTTCCTAAAAAAGGATTCTATTCTCTTGAACCACTTCTGACCTATCCAAATGAGAGAGTTATGGAACAAGTACAATATCTGTGGTAGCCATATCATCTTTATTAAATTACAACGCCCTGCTACGGATAGAGGAATATCTCCCTTTTTAAGTAACAATGGGACTAAGTTATCATTGATATACTGGTTTATGTCACTCGTAATCCAGACAACGAGATATTTCCGCTTGGTAAACACCTTCAAGTGGGGAGCTGCAGTCGGTGTCTGGTTAACCGGTAGCAGAGCCGACTTCTCCCAAATGACAACCAGACCAGAAAATTGCCCGAATTCACCAACCATTTGTATCATGGTGTCTAGAGAGGTTTCAACATCTCCAAGAAAAAACAGGACGTCATCCGCGTACAGTGCTATCTTGTCCTCCTCCATTTGCCGCCAGAACCCGTGTATATCCAGCCGTGATCTAGTCATAATTGCTAGTGGTTCCATTGCAAGAGCGAACAATAGAGGGGACAAAGGCCAGCCCTGTCTCGTCCCTCTCTCCAACTGGAATAATTCTGAATATTCATTCTTAATTTTTATTTTGGCTCTTAATTCGCTGTAAAGTATTTTCACCCACCTGATAAAGGAGGGTCCAAACCCAAATCTCTCTAGCACCCTTCACAAATAGTTCCATTCTAGGCTATGGAAGGCCTTGGCAGCGTCCAAGGCCAAAATGGCCCTAGAACCTGCATTGTCAGTTGGAATCTGCATGTTTAAAAAGACTCTTCTAATGTTGGTACTAGTTGATCTGTTGGGAATGAAGCCCGACTGGTCAGGGTGTATCAACATTTGAATACATCTATTTAGATGGGTTGCTTGCACTTTGGCCAAGATTTTTACATCAGTGCATAATAGTGAGATAGGGCGGTAAGATGAGACATCCAATTGATCTTTCCCCTCCTTATGTATTACAATAATGGCGGCTTCCGACATTGAGATGGGGAGTCTCCCATTGGTTAATGCCCATCCCAATGTTTTCAACAATTCTGGGAGTAATACCTTCCCGTATCGTTTGTATATTTCTACTGGGAGCCCGTCCGGGCCTGGTGATTTTTGGCTGGACATCCCAGCCACTGCTCGCTTTAACTCCTCTAAGGTCACCGGTGCCTCTATGTCAGTTCTATCCAGGGCTGGTGCAAGGATTTTTGACACCCTAGGCGAAACCTCATTTTGCCGCCCCCTTGGCTCCACCCCTGACTCCACCCCCTTTGCCCTGCCCTTGTAACATGTGACCTACCTGACACATACACTGACCCACCTACCTGACACATACACTGACCTACCTACCTAACACATACACTGACCTACCTACCTGACACATACACTTACCTGCCTACCTGACACATACACTTACCTGCCTACCTGACACATACACTTACCTGCCTACCTGACACATACACTGACCTACCTACCTGACATATACAATGACCACCTACCTGACACATACACTGACCTACCTACCTGACACATACACTGACCCACCTACCTGACACATACACTGACCTACCTACCTGACACATACACTGACCCACCTGCCTGACACATACACTGACCCACCTACATGACACATACACTGACCTACCTATCTGTCACATAGGCTGACCTACCTACCTGACACATACACTGACCTACCTACCTGACACATACACTGACCTACCCACCTGACATATACACTGACCACCTACCTGACACATACACTGAACCACCTACCTGACACATACACTGACCTACCTACCTGACACATACACTGACCTACCCACCTGACATATACACTGACCACCTACCTGACACATACACTGACCTACCTACCTGACATATACAATGACCACCTACCTGACACATACACTGACCTACCTACCTGACACATACACTGACCCACCTACCTGACACATACACTGACCTACCTACCTGACACATACACTGACCCACCTACCTGACACATACACTGACCCACCTACATGACACATACACTGACCTACCTATCTGTCACATAGGCTGACCTACCTACCTGACACATACACTGACCTACCTACCTGACACATACACTGACCTACCTACCTGACACATACACTGACCTACCCACCTGACATATACACTGACCACCTACCTGACATATACACTGACCTATCTACCTGACACATACACTGAACCACCTACCTGACACATACACTGACCTACCAACCTGACACATACACTGACCTACCCACCTGACATATACACTGACCACCTACCTGACATATACACTGACCTATCTACCTGACACATACACTGAACCACCTACCTGACACATACACTGACCTACCTACCTGACACATACACTGACCTACCCACCTGACATATACACTGACCTATCTACCTGACACATACACTGACCTATCTACCTGACACATACACTGACCTACCTACCTGACACATACAATGACCCACCTACCTGACCTACCTACCTGACACATACACTGACCCACCTACCTGACACATACACTGACCTACCTACCTGACACATACAATGACCCACCTACCTGACCTACCTACCTGACACATACACTGACCCACCTACCTGACACATACACTGACCTACCTACCTGACACATACAATGACCCACCTACCTGACCTACCTACCTGACACATACACTGACCACCTACCTGACATATACACTGACCACCTACCTGACATATACACTGACCACCTACCTGACATATACACTGACCTACCTACCTGACACATACACTGACCCACCTACCTGACACATACACTGACCCACCTACCTGACACATACACTGACCCACCTACCTGACACATACACTGACCCACCTACCTGACACATACACTGACCCACCTACCTGACACATACACTGACCCACCTACCTGACACATACACTGACCCACCTACCTGACACATACACTGACCCACCTACCTGACACATACACTGACCCACCTACCTGACACATACACTGACCCACCTACCTGACACATACACAGACCTACCTACCTGACACATACACAGACCTACCTATCTGACACATACACAGACCTACCTACCTGACACATACACAGACCTACCTATCTGACACATACACAGACCTACCTATCTGACACATACACAGACCTACCTATCTGACACATACACTGGCTCACCTGACTCCTATTTCCTGCATTACTTACCCTCCCACCCCCCACACACTTCTCGATGTAGATGAGGAGGATCCATCCTCCTCCTTACCTCTGCACTACAGCGACCAACACCCCAGGGATCTCCACAGTGCTGGGCGGGCAGTATTGATAAAGTGTTCCCTGCCAGCGCCGCCATCCAGCCGCTCCATGGTGTCCCCGCTGGCTGGGAGGTCAGCTAACAGATGCTGCACCTCTCGATGCTCTGATCTCCACCGAGCCCCGCCCCTCCGCTGCACACACAGACACACGGCATCGCAGCAGAGGGACACGCTGGAGCAAAGGAGTCCCGGAGCGGCGCTGTGTGAGATGTGACAGCGGGCGCTCAGCGGGACATTGGCGGCACGCAGTAGATGTTTTCCCGGGACAGCGGGCCGGCACTGAACAGGGGCCAGCTCACACACGCCTGGGGACAGACGCAGACAGAGGCCATGGCTGCGCCCTAGGCGGTAGTGCGCCCTAGGCGGCTGCCTACTTCGCCTAGTGGTAGCACCGGCCCTGGTTCTATCCTGCTCTGACAAGGTCTGAATTGGTATTCCTTGAAGGAAACTGTCCATTCTTTCACTCTCAGCTCCCCTATTGAATTTATACAAATGTGTATAGTAATCACTGAATGTATGCATTCTCTCTATATTGCATCGGTGGATATCTCCTTATTTGGTGTACTAAATGCTGAAACAGAGGAGGGGGAGTATTAGATTTAATTAAGAGGGATAACATATGGCCACTCTCTCCCCTTCTCCAAAATGGCTCTGCCTCTGAAATATACGTCTGTTCTCCATCCATGGCCATTTTATAGACTTGTTGCTTATCTAGCCATTCCCTTTGCCTATCTGGAGTTGGGTCTTCAACATATCGCCTCTCTGCCTGCATCATCTCATCCATAATTTCCTTTTCCCACTCTCTAAATTTCCCCTTGGTTATTGCCACTTGTTGGATCAAGAGACCTTTAAGATAGGCCTTCAGGGTGTCCCAGACCACTCCGGCTGATGCCGTGCCTGCATTGATCTGCACAAATTCGTTCAATCTAATCACCATATCTCCAGGGTTGCCAAACAATTCCAGCCAGTAGGGACTAATCCTCCATTCTCTAAAATGGGCTTTGCCCCCTGTATTTATTGTCAACACCAGCAGGAAGTGATCCGAGACTCCTCTTGGACCATACTCTATACTGCTTACCGATGACAATACCTCCCTATTACCTAGAGCCATGTCTATTCTGGAGAGAGTAAGGTAGGAACTTGAAAAACATGAGTATTATCTTTCTTGCGGGTGGCGTATTCGCTATATTTCATACAGCCCTAACTGCCCCAGGAATCGAGATAGCCGATCCTCTCCTACCATACTAGGCCTATTTCCCGGTGGGAATCTGTCTAAACTCTTGTCTAAAACTTCATTGAAATCTCCCACTGCTATTATTGGGGTTCCCGTTTTATCCAGTGCAAACTCCAACAGTTTATGTAGAACCTCAAACTTAAATGGGGGTGGGGATTTATATGTTTGCCACCACATATGGTTTATTCTCAGAAAACCAAAAAAAATATTGGCCCTGTTCATCAATACATCTCTCACTGCAGGAGAAGGCCACTCCTCTCCCAACCATTATGCTCACCCCTCTTGAGTAGGAGGAATGGACCGAATAGTATTGGGATTGGAACCTCCGGCTGTGGAGTTGTACCACCGCAGCGTCAGTCAGATGTGTCTCCTGCAGGCAGAGCAGACCAGGCCCACTCCCCTCCAATGCCGACAGAACCATGGCTCACTTAATTGGGTCCCCCAAACCTTGAACATTCCAAGAGGTTATACTAAATGTCCTACCTTGCATGGAAAGATATAAAAAAGTTAAAGAAAAACAAACGATAAAAAGAAGCACATAACAACAAAAGAAAAAAGATAAACAGTCTGAAATTCTCGTGTCTCCCCTCCTCCAATCAAATCAAACCATCTAATTACAGTGTAATCATATTGCAGTGATATTACAGTGATATTTCAATGCAGTCTTGCTACAGTGACATTACAGTGGCATTTCAGTAGTAGTCAGTCCAGCTATTGCAACACTTCAGTTGGTGAGCTAAAAAAAAAGTTCCGCCCAATGCTGTCACCCGTAAACGGGCTGGATATAGCAAAGCATACTCAAGTTTGTATTTCTGCAGAGTTCGCTTAATTGGTATAAATTCAGCTCTCCGCTTTTGGAGCTCTGATGAGAAGTCTGGGTACAATGATACCCCAACTCCATTGTACCTGACATCCCCCATCTCTCTGGCCTTCCAAAGTAGGATCACTTTATCATTGTGTAGGGGCTGCTGATTATATATTATATCTGTAAATCACGTTTTCCACCTAGCCCATTGCAGCCCATAGAAAGAGAAACAGTCCATTTTGTACTTTTTATCTTGCTTTATTAATATAACTGGAATAGGAGAAGGGTTTAGTGAGATGCTCTTTTGTTGCTTCATAATCTTTTCTTTGCATCCTTATGCAAAGACTTAGAACAATGCGGACTATAAAAAATCACTTTGAATGATTTCTTCAGTGGGGAAGACGGAAGTAGATTTTCTAGAGAATATATAGTAAAGAGTCTGAATAACTTCTTCACCTGCAGAACTTTTTAGGAAACAGTCTATATCTCTACTTGTGCTGAGAGCTTTACTGCTACCTTTTTACCACTACTTCCCATTTGTAAGGTACTTCCAAGTTGAGCTAAGGAAGAGATTACTCTGAATAATTCCTCCCGCCTGACTGATTGGAATCCCGTGGTATTGTTGAACCCAAAGTCACAGGCTAACACCACCTGTCTCACTGACTTGCGTACCAACATCCCTCAGCCTCTGGTAGTACCCTTCCCCTGGGCTTTCACTCACTTGATCAACAGTCCATGTGCCACTCATAAATGATCGATCGCCCAGTTGTCTTCCTCTTAGTTGCTACTTCTTCTGAAATGGCTTCTCCATCCCTTCTCTCCGGTCTGGCACGCTCCCTTCCCCGCAAGGGCGTCCAGCAACACCAGCGACTACATGCTGTCCGGTGTCATTAGCTTTTCTGCGGGTCCCGGTCCCCCCTCCCTCCCCTTGGGGGGGGTCCTTTTGGCTCCCCGCAGGGGAACCTCTCCCCTCTCTGGGAACCAGACTGGGCCACGACAAAAGACCCTATATCCATGTGACCCCAGCTTTTATGAGAGTCCCACCTCCTGCCAAACAAATTAATGACTGGCCAGAACTCGCACACAAGCTGCCTGTCACTCAGATCCCAAGTCCAACCTCTCTTCCAGAACCATGTCACTGAAAGCAAGAGGAGGCATCTCTGGGTCCAAGCACAGGTGGCCACACCCTGCATTATACTGACACTCCCAGCTTTTATGATAAACAACCAGGCCTGTTATAATAGTACAAGCCTGCCTAAATTTTGCCTGAAATTGTAAGCTAGACAAAAGGTCACCTACATGAAAATAGGTGCCCACTACAATTGTAATTGACAAGCTTCAAAAGTAGTGGCCTGGTGTAACTGGCCGCTTGCCGGGCCCTGACAGGGAGCCGATGGGCTCTTTCA
The DNA here is from genome assembly GCA_037952925.1 of Lithobates clamitans. Taxonomy (NCBI): domain Eukaryota; kingdom Metazoa; phylum Chordata; class Amphibia; order Anura; family Ranidae; genus Lithobates; species Lithobates clamitans. Next base: position 4,032,748 of record JBBGZY010001202.1, read on the forward strand.
ATCGCAAAAAGTGATGTGAAAGTAGTAGGGCCAAAAATTTCCCTGAACCATCCTTCTAAGAATGTGAAGGGGTTAGGACCCTCACTCCGTTCCGGTAGGCCTATCACTCTCACAGTGAAGTCTACGACTTCTATTTTCCATTTCATCGAGCTTAGCTGCCTGTATAGCCATTTGGTCCCTCATTTCCTTAACTTCTTGCTTTAGCGGTTATAAATTGTCCTCGACTGTACTTAGTCTCTCTTCTAAAGCAGTAGTCCTTTCCACAGTCTTACGCAGTTCATGATTCATTGATAATAATTCCTCCTTAATGCTTTTTAGCTGGTTATCAAGACTGGTAATTGAGTCTTTACAGGCATTAACGACAAACAGCACATCCCTCAATGTGGGTTACACCTCCTCCAATACAGGACCAGTCACAATGGACACCTCAGCCACTACAGTAGGTTTTGAAGATACAGTTCCTAATTTTCCTCCCCCTGTCCTTTTCATACTCACGGTTTTGCTGCTAAATGGCGTGGTAGGGTTTGAGGACCCCTGGCCCTGGCTCTTTCTATCCACTGCAGAGCCCGTCTGGGTTTTAGCTTGCACTGTCACCTGTTAATGGCTCCTCTTAGCAGGTGACAGGGAAGTTGTATGGGCAAAACACTCCAGTTTAGTTGCTGCAGCTGCCGCCGCCTGGTTCCCCTTCTCTTTTGCAGAGCGGTCATGTGAAACCCCTCCTGGGATAACTGCTCCTCTGCCGCTTGTTTTTTTTTTGACATATTGGGATATTTCAGAGATTTATCAGAAGTTTATTGAAGGCCTATTGAGAAACTGCTATTGTTATTGATATTGTTATTATTGGGTTATTATTGTTATTGTTGGGAGGGGGTTCGAGCACTCTAGCGGGACTCCCTGTTTTACCCCGCAGCACCCTCACCACATCCACTCCCCCTCCATCTCGGCAAGACAGTTCATAACCTCAGCTGCAGATCTCAGCTGCAAATCCCGCAAATTCCCGCAAGATCGCGAACGGGTCCGTGTGCTGCCCGACTTTCGGCTCAATCTCGGCTCCAGCCCGGCATCCGGTCCAAGAAGACGGAGAAAGACAACAACAATTGTGAGGGCCCAGCACAACAGCAATCCCAGGGGAGAACCAAGGAAAACGCCGACAACCTCACAAGTGAGCCCCGCACTAGCCTCCTCGTCATGCCAGGCACTTCAGGATCGAGGGGAAGGTAAGGAGCAGAGAGGAGACACCCGGCACACTCACTCTCTCCTGCATCCAGTTACGCCCCATCCCATTTCATTCATTTATAATATTCAAAGCAAACTTCCCCATCCATCCATGTCTCCATTCTTTATTTTGCTGAGAAATCACATAACCCCCCCCTATCATTTCTGACCGTGGCCATCTTGTGTAAGGGCAGATGATTCATGGAGCATTTACTTCCTGGCATCCATATACCCTTAGCTCAGGCAAGCAGGCAGGAGGGTGTGCTTTGCTGAGAAAACCCCTCCCAAAGACTCCAGGGATGTATGATATAATTTGCCTAGGCATGGAAACCAGGAAGTGACAGAATAAATTTTAAAAAAAAAAGTTTTAAACAAGTAAATATAATATACTTTCCTATCTATTTGCCAATGCTAGCAGCATAAGGATTAAAAATAGTCAATGTTGATTGAGACATTGACATTCCACTTTAAGCAATACAACCAGGTGACCTCCCTGCCCGGAGCCTGTTGATTGGACAGAGAAGGAACAGCAACACACTAATGAGGGTATCTCTTTGCTCACTCTGCCCTTTCCTTCTTGCAGAATGATTCTTGTCATCATATGTGCACTGCAGCAGCCCTAATTGGCTTCTACTGCTGTCCCTCCCTCTTGCAGTCTGAGTGCTGTTGTACAGGGGATGATACAAGACTTATACCAAGTCAAATGTAATTAATGTTTCTAATAAATACATAACTGTGTCACGTGGTGTTTTGTTTATATCTGCTTTAAGTCTACAGGCAGATCTCAGAAGGCAGCAATGGGCAATCTTTTATGTAGGTGCTCAAGTAGTTGACCAATGTTTTGTTTGGGTTCCCTCTAGGTAAGAATGGTACTAATGGCGACTAACTATTAACTTGGGTAATACTAATGTTAGCATACCTCCCAACTTTTTTAGATGGGAATGAGGGACACCTATCAGCAAAAGTATGCAGGCATAGGACACACCCCTTACCACGCCCCCTTAAAGGAGAATTGTACAAAAAAACAAAAAATAACAAGATTGATAAAACCCACAAGTGCTTTTTTTTACCACTACTATTCCTTTATATTGGCTTTTGGAATTTACAGATGTAGCAATTTAGAAATCAGATGAAAGGTTTAGGGCTGGAAAACACTTTTTGATAGATAAAAAGTGCATTTCATATGCATCTATATAGATCAGACCAAAATGAGGGACAAATGAGGAGGAATGAGGGACAGAGGGACATTGCTCCAAATCAGGGACAGTTGGAAGGTATGTAAATGGTGAGTATTACCTTGGGTAATACTAATGTTAGTGTACATGTGTATGCTCATCTGTAAAAGAATTACTGAGCAGTTGGATACTGCATACTTGACTTTTGTGCATGGACAGTTTTGTATGGTAATTTACAACATACTGAAAATGAAGTAATTCCTAACTCACCACTAGAGGGCACTACTACAGAACATTACAATGTATGTAAGTTGTATCTACTTAGTGCAAAGCAACAAAGTAATAATAAAGGCTTATAATTAGCAGGTGGTAATGTTATTCCATGGATTCTTGAACTAGAAATCAGCTGTGTGCAGAAAATGATCTTCCCTGCAATGTTTATTCCATGTTTATCTCAAAAATGTTCAGTTCTTATAAATTCTTAAAGGAAATCCGTTCCAGAAAGATGTATGTAGACCACTGCTTTCCAACCTGTGGCCCGAGGGCTGCATATGGCTCTTTGGTATATGATGTGCGGCCCTCGGACCTCAGCAGTCTGTAGTGGAATCATTGATTAGGGTAATAGCATTGATCTCTACTACCCTCATATAACATGTTCCCAGTTTCATATCGTCTTCTGCAGCACATCCCCAGCCAACAATGTAGCATGTCTACTCTCTCTGTCCCTCATTTCTTCTACTAGGTCTGTAGTTTTTGTCCTCCTTGTTACTATGCATTATGGCATACTGCTTTAAAGTGGTTCTAAAACTTCAAAAAACATTCTCTGCTTCAGGATCACCCCAACCTGATCCGACGTGCACAAGAGCAGCGGCTTTCCCCAATGTCTCCCTTCTCATTGGGCAGATTGATATCAGTTGGAGCCAGTTGCCCGGTCTGTATCAATAGATGCACACAGGGCGGCTCAGGAGCGAGCCTGCATGGGTGCCCCCATGGAAAGCGGCTTACCACGGGGCACTTGCCAAAGAGGAGGAGCCTGGAGTGCTGGCGGGGGACCCCAGAAAAGGAGGATCAGGGCTGCTCTGTGAAAAAACATTGCACAGAGCAGGCAAGTATAGATATGTTTGTTAATTTAATTTTAAAAAAAAGGAAGGTTTAATGTTACTCTGAGCCCCGGTTCACACTATCCTCAAACAGTGGTGGACTGCTGTGTGCTCGCTCCCGAACCACTTTTCTATGTGTCCCCCTGCTCTTTCCTCATTGGCTGTGATTGACAGCAGTGGGAGCCAATGGGCTCCCACTGCTGTCTCAGCCAATGAGGAGGGAGAGTTAGAGTTAGAGATATACGTCCTAACTTTGAAGAGGAATATCGTTGTTATGGCCGCAGCTAGCTGCCATATCCCTGGTATCTTCTTCTTCGGCCGTCCGTCTGCTTTTAGATAAAAGCGGTCTCTGTGGCGGATTCGCCACAAGATCACTTTTATCGGCGGTGGGAGAGGGCCCCCCCCCGCTGCGCTCTGGAGCCCTCCGGCAGAAGGGGGAGATCAAATCTTCTCCCTTGCTGGGTATGGAGACGAGTTAGGGGAAGATGGCCCCCCACCGGTCTCCATAACATTGCAGGGCGGAAGCGACGCCAAAACGTCACTTCCGCCCATAGCTCTTAAAGGGCCTTTTTTTTTTTTTTTTTAATGACAAAATTCTTTCTTTTTTTTTTTTTTTTTCTTGCATTTTAGTGTAAATATGAGATGTGAGGTCTTTTTGACCCCGAGTCTCATATTTAAGAGGTCCTGTCAAGCTTTTTTTCTATTACAAGGGATGTTTACATTCCTTGTAATAGGAATAAAAGTGACACATTCTAAAAAAAAAAAAGAACAGTGTAAAAATAAAAAATAAAAGGTAAAATAAATAAGAAAAAAAAAAACATTTTTTTTTAAACCTTCCCCCCGTCCCGCCCAGGTCACGTGCAGAAGCGAACGCATACGTGAGTAGCGCCCGCATATGAAAACGGTGTTCAAACACACATGTGAGGTATCGCCGTGATCGGTAGAGTGAGATCAATAATTCTAGTTCTTGACCTCCTCTGTAACTCAAAACATGCAACCTATAAATTTTTTTAAAGGTCGCCTATGGAGATTTTTAAGGGTAAAAGTTTGTCGCCATTCCACGAGCGGGCGCAATTTTAAAGCAGGACATGTTGGGTATCAATTTACTCGGCATAACATTATCTTTCACAATATAAAAAAAATTGGGCTCTCTTTACTGTTGTCTTATTTTTTTAATTCAAAAAAGTGTATTTTTTCCAAAAAAAGTGCGCTTATAAGACCGCTGCACAAATACGGTGTGACAGAAAGTATTGCAACGACCGCCATTTTATTCTCTAGGGTGTTAGAAAAAAAATGTAGAATGTTTGGGGGTTCTAAGTAATTTTCTAGCAAATAAAAACTGTTTTTAACTTGTAAACAACAAATCTCAAAAAGAAGCTTGGTCCTGGTGGTTAGTGGTTAAGGCCTTATGCACAGGCATTTGAGCATTATTTTTCCATTTTCTATTTGTCCATGCACGCTATAGGTGGTCCCAGGCGTTTAGAGGGGCTTTTGAGCATTAAAAAGTGCACAATGCACATAAACGTGGATAAACGTGTAAACACATTTAAACATGCGTTAATGATAAGTGCTTGAGCATTTTTTCATTTCAATGGCCAGAATAAATTAATATTCTGACCAATTAAATGAATAAACGCTCAAGCACTAACTAAACGCACTTGAGAAGACGCAGTTTAGGAGCGCTTTTGTAGCTGCTTTTTTCCTGCCAGGAGAAAAGTGTTTAGAAGAGCCCTAGGGTGCATGAGACCTTACAGTGCCGAGGGACAGCTGCTCAGGACATTATCCAGCCGGTATGAAGGAGACAATAGGGGGAAGGTTTTTATCAGAAGCAGCTATCTCCAGCTAATGAGATAGACCCCAATTTAATGGTCATTTTGTTGTGTTATTGTGTCTTGTTCTGTTCATTGTTGTGATCTTGTGTGTTGTCTTTGTTGAGTGTGGCTGTGTCACAATAATTTCCATTTGGGATTAATAAAGTATTTTGATTTTGATAAATGATGTGTTTGATGCTGTTAGTTTATTTTTTGCTGACTGTGTCACTTCCTGTCTTGGAGATCAGCAGGAAGTAAATAAAAATCTACAAGGTCCCTCGGAGATGGCTGCCAACATAGACAGCAATAAAAACTTGTCTGCTATTTCAATCCGTAAATCAAAAGTTTAAAAAATGGGTGAGTATCCAAAGAGCTAGCAATCAAAAGTAAAGCATCATTTTCTAATTCACAAAAAAAAAAAAAAAAAAAAGGAAACTTCAGCTTTAAATGGAAAAAATTAGAGTTGTAGCTGCATAAATGTCTAATTGGTTTCAAGGTGTTTGATTTCCCAGGAGGCGTCTCTTGCATAGTAAAGAAAACCGGTTTTGTCTCTTGAGCAGCGTAGTCACAATACCTGTGAACACCAGGCACTGTCACTGTATGCCTTTGTCCAGGTCTGCAGCTGAGCTGAGCTGACAAGTGTCATCTATGGGGCTGGCTGCAATGAATAAAGAAGGGGTGTGTACTGGAGATTAGCACTCACACACCCAGCGGAGTAGGAAGTGATTGTACACTGGGGATTTCTCCTGCCAGCAGAGCTAGTGGCACTGTGTACCAGCTGTGATCCCTCACACCCAGCCAGGGTCTGGTGGCAGCCCTGCGGAAACTGATGACAACTTTCTATGAACAGCCAACCAGTCCGTCCCTTCGCCCCTCTTTGATTAAGGGGAAGTGGACATTGGGGGTCCAATGGCTTCCCTACCTGACAACCTAACATTGGGGGACAACAGTACGGGGATAGCCAGCCTCTGGGATGGCGCACACAAGGTAAGCGGTGTTACTCTATGGCTTTAATTTACACTTTGTCAGCCTTGTGTAAAACTTTTTGTAAATCTTTGTATCATTGTTACCTTACTGTAACCGTATAATTACCTTAGGCTCATTTACAGTATGCCCCTTGATCAACACAGCCCCAATGCAATACAGTTGTTTTCTATGTGCCCTGTGCAGACCATAAAGCTAGGTTTAGACCTGTGTTCAAACCCGCCACTCCTCTGCTTTTGGATCGTTTTTCAGAGGCGATTGACAGGCAGTGAGGAAGCAATGTGATGCCTCCTCATTGTCTGTTTTAATCCCATTTTTGCCAACAAACACACCACAACCTTGCATTCAGTTGCAAGGCATTTGCTTTGTGTTCTCCGTTCGCCATTGGTGGGCTTGCTGTCCACCGATCATGATACATTGTATTGTTATTGCTGCGGTCGCAAAGCATGTAACCACCCATGTCTGATGCTATTGCAGCTTAAAGCGGAAGTCCGCCCGCCCCTTTGAAAATTTTAAGTCAGCAGCTACACATACTGTAGCTGCTGACTTTTAACATTAGGACACTTGCTTGTCCTGGGGTCCAGCGATGTCGGCACCGCAGCTGATGTCTCCATTGACTGATCGGGTGCTGCCGCCGCCATTGCCGGTAAGGGGTCCCAGTAGTGTAGCCTTTCGGCTTCACAGTCGGGTCCCTACTGCGCATGCGTGAAGCGCGCTGCACTCGCTCATTAGCCTGACAGAAGTGGAGGGAGTCGGAGGAGGATCGAGCTGCTGACGTACTTCACCGCGGCCCACCCTCCCGGAAGTGGGGACAGGGTACCTGTCAAAGACCGGTATCCGCAACCCCCCCCCCCCGAAAGGTGGCAAATGTGGCACCGGAGGGGGGAAGGAATTGGATAAGCGGAACTTTCATTTTTGGGTGGAACTCCACTTTAAGAGGAGACACTAAAAATGAGGCGCAACCGCACGTCTAAACTTAGCCTTACATTGCTTTGCGTAAAAATGTTATTGCGCTTGTGTGGGTTTCCTCTGGGTACACTAGTTTCCTTTCAAGCTTCGAAGACGTGGGTTGATTTTCTTGTGTCTAATTTGGCCTTAGTATATGTGCGTGTGTATACTGTAAATGCATGTGAGTTAGGCTTCATGTACACTGGCTGCTCCTAAGGAGGCGTTTAGCAGCTCCGAGTTTAGGTGAGAATCGCGTATTCAGAAGAATCGCATTCAGGGTAGGAAACGGTGGGAAAACTCAGAAACGCAGTTTGTTTTTGCCACGTTTTGCATTTGGCCGTGGTCAGGGTAGGCTAGTGTACATGTAGCCTTAGGCCCCTTTCACCCTGGGCTGTCCATTTTGATGGACTCTGCTTGCCTGTTTTCATCCGATCCACCAGACGAATGGAAAATAGGGTCTCCATCCGTCTGCGTTTAGCAGATCAGATGTCAGTGGACATGTCACCGCTGACATCCGTCGCTCCATAGAACTGTATGGAGCGTCCGTTCAGGTCCACCTAAAAAAACTGACAGGCGGACTTGAACGGTCTGCATATGTGAAAGGGGCCTTAGGGTCTTTAGATTGTAAGCTCCTTGAGGGCTGCATAAATTGTCAGTTCTGTATAAATATCTGTAATAAAATATTTTAAAGGAATGCAGTATGTTTTGCGGAGTTCCACTGTTTATTTTTAGTTTATTAAAAGTCAGCAGCTACAAAAAGTGTAGCTGCTGACTTTTAATAAACAGACACTCACCTGTCCCATGGTCCAGCGATGTGGCTGCCCGAAGCCTCCTTTCTCTCCCCCTCCTCTTCGCGGAGCCGCCGCCGACATTGTGAGTGTGGGCGCCCGGCTGTGGGATTTTGCGGCTTCACAGCCGGGCGTGCACTGCGCATGCTTGAGCATGCACTTCGTCAATGGCCGGACAATGTTCTGGAACCTGTCGCGTGTCCCAGAACATTGCCGGGAGGGGCCGCCTTTGAGTTGCCTAGGCGGTTAGAAGCCTGGAAGGAGGAAATGGGACAGGAAGTCCCACTGAAAAAACAAGTACTCAGCCCTCCCCCCCCCCCCCCAGGGTGCTCATCAGGTATTTTGGTCCTAATTGTGCCCTTCATGTGCTTCATCCTTGAAAATAATTGCTCACAACGATAGGTGCTGCCGAAAATTGATGAGATGAATAAGGCGTGATTGTGAAGAGTGAGAGATCTTTCTTTAGGAAGATAAAACTTATAAAAGTCCAGTAGAGAGACACTGTCAAATTTTTACTTGGCTGCAAAACATTCTACAAAAAAATCTATCGTTTTAAGTACGTTTACAATTTTGTGTTTTGCCGCATTCATAGCCATTTTGGGCCTCAGGTTGGACATCCCCGTTTTAAACCATACCCTTCTTTATCCAGAAAACCTTTTGGGTTTGAATAAACATTAAGAGAAAGTGTGTCTGTGATCTGTGGCACCACTGTGTTTTCAAAATATGAGAACAATTATCTGCCTGCTGAAAATTTCCAATTTTTTGCCTACCCTCTTCTCTTTTTTTTTATTTTTATTTTTTTTTTTTAGACCCTGAGGTCAGCAATGGCAGACTGCATGGTTCTCTCATGACATGTGTCTATACCTACTGTAGCTATCAGTCAGCTGGAGGTCTCCTGACCCACCTGAATATGGAAGCCATTCAGAAACGCTTTGCAGCTCATTGGGTCCATGAGGATCCAGAGCAAAAATACAAAATACAGAAATTCACCTAGTATAAAGCTGAGGATGATGTTTTAAGAGAAGTTTGGCCAAAGCTTATTTTGGCCATAATTCCTAGTGGGTCACAGGGGTGCATTTACTTTTGCTCTCCTGTCACGCAGAGTTCACTTATAGTGGGCTATTGTCTGCTTAGAGCTGACATGGCAGAGCCTCTCCGAACTATGAAAGGATTCTAAACCATTTTGTCGGTATCCACCCAAATGTCTGATCAACAACTGACTTAGCCACTTGGTGCGCCACTAAAAGCCAAAACAAGTTGCGCCTGCCCCCTCCCCAGCCCAGGGCTCCACTGAACACTGGAGGACCAGAGCAGAGAGTGGTGGCTGGCAGTCACTGCTCTCCACTCTGTGCAAACCAAGAACTGATCAATCAGCGACCATGTGATCACTTAGCTCTCAGTGTAAGAGCTGACAGCTGCAGCATAGAGGTGAGCATGTGTGTTTGCTTTTTCAAATCCAAAACTTCTCCTTGCAAGTGCAGCTGGGTATCTGCCTTGCTGGGACTTGTAGTTCTACTACAACTACCCAAGGGCAACTTGTCCAAGCCTGCTATGCGGAGTGTTGGACTATGTGAAGAGTTCAGATCACACAGTGACATCGTGGTCAAGCTGTGCTTGCTCTGGTAGATCCATTCATTGTCCTTTAACTCTTGCATCCCATACATTGGACTCTGTGTTGGTGTTTGAGGGAGTTAAGACCAAGACAAAAGGCATTTTGTCAGATGGGCTGTTTATTGCTTGTGCTTGGGGCCAAATTCATTTCCATGCAATCTGTAGGAGCACAAGAGCTTATTGTTGTGCAGATAGAGGACTGCCTTTCCCAGTGGTCATAATCCTTTGAAGGCCTAATCTGTGTTTGTTCATCTGATCCCCTGAATACATGAAATTAATCAAAGACCCCCGAGCAAGGTCTGTCTGTGCCGATAGATAAAATTTATCTAAAAAGTAACAATGCTAGTGCATCTTTTGTGTTTGTCGTATCACACATTAGTATTTTCCATAGATAAAATGAAAGTTTGCAATGGAAAACAAAGTTTTCCAGCTACCGCAGACAGAGTTGTTCATATTTCATGTGTATGATTGCTCAGCCAGCACCGTGGCTAAGGCTAGCTATACACATAAAGCTAGCATGAATGGGGAAAATCAGTAGATTCCAAATACCCTGGATGGTGGAATCTGTGCTGTTGGCTATTGTATTCAGGCAGCCACAGCACCTGTGACTGCATCTGATTGGATGCTGTCACTCTTTTGGTTGACAATTTTCCACCCAGCTTCAATTTTTTTTTTTTAATGGAGTTTTGAGTCAGGTGGTGCTAAGAGAGCTTGAAATTTGGCTGACTCAGCCGGAATCGGTGAAAACTTGAGCCGTGTCAGGCCAGCTTTAGTTTTAGCACTCTTGCCTTGGCATCCTGCATTCAGCTTCCACCCTGAACACACTTGGAATTGTTTGTTTGCATGGATTTACTCCGTGTGCTCCAAGTTCCTTTCACAACCCAAGACTATTCTCTGAATTGGCTTTAAATCATAATAAGCTATGCAATCTTGTTACATAACCATGGAAGGGGCATTGGATTGTAAGCCTTTTTATAGAGAAGAAGGTCTTGTTCACATGGGGCATATGTAGCGGTATCCCCATAGGGGCTACTAAGTTATATGGCCCACCTGTCACCCTGCCCAGCCCGGGGTTCACTCCTTAGTCACTCTCAGGCAGAGTGACCATGTGCTTGGTTTTTGTTATTTTTTTTTAGGGAATTTAACTTGTGTTTTGCGGGATAAGGATTGATTGGTGAGCTGGGTCGTGCTGCGAGGGTACTGCTTTAACCCAATGTCATCTGAGACCAAGGTGGGATAAGAGATGACGTTGGGTTGGCTCTGGGTTTCTGCTGGAAAGATGAAATTAAGTTAAAACCGGACAGTGCGTCTGTTGCGACGTTGCACTTGCCTGGAATGTATGTGCAGTGCACATTGAACTGATGCTGCAGGGATAATGGTACCAGCCTGCGCAGAAAGGACATAACAGGGAGCGACTTGGACCTGCCCTTGTTAACGATATCGGCCGTGGCCTGGTTGTTGGTGGCGAAGGCCACCGTTTGTCTGGTCCAGGTATGGTCCCAGACCTGAGCGGCTGCCATGATCGGGTATAGCTCGAAATGAGGAAGATTGGATGAACTCGGGGATTTAGGAGCATCTCTGGAGGCCCCAGTCCTGCAAACCAATGATGGCCAAAAATTGCAGCGAAGCCTGTGGAGGCTGCGGCATATGTTACTACCTGTGGTGATAAAGCCGATACTGACGGTATGAACATAGATATGTCATTCCAACTAGTAAGGAACTCATCTCACATAGACAAATCCACTACTGCTGCTGTGTCTAGTCTAAGGATTTGATTGGGGTCCTGTGTCTGAGAGAGTAAGACCAAGAGGCTCGAAATAAAAGATCCTCCCTGGGGAATAAATCTCATTGCGAAGTTGAGCATCTCTAAGAGGGATTGAAGCTATTTCTTAGTACGCCCCTGTGCACAGGTAAAGTCATGAAGAACCGACCTGATATAGGTCGATTTGTCAGGGGGCAGGCTGGCCTGTATGGAGCGAGTGTCAAGGTTGACCCCGAGGAAGGTGATAGAGAGTGTGCTGGGCCTTCCACTTTGTGCTCTGCTATGGGCACATTGAGATACCCAAACACCACTCTTAATCTATCTAGGTCTACTGGTGGCACACCAGGCTGTTCGATTAGCAGGAAGTCATCCAGACAATAAATGACCATCTGGCACTGGACTTGGTGCGAAAGGATCCAAGTGAGGGACTGCAAAGGTGTCAAAGAGCCACGGGCTGTTTTTTAGAGCTGAAGGTCAGTTTAGTGGCGAGGTAATATGACACTTTCCATTTAATGCTGTGCCAGCACCAGAGGGATGGTTGGATGGGTAGAAGCCTAAATGCATCTGAAATGTCAGCTTTAGAGCGCCAGGTGCTTGTGCCTATTTTGATATTTGCCATGCAGAATTCCTCTGAAGGAATTAAGGAATTCAAACACGGGATATGGGAAGAATGAGGCGCTGGCAGGTCGTACACCAAACAAAATTTTATGTGAAGCTGAGAAATGGCCAAGGACATGGACTGAAGAGATGCTTGCTGGGAGCTGGGCCAGTCTGTCACTGGTGGTGGGATGAGGAGCCTGTAGAGCTCGGCTTTCCTGGCTGTAGCGGAGAAGGGCACGCCCCTGCGCCTTAGTTCCGCTGTTAACTTGGGGATGGTCCCCCTGAGGGACTGCACACTGCCGCTCTGAAACCGGAGAGGGTGACAGAGGGGCCTGTGACATGACTCTGGGTGACTTGTGCCCTAGTTATGAAGTCCTGGTTTTTGAGGTCGAAAGTTCAGTCGACCGGAACCTGGGGGAATAACATTCAACCTGGTGCAGGATTGAACTACCTGAACTCGACTGACCTAGTGGAGAAATGACAGACAGACAATGGAGAGTGGCTTTATGCCATTAGAAGGTGAATGAGTGGCCAGGTCGTGCGACTTTGAGATGCATTTATAGCGACTGCAAGGGTAACCTTATCAGGAGGTGAACGATGGTTAAACTAATGAATCTGAAAACATGAATGGAATTTGAAGGAAAACTGCTTTGAGACCAGTTGGTCTGAAGCTATGTGGGCCGATGTGCCTTGTTGCGACTGGATTTGAACTGGACCGTAAGAAGAGCCGTACTGAGGGGTGTCTGTCAATGACTTGACAAATCATACAGTAATCTGAATTTAAAAGTAAACTGTTGCGTCGCTGACTCGGTTAAATTGATGATGGGCAACTCCTATCCTCATATTGATTAGTGGTTCCAAATTAATAATAACTACTGCAGTAGGGAACAGACACAAAAGATACGCTCAGCATCTTTCCAAATAACTGTTCTGCTTTATTATGACGCAATTGAAGGTTTTTATGCACATGATTACGTAGGTATCACATTAATACTACAATTGTACGTTTATGGTAACAAGAGGCGTAACATAGGCAGGCTAATTCTAATCAGGACTCGAAAGAATGTAAACATTTACTGAAAACATTATTAGTGCTGTGTGCACAGTGAGGGCAGTGTGCAATACATACAAAATACAATACAATTATATACAGAACTTACAAATTTCCATTACAGTCTCCCCTCTTTTGATCAATATTTTGATCACTAACCATACCTGCTATAACCTTTTAACCTGGAACCTCCACACACTTAGGTGGAGGTAGTCCTGGCCAAAGAGGCAAAAAAACTCCCCTGTGGAGAAAATAATAGCTGAGCAACTTTTTTCATTACCAAATGACTTTTCATTGTGAAAAACAAATGATTGATAAGACATATTTACAGAGTACTGGCTGTACACTCCTGTGGCCAGAATGGCCTTCTAGCTGAATTGTGGGCATGATGACTTATCAGCATATGTAAACACAGACAATTCTACATAAAATGGAAGGCATACAAAAGACAAATATGAATTCAACATGGCTAAACTACTTTTCAAATATATATATCCCTTACAATTAAAGTAATTGAATCAAAAAGTTCCCTAGACTGTGATGACAAGAGGGAAACAAATCAAACAAAGAGATTTCTTTAATTAAGTCATTTTTGCAGTGTCTGGTGTGGATCCAGGTGACTTCTCCTTCAAGTTTTGCAAAAACTGTACATGAACTAGATGCTGTATTGAGTCTCCAAACATTTCCTTATATATAAATGTCTCTTAACAATCCACAAGTCACCTGGCTTTAGTTTTAGATCCTTCCAAACTTTTAGGATCTGGAATTGGGGAGAAAACACATAAATGAGTTTGTCAAAAAACCTTAAAAGATCAGCAACATTCTCTGTGAGATCCGAATGGAGGACTTCAGCTGCTGAGACAAAATATAAGCAAGTGAGTAACACACTCCCAAACCAAATCCCATAGGGAGAGAGTCCAACATCCCCCTTAGGGGCTTGATAAAATAAAAGAAAACATTCAGGCAAAAGTTTTCTAGTTTCTTACTCTACTTTGTCCGCTACATTGTAGAGAGTAGGGGGTGTAAAAATAAAACCTCAAAACTTCTAGTAAGGACTCTCCTATAAAAAATGACTTTCTCTGTTACTCTCTGTACTTTCTGGCACTCTGTACTTACAAACTACTTCTGATAACACTTTTTACTGTGGCCTTTGCAGTAGCATTTGCCACTGGACATCCAAAAAACATGTCCATACAGACAAAATACATACTCGTAAGATCCTAACTTGGGCATCTGGATATATCTTTTTGTAATCTCTGGAAGGGATGTTCAGCTTTTGGTAACACCTTTTGGTAACAGGTAAAACAAGAAGTGATATGTTATAAAAACAACTGTGGTGAACCCTGGCTCTATCCCATGCTCATTTACTAAGGCAGCCATAACTGCTTGTGACTGATGACAAGGTCCATGTGTCAAGCTGGAGGGAAAAGAGTGGCTGGCAGACATAAATGATCACCTTTTCCAAAGTCCTGTTTCATAAGAAGTTGCCCCCTGTGGACCACTTGTTCTTCTCGTTCTGGGGTCCTTAAAGTTGAATTATTAATCCCAGCTATACTGGGCCGAGACTAGGGTGGAATCTGTGAGTTGCACAGACCCATCAAGTGTCCGGGGCTGTAATGCAGCATCCTTAGAGTCACCTGGTCTGCTTCCATGTGTGAAAGTTAAAATGGCTACCTCAGCAAGAAGCTGGAAGGCTGAAAACAGCCAATCAAATTAACTTGGCATGCTTTATTGGTTTACCTGCCTAAGTAAAAGCAAACTTCTGGCCCTTCAAATGGAACCAAAAGCTCTCGATATCTCGACTATCTATATAAATATACTCTTTTTATAGCTCACAGGCTTTGCTAAAACATGGAGCTCTGCTTCTTGAGCTGGGGAAAAAAGGATCCAATGACTTTGAATACAGAGTATCCTTCTGGGTGATAAACTGCATACTTAAATCTACAAATAATGTAATATCTGGGTCTTCAGGGAGTGTGTCCCGCACTGGGCTCACAGCAGCTGATTCCTACACCATCAATTTAACACATGCGTCTTCCTTTGTCTCCAGCCTCCTCCAATAGAGGCAATAAGGTGGCTGGATTCAAATGTACACATTTTTCATTGTTCGATGTGTACATAAACAAACTCATATTTTAAACCTTTCATTAGACAAACATTTTGTTAGCTGTATATTTGCTGCGCAGCCTTAAAAATTAAATGTTTGACCAAAACAATATCTAACTTTGTCTAATAGCACTTTTGCATAAAAGCTACAGCTCTGATATATCGGGATGGACCCTTCATTACTGGGTCCAGCGTGCATAAATATATTACAATGGCTTGTTTTCTATCATGCTATTTGTGTAAGAACTCCAGTTTCATGTTTCAAAAGACAACTTTTTCCTGGCTATATTATAATAAATGATAACAATACCCTGTGATCATGCAGAGATGTCCATAAATCCAAAATATTCTTCTGCTTATACCACGGCACTTACAAGGAAAAGGGGCACATTATTTCACAATCCACACATTCTGCTTTGGATTTCAAAAATAAAAATAAATAAAAACAAAAGGACCAACAATCTGTATGATGGACCAGAAAGCATCAAAAACTAAAAAACAATTGGCTGCAGGTGGCATCTATCCTAACAGGGTGTATGGACTTGATGTGATGGGTCTGTTGTATTTAAATTTTTATTTATTATTATTCCTACATCATGGACCGCACATCAAGTTATTATCAAGAACCTTAAAATTTCATTTTTGTAGAAAAACTTCTTATGTATTCCATCCATCTTGGCTTTGTTAAATATTATGGCAGCTTCATTCCAAATAACAACCTCATCTTAATCTTTTTTTCTCTCAATAAGGGCTTATTGAATAAATGTAAAATTACAAAATTGTTATCTTAATCAAAACTAATCCCATTCATTACAAATTTCCCCAATAACCTGGATTTCATTTCCAACCAAAGTTTGTCTAAACCAGTTTCAATATATCCATTATTAATAAAATTGTTAAACTCCATATTAGAAATGAATACTCATTATTACTTACCGTAATTTCCCTTTTTTAAATGCACTGTTTCCACTATCAAAGGATATTCAATTTGTGTAATACACGGTTAAATGTAACCTTCATTTTACCATGTTTGGAAAACAGATTCCAAAAATAATTGTGATCACATTGTTTACCATTAGATCGGTTAACCCGGCACATTTTGTTATAAATGTTTTGTCTAAAAAAACTGGAATTGGCATGGTGTCCTTCCAGCTTATCACTGACCTCTCAGGGACATTCTTTCATGAGAGCACAAAGGAGGGGGTCACATCTGCGTACATGACACACACAAGCAATAGAACTAAAGGTCCCAGCATTCGCAAACACATACACCAATATCTCTCTAAAATCGCTTTTTCCCATTTGTACAGAACACATGCATATCATTCTCTCACTTTCTTTTAACTCTCATTAATATTTTCCTACCTAAATTCTGCTTTCCTTATTTTGTTCAGATATCTTTTATATCTAGCCATTATGATCAGACGGGCAGCCAGAGTGCTCATTCCATCTTCCCTCTCTGACAACATATAAAGTATTCCGTTTTACCTCTCATTTCTCTGTTTCTGACTCTAATAGTTGTAGTGCCTGACCCCAAATTCATCCCACAACTTAACATGAAATTGTCCCTTTCTGTCTAGTGTTAATGTCACCCTTGATCCATCCTGCTCACATAGATGGCTGTTTCTCTAGCTGTTTACTCTGCATGATTCTTAGTCCCTGTGGACCTTGGTAACCCAGTTACCCATTGTGGATCCATGTCCACTCTAACCATTAATTTAGGGACTCAGTATAGGCGGAACCGCACCTTCGGTTCATATATAGCGCTCCTCTTGCGCTGGGCATTTTTGAGGGTCTCTTACCCTTTATTCCCTTACTTAATTCAATGCCCATAATGACTGGCCAGTCTTCTCTACATGTGCCTATACCCTCTTGCCTCTAAACTACTTTATCTAGCAGATGTACTACATATACCTGTGAACAGCACTATTCTTCCCTTTCTTATCTATAACACTCCGATGGACAATAGACAGGGACAACATAACATATAACCACCAATCAATACAGTTCGATTAAGGTGAGTAAAATAGGTACCCTTTGTCCTGAAAATGCCTTACCGATCAAGGAAGTCTGATAACTCAAATGTAAGCAAAAGGCTTACCTCAGCCGGCTGATTATCAGAAATTCCTGGATCGTCTCAAGCTCCTCGTTTCGGATACTCAGGGTCACCTGTAATCCCCTCCTAAGGCAAAGCTCGCCATGCTGACTCTGTTAAATTGATGATGGGCAACTCCTATCCTCATATTGATTAGTGGTTCCAAATTAATAATAACTACTGCAGTAGGGAACAGACACAAAAGATACGCTCAGCATCTTTCCAAATTACTGTTCTGCTTTATTATGACGCAATTGAAGGTTTTTATGCACATGATTACGTAGGTATCACATTAATATTACAATTGTACATTTATGGTAACAAGGGGCGTTACATAGGCAGGCTAATTCTAATCAGGACTCAAAAGAATGTAAACATTTACTGAAAACATTATTAGTGCTGTGTGCACAGTGAGGGCCGTGTGCAATACAATTATATACAGAACTTACAAATTTCCATTACAGTCGCTAAGGCGACCGACATTAAATAATAGTAGAGCGTATGACTGGATAAAAGAAACAAAAATGCACGAAGGACCCGACACGAAGCGACTGCCGGACCTAAGGAGAACATGACAGACAATATACGAAATAAGACCACTGTACGATTGAAGTGATGGTGACATGAATCGGTGTGCCGCAACTTTGATTTGACAGTATCCGAACTGTGGAATATGGGATGAAATGAGGGCAAAATTAAATGAGCGAAATTAAGCTGACATGAATCGGAGTACTGCTAAAACGACTGGACTCGGATCGGCGTGTGGGGTATATGAAATTAAATGACTGAAATGTTTGCCATGACAGAGGCACGAATCGGTGTGTTGTAACTGTGACTTGACAGTGAACCGAACTGTGGACTATGGGATGAAATGAGGGCGAAATGAATGCCATGACAGAGGCACGAACCGGTATGTCGCGATAGCGACTAACAGCAAACCTGTCCGTGGAACAGGAAATAACAATGGCTAACACGAGTCAACGTGAATTAGTGCGTCACAGATGTGACTGGATTCGAATCATAATGAAGGGTATACGAAATGAACGAATGAAATGATTGCCACGACAGAAACCCAACTCGGTGTGCCGCAGTTGCAACTGACAAACCAGACTTTGGAGCATGGAACTGTATGAGAAGGAATGACTAGAACAAGCCGACCCGAATTGGTGTGTCGCAGATGCAACTGGATTTGAATTGGAGTAAATGTATGTGAAATGTAGCAAATGAAATGATTTGCCATGACAGAGGCACGGATCGATGTGCTGCAATTTGCGACTGACAACGAACCGGACTGTGGAGGGTGGCATGAAATGAGATGACCGGTGAGCTGCTGATGCGAACTAGATTTGTCTCAGAGCATAATGCGAACTAAAATAACTGAAATGCTAGACAGTATGTTTAAGTGAAATGGGCCTACTACGTGGCGTGAAACAGCAAGGTACGAGAATGTACGAATGAAACCGATGAAAAACGGCTGTGTTTTTTTTGCTCACTAACTGAGCCACAAGTTCGTGGTTTGCACGAGGCTAAAAAAAAGCTGCATGCGGAGACTTAACGAATGACTCGCAAGTTCCATAGCGGGGCTTCAGAGACACTGGGTATCTGGCAAACAACGGTGCTGTGTGAAATGAAGAAATGATATATGAATCCTACCTGCGACAGTTTGAGAGACTCGATCTACGAAAAACCACGACCGGAGAACCGAAAGCCTCAGAGTTCGGACATGCAGCTCACAAACACCGAGTGAGTTGGAAGAGTTGGCCTAGTGACGTAACGTATCGCGCACCGGAACCGACAGTGATTTAGGGTGAAAATAACCCAAATCAGTGTAGAAAAACATATTTGGGGGCTAAATATGTTCTGAAGAACAGAAATTTATTTGAAAAATTTTATAACAGAAACAAAGAAAAATGTTTTCAAAATGTTTGGTCTTTTTTTTTATATATAAATCTATCCCCTATTTAGTAGACGCTATAACTTTTGCGCAAACCAATAAATATACGCTTGAGATTTTTTTTTTTTTTACCAAAAATATGTAGAAGAATATATAATCAGCCTAAACTGAGGAAAAAAAATAGTTTTTTAATATATTTTTTGGGGGATATTTATTATTTATTATAGCAAAATGTAAAAAAATATTGCTTTTTTTTTCAAAATTGTCGCTCTTTTTTTGTTTATAGCGCAAAACATAAAAACCACATAGGTGGTCAAATACCACCAAAAGAAAGCTCTATTTGTGGACAAAAAAAGAAGGATGTCAATTTTGTTTGGGTGCAAGGTCACACGACCGCGCAATTGTCAAAGCGACGCTTTTTTATATATATATATATATATATATATATATATATATATATATATATATATATATATATATATATATATATATATATATATATATATATATATATATATATATATATATATATATATATTGTGCCTTTCATTTCTATTTTAAACTGAATGGGTTGTTTTACAAGGTGATCATTTACAATCACTTTAATAATATTATTTTATTGCAGTCCATTCCCCATTGAGTTATCTCCTTTCACTTACTGTTCTGACAGTCATTCAATATACAGGAAGTGAGAGGGAATCTCTCCAAGAATGCCAGACAGCAGTGAACAGTCAGGGTTTTATTCCCTTGCACATGAATAGACGATTGATTTCATGCGCATGTGAAAGGACAATTGAAATGACCACTAAATGAGGATGGTTTCATGTCACACAGCCTCTTCCCTCTCGGCCATTTTAGGGTGTTATTTCTCCATTCTTTCTTAGGCCTCATGCACACTGGACATTTTTACAGATGTGGTGTGTGTTTAGTTTTGTTTTGTTTTGGTTTTTTGTTTTGTTTTGTTTTTTCTACAATCAATAAACTCTCCATGTTATCCTATTTTGTCCATGCACACATAAGCTGTTATCAACTGTTTTGGCTGGAAAAAAAACACAAAAACTAGTGGGTTCTAAAAGGAGTTTTTCAGCTGTAAAAAAACGCAGATAAATGCTCAAACACAGCTCACCAGCATATTTATTTATTTATTTTAACGTTTTTGAACCCATTGAGAAAAAAAAACGCTGAAAAACGCTATTGCAAAAACACTGAAAAACTCAAGCTGCTGGCGTTATTATAACATCCAGTGTGTGCATGAGGCCTAATAATAAGAAACCTCTTTGGAGGCTGTAGCTCAAGAGGAGGTGTTACTGCCCAGGATCCTCAGCTGTTCTTGCATTGTAATTCAATTTACTTTGGGAAAAACATTACAACAGCACCTTACATATCCACAGGAGCTGTTAAGCAACAGGACGTGATTGCATTTTGAATACTAATTCCAGAACACTGGGGCAATGGATTTATTACCATGTCGTTTCCCAGCTACAAAAACCTATAGATAGATTGTGCTGCATAGTTTTTGTCATTTCAAATAAAATGTTCAGGAACGCCTTCCTTTTTTTTTTCTGTGTAGCCAGAAATACAACACATGTTGTTTCTGCTGATGGATGAAAAGTTTGTTGGTGCTCAGTGGGATGGAGAGGGGGCAGTGGTGCTCAGTGGGATGGACAGGGGACATAGTTTGTGGGGTGGAGGAGGCAGTGGTGCTCAGAGGAGGAGAAGGAGATATGGCTTTGGTGCTTAGGGGGGCAGTGATTCTTGGGGCGGCAGGGTTGCTCAATGGGGTGGGCAGAGGGGCAGGGGTGCTCAGTGGGAAGGACAGGGGGCATTGTGTTCAGTGGGATGAACAAGAGGAGCAGTAGGTGCTCAGTAGGGGAAGGGGGGCATTGGTACTTGGTGGAGTGGACAGAGGGGCAGTGGTGCTCATTTGGGTGGACAGGGGGCAGTGGTGCTCAGTTGGCTAGACGGGGGATTGTTTATTTGTGGTATTTAGTAGGGTGGATGGGGGGGCAGTGGTGCTCAGTGGAGGAGAAGCAAAAGTGGTTTGGTGCTTAGGGGTGGTAAAGAGTATAGTGGTACACAGGGGGGCAGTGATGCTCAGTGGGATAGACAGGAGGCATTGTGTTCAGTGAGATAAACAAGGGGAGCAGTGGGTGCTCATTGGGGGAAGGAGGGCATGAATACCCAGTGGAGTGGACAGTGGGACAGTGGTGCTCAGGGTGGGCAGGGGAGCATTGGTGCTCAGTGGACTGGACAGGGGACAGTGGTGCTCATTAGGAGGGTAGTGGTGCTCAGTGGGGTGGACAAAGGGGCATTAGTGTTCAGTGTAGTGGATGAGGGGGCAGTGGGGGGAGGGGGAGGAGAAGCGGTATTTTTGGTCAGTAGCGTGGAGAGGGGGGCAGTGGTACTCAGGAATGCACTGGTTCTCAATGGGGTGGACAGAGGGGTAGAGGTGCTCAGTGTGGTGGACAGAGGGGCAGTGGTACCCAGTGGAACTGGGCAGGGGACTGTTGTGTTTGGTAGGGTGGACGAGGAGAGCAATGGGTGCTTAGTGGGGCTAGGGAGGGTGGGGCAAAGGGGCATTGGTACTCATTTGGTTGGACAGAGAGGCAGCGGTTCTCAGAGGAGTGGACAGAGGGGTAGGGGTGCTCAGTAGAATGGACAGAGGAGCAGTGGTGCCCAGTGGGATGAACAAGGGGAGCAATGGGTGCTTAGTGAAGGAAGGGGGGTGGTGCTGAAGGGGCATTGGTACTCTATGGGTTGAACAGAGAGGCAGTGGTGCTCAGTGGGGTGGGGTGGCTAAGGGGGGCATTGGTGTTCAGTGGGAGGGTGGAGGTATTGGCACTCAGTTGGGTACCTGGCTCATGCTGTCCCGTGCTGGAGCTGCTGATGAGGTGTGGTCCCTGGTTGGCTCACTGACTGCTGCTGGGCACCGCTAGTTGATACTGAGGATGCACTTTACATCAGAATGAGAGAGACAGAGCAGTGTCATGGAAAAGCAAGGGGTTCCTTCTGCTGCTTGCTGTTTTTTGGCGCTAACAGCCACAGATTTTGAGCTCTGAAAAGTAGCAGGGACAAAAGCTGGCAGCAGAAAATTTTAAAGTGTGTCATTTTGTGGCTCTTGTGGACCCAGAAAGATCACCAAAAGATGAGGATCACTTGCCCTGAGTGCCTGGAGCTAGGAACGCAAAGAACACAGCCTGGGATGCAGTTAATGCGGGACTACACGGTAAAATGTGGGACTGTCCCAGCAAATTCGGGACATTTGACAACTATGTGCCCTAACCTAGTAGGTGATAATTGAAACATCCCACTTTAAAACTATACAGGATAGAGGCGCTGCCTGTGCTGACTTGCTCTTAAAACATATAAGGTCCAGTTTTTCAATGTGACCGCCCCCCAACACCTCCCACCTATCATAAAACGCTGCAATAATCGAAACACAAACACTAGGAGAAGAAAGTTTAGATAATATTCTTGAGATCTCATGGAAAGCTGTGAACCATCAAATCGCTCCATCTTGCCGGGGATGTTGCTTCTCCTCTTCCCAGTCGAACTGAACAGGGAGTGGGTCCTGAGACCCGATTGGCCGGAAGTCCTAAGACTCCCTGGCCAATTGGGTCTCAGGACCCGCTTCCTGATTGGCCAGGAGGAGAAGCAGGAAGACATTAGCAAATATTAATTTGCTAGTGTCACATACGTGGGTGGCCTGAGCTCACCCTTTTTTGAAGCCGATTCAGGCTCTAATCATGTGCTTAAAAAAAATAAAAATCCATGTGTCCAGTGCACTGCATGTGGATTAGGGGCCGGGCTCATGGATTAGGGGGGCGGCGCCCCTGCGTCCTTAATGGACGGGCCGTCACTAATGCTGTGTCTTCTCAGTAAGATTTGGGCTACTCTGCATTCCCCAGGCTTTTGCAAGAATGACCATAAGGTAGGAGACCTGGACCACTGGAGAGATGAGTATAAGGTCTTTTCTACTGCAGAGATCCTGCATGCACAGGAGTGCAGTTATCCCGACACCAGGGGCATCACTAGGGGGTGGCTTTGGGGGCTATAGCCCTGAATCTGGGGCCAATAGCCCCGAGTCTCTGCAGGGGTCCCCAAGGGGAGGAGAGGCTCTCTGGGGACCATTATGTTAGTGGGGGGCTCTCTGGGGACCCTGATGCAAGGCAGAGGCTTTCTAGGGACCCAGATTTAAGGGGGAGGCTCTCTGAGGACTCTAAAGGGGGGCTCTGTGGAAACCCTGATGTAAGTGGGGGGGCCCTCTGGGTACCCTGATGAAAGGGGGAGGCTCTCTGAGGACTCTGATGTAAGGAGGAGGCTCTCTGGGGACCCTGATGTAAGGGGGGCTCTCTGGGGACCCTGATGTAAGTGGGGGGCTCTCTGGGGATATATATACACATACACACACACACACACACACACACACACACACACACGTATATTACTGTATATACATGTGTATGCCCGCCCAAGTGTATAACTTTCTGTACTACGCTGCTATGGGCTCTAGCCTCAGATCTTTTGTAGACCTAGCAACGCCCCTGCCCGACACACAGGCACTGTGCTGGAATGCCGCATGTGCATCGCTGTGTACATTCTACAGAAGACTGAGCAGGCAGGTTTATTTTATAGCAGAAGAGACATTGAATGCAACAAAGAGCCTTGATGCTCGCAGTTTTGTAATATTGAAATGTGGGCTCTGTTCACACCTCTGCAGGTGCTCACGTGTTTTTGGTCTTATTTTGCGCAGCCCATTTATTTGAAACAGGCTGCCCTATGCATGAAAAATGCACAAATGAAGTGCATGACCCCTTTAAAAAAAATTGTGCCACATAAAAATGTATGGAACTTTTTGTTGCTTTGCATTTTGGTGTACAAATTAGCAAGGTGTGTGGGACCCATAATGCACAAAAGTGAACCCAGCTTTAGTTCCGCTTTTAGTTCTGCTTTAAATACACCCATCTGAAACTGCCCTTATTTTGATGAAATGATTGTTTTAACATTTAGCAAAACTTGAAAGACTTGTATTCCAATTCATTGCCTGGGGATACATTCTTCATGTGCAATACGACAAGGTGTGTTTGTCTGTCTACACAGACTATGAAATGTTTTTACAGTTGTCGCATATGGCCCTTCTGAAATCTTCCATTGAGAATTCTGCATTATCAGTTAATCCAGATCTATGAGTGATCACAACGTGAAAGATAGATAAAGCGCATCAGACGGACACAGCTCTCAGGAGAATCCAATCAATATCATAACCCCAGAAAAGATTGTATCCAAAAGATCAAATAAAGTGGGGAAAATATTAATTTGATCCCCTGCTAATTTTGTAAGTTTGCCCACTTACAAAGAAATGAAGGGTCTATAATTTTTACCATAGATGTATTTTAAATGATAAAGACAGTAAATACATGATACAAATGTTATAAATTAAGTTGCAGTTCAGAGAGTAAAATAAGTAGTATTTGATCTCCAAGCAAAACATGACTTAGTACTTGGGGAGAAAACCTTGTTGGCAAGCACAGAGGTAAGACGTTTCTTGTAGTTAGGTTTGCACACATCTCAGGAGGGATTTTGATCCACACTTCTTTACAGATCTTCTCTAAATCCTTAAGGTTTCTTGGCAACTCAAAGTTTCAGCTGCCTCCATAAATTTTCTGTAGGATTAAGGTCTGGAGACTGGCTAGGCCACTCCATGGCCCTAATGTGCTTCTTCTTGAGCCTCTCCTTTGTTGCCTTGGCGGTATGTTTTGGGTCATTGTCATGCTGGAAGACCCATCTTCAGAGTTCTAGCTGAGGAACGAAGGTTCTCATCCAAGATTTTACAATACATGGCCCCATCCTCAATAATATATTATAAGGAACATGGACATTTTTGGTTACTCATTTATGTATTTCATATGGTGTGATGGATGTGACTATTCCCGCCCCTTATGCCGCGTACACACGACTGGCAAACTAGGTCTTACGGTCTTCCCGACGGACTTTCGGCGGAATTCCAATGGACTTTCACAACGAACGAACTTACCCACAAACGAACGGACTAGGTCTGTTCGTAAGTCCATTCATTTTGAACGTGATGACGTAAACGGGAATAAACAAGGAAGTTCGATAGCCAGTAGCCAATAGCTTCCCTTGCGTCGTATTTGGTCCGTCGGACCAGCACTTAGACGAACGCATTTCCTGATTTAAGTCCGTCGGATAGATTTGAAACATGTTCTATTTCTAGGTCTGTCGGATCTTTCCCCCGAAAAACGAACGGATTAGCCCACATATGATCAGATTGTCCGATGGACTAATCCCGTCGGACCTAGTCTGCCGGAAAGTCCGGTCTTGTGTACGCGGCATTAGGAGAAGAGAGTAATCTCAGAATGTTCCCGGTCTGCTGGGGAATTTCAGCATGTAGCTGATATTTCTAACCCTCACAAGTATATGTTACTACTCAAAAATTAACCCCAAAATGTCACAACAGATGCTCCTATCTGTCTGAACAAAGAACTAGGGGCTACCATTGCTGCGTGATAGTTGCCTTTCTATCATGCTGTCCTACTGGCTACTTTTTGAGTTTCTAACCATGAGCAAGTGCAGCTCAAGAAAATTGGAAAAATGTAAAGTCCTCATTGGCATAATTGTTCTGGGTCAGCAACCTAAAGTAATGAAGTCTGGGGGTCAGCCAGCCAACTAGAACAGAATATTACAGCCCACACATGCAAAAAAGACATTTACCTCCTGCAAGGCTTTAAAACACCTAAACATTTTCAAAAAACATTTTAAGCCAGCCAACTAGCACTCAAAATTAGAAGTCAGCAATTATTATTTATGCTTATCATCATCATCATCATTATTATTATACATGATTTATATAGTATCAACAGTTTGAGCAGCGCTTTACAATAAAAAGGGAGACAAAAACGCAACAATACAAGAGGGTTGGGAGGGCAATAGCAAACTCCATGTCACTCTCAGAAAAGATTTACCTTCCAGGAAAACAAAACCAAATTCTTAAACTTGGTGGCTGGGCTGCATTAGTTTTTCTTTTTTAGGCTTTCTTTTTATTTTCACCAGGTGATCCAGCCAGTAAGTACAGACCAAACTGTCCTGTAGATGTGGCAGTTACAGGGATGACCGAAAAATATGAAAGAATGGGAATCCCGTCAGAATAGAAAGATAGTAGTACTCACCACATATATTAAAGGGGGTGTGATCAAAAAACTATGTATAAAGGAAAAATAAAAAATAAAAAACTAAATGATCAAGGCACACCAAACAGAGTAAACTACAAAAAAGTTTATTAAGCAATACAAAGCTGAACCTAAAAGACAGATATGGTGGAAATACCGGTAAGGGGATCCCACCAATCTATCTGTACCCTCCTTGTAAACAATATATAATCCCTCATAAAAAAGGCGAGGAAGCCCGCACGTGGGGGAGGATCCTCACTACCCCAATAGATGGCACACCCCTATAGCACCTATGAAACCCCCTACTACCTGAGATGGAAGGCTGAACCATACAGTTCCTAAAGGGACAGCGTGATAATGCAAATGCACCGGATATTCACGCTGTTCCAAGACACAAACAGATCAATGGCTAGCCATGGTATCTGCAGTCAGTCAGTCAAAGGAAAAAATGGGTGGTAAAAAATAGGAACAAGTTGGACAAAAACAAAAAACAATGGAAGGACAAAGAATATATATGATTATAAAGTGCTGTGATATAGGATGAAACAAAAGGGGCCTGATTCCGCCTGGTAGAAAATTGTATCCTGAGATGTAAGTCCATCCAAAAGTATCTTCCTGTGTTATTAGAAACAGGGATATAGCAAGTATCCAGTATAGTTTTTTTATGAGGGATTATATACTGTTTACAGGGAGGGTACAGATAGATTGGTGGGATCCCCTTACCGGTATTTCCACCATATCTGTCTTTTAGGGGTGGTTGTGTACACTTTTTTCTGTGTTCAGCTTTGTATAGCTTAATAAACTTTTTTTGTAGTTTTACTCTGTTTGGTGTGCCTTGGTCATTTAGTTTTTTATTTTTTTTATTTTTTCTTTATACATAGTTACAGGGATGAGACCAACCATTTACCATTGGCAGGGGTTCTTACAATGATCAGATTTTATTTATGTAAACGTTTATCCCAAAAGGAAAAAAAACTGCTTGCTTTAAAGTATTAACTGCTTCAATACCGGGCACTTTCACTCCCTTTCTGCCCAGGCCAAATTTCAGCTTTTAGCGCTGTAACACTTTGAATAACAATTACGTGATCATGCAACACTGTACCTAAACTAAATATTTTTATTTTTGCTCACACAAATAGCTTTTGGTGATGTTTAACCACTTCAGCCCTGGAAGAATTTACCCCCCTTCCTGACCAGAGCACTTTTTGCGATACGGCACTGCGCCGCTTTGACAATTGCGCGGTCGTGCGACCTTGCACCCAAACAAAATGACATCCTTTTTTTTGTCCACAAATAGAGCTTTCTTTTGGTGGTATTTGATCACCTCTGTGTTTTTTTTTTTTTTATGTTTTGCGCTATAAACAAAAAAAGAGCGACAATTTTGAAAAAAAAAGCAATATTTTTTACATTTTGCTATAATAAATATCCCCCAAAAATATATTAAACTATTTTTTTCCTCAGTTTAGGCTGATTATGTATTCTTCTACATATTTTTTGGTAAAAAAAAAAATCTCAATAAGCGTATATTTATTGGTTTGCGCAAAAGTTATAGCGTCTACTAAATATGGGATAGATTTATATTTAAAAAAAAAAGACCAAACATTTTGAAAACATATTTTTCTTTGTTTCTGTTATAAAATTTTGCAAATAAATCTCTGTTCTTCATAAATTTAGCCCCCAAATATGTTTTTCTACATTGCTTTGGTGAAAATAACCCAGATCAGTGTTTATTATTTAGTCTGTAGGAAAGTTATAGAGTCCACAAACTGTGGTGTGTGTGTGTGTGTGTGTGTGTGTGTATATGTATATTTATACTGAAAATTGATCAATCCTGATGGTCTGACAGCCTCTCTCATTTCTTGAGGCCCTAAAATGCCAGGACAGTAGAAATACCCCCCAAACTACCTCTTTTTAGAAAGTAGACATTCCAAGGCATTTATTGAGAGACATGGCGGTTTTTTTTTAAGTTGTAATTTTTTTTGTCATAATTTTTGGGAAAATTAAGAAATTTAAAAAAATAAAAAAAAAATCACATTTTTTTATTTTTTTTTTTTTTTACGTACTGTCACTTTATAAAACTCTGGTTAGGCCTCATCTGGAGTACTCTGTCCAATTCTGGTCACCAGTCCTCAGGAAGAATGTGCTGGAGCTGGAGAGAATCCAAAGAAGGGCAACAAAACCAATAAAGGGACTGGATGCCCTCAATTACGAGGAATGACTACAAGCACAAAATTTTATCTCGCTGGAGAAGCAACGCTTGAGAGGGGACATGATGGCGATCTACAAATATCTCAATGGGGATTCTAGCATAGGAAAAAAACGATTCAGTCTCGCTGAGTGTAAGAGGACACGGGGCCACACAATGAGATTGGAGGAGAAGCGGTTTAACCTTAAACTGCGTAGGGGGTTCTTCACTGTCAGGGCAATAAGGATGTGGAACTCTCCTCCACAATTGGTGGTGTCAGCGGGGAGTATGGATATTTTTATAAGACTCTTGGATGTGCATCTTATAGAGCACAATATACAGGGATATGGAAAATAATTATAGACACTGACACACCCACACCTACACAGGTTGAACTGGATGGACTATTGTCTTTATTCAACCTTACCTAATATGTAACAATTTTTTTTTATTTTTTATATGCAGTCACCGGTGCAGTACAGTGTCATCATACAATGCACTGTGACCAGAACAATATAATGTTACCATAGTAACATTGTACTGCTCTTGGGAAGTGATCAGAATTTTTTTTTTTTTATATATACATAATAATTGCTATAAAGCAAGCATTGTACGAAATAAAGCTGATAATTCAGTGTTTTTGTAATTAGCTGGTATTGGTCAAAGCTAATCACATGGTACAGATGGGCTGTGATTGGCCCTGTCTGTACCATGTGATCGGATTGACCAATCACAGCTAACAACACATTTGTACACATTGGAGGGCTTGAAAGGAAGATATCCATTGTGTACAACTGTCATGTGACCTGCTGTGATTTGTCACAGCAGTCATATGGTACCAGCAGCGAGCTGGTCAGATCGGTCATTGGTTGTGTCCCGTGGACATGGCCATTGACAGACTGCGCCCCTTCGTGGCCCTAAGGCCGTGCGATCAGCATGTCCTGACAGGACATCATATGACATCCAGTCAAGATGGGAAGGCCACCGCCCGGCCGTCATTTTGCTATAGGCCGGGCATAAAGTGGTTAAACCCAAAAGCAAACCTTTATTGCATTGCAGCTTACCAATTCTTAGATGTGATGGTTGCATTTTTTTTTCTTTTTAGGCTTTCTTCTATTTTCACCTGGTGATCTTGCCAGTAAGTCTGTTGTGTGTTTTGTTTTTTTAAAGCTCTATTCTAGTTGTATCAATTTAGAGATGAGACAAACCATTTAACACTGAAAGGGGTGCTCACACTGGTCAGCTTTGATATATTTATGTAAAACCTTTATCCCAAAAGGAAAAGGTTTGCTGTAACTGATTTATAAAGTGCTAGCTGGAGTTTGGCTTCAGTTTGTTAGTGCATTTAAATCTGCTAGTACTTCTTACACTCCTTTTCCCCTTCACACTGCGCATTCTCAACAATAGTGACAAAATTGCACCGTGGTTGGGGTGCCTTTTAAGGATGAATGATTATGACACTCAAATGCACATTGCAGATTTAGCACGCTATTCCAAATTGCTGAGTATGAATGGGGAATGATTAAACAGCCAAAACAAACTATTTAATATATTGGAATTGTTTTTCCTGCCAAAGGTTTAATTTTCCTGTCAATCCAGTCTTTAGATTTACATAAGTGCCAGATTGGTGCCTTAATTTTATCTCTGCTGCAGTTAAGCATTAGGGATAGGCGAACGGTTCGGCCCGAGCATAAGTCTGGGCTGAACTTTCGTGCTATTTTGCTTCAATTGTCAGTGGAAAATATTAGTTTAGTCTCAGTCTAAGGATAGTGTGAGTGTAGTGAGGAGGATCATCTTTCAGCTTTGCATAGTGTTCAGCTAGAGTAGGAACAGCTCGTATAGTTTCAGTGTAGTGTAGTGAGACCGTGTCAGTAATCTTTACATTAGTGTATAGCTAGAGTAGGGACAGTTCAGATATCGTCAGTGTAGTGACGGTTGAACATCGTCTATTTGATTGCGTTACTGCCAGTTTAACACCATATAATTCTGTGTGTGTTACTGCCAGTTTTTTGTTTTTTTTTAATCAAAAAAGGTTTTATTGAACATTCACATGTTTTCCAACAATAATCAATGTTCAGGTTGCAATTACAGATACATTGTTATTTCCTGTTTGGTTCATGTACATGTATACAGTATTTGTTTCAACTGATCTATCAACTTATTGCATTTCTCCAGACATAATTAGTTCACCTCTCCCTGGTTCCACCATCACAGCATGCACTGTTTGTATTATACAATCTGTCTTGCATCCCCTCATCCTGTTTAAAGAGACTGCAGGAGTCTGGATATCACAAGCTCTCTCGAGCTTAATCCTGGTGTGTCTAGCCATTTTGACCAAATATGTTCAAACCTGCTCGAGAACCCCCTGTGTTGGTATATGTATTTTTCCCTTATGGGGGTTTGTCCCATGTGTTCCACCCAGGAGCTGCTAGTGGGTGGCAGCGTAGATTTCCACCCCATTAGGATGAGTTTCCTGGCCTGAAATAGGGCTCTGGAGAATGCGACCCTGACCGACTCCTCAGGGATCTCCTCCTCCAGGACCCCCAGTATACAGCACATAGGATCAATGGGAACCTTTGTCTGAAATACCCCATTGAGCGTGCCCATTACTTCATTCCAGTACCGTGTTACTGCCAGTTTAACGCCATATAGTTTTGTGCGTCACTGTACGTTTGGCGCATTATATTGCAGTATATTACAGTGTATCCGTGGAGTGTCTGTGTAGTGTGAGTACTCAAATTAAAGTGCACTTAACACCACTTTACATTGATTAAAGTGCATCTACATACAGATTTAGAAATAGCGGCGCTTTACCGCCAACGCCTGGGCGCTGCTGTCTGAAAGTGCCCTTAAGCATTACAATTAATAATGGTAGTAATAAGGCATTTTACTAAGGCCTGGCTGAACCAGAGTTAGGCCTAACCCTGTGCTCGCTGTACCTGAAGAGTAGTGCTTGAGGAGAGTTTCTAAATTGTCCCAGGCCATGCAAGAATCTTTTCTGGGCATCCTATGAACCCCTTACCCCATCTAAGTTGAATCCCTCACTAAAAATACAAAAACAAAGCTGATGGACTTGTTCATTTTCTTGGAGTGACTGGAAGTGAATGCTGGGCTGGGCAGGGTGACAGGTGGGCTACATCACTCAGAAGGCCCTACGGGGGGTACCGCTACATAAATGTGATAAATACCGTCATTACAGCACTCAGCTGCTCTCCTCCTCCTCCTCCTTCTCTCCTAGCTGTCAGCGGGGGGGGGGGGGGGTTGGGGGGAGTAAGAGAGCTCAGGCGGGCCATGGAAGCGCTGATCGGCGCTCAGCTGCTGCTCTCTTTCTGCCAGCGGGGGATCTTGGGTCCCTCCCTCTGCAGTGCTCGGAGCAGGGAAGACCGGGCGGGTCATGGAAGCACCGAGTGGCGCTATAAAAAGGTATTTATCATCAATAGATTACAGAAACATGCAGTTTACATGATATAATATGGTAATACAGTGCATTAGAGGATTTTACAAGCACTTTTACTCAGTTCCACTGGGGACTCCTGATAGGCAGGGAGGGAGATAAGACAGCACATGACAAGCCCTACCCTAAAAATAAGCCCTGGGCCTTTTGTTGCCAAAATGTAATATAAGACCCGGGCTTATTTTTTTGGGGATCAGGAGCTGCTCACACCAACTTCCAGTCACTAATATGGACTTGGAGCTGTCTTCGACAGCTCAGTCACTACACTGGAAGCATGCAGCGAGCGTGCTCTCAGCACAGAAAGCTCTGCTGCCCATGGAGCAGTGAGTCTGTGTTGTGTCTGTGCTGGCAGACCAGATGCAGTGTCAGTGTGCCTGTTCTAATCTGTGCCCACATGAGAGAACTCTCCTGCACAGCAGAGTGTCTCTTACCTGGGTTACAGAAGATCCTTTCCCGGGCTGCTGATTAACTTAGACTTCTCGCCTCCAGCCAATAGGAGCAGGGGAGGGGTGTGGTCTGAGGTCTAGGAAGAAGGCAAACTAGAAGCTCTGGACTGGATTATAGAGCTCAGCTTGGGCCCTGGGAGACACAAGACGGATTGGACCTGTATTATTTTTCCAGGATTTTGTGTTTGAAAAAAGCAGCGTGTATAATGAAAGCAGGGAGCAACTCCTGCACCCCTTCACACTACGCCAGTGCCTCTCAATGTTAAATATCTGCGGCTATGGCCATAAAATTAATCTGGACAGCGTGATCCTCCGCAGGCCAGACAAGAATGATGCTAAATATTATGTTGTCACTGTAAATGACAAGGGAGAAGATGTAACACTTCCAGATCCCAGATATTATTGGTGAAGTCTCATCAGAGTGATACCATTACCTTGCGGATTACAAATATGGGTTGTGTGATGTCAAGGTCGCTACGCTGACAGCCACCTTGCACACCCATTTAAAGTGTTAATGGGGAACACCCCAGAAAGCTGTATTGCCAGGACTGTGCTGGACTGAATGCTGCCGTCAGTTACAAAAAGTGATCATCTGAGCTGGGTTGGCCAAAAACTAAAGTTGTTGGGGTGTTTCACCCTGAAGAGCGATCTGTGGACTTCAGCAGATTGTTGGTTGCAAATGATGAAGAAAGTCTCTGTCTTCGGCTGTCGTGTGGACAGACTGAGGATACTTTTGCAAGGGGGCCTGTGTCCCGAAGTGTGGTCCCTTGCATCCAGGCTTGACTGCTTGTTGCTGAAGATGCAGTTATGCCCTTTGTGCCTGGAGTTGTCTTTGGAAGAAGAAAAGGAACTGCTGGGAAATGTAGTCCATTTTAAGTAAAGTTAATGGACAATAACATGTCATGGACACTGGGCGTGTAGTTAGTTAGAATAGGCAATTATTCCTCGATCATAGCCTATCTTCTTCTGATAATGGACTCTTATACATATATCAGGACTGTTACTGATCAAACCATTGCTGAAGTTCTATGCTAATTAGGAAAGGGGGTGGTATTCTCAGCACTGCAGTGCATACTAGTACATTATGACTTAAACTGCCCAGGGGACAATTTTTTTTTATTTTTTTATTTTTTTTATGCAGTTTGTCCAGGTCAGCAGGGACTGGCTGAATTTTGATCCCTGTGAGCGCTGTGATTGTACAGAAGTCAATCTACTGATCAACTTCTGTACAACTGCCCTGCTTAAAAATGTCCAATGCCTGCAGCTCTGATCTGTGTGTGACGGTGGGGAAGTCTCTCCCAGTCAGAATACAATGACACAGCGGGGAGGATTCTTTCATCCACCTCAAATGTGTGGATGGGGGAATTGGATCAGTTTTTTTTTTTTTTTTTCAAAATAGAAAAGCTGATCCATCTATGGGATGCTTTACTTTGGACCAGCTTGGCTCTGATGAATGATCCTGATCCCACTTCTGTGTGGCCAATGGTTTAATCTTTAAAAAATGGGATGATTCCCCACAGGGTTTTTTCAGCAGCAAAGTGAATTAGGTCAAAAGGTGAATTATGATTTAGTAAAATCTTTTTTATTGTATCAAAATGAAATTCAAATTCATGGAAGAGTTTAAAATATGAGCTCCGGTTACAGACCTAAATAAACCATATTCCATCATAACTGGAAAGTATAACACAGCGGAGCAAGTTGTTGACATTACATTACAAAATTCCATCCACATGAATACCCCAACGCATTTCGACCCGTGCAGTCGCAGTCTTCTTCAGGAGATTTATATTATAGGGGGATATATAAAAAAACTCATAATACTGACCCTTCATAATATGCAAAATTCTATATACATAATAATAGTATATTTACCGCTCCAAAGATGGAATTTGAAAACTATCCTTTAACCAGAGTTTTATTAAAAGGAAATTGGATTCAGTGATCCAGGAATCTCCACATGCCGTCTTCACCTCCCCACCTATGAAGATTCCTGGATCAGTGAATCTAATTTTTTTTAATTAAAACTCTGGGTATAGGATACAGTTTTCAAATTCCATTTTTGGAGCGGTAAATCTACTATTATTATGTATATAGAATTTTGCATATTAAGTGTCACTGTTATGAGTTTTTTGATACATCACATACATGTGTTTCTCTATTCAAGGTTTAATCTTTAATTTAGTATTTTAGCTTATGCAACACAGGAAGCAGCTTCCTCTTCTGACAGATGCTCCAGTGACGTTCCTCTGTGCGCCAAATAAAGGGTGTCGCTTCTTTCTCCACCTCTGCTAATCAGGAGAAGTCTTGTATTTTTTCAATAAATAGAAGGCTTCCTATGATTGACTGAGACGGGTGGATGATGGCACTATTTCTGTCTTGGCCAATAAGAGGGAGCATTTAATAAAGACATGGATGCAGGTGTTCTCACTCCCTGCTGTGCCCACCGAGGCAATTCTGCTATTGGCAAAGATCGCCATTGTGCCCAGGCCCTAAGAACTAAGTACCCTTAAAGAAACCTATACTGAGACAAATACATGGCCTGCTATTACTGCTTCTTCTGAAAATGCTGTCATACTGATCCATGGAGTACTGGAGCAAAGCATATGGACATGATGTGAATGACGTTCTAGATTTCATGTTACCACCCAGAGACCCCACAGAGGACACCAGCCACCCAGACCTCTGTTATTTCTTACCATAGATTACCACGTGTTCGATGTACAGCCTGAAAATGACAGATGGTGCTCATTGGGCAGCTGGTGCCTTGATACTTCTCAGGCCACAAAAAGCATACCGTAGCCGATTCTATAATGACATGGTCACAGCTTTCTTCCTGAAAGGACATTTTTAAGCTCCTTGAAAGATTCCAAAACTGAGCATTATCACTAACCTGTAATCTCGCTAGGATGTAATCACATTATTATTATTATAGGTACTTGTATAGCGCCTTTCATTTTCACAGCGCTTTACATATACATTGTACATTCACATCAGTCCCTACCCTCAAGGAGCTTACAATCTAAGGTCCCTAACTCACATTCATACATACTAGGGCCAATTTAGACAGAAGTCAATTAACCTACCAGCATGTCTTTTGGAGTGTGGGAGGAAACCGGAGTACCCGGAGGAAACCCACGCAGGCACAGGGAGAACATGCAAACTCCAGGCAGGTAGTGTCGTAGTTGGGATTTGAACCAGCGTCGCATTTTACTGCTAGGCGAGAGTGCTACCCACTACACCACTGTGCCACACATTAAAGTAGATGTAAACCCCAACTGCATGAGATTTAGTTTGCTTCATAAACCAATAGCATTTTTTAAAAATAAAATCCTTGTTTTGCCCTTTTTTCCTCTCTTGTTGCATCTCGGTGCTGATGATCTCCCACGTCCCCTTTACAACTACTTCCTGTTTACATACACTCCAGTGATTGCTGCATGCCATTTCAGAGGTTCGGTTTCCAGACGGTGACAACAGTGGACCATGGCTGCGTAATGTATGTTAGTAATGCCATTCATAATGGATGAATATGTCACAGGGTGACAATGTTGTAGCACAGTTGGGATATGAGGACAGGGTGTTATCGCACTACAACTGGGGAGTGCCTGAACAAGGGCCTTCATGGCAGGATAACCAGCTATTATTTTAATGAGGGTTGCCAATTTACAAGTTTTTTGAAAATTACTTTTGCTTTTCTGAGATTTTAGCATTTAGATCTTCTTTACATAGATCAAGTTTCAGCCAATTTATGCTGAATTAGCAAAAAATGTGTGCCGTGTATCGCCTTGTCGGCACCATCTGCCTCTACAAAAGTTGACTTTTCAACCACCTCAATACAGGGCACTTTCACCCCCTTCCTGCCCAAGCCATTTTTCAGCTTTCAGCGCTGTCACACTTTGAATGAGAATTGCACAGTCATGCAACACTGTACTCATATGAAATAAAAATCATTTTTTTCCCACAAATAGAGCTTTCTTTTGGTGGTATTTGATCATCTCTGCGGTTTTTATTTCTTGTGCTATAAACAAAAGAACGACAAGTTTAAAAAAAAAACACATTATTTTTTACTTTTTGCTATAATAAATATCCATTTTTTTTTCTTAAAACATATGTTTTCCTCAGTTTAGGCCGATATGTATTATTCTACATAATTTTGGTAAAAAAAAAAAAAAAAATCGCAATAAGCATATATTGATTGGTTTGAGCAAAAATTATAACGTCTATAAAATAGGGGAGAGATTTATAGCATTTTTTATTATTTATTTATTTATTTACTAGTAATGTCGGCGATCTGCAATTTTTTTTTCTTCGTGACTGCGATATTGCGGTGGTCATATCGGACACTTTTGACATATATTTTTGGGACCATTCACATTTATACAGCGATCCGTGCTATAAATGTGCACTGATTACTGTATAAATGTGACTGGCAGGGAAGGGGTTAACACTAGTGGGTGATCAAGGGGTTAATTATGTTTCCTAGGGAGGGGACTCACAAGGGGAGGAGACCGATCGGTGTTGCTCTGTACTGAGAACACACACCATTGGTCTCCTCTCACCTGACAGGACGTTTATCTGTGTGTCCTGCTGTGTTACCGGTCAATTGCCGGGCACGCGCATCGGGTCCCCAGTGACACGGCGGGGGTGCGCACACGCCGCCAGCGGTGTGGGCCAGGAAGGCGAGGGCGTCATATGACGCCCTCCCAGAAAGAGATCCAGAGGGCGACAAGCATTTAAACAACTTTTAAACAACTTGGGCACTGTTAAGCCTAGTACACACTGCTAGGGTTTTTTGCGTTCAACTCAGTGGGCTGAAGGAAAAGAAAAAACACTGACAGCTCAGGTCGGAGCCGCTGTACTAAAAATCTGATGTTAGTACAGCGATCTCCCCCGCTGTTCTATTGTGTTCTGACAGGGGGACGGCCTGTCAGAACACACCGGTCAGCGCTCTTAGCAATTGGCTGAGAGAGCTAATCGGGAGCTGGTCAGCAGACCATTTTCGGTCATACCCCTTCTGTAGGATCGGCTGCACTACACACGAGTCAAATGTCAATAGAAACCGGCCGTGGCCGCCCGACATTTAGCCTGTGTGTATGGAGCTTTAGTGTATTCTCACAGCCACGGAGGACAGCTGTAAAAATACAATAGCCAGCACTGCAAAATACTCCATCCATGCTGTTTGGCGTGGACAAGGGAATTTAATTAGTTGTTCACTAAGTTTCTTGCAGGACGCAACCATGTTTTTGAAGGGAACATTGTTTGTTTTTTTTTTTTTTTTTTTTTTTAGAAAGTCATTTTGTAAACCTAATGCTTACAGCTGGAGCACGATTGGTGGGAAGTAGAATCGGGGAGAATAATTCTGTGAACTTGTGTCACTGTGTAGCTAGATAGTGTCATGTACGCTGTGCTGGGTGCAACGTGTGCAGACACCACCCTGATGTTTGCATTGCTGTTTAAACACATTACAGGAGCTCCTGGAGGTAAATCCCGAACAGTAAGCTGTGAGTGATCTCTTCTGGATAGACGATGAGCTGCACAGATGAGTCTTCTCAGCTGTTTGCTAAAATAGTACATTCAAGGTGCTCTGGTGGATGTTTCTATTTTTCTTAAGGGATTGTACAGTGATTCTTTATATATTTTCTTAACGTTTTATGGTCAAGAATAAAGCAATAAACATTATTGAACAAAAAAAATTATATCTAGAGATAGATATATAATCTGTATATACAGTATATGTATTGAATAAGTCTCTAATGTTTACAGAGATCAATTAACCTCTCTCACCACTGCCGCTGCTTGCTTAAAGTGAAACTTTAGTCAGAAAATTGAAGTGTTCCTAAACCCACATCAGTAAAATCAGTCTGTATATATTGTTATATTTTATATTATATATTATTATATATATTGTTATGCTCACTGTGAAACCTAAGGGGGTTTGTCAGGTCACCTTGAGGCTAGGTGACAGATGCACATCGTAAGGATTAGGAGTGCACCACAAGGTAGTGGACCCTACGGCTGACTGCTGCAGATGGGAGTCAGGGTGGTAAGGAAGGCAGGGCCGCTGGAACACCAGCACGGATCCCACCGTGGTTGGAGCGTAAGATTCCCTGGGGCGCGGAGTCTAAGAGCCAGCAGGTGTTACCAGAGCCTCACCAGAGCCTCTAGTGGTGAGGATGGACTGGGCTGCAACTGGCTCCAGGTCACGACCCCCAGGGTCCCCCAGCTCACCCCCACAGTAGGAAACAGGAGGATAGGGATAGTAAGGGAATAAGCCAAGGTCAGGGCCACAAGCAGACAAGGACAACAGAGTTTACGCCAAGGTTCAGGGTCACAGGCAAACAGGGATTGTCGAGGACACGCCAAAGGTCAGGGTCACGAGCAGACAGGAATAGTCGAGAATAGGCCAAAGTCGGTAACTGGAATCAGACACAGGAAACACAGCAAGTACACACGAAAGCTAACACACAATGGTTGATCAGAACTGCTGGCTTGCAGTGCACAGGTTAATATAGGGTTCCCTGATAGGGCGTGGGGTGGGGCCATGCTTGGAGGAGAGGTTATAAAACCAGTCAGGTGAGAGTCAGCCGGTCTTTAGAGATGATCACATGGAGACAGGTAAGCTGACAGACAAAACTCTATTGCATAACCATGACAGTACCCCCCCTCTTATGAGGCCTCCCCCTCCCCCACCTGGGCCCTGGCTTAAAGGGAAACTCCAGATGAAACCTCCTCAACAGACGAGGTGCAAAGATCTCAGATGCAGTGATCCAAGACCTCTCCTCAGGACCAAACCCTTCCCAATGTACGAGGTACTGAAGAATGCCTCTACGGCGCCGGGGATCGAGAACTCGACTAACCTCGTACTTAAGATTATCCTCAGAGACCAAAACCGAGGTAGGGAGAGGACGAGAGGACTTATTGAGGGCTGAAGGCTGCTTAGGAATGGGTAAAGGCATAAGTAGACCATCAGGAGTCTGAGCAGGGTCCCCCAGACCCTTAAAGATGAGCTGGACATCCAGCACAGGATCATCAGACTGGGCAGAAGTTAGTGGATCCTTGAGACCAGGTTGGTTAGAAAGTGATGTGTCACAGAAGTCAAGCTGGATAGTTTCACTGGGCATAGGCTGAACTGGTGAAGCGGCCGACGGAACAGCATTGCCAGGTGCAGCGACCACCAGAATCGCATCACAGGGCGTAGCGACTAGAACTGGTAGACGAGTCCGCCTGGGTGTGCGTCCAAGGGGGTCCAGCAACAGGCAAAGGTAAATGACCATGCAAACTGGAGTGAATGATCGGCTCAAGTTCACAGGTGGGCTCCTCATCTAGAGTGCCACATGACCCAGAGAGTGCCTCAGCCCGACAATTGCAGGAGACATTCCAGAAATCGCTATATACAGCGGGAGGAGCAGAAGATACTGGGATGGTGGCAACAAGAAGTTTCTCTTTTGGGGGAACCTTGAGTAGGCAGGAAGAGGAACAGGAGGAACCCCAAGCCAGGATCCGTCAAGCAGTACAGTCAATGTGTGGAGAATGGAACCGTAACCAAGGAAGACCTAATATGATAGGAGATGAAGCCTGAAGACAAGGAAGGATATCCACTCCTTGTGGAGTGTCCCTTCCAATATCTTAACAGGGAGGGTCTGAAAGCAGATAGGACCACATGGGAGAACAGTGCCATCAATCGCTAAGACCACCAATGGCGTTGAAAGGAGCAAAAGGGTAAGTCTCATGGAATATGCAGTTTCCCAATCCATGAAATTGCCAGCGGCTCCGGAATCAAGATGTGCCGAGACTGAACGAGAGGAAGTGCCGACATGAAAGAACACAGAAAGAAGAAGACGAGAAGGTGAAGGTGATACTTCAGGGTCTAATACTCCACCTTCCAGATGTATTAGCCCCGATCGTTTTTCCGAGCAAAGAGAACAAGTATCACGAAAATGACCTTTGGCCCCACAATAGAGGCACAGGCCCAGAGTTCTGCGCCTAGCGCGTTCTTCAGGAGCCAACTTGGTCCAGCCCAGCTGCATAGGTTCCTCAGCAGGCAGGGGCTGCTCCTTGGATCGAAGAGAAGGGACTGGGAGCTCAGGCTGCCTAAGGAATGGGGAGTGCTGGCGTCTTTTTTCCAGGGCCCTCTCCTGAAAGCGAATATCGATCTGGTTACACAAAGTAATGACACCGTCCAGATCAGCAGGAAGGGATCTTCCTGCTAATTCATCCTTCACTCTATCAGAGAGGCCACGTAAAAAGGTTGCAACTAGGGCATCATTATTCCAGCTCAATTCAGCTGTGAGGATACGGAACTGAAGAGCATACTGTCCCACAGAAGCGGACTCTTGACGAAGACGTAAAAGAGCGCCTGAGGAGACACGACCCGGTTCCTCGAAGATATTCTAAAAAAAGTTACAAGAAATCAGACAGGCTAGAAACCACTGGATCATTCAGTTCCCACAGAGGGGCAGCCCAAGCTAGCGGCTCACCGGACAGGAGGGATATAATATAGGCTACTTTCGCCAATCGGACAGGAAGTTCTGGGGCTGAAGTTCAAAATTAATTGTGCACTGGCTAAGGAACCT
This sequence comes from Lithobates clamitans, assembly GCA_037952925.1. Classification (NCBI taxonomy): domain Eukaryota; kingdom Metazoa; phylum Chordata; class Amphibia; order Anura; family Ranidae; genus Lithobates; species Lithobates clamitans. The sequence continues at coordinate 4,073,730 of JBBGZY010001202.1, forward strand.
CCTACAAGCCTTGGAGTCCCCAGAGAAACGGGCCGGAGCTGGCAGTTGTAATGAATGTGTGGCTGCGACTGGTGCGATAGGTGCAGCAGCAGATAGCGATTGAGGTTGTTGAACCGGGGGTCCTAATGAGGCCTGAACCTGTTCAAAACCTGAATCCTGAAGGAATTGCATCACGTGGGTCTGATGCGATTCCTGGGTCTCAAGTCTGTAAACTAAGCCCTGCAACGGATCATCTGCGGGTAGCGGCACATCAGACGGGTCCATGGCTGATCAAACTGTCAGGTCACCTTGAGGCTAGGTGACAGATGCACACCGTAGGGATCAGGAGTGCACCACAAGGTAGTAGATCCTACGGCTGACTGCTGTGGATGGGAGTCAGGGTGGTAAGGAAGGCAGGGCCGCTGGAACACCAGCAGGGATCCCACCGGGGTTAGAGCGTAAGATTCCCTGGGGCACGGAGTATAAGAGCTAGGAGGTGTTCACCAGAGCCTCTAGTGGTGAGGATGGACTGGGCTGCAACTGGCTCCAGGTCGCGACCCCCAGGGTCCCCTAGCTCACACCCACAGTAGGAAACAGGAGGATAGGGATAGTAAGGGAATAAGTCAAGGTCGGGGGGCACAAGCAGATAAGGACAACTGAGTTCACGCCAAGGTTCAGGGTCACAGGCAAACAGGGATAGTCGGGGACACGCCAAAGGTCAGGGTCATGAGCAGACAGGAATAGTCGAGAACAGGCCAAAGTCGGTAACTGGAATCAGACGCAGGAAACACAGCAAGTACACACGCAAGCTAACACACAATGGTTGATCAGCACTGCTGGCTGCTCTGCCTGTCCATTCAGACACGGGGCCATGGTTCGGCCCTGCCCCCTCTCTCTCCTCATTGGCTCACTGGCTGTGATTGACAGCACTGAGAGCCAATGGCTCCCGCTGCTGTTTCAGCCAAGGAGGAGAAGAGTTCCCGGAAAGCTGAGGCTCTCATGCACATCGCTGGATCTAGATGGGGCTCAGGTAAGTATTAGGGGGTGGCTGCACAGAGAAGGTTTTTTACCTTCATGCATGAAGGTAAAAAGCTTTCAGCCTTTGGAACCACTTTAAGTCCTGCTAGATCACTTTCGGCTGGCCCCTTTTGAAGGTAACATTAAACATTAAAAATAAGTGCTTACTGTTTAAAATCCAGTAATACACTGTCTTGCCCTGGTCTGCACATGCTTAGTTGCTCTCTATTTTTCAGCACTGTGAGCCACTAGAGGCCAATCTGCTGCCAGCCTAAAAATGTACTGCTGCTCAGGGGCTTAAGACTGATAGACTGGGTAGCAACTGCTATTGTGTTTCCACCAGAAACAAAGGTCAGTCTTTTGGTTCCCCTTCTTATTAGTAAAGGTCCCATTAGAATGTGCTTTATTTCTTTCAGGCTTTTCACTCTATGCTGCCATCTACTGGTGGTTTAATAGAAATGCCATGAGTTTTACTTTCTCCATGACAAAACTACGGTATAATCCTTTTTTAAGGGGTACATGGTTTTGACATCCCTTAGACTTTCAATATTAAAAATTAATTAAATTGCGTTTATGGTTTTTGGTGCTCCAATGCAGTGTAGTTTTGTTTTAAAGTGAACCTGTGTTTTTACCTATGCAGGCCAAATGAACAAACAAAAAATAAGAGGAAGAGGGTAAATTAGAGGGGAACTGAAGTTCAAAAAAGTTGCTACCAGGTTGAGGTTGTTGGATTGCATGTCACTTTTTCAATGTAACTCTAGGGGATCACGTACATGAGTTGCATCATCAGCGGTTTCCCAAAGGCCAAAGAAAGAATCCACAGTGCCTAGAAGAGGAACAGGAGAATATGGTAGTATAAAGAAAACTATCTTTTATTTTTACACTTTAAAAAAAAAAAAATTGGTACCTAAAGCCTTCTACCAAAAGCCACGAGTGCTGAATGCGGACGAGGAGGCGGGCATAATAATGAGTTGTTGAAAGATTTTTTGATTTTTTTATTCCGAGGTTTTAAATATAAAGAGCTGCTATTGATGACCTTCTAAAATTGAGGGAAGCTGACTTTCTCTGGTATCCATACCTTGAGTGTGTCTGTGCCTTTAAAAAAAAAATGCCGCTATATACCTGTTTTCAGAGCGCCAACTGGCGCTCACGTGACCTGCCGCCTCTCTCCTATCTCGCCCTGACAGCTGCAGCGGGCGGGCCAAGGATCCCCCGCTGACGTCAGAAGGGGAGAAGAAGAGAGGCGGCCCCGCCCACTGCAGCTGTCAGGCCGAAAGAGGAGAGAGGCGGTGGGTCAAGTGAGCGCTGATTGGTGCTCTGAAACAGGTATATATCTGCTATATTTTTATAGGGCACAGACACAGGGGCACATTACATTAATAAACAGAGAGGATAGTGTAAATTGAAGGAGGGGAGGGGGGTGGGCACGGACACGGAGCTGACAGGCAGGGAGGGGAGGGGGGAGAGAATGGAGGACAGAGGAGAGCTGCGGATGACGGAGGCACGTAAACTGACCACAGTGTCAGGGCTCAGCAGCCATGATAATTTGTGGTCAGTTTACAAATGGGAGGGCAGAACCAGGCAGGATCAGCCAGGTATTTCAGATGATACAGGGGGCCAAATGACACAGCAGAAGCACTGTGCTGTATAACATGCTTTATTTTTTTTTAGGTTAACAAACACTTTAAGAACAAACCTACAGAACCTTGTACAGTGCCTTGAAAAAGTATTCACCCCCTTGGCATTCTTTGTGTTTTGTTGCCTCACAACCTGGAATAACATGGATTGTTTGAGGATTTACATCATTTAATTTACAGAACATGCCCACAACTTTGAAGATTTTTTTATTTATTGTGAAGCAAACAACAAATAGGAAATAATAACAGAAAAAGTCAATGTGCATAACTATTCACCCCCTCTAAAGTCAATATTTTGTAGAGCCACTTTTTGCAGCTATCACAGCTCCAAGTCGCTTTGGATAAGTCTCTTTGAGCTTGCCACATCTTACCACTGGGATTTTTGCCCATTCCTCCTTGCAAAACTGCTCCAGCTCCTTCAAGTTGGATGGTTTGCGCTTGTGAACAGCAATCTTTACGTCTGACCACAGATTTTCTATTGGATTGAGGTCTGGGCTTTGACTAGGCCATTCCAACACATTTACATGTTTCCCCTTAAACCACTCAAGTGTTGCTTTAGCAGTGTGCTTTGGGTCATTGTCCTGCTGGAAGGTGAACCTCCGTCCTTGCCTCAAATCACACACAGGTTTTGTTCAAGAATATCCCTGTATTTAGAACCATCATCTTTCCCTCAACTCTGACCAGTTTCCCAGTCCTGACCGCTGAAAAACATCCCCACAGCATGATGCTGCCACCACCATGTTTCACTGTGGGGATGGTGTTCTTTGGGTGATGTGATGTGTTGGTTTTGCACCAGACATAGCGTTTTAGTTGACGGACAAAATTTCAATCCTAGTCTCATCAGACCAGAGCACTTTCCTCCATACATTTTGGGAGACTCCCACATGCCTTTTCGCAAACTTCAAAACCTGCCATTTTGTTTTTTGCTTAAAGTAATGGCTCTGTACTGGCCACTCTGCCATAAAGCCAAGCCCAACTCTATGGAGCGTACGACTTCTTGTTGTCCTATGTACAGATACTCCAGTCTCTTCTGTGGAACTCTGCAGCTCCTCCAGGGTCACCTTAGGTCTCTGTGCTGCCTCTCTGATTAATGCCCTCCTTGCCCGGTCTGTGAGTTTTGGTGTGCGACCGTCTCTTGGCAGGTTTGCTGTTGTGCCATGTTCTTTCCATTTCGTTATGATAGATTTGATGGTGCTCCTAGGGATCATCAAAGATTTGGATATTTTTTTATAACCTAACACTGACTTGTACGTCTCAACAACATTGTCCCTTACTTGTTTGGAGAGTTACTTGGTCTTCATGGCAGTGTTTGGTTAGTGGTGCCTCTTGCTTAGGTGTTGCAGCCTCTGGGGCCTTTCAAAAAGGTGTGCATATGTAATGTCAGATCATGTGACACTTAGGTTGCACAAAGGTGGACATCATTTCACTAATTATGTGACTTCTGAGCTTTTTATACGCACATGCCAATTATTAGTTTTTTATTTCTGAAATAGTTTTATATTTTTCTATTTTTACTTTACCAACTTAGACTATTGTGTTCTGATTCATCACATATAAATCTAGATTAAAAAAAACATTGAACCAAAGGCTGTAATGTAACAAAATAGGTAAAAAGCCAAGGGGGTAAATACTTTTGCAAGGCACTGTATGTAACTCCGGGACTGACAGTATACAGCATATTGAGTCATAACCCTGGAGCTGTATAATAATTCCAGGCCTGTACCTTCAAGTTATAAAGCCATTGGGTTTTTATGACAGCCAGGCAACAAACATTATTATATAAAGGTCAGCAATCGCAGCCACTGCATTTCTCTTGACAGGTTTCCTTTGATATTACTAAGGCAGACCTTTAACCGTTCAACCAAGTTGATCAAAAAAATACCCGATTCCCCCATCCACACACTCGATGTGTATGGCAGAATCAATCCCACTGAGTTATTGTATTTCAACAGTGGGGAGGCTTCTACGCTATCAGAATACACCGATCAGTGCTGCCAGCTATAGGAAAAATCCGACAGGGAGACCCTACTGAACTGGCTAAATTTTGATCCATGTGTGGCAGGCTTTAGTTATTTACACTGCAATGGCTTACAATCTGCATACACAGAATTCCGTTTGGATATGCAGTCGGCCCACGTCTACAGACTTGCAGTACATTCTTTGCCTTTGTTCTAAAAAAGTAACATTTAGTAAACAGCGAGGAATCATTTTGTGATATAATGATTTGTTATACAAATAAGTCTGCCTTGTGTGTATGTAGGTAATAAACAAATGCTTGCATTTTTCTGTTTTTCAGAATGAAATCCTTGGCATCATTTTATCAATTGTTGGAAGTTTCCTAATAAGTATATCTCTTAATCTGCAGGTAAGGAATATTGCCTAATATTCTTATCTGATTTTGTATTGTTACCTGTAAGAATAAATTATTTGCAGACAGTTTAGTGGCTATTCATGAATAGGACTTTTGCCAAGGCAGCTAATAAGTGCCTGTGAAATGTAACATCGGGAACATGCTGTCCAGCTGTAATGGAAGAAGTCTGTTCCCATAAGGCACTCCAGGACTTGACAGTAGGAGTTGGGACTAGATGGTGACATAGGCCATGGAAGAGGCATGGAGTAGTCCAAAGGATGGGAAAAGCTCTGGAGAAGTCCTGGAGGTGAGCATGGGAGGAGGTGACAAGGGAGCAGGAGGTCTTGGGAGGACTGAAGAGAGCGGTTTGGATGATATTTTGAAACCAGGTTAGTGATGTAGCTGGGGGCAGAGTTGTGGATGGCTTTGTAATTTGTTGTGTTATGTTGCAAAGGCCATTTTAGAACTGATTGGTCACGTGGTTCCATAAGTAAGTGGTTTAAATTTTGAAAATATGGACCACAGATTTTTCCATTTTCTCCACCCCATCAGTTTGATAGTGGAAACTTTGGGGCCTCCTTGGGTTACTTTTGTTGCTTCTAATAATAACCTTGTGTTTACACTGCTTCCACTAGGGAAGCCATCCACTTGAAAGGAGCCCCTTAGAAACCCTAATTCCCCATGTGTCTTCTAGCACCTTTCTTCAGAGCCCCTGAACCACCCCCTCTCTCCCTTTTTATAGCCCCCTTTTTTCTCAGAGCCCCTAAGTTCACCCCCCCAAGGTTCTGTTACCCTGAATGGCCAAAGGACAGTTTTTCTTTAACTGCAATTGGTTCTAGTTTTGTGCCACTGTGACAGTGGATAGTAAGCTCATACGGGACAGACACAGATGTAATTGGTTCAATGTTCTCTCTAGTACTGCAGAATAAATAAAAGCCCAACTCTAAGCAAAAATGAAATTCTTAAATATTGCCTTGTGCATCAATGGCCTTACTCCTCAGCTTTGGCTACAATCCCCTCTTCCCAAGCCATCCTGCAGTGTAATGGATCAAAGTTACAGTTTCCTATATGAGCCAAGCTTATTTCTTGCCCTGGGGACCAGACCTTTTTCTCTGATCATTATCTTCTTGGGCACTGGTTCCTTCACTGCCCCTTTTTGAGTTCTCATTCCTCTGGAGCCTTTGAGAGAGTACCTAGTCACTGGAAGTATCACCTCCACTAATAGGAGTTTAGCACATCAAGCAGGTAGTGAGGTGGGCACCTGAGGGAGACCCCATGAAGTAGGAAAGGAGGACTGTCATGTGGAATTGGCTTCAGGTAAGTAAAATGGGAATTTTGGATAGGGGTGTGTTTTTTTTGTTTTTTTTTCGTTTGTTTGTTTTTTTTATACCAGCGGGCATTTAGAGGGGGTGGGAGAGGGGCTTAATAATATCCTGGGAATGGTCTTAAAGTATCTTACATTGTATGTGTCCTTGTCTATCAAAAATGGTAGGAGGGCGTTTGACAGGGTAGACTGGGTATTTCTAGAGGAGACCCTGACTGCCTTGGGCCAAAAATGTTGGGCTGGATTATGGCCTTGCATGGGAAGCCTTTGGCCAGGATCAAGGTTCATGGTATCCTCTCCATAAAGAAAGGCACTTGGCAGGGGTGTCACCTTTGCTGTTTACCTTGGTTATAGAGGTGCTGTTGTGTAACGTGGGCTCTGTGGAGCATCCATTCCGTATATGCTGGCGATTTTATTTTATATCTCTGATCCTTTAATAAGGTTACCCAACCTAATGGCAGACTTAAAGGAATTCGGGGCTTTGTTGAACTTTAAAATAAATGACAACAAATATGAAATCTTGCAGTTATACTTACCTCAAACTACAGAGGATTCTCTTAAACAATCTTTTTTTCCTTTACATGAAATAAACAATCTATTAATTTTTTTTTTTTTGGAATCAACTTGGCAGCAGATCTACGTAAGTTATATGAAGAAAATTATATTCTGCTTCTTCAAAGAATTAAAGTGGATGTAAACCCAGTTCATGAAATTTGAGCTGGGCACATATATCTGCAGTGTTTTCTCATCTCTCTCCAAAGCCCTAATGGCTTTCTCCTGCTCCTTTCTTCTGTTATCAGCATGATAACTTCTGACAAGTTCTCTGTCAACTGTGATCAAACCAGCCTGAATTTTGTGAGGGAGGTTGCTGTAAATAAATTAGCAGAGAGCTTGTCTATTCACAGCGCAGCTCTGCAAGTCTCTGCCTAAGTGTAGAGGGGGTGTGTGCCTTTCCTCCAATCAGCTGTTTCACAGTGTATGGCAAGAATCCACACCCACAGGTGAATCAGGAAGAGAAAATTCTAACAGGACGTGCACTTTCTAAACAGTATATAAAGTCGAAGACAGCAGATATACAGTATCTCACAAAAGTGAGTACACCCCTCACATTTTTGTAAATATTTTATTATATCTTTTTATGTGACAACACTGAAGAAATGACACTATGCTGCAATGTAAAGCAGTGAGTGTACAGCTTGTATAACAGTGTAAATTTGCTGTCCCCTCAAAATAACTCAACACGCAGCCATTGATTTCTAAACCGCTGGCAACAAATGTCAGTACACCCCTAAGTGAAAATGTCAAAATTGAGCCCAATTAGCCATTTCCCTCCCCGGTGTCCTGTGACTCGTTAGTGTTACAAGGTCTCAGGTGCGAATGGTCAGTAGGTGTGTTTAAATCTTGTGTTATCGCTCTCACTCTCTCATACTGGTCACTGGAAGAGCAACATGGCACCTCATGGCAAAGAACTCTCTGAGGATCTGAAAAAAAGAATTGTTGTGCTACATATAGATGTCCTAAGCTATAAGAAGAATGCCAAGACATTGAAACTGAGCTGCAGCACAGTGGTCAAGACCATACAGTTGTTTAACAGGACAGGTTCCACTCAGAACATGCCTCACCATGGTTGACCAAGCAAGTTGAGTGCACGTGCTCAGCATCATATCCAGAGGTTGTCTTTGGGAAATAGACATATGAGTGCTGCCAGCATTGCTGCAGAGGTTGAAGGGGTGGGGGGTCAGTCTGTCAGTGTTTAGACCACGCACCGCACACTGAATCAAACTGGTCTGCATGGCTGTCATCCCAGAAGGAAGCCTCTTCTAAAGATGATGCACAAGAAAGCCTGCAAACAGTTTGCTGAAGACAAGCAGACTAAGGACATGGATTGTGGATAAAGTAAAATTGCACAACCAAATACAATAATATATCTGAAAAAATAATACAATTTAACTGGTGTGTGTATTCAAGTCCATGTTGTGCTCCAATAAATAAACCATGATGTTGAACACTCAGGGTGGGGCTTGAAACTTCTGTTCCGAAAATGTGATGAGAGGCCGCTTACCAAATAAGGTGGATCTCAGATTATAGAAATCAAAAATCGCTCAACCAAAGATCATTCAGCTCATGAACACTCCTCCTGGGACTCCTCCAAAGCAGTTATCCCTTCTGATACAGCGGGCTCCTATATTCATATGATATTCCTTACAAATGCGATGGCAGCTCCTTCTTTAATAATCTTCAGCATTGGGATATATCACAAGATACAAAGAAGAGGCTTCATGGTGCAGTACTCCCATTTAAAAGATTTATTAAAAGTAAATATCCAGCCGCAGCTCCATCCAGCCAGCTGGAGGCCTCTGTTCCCAGTGGATGCCTTGTACGGGGAAATGCGTCAGTTGGAGCACCATTTCTTGACGTCACCACGCACTAGCTGGCTGGCTTGAGCCGCGGCTGTTTGAAAATCGTTTCATTGTCTTTGGATGTCAGTGCCTGTGAAGCTTTTAATAAATCTTTTAAACAGGAGTACTGAACCATGAAGCCTCTTCTTTTTATCTTGTGATATATCCCAATGCTGGAGATTATTAAAGAAGGAGCTGCAAGGATTATTATTAGGTTGTAAGGATTATCATATGAATATAGGAGCCCGCTGTATCGGAAGGGATATCTGCTTTGGAGGAGTCCCAGGAGGAGTGTTCATGAGCTGAATGATCTTTGGTTGAGCGATTTTTGATCTCTATAATCTGAGATCCACCTTATTCGGTAAGCAGCCTCTCTTATCACATTTTCCGAACAGAAGTTTCAAGCCCCATCCTGAGTGTTCAACATCAAGGTTTATTTATTGGAGCACAACATGGACTTGAATACACACACCAGTTAAATTGTATTCTTTCAGATATAGAAGGAAAATTTTCCCCGTGGGGTTTTGTATTGCAACCAAAATAATTGAAAAGGTAGTGAAAAGTTATGTTAAAACATGAGCTCTGTCGTTGAATCCATTGTCTATACATCATAGTGATACAGACATAAATGTACATAAAACACATATAGTATGGTATATATAATGATACTAAGAGACCCCAACGCGTTTTAACCATTAGTAGTAGAGGTCTTCTGGGGGAAAAAGAGAAGAATACAAGCGCTCTACAAGGAAATATAATGAGAGAGAACATACATTTGAACAACAAAATCTATTTAAGATCAATATGAGCATTGCCAAAAATACAACCATATTTACCAAAAATGGCTGTAGAGGTGGCCTCCAAAGTGCTGTGACATACTGAAGCAGAGCATGATCCCCCCCCCTTTGGAGACTGGGCTTCAGGGCAGTATTCCAACATAATGACCCCAAACACCCCTCCAAGGCGACCACTGCCTTGCTAAAGAAGCTGAGGGTAAAGGTAATGGACTGGAAAAGCATGACTCCAGACCTAAACCCTATTGAGCATCTGTGGGGCATCCTCAAATGGAAGGTGGAGGAACGCAAGGTCTTTAACATCAACCAGCTCCGTGATGTCATCATGGAGTGGAAGTGAAGCTCTGGTGAACTTCCATGCCCAAGAGGGTTAAGGCAGTGCTGGAAAATAATGGTGGCCACACAAAATATTGACACTTTCGGCCCAATTTGGACATTTCCACTTAGGGGTGTACTCACTTTTTTGTTGCCAGTGGTTTAGACATTAATGGCTGTGTGTTGCTTTATTTTGAGAGGACAGAAAATTTACACTGTTATACAAGCTGTACACTCACTACTTTACATTGTAGCAAAGTGTCATTTCTTCAGTGTTGTCACATGAAAAGATATAATAAAATATTTACAAAAATGTGATGGGTGAACTCCCTTTTGTGAGATACTGTACATGTAAAACTTATGTAGTAGGATTTTTTTCATCTCTGTGTATCATCTGAGGCTTTACTGGGTATATGTGAGGGTTTACATCCACTTTAAGGGTGATTTTGCAGACTGGGATAGAGCTACCTTTTCCTGGCTTAGAAGAATTAACATTTCTAAAGATGAGTGTGCTACCAAAAATGTTTTATTTACTATGCAGATGATACCTATCCGACACCCAAACTAATTTTTTGTTAACGTTCGGTGTATTTTTACAGACTTTTCATGGCGACAGGCTAAACCAAGGTTGGCAAACCACATCTTTATGAGGTCTAAATTGGATGGAAGGCTGGGACTCCCCAACTTGGGGAACTATTATGGGGCAACTGCCTTAACTAGAATCCTCAGTTGGAGACACCATGCCACTCAAAAGGTCTGGGTAGTACTGGGGTCTCACACCTACACAGAGGTTTTTCTAATTCTACTTATTTTCTCACTACCACACCACACTTTAAAGCTTTGGGATTTCATTAATAAACAAGGATCCCTCTCTCTATCAATCTCTCCTCTTCTAACATTGGGTGGTTTCTGTTAGTCCCCACAACCCCCCCGGAGAGTCACTATCTTTTTTTTTTTTAAATCTTGAGCAACCGATGGAGACATCAGCTGCCTTATGTTTATGTGGAATGGGAGACTGCGCCCGTTGGAGGATCTCAGAGAGGTATATGGCGAGTTCCCAATGGATGCCTGGAGATACCAGCAATTACAACATTTTTGTATTGTTCACCTTCGGGGTATCAGAACAGTTGAATCCCTTACCGACTTTGAATCTCTTTGGCATAAATAGCCCATTGATAGAGGTCTGTTCTCTAATTCTTACCAATTGCTGAACAGACCTGAGGTCACCACAGGTCTCAGATTCCTTAGGGAATGGGAAACCGAGTTAGATCAGCCCTTTACAGATTTACAGAAATGTAATGTTAAGAATGGCACATACCTCTTCGATATGTACCAAAATACAGGAGACTAATTATAAACTCATGTAACATCTGAAATATCTACGGTCTCGACCACAGGGTCTCTGCTAAAAAAGAAAAAACCATAATGCTTGGCGGTTCTAAATAATTTTCTAGCAAAAAATACTGTTTTGACGAAATGGAACCAGCAGAACAGCTGTAGGACCTCCTGGCAATATACAGCATTGGTTATAATCCAGGCAAAAGTCAAATAATAAGTAGGTGTCTGCCAACCCTAGCACTGAGTAGGTGTCTGCCAACCCTAGCACTGAGTAGGTGTCTGCCAACCCTAGCACTGAGCAGGTGTCTGCCAACCCTAGCACTGAGCAGGTGTCTGCCAACCCTAGCACTGAGCAGGTGTCTGCCAACCCTAGCACTGAGCAGGTGTCTGCCAACCCTAGCACTGAGCAGGTGTCTGCCAACCCTAGCACTGAGCAGGTGTCTGCCAAGCCTACAACTGAGTAGGTGTCTGATTCCCCAGCATCTGCTGTGATAAATATCCTTTTTATGAGCTATTCCTAATTGGTCTAACTGTTAGTGATCAGATATTGATTGGTCAGTGTGGTTTGCTGTCATACAGATAATGGATCAGGTCTCTTGTTGCTCATGTTTCTGTAACCGCTAAATCATTATTTCTGCCTAGACTTGTTATTTTTGAACAGAACCTCTAAAATCGTATTACTCATTAGTGCTGACCTGAGGACAATTCTGGAAAGCAAGGTTAATGAACCTTTTTTTATGAAGGGGCAAGTGTTTTATGAGCTGAAATCTACTCCAGGGGGTTAAATCAAATAAATTCTTTGCATATTTTCCAATGCTGGTGTTGTACAAACTTTTGGCAGCAATTTATATAATCTAATGGCATTTTATAATCTTAGCGGCATCTAATAATTTGAGGGATTTATTTTTTTTTATTTTTTTAATCTAAAAAAAAAAAAACAGAGATACTCTGTTAGTATCCAGGATAACTATCCATTTGCTCTAACCTAATGAATAATTCTAGTTCTAGGATTATGAGACATTATTCATGTTTTGGTTATAAGCTTATGGTGAGTATTACTATAAGGGCTATATATAAAAAAAATAGTTGGATTACCGTCAAAAGCATTTGCCTAGCCTTCGTGAATTCTGGCGTAATACGATGATTTCCTATGATCATCAGGTCCATCTAGTGGCCATAATATATACTTGTGACATTCGTCTAACAATTTTTTTTTTACACGTAGACACCTTGGTGTTAAAATATATTTATTTTAAAAGAAAAAACTGCTAGAGATTGAAAAGATCCAAGGGGAAGGGAGGGTCACACTCATGCAAATAATTTGAACAGAGTGTGGAAGGTTCAGAACCTCCCCTTTTGTTTATTTTTTTAAATGTCCGTGTGCGTTAAAGTGTAATTTCACCCTAGGAGTAATTACTGTACACTAATTGGCCATAAACTATATGCACTTTCAGAAATGTATTATACCATATTTGGTTTCTGTCCATGCTCCAGTTTTTCTGCAATCAATGCTTGAAACTGCACGCTATTATCAGCGACATCATGTAGCTCATTGTGTCGCTCAGCCCCTCCCTCACACTACATCCTGTGATTGACAAGATAAGGGCTAAGTGGAAGCATGACAGTCACAATAGTCACAAAGTTTTCTAGTGAAACTTTTTCAAGGTGCTGTGTCCTAACCCTTCTGTTGCCTAAAGCCTACACACTAACCTGCTGGGTTGAATGAAAAAAAAACTGACCGTCCAGATCGGAGCTTCTGAACTAACAATCTGATGTTAGTACAGCGATCTCCCCTGCTGAGCTATTATGTTCTGACAGGGGGACGGCCCCTCCCCAGAACACTCCGGTCAGCGCTCTGTCATTGGCTGAAAGCGAGAACGGGAGACGGTCGTCAGACCTTTTTCAGTCATGACCCTTCCACAGAAGCCAGCTGTTGGAACCGGCTGCTGTACACATGGGCAGAGCTAGGCGTTAGGATGTTCATTTTCAGGCGAAGACTTTGAAGTCATGTGCCCACCTACCTCTTTGCAAGGGCAAGCAAAGCGGACTGCAGACCCAAATGCAGAATGCTGTCAAACAAAGATAAGTGCTTAAATTGATAAACTGAACGCGATTTAGCTTTGACTGTTGCAGCATATTTCCACATTAATATGATTTGCACCCACTTTTATAAAGCTTTGACATGCAAGGTTTTCTTTCATAGACATCAGATAAGATCCCGAACACAGCTTCCTCCCATAGTACTAACACTTTTTTTTCTTTGTGTCTCCAATGGAGAGATTTCCCCTCACTTCCTGTCCACTGTGACATGTAGACCGGAAGAAATGGAAAGCCTCCCCTATTGGTCACAGAGACCAATAAAACCTGATGAAGATTCCCCGAAGCTAAAAAAATTAGGTCTGGTAGTCTTTTTAAATAATCTATATAAAAATTTATAAATGTTAGACTTTTTAAAATACAAAGGCACAATGCCTGTAAACCTTGCCTAGATTTGCTATATCTGGGGAGCAATGTGTTCAGCACTGCTGGTTTTACATGTCGGCATCCTGAATTTAATATAATTAGCTGTTGGTTATCTTAAAGGAGAAGTCCAGCTTGAGCTCATTAGGCTGGGCTTCTCCTACGGGTCACAGGAGTGCAATCCGTTATGCACTCCTGTGACCCGTTTTCAACAGAGAGCGGTCTGAAGTCCGCTCTCCGCTGACGTCACTGCTATCAGTCGAGGCGGCGCGTCATCCCGACTTCCCAAGTCTGGATCACCAGCTGCCTTGACTGATGGCAGTCTCAGCGAGCCGCTGAGATGGCCGCTCCCCGCCCCTTCACAGCTCATCGATCCAATTAGCGTGGAGGATCAGAGCAGGAGAGATGCTGACTGACAGACAGCATCTCTACGATCGGGAGGGGGGAGAACTGAGCCATTGACGGTATTCGGTGGCTCAGTTCTCAGTGCAGAGACGCCGGGGGACAGCTGCACCATTGGTCTGATCCTGCATCCACCTAGGTAAGTATGGAAAAAAAAAAAAAAACATATTTCTCTTTTAAGCAAACTTAGCAGTAATAATGTCTGACTGGATACAAGTCCTTCATTTTAATGTATAGTGCCTTGAAAAAGTATTCATACCCCTTGAAATTTTCCACATTTGTGTCGTCATGTTACAACCAAAAAATAAATGTATTTTTATTGGGATTTTATGTGATAGAGCAACACAAAGTGGCACATAATTGTGAAGTAGAAGGAAAATGATAAATGGTTTTCCAAATTTTTTACAAATAAATATGTGAAAAATGTGGCGTGCATTTGTATTCGGCCCCCTCTTCTCTGATACCCCTAACTAAAATCAAGTGGAACCAATTGCCTTCAGAAGTCACCTAATTAGTAAATAGAAAAAACGAACGTCGCCCCTGGGACTTTAAATGAGATGTCCATGGTGATCAAAGGGTAAACCAGTGTAAAAGTCAGAATGGTTTATTGAAAATAAACAGCATCATATAATCGCAGACATAAGCATGGGTAGACAAATTCATAAAAACAGCAACATTGCAATTGTGATCCCAAAAAGAACATAGCCATAATAAAATAATATTAGTATACATGTGATACAGATATGCATGGTACATCTCTAACCCGACGCGTTTCGCGAGCTTTCCTCGCTTCATCAGGGGCTGATGTGCATATCTGCTGTCTGTAAAAAAACAGATAGAGTATATATTAGAGTATCGGTTATGATTGGGCAAACGCAAGGAGCCTGAACCCATCATACCCATACTTACTTGTCAGACAAGGCTTCAGAGACTGAACCCAGGTGGGGGCCGGCAGAAGACATCTCCCCCGGGAGCTGAAGAGACGGAGAACCCAGCAAAGAGGACCGAGGTCAGACATGGGGGTCAGCATGGCAATGTCGGAGGAGAAAGAAAGCAAGAACCCACAGTACTCCCGTGTTTAATGCAGGGCATACTCACTGTATGGGATATATAAATATGAGGTATGTATAAGATGGATGTCTAAAAGTATGGAGTAATATGCATCATTGCACAAGGTACAAGAGTGTCCAGCAAAGGGATTCTAAAGTGATTGCATAAGCACTGACAAAGAGTATAGGGTGTGTACTGAATGCAGAGTATGCAACAGTACCCTGCAGAGTGTTGGGGAGGAAGGCGAGTATGGAGAGGGTATGAAAATGAAAAAAAGAGAGAGCAGATAAAGGAGTGGGATAGAAGGAAAAAGAAAAGAAAAAAAGAAGGGAAGAAAGAAAGGAGAAAAGAGGAGGGGGAAAAAGAAGCGGAAGTGAGGAGATGAAACGGGGTGAAACAAAGTGTATAGGAACGATAAGTGAAGAGTGTGGCAACAGGTGGATAGTGAAGGGAAGAGTGACAAAACAAAAGTGAGTTGGAATGTAAAGTGAAAGTGACAGGATGTGCATATGCAGGTAAGTACACAATGGGGTGCAGAGTATAGAGTTGAGGATGTATCAAAGTGCCTACCATTGTTTGTTAAGCGTCCCGCCTGTGTGTTGAGAGAGCATGGAAGGGAGAGGACATGCCACGCCAACACCCCCAGCCTAAATACCCGGACATCCGCCGACATTCCCCGCCCCTAACGTCATGCGTCAGGCGGAATGGAAGAGGACCGCACTGCACCTGCCGCGCAGCGGCATGCACTCGCAATCATCACCCCCCGCCTGGATGGTACACCGCGCCCAATGGGGTGGGGGATACCGCTGAAGTGCGGACATCCCCAAATGGGCGTGGAGCATGACGCCGATGCACGGGTGGCTCCGCCCATCAGGAAAAACCAGAGGGACGGAGACAGCTGGGGAGAAATTACTCCCCATTTGTGCATCGCAGCTCCCGGAGGGTGAAACAAACTACCCACCCCACACCAAGGGAGCAACACAAAAAAGCCAAGTGAGCAAGTGCATGATTTAAAATAAATCAGCATGTCATTGTAGATAATTATGACCAAAACAATATGGGCGGTAAAAATCTAGGCTCAGCATCAGACGAGGGCATTAGGGTGTCTACCACCCGGGTACAAATTGAACAAAGGTCTGAGGGCTGACTCCTAACATGAAACACCTCCATCCCTAAATAACAGAAAAAACGCGGTGTACCATCCAGGCGGGGGGTGATGATTGCGAGTGCATGCCGCTGCGCGGCAGGTGCAGTGCGGTCCTCTTCCATTCCGCCTGACGCATGACGTTAGGGGCGGGGAATGTCGGCGGATGTCCGGGTATTTAGGCTGGGGGTGTTGGCGTGGCATGTCCTCTCCCTTCCATGCTCTCTCAACACACAGGCGGGACGCTTAACAAACAATGGTAGGCACTTTGATACATCCTCAACTCTATACTCTGCACCCCATTGTGTACTTACCTGCATATGCACATCCTGTCACTTTCACTTTACATTCCAACTCACTTTTGTTTTGTCACTCTTCCCTTCACTATCCACCTGTTGCCACACTCTTCACTTATCGTTCCTATACACTTTGTTTCACCCCGTTTCATCTCCTCACTTCCGCTTCTTTTTCCCCCTCCTCTTTTCTCCTTTCTTTCTTCCCTTCTTTTTTTCTTTTCTTTTTCCTTCTATCCCACTCCTTTATCTGCTCTCTCTTTTTTTCATTTTCATACCCTCTCCATACTCGCCTTCCTCCCCAACACTCTGCAGGGTACTGTTGCATACTCTGCATTCAGTACACACCCTATACTCTTTGTCAGTGCTTATGCAATCACTTTAGAATCCCTTTGCTGGACACTCTTGTACCTTGTGCAATGATGCATATTACTCCATACTTTTAGACATCCATCTTATACATACCTCATATTTATATATCCCATACAGTGAGTATGCCCTGCATTAAACACGGGAGTACTGTGGGTTCTTGCTTTCTTTCTCCTCCGACATTGCCATGCTGACCCCCATGTCTGACCTCGGTCCTCTTTGCTGGGTTCTCCGTCTCTTCAGCTCCCGGGGGAGATGTCTTCTGCCGGCCCCCACCTGGGTTCAGTCTCTGAAGCCTTGTCTGACAAGTAAGTATGGGTATGATGGGTTCAGGCTCCTTGCGTTTGCCCAATCATAACCGATACTCTAATATATACTCTATCTGTTTTTTTACAGACAGCAGATATGCACATCAGCCCCTGATGAAGCGAGGAAAGCTCGCGAAACGCGTCGGGTTAGAGATGTACCATGCATATCTGTATCACATGTATACTAATATTATTTTATTATGGCTATGTTCTTTTTGGGATCACAATTGCAATGTTGCTGTTTTTATGAATTTGTCTACCCATGCTTATGTCTGCGATTATATGATGCTGTTTATTTTCAATAAACCATTCTGACTTTTACACTGGTTTACCCTTTGATCACCATGGACATCTCATTTAAAGTCCCAGGGGCGACGTTCGTTTTTTCTGTTATTTAGGGATGGAGGTGTTTCATGTTAGGAGTCAGCCCTCAGACCTTTGTTCATTTTAATTAGTAAATAGTGTCCACCTGTGTATAATTTAATCTCAGTATAAATACAGCTGTTCTGTGAAGCCCTCAGAGGTTTGTTAGAGAACCTTAATGAACATACAGCATCATGAAGGCCAAGGAACACACTAGACAGGTCAGGGATAAAGTTGTGGACAAGTTTAAAGCAGGGTAAGGTTATAAAAAAATATCCCAAGTTTGAACGTCTCACGGAGCACTATTCAATCCATCACCCAAAAATGGAAAGAGTATGGCACAACTGCAAACCTACCAAGACATGGCCGTCCACCTAAACTAACAGACTGGACAAGCAAGCAGAGAAGCAGCCAAGAGGTCCATCGTAACTCTGAAGGAGCTGCAAAGATCCACAGCTCAGGTGGGAGAATCTGTCCACATTACAACTATTCCTCCTGCACAAATAAAGTCCACAAATCTGACCTTTATGGAAGAGTGGCAAGAAGAAAGCCATTGTTGAAAGAAAGCCATAAGAAGTCCTGTTTGCAGTTTGCGAGAAGCCATGTGGGGGACACATCAAACATGTGGAAGAAGGTGCTCTGGTCAGATGAGACCAAAATGTAACTTTTTGGCCTAAAAACAAAACACTGTGTGGCGGAAAACTAACACTGCACATCACCCCGAACACGCTTTCCCACCATGAAACATGGTGGTGGCAGCATCATGTTGTGGGGATGCTTTTCTCCAGCAGGGACAGGGAAGCTGGTCAGAGTTAATGGGAAGATGGATGGAGCCAAATACAAGTCAATCTTAGAAGACAACCTGTTAGAGTCTGCAAAAGACTTGAGACTGGGGCGGAGGTTCACCCTCCCTCCAGCAAGACAATGGCCCTAAACATACAGCCAGATCTACAGTGGAATGGTTAAGATCAAAGCATATTCATGTGTTAGAATGGTCTAGTCAAAGTCCAGACCTAAATCCAATTGAGAATCTGTGGCAAGACTTGAAAATTGCTGTTCACAGGCACTCTCCATCCAATCTGACAGAGCTTGAGCTATTTTGCAAAGAATAATGGGCAAACATTTCACTCTCTAGATGTGCAAAGCTGGTAGAGACATCCCCAAAAAGACTTGCAGCTGTAATTGCAGCAAAAGGTGGTTCTACAAAGTATTGACTCAAGGGGGCTGAATACAAATGCACGCCACACTTTTCACATATTTATTTGTAAAAAAATTGGAAAAACATAAATTATTTTCCTTCCACTTCACAATTACTGTATGTGCCACTTTGTGTTGGTGTATCACATAAAATCCCAATAAAATACATTAAGGTTTTTGGTTGTAACGTGACAAAATGTGGAAAATGTCAAGGGGTATGAATACTTTTTCAAGGCACTGTATTACAGATTTAAGGAATTGTTGTAAATGGCAATTATTATTATACAGGATTTATGTAGTGCCAACAGTTTGCGCAGCCCTTTACATACAACATGAGGACAGTAAGTACAGTTACAATGCAATTCAATTCAGGAGGAATCTGAGGTTCCTGCTTGTTAAAGCATAAAAACTAAACAGGAGGGTCAAGTAATACAAGAGGTAATAACTGTGGGAGATGAGCTGATGGAGAAAATAAAAGTACAGTTGTTAGATTAGGGAGAGATAGGCTTCGCTGAAGAGAGCGGTTTTCAGGGATTTCCTAATGCCGCATACACACGAGCGGACTTTCCGGCAGAAAAGGTCCGACGGAACGATTCCGTCGGACATTCCGATCGTGTGTGGGCATCATCGGACCTTCATCAGACTTTTTCTGTCAAAAATTCAGATGGACCTAGAAATAGAACATGTTTCAAATCTTTCAGACGGACTCGATTTCTATAGAAAAATCCATTCGTCTGTATGCTAGTCCGACGGACCAAAAATGACGCAAGGGCAGCTATTGGCTACTGGCTATGAACTTCCTTATTCTAGTCCCGGTCGTACGTCATCACGTTCGAAACGATCGGACTTTGGTGTGATCATGTGTAGGCAAGTCCGTTTCGTTGGAACTCCCTCGAAAAGTCCTCTGGAGTTCAGGCAGACGAGAAGACCACTCGTGTGTACATGGCATAAGGCTCCTTGCACACTAGTGTTTTGTAGTAGCTCAAAAACGTTGGATGAAAAATGCTGATAATAGCATTTTTGTGCTCGCTTGTAGTAGCATTTAGGGTTTTTAGGAGTATTAGCATTTTATTAGCGCTTTCACAGTACATGAAGAGAAGAAAAAAAGCTAAAAAAAAGCCGTTACTAGCGTTTAGAAGTGTTTAGGTACATTTAGGAGCATTCAACATTTTTTTTCTGCTGGAAAAATGCTCCAAAAAACTCCACAACAAACGATTTTGTTTCTGCTTCCAAACGCTGAAGCTCAAAAAACGCTAATAGCCTAATGTAGTGTGCATGGACACAAAGGATAACACTATTTGGCTTCTAGGAGCAGAAAAAAATGCTAATACCGCTTCTAGGAGCTTAAAAAATGCTAGTGTGCATGGTGCCTAAAAGTGGACAGAGTAGGAGATATTCGGACAGATTAGGGTAGGGAGTTCTATAGGATGGGAGAGGCTCAGGAGACGTCCTGGAGGCCAGCATGGGAGGAGGTGACAAGGGTGCTAGAAAGCAGGAGGTCTTGGGAGGAACAAAGAGAACCATTTGGTTGGTATTTTGAGACTAAGTTGGTGATGTAGCTGGGGGACAGCGTTATGGATGGCTTTGTAAGTTATTGTTAGTATTTTGAATTCAATTAGTTGGGTGGGTGGCAGCCAGTGGAGGGATTGGCAGAGAGGAGTAGCAGACATTGAACAGTTGGGAAGTTGGATGAGACTGATATGTCTGTTAGAAAATTAGCGTGAGAAGACTGATGTTGTGAGTTGAGGGGCAGAGAGATAGATTTAGGTGTCATCAGCCTAGAAATGGTATTAGAAGCCATGGGAGGTCATCAGCTGACCTAGGGAGGAGGATTAGATTGCGAATATTAGAGGTCCAAGGACAGAACCTTGGGGGACCCCGATACAGAAAGGAAGAGAGGAGGAAGTAAAATTGTAGTTGAAAGTGCGGTGGGAGAGGTAGGATAAAAACCAGCAAAGAATACAGTCACAGAGACCAAAGGAGTGGAGTCTTTTTGAGGAGGAGCAGGTGGTCAACTGTATCAAAAGCAGCAGAGAAGTCCAGGATTAGGAGCATAGAATAGTGTCCATTGGTTTTAGCCATTGGTAGATCATATGTGAGTTTTAGGAGAGCAGATTTATATTTGTTGAAATCTTTCAGAGACTTGGTCATGTGCCACAGGCGCTCAACAGTGGTTGTAGACATAAGTGGCTTGGTTGGGGCAGGACAGGGATGAGATCTTGTCACAGAGGTGGTCAGTAGTGGAGTAGAGAAGAGAACGGTTAAGATGGCGAAGGTTCTTACGGGTAATTGTTAGGCTGTTGGCGGAAGATCTATTGCAGATTGTATTACAGGGAGGAGACAAACCATTTACCACCGACGGGGTACTTACAATAAATAATCAGTTTTATTTATTTCTGTAAAACCTTTATCCTAAAAGGAAAAAACCTGTTGCTGTAATTGATTATAAAGTGTTAGCTGGAGTTTGACTTGCCTACCAGGCACGAACATCCCCTTCCTGCCCAAGCCATTTTTCAGCTTTCAGCGCTGTCA